>CM070534.1:52914368-54206056 GCA_036346415.1 Raddia guianensis
GAAATTATCTTTCAAACGCATCCAGTCTTATCATGAAATTCCTTCTGGATCAACGGGAATTGAAGAAATAAGATGACGTTCAGAATCTGTCTTCGAGCCGTCGCCGTATCCGAGTCGGGAATTGAGCCGTCGGCGTACTACTCATGAGTAGATGGCCGTGGCGTTCCCCAACCCGAGCGGGAGGCGTTGTTGTAGTTCTCCCCAGATTGGATTTGATTCAAATCAGGGAAGTGGAGTCCGCCGAAGTCGTTGCTGATGCAGTCGGCTCCCGAAGCTGAAAGCTTGGCCAGGGCGGAGATGATGGCAACTCCGATGATCGATGTCATCAAGCTTGATGAAGATGATCTTGACGCTGCCCCTACTCTACGCCAGTATCCGATCGGTAACTAAGCGGAGGTACCGTCGGCAATGATTATATATAGAGCGTCTTGCAAGATCTAAACTTCGATGGTAGCACAAGACAAGGATTTATCTGAGTTCGGGCCCTCAGCGGAGGAGGTAATACCCTCGTCACATGCTCTGAGGATTATATGGGGTATATGTGTACAAGATGATGATCAACTTTGGGAGATGATCAAGGCGTAGATGTGTGATTCTCTAGATCTGTCGATCTATGGCCCCTACCCCTTTATATAGTGGAGGGTGGGATTACAAGGAAGAGTCCTAGTCGGTTCTGGGTAGGATTCCTATCTCTATCCTCTAGTAGTTATCCGGGATTACAAGTATATCTTCCCTATTAATTAGGAATAGACATCTATCTTTATGTGCTTCCTTGCCGGTCAGGCCTTCTAGAATCCGAGTGGTACCCGTCCTCATCCACCCGACTTGGTCCATCCCCTGTTGGGTGGTCTTTTAGCTCCGCCGTGTGGATACCCGGGGTCTATGTTATCCACATCTATGTCGATGACATTATTGTAAAGAGCCAGTATGCTCCAGATCATGTAAAAGACCTGACCGAGACATTCCGAAATCTCAACAGGCATCGAACAAAGTTAAATCCAGATAAGTGTACCTTTGGTGTTCGATCTGGAATGTTGCTCGGTTATGTAATTGGTTCGCAAGGCATATCTGCCAACCCAGAAAAAATCGAGGCCATTGAAAACATGCACGCTCAACTACCGTCAAGGAAGTTCGAGAGCCTCACGGACGGATGGCTTTGCCTTGAGCAGGTGTTTATTTCCGTCGTATAACGCTGGCCGCTTCTTTAAGGCCTATGGCTAGCGCAATGGTTTCGAGTGGACGGAGGAAGCCGATCGATCTTTCCAAGATCTAAAACAATATCTGTCCAACCCACTTGCCTTGGCCACCCCGATACACGGCCGAACGGCTCTTGCTCTATCTTGGTCAGATGCCTCAAGCGGTGGCCTTGGTCTTGGCGGTGGAAAGGGAAGGCATCCAAATGACCAATCTATTACGTGGCGAGGTACTTCACGGATCAAAGGAGCGTTACCCTGAGGTCCAGAAGCTACTCTACGTCTTGCTCATGTCCTCCAGGAAACTTCGCCATTATTTCTAGGCGCACCAAATACTGGTCCCGACCAAGTTCCCTCTTGGAGAAATCCTAAGGAACAAGGAAGCTGGCGGACGTATAGCTAAATGGGCAATGGAACTAGCAGAGTTCGACATTACATTTCTTTGCCTTAATCGCTATTAAGTCCTGTGTCTGGCCGACTTTGTCGCCGAATGGACTCGCGCCCAAATCGTGAAGCCCCGAAAGCAACCTGATGACCCCCCTTGGACCATGTTTTTTGACGGCTCGCGCACTGGAAACTCGGGGGCTGGTTTTGTTCTCATCTGCCCTCAAGTAGAGCAACTCTAGTATTCTATCCAACTACACTTTGCGGCGACTAACAACGCTGCGGAGTACGAGGCTCTTCTCGCGGGACTAAGAGCGTGCAAGTCGCTCGGTGTCCAACGACTAACTGTGAAGGGAGATTCACAGCTGGTCATCAACCAGGTAAACAAGGAGTATCAGTGCTGTGATGACTCAATGGCGCGATACCTGGTTGAGGTGAGGAAGTTGGAGCGGCACTTTCGATTTTTCGAGGTGCTCTTCGTGCCCAGGAAGGACAACTTCTTGGCCGACCAACTATCCAAGTTCGGATCCTCACGCGAACCTTCTCCGGAAGGGGTGCTCGTCGAGTACCTTTACAAGCCCTCAATCACGTCTCCGTCATTGAGCAGGCTGCGAGCTGGATAACGCCATTTGTCCGATACCTTGTGGATGGGACCCTGCCCGAAGACGAAGCCGAGCGTTCCCGGCTTACAAGACGTGCTAGTTCATACCAGCTTATGGACGGCATCCTTTACCGTCGAGGTGTTCTAGGAGTCCTCTCCAAGTGCATCTCGCAGCAGGAGGGTGTGTTCCTTCATAGGGACATACACGAGGGTGCCTGTGGCAACCACGCCTCATTCCGAACTCTGGTCGGCAAAGCGTTTCGCATGGGCTATTACTGGCCTACAGCGTTACAAGATGCTCGGGACATCGTGACTAAGTGCAAAGCTTGCCAATTTCACGCCCGGAAGACACATAAGCCCGCCCAAGAGCTCCAAACGATCCTCCCATCTTGGCCTTTCTCCACATGGGGTCTGGATCTGCTCGGCCCGTTCCCTAAGGGGTACAAGGGCTACACACACTTGCTCGTCGCCATTGACACTTTTACAAAGTGGATTGAGGCAGAGCTTGTGTCGTTTCTTCACGCCAAAACGGCTGTGCGCTTTTTCAAAAGCAACGTGGTCAGGCGCTTTGGGATTCCCCATAAATGGCTTTCTCGCCCCGCGGCTAAGTCTGCTCTCGTAAGCCCTCCGCGGCAGAGGCACTTACCGTCTACGGCACGACCACCTGGCAAAGTCTACTCTCGTAAGCCCTCCGCGGCAGAGGCACTTTCCTTGTTCGGTTACCTTTGAAAACGCCTAACTTACGTCGTAGGCGCTTTTTGAGATAAGTCGATCAGGATACGGGTGTCGCTCTAACTCTCTACGCACGTGCTCGAATTCGCAAACTCAGGTTTTCGAGCACCGTCCGTACCGGGGGCTAGGGTGTCGCTCTTTCTCTTGTGCACCTGTTCGAGTTCGCAAACTCAGTCCTCGACCACCGTACTGGGGGCCGAGTTAGGCTAAGCGTTCTACGGTTTTCTTAAAACTTTCTAAGCGCTTTTCGTGCCTGCTCTTGGTTTCTGCTCGTTCTTGTCTTTTCTTTGCTCTTTTTACAGAGAAAAAAGGTAAGTTCTTTATTAGCAAAATTTGCAGGTACAAAAGTCCCTTTCGGGTTACAGCCCTACGGCTACTTAGAAGCGAGTTGCTCCTTGAGCTCCTCGACCACTTCCTTGAGGCGCAGGACTTCCCCTTGGGCCTTAAAACCCTCTCTGGCCTCAGCTCGGAGACGGTCCGGATTCCTCCTTCTTGCTCTGGCACTGCTCGCCTTGCCTTCACGCGGAGAGCCTCGACCTCTTTGGTCTTGGCCCTTGTTGCTCGGCAGATCTTCGCTCTGGCCGGCTCGGCTGCTCACGGTGGTCTTGAGCTGCTCGTCCAGCTCCTCGACCCTCTTCTCCAGCAGTGCTAGTCCTTGCGGCCAGCCACAAGCATCTCCTCGGCCTCCTCTGTGGCGCCCATTGGGTGGAGATTTTCTCCTGAGTGTCGCGAAGTCGACTTCTCTTGGCCACTGGCCTCGAGTGCTTTACGATTCACGAGCAGCTTCCGCCATTCGACACGTCGTGGAGCTGCTCTTCCAGCCTTCGTGCGGCTGGCTCACCTTCCGCGGCCTTCGCCCTCATGGCCTCTTGTGGCTCCTCGGCATCTTCCCAAGAGCCCCAGGATTGCCTCTCCTCGGTCAGCGAGCCTTGAGCTTCTTTATTTTCGCCGCCAACTTGCTTCGGCTCTTGGGCGGCGTGGGCTCCCTTGAGCCCCCTCATTCGGAGTTGCTCTGGAAACCCGCGAGCAGCGCTCCGTTCGATGGTGACTCCATCTCGAGCTCCTCCATGGTATCTTTGAAGACCCGAGAGAAGACAAGTTAACCACTTCGCTCGATGTTGCTCGACCGGACCAGTTGGTTTGGAACTTACCTTGCCGAGTCGGCGCTCAGATCCTCGTACAGCGATCTTGAGACCATGCGTCACGGTCTCGCTCATCTTGAGGATGAGGCCGTGGCGTCGCCCTCGTCGCCGTCTTTTTGCTCCTTCTTCTTGTCGGGCGCATTAGCTCAGAGGCGGGAGGCGCGGCGAACTTTCACCCTCGCGCTCTGCCCTCTTCCTCTTCTCGCCGATCACCCTCGGGCAAGGTCGGCTCGCTCCACCAAAGCTGACCGGAGCTTCCACTGGCGGGGCAACTTGTGCACCCTGCTCGTGGGTTTTTTCTTGCTCCTTGGCGGCGTGCTTTGGCCCTGTTCGCCGGTCGCCTCCGTCGCCTCGAGGACGAAGCCCTTGTGATTTGGGTGCCGGTAGGACCTGTTCGGTCCCACCTCGGGCAGCTTGCAAGGCCAACGCTTTGGCCCCACTATCCGTGGCACTGCCCGCCGCCTCTTCCGCTTCCAGCCGCTCCACTGCGCCCTTGGCGATCGAGTGTCGCGGAACTTGGCGGGAAGCAGTTCCGTCTTTGTCGGCTTGTCCTTGAGGTCAGCCAACCTCACTGCCCGCGATGCACCGTGCAGGTGCTCGGGCGGCGAGATATCCTTCGATCGCCTCGTCGGCGTCGTTCGTGGCAATCTCCTCTTGGGCGGTGATGAAAAGAGAATGGTTGAGCACTGAATGCGGTTAGGGAAATTGTAAAAGACGAAAGTTTCATTACAACATACCTGCCGTGGAGGGCTTGATCTTGATCTTCTTCCCCAAAACCTTCTGCCTCTTCCTCGGGGGCTCCTTGACGCCTTGCTCGTCTCGGCCCCGGACGCCAGTGGCGATGAGCTCGGCTCCATCTGGTGGCGCTTTTCTCTGCCAACAGCAGAAGCTTCTCCTTGCGTGACTTCCTCCTCGAGCCTTCTCTGTTCGGCGACCTGATGCAGCCGTGCTAAGTGGCTCGGGTGAGCCTGCGCGTATCGCTTAAGCCAAAGGGTCAGTGTCTTTATCTCTTCGTCGCTTTGCTCGGCGAGGAGGGAGGGGCTGGGTTGTTTCCCGCTTGGCTGGCCGCACGCGCGCTTGGTTTGCTTGATGCGTTCGGTTACTCTGGCGAGTTTCTTCGGGAAAGCGGCAGCAGTGGCGCATGAGCTCGCGTTGGCTCAGCCGCCGCCTTGGGCTTTGTGGCCGTCTTGGCCTTTCCCTTCTTCGCTTTCTCCTTCTCCGACCTAGAGAGCTCCTCCACGATCCCTCCAAGGATCAGCTGGTCCTCCTGTGTGTTCGGAATGGGAATGTTAGCATTTACGATAGTGCGAATCCAGCTACAGAGCGAGGTTGAGCAACTTACCTCATTTGTGCGGACAAGCACGTTCAGCGGACAGTATAGGCCACCTACGCCGGTGGCCTCGCCCGTCCTTCTTGGCTGCCTTGACATGGCGTCGACCCGCTCGGTCACCCATGCGTCGGTGAGGTTTTACGCCCGGCGAGAAGTCCTATCGATTTATCGGAAGAAACATCAAAGAAAGGTTGAGTCCTAAAGGCACTTACCCGTGTTCATCCTGGAGATGTCTTCCCATCCCTCTATCTTGTAGAAGGGATAGGGACTTCTCCGCAGCGGACAGATCCCGTTCGCTGTGAAGTCCCGGATGATCTTCCTGCTCGTGAGCCCAAGGCTCACGAGGGAGGCGATCTTCCTCGTCAAGTATCAATCCTCGGCGAACATCTCCGGCCGAGGCATCGGTGTTCCCTTCGCCGGCGCTTTCCCGGTGAAGATGAGCTTGTTGTCGTCGCTCCCCCGGGTGTAGAACCACCTCGTCCACCACACGCCCATTGAGTCAAGCAGCTGACAGACGAAGTGCAATGGCGTCGTCGCGATAGCCTTGAGCTTGAGTAAGTAGCACCCCTGGCTTGAAGCGGCAGGCTGCTCCTCGTTACCGTATAGTAATGGAGGAACAACCCCAGCGGAGGATCGATGCCCAGATAGCCCTCACACAGGTGTGCAAAGACGGCCATCTGGAGGATGCTGTTCGGATTGAGGTTCGCCACCTCCAATCCGCTAAGGTTCAAGAAGGCCTCAACGAAGTCGCTCTCGGGAGATCTCAACCCGAGCAGTGCGAATCTGCTCAAGTTGACGAACTCTCCTCAAGCGGCTCGAGTTTCTCTCCTCCCAGGCAGCCTCCAACTACGGTGTTGATGTGACCCTCCTCCTCCCAAACTCTCAAGTCCTCCTCGATCGCTAGAGCTAACGAACTTAGCCATAACGGTTCCCGAGTTGGGCGAAAGGCTTGGTGGTGGAGTTTGGGTGCTCGGTGCTGAGTGCGGTTGGAATTAAGACTTGGGAAGGAAAGGCGCAAGAGCAGAGGTGGCTAGCCGCGGGCGGTTTGGGAGCTTTTATAGTCCCGTATCGTAGCTCTGCAGATTCTGTCACAAAGCGGCTAGTTTTTACCGCAAGCAGCTAGGTAAACGATCGCTCGCTTTCATTGCAAGCAATGACAATGAAGTTACCGTTGAGATTACAAAGATCTTTGCAAGACGAGGTTGTAACAGCGTGGCTTAAGGCACACCCCATCTTTGGGTCAAGGCGCCTTGTATAGCAAGAGTGGGTGCCCAGGAGCCGAACCCTTCCGTTGAGGTGATGTGCCCAATGGGCCGAATAAGCTGGAGTTCGGTATTCCTGATCCAGGCGTTGCTTCAACATCGAAACTTAAGATTTCTTGAGTTCTTTACAATCTCTTTTCAGATTACAGGAGATAGGCGAAACCAGTCGGCTAAGCATCTGACTCGATCGTAAAGCACTTTGGGGACCTTCAGGACTACATGCGCGCTTGACTAGGGCGGCGTCAAGATCGTCTTTTCAGATCAGATGGCTTTTTCGAGATCGCCGTACCTCGACATGAGGCCAGGGGAGTCTCTTCGCTTTGGCACCCTTGACTTCATCGCTGATGGCCTCGGCAATCTTCGTCTCTCCCCCCCGCGGGAGATTGCTCAACCAGAAGGTACACGCAATCAATGGGACCCATTGCCTTTCGGCTTGGAGAATTTCGCATGTGCTTTCTTGGGAGGATCCGTCGGCAATTTCACTTCGCGCCCCTCAGCGAGGAGTGCGAGGAAGAGCCCCATGAGATCGCCTACCCCGGCCTGGACACCCTCCAGCCCGATGAGGTCTATGAATCCCTGACTGGATTTCTCTCCGGACTTGGGAGACCTGCCGCGGCTTTCGCACGGGAAGCTCTAGAGATTCGGACAAGAGATAACCACTCGGGAGACCACTCTGTAAATCCGGCCGGGTCAACCCGCTTGGATTCGGCAGTGTTCGTGGGTGTCATCAACGGTGGCCAACCCATTGGACAAAGCGAACAAGTTAGCCTTTCCGCTTCTGACTCTGAGTCCGATGGGAGCGCTGAGATTCGCAACTATCGTGAGGTTTTCGTCCTCGGGGCAGAGGACCATCACTCCACCTCCCAACCAGTGAGACCTGAGGCAACCGCTGTCGTGGCGGCAGACCCGGACTCTCGCTGAGTGGAAGATCGAGATCGCGCACGTCAGCTTCGCACTCGCGGGCGCGACGTTCAGAACGAGCTCTGCGGGTCAAGCTAAGGGACCAGGAAGTCTACAACACTCTCCAGGCCAACGTCATCGCGTCGAAGACTCTTCTTGAGACTATCGCGCCGCAACTCCCAGAAGGCAGCCCAAGTATCCAAGCCCTCGCTCGAGCGACGGCCATGATAGAGATGGCGGCCATACAACAAAACGAGGCAATATCGGCTCCGACCGCCTCGGTTCGCAATCGATCTACGCGCAACCGGAACCGGGCTCGAGCCTCAGCAGAAGGTGACTCACACCAGTCGCCCGCCCATGACCTGCGTCAAGATATCGAAGCCCGGCGGCGGGAGCGCGGTAACGACGAGCGGGACTCTCGTGGCCACCATATCCGTCGCAACGACGATCAGGCCGAGAGCACCGCCAGTCGGCGAGACCACCGCCAGAGCAAAGCCGCCAAGGCCAGCGGCGAGGCATCGCAGAGATCCCAATGCGGAGGCGGCCACGATCACCGGAAGGAATTCGCCTTCACCCGGATCTCCGCCGAGTGGTTTGGCCGATGGTTTTGACCTCAAAGGCATCGACAAGTTCGATGGCGAGAGGATCCAAAGAATCGGCTGCAGTGTTTACGCCTTAGCGCCGTAGCTGCAAGAGGTGATCGTAACGTCATGGCAAACTATTTGCCGGTCGCTTTGACCCCAACCGCCTGCACAGCTAACGGACTCCCGAGAGAACTCTATCGAGTCATGGGGCGACCTCGAGAGCGCTTCATCACCAATTTCAAGGGACCTATGAAAGACCAGCGGGAGATGGGAGATTGGATAGCTTACATAAGCGCAAGAGCGAAACTCTTCGTGAGTTCATCAAGCGCTTCACTAAGAAGAAGAATGAGATCCGAGACGCTTGAGCAAGCAAATATTGATGCCTTCTTCGCCGGGTGCAAGTCCGAGGAGTTAATCAGGCAGATGACCCGGACCCCACAGAATCTCAAAGCCATGTTCACGATGGCAGATCAGGAGGCTGAAGCCGAGGAGGCCATCGCAAATCACCGCGGAGGCACTGACGGAGGCCCCAAGAAGAAGCCTAACGATGAACAAGGCAAGCCCAAGGACAAGAAGCGAAAGGGAGACGAGATGGTCGCCAACGTCGAACGTTACCGACCTAAGCCCCCCAACGACAACGACTACAAAAAAGTGATGGATTCGGTATGCCCCTTCCATCCTCGAGGTAAACACTCTGCCAAAGACGCCTTTATTCTCGCAGGTTCGCCGAGAGCTCCAACCACCGCTAAGGCGGTCAAGGCGAAACCCGATGGAGACTACCAGACGCCGAGCGAGATCAGCTATATCTTGAGGGCTCGGATAAGTCGAGTCCAAGCGAAGCGAAGCTTACCACTCGGGAGATCAACGCTATCATGCCCCCAACTCCGCAATACTTGCGCTGGTCCGAGGTGCCCATCACCTTCGATCGAACGGACCACCTGGTCCCCGGATCGGATTGCCTTCCCTGGGAGGTATCCACTGGTTTTGGATCTGGTCGTTCAAGGCAGCAAACTAAAAAGGGTCCTGGTCGATGGCGGGAGCGGGATTAACGTCCTTTTCGTCAAGACCTTCGACCAAATGAAAATCCCCCGTTCCGAGCTACGGCAAGGGTCATCTCCGTGCCACGGGGTAATCCCCGGGACGTCCACGATACCACTCGGACAGATTTCCCTACCGGTCACATTTGGGACCAAGGAGAACTATAGGACCGAGAGTCTAAGCTTCGAAGTGGCTGATTTCGAGACGGCATATCATGCTATCTTGGGAAGGCCGGGGATTGCCAAATTCATGGCGGTTCCCAACTACACTTATCTCGTCTTAAAAATGCCAGGTCCCAACTAGACCTGTTCAAACGCCGGGCCGAGCCGGGCTTCGGGCCGGGCCTGGAAAAGCCCGGTCCCGAAAACCTGAGCCCAAGCCGGCCCGACCAGGCGTCGGGCTTGAAATCGGCCCGAGCTACGGGTCCAGGCCAGGCGGCGGCCCGGCCGCAGCAATTGGTGGAATCCGGGCCGGGCCGGCCCGCCCGACCAGGGCTTGAAACCGGCCGAGCCGGCCGATGCCGGTCGGGCGGGCCGGCTTTTTCGGGCGGGCTCGGGCGGGTTTCCGTGGCGTGTCTAGTCCCAGCGGTGTAATCACCTCCTGGTGGCGTTAAGCAGATCCTCGCTTCTGCTGACAATGAAAGTCGCGAGATAAGCGCAGCACTCGATTCATCTGCCGAGATGGAGAAGATCCGACCGAGGTCGCAAGCCTTGAGAGGAAGGGACGTCCCACCAAGCGAGCCAAAACATCCATCAAGCAAACCAAGAAACTAAGAAGATCTTGTTGGACCCGTCAGGCCCGCCAAAAGCGGTTGTGATTGGGGCGGGGCTCGACAACAAATAGGAAGACGCGCTTCGTCACTTTCCTCGAGCCAACCGATGTGTTCGCTTGAAGCCTTGGACATGCACGGTGTTACGAGGGAAGTGATCGAGCACTCTCTGCGTCAACGAAAAGGCGAAGCCCGTCAGCGGCGCCCACGAAGGTCGCCCGGATCGGAAGGACGCCATAAGGAGTGAGATCACCAAACCTGGCGGCCGCTCGGTTCATCAAAGAGGTGTATCACCCCGACCGCTTGCCAATCCGGTCTGATGCGTAAGAATAACAAGACATGGCGTATGTGTGTCGACTACACCGACCTCAACAAGGCGTGTCCCAAGGATCCTTCGGGCTCCCCGCGTCGACCAAGTGGTGGATTCCACCGCCGTGCGAGCTCTGAGTTTTACGGGCGCCTATTGGGCTATCATCGATCGGCCTAAAGGAGGAAGATCGTATCAAACGTCGTTCATCACGCCCTTGGTAGCTTTACGCTATATCACAATGCCATTCGGGTTGAAAACGCCGGCGCAACTTATCGGCAAGACTATCTGGCGGTGTTTTCACACTCAACTCGGACGCAGCGTGGAGGCATCGTCGGCGACGTCGTCATAAAAACCAAATTCGATGGGATCTCATAATGATCGACCGAGACATTCGAAGCCTAAGGGCATTCCGGATGAAGCTAAATCCCGAGAAGTGCATTTTTGGAGTTCCGTCTGGTAAATTACTCAGATTCATCATCTCCAATCGAGGGATCGAAGCAAATCCGGAAAAGGTCGGCGCCATCCTCAAGATGAAGCCTCCGGCCAACCAAAAAGACGTGCAGAAGCTCACTGGATGCATCGTGGCACTTAGCCGATTCGTTTCCCGACTCGGGGAGCGAGGCATGCCCTTCTTTAGGCTCTTACGCCGACAAGACGATTTTCAGTGGACAGTGGAAGCACAGCAAGCCTTTGAAGATCTGAAGAGGTTCCTCACCACACCACCGGTGTTGGTCCCTCCCATGCCCCAAGTGCCCCTCTTGCTCTACATTGGCGCCGACTCACGTCATCGGCGCTTTGGTGGTGGAAGCGAGAAGAGGAGCTCCCTCAAAAGGTACAACGTCCGGTCTACTTCGTGGCGAGGTATTGGGCGAATCAAAATAAGATACCCACAAGTCCAAAAGCTTACGATCTTGTGTTACTCACATCGCGAAGCTCAAGCATTATTTTCAAGAGCATGAAATTTGGTGGTCACCTCTTTCCGCTTGGTGACATACTCCATAATCGGAGGCCATTTGGGAGGATCGCCAAGTGGGCGATTGAGCTTGGAGCCTTTGAAATAAAGTTCAGCCTCGATTAGCCATTAAATCTCAGCGTTAGCCAACCGTGTTGAGTGGATGAAGCCCAAACACCGGCGAGAGGATAATCTCGAGTCTTGGATGATGTACTTTGATGGTTCCCTCATGCTCGGTGGCGGGGGCGGGATTTTGCTCATATCACCGACGGAGAAAGCTACGCTATGTCCTCGGATCTTGTTCCCGTCAAGAATAACGCCACCCGATCTGAGGCACTCATCCACGGTCTATGCGTCGCCATATCGCTCGGTGTCAAGCGGTTAATGGTGCGGAGATTCTCAACTTGTGGTCAACCAAGTCCAAAAGGAGTGGTCTTGTATTGGCGGCGACATGGCGCCTCTTGCCGGAAGTTCGCAAGTTAGAAGACAAGTTCGACGGACTGGAGCTTACTCACGTGCTCCGCCGTGACAATGAAGCAGCAGACGAGCTAGCGCGGATGGGATCCACTCGGGCCCAGTTCCCCAGTGGTGTCTTCGTTTAGGAGCTACGCGCGCCGTCGATCAAGCGACCATCGCATCGGGGAAGATCAAGAAAGCGGTGGAACCCAATGCGAGGTACTATCAATTACTCACGATGGACTCGGCCCTACTTAGATTATCTTCTTCGTGATGAGCTACCCGAGGATCGAAGCCTGGCCGTGCATCACACGCCAAGCAAAAGCTATAAGGTAGTCGGGGCGAGCTTTTGAAGCGATTCGCCCGGTACTAAGGCGTTGCATATCCGAGCAAGAAGGCGAGAGCTACTCAACGAAATCCATTCGAAGTCACGGGCATCACGCGGCGACAAGCACCACAGTGAGCAAGGCCTATCGGCGAGGGTTTTTCGCCAACTGCGGTCACAGATCACGGAAGATATAATACGCAGATGTGGCGGGTGTCTCTGCTTAAACTCGGCGATTCACATGCGGCGCCAAGATCTCTGAGCGATTCCAATCTCTTGGCCCTTCGCCGTTCGAATCGGACATGGTGGGCCCCTCAACCGAGCACAAGGCGGATTCACCCATCTCTTAAATGCGCCATCGACAAGTTTACCAAATGGATTGAAGCCAAGCGATTCTTTGTCATCCCGCGCCAAGGCATGCGAGTTCTTAGAGACATCGTTGTGCGTTTTACGCGTACCAATCGCATCATCACCGACAATGGCGTTCGGTTCAAAAGCGCGAGTTTTAAGATTGGGGCGAGGAGTGGGCATCAAAATCTGCTACGCATCAGTGGCCCACCCAAGGAGCAACGGACAGGTTGAACGAGTCAATGGATTGGTGCTACAAGGGCTCAAAGCCCGAATTTTCGATCGCCTGAAGCCATATGCAACGCGCTGGGTCAAAGAGCTGCCCTCGGTGCTCTGGGGGCTTAGAACAACTCAAAGCCGAGCCATCAAGGCGGACACCCTTTTCCTAGTTCTGGCTCGAAGTAGTCCTCCCGACTGAATTGAAGTTTCGGTCTCCACGGGCTCCCGGTTACAACGATAATCAGTCGGATGAAGCAAGGTGTGACGACCTCGATCGGCTCGAGGAAGCCAGGGAAGCAGCATTGGTCCAATCGGTAAAGTACCAGCAGGGCTGCGTCGCTACCATCGGTATAGCGTCTGGGGCCGTGCATTCTCAAGGAGACTGGTCCTCCGAAGGAATCGGAAGCACGAGCATAAACTCTCCCCACTGGGAAGGCCCTATCGATTCTTTGAGGTGACCCTTTGAGCTTATCGGCTACAACGAAGATGGATCTGAAGTGCCCAACACCGGAACATCGAGCGACTCGTCGTTTTTCCCTTAGTTCTTGTATCCAAGCAGCATTTGTGTAATTAGTTTCCCTTCTTTTGACTTGCTACTTGGCGTAAACGACCAAGCGATGAAGTCGGGGCTACTAAATAGTGTCTTGAGTCAACCGCACCCTATCTCATCAATAAAGTTGTTTTCTCTCTACATGTGTTGATCGCATTCGAGTAGTACGAAAATTCTTGAGTAATGGCGCTTTTACATCCTAGCGACAGCGTTTAGCTACCTCGCAGCTGGGTAGGAAGGAAGCCAAGTGCTACTTCACGGCACTTTCGGCCGGACGGTCGGCGGATCGTTTATAAAAAGGATAACACGTATTATTTGGATAAGTCAGATCACCGGTACTGAGGATCAACCAAAAGTCTCTATTACAGGCATAATTATAAGTCCAATTGATCAACTATCTGGACAGCAGTCGGATGAACTTCCTCTAACAGAGCTATGGCTTCCTCCTCCGAGCAAGCAAACCCATCCTTGACGGCTTCACAATCTAGGCGTGGGAAGTTTGACTTCGCGATGGCGAGGCCTTGACCGGTGCATGTTATTGCGGCCTCCCGGGTGAAGACCTTGATCCGCTCAGGAAGGGCGTCGAGATGGGCCACCAGGAGGTCAGGATCATTCGGCGGCTCCTCCTCTGGATAAAGGCATTCAATTATTGGAACAATCCCCGTTGTGGTTCGGTGGCGAAGCTCTGCGCGACCAGTCGGGCGAGGCATGTCAGTCGGGTTTCAGTGAGGTTGAGACGGGAAGAGCTAGTCGGGAAAGTTACCTTCCAACTCTTTAGCCGATCCCTCGGCTCGAGCGTTGGCTTGGCGGACATCCTCCTCTAGTGCCTTCTGCCTCGCCTCCAAGGCTACACTCGACGGCAACCATTAAAGATCATTACATATGAAACATCCTGTTCAGAGATTTAGCATGAATTGGGGTCTATACCTCTGTTTATGTTGGACTCTTCCACATGGCGAAATAGAAGCTCGGTGACTTCGCGGTGGAGTTCTTCAATCCGACCGCGATATTGCCGCTTGGTGGCATACAGCGCGTTGTCAAAGTCATCGCGCGTTTTCAGCTCGCCCACCGTCTTCTCCATGCATCGGGTCTTCTGCTTCGACCTCTCCTTCGTGCGCTGCGTGGAAAAGGGAGGAAGGTTAGTGGGTTTCCCTCGTGCGGAATAAAGATTCATGGCGACAAAAAGATTTACCTTGTATATCTCGGCTTGAATGGCGGTTACTTGGTCCAAGACCTCCCACTCTTCGGCTTCCTGCCCGTCGTCGACCTCGTAGCCCTCCATCTCTTTCCGCCACTTCAATCGGAAGGGTGGAGCGTGTGCTTTGGCGGAAGGGCGAGGGATCTCCTCGATTTTTGGCTCTGAGCTCCCTGGAGCCGGAGCTGAGCTTTTCCCCTTCGCTGACGAGGGTTGGCGGCCAGTGGCAGATGGGCCAGAGTCCTGGCGAGGCGCGGTGGGCTTAGCCGAGTCCTTGGAGCTTGGCGGCTCATCATCCTTCATTGGTTTCCTACAAGCATTCGACGACCTTTCAAGACACACGTCTCTACAAATCATGAAGTTGTTGCGTTGTGAAGGAATACCTATGCGACGGGACGTATTTCATCTTGAATTTCATACCCGAACCACTCGGCCCTGAGCCGGGAGGTTTCTTCACCCCAGACGCAGCCTTTGGGTAGGCAGACTGGCGTGGCGGAGGGCTTTCTGGCTGCGCGGCCTGAGCGGGTGGCGACTTCGCAGCTGGGCGACGGCGGCGGAAAAGAAGCGGGACGGTGTCATCCTCTTCATCGTCTTCGTCCCGAGTCTCTGGAGCGACCCCCGCCTTTTTGGCTGGAGGAGCACTCGTCGAGCTTTGGCAGCCGCTATGAGGTGCCTCCTTGGGGAGCGGAGCCTCGGGACCGGGAGTGGAGAAGAAGGCCTCACGCCCGCAACACATTAAATCACATTAAATCGACTCTACATCGACAAACCGTGGTTGAGTTGAAGAGGATCTCTTCCTTACACTGGCAGTACCCCAAATGGTATGAAGCGGGCATTCCGCAGGAGCTATTTCCGAGC
Source organism: Raddia guianensis (assembly GCA_036346415.1). NCBI lineage: Eukaryota > Viridiplantae > Streptophyta > Magnoliopsida > Poales > Poaceae > Raddia > Raddia guianensis. Next base: position 52,929,517 of record CM070534.1, read on the forward strand.
CCGGAGCAAAAAGCTCAGCCACTCGGCTGATAATCTTCTTCTGCGTAAGGTTCTCACCGCTTTCCTGAGTGGCATCTTGGGGCCCCGAGTACTCAAGGTGAGATGAACCCTCTCCTTGATGGGCTGGATACGATGTTGGGTATAGTTCCACACTACCCCCACACCGGTCAACCCAGCAGATTTGGCTCTGCGGAGAAGAACAAGAAGTTCCTTCACTTGGCTTCCCCCGTCATCGACGGAGAGAGAAGACCAGGAGGGACGGACTGTGGGGCTCTCGCCGGAGAAGGACGGAAGGGCCGGGGGACAATTGGCACAGTAGAACCACTCTGAGTGTCAGCCCTTGTTGGAGGTTTTCAGTGAAGGTCAGTAAAACTTTTAACCCCTTCCCAGCTTGAAATCCTGCCACGCCTGCCTTGGGATTCTCCTTGTTGGGGTAGGGTTTGAGGAGAAAAGGAACTGAAAAGGTCGAAATGGGAGCGATCCCCAAATAGGCCTCGCAGACGTGAGCGAAGATCGCGATATGAAAGATGGAGTTGGGGTTCAAATGCTGAAGCCTCAATCCCGTAGAAATGAAGCAAACCACGGAAGAAGGAGGAGCAAGGAAGGTCAAGCATGAGGAAGAAAGATTCAAGACCACTACCTCGTCTGGCGAGGGTGGGGCAGAGATTCACCGCCGTGGCCGCCAAGACACTAACCCTTCCAACGGGAGCATGCCGAGGGAGACCAGCTTCTGTAGCCTCCGCTCAGTCGTGATGGACTTCATCTATTTCTTCGCGTTCTTCGCTGCCTCAGCGGTGGTGGGGGATGGTGGAGCCATCGCGATTGGAGACGGGTGGCGGCGGAGGCGACGGCGGAGAAGAACCCTAGCGGCGGAGTCTGCTGGGAGAAGCTAACTGACTGGCGCGAAAAGTGAGCGAGGTGAACTAATTTCGTTCCCCTGTTCCTAATTTATCGCAACGGGCAAAGTTTCGCATTCTGGGCCGTACCTTAGTCTAGCGCTGGATGCGGTCTTTCCGCAAGGGGCCCGATAATCACTCGGCCGGCCGAGTGGTTCCCCCGAGAGGTTTGCATTACGCGCCGACTGCCTGTCTAGGAGCGGACGAGCCATACTGCCCGGATGAAATGGTGTCGCGGAGTTGAGATCAAATCGAGGAGAAGCGGCATTGCAGATTCAAGATCAAAGCAAAAGATATCAGATTCCTCAAGAGATATTCATTAGAGGACTCTTAGGCCTGATTACATATTTTCCGCGGCTCAGCACATCGAGCTAGGGCTCGTCGCTGGCTCGCGGAGGAGCAAAAGAAGAAGCCCCCTAGCGGGAGGATTCTAATATCCTTCGTCGGCGAGGAGGGTTGCGACCAGTGCGTCCTTGAGGGGGAAGCGCACCTTGTGGAGCTGAGGAAACCCGCGGATCAGAACCCTAATGGACTCCTCCGCCTGGACTTCCGCCCTCATCAAGGCAAAATCCCGCCAGAGTTCATCTTCGCGAGCCTTGGCGGCAGCCTTTGCCTCCGCTTCTGCCCTGGCCTCGGCGACCCACCTCTCGATCAACTCCATGATGTTCGCCATTGCTCTTAGAGGGAGAAGGTGGAGTTTTCTGGGCGTGGATTGGGAGGAAACTCAAAGAACTTGAAAGCCGAAGGTGAAGTAGTACTCAGTCCCTGGGATTTCTTTTATACACGAAGGAAGTTCAAGGGACGCGCCTGGTAATCCGTTTCGAACACAGGAAAACCATCATGACGATGGGACGGAAGTGGGAATGAGTACGGTTTCCGACGGAAGCTCGTATCACTCCGGCTGTGTGAGAAAAGGGCGCGAGAACGCTTCGCCTTCCCCCTAATTGGGCTTGGGCTAAAACTGCAAAGGGCAACCCCCTTAACAGGCTTTCTTAACACGCCGCTAACGGTGGCAATGTGTTAAAATCGAGCCTAATTCGGCCTCGGTGCACCCTGGAGGGCATATCACCGGCAGCGCCAAAGTTAAAAACATTTCACGGCATACCCCACGTTGGGTCACTAGCTAACTTCGCACGTTCGAGGTTGGGTGTTGGTGAAATTTGGATTCAACTTCTTGAGGTATGCCTTTATAAGGTCGCCAGTTGTATACCGCTATCCGGATACAAGTACCTCTCGGCAAAGTCGTATCCAATCGGTACGCCCTAAGGGGCATAAGCTGATCCCTTCCCTGGTTGGGACAGGTACCACCGGTGAAAGGTGCGCCCATGTTGGGCCAATGTTACCGCTCTTACAAGTTAAGGCCGGGCGCCTGACGCTGATACTTTGAAAACGCTAAGATTACAGCATGCTGCAAGACAGAGGTTGTAACGGCGTGGCTTAAGGCATACCCCATGCTGGGTCAGTGGCCGCCCTTGTATAGCAAGAGTGGGTGCCCAGGAGCCGAACCCTTCCGTTGAGGTGATGTGCCCAATGGGCCGAATAAGCTGGAGTTCGGTATTGCTGATCCAGGTGTTGCTTCAACATCGAAACTTAAGATTTCTTGAGTTCTTCACAATCTCTTTTCAGATTACAGGAGATAGGCGAAACCAGTCGGCTAAGCATCTGACTCGATCGTAAAGCACTCGGGAGCTACTGTGGACTACATGGGCCCCGGGTATCCTCTGGAAGGCCCATAAGGGAACGGATGGGGGCGATACGAGTCGGCCGATTAGGGTTGAAGATCGCTCGGGCTACACGTGCCTTGCGCCGCAAGAGAGGACCTGAGGGTATGGTATATCCCCATGTAAATAGCAGATCATTGAATACATGCCATGTAACGTCATAACAGAAACCGTTGCCATATATCCCGCGACGCTCTGTAATCCTATCCCCCTTACACTATATAAAGGGAGGGGTAGAGGCCGTAGAGGGAGAGATCTTCTTCGGTCATCATCAAGCATACACAACAACCTTGATCATCTTGCACCCCGCACATTGATCAATCATAATCCCAGAGCACAGGAAGTAGGGTATTACCTCCGTTGAGGGCTGAACTCAGATAACCCTGTCTTGTGTTACCCATCTGGTTTGGTTCTTGATTAGCGTCCCCTCGTACAAATTCATTGCCGGCGGTGACCCCCCAGTTAGTCACCTGTCGACAAGATCATTATCTCAACCGTCGACACTAGGATTTAATAGCAGATCGGACAGCAAACAGAATATGAAACTCTGCCAATTCCATCGCCCATTTAGCTATACGTCCGCCGGCTTCCTTGTTCCTTAGGATTTCTCCAAGAGAGAACTTGGTCGGGACCAGTATTTGGTACACCTGGAAATAATGCCGAAGCTTCCTGGAGGACATGAGCAAGGCGTAGAGTAGCTTCTGAACCTCAGGGTAACGCTCCTTTGATTCATGAAGTACCTCGCTCACATAATAGAATGGTCGCTGAATGCCTTCCCTTTCCACCGTCAAGACCGCGCTCACCGCTTGTGGCGTACAGCCAAGATATAACAAAAGCTGTTCGCCATGTCGCGGGGTAGTCAAGACAGGTGGGTTGGACAGGTATTGCTTTAGATCTTAGAAGGATCTGCCAGCCTCCTCTGTCCACTCGAAGCCATTGTGCTTGCGCATGGCTTTAAAGAAGGACAGCCCGCGTTCGCCTTAATGGAAAATAAACTTGCTTAGAGCAGCCATCCACCCAGTGAGGCTCCGAACTTTCTTGACGGTAGTCGGAGCCTGTATGTTTTCAATGGCCTCAATTTTTTCTGGGTTAGCAGAGATTCCTTGCGAACCAATGACCTAACCGAGCAACATTCCAGATCGAACACCAAAGGTACACTTCTCTGGATTTAACTTTATTCGATGCCTGGTGAGATTACAAAAAGTCTCGGCCAGATCTTTTACATGATCTGGAGCATACTTGCTCTTTACAACTATGTCGTCAACATAGACCTCCAGGTTTTTTCCGCGCTGTTCAGGAAAAGTCTTCTCCATTAAGCGCTGGAACGTGGCACCAGCATTGCGCAGACCGAAAGACATGGTCGTATAGCAGAAAGTGTCGAAGGGTGTGATGAAGGCAGTCTTCTCTTCATCCTCGGGGGAGATGCTTATTTGGTGATAACCGGAGTAAGCATCAAAAAAAACTCAAGAGCTGGGCATCCGCAGTCGCGTCGACTAGCTGGTCTATGCGAGGCAACGGGAAATTGTCCTTAGGACAAGTAGCGTTCAAATCTGTGGTTATGGATCAAATGCCTGTGCGTACCGAGTTTTCAACAATACCTCCAGTGTGGTTGAAATCTCGCATGACGTGACATCAAGTGGAGCAAGTTGATCAATGTGTGTTAGATAAAGAAGAGCCACCTTGTGAAGCGATCAAGAAAATGGCTATCGGTGATGTCAAACCTCAAGAAGGCATAAAGATGAAGATTCACTACCTTTGTCAACTCAAGTTGAACCTCCAACGACTATTCAAGAAGAGGAGGATGATAAGTCAAGTGAAGGTGATGATGAAGACACTACACCACCAAATGCACATCCAAGAGTTCGTCAAAGTATTCAACGAGATCATCCCGTCGAAAGTATCACTGGTGATATAAACAAGGGAGTAACTACAAGATCTCGTCTTTCAAATTTTTATGCATTTTACTCGTTTGTCTCCTCTCTTGAGGCACTAAGTATAGATCAAGTTATCAAGGATCCCGATTGGATTATTGCCATGCAAGAGCAGTTAAACAACTTCACTAGGAATAAAGTGTGGGAGTTGGTGGAAAGACCGAAGCAAAATGCCATTGGTACAAAATGGGTCTTCCGCAATAAACAAGAAGAACATAGTATAGTGACAAGAAACAAAGCACGGTTGGTTGCACAAGGCTTCACGCAAATCGAAGGTTTGGATTATGGTGAGATTTACGCTCCCGTACTAAGAGTAGATGCTATTAGAATTTTAATTGCTTATGCTACTCACCATGGCTTTAAGTTGTGGCAAATAGATGTCAAGAGTGCTTTTCTTAACGGTCCACTTTCTGAGATTGTCTACGTTGAGCAACCACCGGGTTTCGAAGACACAAAGTATCCAAATCATGTCTACAAACTCAACAAGGCGCTTTATGGGTTGAAGCAAGCACCACGTGCATGGTATGAGTGCCTGAAGGATTTTTTGGTGAGAAAAGGTTTTGAAATGGGTAAATCTGATCCTACACTTTTTACTAAATTAGTATATGGGGATATCTTTGTATGTCAAGTTTATGTTGATGATATTATATTTGGATCTACTAATGAGTGTTTTTGCGAGGAGTTTAGTAGCTTAATGACTAAAAGGTTTGAGATGTCTATGATGGGAGAGTTGAAGTTCTTCCTTGGACTACAAGTGAAACAAATGAACAAAGGAACTTTTATTAGCCAATCAAAGTACGTGAAGGATATGCTTAAGAAGTTTGATAAGAGCGACGCCAAACCAATCAAGACTCCTATGCCAATAAATGGTCACCTTGATTTAAATGTAAATGGTAATGACGTCGATCAAAAGGTATATCGTTCAATTATTGGCTCTTTACTTTACCTTTGTGCATCTAGGCCTGATATTATGCTTAGTGTGTGCATGTGTGCAAGATTTTAAGCTGCACCCAAGGATTGTCACTTAGTGGTAGCCAACAGAATCTTGAGATATTTGATACACACTCCCATCTTTAGCCTTTGGTATCCTAGAGAGTCAAACTTTGACCTAATCGGTTATTCAGATGCGGATTATGCCGATTGTAAAGTGGATAGGAAGAGTACCTCTGGTACTTGCCAATTCCTTGGAAGGTCGCTCGTTTCGTGGACGTCCAAGAAACAACATTCTGTAGCCCTATCCACAGCCGAAGCTGAATATATTGCCGCAGGACATTGTTGTGCCCAACTACTATGGATGAGGCAAACACTGAGAGATTATGGTCTTAACCTCAACCACATCCCACTTTTGTGTGACAATGAGAGTGCCATAAAAATAGCCAACAATCCTATTCAGCACTCCCGAACCAAACATATCGATATTCGCCACCACTTCTTAAGAGATCATTCAACCAAAGGTGATATCGATATTACCCATGTGAGAACCGAAAACCAACTAGCTGATATTTTCACTAAACCCCTTGATGAGAGAAAATTCTGTGAGTTGCGTAGTGAATTGAATATCCTTGACTCTCGGAATGTTGCTTGACCTATTGCACACATTGATTGGTGATTGACAAGGTTTTACTTTATTTTGTTATCTATTTTACTTTAGCTATATAGGTCTATATAAATGTATTGATTGATTTGGCTCTTCGGATTCTGATATCCTATTTATTCACGGATGACCTTAGCCTGATTGATTGATATGATTACGGGTCATTCATGGGTAAATTCATTTCTTAGAACTCCCCTCTATCCTCCCGGAGCAATCTCATCTATTCTTGAGGTGTCTGGAGTCCAAATTTTTTCATATCCAGCAAGAGGGTGTCGGATGTTCCGGTCGGCATCGGAACTTCCGATGGGATCCAGTGGGGGTACCGTCGGATTTTCCGACCGGCGTCGGAACTTCCGGTGCTGTCCAGCAGGGGGTCCGTCAGATGTTCTGTCGGATGTTCCGACGCGGCCCAGTTTTGTCTCCTATTTAACTTTTCACCGTGTGGGTTCCTGTTCTTTTTACCCCACGTGTTTTAACCCTAAAGCTTTTACCTCTCCTTCTCTCTCTCTGCTCTTGCGTCCCGTGTGCATCCTCACTGCCTCAGCCTCCTCCTTGCCCGTCTCCCTCCTCCTCCATTGAAGGTAAAAGCCCCAAATCTTGAAACCTCCTAGAACGTGCAATGTGCGTCGTTTTGATTCGAGTTCGAGGCTAAATATGCTTCTCTCTTGTTCATGGAAGTATTCCCCACCTTTTGCTACCTCGGATTCGTCGTTTGGATGCGAGATGTGAAAAATCCCATTTAGGGCACGTGCTGTACACCGTCGGATGTTCCGATGGGGTACTCACTGACCTAATGGAATTTTGAGCATTCTCTTTCATCTGTTTGATTTCCATCTTATATATCTTGCAGATGTCTTCTTCTAAGCGACAACGTACCTCCAGTTCAACTGTCGGCCCTCCTTCAGCTGAGCCCAATGAGGATCCTTCGATCTTTCACGAGAGGTTGGCTCAGTGGAAGCGGGCAAACATCCGTGATCCCATTGGTCCTTTGATGATCAAGAAGACATCAAGGACATTCCCTCCCTCGGTCACTCCGAAGATTTTCGGATTCTATGTCGCGGATGTTAAGGAGATTCACAATCACAGAGTTGAGGATCCTTTGAAGTATGAGAAAGAAGAAGGGACCGATTAAAGATTCTGAAATTTCTTTCATCAAGATTTCTATGATGTTACTTTTGTGAAAAAGAAGAATCCTGTCATGCGCATGCAATTCATTGATTGGGAAGGCATGGCTCTGTCAAACAATCCAGTCATCAATGAGGTCATTGCTGCTTGTGACACCATGGGATTGACTGACATCTTGAGCTTCCAGCATGATTGGAACGATGAAGTTATTTGTCAGTTCTATGCTTCATTGTACTTTGCTGGGGGTGCCGCTGACGACTTCTTCTGGTTCATGTGCGATGGAGTTTAGTACAACTTCTCGAAGAGGGAGTTTGGCCAGCACCTGAAGTTGTCCACTAGAGGCAACATGGAGGAGCTCCATGATGTGGATGCCCTAAAGAATCAAGACTTAAAATTCTTGTATGATGGGCCTATTCCCACTAAGGCAGGAGCTACTGAATCCATGAAGCCATTCTATCAAGTGCTCAACCGCATCCTTCGCAAGACGCTTTGTCCCAAAGAAAGTGACGCTTCTCGTGTTCTCTCCTATTCTCGCAACCTTCTGATGAAAATTGGTCTGCGTGAGCGTCCCTTTGATATCTTGGACTTCATCTGGTGTGAGATCAAGATCAGTGCTTGTGATCCAAAGAGGAGCTGCCCTTATGCTCCTCATCTGATGAGCATGATCATTCATGTCACTGATCTCAAGTTTGTACTGGATGTGAAGCATACTCCATACCTGGTGACCACCCGTGGACTGGTTTCTCCTGGTGGGACTTTTGTGACACCACCCAGGAGGGGTTCGGCTCCTCGTGATAGCGCGGGGCCTTCTTCTGCTCCTCGTGATAGCGCAGGCCCATCGTCAGTTCGGTCAAGTCCTTCATCATCTGGAGGCTCCATCAAAAAGATGCTGAAATCCATTTTCTGCATGTGCCGCAAGACAAATGATCGAGTTCAATAATCCATTGTGCGTCTTCGCGACAATCGAAAGCAGATTCAAGACATCAAGAAGCATCTTGGTATGCCTCTCTCCTCTAATGATTCTGCGTCCTCCTACTCCACCATTTACACCTATACTCGAGGATTGTTTGGGCTTCCTCCTTCCGGTGGCGGCAACAACAACGACGACGATAATGAGGTCACCGGTGGTGGTGGTGGTGCTGGTGGTCAGGGTGGCAGCAGCAGCGATCCAGAGTGGATTGAGTGATCCAGTTTGATTTTCTCTTTTTGGCGTCTTGATGCCAAAGGGGAGAAATGTAAAAGGGAAGAAAAGTTATCTTTTATCTATTCTACTCTTAGATTCCTTGTTTGAAACTTGAATGTTTAAGTGCAAAACTATGTTTTAAGCTTGATGTTTTATGTGATACGCTGTGGCTGTAAAACTTTATTTATTCTGTGATGATGATGTAATGGTGAATTGCTAGTTATTTATCTTTCGCATTGTGTGATATATCCTGTCATATTGCATTTAGATTCAAATTGGTCAAGGATATAGAGGGAGCTCTTGTTGATATTCTTGCCATAGTTTCAGGGGGAGCTTCCGGTTATATTCTAGTTTATAAATTCTTTTGTGAGCTATAATTGTTGTCATCAATACACCAAAAAGAGGGAGATTGAAAGTGCATCTAGGCCCTTAAATGATTTTGGTGATTAATGAGTAACAATTATAGAGCTAGTATTTCTATTGGAGAATTGTGCACAGATGTTATACAAGTTAAATCCATAAGGTACATGTTTACATGTGATGGTGTACCCCTCAAAAGTGGATATATTGCAAGAAGGCATCAAGACTAGTATTTATTTGTAAATCTTTAATTTATTGAGTTCTAGGGATGCCGTACTATGAAGAGGGATGCAATGGAGAAGCTTATAAAGGTTCATAAGTGCTCAAAATAGGTATCTCGAAGTTCGTGTGAGTTTTCTACTCAAAATACACCTCATACAGAACCTATGCCATCAGAACATCCGACGAGGGTCGGAACATCTGATGGTGAGCCAGCCTACCAGTTTTCAGAGCTATCCAGTAAAAGGTCCATCGGAACATCCGACGCGGGTCGGAACATCCGACGGGGGATCAGAACATCCAATGCGGGATTAACTGCAGTAACGGCTAGTTTTCGAGATTTCCTATTTAAAGCCATCTCTAATACCTTACAAAGGTTGCTGACACTGTTTACTCACTCTGATTGCACCTTGATTTGAACCTAATTATTCCTGTTCATCTTCCCTCAAGAACCATAGCCTTGTATCTCTCTTGTTCATCTTTCTGAGATCCAGATCTAGAGAGATCAAGGCACTCAAGTGCTCCGCGAATTAGAGATTCAAGTTTTGAGCACTCAGCGATTCCTAATTTCTTCATCGCATTTGTTACTCTTGGAGGTTTGAAGGGCTCCTAGACGGCTAGGTGTCGCCGGTGAGTCGCCGATCTTTGTGTGGCATGTCTTCGGAGTTTGTGAAGGTGCGAATCTACCTCCGCAAGGAAAAGGATTCAACTAGTAATCGCCGGTGAGTGCTTTGTGTTTCGCTGGTAAGGGGGATTAGGGTCTTGGTGATCCGGGCTTTGTGCCTTCCCTAACGGTGAGTAGGATCTCCCTTCAAAGATCCGAACATCGGGAAACAAAAAATCGCTGTGTTTGTATCTTGGTCTTGATCTGGTGTTTTTACTATTTGTTTTGGCTTGTTCTGAGTATTCTTGAATAGATCTAACCTTGGTTTTGCGAGGAAACAGATTTTACTGTAGGTTTTCGACAAATCCATAATACCCCGGATCGGAACATCCGAAGTCCGTCGGAGCATCCGACCCAGATCAGAACATCCGACAGAGGGTGTACTATACCATGTCGGAACATCCGATCCCCATCGGAACATCCGACCGACTGGTTACTGTTCAAGTTTATTATTTCCGCAATTTCGATTTATTCGCCTATTCACCCCCGTCTAGGCGGCATAGCGATCCTTTCAACTTTGGCTGAAAGCAAGTCCAGCGCGCTCCCACCGTCGATCAGGACACGGCCAACTCTGGCGTTGCTGATGGTCGGGGCGACTACCAGTGGGAGCCGCTGAGGCTTGGTCATCCCAGTGGGGCAATCCTCCTGAGAGAAAGAGATGGGAACCTCGGTCCACTTCATTGATTCAGGTTGAGGCTTGCCTTTTTCAACGTTGTGGACCTCCCGAGCAGCTTCCTTGAGGCTGTGCCGAGAGGGATAAGCCGAGGAGCCGCCGAAGATGACGGCGATATGGTTCACGGGCTCTTGATATTCATCATCATCGTCCCGATCACCATCGTCGGTTTGGCGCTTAGCCTTGCCGGCATCACCTTTTTCGGGCAGGGTGGGCATTGGGCCCTTGCCGTTGTAGAAATCCTCGAGCTTTGCAGCCCAGGTTCTGCAATGGCGTGTGTCATGCCCGTAGTTCTGGTGGAACTTGCAATATCGGTCACTGGGACCTTTCTTGCCATGGTTGCCTCCCAAGGCGGGCTTCTTGCCCTTATAGTTATTGTTGGGCTTCTTCTGCCGGTCTTTGGGAGGAGGTGTGCAATCCATACAGTCGACGGTGTTGTTCGCATCACCCTTAATCTTTTTCTTCTGGGACTTCTTGTCACTAGGATTGTTGCTGCTCTTCTTCTTTTCATCTACACCAGGCTGGGCGGGCAGCTCGCCTTTGTCAAGCGCCTTCTTGTACTGAACGCGCCCTGCCGCATTGGCATAGCGATCAGCCGCCTTGAACAGGTCGTTGGCGGTCCAGGTCTCATTGATCTCGAGATCCTGGGTGAGCCGCTCGTCGCGGACTCCGTTTTTAAAGGTGCGGACAACAGACTCGTCCAAAATGTTCGGGATCGTGTTGCGGATCTTGATGAAACGCTTCACGAAGTTGTGGAGGGTCTCCCCGTTCATCTGGATCATCTGTTGCAGATCATCCTCCTTGCCCAGACGCACGTAACAGCTTTGGAAATTAGCGATCAGAGAGTCACAAAGCTGGTTCCATGAGCGGATGGAACCTTCCTGCTGGTTGAACAGTCACGTTCGAGCAGCACCTTCAAGGACAGTTGGAAGGTAATTTGCCATGACTAGCTCGTCACCCCCGGCTGCCATGATGGCAGTGGCGTAGATGGAAAGGAACTCCTCTGGGTTTTGAGTCCCATTGTACCTCTCCATGTGACCGGGCTTGAACTCGGAGGGCCACCTGACAGCGCGAAGCAAGTCAGAGAAAGCCTTACAGCCCAAGGCGTACGACTGACCACCTTCTCCCACAGAACCCAGTCTCGAGAAGACGTTGGTCCTGTTGCGCGGAGGAACTCTAGTTGAGCGGGAAGACTCTGCCTGGAGGAACTCCCTCCGTGATAGTCCTCCTCGCTCCTTCCTCGTGGTCGCTATGATGTGTTCCTCACGAGGGGATCGTCCGCGATCATCGCGCGCTCGCTTGCCCCTGTGGTCGCGATGACTACGGGGACTTGGCGAGCGACGACGACCACGGGTAGCTTGTTCGTGGACAGTGATCCTTCGACGGTGACGAGGGTCACGCGATCGATCGGAACGCTCACTGCCCGAATCCACCCGGACAGGCTGATCACGTTGCCCGGATGAGGTATTACCTTCACATATGGACTTATGGCCTTCGGCCAGTGGCTCAAGATGGGAAGCAACAGCGTCGCCCATAAGGGCGAGGTTGTCCTGATTGGCGGATCTGATCACCGTCGCTAGGGCCTGAAGCCGTTCCCGGCTCTACTCAAGGGGTCCTGGGATCCCTGAGGCATCCGCGTTTTGCCCGACTGGAGTCCGGTTGCGTGGGGATTCTTCCCGGACAAGCGAAGCTTTTGCCGGGGGATCTGGCGTAGGTACGCGAGGCGGTCGCGTCGCTGACGCTTGCGCTGATCGCGAATCTGCGCCAGGGTTTGGTTGATAGATTCATCCAGACTGCGGCGAACAACATCTTGTTCGAGAGTAGCTTGTGCAGATCCATCTTAAAGCCCAGCAAAATTGATCCGTTCGATCTCTTCGGCCGCCGCGACCCGTGCAGGATCCTCTGAGGTTCCTGCACCGGCCATATTGATGCTGCGGTGGCCGTGCGTAGGTGCGCTAGACGGTGTCATCACTGTGTCGCCACATGAGGAATCGACCGACATGGCCTTGGAATCTGAAAGATCTAAACCATTGTAGAGATCATCGGTTCCGTATTCATCGTCGATGACGGGAGCTTGATCCAAGACCATCTCTGGTTTATATCCAGAGATTTCTTTCCCAGATACAGAGAGCGATCGAGACCGAACAGATCGATCCGATCTGACAGGGGATGAGACATCCTGTTCTTCTGAGTCGTAGTCCTCAGGAAGAGATCCCTGATCGCTGATAGAGTTCGACATGCTCGATCTACTAGTTCCCCACGGACGGCGCCAACTGTCGACGGTTGAGATATCGATCTCAAGTCAACTAAGGTTCTTAAGAAGGGGAGATAGGAGACACGCCGAATAACACGAACAGCAACCAGCGACGAACAGGGAGATAGGGGTTTTTATCTTGGTTCAGGCCTCTCAGGGAGAGATAATAGCCCTACGTCCAGCCTTTGTTTATATCAAAGATGATTACAAGAGGATCCTCGACGAGATGAAAAGGTCTCGGCGAGATTATGGGTGTACAAGGAAGCAATAAGCGATCTAAGCTTCAATGTGCGGTGATCAGGTCCCCTCTACACGCCGTAGGGGCCCTGTTTATATAGTGTGGAGCAAACCGACCTACCGAGGGATAATCGGGCCACGAGATCGTAATGAACTCAACGTGCCAAATACATCCCGAGGTAGATAAAGTAAACTCCAAGTTTTGGGGATCACGACATCTGCTCCAATCCGGGAAACCACGTCCAGGTCTTCACGTAGCCGTGCAGAACTCTGTTCGAATCGGACTCAAACACGAATCCTAGGCCGTTACGCACCGTGCCAGCCAAGAAGCCGTTCGGCAGGATGCACATGGGCCTGATAGAACCTTCTAGGGAACTGGGCCCTAATAGGCTGTTCGATTGGGCCGTCAGGGAGTGGGCCATGGCAATGGACCGTGATTTTATCCCCGACACACCCCCAACCTAGCAGCCCCAATGACCGCGTGCTCTCGTCTCATACAGCACCGGATGTCAATGCAACATTCGCCAAGCACGCGCCAAGCTGTGCCGACCGCCGCGCCGAGCTCGCGGAGGCCACGCCATGATGGTCGCGCGTGATCGTTCGCGATAGTTCTTCGCCGGCGATGGCGAGTCATGTTTGGCTCGGGGAAAGGGCGAAAGGAGGAAAAATGAGGACCTGATTGCTTTTGTTTCAATAATCCAAAGGCTTTTGAAAAGGCGGCGCCCAGCGTCAGACGTCCGTCGGGCGCCATACGACCAACCCGGCCGTCCGATCACCGGCACCGCGCCAATCATTCGCACAGTGGTGCGCCGGCGTCCTGCGTTCCCAGGCGACTAGTTAGCAGTAGTGCAAGCCTGTGCGTTTGATTAAATTCCTAATTAAACTTCTGATTTTTGTACAAAATTCAAACAGCGTTCAGAATGCGTGGGATAAATTTCATAATTCTTCTAAAATCGAGAGCAACCCATTTTAAATACTTTTAAAATTTTTTATTTTTTCACTTTTCAATTTTTTTTTATGTGAACTAGGAGACGGCACTTATGAAACTTACATCTATACTAGCGAAACTTGGCCGTGTGCTGATGAAACTTGCCTGTGTGCTGATGAAATCTGATGAAACTTCGATGTAACCTGATGAAACTTGGATGAAACCTGTTAAAACTTGAATTGACCTGATGAAACTTGAAGAAACTTGTATCAGACCTGTTGAAACTTGATGAAACTTGCATTAAACCTGATGAAACTTGATAGTACGACAAGTTTAACGAATATGAAAGCCAAGTTTCAGTAGGCGAAACCCAAGTTTCAGTAGGCATGAAAGTGCATCTAGGCCCTAAGTGATTTTGGTGATTAATGAGCTACAATTATAGAGCTAATATTTCTATTGGAGAATTGTGCACAGATGTAATACAGGTTAATTCCATGAGGTTCATGTTTACATGAGATGGTGTAACCCTCAAAATGGACATATTGCAAGAAGGCATCAAGACTAGTATTTATTTATAAAATCTTTATTTATTGAGTCCTAGGGATGCCGTACTATAAAGAGGGATGAAATGGAGAAGCTTATAAAGGTTCCTAAGTGCTCAAAATAGGTATCTCGAGGTTCGTGTGAGTTTTCCACTCAAAATATACCCTATACAGAACCTATGCCATCAGAACATCCGACGTGGGTCGGAACATCCGATGGTAATCCAGCCTGCTAGTTTTCAGAGCTATCCAGTAAAGGGTCCATCGGAACTTCCATCGGAACATCCGATGCAGGTCGGAACATCCGACGAAGGATCAGAACATCCGATGCGGGATTAACTGCACAACGGCTAGTTTTCGGGATTCTCTATTTAAAGCCGTCTCTAATACCTTCCAAAGGTTGCTGACACTGTTTACTCTCTGATTTGAACCTAATTCTTCCTGTTCATCATCTCTCAAAGTTTTAGCCTTTGTCTCTCTCTTGTTCATCTTGTGAGATCTAGATCTAAAGAGATCAAGGCAACCCAAGTGCTCCACAAATTAGAGATCCAATTTTTGAGCACTTAGCGATTCCTAATTTCTTCATCGCATTTGTTACTCTTGGAGGCTTGAAGGGCTCCTAGACGGCTAGGTGTCGCCGGTGAGTCGCCGATCTTTGTGTGGCGTGCCTCCGGAGTTTGTGAAGGTGCGAATCTACCTCCGCAAGGAAAAGGATTCAACTAGTGATCGCGGTGAGTGCTTTGTGCTTACCGGTAAGGGGGATTAGGGTCTTGGTGATCCGGGCTTTGTGCCTTCTCTAACGGTGAGTAGGATCTTCCTTCAAAGATCCGAACATCGGTAAACAAAAATCGCTGTGTTTTTGTCTTGGTCTTGATCTGGTGTTTAAACTATTGGTATTGGCACATTCGAGTATTCTTGAATAGATCTAACCTTGGTTTTGCGAAAATCAGTTTTTCTACGAGTTTTCGACAAATTCGAACACCGGATCGGAACATCCGACGGCCATCGGAACATCCGACCCAGGATCAGAACATCCGACGGAGGGTGTACTGTACCACATCGGAACATCCGACGCTGCATCGGAACATCCGACCGACTGGTTACTGTTCAAGTCTATTAATTCCGCAATTTCGTTTTATTCGCCTATTCACCCCCCTCTAGGTGGCATAGCGATCCTTTCAATTGGTATCAGAGCCTAATCTCCTGTTTTGAGCTTAACAGCTTGGAGAATCATTCCTAACAACAAGGACGAGATCGAGACTTCAAGTGAAGGTAACAAGAAGGCTGCTATTCCTTATGTTTATCCTAATTCAACATCGTCATCTCATGTCTCTGTTCCTACTGGGCGTGCGCCTCACTTCGATGGTACATACTACCCACAATGGAGACATAAGATGAAGATGTATCTAATGTCTATTCATCCTTCTATTTGGAGAATTGTAGAAACAGGTTTCAAGCCCAAAGAACCAGAGAACCTCACTGCCGATGAGGAAAGAGACTCCTTTCGCAACTATCAAGCCGTCAATGCATTATTTGGTGCTTTGAGCCCAAGTGAGTTCAATCAGGTTGACGGACTTGAAGAAGTCAAAACAATTTGGGATACCCTCAAGGTTGTTCACGAAGGCACATCAAGTGTGAGGGAAACCAAGATCGAGCTTATCAATGGCAAGCTTGGAAGGTTCATCCTAGAAGAAGGAGAAGACTACAAGACAATGTTTAATCGACTCATGGTATTGCTAAATGAGGCCAAGGGACTTGGATGCAAGTCTCTCACTGATCATGAGGTGGTCAAGATTCTACTCCGGGCTATCACTCCAACCAATCGCCATTTAGTGCAAATGATTCGAGATAGAGACAACTATCACTCAATCACAACGCATGAAGTGCTTGGAAGAATTCTCAGTGATGAGTTGATGGACCAAGAGGCCTCGAACATTAAAGAGATGGCTCAATCAAGCAAGAAGAAGAGCATTGCTTTGAAGGCGAGTAAAGTGTCAAAGGCTAAGGATGATAGCTCAAGCAGTGATGAAGATGGGCCAATGAATATGGAAGAGATGACATTCTTTGTGAGAAGATTCAACAAATTTCTTAAGAAGAATGGCTACAATAGTAAAGGCAAGAAGGATTCCGGCAAATCCAACTCTTCAAGAAGTTCAAAAAGAAAGTGCTATAAATGTGGTGAAACTGGACACTTCATTGCCGATTGTCCACATAAAAAGGATAAGGACAAGGAAGACAAGAAGAAAGAAAAGAGTTACAAGAAGGACAAAGAAAAGAGTAAGAGACACAACAGAAGTTCAAGAGGTGAAGCTCACATTGGTGAGGAGTGGGACTCCGAATCCAACTCCGAATCCGACTCCGAGTCCGATGATGAGAGTGTAGCATGTCTTGGAATGGCTATTCCAAAAAGGACCTCATCACTATTTGGCAAATTGACGGATGATGATGAACCATCTATGTGCTTCATGGCCAAGGGCCCTAAGGTATCATCAAGATCTTCTAAATCTCTAATCAATTCTTATACTAACAACTCTAGTGATGATGAGGATGATATGAGTCATGCTAGCTTGGTCAAGATGATGAGAAATTTTGATATGGGTAAGTTGACCGAGCTCATGGAGAGAGTTGAGCAACAAGAGGATCTTCTTGAGAAAGGAGAAGACTTGCTCATCCTTGAAAAGGAGAGAAACCTCCAACTTGAGAAGGAACTAGCATTGGAAAAGAAGAGGGTTGAGGAGATGACCAAAGAATTCTCTAAGGTCACATCTAAAGCAAGCTCTCTTGAGATCAACAATGCTTCACTCAAGGAAGAACTCATTGGTGCAAAGAAAGCACATGAGACTCTTAGGGTGAAGTTTGATGATCTTTTGAAGAGCACCTCTACTCTTTCAAATGCAACTTGTGATTCAACTCCTTCCACGAGCAATGGTTGTGCAAGGTGCTACAATGTGGATGTGAATGCTTGCGCAACAAATTTTGCAACTTTGCAAGATCTTGCTAGTGAGAATGAGAAGTTAAAGGGTTTACTTGAAGACGGTATTCAAAGATCTTACAAGTCGAGTAAGGGACTTGATGAGATAATAGACAAGAGAAGAGGAAACTTCAAGAAGGCCGGACTTGGCTATATTCCACCGAAGGGCAAGAAAACACATGTTGTGGTGACTCCGGTCACTAAGCCAATTCAGTTTGTGAGAGAGCAAAGCTCAAAGGCTCACATTTCTCACTCTACTTTTAATGCCTCTTACATTCTTAAAAGGAATAATCTTGGTAGAGTACTTGCTTATCATGTTGGACCGAAGCGTACTAATGCACCTTTGGTGAGGTCCATTTAGGTCCCGAAGGCTCTTGTGACTAATCTCAAAGGACCCAATCAAATTTGGGTACCTAAGACCAAAGTTTGAACTTTGTAGGAATATCTCTCCGGTGGCCCTAGTTGGGTACTTGACAGCGGGTGCACTCATCATATGACCGGAGAGAAAGAAATGTTCTCTCAAATCAATTGCTATAATCAACCAAGTGAGAGCATTACTTTTGGGGATGACAGTAAAGGTGATGTACTAGGTCTTGGTAAGATTGCAATTTCTGAAAATCTTTTTCTTATAAATGTCCTAATTGTTGATTCATTGAAATACAATCTATTATCGGTACAACAATTTTGCGCTACCGGTTATGATTGTATCTTTTTTTGTGATGCTGTGAATGTCGTTCGAAGGAGTGATGGTTTAATAGCCTTTAAAGGTCATCAAAAGGGAAAGCTCTATCTTGTGGATTTTTCTACGGATAGACCTAGCCCTGGGATATGCCTACTGACTAAATCTAGCATGGGTTGGCTTTGGCATCGCCGACTAGTCCATGTTGGTATGAGAAACCTTCACAAACTCTCAAAAGGGAATCACATTATTGGACTAACAAATGTGAAGTTTGAGAAAGACAGGCCTTGTAGTGCATGTCAAGCGGGAAAACAAGTTGGAGCATCCCATCCTTCGAAGAACGTGATGACCACAACAAGACCTCAACAACTACTACATATGGACCTCTTTGGACCGATTGCATACATAAGTATAGGAGGTAACAAATACGGTCTTGTTATTGTTGATGATTTTTCACGCTTCACGTGGGTATTCTTTTTGCATGATAAGACAGAGGCAAAAGGAATTTTAAAGAAGTTTATGAGAAGATCTCAAAATGAGTTTGAAGTGAAGATTAAGAAGATTCGAAATGATAATGGAAAGGAATTCAAAAACACCGATGTTGAAGAATATCTTGATGAGGAAGACATTAAGCACGAGTTCTCGGCCCCCAACTCCCCTCAACAAAACGGGGTGGTCGAGAGGAAGAATCGTACCCTCATCGAGATGGCGAGAACCATGCTGAATGAATACAAGGTTTCGGACATTTATTGGGCGGAAGCTGTGAACACCGCTTGTCATACATTCAACCGACTCTATTTACACAAGCTACTGAAAAAAACTTCGTATGAGCTTCTTACCGGAAACGAGCCGAATATTTCATACTTCAGAGTTTTTGGCAGTAAGTGTTATATTTTGAATAAGAAATCTAGAAGTTCTAAGTTTGCTCCTAAGGTCGATAAAGGTTTTATGCTTGGTTATGGATCAAATGTCTATGCGTATCGAGTTTTCAACAATACTTCCGGTGTGGTTGAAATCTCGCATGACGTGACATTTGATGAGACTAACGGCTCTCAAGTGAAGCAAGTTGATCAATGTGTGTTAGATAAAGAAGAGCCACCTTGTGAAGCTATCAAGAAAATGGCTATCGGAGATGTCAAGCCACAAGAAGGCGTAGAAGATGAAGACTCACTACCCTTGTCAACTCAAGTTGAACCTCCAACGACTATTCAAGAAGAGGAGGTTGATAAGTCAAGTGAAGGTGATGATGAAGATCCTAACCCACTAAATACACATCCAAGAGTTCGTCAAAGTGTTTAACGAGATCATCCCGTCAAAAGTATCATTGGTGATATAAACAAGGGAGTAACTACTAGATCTCGTCTTTCAAATTTGTGTGCATTTTACTCGTTTGTCTCCTCTCTTGAGCCACTAAATATAGATCAAGCAATCAAGGATCCCGATTGGATTATTGCAATGGAAGAGGAGTTGAACAACTTCACTAGGAATGAAGTATGGGAGTTGGTGGAAAGACCGAAACAGAATATTATCGGTACAAAATGGGTCTTCCGCAACAAACAAGACGAACATGGTATAGTGACAAGAAACCAAGCACGGTTGGTTGCACAAGGCTTCACGCAAATCGAAGGTTTGGATTGTGGTGAGACTTACGCTCCTGTAGCAAGAGTAGATGCTATTAGAATTTTAATTGCTTTTACTACTCACCATGGCTTTAAGTTATGGCAAATGAATGTCAAGAGCGCTTTTCTTAACGGTCCACTATCTGAGCTTGTCTACGTTGAGCAACTACCGGGTTTTGAAGACACAAAGTATCCAAATCATGTCTACAAACTCAACAAGGCGATTTATGGGTTGAAGCAAGCACCTCGTACATGGTATGAGTGCCTGAAAGATTTTTTGGTAAGAAAAGGTTTTGAAATGGGTAAATCTGATCCTACACTCTTTACTAAGCTAGTAGATGGTGATATCTTTGTATGTCAAGTTTATGTTGATGATATCATATTTGGATCTACTAATGAGTGTTTTTGCGAGGAATTTAGTAGTTTAATGACTAAAAGGTTTGAGATGTCTATGATGGGAGAGCTAAAGTTCTTCCTTGGACTACAAGTGAAACAAATGAAAGAAGCAACTTTTATTAGCCAATCAAAGTATGTGAAGGATATGCTTAAGAAGTTTGATATGAGCGACGCCAAACCAATCAAGACTCCTATGCCAACAAATGGTCACCTTGATTTAAATGTAAATGGTAAGGACGTCGATCAAAAGGTATATCGTTCAATCATTGGCTCTCTGCTTTACCTTTGTGCATCTAGGCCTGATATTATGCTTAGTGTGTGCATGTGTGCAAGATTTCAAGCTGCACTCAAGTATTGTCACTTAGTGGCATCTAAAAGAATCTTAAGATATTTGATACACACACCCAACTTTGGCCTTTGGTATCCTAGAGGGTCAAACTTTGACCAAATCGGCATTCGGATGCGGATTATGCCAGTTGTAAAGTGGATAGGAAGAGTACCTCCGGTACTTGCCAATTCCTTGGAAAGTCGCTCGTTTCGTGGGCGTCCAAGAAACAACATTTCGTTGCCCTATCCACAGCCGAAGTTGAATACATTGCCGTAGGACATTGTTGTGCCCAACTACTTTGGATGAGGCAAACCTTGAGAGATTATGGCCTTAACCTCAACCACATCCCACTTTTGTGTGATAATGAGAGTGCCATAAAAATAGCCAACAATCTCATTCAGCACTCCTGAACCAAACATATCGATATTCGCCACCACTTTCTAAGAGACCATTCAACCAAAGGTGATATCGATATTACCCATGTGAGAACCGAAAACCAACTAGCTGATATTTTCACCAAACCACTTGATGAGAGAAAATTCTGTGAGTTGCGGAGTGAGTTGAATATCCTTAACTCTCGGAATGTTGCTTGACCTATTGCACACATTGTTTGGTGATTGAAAAGGTTTTCTTTATCTTGTCATCTATTTTACTATAGCTATATAGGATTATCTAAAATAAATGGATTGATTTGGTTCTTCGGATATTCATATCCTATTTATTCTCGGATGACCTTAGTTTGATTGATTGGTATGCTTATGGGTCATCCTTGGGTAAATTCAAGTCTTAGAACACTCCTCTATCCTCCCGGAGCTATCTTATCTATTCTCGAGGTGTCTGGAGTCCAAAACTCTCAATCCAGCAAGAGGGGGATCGGATGTTCCGCTCGGCATCGGAACTTCCGGTGGTATCCAGTGAGGGTCCCGTCGGATGTTCCGACCGACGTCGAAACTTCCGATGCAGTCCAGCAGGGGGTCCGTCGGATGTTCCGTCGGAACTTCCGTGACCCAGATCTGTGACTTGTCTTTTCTTTTAACCGCGTGGGCCCTGTTCCTCCTTTTACCCCACGGTTTTACCTCAGAGTTTTTACCCCTCTCTCTCTTCCTTTGGGCGGCGGCGGCGGCGGAACATCCGGCGGCTTCGGATCTTCCGGCGGCGACGGAACTTCCGGCGGCGGTGGTCCGTACGGCGGCGAAGCCTTTCGCCTGCTGCCTCTCTATTGCCTCCACCTTGTTCCTGCTCGTCTCCCTCCTCCTCCATTGAAGGTAAAAGCTCCAAACCTTGAAACCTCCTAGAACGTGCAATGTGCGTCGTTTTGATTCGATTTCGGGGCCGAATATGCGTCTATATCGTTCATAGAAGCATTCCCCACCTATTGCTGCCTCGGATTCGTCGTTTTGATGCAAGATGTGAAAAATCCCGTTTAGGGGACGTGCTGTGCACCGTCGGATGTTCTGACCCCCGGTCGGATGTTCCGACGGGGTACTCACTGACCCTGTTGATTTTTGCGCATTCTCGCTCAATTCTCTCAACCTTTGATTCTATCTTGTGTGTCATGCAGATGTCTTCTTCTTAGCGTGACCCCAAAGGCAAGGGTTTTGCTAATCCCTCGAAGCGGCAACGAACTTCCAGTTCAACTGTCGTTCCTCCCTCAGCTGAGCCAAATGAGGATCCTACAATCTTTCATGAGAGGTTGGCTCAGTGGAAGCGGGCCAATATTCGTGATCCCATTGATCCCTTGATGATCAAGAAGACATCAAGGACATTTGGTCCTAATGTCACTCCGAAGATCCTCGGCTATTATGTAGCGGATGTTAAGGAGATTCAACTCCGAAGGATTGACGATCCCTTGCAGTTTGAGAAGGAAGAAGGGACCGATGAATGTTTTTGGAACTTCTTCCATCAAGATTTCTATGATGTTGCTTTTGTGAAAAAGAAGAACCCTGTGATGCGCATGCAATTCATTGATTGGGAAGGCATGGCGCTGTCAAACAATCCAGTCATCAATGAGGTCATTGCTGCTTGTGACACCATGGGATTGACTGATATTTTGAGCTTCCAGCATGATTGAAACGATAAAGTCATTTGCCAATTCTATGCTTCATTATACTTTGCTGGGGGGTGCTCCTGGCGACTTCTTTTGGTTCATGTGCGATGGAGTTTGGTACAACTTCTCGAAGAGGGAGTTTGGCCAGCACCTGAAGTTGTCCACTAGAGGCAACATGGAGGAGCTCCATGATGTGGATGCCCTGAAGAACCAAGATTTGAAATTCTTGTATGATGGGCCTATTCCCACCAAGGCGGGAGCTACTGAATCCATGAAGCCATTCTATCAAGTGCTCAACCGCATCCTCCGCAAGACTCTCTGTCCCAAAGAAGGTGACGCTTCTCGTGTTCTCTCCTATTTTCGCAACCTTCTGATGAAGATTGGTCTGCGTGAGAGTCCTTTCGATATTCTGGATTTCATCTGGTGTGAGATCAAGATCAGTGCTAATGATCCAAAGAGGAGCTGTCCTTATGCTCCTTATCTGATGAGCATGATCACTCATGTCACTGGTCTCAAATTTGTGCTGGATGTGAAGCACACCCCCTACCTTGTCACCACCCGTGGACTGGCTTCTCCTGGTGGGACTTCTGTGACACCACCCAGGAGGGGTTCGGCTACTCATGATAGCGCGGGGCCTTCTTCTGCTCCTCGTGATAGCGCGGGCCCATCGACAGCTCGGTCCAGCCCATCATCTTCTGGAGGGTCTATCAAGAAGATGCTGAAATCTATCTTCTGCATGTGCCGCAAGACAAATGATCGGGTTCAGGAATCCATTGTGCGTCTTCGCGACAATCGAAAGCAGATCTAGGACATCAAGAAGCATCTGGGTATGCCTCTCTCCTCTGATGATTCCGCGTCCTCCTACTCCACCATTGATACATATACTCGAGGACTGTTTGGGCTTCCTCCTTCCGGTGGCGGCAACAACAACGACGATGATGATGAAGT
Organism: Raddia guianensis; assembly: GCA_036346415.1. Taxonomy (NCBI): domain Eukaryota; kingdom Viridiplantae; phylum Streptophyta; class Magnoliopsida; order Poales; family Poaceae; genus Raddia; species Raddia guianensis. The sequence goes on from CM070534.1 coordinate 52,952,832, forward strand.
CACTGGTGGTGGTGGTGCTGGTGCTGGTGGTCAGGGTGGCAGCAGCAGCAGCGATCCAGAGTGGATTGAGTGATCCAGTTTGTTTTTTCTCTTTTTGGCGTCTTGATGCCAAAGGGGGAGAAATGTTCTGGGTTCTGGGGGAGAAATTGGAGAAAAGTTATCTGTTATCTCTTTCCATTCTGCTCTTAGTTTCCTATGTTTGAAACTTGAATGCTTAAGTGTGAAAAAATATATTTTAAACTCGATGTTTATGTGGTACGCTGTGGCTGTAAGACTTTATTTAATTATTCTGTGATGATGTAATGGTGAATTGCTGGTTATTTAAGTTCTTTCGCGTTGTGTGATATATCCTGTCATATTGCATCTAGATTCAAATTGTTCCAAGGATATAGGGGGAGCTCTTGTTGTTATAATTGCCATGGTTTCAGGGGGAGCTTCCGGTTATATTCTTTGTTTAATTTATTTGTGAGCTATAATTGTTGTCATCAATACACCAAAAAGGGGGAGATTGAAAGTGCATCTAGGCCCTAAGTGATTTTGGTGATTAATGAGCTACAATTATAGAGCTAATATTTCTATTGGAGAATTGTGCACAGATGTAATACAGGTTAATTCCATGAGGTTCATGTTTACATGAGATGGTGTAACCCTCAAAATGGACATATTGCAAGAAGGCATCAAGACTAGTATTTATTTGTAAAATCTTTATTTATTGAGTCCTAGGGGTGCCGTACTATAAAGAAGGATGAAATGGAGAAGCTTACAAAGTTTCCTAAGTGCTCAAAATAGGTATCTCGAAGTTCGTGTGAGTTTTCCACTCAAAATATACCCTATACAGAACCTATGCCATCAGAACATCCGACGTGGGTCGGAACATCCGATGGTAATCCAGCCTGCCAGTTTTCAGAGCTATCCAGTAAAGGGTCCATCGGAACGTCCATCGGAACATCCGATGCAGGTCGGAACATCCGACGGAGGATCAGAACATCCGATACGGGATTAACTGCACAACGGCTAGTTTTCGGGATTCTCTATTTAAAGCCGTCTCTAATACCTTTCAAAGGTTGCTGACACTGTTTACTCTCTGATTTGAACCAAATTCTTCCTGTTCATCATCTCTCAAAGCTTTAGCATTTGTCTCTCTCTTGTTCATCTTGTGAGATCTAGATCTAGAGAGATCAAGGCAACCCAAGTGCTCCACAAATTAGAGATCCAATTTTTTAGCACTTAGCGATTCCTAATTTCTTCATCGCATTTGTTACTCTTGGAGGCTTGAAGGGCTCCTAGACGGCTAGGTGTCTCCGGTGAGTCGCCGATCTTTGTGTGGCGTGCCTCCGGAGTTTGTGAAGGTGCGAATCTACCTCCGCAAGGAAAATGATTCAACTAGTGATCGCCGGTGAGTGCTTTGTGCTTCGCTGGTAAGGGGGATTAGGGTCTTGGTGATCCGGGCTTTGTGCCTTCCCTAACGGTGAGTAGGATCTTTCTTCAAAGATCCGAACATCGGTAAACAAAAATCGCTGTGTTTTTGTCTTGATCTTGATCTGGTGTTTAAACTATTGGTATTGGCCTGTTCTGAGTATTCTTAAATAGATCTAACCTTGTGTCGACGGTTGGGATATTGACCCAAGTCAACCAAGGTTCTTCAAAGAGGAGATAGGAGACACGCCGAACAACCCGACGAACAACGAACGAGGAGAGGGGGTTTTATCCTGGTTCAGCCTCTCTCGGGAGATAATAGCCCTCGTCCGGCCTTTCTTTATATCAAAGAGAATACAAAGGGAACTCGGCGAGATCAGCGAGTCTCGACGAGTAGTATGCTAAAATCTATCATCAAGGGTCTAAGCTAGATCTTTGAGATGTAAAACTCAATGCCGGGTCCCTCTAAACGCCGTAGGGCCCTGCTTATATAGTCTTGAACAAACCGACCTACCGAGGTATATCGGGCGGGCTAACTACGAGATCAGAATGTAACTCGTGCGTGCCAAATCGTCCCGAGGTAGATAAGGCATACTCTAGTCTTGGGGATCACGACTCCTAATCCAATCCGGAAACCACGTCCGGGTCTTCTCGTAGCCGTCAGGTAACTCGTTCGAGTCGGACTCAAGCAGAAGCCTTGGCCATTACGCATCTCGCCAGCCAGGAAGCTGTTCGGCAAGACACACATGGGCCAGATAGAACCTTCCAGGGAGCTAGGCCCTGGTAGGCTGTTCGATTGGGCCGTCAGGGAGTGGGCCATGGCAATGGGCCGTAATCTAATCCCCGACACCTTGGTTTTGCGAGAAATCAGTTTTTCTACAGGTTTTCGACAAATTCCAGAACACCCCGGATCGGAACATCCGACGGCCATCGGAACATCCGACCCAGGATCAAAACATCCGACGGAGGGTGTACTGTACCACATCGGAACATCCGACACTGCATCGGAACATCCGACCGACTGGTTACTGTTCAAGTCTATTAATTCCGCAATTTCGTTTTATTCGCCTATTCACCCCCCCTCTAGGCGGCATAGCGATCCTTTCAAGGCAAAACCCAAGTTTCACCATATAAGTTTGAAGAGTTATATGGCAACATATATCTTGCTTTGTTCATAAAAATACGAGGAACATGTTGGTGCAAACGGTTTGTGGATTGGAGCACCCAGTCAAAAATTATGGTCTTCAAAAGAAAAAAAAATGCTTGTGGGACCCACTGCATGCCAGCACAGTATCGTTTCAGCCCGTTCGCGCTCGTGGCGCCGGCGTCCGGACGCGCCGGCCTTGCGGGCACAAGCGTTTCCCTTTCGCAAAAGATCAAATGTAAGCTGTGAGGGATGGACATGGATCTAGGGAGGCGATCAACGGCTGTGGATTGGCCTAGGAAACAGTTTTTCCTTAGAAAATTCTCTTGTACCCTATGTCTCATAGCTAAGCTGTAATTGGAAATATGGTCTCCAATACAATGTAACGAGCGAGGTGACCCGCGCGTTTGCGCAGCTAGATTTGTGTTAAGATATAGATAATATATCAGATTAGATTTAGAGTTTATCTCTAATATATATATCAACTTTAGTAGTTTGTTATAGAGGTTAATATTGACCGCTAGATTTACATAATAATATCCATATTCAACGGTGTAGGTTTTTTTCTTTTTTATATGATTAACATGAAAATTTCTACTATTTTTTTATTAACGTCGGAATTTCTAGAATTTTAGGATTAATAGATTTGTGTTAAGACATACTCCCTCCGTCCCTAAAAGCTTGTCATTCTGGGATTCAAATTTTGTCCTAAAAAGAATGTCATTTTAGGATAATAAATGCTAGATTCTCCTCTCACCACTATAAAATACTTGTAGATTCCCCTCCCGCCACCAACTCCTCATCCAACTATAGCTAATAAATAGGGGCATCCAAGTCATTTCACCCCTTAGATAATTTGAATGTTTGAATGCTCGAATGACATTCTTTGTGAGACGGAGTAGTAGATAATATATCAGACTAGATTTAGAGTTTATCTCTAATATATAGATCAGCTTCAGTAGTTTGTTATAGAGATTAATATTGACCGCTAGATTTACATAAATCTGATCTCACCATTGATCGAACTGCTGAAATATGGACGAACGTGGTGGCTTCTTTTTCCCCTCCTTTATATATATAATAGATTGCATATATGTTCGGTAGTTGATGAATTAATTATTTTCCTTTTTGTTTTTTATTAAAGTATACAAAAATTTAGTAGGTCGAATACTTGTTCTACCCCTACAATGTTAGGCTATGCCTTCTTTCATGTAGCAAATCGAGTGACAGGGTGCCGTAGCAAATGGGGTAGCACAGGTGACTGCGTGGTGCAGAAGAAGAGGCGACATGGATGACGGAGCAGCGTGGGAGAAGGGCGATGTTGGAGATGGGGCGACACCGAAGATGGTTAGCGCCTTGCCTGTGGTGCCCGTGGAGGTCTGATACGTGGAGTATGGTGTGGTGAGTTAGATGAAAGAGTCACATTGCAACACTATAGAGGTAGAACGGGTATTTCACCTACAGATTTTGGCAAACTTTAAGAACAAATTTGAAAAGGGGCAAATATAAAATCGACCAATCAAGTATGGGACATATATACGATTGCATTGTATAGGAGGGTATATATTGCACCTCAACTATGGGACATATATGAATTAATCTCTTCAACCTTTGGTGAAAATATATGAAATTAAAAGGTTTTACGTACCCCTGACATCAGAGCCGCTCCTCTTAGTGACTCGAAGGGCACCCTACCCCGCCACCACTAGAAGCTTCTCTAAGATCATTAAAGCTCCCTTTGTCAAAAAAAAAAACCACTAGAAGCTTCGCCGCCAACCCGAGCCTCCATCGTCTCCCCCTTCCTTTTCCATTGTTGCGTCGATCTATTCATGGTGGCAGCGACGCGGCATGCTGGCAACGTTTCCCTTAGTCTCCTCCCTCTAGATGCCTCTCCCATAGCCTTCCCCTCCCTTCAATCCTCCCCTTTGGTACGTAGTTCCACCCACCGACGAAGCGGCAGTCAGATCCACCATTCCGACTAGATATAACGTCAAGCCGACATGGTCCTAGGTGTAAGGGGTCGAAATGGCTAGGGCTTAGTGCGGGCTCTACGTGGCACTGGTGGAAAGAAGGCGCGGTGGCGGCCTCTCCGTCTCGCCTCCAGCAGTCTCTTCCTAGTCCCTTTGTCCTAGATCTATCGTCCTGACTTACGTCGAGACAATGAGGTTGGTGTGGTCAAGGGATGGCTTCGGTGTCGTGGCTTGGTAGGTGCTCCCCGTGAGCGATTGATGAGGACATCCAACCCAAGGATACGACCGCTGCCCCTACATCCTCTCCGACAATACCATCTTCATCACCTGCGATCAACGCTGCGACTCCGTCATCGCCTAAGGGCCTAAATCCCGGAGCTCGGCCTTTCAAGTCCAAGACGAAGAACCAGAGAAGCAAGCACGCACCACGAGGACAGCCCATGCGTCAAGGAAGATCCACATGGAAGCCCAAGATGCTAGAAAGCCCAGTTCGGCCACCCAGCAGCACGTCAACTTCAAACGGGTATAACTCGGGCTCCCGAACTCCGATTTCGGCGTGCGACCACTCGTTGGAAAGCTTAGGAGATAAGCTTTCCAATGGATCTAGCCCCACATCTAAATTCGTCCAAGAGTATCAGGGAAACACAGAAGAAGGTCACGGGCCATAATTTCAGGGTACTGCGTCACCTTATTTTTTGACCTATGGTCCATGTAACTTAGGGTTTTGGTGGGTGCCCCTGGTTTGGCTGACCTACTCCCCCTGGCCGCCACTATATATATGGCCGCCGCCGTTCTTCCACGCTTAGGTTTTGTTGTGTTTGGTTGACCCATGTGTGTCCCTCCTCGTGTTCGCGTGTGTCAACTAGACCACCCGTGACGAGAAACAGAACCTCACCCATGTTTTGAGTTATTGGATTAAAATTACTATCATCTTGTTCTTACTTGTTCTCGATTGCAGCAGGTTCAAGGATCGATCGGGTATCGACTTGGTTGATCGGTTCAGCAAGGTGACGTTGCGATTGTTTGGTTGCTGATTTTTATGGTTAGTAGCCGATCCATCTACTTCGTTGTACACTAAACCGACGTATCGTTCCTCACCAGAAGATCGGGCTGACCTTAGCGCGCAACAATTGGTATCAGATCCTATGTGGTCTGTCCGGTTCCAGACATTCTCGGCCCAATGTGTGAGGGGAAGAATGTTGGAATAGTCCCACATTGGAAGTGGGGAGAGCCTCAGCATGGTTTATAAGGGTGAGGGTGCACCCCCTCATTGAGCTAGCTTTTTGGGGGGGACATGTGGCCCAAGAGACCTAAAGACCGTTGCTGTACATTGGGCCTACATATGCGGCAGGCCAACGGCCTGGGGGTGCTCGGCGGGTGCGCCATGTGGTCGGCCCGGCCATCAAGTGGTATCAGAGCGATGGTTGCCTGGTGAGAACACCGCTTATCTTGTTTTAGATCGGTTCTTTTTCATTCTAAAGTCCAGAAAATTGCCCCACAAAAAAATAAGATTTGAGTTCATCATCACGTCCACCGTCCAAGCCATTTTGTGCCTTTACAATTTTCGTTTTCAGTTTCGCTTTGTTGAATTTGTGTCCATGGTTATAGTCTTGTTGCTGGTTTAGATTTAGTTCTTGGCCTAGTGTGAAATTCATCCGTTTGTTGACATCAAACCCGAGCACCGAAGGAATTCGAGTTGAATTGGTTCGCAGTTATTTCGGATCTATTATTTCAGAAGCAATATCTCCATCATATCTTTTTCGATCTGGATAATTTTATAGCCTAAATTGTAGCCCCAAAAATTCTCTACAACATTGTCCATTGTGAGAAGGTCTAGAAACGCCGTTTTTCAGCCCAAATTTGCGTTTGACGTGAATCTGTCCATCCTGAAAATTTCTGGACAGTCAGTATTGCGGGGCCCATATCTCAACCTTACTTTATTCAAATTAAGAATTCCATATATGCAAATTGAACGGCAGAAAAAGATCTACAACTTTGTAGTTGTGAGTTTTTACGTCTGAAGTCGGTAAAACTTTGAAAACTGTGTTAGAAGATCCACTGTCTTTAGAGATCGAAAATATAGTGTTGCAATTTTATCTGTTCGTGAAAAGAAAAAGGAAAGAAAAGAAAAAGGCAAGTGCATACAAAGGAGCCGCACAAAAAAAAGCAAGAACAAATTCAGAAGTGTTTGCATATTGTATCATTTATACTTGTGTATCCCTCGCTTGTTTGAACTAGTTCTACGAACGAGTTTAGGCCAGCAACTTTGACAATTACTTTGGATATTTATTCAGCTTTGCTATTCTGTTTTCGATATTACATATTTTTTGCTACATATTGAACCTGTCCGAGCTCCACATACTACTAACATACAGGAAAAGTAGCTTGCAATCGCTTTGTCACCTTCTGAGTGCAGAATACCACCAGTTATCGATTGACCTTGACAAGTTGCATGGTAAGAACTTGTAAGAGCTTGGTGAGAGCTTTGAGTGTGAGTGACTTGTTCGTTTCAATACCTATTAGTAGATAGGGTTATACATCTCTTGAGGTATTTTCTTGTCTACTACTAACAATGACAGGTCCATTTGGAGAAAGGAAATTCATACGGGAACATGTTCACTAGTCCGATGTGATAAATTTGGAGCCTAGGAGTGAGCATCAAGAAGCCTGGGATAAACTAAAAATGCTTGTCGAGAATTGAAATCTTTCTACGACCAAGAATGAAAAAACACCATTGAAGAAAGAATTGAAGTCTGCATCGTCCAAACGGAAGGATAGTAAGTGTACTTTAATTAGTAAAGATAAGAATGTGCTTTCTATTTCTGTGACTAATCATGAAGGCAAGAATAATCAAGATGGTGAGCTTTTGAATACGGCAATGTCGGACAAATACATAAGCCTTATGTCTGAACATGTACTTAGTACACCACCAGAGCATGCTAGTCAGACTCAACGCAACAACTTATTTCAAACTAAGTTTGTTGTGCAAGAACGTGCGGTGCATGTCATCATTGATGGAGGCAATTGCAGCAACTTCGCAAGCCAAAACATGGTCGAGAAGCTTGGCTTGACCACGACTCCAATTCTGCAACCTTACTCGATTGAATGGTTCAATTCTTGTGGTAAGGTTCAGGTAACAAAAACTGTGCGAGAGCCTTTCTTTATTGGTTCTTACCATGATTATGTTGATTGTGATGTCTTACCTATAGAAGCATGCTCACTTTTATTAGGTAGACCTTGGTTATAAGATGTAGAAGCTATTCACAATGGTAGAACCAATCAATATTCCTTCATATTTAATGGAAAGAAAGTGGTTTTAAAACCCATGACTCCTGCTGAACTAATCAAAGATAAACAAAAGAGAGCTAAAAATCATGCACAGAAGGGTGATAAAATTGCTAGCAGTGCACAAAACTCTAAACCAAAGATAAATGAGGTAGTTCATTTAGATAAGACTGTGTCTTCCCCTGATACCACATTGCAAACATATGTTTCTTTGCCTCCTGTTGTCGCTAACATTTTGCAAGAGTATGAGAAGGAGTCGAGGACAACTCCAATTCAAAAAAGGGAGAATGATGAGGACATCCAACCCAAGGATACGACCACTGCCCCTATATCCTCTCCGACAATGCCATCTTCATCACATGCGATCAACGCTGTGACACCGTCATCGCCTAAGGGCCTAAATCCCGGAGCTCAGACGTTCAAGTCTAAGACGAAGAACCAAAGAAGCAAGCACGCACCACGAGGACAGCCCATGCGCCAAGGAAGGCCCACATGAAAGCCCAAGATGCCAGAAAGTCCAGTTCGGCCACCCAGCAGCACGTCAACTTCAAACGGGCATAACTCGGGCTCCCGAACTCCGATTTCGGCGTGCGACCACTCGTTGGAAATCTTAGGAGATAAGCTTTCCAATGGATCCAGCCCCACATCTAAATTCGTCTAGGAGCATCAGGGAAACACAGAAGAAGGTCACGGGCCACAATTTCAGGGTGCTGCGTCACCTTATTTTTTTGGCCTATGAACCATGTGACTTAGGGTTTTTGTGGGTGCCCCTAGTTTAGCTGACCTACTCCCCCTGGCCGCCGCTATATATGTGGCCGCCGCCGTTCTTCTACGCTTAGGTTTTGTTGTGTTTGGTTGACCCCGTGTGTGTCCCTCCTCGTGTTCGCGTGTGTCGACTAGACCACCCGTGACGGGAAACAGAACCTCACCCATGTTTTGAGTTATTGGATTAAAATTGCTATCATCTTGTTCTTACTTGTTCTCGGTTGCAGCAGGTTCAAGGATCGATCGGGTATCGACTTGGTTGATCGGTTCAGCAAGGTGACGTTGCGATTGTTTGGTTGCTGATTTTTATGGTTAGTAGCCGATCCATCTACTTCGTTGTACACCAAATCGACGTATCATTCCTCACCAGAAGATCGGGCTGACCTTAGCGCGCATCAGCGATGACTTGGCCTAGGGTGACAACGTGGCTTCCCAACGCCGTAGTTTGGGTTAAAGGCCCCAGCATCAATAACCTCATCTTGCTTTGTGCTTTGATGGCTCCTAGGGTGAGGCACTCTGGACGAAAGCCTTGGCCTCTAGCACTGACAATAGTGACCCCTCTTTGCATTGTTCCCCTCCTCAGGGGCTTTTTTGTCATAGTGTCCCGACCCCCCGTAGCTTCTTGTGGTGAAAACTAGGTTTGCTTGTAGACAAGCAATGGTGGCGATCTTCATCGCAACCTTGTTGACGGCGCTGTTTTTGTTGGCCGGTAGCTAAGGTGTGGCATAGGCTTGGGTCTCGGGCATGCATCCTGCGCGGCGATCATGACAGGCGTCGTGGTAGTTCTTTAGTTGTTCTACATTGTGTCGGCATTGTTGGCGTATAGTCTCTAACCTTGCCCCCGCGAAGAGGTGGTGAACTAGTCGACAATTGGCCTCTGTGGCCACGGTTATGCATCCCTTGCATCACTGGTGACTGGGACGGTGGCGAGCGATTGCCAAATTAGTCATGCATCCCTTGAGGGTGCGGGTCGTTGTCTAGACACTAGTGTGCCACACAGCGTAGTCGGCCTTGGTGTCCGTTGGTGTTTTTTTTTTGTCGTCAAATCTATGAGGTGGTGGTGGCTGGTGTTTTGAATGGTACCCTTGAGGGCCAGCGTCTTAGTGGCCCCTGATGTCTTGAGCGTGCATCCCTAATGACGGTGGCGACTACCTCACCGTCATGCATCCTAAGAGGTAGTGACATTTGGGTCGATAAGGGGTAGCTGGCTTATCGATCATGCATCCCTCTGGTGTTGTGGGCTGATGTCCTAGGCTCCAACCTAGAACCTGGTAGGATGTCTATCTTTGTGATAGACTGATAGAGATATTGGTCTAATCTTCTTCCAGGCTCCATCCCCTTTTTATACAAAATAGAATGACGATAAGAGTGTCTACGATCCATTTGCTCAAAAAAATTATAAGGTTTTTGGTTTGGAACGTGGATCCGCTAAAACCTGCCTAAAACATCTGAGATCCAAACTTTTTTCTCGCTTTCAAATTTCCCGTCAAACACGCTGAAACCCTGTTTTCAAACTTCAAAGTCAGAACACAAAACTCTCATGAAACTAATTTTATAAATGAACCTCATGGAACTGACCTACATGGTACGACGTGGGCCAGTATTACTCATTGGTCACCCCCACAGCAACGGAAAAAAATTCCGTGGATGCGGGATGTAGAGGGGCTCCTGTGCATACCCGGTGCTGATTCCCGACGCATGGACGAGCTGAGCATCCCACGGGCCACGGCTGCCTGGTAGATACGCGGCTCCTCTTGGCTCAATTCCCCTGGGAAGCGGCTCGGCTCCAACAGCCACTACGCGGCTACGCTTGGGAGCCTGGGAGCGGAGCGTTGGCGCTTATGGCGCCCAGATCCCCGTCGCCTCCTCCCTCAACGCCGCCGCTGCCTCTCTCCTCCTCCATCACCGCCGTCGCCGCCGCCACCTCTATCCTCCCCCGTCACCGCTAGGCTGTCGCATTTCTCCTACACCAACGCAGCCGCCACCTTTCTCCTCCCCATCACTGCCGCGCTGTCGCATTTTTCCTCCCCAACGCCGCCACCGCTAGGACTAGGAGGAGGAGTTGGCCTCTCCTTCTTATGCCTCACTAGCTGAGAGTACTCCACGTCCTTGAAGAATGGAAGAACAGAACAAATCAACAGAAGCAGTCGTTCATGACGCCATTAGTCTGACATTTTCAAACATTATTTTTTGTTCTTCTTCTTCGATGTTAAATTCTTCTGTGACAGTAGTGAGCTTTCAGCTACAGATTTCAGCAGAAGGTTTCCAAGTCCGGGCAGAAACATAAAAGAAAGATGATTTGATTCTTTCAGATGTTGCAAAGTGACTTGTATATTGGGGGCAGTGGTATGCATGAGTATTCAGGAGTATCGCTTACTTTTGCCGTCTTCGCAGAGCACGGACGAGGACGCCGACTGCTGCTGTGACAAGTTGGGGGAGGAGAGAGGCGATGGCAATGTTGGTGGAGGAGAAAAAGCGACGGCGCGGCGGCTCCGGTGAGGAGAGAGTCGGCTGCGATGTTGGGGGAGGACAGAGGCGGCGGCAGTGGCATTAGGGGAGGAGGCAATGGAGATCTGGGCAGCGTTGAGGGAGGAGGCGCAGCGGCTGTGGAGCCGAGCCATCGAAAGCAAGAGAATGGAGCCGAACTCAAGCTGTGTGCCAGGAGAAATGACGCAAGCACGGCTGCTACGTTCGATCGATAGCTCCTCCACTCGTCGGGAATCGGCGTCGGGAATGCACGGGAGCGCCTCGGATCCACGAAATTTTTTTCCACAGCAACGGGCTGACGAGAGCACTCCTCGGTGCAACTCCGGCAGAGGAGAGGCGTTTTGACGGGATCACACACACAGAGTAATTCTGGCACAAGAAAAAGAAGCAGAAGGAGAGGAGGAAGACAAGGAGCTCAAACTCATAGTATCGCATTGATCATCATCAATCGTGCACTAAATGAATTATGCACTTCATCGGCCTCCCCCGTCGTCTCCCACTCTGCCTCCCCCTCAACCATTGCACCTTCATTCAAGTCTGCTGGAGCAACTCCCACCTCCACCAAAGTATACTCTCTCGACCCTGCCTCATGCTTCTTGCAATATTTTGGGCCTGCCTCGCACTGGCCTGGACTAACAAGATAGATTCACAGCCACGCTTCTGAAAATCGGACAAGTAGCTCCACCAATTGCCCGTATGTTGCAGTGGTACCAGCTCCCAGTGGACTACTTCTACAGAATGGCTCCACATGTACTGCACAGTCACATCATTCTGGACTGGATCAAAAGTCCAACACCGTATGCCATCCAAGTCCAACACAGTCACATCCTTCCCCTACCTCCTAGCTGCGCTGCTCCGGACGAAGACTGAAGTCCACAACGGCGGAGCTAGGACCGCCGCGGGTGGCGACCCCAGGGCCAGGAGCTCTGGCACTGGCGAGCAAACCCCACCGCCCCCGGGGGCTGAAGCAATAAGCCAATACGAGTAATAAACTAGCTGCTGCTGTTCGTGCTCTGTGCTTGGAGGCGAGGAGCAGAAGCAAGTAGTCAGTAGGAGTCCCCTAATATTAAGATCTGTCCGTCGGATTTGAGTCGACGACTGAGATGATGGAGACGGACCACGGGAGGAGGACAGGTTTGCAGTGCTCCTCCGGACCGGGCCAAGCGACCGCGCCACTGACCTACATTCCCTGCGGTGGCCATTGGCGGCCATCCATGGCCATCGCTGCGAGCTCCGCCTGGCCTCCCTCCGGCTAAGTCCCAGCCTCCCAGGGCCGCCTCCGCGCGCCAGCCATCTTCCTACTCCTCTCGCTGCGGCCTCAGCTCCTTCGCGTGCTCCTATTCCAAGGCAATCCCTCCTCCTCAATCAGCTGAATTTTCTCGTGGTGATTTCGCGTTGCTTTGCTGGGTGTAGTACCTGGGAGGGTAATTGGGATCCCCTGCGTATAAATACATGGTGCGCATTTTGATCCGAAAACAGATTATAACTTCTATAAATATATTATACGGTATCTAATTTGTATGAAATAAATTTTGTAATTCATCTAAAATCATAAAGAACCTATTTTTGAAACTTTTTTATTTTTTTTTCAATTTTTATGATTTTTTGAAATTTTGAATTTTAAAATTTTAAAAAATGAAAAATTTCGAAAATGGGTTGTTTAGGATTTTAGATGGATTACAAAATTTGTTTCGTACAAATTGAACATCGTATGACATATTTATAGAAGTTATAATATGTTTTTAGGTCAAAATGCACACCGTGCATTTATACTTGCTACTACAGAGGATCTGAATTGGCCAGAAATCGGAGCAACTAAGGTCAAGATTATCAATAAGTACTTACTTCAAGGAAATCAGAACAGAAATGTTGTATCTCAAAAGTTAATGCATCTTCTGACATGTCTAACTCGTGGCAACCGCATACAAATTAAGATTCAAAAGCCTTTCTTTTGATATAACCTTCCTATATATAAACCATGGAAGCATATCCTCTGACGTAACTGCACTTTGACTTTGAGTTACTGATATGTGGGCCTATGTGGTACTGTGTCCCACATGTCAGTGGCCAAATAAAATCAGAGGATATGCTTCCATAAACCATACATGGGTAGTTCCCTCAGGGATTGGGATCCTTTGCAGTTTTTACCTCTGGTGTGGTCACTGACACGTAGGTTTAGGCTCATATGTCAGTGATCCAACTGCAGAGGGCAGTAACTGCAGAGGATCTGGTTCCATTTCTGGCTATAGGGGATCAGGCGTTTCTAGCAAGTTATTGGTTGATCGTCCTGGGTAGTTTTACGCCAGACATTATATATCTTTTGTGTTTCTGTTTCATTTTGAATGGAAATTGAGGGGAACTCCTTTTCTAGAAAATATAAATGCCTACAGTTACAAGTACGTTGTCCATACTCCTACAGTCCTACACATACTTGTGCAGTTCTGCAATCTATGAACTTATTGAGATACTGATTTTTCTATTAAGCCTTACTGACACACTAGTAACACGGGTTATGTCTCAGTTTGCAATGTCATTTCAGATTCAGAGAGTAAATGGAAGTAGGGTGCATTCGTGCAGCACTTGGATACTCTGAAAGGTAGTTATTTTTCCTTGGTCCATATACTTTGCAAAAAAAGTATTTTATTGAATTTGACTAGTATGTGCCTTTATGCTTATTATTGCTAACTGGTTAAATTCTAAGAAGCGCCTCCAGGCTGCAACCACAATGCTTGGTCTCGTACTAAGCAAATTATTTCCTTCGCTGCTACTAGGTACAAACAGGAGGCAATTGCTTCACGTACCCTGGACAAACCAATGTAGATGAGACCGAACGCTATTACAACAGGAGATTTCCCTGTGTCTGGCGCAGTGCTACCAATTTAACTGAGAAGGGTGTTGAAATCTCATATCAAGGGACAAGGAGAGTAGGAGACAACTCTCAAGGGAGAAGTGCGGAGAATGCCTCATCCTGGCATGGAATTACCTGGATTACTTTGTTTTGTTGGTCTAACCATCCATGTGGCATTCTTTGTTCATCGGTAACTTGTGCGAAGTATTCCTGTTACAGGTATGCTTTCTTTTAGCAGTTCAGGAATATTTTATTTCCATCCTGGACTATTGTTTTCGGTCATGCTGACTTCCTGAGAGTTTCTCTACCCTGACCCAATAGTAGTTTTACCCAGAAATTAGATTTGTGTGTGTTAGGATATGCGCCAATTCAAGATCACGAACTTCTCTAGCAAACACGATGTTTGGTAACGCAGTTCGGCTTACGCCTACCTCTGCGAGGCTCTAAATATGGACGCTCCTCCTCAATTCATAATACCGCCGATGGACCCGGTCACGACCACATGCTAAACGCTGACCTCCTGAGACCTATACTACTATTATGAAGTCGTTCATCTGGTTACATCAGGGCTGCCCCCTTTATATAGTGGAAACTTTGTTATAGTCCGACTCCAACTCTAAAACAATCGTGCCTATTACAACACAGAGTCCATATAATCTACTTGTACATATATTCGACACAAAACCTAACAAACTCTACTTTAAATAATATGACCTTCTCCACCTTAAAGTCGTTCCAGCGTCTTGCGCGAACCCCATGCCCGAACTCTGATTGCTTACTTTGCAACTCACGTTGAACCGTCCGACGAGTCCACCTCCTTGAACCCACCGCCTTCTGAAACAAACGCCGACTTAAAAACATCTAGCTTCAGTAGCTTCACCTGCAACTCTGCACTTGGAATTCACAACTCCCTTTGCAACATGTACACACACGCGATGTCGTTCTCTCCTCGATCATCACCATTTCCTTCCAAGCCACTTTCAGCCATTATCAAGAATAGCACTAGTTCCTTTCTTTTGTCAACATCATTTTGCCAACCACGATTTTGTCGGGGATTAGATTACGGCCCATTGCCATGGCCCACTCCCTGACGGCCCAATCGAATGTTCCTACGGGGCCCACTCCTGGAAGGTTCTATCAGCCCATATACATCTGCCGAATGACTTCTGGGGCGGCATGATGCGTAATGGCCAAGGGATCGTGTTTGAGTCCGTCTCGAACAAGAGTTCTGCACGGCTACGAGAAGACCCGGACGTGGTTTCCCGGATTGGATTAGGAGTCGTGATCCTCAAGATTAGGAGATTACCTTATCTACCGTAGGTTATATTTGGCATGTACTGAGTTCGTTACGATCTCGTAGTTAGCCCGGCCCGATATTCCTCGGTAGGTCGGTTTGCTCCATACTATATAAACAGGGCCCCTACGGCGTTTAGAGGGACCTTGATTCTTAGCTGATAGATTTTCGCATACTACTCGCCGAGACCTGCTGATCTCGCTGAGTTCCACCCTGTAATTCTCTTTGCTATAAAGAAAGGTTGGACGTAGGGCTATTATCTCTCCCGAGAGGTCTGAACCAGGATAAAACCCCGCTCCTCCGGTTCGTTCTTTGTTACGTTCGGCGTGTCTCCTATCTCCTCTTTGAAGAACCTTGGTTGACTTGGGTCAATATCCCAACCGTCGACAGCTAGCGCCAACCGTGGGGACGCGCAGATCGAGCATGTCGAACTCCGTCGGCGATACAGAGATACTTCCTGAGAGCTACGACTCAGAGGGGCAGGATGTTTCATCCCCTGTCAGTTCAGATCGATCTGGTCGGTCTCGAACACTTTCCGCATCCGAGGCAGATGTCTCCGCCTATATGGCAGAGATAGCCTCATATCGCACTCCCGTCATTGACGATGATTACGGAACCGATGATCTTTACGACAGTTTAGATTTATCGGATTCTAAGGCTATGTCGGTAGATTCTACCTGTGGAGACACAGCGATGACACCGTCTAGCATACCTTCGCACGGCCCCCGCAGCATTAACATGGCCGATGTAGGAACCTCTGATGATCCTGCACGGGCTGCGGCGGTTGGCGAGGTCGGGCAGGTTAACTCTGCTCGGCATCAAGACGAGGCTGCACTGGCTGCTCGCGAGCAAGACGTCATTCGCCGCAGCCTCGACGATTCCATCAATCAGACTGTGGCACGGTTCCGCGATCGGTGCAAGCGACCGCGTCGCGACCCACCTCGCGTGCCCTCGCCAAGTCTCCCGGCGGAAGTTTCTCCTGTCCGAGTTAGTTCCCCGCGTAACCGGACTCCAGTCGGGCAGAACGCGGATGCCTCGAGGGTCCCAGAACCCCTAGAGCAGAGTCGGGGACGACTCGCGGCCATGGCTTCGGTGATTAGATCCACCAACCAGGCCGACCTCGCCCGTATGGGCGACGCTGTTGCTTCTAACCTAGAACGATTGGCTGAAGGCCTGAAGTCTCTAGGGGAAGTCAACAACTCCTCGAGCGGCCTGACCAAACCGCCGGAATGGTTCGGACAGCTCTGATCGTTCGCGAGACCCTCGTCACCATCGAAGGATCACTGTCCATGAGCAGGCTACCCGTGCTCGCCGTCGCTCGCCAAGTCCTCGTAGTCATCGCGACAACAGGGGCAAGCGCGCACGCGATGATCACGGACGGTCCTCTCGTGAGGAGCGCGTTGTCGCGACCACAAGGAAGGAACGTGGTGGATTGTCTCGGAGAGAGTTTCTCCAGGCAGAAACGTCCCGTTCAGCAGGAGTTCCTCCGCGCAATAGGACCAACGTCTTCTCCAAACTAGGTTCTGCCGGGGAAGGTGGCCGGTCATATGCTTTGGGCTGCAGGGCTTTCTCTGACGAGCTTCGGGCTGTCCGGTGGCCCTCAAAGTTCAAGCCCGTCACATGGAGAGGTACAATGGGACTCGTAACCGGAGAATTCCTTTCCATCTACGCTCGGCCATCATGGCGGCGGGGGTGATGAGCTCGTTATGGCTAATTACCTCCCGATCGTCCTTGAAGGTCTTTGCTCGGACGTAGTCATTTAATCGCCAGAAGGGTTCCATCACTCATGGAACCAGCTTTGTGACGCTCGATTGCTAATTTCGTAGTATTACGTGCGTCTGGCAAGGAGGATGATCTGCACGGATGATCCAGATGAGCGGGAGACCCTCCGCAACTTCGTGAAACGTTTCATTAAGATCCGCAACACGATCCCGAACATCTCGGACGAATCTGTTGTCCGCACCTTCAAAAACGGAGTCCGCGACGAGCGGCTCACCCAGGATCTCGAGATCAACGAGACCTGGACCGCCAACGATCTGTTCAAGGCGGCTGATCGCTATGCCAACGCGGCAGAGCGTGTTCAGTACAAGAAAGCGTTTGACAAGGGCGAGCTGCCCGCCCAACCTGGTATGGATGAGAAGAAGAAGAAGCGTGAAGAACCACGGTGACAAGAAGTCCTAGAAGAAGAAAAATAAAGGTGATGCGAACAATACCGTCGCTGGTGTAGATCGCGCACCTCCTCCCAAGGATGGGCAGAAGAAGCCCAACAATAACTACAAGGGCAAAAAGCCTGCTCAGGAAGGCGGACAAGGCAAGAAAGGTCCAAGCGACCGATTTTGCAAGTTCCACCAGCACTACGGGCATGATATACGCCATTGCAGAACTTGGGCCGCAAAGCTCGAAGATTTCTACAACGGCAAGGGCCCAATGCCCACCCTGCCCGAACAAGGTGATGCCGGTAAGGCCAAGCGCCAAACCGACGATGGTGATCGGGAAGGTGATAATGAGTATCAAGAACCCGTGAACCATATTGCCGTCATCTTCGGCGGCTCCTCGGTTTACACCTCTCGACGCAGCCTCAAGAAAGCTGCTCGGGAGGTCCACAACGTTGAAAAGGCAAAACCTCAGCCCGAGTCGATGAAGTGGACCGAGATCCCCATCTCCTTCTCTCAGGAGGATTGCCCCACTGGGATGACCAAGCCTCAGCGGCTCCCTCTGGTGGTCGCCCCGACCATCAACAGCGCGAGAGTTGGCCGTGTACTCATAGACGGCGGGAGCGCTTTGGACTTGCTTTCTGCTAAGGTCTTGGACGAGATGCAGATTCCTCGTTCTAAGCTGAAGGAAGTCGCAATGCCCTTCTACGGATTGTTCCGGAGAAGTCGTCAAGCCGTTAGGGCGAGTTGTCCCGCCGATTACCTTCGCAACCCAAGCAACTTCCGGACGAGTTGATCACTTTCGACGTGGTCGACTTCCCATCCGCGTACAACGCGATCTTCGGCAGGCCATCTCTTGGTAAGTTCATGGCCGTGTCCCACCACGCTTACCATTGCGTGAAGATACCGGGTCCTAACGATGTGATCACGGTCAAGGGCAACTACAAAGTTGCTCTGGATTGCGACGAGCAGTCCCTTGCTCGTCGACCAGCTTCCGCCATGCGATCTGAAGTTCCGCAGACCAAGTCTGCACGCCCTAGGGTCTCCCTTCAGCCAGGGGGAGAAACCAAGGAAGTTCCGCTGTCCCTTGATGATACTTCCAAGACAGTTCACTTGGGGGCCAATCTGGACCCCAAATAGGAAAGCGAGCTCATCGCCTTCCTCCGAGCCAATGCGAGATGTGTTTGCACAGGAGCCATCGACATTCCGGAGTCCCAAGGAGGTAATCGAGCACAAAGCGGGTGTCCGGCCGACAAAAAGCACATTACGCGCCAAGTTTCGCGCTTTTGAATTCAAGCAGGATCATCAAAGATTAGCTTAGCAAACTGCTCGCTGCCGGATTCATCCGCGAGGTTGATCACACCGAGTGGTTAGCCAACCTTGTCATTGTAAAGAAGAAAGGCGGCAAGTGGAGGATGTGTGTCGATCACACAGATCTGAACGCTGCTTGTCCTAAGGACAATTTCAGCGCCTCGTATTGACCGGTGGTCGATCGATTGCGGACGCCAGCTCTGAGTTTTTGGATGCTTACTCGGTTACCACCAAATAAGCATCTCCCGAGGATGAAGAGAAGATCGCCTTCATCACCCCTTCGCACTTTCGCTATCGACCATGTCTTTCGGAATGCGCAATCTTTGGTGCCACGTTCGGTAACAATGGAAAGACCTTCCCGAGCAAATGCTGGAAAAAACACGGAGGTCTATGTCGGCGACATAGTTGTAAAAACAAGTTTGCTCCAGATCATGTAAAAGACACGCCGAGACTTTTCGTAATCTCACCAGGCATCGAATAAAATTAAATCCAGAGAAGTGTACCTTTGGTGTTCGATCTGGAATGTTGCTCGATTATGTTATTGGTTCGCAAGGTATTTCTGCCAACCCTGAAAAAATCGAGGCCATTGAAAATATGCAGGCTCCAACTACCGTAAAGGAAGTACGGAGTCTCACTGGGCGGATGGCTGCTCTAAGCGAGTTTATTTTCCGTCAATGCGGCGCTGGCTGCCCTTCTTTAAGGCCCTACGCAAGCACAATGGTTTCGAGTGGATGTAAGAGCCGATAGATCCTTCCAAGATCCGAGCGATACTGTCCCAACCCTCCCGTCTTGACTACCCAGCGGCATGGCGGCGACTTTTCTCAGTACCTAGGTTGCACGCCACAAGCGGTGGCGCGGTCTTGGCGGTCGAAAGGAAGGCATCTGCGACCAATCTATTACGTGGCGAGGTACTTCATGGATCAAAGGCGTTACCACGAGGTCCGAAGCTCGCTTCACGCCTTGCTCATGTCCTCCAGGAAGCTTCGCCACTACTTCCAGGCGCATCAAATATTGGTCCCGACCACGTTTCCTCTGGGCGAAATCCTACGGAACAAGGAATCTAGCGGACGTATAGCTAAGTGGGCAATGGAACTAGCAGAGTTTGATCTGTTATTTGCTGCCCGAACTGCTATTAAGTCACGTGTCCTAGCGACTTTGTCGCTGAATGGACTTGCCGCCCAAATCGAGTGAAGCTCCCGAGCAACCCGATGAACCCCTTGACCATGTTCTTTGATGGCTCGCGCACTGGAAACTCGGGGGCTGGTTTTGTTCTCATCTCCCCACAAGGAGAGCAACTCCAGTATTCTATCCAACTACACTTTGCGGCGACTAACAACGCTGCAGAGTACGAGGCCCTCCTCGCGGGACTAAGGCGTGCAAGTCGCTTAGTGTCCAGCGGCTAGCCGTGAAGGGAGATTCACAATGGTCATCAATCAGTTAACAAGGAGTATCGGTCTTGTGATGACTCAATGGCGCGATACTGGTTGAAGTGAGGAAGTTGGGCGGCATTTTCGATTTTTCGGTGCTCTTCGTGCCGTGAAGGACAACTTCGGCCGACCAGCTATCCAAGTTTGGATCCTCACGCGAACCTGCTCCGGCAGGGGTGCTCGTCGAGCACCTTTACAAGCTCTCAATCACGTCTCCGGACGAGGCGAAAGAGACAGGTGGTGCTGTCTCCGTTATCGAGCAGGCTACGGACTGGACAACGCCATTTGTCCGGTACCTTGCAGACGGGACCCTGCCCGACGATGAAGCCGAGCGTTCCCGGCTTACAAGGCGTGCTGCTCCATACAAACTTGTGGATGGCATCCTTTACCGTCAAGGTGCTCTGGGAGTTCTCTCCAAGTGCATCTCGCAACAGGAGGGTGTGTTCCTTCTTAGGGACATACACGAGGGTGCCTGTGGCAACCACGCCTCCTTCAGGACTCTGGTCAGCAAAGCGTTTCGCATGGGTTATTATTGGCCCACCGCGTTACAAGACACCCGGGACATCGTGACTAAGTGCAAAGCTTGCCAATTTCACGCCCGGAAGGCACACAAGCCCGCCCAAGAGCTCCAAACAATCCCCCCATCTTGGCCTTTCTCCACATGGGGTCTGGATCTGCTCGGCCCATTCCCTAAGGGGTACAAGGGCTACACGCACTTACTCGTCGCCATCGACACTTTTACAAAGTGGATTGAGGCAGAGCCTGTGTCGTCTCTTCACGCCAAAACGGCTGTGCGCTTTTTCAAAAGCAACGTGGTCACGCGCTTCGGGATTCCCCATAAGCTGATAACGGATAACGGTACCCAGTTCAGAAGCGAGCTATTCCGAATATCTGCGAGCAATTTGGGCACCAAGTTCTTTTCGCCTCGTGGCACATCCATAGAGCAATGGAAGCGGTCGGCGAGCTAACGGACAGATAGTCCGGGGTATTAAGCGGCGGTATTTGCTGCTCTCGCGAGCACAACAAAGCACGGTCGACGAAGTTCCTTCCGTCCTCTGGGCGATTCGCTTTCTGCCACCGGTGATCTGGGAAACTCATTTCAACTGGTCTCACGGTGCGAAGCCATCCCGCCACGAAATAGTACTCGGTTAGCCTCGACGAATTCGGTCAACTTAGTTGACGATGAGCAAGCGCCTCCTCGATCTCGATCTCCTCGAAGGCACACGCGACCGGGCACAAGTCGAATGGCGCTACCAAGAAGATCTTCGCCAAGCCGCCCGCCGTCGGCCGACCAAGGGTTTTGAAGGCGGGCGACCTCGCTACTGCGCCGTGTCCGAACTTGTCCAATGCCAACAAGTTAACTCCACGCTGGGAGGGCCCATTCACGATCGTTTCTTCTGCTCGCCCGAGGGCTGTTCGCCTGGCAATGGAGGACGGGAGAGAGCTGACCAGCACTTGGAACATCGACCAGCTTCGTAAGTTCTTCGTGTAGGTCTTCTTTGTTTGCTTAGCCCTGCGCTTTTTGTAAACTTC
Source organism: Raddia guianensis (assembly GCA_036346415.1). NCBI lineage: Eukaryota > Viridiplantae > Streptophyta > Magnoliopsida > Poales > Poaceae > Raddia > Raddia guianensis. The sequence goes on from CM070534.1 coordinate 52,974,465, forward strand.
GCGCCTTAGTTCGTCCAAGTCCCTCGGGCACCATGTAAAGTTCAATCCAATTCTCAGTGAATCCTCGCGGCCTCTGTGCCCATTTCACTGCTTGTCTTTTCAGACTACTTTTTCTCTGGTAACACGGCCTTTCCACCTTGCGGCTAAGTCTGCTCTCGTAAGCCCTCCGCGGCAGAGGCACTTACTGCTCGGCACGACCACTTGTCAAAGTCTGCTCTCGTAAGCCCCCCGCGGCAGAGGCACTTTCCTTGTTCGGTTACTCCCGGAATTGCCTAACTTACGTCAACGAGCAGACTGCGGAACAAATCGAGCAAGGTACGGGTGTCGCTCTATCTCTCTAAGCACGTGCTCGAGTTCGCAAACTTAGGTTCTCGAGCATCGTCCGTACCGGGGGCTAGGGTGTCGCTCTTTCTCTTGTGCACCTGTTCGGGTTCGCAAACTCGTGTTTCGGCGCAGATGCACTGTGGGCTGGGAGTTAAGCGAGGCGTTATACTGTTTTCTTAAAACTTCCTAGCTACTAGCTTTTCTCTTAGTTTCTGTTCGTTCTTGTCTTTTTGCTGCTCTTTTTTGCAGGAAAAAAGGTAAGTACTTCATTGTATTACTCAAAAGTTTCAGGTACAAGGCCCTTTAAGATTCTGGCCGTGGTGCTACTTAGGAACAAGTCGCTCCTTCAGCTCCTCAACTTCTAACTTGAGGCGCATGACTTACGCCTGAGCCTTGATTCCTTCCGGGCTTCAAATCGGGCGTTCGATCTCCTCCTTGTTCGCTATTTTGCGCCGCAACCTCTGCCGGATGGCCTCGACCTCCTCGGTCTTGGCGCGCAATGATCGGTCGAGCCTCGCTCTGGTGACTCATTGCTCGGCCGTCTTGAGCTGCTCGTCCGCTCCTTGACCTTCTTCTCTGCGGTGATCGCCCTCACGCCATCCCACAGATCTCCTCGATCTCTCCTGTGAAGCCCACGGGGTTGAGATTTTGCTTGAGACCCGCGAAGTCCGCTCTTCCTTGGCGAGCTGGGCCTTGAGTCTCTTGGCTTCGGCCGCAAGCTGGTCCCGCCGTTGGGAAACGTCAACAAGCCGCTCTTGAGCCACTTCGTGCGGCTGGCTTCTCCTCCGTGGTGCTCGCCTTAATGGCTCACATGGCTCTCGGCCTCTCCTAGGAGAGACTCGCGAAACGCCTCTCTTGGCGGTTGGACTTTAAGCCTCTTCACCTTCGCCTTCAGCCGGCTTCGACTTTGGGCTGGTGCAGAGGGCCCCGCCTCGGACTCCCTCATCCGGAGGTGCTCCCGGAGGGACGCTAGTACGGCGCTCCGCTCGATGGTGACGCCGTCCTCGAGCTCCTCCATGGTGTCCTTCAAGACCTGAGAGAGAAGACTAGTTAGCCTTTTTGCGGTAAAGCTGTCTGAGCTAAGCAAGATTTGGCCTTGGTGCTTACCTTGCCAAGTCGGCACTTCAGTCCGCGACACAGGCGATCCTTGAGGCCATGCGTCACGAAGCCCAGCCCGTGCGGGATGAGGCGGGCGCGCTCTTCCCGTCGCCGCCTTGTTCGCTCTTTCTTCTTCGGCGGCCTTTGCTGCCGGTGCGGGAAGCGGCAAGGCGGCGCTTTCGTCCCAAGCTCCTCCTCCTCTTTCTCTCCTTCTTCCGCCCGAACAGCTTCAGGCGAGGCCGGAGCCACTCTGCTGGGTGGCACCGTTGTTTCCTCGGGCAGGACGGCTTGCGCGGCCTGCTCGGGGGCTTCTTCTTGTTCCCTGGCGGCTGGGGTTTCACCACCTTTCGCGGAGAATCCTGTCGCCTCGGGGTTAGCTGCCCAACACGGTGCTGGCGAGAACGGCTGCTCGGTCCCGCCCTCGGCGACTTTTGGAGCCGTCGTCTTGGCCTCATTGTCCGTGGCGCCAAGGCCGCTTTTTCTTCGCCTCGGCCGCTCCACAGGCGCTTTTAAGCGCGCTGAAGTCGTCACGGAGCTCGACGAGAGCGAGCTCCATGCCGCCAGCTTGTCCTTGAGGCACGCCACCTCATCGCCCGCGATGCACCGTCAGAATGCTTTCGGCGGCGGCGGCCGCCGAGTGCCTCTTCGGCGTAAATGCGTGGCGATCTCTTCTTGGGAGACCTCGACCAACAAAGTCTGGCGCTTTCGAAGACAATTCTCCTCGGCGGCTCGGAGTATCCTCCTCTCGAGCGACCTCCAGCCTGGGTGTCGATGTGGCCCTCTTCCTCCCAGACCTTCAGGTCCTCCTCAGTCAAGCTAGTGCCGGTGAACTTGGCCATAGCGGTTCCCAGAGTTGGACAAGCGGGTTTGGTGGTGGAGTTTGGGTGCTCGAAGCTGAGCATGGTTGGAACTAGGGCTTAGAAAGGAAAGGCGTGAGAGCAGAAGTGGCTGGCCGCGGGCGGCTTGGGTACTTTTATAGTCCCGTATGGGCAGCTCTGCAACGGTTTTGTCCCAAACGGCTAGTTTTTACCGCAACGACTAGGTGAAACGATGCTTTGTTTTCATCTAGCAATGATAGGAAGTTACCGTTGGAGTGCATAGCGGCTATCTTTTCGATTCAGCGCAAGGCCGGCCTTCTGCTCGGATAGATGTCGTTCCGCTTCGACGCAATGAGTTGCTCGATCTTGGTCAGTCTGCTCGATCTTGAACAAGTCTTGTTCGGTTGGACCATGACCTGCTCGGTCGATTGTTACTTGTCTTTGTAGCAGCAAAATTTTCCTCTTCGAGGTTTGGAGTCTCAAGAGGAAGACCCCACTCTAGTGAGTCCTCCCACTTGAGTCTCGGGGGCTAGCTGTCGGGGATTAGATTACGGCCCATTGCCATGGCCCACTCCCTGACGGCCCAATCGAACAGCCTACCAGGGCCCAGCTCCCTGGAAGGTTCTATCTAGCCCATATACATCCCACCGAACAGCTTCCTGGCTGGCATGATGCGTAATGGCCAAGGGATCGTGTTTGAGTCCGTCTCGAACAAGAGTTCTGCATGGCTACGAGAAGACCCGGACGTGGTTTCCCGGATTGGATTAGGAGTCGTGATCCTCAAGATTAGGAGATTACCTTATCTACCGTAGGTTATATTTGGCATGTCTTGAGTTCGATTCACGATCTCGTAGTTAGCCCTACCGATATTCCTCGGTAGGTCGGTTTGCTCCATACTATATAAACAGGCCCCTACGGCGTTTAGAGGACCTTGATCCTTAGCCGATAGATTTTCGCATACTACTCTTGAGACACTGCGATCTCACGAGTTCCACCTCAATTCTCTTTGCTATAAAGAAAGGTTGGACGTGGGGCTATCATCTCTCGAGAGGCTGAACCGGGATAAAACCCACATCTCTGCTCGTTCTTTGTTCGTGATTGTTCGGCGTGTCTCCTATCTCCTCTTTGAAGAACCTTGGTTGACTTGGGTCAATATCCCAACCATCGACAGATTTGCACCGTCCCGATCCGTCCACCATATAGAATAGATCACTACACTCATTTCCATAATCAGTTCTCCATCTTGAAAAGATTACCGTCACGACCGCTTGATCCATTCACCTCTAGGCATAGATCGCCGCTGACTTCACCATCAGCCAGTCTGACCTCTCCGGTCAAATCACCTTACAGCCTCCCCGAACGCCTTCCCTTCAAAACCGACCTGATTGTCCAGTCCCGAACACCGCGCTCACATCGACCGCCTTTTTGTTCGACAGATCTGAGTACTTCTCATTCTGAAAAATAATCTTCTACTCATCCTTTCGATATTTGTTTGACTCCCGTTGTACCTGCACCTCTAGATCCAATCTTTCAGTCCTCAAGTAGGCTTCCTAGTCGCCACCGCGCACCACGTTGTTCGTGCACGGCAAAACATGTCGCAATCATGATGCAGTGTCTTCTGTGTAACATCCAGTCGCATTACTGCTTTCGCCGTTTCAATCTATCCGACATCCTTTCATGCCTGTCGGTCTGATCGCGAATGTCGAGGTCGTCGCCGTTTCCTGCCGATATCGCCGGCTACTTTGTCAGTCCCATCACCATGTCTGGTTAATTCCTGCCAACGGTAGTCCATCGAACGGTTCGAGCCTCCTGCCCGAAGTGTCCGACACCACCGATCGAATCGTCGATCGTCGCCATGCTCCACCTTGGGCCGATAGGGTGTTTTCCACAGTGCCCATATATGCATAAACCTCATGTCTCTCCCTATATCTTCCGCATTGCCAACCTCGCTAACGAAGCTTTGATACCACTTATTAGAGTTCGCTGTTATCCGGCTCATCTCATGGCCCGCAGCGACCCGGCTCCCTCCGAGACCAACACCTGGTCTCGGGCCTTGGTTGCCACATATATTGGTCCAACTGGAAGTACAACCCAAGTTCTGGCCTAACTCAGCCCAAAAGACTAGTCTGGTGGGAAAGGGGTGGCTCCACCTTTTAATCTGTGCTCCCCCATCATCAATAACCGATGGCTCTGATACCACTTATTAGAACCCGCTGCGATCTTGCCTTGCCATGTCCTAGAAACATTCCGGATTACCGATCATGACTTTGATACCACTTGTTATGAAATGAGTCAATGCAAGATAATGAACGACTCCAGGAGACACAACGTTTAGTAACACAGTTCGGCTTACGCCTATCTCTGTGAGACTCTAACTATGGGTGCTACTTCCCAATCCATGATACCGCAGCACACCGACGGACCTATACCGACCGCTGACCTGCTTAGACCTATGCTAACATTATGAAGTCGTTCACCTGTTTACACCAGGACTGCCCCTTTATATAGTGGAGATCTGGTTAGAGTCCGACTCCAACTATAAACCAACCATACCTATTACATACAGTCTCTGTAATCTACTTGTACACAGAGCCTGTTGTTAGCATTTATTCCACTAGAAAGCACGTTTGTCCTTGAAAATTTGTTACATGTCTATTCTTTACATAGAATTTCCCTTTTTATTTTCCAAATTTTTTAAATTTTGATTTTTGTTTTTACTGTCATTACACATCGACTCCAAGGACACTGCACACACCATACCACTGCATAGGCGCGCAGCACACTAGCACAGAGGTTAGCATCAGGTTCTTTGGATCCGTTCTCACTCCTCACCTATGTGTTTCCATTTTATCTCCAAATATGTTGGTATCTACTTTGCTATCATTTTTACGAAATCAAGTGATTAATTGCATCTTCGTGTTTCTTATGGAAAGACAAGTGATTGCATGGTGGCAGATATTCTTCAGCATGGAAAATGCTTCAGTGCACCAGTGGTTATTAGCACTTGTAATTTACATTTCCCCCCTATTATGCCAAGAATTTTCCTTGCTAATAACCACTATGCAACCCCTGCGATATAAGCATGTCGTAGTGATTAGCATAATGGTCAGTAACCTGTCCTCCGTAACCAGCCGTATTAACTATTTTTTGCCTCTCATTGTTATATTAGGTCCCAAAAATGGTCAGTACCCGTCCTCCGCATCCAATTGTATCAACATCATTGAGATTATTAATGTATTCACATTGCAGCAAGCAACAGTTACCACCAGATAACTATTTCTGCATCCTCATAACTGATTACAACAGATCTGGTTTGTTTAACCTGTAACCAGAACTGAGAAGTCGCAGATCCAAACATTAGGAAGGCTCACAGAGCACAATAAAAGAGAAAAGATGTTTTTCCTCGAAAAAGAAAAGGAGAAAGCAGATGTTTTCCTACGTAGAGAAAAATCAGAAATAGCAAGGAGAAATATAATAAGATGGAAAACAAAGTATTGTGCGCTTGCTTCACCGAGAGGATTGAAATCGGGCAAACTCCAGCCCTCCACAGTGGAGTGAATCAAGCGCCGCGCCACTAATGTTCAACACAGGCAGCCCCATCCTTGTGTGCAAAAGGTGGCCGGGCTGTCCAAGCGAGATTTGTCACAGCCGGATTGGAAGTTTTTGCACCAGAAAACTTCAGCACAAGACCTCACCGGTAACAGCCTCATGGAGAAGGAAATCAAACTTCAAAAATAGCATGGAAAAAAAACACATAGAAACCAAGAACTAGGTTAGCTAAAAAAAAATTAACCAGAGGCTTCACTCTTTCCGGTTGCCCCTCTTATGCACGCAGCAAAAACGCGGTGAGGACGAGCGATAGTCCTACACTACTACCAAACGAGAAGAAAAGATCTCGAGACATCGTGGAGACTTTCAGCTTGCTCTGCAGTATATAGGGGGGCGGCACGTCTGGTGCGGCCGCCGGCCATGGCGGCTAGGGTTTCTTTCGGGCAGGCTGTCCCGGCCCGGGCAGCGGGCACCGGCCCAATTGGCATTAACTAATTCGTTTGTTCCGGCAACTTGTCTGACCGAATGATAAAGCAAGCGGCTATAGAGCTGGCGCTGGCCGCCTTGTAAAAAAAAAAAAGAATGAGAAATGCTGTTAAAGAATTTTTTATTTTGTATTATTTTCAATTCGTTTTATTAAAAATATATATCCCTCCTAGTTTTTTGCAAACCTAAATAGTCATCGGCCAAGCCAAGGGTTATCGCTCGAGCGACGAGCACATCGGGCGTCGGTGCTACGGGGGTAGCACAGCTGTCGCTCATGTCATGGGCGATCACCCCCATGGGCAACTGGTTCATCGTCAATCCGCCATCGTCACCATCTTGAGCTCGCCCACGCAGTCACACGCGTGCCACATCAGCCGCCCGCACCGAAGGCATCGGTGAAGTGGGGTGGCGCCAAGGTGAAGAACAGTGCGACGCAATGCGCTGAGCTCAACAACAGTGAGGAAGGGCGACGTTGGCGATTCACCAAGGGGAGGGGCACGCTAGTGCCGGCTCAAGAAAGGAGGAGAGAGGGAAGGAAGGGGATCAAGGTGGAGATGAGAGAAAAAGATGGATGAGCTCTGTTGACAAGGCGAGAAGGAAAGTGGTGGTTGCCCATGAGATGGGTGATGGGCACACCCCCCACCTCACCCCACACACGGTGGCGTCGGCGGGGATTAGTTGTCACCCGTGGCTCAGGCTATCGCCCTTAGCCTCGACAATGGACACTAGATTTGCAAAAAGAAAGATAAGACATATATTTTTACACTTTTGTTAATTATCTGGCGACTGAGACTTATTTAACTCTCAGTCAATTTTCTAACATATCTAGACGCTCTTGTTGAATCTTTCATATGGCCTATGAAGGGATCTGATCTATGTACCAAAAAATTGACTGAGAGTCATATTTTTTAATAAAATGTAAAATAAAAAACCGCTGTTGAACGTTGACCAAATATCAGGTTTCGGACTGCATGCACTTTAAGCCAGTGCCCAGTGGGCTTGATGTTTTCGTGAACTTCCCCAGCCCACTCACAATGGTTTGACTATTCTTGGAGGCCCAATAGCTCGCGGCTATCGCTAGCCTGAGTGCGTGAAGTAGGCCACTCCGACTGCAAAATATCGGCGGTGATGGTGAACGTGACCAACATCTCTGGTGGAAACATGGAGACTTTTTTACCCCGGTACGCCCATGTCGACATCTCCCTGGCCCCTGCCCGTGACAAGTGGCAAATCGCACGCATGTGTATCCGTGCGGGCGCACGGCGAGAAACCCGCAGGTTCATCAACATTCCCCTTGAGCCCATGTGGCATCCGTCGATCAGCCGATGAGTTGCTGCCCAGCCGGTGCCTACACAGCCTACTGCTTCGACCAGTTTGTTTCCGTCGATGAATCAGCAGCGCACAGCCAACATCGGACGTGCTCATCGATCGCGGCAGCTACCGAAAGCAAACAACTTTCAGTTTGACACTAATGCGCAAGCAATTAATTAATTAGCTTTACAGTCGGAGAGTGATGTGCAGCTTTGAGTAGCGGCCGCACTGTGTATAGTGGAATGGCACAGCGGTGTAAAAAGGCACCGGCTTTAAATTCTTTTTTCTGTTCTTCTTCCTCTCCTCGGCGTCTTTTAGAGTTCAGAATGCTGCAGTTGAACAACCGGGGTTGCAACGGCGGTGGTTGGGTGTCAGTGGGTCAGTGTGCGGCCGTACAAGCGCGTGGCCCCGCTGGCCGTTGCGATGGTACGACCAGCGCCAGCTCGTGCGCGCCCACCAGCGAGCACGCGAGGATGGCGCGGCCCAGCGGCTCGGCCCGCACCGCCGGCGCGCACGGCACCCACTCCCACCGCACCACGGCGGCGGCGCTCCCCTCCTCCCGCAGCTCGTATAGCACGGCGCCGTTCGCCAGCTCGGCCGCATTGTAGACGTACCCTCCGGCGGCGCTGCCGCAGACCCCGATCGATGGCGCCTCCTCCTCCTCGTCTTCCTCGTCGCCGTCGTGCGGGAACAGCCTCTCCGACAGGTCGCTCGGCATTGCATGCTGCGCTGCACCGGGGGGCAGCTCGAGGGTGTCGCCGTCCACCTCCCATGTTTGGACGATCACTCTGTTCTTTGCTTCCCCGCCTCCCCGCTTCGCTCCGAACAGGACGAGACGCTCGGATCCGCCGCCGCCGGGGGCGACGGCTACGGCCCAACGGAAAAAGGTGGAGTCCGGCCGGAGACGACGGGTGGGGCCCCATCGCCGGTTCACCGGATCGAACCAGCTCGCCCAGCCGGTGGCCCTGTCCGTGAGGTACACTCTTTGATCCGTGGCGGCGGCCGAGAGCCATGTCGCCGCCGCGGACTCCCGGAGAGCGCCAGGCATCGGGTCGCAGGTCGTCCAGCTGCCGCCTTCGTAGACCTCCACCGCCGCGGCGTCCTCCCCGTCGGCCAGCGCCAGCTGGCACGCGCCGCCGAGGGCGACCACGCGGTCGCCCACCGCCGCGAACACGGGGTCGACGCGCCACACCGCGGGGGCCTTCAGCGCGACGCAGGCGGCCGTCCCAAGGGGGTCGCCCGCGACGGCGAGCCCGCAGAGGAGAGCGCGCAGACGCGGTCCCCGCGCGCGCCACGCAGCAGCCGTACGTGCGACGGCGTGGCGTGCCGCGGCGCCGGCACGGTGAGCCACGCGCCGGAGTGGGGATCGTACGCCGCGGTCCGGCGCCGGCGGCCCTGGAGATGGACCACGAGCCAGGGCAGCCGCCGCTGTCGCCGGCGCAGCGCGGCGCGCACGGCGCGCAGCCACTCCCTCGAGACCCGCGCCGCGGCGGGGAGGTCGGCCGCCGGCACGCGCTCCACCACCGACTCGAGCACGTCCCCGTACAGGTACATCACCGCGACCACCGCCGCGCCCTCGCCGTCGGCCTCGCAGCCGTCCTGCCGCTGCCGCCGATGCTTATGTTCGTGAGCTCGAGCACCCACGCCCATCTCCAAATCCCAAATTACAAGCCCACAACTTGTAGCTAGCAAGCAGTAACCCGAAAAGCTTCTTTCTTCCTCCCGCGACTTCCAACTCTGGGATGGCAGCCTGGTTATTATTTATAGAGGAGAAGGCTCAAGGCAGAGTGGTTATGAAGACGGCAGTGGTCAATGGATTTGAGCGGGGCGAAAGCCTGGAGGGGACATGAATATGATCAGACATTTGCGTCTGGCCCCTTGACAGGTGCCACGACACAGACGGCAAGAGTTATCGCTTCGGCTCATAACAATAAGGGAAACAATAATGACAGTAATTAGTACTCCGATGCAGCTCAGCTATGTGAGTCACACCTCTCGGATTAGGACGGACAGGCACGCATTACGTTATTCACCACCATTAGCTATGTGAATGAATAAGATAATAGTACTCCCTATTCAATAAGAAGAATCCTCCGGCGAGCTTTACACCGGAGACAGAACAGGGCCGGACTGTAGGAGGCCGAACCACCACCTTGACGTCCTTGCTGTAATGGAGCAGCTTAACTGGCTGCTTGATTGATGATTATTCTTCATCCTCAGTCGACAATCCAAATCCCATCACTATGCTGTCAGTCACTCTCAGTCTCTCAGGCACACAAGGTCCCTCCTCTGCTCTTCTAAAAGCATACCAAAAACATAACACAGCCGGATGGCGCGCGTCCTTTCTTCCCGACATACAAATCCCCCATCCATCTCCTGCCAAGGCCGCCACACCGCGACAATTAACACGGTGGTTCAGAATTCAGATACGCCTCTGCACTTATCTCGAACAGCTCGGGCTGTGGTCTACGTCGTCGGACGACGACTGTTTCGCCGCGGCTGCACGAAGGTCGTCGAGGGCTGTGCGGCCGCGGTTGGTGGAGGAAACGGGTGTCGGCGGCTGGCGGCGGAGGTTTTTTGAACGTGGGTGGGGCAGGCCGGCGTTGGACACACTCACGACCCACGACTAGCCGAGGAATACAGGTCGTTTCCTAGTCTTTTCCTGGTGGTTACCTCCCTGTCATGTGTTTACGTGCTATTCATCGCTAGTGCACCTCACAAATTCTTCGGCCAGAAGAAGGAGCTGCCATCAAAGTAATTAGTGGTCCTTATCGTCTCTTTGGAAGATTACAATTTTGAGAGGGAAGAAGAAAAAAAAAATCTCGACACGATGTGGTGATACAATCCAGGGGTCGTGTCACTGCAAGGAACGTCACTAGGTGGCTTCTCCTCCGTTGATTAACAACGACGAGAGAAGCTTCTCTCCGTCCTATGGCTTCGTCACTTCCTCTTGTTCTTGGAGGCGAATCTGAGGACGAGGTAGAAGAGGACGCGGTAGAAGACGGCCCAGCCGAGGAGGTAGAGCACCATCCACCACTTGCGGTCCTCCGCCACGCTGATGGCCAGCTGCCGGAGGATGTCGTCGCCGGTGAGCGCCACGGGCGTCGAGGAGAAGACCCGGCCGCCGCGGAACTCGTTCATGAGGAGGCCCTCGTACGGGTACTTCATCGTCGAGATGGTGTTCATCCACTTCCACCCCAGCGGGATGCTGTGGCTGTTGATGAAGTAGCCGCAAAAGAGGAAGAAGAGCGCCGTGAACGCGATCACAGCCGCGTACCTGGTTCCAGCCGCACACATCAACGCCAATATTGCCACGAAATCGTACGAGCAAATAAACATAACATTGGCAATTCAGATGTACCACTCGTGCCAATAACGCGTGGGTTTTGAACATATATCAGTGACATATAGGAGTAAATAGCAAATTCTAGATTATCAGTATTTTAGAAGTGGCATGTCATAAAATCTTCTAATATTACATGCTTATATGAGAAATTCCTTGCACTACCTAGGTCATCCAACGTACTATAAAGATTATGCAGCAATTTACCAAAAGAATATCATGGTACCCAAAAAATTTGGGTTCGAGTACAGGTTCAATTTCGTACCTATAGGTATCCATGAGTTACCCGAAAATCATTCACTGACATATGGGCCCATCTGTTTTATACATATATAGTGGTAGCTCAAAAAAACCCTAGCCCTCGGCCTCCACAACCCGCAGCCGCTGCTCCCTTGCCCCTCCTTAGCCGCCACCCCCTTGTCCTCCACCTCCACCATGCCGCCCCGCCTCCCCCTTCCGCCTCCCTCGTGCCGACGCCGCCCCACCCCTCCACCTCCACCAAGCCCGCGCAGTCTTCCCTCTCTCTGGTTTGCCCTCCATGCCGCCGCCGCTAGGTGAGCTTCCCTTTCTCCTTTCTCCCTCTCTCTATCCCTCTCAGCCCTCTTCCCTCCTCTCTCTCCGGGAAAAGGCCGGCGCCGCCGCATCCTCTCTCCTCCCCTTCTTCTCCCCTCCCTAGGTCTCTCTGCGTTGGCCGCCGCCAAGCTGCCCCCCTCCTCTCTCTCTCTCTTTCCTCCCTTCCCTCCTCTCTTCCTCTCCCGTGACCTAGCCCTCCCTCCCCCCTTTCGGGTACGGGTTACCCATCGGGTATCAGGTACCCATCATGTTCAGGTATGGGTGCAGGTTTGTACCCGCGAGTGTTTTCGGATTCGGGTATGTGTGATATTTTCGGGTTTCGGGTTCAGGTACGAAAGAGGTGTAGCCAGAGCAGGGATTTTTTCCCGGAGAAATTTCGCCGAAATTTCGCAAAATCCAGAATTTTCGCTACGAACCGAAACACTTTCGAAATTTTTGAATTCAAAAAAATTGAACTAGCTTGAGACATATATATATAAAAGGAAGGCATAACTTGATTCTACACAACATCTCTTGTTAGGATTTAGAGCCCACTGCAAACGGCCCACACAAGGGCCCAAACGCAGAGAAAGGGCTCCCCAGGTCTTAACGGGCCTAAAGGCCGAACTAGAGCAACAAATAAGGCCATGGGTCCACTCAACTCAAAAGACTAGCCTGTTAGGTGAGGGACGGCTCCACCTTTTAAGTCGTGCTCCCCCATCATCGATAACCGATGTGGGACTAAACCCAACAATCTCCCCCATCACACATCGGACCACTTCGTCACAACGGACAACTTCGTCCAGCGAATGTGTTAATGTGTGGAATTAACGGAGATGTGGGTCAATGCCTGGCTCTGATACCACTTGTTAGGATTTAGAGCCCACTGCAAACGGCCCACACAAGGGTCCAAACACAGAGAAAGGGCTCCCCAGGTCTTAACGGGCCTAAAGGCCGAACTAGAGCAACAAATAAGGCCATGGGTCCACTCAACTCAAAAGATTAGCCTGTTAGGTGAGGGACGGCTCCACCTTTTAAGTCGTGCTCCCCCATCATCGATAACCGATGTGGGACTAAACCCAACATCTCATGTAGCCTGGTGGATAGTGTGTTGTATAACAAGCAAGAGGTGCATGGTTCAAGTCCTAGGTTCAACATTTTTTTTCGAAAAATTCAAATTCTCTATTTTTATTTCGGCCGAAATTTTGGGAAATTTCGTGAAATCCGGAAATTTCGCTGGCCACCGAAATTTAAATCCTTGACTCGGAGATACCCGTCCGATTGCCATCCTTAGATTAGCTAGAGGTAAGTAGAGTAATTTTTTTGAGTGTAGTATAAATTGTAAAGAAAATTTAGACGTATGAATAGAGGGGATGATATTAATATTTTTTTAGAGGGGATGCATATAGATGCCGCTGATGATACTCTTAGCCTCAAGATTGCTAAGTTTGTAATACAGTGTGCGTAAGAATGTCAGAAGCTTGTGCTTACCCAAGAATGAAGTTTGGCACGACGGAGCTGATGAAGACGACGAATGAGTTGGTGGAGAGGAGGGACGCGTAGAGCATGACGAGGAAGTAGACGAACTGGCCGTGGAGTCTGAGCGCGAACCAGACGATGGCGGCGTACACGGCCGACTGGAGCAGGAGGAACGGCAGGTAGGTGATGAGCCCGGCGACGACGTAGGCCGACGCCCGGTACGCGTTGTGCGAGGTCTCCCTGATGAAGATGAACCTCTCCTGGATGAAGGCCGGCACGGCGTCGTTGGAGGAGAAGAAGAAGACGCAGACGGTGAAGATGAAGAAGCTGAGGCGGTTCGTGATCCCCTGCGGGTTGTCCTTGGGCTTGGTGAACATGGTGGCCATCAGGAACCCCATGATGGTGAGCACCATCAGCCGCGACAGGAACAGCTCCGGCGTGCGCCAGATGTTGGTGAAGTTGCGGCGCATCAGCACCCACACCTCCCCGGCGTACGAGTTGGCGAACTTGCCGCGGTGCCCCAGCGCGTTGACGCCCACGCCCGGTGCCCCCGTCGCGCCGCCCACCCGGTGCTTCGGCGTCAGGTAGTCGTCCTCGTTCACCGTGTACGTGCTACTCAGCGGCGTCGGCGTCCCCATCACGATCTCCGGCGTGTGCCTGTGCAGCTCGTCGTGCTAGTGAGCCGCACGAGACGCGACATGCACGATGATCGAACAATGTTTCTCGGGCACACCGCACACGTACGTACGTACCTTGGAGTGTTGTGTGACCTGCTGCCGTGATGGTCCTTCTTGGGGCGCCGGGACGGCGTGAACTGCGTCGTACCGCTCCAGGGAGACCTGGAGTAGTGGCTCCGGAGGCTGTGGTCGAAGCCCTCGCCGGCGGGGCCCGAGACTGGCGTCGCGGGGATGCTAGACACGGTGGAGAACCCCTCGGCGGCTCTGGCGGCGGCGGCGAGCTTGGGCGGCTTGAGGCCGGTGAGGCAGAACTCGGCGAGTGCCTTGACGCCGAACTCCGACTGGTCGTACTCCTGGACGACGTCGAGGAGGTGCTCGATGGAGTTCTCCCCCTTGGGCACCTTGCGGCCCATGCGGCCGAGGTGCGCGCCGACCTCCTTGGGCCCACCGCTGTACATGAGCTGCCCGCGCGCCAGGATGATGAGGTGGTCCAGCAGCAGCAGGATGCGCGACGACGGCTGGTGGATGGTCAGCACCACCGTGCTCCCCGCGCACGCGATGTCGTGCACCTTCTCGATCACGCTGTGCGCGCTCGTCGAGTCCAGCCCCGACGTCGGCTCGTCGAGGAACAGCAGCGCCGGCCCGTGGATGATGTCCACGCCGATGGAGACTCGCCGGCGCTCACCGCCGGACACCCCCCTCGTGCCTTCGTCTCCAATGTACGTGTTCCTCGAGCTCTGCGTGCCGCCGGGCATGCACCTCTGATGCTGTCAATTTCGCGCGCGTGGAAGAGCAGCGGGTGCGAGGCTAGGTTATTATTTACCGTGAGGCCGAGCTGCTCGATGAGGTTCTCGACGCGGAGCTTCTTGTCGGAGGCGGACACGGTGGAGCCGAGGCGGAAGTCGGCGGAGAACATGAGCGTCTCGTAGACGGTGAGCATGGGGAACAGGCGGTCGTCCTGCATGACGTAGGCGGAGGAGCGCTTGACGAGGCTGGGGCTCATCTCAACGCCGTCGAGCGCCACGCGGCCGTCGAGGCTGGCGATGCGCCCGGCGAGCGCGTCCAGGAACGTGGACTTGCCGGCGCCGCTAGGCCCCATGACGGCGGTGACGCAGCCCTTGGGCGCGTACCCCGTGATCTCGTGCAGAAGGTCCACGTCCTTCTTCTCCCACTCGCCCCCGGCGCCACGCTGCTTCTTCACCACCGTGTACGTCAGGCTGGTGAACTCCAGCCCGCCGGTGAAGCCGAACCGGCCGTTCGCCGCCGGCTTCTCCGGCTGCGCCATGTCTATCACCGTTTCCAGGTCGCGCCGGCCACCGTGCCGGTACTGGCTCTGCTGCGCCATGGCGTGCATGCACTAGCTGTCAGTCGTGCATATGGTCTTAACTTGTAACCACGCGGTGTGTGAAGCTGTGAACACATCATATAAAAGGGTAAGGCTTTGGTTTGCACGCCACTTACCAGCTTCGTGGTTTTGTCCCGTTGTTATGTGCCAAGCGTCGGGCGACAGAAACGAGGGTGGACCAACGATGCGAATGTGTCATCGGGGTGAACGTTTTTCTCGGTTTGGACCGTGCGTCAGGTGAAGGGCAGTTGGCAGCTTGTCGTCGACAGGATCCTGGCGAGGCTGCAACAAATACCAAATTATGCTTGTGCCTCTTCTAGAACGCTGAGCTTTTGGGAGTTCCTAAAATCAAAATATCATGTATGCACTGAACTGTTTTTTCTTGGGAAGCATGCAGTTGACGTTTGAAGCATGCACGTGGGTTACCCGCTGGCCGTTGCGGTGGTGGTACCAGCACCAGCTCGTGCGCACCCAGCGGCAAGCAAGCGAGGATGGCATCCACTTCCACCGCTCCACCCTCCATGCCTCCATGGCGACGGCGCTGGTCTCCTCCCGCAGTTCGTAGAGCACGCCGCCATTCGCCGGCTCGGCCGCATTGTCGTCGTCGTGCGGGAACAGCCTCCCTGCCCGAGGGCTCGATCGTTTGCCAGGCGCGACCCGGCCGGGATCCTGGGGCTAGATCCCACACGGATTTTATAGACACACTTCGAGCGCCACCACCAGGAGTTTGAGGATGGTTTCGGTCTCTCTTTCTCGTGGATCGACGGTGCCTTCATGCCCGCCGATGCACTCCACCTACAATCGGTGGCTCGCCGTGAAGCTCGATGAGCATTATAGCCGATAAAACAGCATGACCAGTGTTGGAATAGAGCATGCCAAAACAACATTAAAAACATGAAAAAAAAAACTAGTGAAGCATCATGTTCCCTATTCCATGGTGATTCATCAAGTGCCCCACACAATGCAATTAAAAGATGTTCTAGGAAAAAAAAACTATGTTTCAACAAGCAAGTTGAGTGTTCCATACGTATAATTGTGATGTTCAAAAGATAAAAAACATGGCACACTCCCATTTCACCATCTTCTACCTTAAATCCAGCACTGCTGTGCTCGCTTGATTCGGCCACCTTAGCTCGTTGGATAGAAGGTGGATCTAGGAAGGATATATATATATGGAAAGGTCAGTGTAGTCAAATGCTAAGATACACTGACTACACAATGTCACACTGAGTACAGGGCAGTCAAATGATATATATTAAGTAGTCAAATATCTTATTGAAATATTTGACCGCAACTACACCTATTATATCATAGTCAAATGTAAAGTATACTGACTGCATACTGTCGTACTGAGTACAGTGTAGCCACATAATATACACTAAGTAGTCAAAATATCTCTATACAATATCTGATTATAACAAAAGTAAAGTAGTGTAATATCATTCATTATTAGTGTATGCAATGTAGTAAGGTGGCATCGCATGTTGTAATTAAACTCGTGTACACCACTTTACTACACCACATAAAGTCGTAAAAGAATATATACATCCTTTTGTTGAGATTATATTATTTACATCCAATAGTGTAGTAAAAATATGTCATATAATGTAATAGAGTCATGTACCCAAGTTTACTATACTATTAAGAAGTGGTCAAAATATGTTTATAGGGTCTTTCACTATGCTATAATTCAGTTTTACATCTATAACGCATTGTGGTCAAGTTATGTCATATTCTGTTGTCAAGATCAGGTAAATATTATAGTCAAATACTTAAAACAGGAATAGGAATTTATATGGCGAGACCGGTCTAGTTTTGTGCGTAAAAATGTCAGGAACACGAATGTGAAAACTGTTCGTCGAACGGAGTCTCCAATCGAGAGCTAAGGGCGAAAAACGAAATAAAAAAGTGACTTTTTCTATGGACAGAATGCTCACGTACAGGCTAGGAGAAATTTCCACATGCGCGCGTGATATGCTATGGGTACGGAGGTGAAACGTGGCTTGATCTAATTGCCTTAGGGATTACATCCAATGTATAAAAAAGTGGGTACATGGATTGGCCCTGTGTACTTAGAACATCCCCAGCAGGGCCTTTAAATTTTCCTGCATCGTTCGATGTCGCTTCGCGATGCTTCTTCTGCATACAGGTAAATCTGCTACTTCACATGGACCAAATTCCCTCCTAATGTATTTGAAAATTTTTGAAATAGAGGTCATTTTGGGGGGGTGTGATGGGGATGCTCTTAGGAGCATGTTAGCTTTCGTGTGTGTAGAGAGAGAGGATACAGCGGCGATGACACAGAAGCAGCAACCCAGCGAAATAAGGTGGAGAGAGAGAGAGAGAGCAGCTGTAAGTTGTGTTGTTGCATTGTTGTGCTCAAAAGAAAGGATACAAATACTGTTGTGTTGACCAGCCACTTATCACGGTGTTTGATCCGCAAAAGACTTTGGATCCAAAGCAATACCAATAACTTTTTTTCATTTGAATTTGTATTAAAAGGGTATGAAATTTAAAAGATTTAGATCTTTAATGCACATTTATACCGGTTACTACTGATATAATTGTATTTATGTATTTTTCAGGCTAGAACCAACACAAATATGTTTCTCATGTTCTTTTTAATTAGGTTTGATTCACAAGGAACCAAGACAAACGAATAGGTATAGGTAGGTATAAAGGTTCTTGGTGTAGTGTTCGTGACAATTTGTTCCATTCGGCGCCATGTTTGGATTGGGGGACCGGGAGGGCCAATGTTTGTGACTTTTGTATTGGTCGATTTAAAATTGGGAATTGAGCTGTGGCGAGCCGGCAGACACATCATGACTTGGACCTTTGTAAATCGGGCCGGCACGGTCCGAGCCATTATTTGTGCTAGGTCGGGCTGGCACAATTAGCTATTAGCTAGGCCCACATAGGCCGAAAGTATGCCGTGTCTTTATCGAGCCGGGTCGGCACAAGCATCTTTTTGAAGGCAGTACTGCAGCGACCACTTCTTTTTCTTCCCACAAGCATGCTGCTCAAAGGTCAAAAGGAACTTTTTGAAGACAAACACCTTGTTTCCTTCACAATGCATGCTGTCTTTGGAACTAGAGACAGTGGCTAGTTGCTTCACCGTGGTTGTGACATCCTATATTTTATCGTATGTCACTTATATTTTCACAATCCTAAAAGTAAAATAAAAGAAAATTGTTATACACAAAGCCGTAGTTTAAATTATTTTTAAATTAGATTTAAGCTAAAATTATAGAAAAACTTTTAAAAAAATTTTAGAAAAATTCCAGCAATTTTTAGAAGCCATCATTTTGTCACCCTCCAATTTTCAAACCCAAAGCCCAAGACTAGCTCATTATTCCATGAAGTGTTACCGTTCTGCCGGGAGCTCGTCAAACCTATGAAATGATGAGCAAACGTGGGATACCCAAGCCCAAACTTGGAGGAGAGATTCTAAAAGCCTAATCTCGCGGATTTAGTTATTTTCCAAATTTGGGAGAGTCCTAATCCTAATCGGAGTAGAATTTGAGCCAAATTCAAAGTCCCCCACCTTAAGGCCTCACCTAGGTCGACCATACCAGTATAAATACCCCCGAAGACCCCCCCCCCCTCAAGTCCACAACTTGAGAAACCCTCAGATTCCAAACACTAACCCTCAGATTTAGTTAATATCAGACCTAGATGCACAATGGTAAGGACGTCGATTAAAAGGTATATCGTTCTATCATTGGTTCTCTTCTTTACCTTTGTGCATCTAGGCCCGATATTATGCTTAGTGTGTGCATGTGTGCAATATTTTAAGCTGCACCTAAGGATTGCCACTTAGTGGCAGCTAAGAGAATATTGAGATATTTGATACGCACTCCCAACTTTGGCCTTTGGTATCCTAGAGGGTCAAATTTTGACCTAATCGGCTATTCGAATGCGGATTATGCCGGTTGTAAAGTGGATAGGAAGAGTACCTCCAGTACTTGCCAATTCCTTGGGAAGTCACTAGTTTCGTGGTCGTTCAAGAAACAACATTCCGTTGCCCTATCCACAGCCAAAACTGAATATATTGCCGCAAGACGTTGTTGTGCTTGACGGCGTGTTCTCCGCTCAACCACTGCGGATCACACCCCTGGTCAGATTTTTAGTCTGCTAGCCAACTCGATCAAGCTCGATTCGATTTGAGCATCGGGCACAACAAGGAGCGACTCGCATATTTACCCAGGTTCGGACCCCCTCGCGGGTAATAGTCCTACTCCTGTTGAGCCTTATCTCTTTTCTGATTGTGGTTGAATGGGAATGTGTTTACAGAGTGTTTCTCGAATGCTAGTGCTCGTATGCTATCGCCCCCCTTTCTCCCCTCTCTCTCCTCCCCTTTTATACAAGCTTGGGCATGAGGAGAGCCGAGGGGGGCGGCGTCTGATGCTCTCGGACACCGACAAGACACGACAGAAGAGACGCAACGTGCATTGCCCATGCCAGCGCCGCCGCCTCGCGTGCCGCAGTGGCCTCGACCCGCATATCCACACCGGTGAGTCTGCGGGTGGGGCCTACACGCTCCTCCCGACGCGGGCGGCCTTCTCAAGCAAACCTTCTCTCTGCGGTCAATTCTTCTGCGCCCAGTGTGGCCGCTTTCGAGACTGCGGGGTCATCAGAAGCGATAATCATTTCTTCACTGTCTATCCGCGCGTGTTGTCTCATTAAATGCGCTTCGTCCTTCGCAGCAGGGGGAGCCTTGGCAGGGCCCTCGCTGGTCTCCGGAGAGGCTCGCCCACGGACCCGCTGGCGCGTGGGGCCCTCGCCTCACCGTCGGAGGGCTCGCCCACGCACCCACTTGGCGCGTGGGGCCCTCGCCTCGCCTTCAGAGGGGGCTCGCCCACGCACCCGCCTGGCGCGTGGGGCCCTCTCGGCCTCCTGAGGGGCTCGCCCATGCGCTGGGCCTGGCTCGCCCTGGCGTGGGGCCTCTCGGCCTCTGAGGGGCTCGCCACATGGGGGGCCTTGCTCGCCACCGACGCTGAGAGCCCTCTTGGCCTTCGAGGGCTCGCCACGCCACTGGGCCTTGCTCGCCCGCCGACGCGTGGGGCCCTCTGGGCCTCCGAGGGGCTCGCCCGCGTCTTTGGGGCCTTCCTCGCCCGCTTGACGCGGGGCCCTCTCGGCCTCTGAGGGGCTCGCCCGTGCCACGGGGCCTTGCTCGCCTTTGACGCGTGGGGCCTCTTGGCCTTCGAGGGCTCGCCATGCCACTGGGGCCTTACTCGCCCGCCTGACGCGTGGGGCCCTCTCGGCCTTCTGAGGGCTCTTTGTACCCCGGTATTTATTACACCGACAGTGCTCAACTACTTTGGATGAGGCAAACCTTGAGACATTATGGCCTTAACCTCAACCACATCCCACTTTTGTGTGACAATAAGAGTGTCATAAAAATAGCCAACAATCCTATTCAACACTCCCGAACCAAACATATCGATATTCGACACCACTTTTTAAGAGACCATTCAACCAAAGGTGATATCGATATTACCCATGTGAGAACCGAAAACCAACTAGCTAATATTTTCACCAAACCCCTTGATGAGAGGAAATTCTGTGAGTTGCGGAATGAATTGAATATCCTTGACTCTCGGAATGTTGGTTGAAATGTTGCACACATTAATTGGTGATTGAAAAGGTTTTCTTTATTTTGTAATCTATTTTACAATAGTTATATAGGTCTATATATAAATAAATTGGTTGATTTGACTCTTCGGATATTCATATCCTATTTATTCACGGATGACCTTAGTTTGATTGATTGATATGCTTACGGGTCATCCTTGGGTAAATTCAAGTCTTAGAACTCCCCTCTATCCTCCCGGAGCAATCTTATCTACTCTCGATGTGTCTGGAGTCTAGAACTTTCAAATCCAGCAAGAGGGGATCGGATGTTCCGCTCGGCATCGGATCTTCCGATGGCATCCAGTGAGGGTCCCGTCGAATGTTCCGGCCAGCGTCGGAACTTCCGACGCTGTCCAGTGATGGGTCCGTCGGACCTTCCGTCGGATCTTCCGACTCGGCCCAGATCTGTGACTTGTGTTTCTTTCTTAACCGCGTGGGTCCCTGTCCTTTTTGCCCCACGGGTTTTACCCTAAGCTTTTACCTCCTCTCTCTCTCCTTTTGGGCGGCGGTGGCAAAGGGAGTTTCGGCGGCAGCGGATCTTCCGGCGGCGGTGGACCGTACGGCGGCGGATCTTGCGACCTGCTGCCTCTCCTCTGCATCCGCCTTCTCCCTGCTCGTCTCCTTCCTCCTCCATTGAAGGTAAAGCTTCAAATCTTGAAATCTCCTAGAACGTGCAATGTGCGTCGTTTTAGTTCGATTTTGAGGCTAAATATGCTTCTATCTTGTTCATAGAAGTGTTTTCCACTTGTTGATGCCTCGGATTTGTCGTTTTGATGCGAAATGTGACAAACCCTATTTCGGGCAGTTCTTGTACCCCGGTCGGATGTTCCGACGTGGTACTCGCTGTCCTGGTTGGGATTTGTATTCTACACCTCAATTGATTCATCGAATTCCATATATCATGTAGATGTCTTCTTCTCAGCATGATCCCAAAGGCAAGGGTGTTGCTAACCCTTCAAAGCGGCAACGAACCTCAAGTTCGACTGCCGCCCCTCCTGCTGCCTTGCCAAATGAGGATGCCACTATCTTTCATGAGCGATTGGCTCAGTGGAAGCGGACAAATATTCATGATCCC
This sequence comes from Raddia guianensis, assembly GCA_036346415.1. Classification (NCBI taxonomy): domain Eukaryota; kingdom Viridiplantae; phylum Streptophyta; class Magnoliopsida; order Poales; family Poaceae; genus Raddia; species Raddia guianensis. Next base: position 52,996,156 of record CM070534.1, read on the forward strand.
ATTGGTTCTTTGATGATCAAGAAGTCAACAAGGACATTTGCTCATAATGTCACTCCTAAGATTCTCGGATTTGATGTCACGGATGTCAAGGAGATCCAACACACCAGGGTTGAGGATCCTCTTCGTGATGAGAAGGAAGAAGGGACTGATGAAAGATTTTGGAACTTCTTTCATCAAGATTTCTATGATGTTGCTTTTATGAAAAAGAAGAATCCTGTCATGCGCATGCAATTCATTGATTGGGAAGGCATGGCACTGTCAAACAATCCAGTCATAAATAAAGTCATCTCTGCTTGTGACACCATGGGATTGACTGACATCTTGAGCTTCCAGCATGATTGGAACTTTGAAGTTATTTGCCAGTTCTATACTTCATTGTACTTTGCTGGGGGTGCAGCTGACGATTTCTTCTGGTTTATGTGCGATGGAGTTTGGTACAACTTCTCAAAGAAGGAGTTTGGTCAGCTCCTGAAGCTGCCCACTAGAGGAAATATGGAGGAGCTCCATGATGTGGATCCCCTTAAGAATCATGAGCTGCAGTTCTTGTATGATGGGCCTATCCCTATTAAGGCTAGAACAACTGACACTATGAAGTCCTTCTACCAAGTACTAAATCGCATCCTCCGCAAGACTTTTTGTCCTAAGGAAGGTGATGCATCTCGTATGCTTTCTTACTCTCGCAACCTTCTGATGAAAATTGGTCTGCGTGAGCGCCCTTTTGATATCCTGAATTTCATCTGGTGTGAGATCAAGCTCAGTGCTTGTGATCCCAAGAGGAGCTGCCCTTATGCTCCTTGTCTGATGAGCATGATCATTCATGTGACTGGTTTCAAGTTCGTACTGGATGTGAACCACACTCCCTACCTTGTCACCAGCCGTGGACTGGCTTCTCCTGGCGGAACTTTTGCGACACCACCCAGGAGGGGTTCGGCTACTCGTGATAGCGCGGGGCCTTCTTCTACTCCTCGTGGTAGTGCGGGCCCATCTTCAGCTCGGTCCGGTCCATCATCATCTGAAGGCTCCATCAAAAAGATGCTGAAGTCTATCTTTTGTATGTGTCGCAAGATGAATGAAAGGGTCAAGGACACCATTGTGCGTCTCCGCGACAATCGCAAGCATATTGAAGACATCAAGCAGCATCTTGGTATGCCTCTCTCTTCTGATGACTCCGAGTCTCCCAACACTACTATTGATTCCTATACTCGAGGTCTGTTTGGGATTCCTCCTTTCGGTGGCAGCAACGATGACGATGATGATGAGGTCACCGATGGTGGTGATGGTGATGGTGCTGGTGGTCAGGGTGGCAGCAGCAGCAGTGCTCCAGAGTGGATTGAGTAGTCCACTTTCATTTTTTTTCCTTTTTTGGTGTCTTGATGCCAAAGGGGGAGAAAAGTTATCATTTATCTATTCTACTTTTAGTTTCCTTTGTTCGAAACTTGAATGTTTAAGCGTGTGCAAAACTATGTTTTAAACTCAATGCTTTATGTGGTACGCTGTTGTTGGTTATTGATAAGTGGCCCATCTTGAGACGGGCCTTGGACCGATTTCGTACCAACCCACCGCATGAACAAAGGATTCAAAAGGCCGTTCCCGGCCGTACTGAGGGAAGCGCCTAACCCGCCGGCGGCTGCCCCGGGCTTGACCAAGTCAAACCGTGCGGCACCATATGCCTCCCGGGCTATCCTTAGCCCGAGAGAAGGTCCCTCGGGTAGTCCGCCTACCTGTGGGCAGGTGGTGACAGCTGTCGTGTCCCACCGTACTTTCTCCGGCCTTGACCGAACTAATCATGTCTCCCGGGAACCCGCACCGGAAAGGGAACGCTGGCAGCGCTGGTTTGTTACAAGATGCTGACGCCACTTAACGGGGCGCGAGGTCGGCTTCGGTCCAGTCAATGCTATTTTGGGGATAAAGGGAAAGTGCTTTCTCTCTAAAGAGGCTTTCTCCCCTGTATCGGCATGTTAAGACAAACACGTGTCCAGTACCAACCCGAACAACTTCTCCCTGCAGGCTCGAGACCGGATAGAACCTTAGAATGAGACAAGAGCATCGCCACTAAAGCAACAACCGACGCGGGCCCACCGCATCAGCTTCGGGCGACCCGCTGTGCCTATAAAAGGAAGATTCCTGGACGTTCGAAGGCATTCCGAGATCCAACACACACAACCCCAAACACCCAAGCGACACCTGCATCCGAAGCTTCCTTAGCAAGTAGCCTTAGTCCTTAGTCACCACCATTGTAAGCTCGGGATCGGTGCCTCCAAGCCCGGTCTCGGCACCTCTGTACTGTTTTCCACCATATAATCAACAAGACTGGAGTAGAGTTATTACCCGGCAGTGAGGGCTCGAATCAGGGTAAATTACTTGTGTCTTCACGGTTTGTATCGTTTTCCTTCGTCTTCCCTCTGTACGAAGGATCTATACCCGGATCATCAAGTCGCACCAGGCCCTTGTCCGGGAAGACAGCCATGATCTTAGCCCCGTAAAGGCTTGGCCGCCCAGCCGCCGAGAAGGGTGGTCGTTGGGTCTCACACCAACTACAAATTCGTCTGCCGGTCCGTGGACCCGCTGCTCTACAGGAGCGCGTTTCCCAGACACCGACAGCTGGCGCCCACCGTGGGGCCCATGAGCAGCCCTTAGCACTCCGTTCCCTCGGACATGCCTCAGATTCCGAGCAACGATGAGGCCCTGGACCTCAAGTTCGATGAGTGCGACGATCTGGACGACTTGGTCCCATCGTACGATGGCTGGGGGGAGGAGTACCTCGCCGAAGCTGGGGCTGACGAGATGGAGGTGGATACCTCTCTCGCCCCAGGGGTAGAGTTTCGCCTTGAGGAGTCGCTCCCTGAGCTGGACCCCTCTGTCACCCACGTCAGCGAGACTCCCATGGAGTTCGAGCTACTTGGTGACTCCGCTACCTCTGCCGCCACATCGACATTTCCCGACCTCGCGACGTCCCGGCTGCGTCTTGGCGGCAAGGGTCGACGGCGACGCCGAGGATGGGGAGGCCCAGGAGCAGTTGCTAAGTACTTCAACGATGTTGTCCATCGCGTCCAGGACGGGATCTGGCAAGAGGACAATCACCAGCGCACCGCTCCGGGCCGCCAGCCTGTCGATTCCCTTGTCGAGACCATGCGGAACCCGCTCCAGCGCAGCCAACAGAAGGCGCGCGCCATCGCAACGGTCATCCGTGATCTGGAGAAGGACCCACGTGGTTTCACCATGGTGGACCTGGCCCCATCTATCGCTGAGGGCCTTGGTGTCATCACCTGCGGTATCGCCATGCACAAGGAGCAAAATGGTGGCAGTCGCCCAGATATCTGGCGCGGAAACAAGTCTAACCGCCGCGACGCTCAAAACCGCCTCGCCATGACGGTTTCAAGGCCGCTTCTGCCGCGCTGCGGCGCTTCGAACCGTCCCCCATTTGCAGCTGGACCGCTCGCGCTAGACCCAGACGGCCTCTTCTGCGAAGGTTAAATCACGTGCCCGGTAGTGTCTTCCCTTTGGGCACGCTTGGATGCCTCTGCCTCGAAGGCCACGCCGGGATGCCCCGCCTTCTCCCGCACTCTCCATGAAGCGCCGTGGCCGCCGAGGTTCAAGCCCGGGCCAATCGAGAAGTTCGATGGGAGCAAGAATCCCGAGGAATTCCTCTCCATCTACACCACTGCCGTCCGAGCTATGGGGGGAGACGAAGCCGTCATGGTCAACTACTTCCCCACTGTGCTTGAGGGCATGGCCAGGACCTGGCTGTTCAACCAAAGGCCTGGTTCTATCCGTAGCTGGTCCCAGCTGTAGGATGCCCTCCGCACAAGCTTCCAGGGGTGTTCCGCCCGCTCTGGACGTTCCCAAGACCTCAAGCTCGTGGTGCAGCGAGACGACGAAAGTCTCCAGGACTTTGTGTGCCGGTTCGTCAGAGCCCGCAACACAATTCCTTGCATCTCCGACGAAGCCATCATCGAGGCCTTTAAAGACGGCGTGAGAGACTAGCGTTACAACGAAGGCCTCGAGCTCCACCCGGTTAATACCACGAGTGAGCTCTTCCGCACCGTGGCCCTCTATGTCAACGCTTCCGAAGCGGTTGAACGCAAAAGGGGCCGTGCAAAGAAAAAGGCCAAGGTCGGCGATGGCCCGGCAAGACCGAGGCGGACAAAAAAAAAAAAGAAGCGGCAGGAGCAGCCCGCCAAGTTCATTGCCGCCGTCGAGCCCGACCAGCCCGAGTGCCCGCCATCAGCGCCTTTTTCCGCCGACGCCGCCGCCGCGCCGTAGCGGCGTCGGTGCGGCGACGACCTCCCCAGTGAGGCGAGCAGCGATGGCTGGCCTCCTCAAGGCCGGCCTCCCCGCCAGCAGCGAAGCGAGGCGAGGACCTGTTCCACGACCCCAGTCTCTTCTCGCCTCCACAGCGCCCGCCATGACTGCGCAATCGCCGCGCATGGGCCCGCCATTGAGGACTTCTCGGCCATGCGGTCCCATGCCCGAAGCACTGAGGCGCAACGGTACCCACACCCAGGCGGCGGGACCGGGGTTTCCACGAGGCCAGCAGGCCACGTCGCTGTCATCTTTGGCGGCACGTCAGCCTACACTTCTCACTGCGAGCTCAAGGCCGCGTCTCGTGAGGTCCTCCACATCTCTCGTGGCAAGCCTGCGGCGGAATCCCTGCTTTGGTCCAGCCAGGCCATCACCTTTTCGGTGACGGACTGCCCGGCCGGGCTCTCTAAGCCCCAGCGCCTCCCACTTATGCTCTGCCTCACCATTAGCAACACTCTAGTTGACCGTGTCCTCGTGGACAGCGGAAGCTCATTGGACGTCATCACGGCGAGCGTTCTGGGCCTCATGCAAGTCCCGCGCTCTAAGATCAAGGACATCACCGTTCCCTTCCACGGGATCGTCGCTCGGCCCCGTAGGGCAGGTCGTGCTGCCCGTCACGTTCGGCTCCTCCACCAACTTCCGGACGGAGTACATCACCTTCGAGGTGGTGAAAACAGAGCTCCCCTACAGCGCCATCTTGGGGCGCCCCGCGCTCTCCAAGTTCATGGCGGTCTCCCACCACGCCTACCATTGCCTGAAGATGCCGGCGCCCAAAGGAGTAATCACCGTCCGGGGCAACCACAAGACGGCTCTCGACTGCGACGAGACCGCGCTGGCCATGATAGGACAGCTCCCTACCCGTGGTCCCAGCAGCAAGGAGCGCCCTACAGCGCTCCCAAAGGTGGCACTGCAGCCGCGGGAGCCCACCAAAACCATCGTCCTCACGGAGTCAGACCCCTCCAAGGTGGTCCACGTGGGGACAACCCTCGAACCTCAATAGGAACTCGAGCTCATTACCTTCCTCCGGGCTTACATGGACGCGTTTGCATGGGAACCGTCCGATATGCCTGGTGTCCCAAGGGAGGTGATCGAGCACAGCTAGCTGTCCGCCCGACAAGAAACCAAGAAGGCAAAGGTCGAGGCGTGTCCCCTACCGGAAGGCCAAGATCATCAAGACCAGCTCGGCAAGTCGCCCGAAAGAGTTTCATCCATGAAGTCCAAAGACTCGATTGGTGGCGAACCCAGTCGTCGTCCAGAAGAAAGGCGGCAAGTGGCGCATGTGTGTCGACCACTGCGACCTTAATTCCGTCTGCCCCAAGGATAACTTTCCCCTTCCACGCATAGATCAGCTAGTTGACACTACGGCAGATTCAGCTTTGATGAGTTTTCTGGATGCTTATTCCGGTTACCATCAGATCGCGTTGTGTAAAGAGGATGAGGAGAAAACCGCCTTTGTAACGCCTTTCGACACATTTTGTTACTTGACCATGTCTTTCGGTCTCAGAAATGCTGGCGCCACGTTCCAGCGTCTCATGCAAAAAACTCTCTCTGATCAAATAGGGCGCAACGTAGAAGTCTACGTGGACGATATCGTAGTCAAGAGCAAGGACACCCGTGACCACATGTCCGACCTACGGGAAACCTTTGACAGCCTGAGACAGCACCGGGTCAAGCTAAACCCCGAGAAATACGTCTTTGGCGTCAAGTCCGGCATGCTCCTAGGCTACGTAATCGGCGGGGCGAGCATCGGCGCAAACCCCGAGAAGATAGAGGCCGTCGAAAAAATGAAGTCGCCGACCTGTGTAAAGGGCATCCAGTCCCTCACAGGCAAAATGGTTGCCTTAAGCCGTTTCATCTCCCGCCTTGGAGATCGAAGCTCCTTTCTGCAAGCTGCTCCGCAAGCACGATAGTTTCGAGTGGACTGAGGAGGCTGAGGCCGCGTTTCTACAGCTCAAGCAGTACCTTGCCTCGCCACCTATCCTCACCACTCCCAAACTCGGAGAAGCCCTCCTGCTATACCTCTCGGTAACACCAAACTCCGCAAGCACGGTGCTGGCAGTGGAACGAGAAGGAAAGCAACAGCCCGTCTACTATGTGAGCGAAGTGCTTACCGAGCCAAAGGAGCGTTATCCCGACCTTCAGAAGCTGTGCTACGCCTTGCTGATGGCCTCGCGCAAGTTGCGTCACTATTTCCAAACCCACCAGATCATTGTCCCGACTACTTACCCGATCAAGGACATTCTTCGAAACCCGGAGGCACTGGCCAGGTCGCGAAGTGGGGAGTCGAGATGGGTGAATTCGACATCCAGTTCGTATCCCGGACCGCGATCAAGGCCCAGGCCCTGGCTGATTTCGTTGCAGAGTTGACCAGGCCGGATGAGCAAAAGTCAAGCTCTCTAGGTCAAGACGGGGAAGAAGGTCGGTGGACTCTATTCTTCGACGGTTCACACCAGTCCGGGCGATCAGGATGCGGACTCGTTCTCGTCTCCCCCAACGGAGAGCGACTGCAGCACGTCATACAAATGCACTTTGCGGCTACGAAAACGCCGCAGAGTATGAAGCCCTAATTGCCGGCCTAAGAGCATGCACTGCGCTCGATATCAAATGACTCGTTGCGAAAGGGGATTCGCAGCTCGTCGTCCGCCAGGTCAGGGAGGAGTTTTAGGCAACTGACGACTCGATGGCGTGGTACCTGGCGGAAGTGAGGAAACTGGAGAAGCGTTTCACGAACTTCGAAATTAGCTACATTCCCAGGGAAGAGAATGGCGAAGATGATAAGCTCGCCAAACTCGGATCCTCGCAAGAACTGGCCCACGGGTGCTAGTCTGAGACCTTTTAAAGCCCTCCATTCCTCCGGAGAGGAGGCCAAGGGGACGTCTGTTACCCCCAAACCGAGACATCCGGTACTGTCTCATTCCTCGAGCAAAGCACCTCCTGGATGACGCCATTCATCCAGTTCTTGGAGCAGGGGACATTGCCCGAGGATGCTGCTGAGCGTTCCCAGCTGAAAAGGTGAGCCCGAGCTTACCGCCTGCATGAGGGCTTGCTGTACCGGAGGGGTGCTAATGGCGTGCTTTGTAAGTGCGTCACCCAAGAAGAAGGTAAGTACCTTCTAGCCGACATTCACGAGGGCATCTGCGGCGCACACGCCTCACACAGAACTCTTGTCGGCAAAGCATTCCGCATGGGCTACTATTGGCTCACTGCAATGAGCGACGCAGAAGTCTTGGTTAAGCGCTGTGAAGCTTGCCAGTATCATGCGCGGATGACGCACCAGCCCGTGTATGGGCTGCAAACAATTCCACTAGCGTGGCCGTTCGCGGTCTGGGGCATGGACCTCTTAGGACCGTTCCCCAAAGGTCTTGGTGGCAAAACGTACTTGTTCGTAGCCATCGACACCTTCACCAAGTGGATCGAGGCCGAGCTAGTCTCCAACATCACAGCAATTGCCGCGGTACGTTTTCTCCGGAGCATCGTTGCAAGATTTGGTGTGCCTAGCAGGATCATCGCCGACAATGGCACCCAATTCACGAGCCGGGAATTCAACGATTACTGCGAAGAAATCGGTATGAAGCTCGCCCTGACCTCTGTGGCCCACCCACAGAGCAACGGAGCAGCTGAACGAGCTAACGAACAGCTAGTCCAAGACATCAAGAAACGGGTCTATGACGCCCTTAAGGCTAAACACCAAGGTTGGGTCGACGAGCTACCGTCAGTCCTCTGGGCAGTCCGGACAACGGCCAGCCGAGCTATAGGAGAAACTCCTTTCCGACTCGTCTATGGCTCGGAGGCCGTCCTCCCAACAGAAATGAGACTAGGATCCGATCGCGTTGACTTCGCTAGCTTCGTGGTCAACGACGAGGAGCGGTAGCTGGACCTCGACCTACTAGCGGCAGCTGGACCTCGACCTACCAGCAGTCCCTGCGCCGCTACGCAGCACGAAACGTACACAAGGACCCTGCAAGTAGGAGACCTGGTTCTACGTCGCATTCAGAACCTCGCGGGCTCCAACAAGCTTAGCCCCAAGTGGGAGGGACCGTACAAAGTAGTCAGCGCGGCGTGTACGGGCTCAGTACGCCTTGCCGACAAGGATGGGAACGAGCTCCCTAGCTCATGTAACATCTCCCTTCTACGGCGCTTCTACGCTTAATCAGGTCGTAAGTTTCCCTCATTTCAGTTCATTCCAATTCCGAAAAAAAACCCCTTTCCCCAATCACGAGTCACGCCGGTTTAAGTCTTGACCATCTCAAACAGCCCGTGGCCAAAGCCCGAAGGCTAAGGATAAAGCATTCCGGAGCATTTCCACGACGGGATAAGCCGATCTCTCGCACCCTAGTGAATCTCCGCGCAATGTGGAATTTCCCGGCCCGAAGGTACAGTAAGCCCATGCCAGGTTTATTTGGATGGCTAACTTGGGCCTCGCAGCGCTCGGGGGCTGGGGGTTTTCGCGAATATTTCCTAAGTCCCTAGTTTCGGAAAGCCCGCACTATTGCGCGGCCCAACGAAGCTCGGGGGCTGGGAATTCGCGCGAATTTTTCTAAGTCACTCTAGTCTCTAGACAGCGCCCAACTCCAAGATCGCATTTAGACTTGGCCATGGCCCGGGGGCTGGATGATTAGGCGCACCAAAAAACAATCTTTCTAAAGCAATCCATTTGTCCAAGTCTCCTAAGTTATCCTCATAACTTCATTACTGTTCATCTGGTTCCCCCGTTTTTTTGTATTTCAGATTTGCGAATTCGCACATGAGAAAAATGGACAAGCCAAAACAAGACAGATTCATTCAAGATACTGCATTTCACATAGAAGATCTTACAAGATTGGGATTTTACAAGGCAAAAGGGATTCTAGTGTCCCCGAGCTACCGCAAAAGAGGGTGCCGCGCTACTACAGCCCCGACGGCGCCCAAATCCTAACATCGCCTCATTGCCCCCCTACCAGGCCGCCGCTGCCGGGCGTCGGCGGGCGGCGGACTCCGCCGATGGGGACGAAGACGTCAGAGGCCGGTGCGGGCTGCGACGGTCCCGGCGCGACTCGGTGGCGCCTCCGCCCGGCCGCGGATAAAATCGCCATAGGCACCCACGGCTCGCCGCAATGGCTTCCGCAGCGCGTCGATCTCATGCTCCGCCGTGGCGTGCGGCGAAAACCTGCTCGCCCTCCGCCGCCAAGGTAACAAGATACGCGGCGTCGGCGTAATCTGCGCCGCCACCGCGTTCGCCTCCTCTGCCTCGCCGCTTCCGCCGCCGCTCTGCTTCTTTGCCGCCGCCGTGTTAGCTCGAAGCTTGGGCATCTGCTGCCGGCTTCGGCGCCCGCAACGACGGGGCCCGACTAGGGCTTCTCCGCCGCCCCGGGCTGGATCGGCGGCAGAGGAGGCACCGGCGGCAGATCCTCCATTGCTGCCACAGCCCAGGCCGCCAGATAGTCAGAGCTGGCGTCCGACGACCAGCTTGTCGAAGACATCTCCTTCCCCTTCTCCGCTTTATCCTCCTACGGCTAAGGACCTTGCGATTCTTGGCCTAAGGCTTGAGATAGCTGGGTGGGAAGCAGCACGGTGCGCTGCACCTCACTTTATATAGGCCGGCGGCCGCGCGACGTCACGTCCCGTCGTGTCGCGGGCTACCCGAAGTGTCGTTGCGCGCGAAGGGGCGAGTAATTAAAACGCACTTCTCGAGCTGAAGAGACGCCCGCGCACGCGCCATTTCACAGAATAGCAATCGCGCCTATCGATGCACGACACGTGCCCCGGCCCCGCCGTCAGCGGCAGGGGGGAAATCATTACGGGTAAAGCCTACTGCGTAGGCGCGGCCCACCAGTGCAGACGAGGCCCAGCGGTGCCTCCACGGCATGACGCGTGGCTTAGGCCGGGTGCATGAACCAACGCGGGTGGTTTCGCCTCCGTATCCGTGCCTGGCAAACGTACCCCCGCTGCCAGCTAAACACTGTGCCGCGCTGCAGAGCCCACAGTGCGCGCGATTTGAAGCGGTAAACTAAAGGAAAAATGGCTAAGCCCTTCGGCTACCACACTTTACGCGGTATTTATCCGTTAAACAGGCGTTCGAAAGAAAAAAATACAAAAAGTTTATGACGCTGAATTCGGGAACAAATAGACCGGGTCAAACTACGGCCCGCGCTGCAACCTGAGCCTCTCTAGCTCGGTTTCTAAATCACGGATTCACGTCTGCGCTTGAAGCAACTCTATGGCTCGCGAGGCCATGTCATTCTGTTCCTGGCGCAGCTTGGCCCGGGCTTCAACGAGCTCCTCCTCCTGTTTCTTCAGGGCTTCTGACTCCGCCATGGACTTCGTCCCGGCTTCCCGGAGCGCGGTGTTCTCTGCCACGAGCTCGTCGCGGGTTTCCTCAAGCCCACGCACGATGGAGTTATGCTCGGACTGAGTGGCTGCTAGCTCGTTGATGGCCTCCTCTCTGCGTGTGCGCTCCTCGTCAAAGGCAACCCGAGCCCTGTCTGCTTCTTCACGAGCCGCTTGGGCTTGGCTCATCACAGCCTTCTCCACCTCTTGAGCTCGGACGAGCCTCGCCATGGCCTCCTGCTCCTTCTCCTGTGCTGACCTCAGCGCGGCCTCTAGCTCTGCGACACGTGCAGTGCCGCGAGCCTCGACCTCAGCGGCTAGCCCGTTCGCGCACTTTGTCTGAGCCCGGGCTTGCGCTAGCTTGGCCGAGAGACGCTCGATCTTCGCCGCGTCATCATCCGACTGCCCACCCATGGCTTCCATTAGCGAGGACGTGCCGGCGATAAGCGTGTAGAGCTGAAACAGGGAAAACCGAATCAAGGCACAAAAATTCAGTGCTCAAACATGACGCGCGGAGTTGAGGATGTTACCTTCTTGGTATGAGCAAGCATGCTCTTTGCCCTCGCTCCAGCGATGCCGCGCACGTTTCTGTCGAGCCCGCGGTCGTGGACCCCCTGTGGCGGCAGGGGCGGGCCGCCAACTGACTCCTCGCTACCTTCCTCCGGTGGCGCTGGCGTGGTGGCGGCCGGCGCTGGTGGCGGCCGTGGTCCCGACCATGACGCCCGCCTCTCGGCGTCTCTCGGCAGCGCCCGCCTCGGCCTTTCGCTGCGATGGCTTGCTCCGCGGCCAATTCAGCCTTGCTGAGCCGAGCTTGGGTACTCACGAACGCGGTTTTGAGCTCGTCCGCTGTCAGCTTAATCGCTGCAAGCTCGGTCAGATCGTCCAGCCCAGAAATGGGGTAGATCTTCGGAGGTGGTAGGCCCCTTCGGCCAGCATCCTGCGACGTGGCGGCGTCCTGCTGCTCCACCCACTTTGGAGTGGCGGAGATCCAGCCCGCAGACGCTAGCGGGGCCATGCTAGGCATCACAACGCTTGTCCAACCATCCGGCGTGAGCACGCGGACCGGCCAAATCCAGTTGACCAACAACATCCGCCGATCAGGCGTCGGAAGCGCTTTCCCGACTGGAGTTTTGAAGTGGTCAGCAATCCCCCTACGGTCGATGGGCCACCACCCATGTGCCGTGCGTCCTTCAACGCGCAAGGGCGTGATCCATAAGGGATGGTCGCTCAGGACGACTTTCACCGTTTCCGCAACCTCATCGGAAGCATCCAGTACTGCTACCGGTACACAATACGATGGTCCTCCGCGGACCGGCTGGCTCTTGCCCCTCAACTCTGTCAGCCCGGCGGCCTCTAGCTGCTGCAACAGTGGCGCCCCTCCCTCGGGCTCGACCGGTTCGTCCTTCGTCAGCCCGGCGGCCTCTAGCTGCTGCAACAGGGGCACCCCTCCTCTGGGCTCGACCGTTTCGTCCTCAGCCGCCATGGCCTCAGCAGGGGGAGGTAACACATCGGCTACTACCGTGGCGCTACGCACTACGATAAAAAGCGCAACGATCAGACGCGAAAACAGAGTGATAGCGGTCGTAGCGAAACTTACTGCTGCCGGCTCAAGCTCGATGTCTTCAGACGCTCTGGCGTAGGAAGTAGAAAACTCATCTCGGCCCGCCAACATGGCTCGTGGCGGGCACGGCCGCTTTCCTTCGCCCTGCAGGGACCTTCCTCGTAGGTCCTCGCCAAGCGCCCTTCTCGTGACGGACCGACACCAAAGACAACCTCCTCCTCTTCACTTTATGCGAAATGGGCGATGCGTCCTCCTCTTCTTCAGTGGCGCCGCACCACGAGCGTCGCAAGAGCGAGTTTGAGGGCCGCTTAATACCCAGCACTCGACCCATGTCAGAAAGAGGAGGCCTACACTGCGCGGCGCGCGCGTTTTCGTGTCGCGCCTCCGCGACTTATGCGTCTTGAGCTTCGCCCTTGATCGATTGCGGCCTTGGAATTCTTCGCGACAACGGCGGCGGGCGGCGCCGGACGCCGCCAACGCTTTCCTTGGCGGCGAGCGCGTCGTCGACGGCCGCACCGATGAGTCACCCTCAGTCAAACCCGTGGCTTGAATGGTCTTCTCAGCCGCTCTCCACGTCCGCTGCAAAACAATTAGCGCGACCCGCCAAGACCTCGAGCGCGCGCAGCTACGAATTCGATCGAACACCTTACGGGCGCCTACCCCGGACAACTTATCCGTCACAAATCGTACGGGGCGAGGGTTCTTATCCATAGGTAGCAGCATCCCCACGATCCGCGCGACCTCGCGGGCCGGGAGTCCTGCATGGCGTCACTAATGGTCACAACATGCCCCGACCTGAAATCAAACATAAGAGTGCGGCTCGCGCTTACCTTCATGAAAGTCCCGGTCCGGATCTTCCCAACCATCCATGTCGCTGACGCATTGCTCGCGGCGCCCCAGCGGGCTGATCCGATGTCGAATAAAGCCGACGACGATCTCGTAGCCCGTCAAACACTTCTTAATGAGCCCCTTGATCTCGTCCTCCGTGACTTGATCCTCCGGTTGGGGCTCACTGCGCTGAAAGATTGGGGTATCCGGTGCGGCCGCAGAGTATTCCAGGGTCGAGCCCCCGCGGTTCAGGTAGAACCACCGCCGGGCCCAACCATCGACCTTCGTCCTCACCTCGTACTCCGGGTACGATTGGCTTCCCCGGGCTCGGCGCGCGGTCAAATAGAAGACCCCGCCATTGCCCACGCGGTGGCCAACGGGCTTCAACTCAAAGTAGTGCTGAAGGAGGCTCACCGTTGGCCGCACCCCGCAGTGCGCCTCGCACAGGAACGCGAAGATAGATAGATGGATGTAAGATTGCGGAGACAGGTTCTCCGGCCTCAGCTCCGTGAAGGCGAAGAAATCCACGACAAATTGCAACTCCGGCATGCGAAAATCGCAGATAGCCGAGCCCTCGAAACAGACCAGCTCGTCGGGCTTGGGCCTCGGCTCCGGATCCGCGCCAGGAAGTCTCCATGAGCCCGGCTTGACAAAGCCGTCCCTCTCTAGCTCCGCCATCCTCTCCTTCGTCAGAGCGCTCTCTCCGATGACAACCATGGCGGCAGGAAATGGGAAGCAAGAGGGCGAGGAGCAAGGGGAGAAGATGAAAGCAAAGGCAGAGGGGGCGATTCTACAGTGAGAGTTCCTTCTGCGCAGCGCTGCCTTATAAAAGAAGACAACGGTCGAAGCGGAAATCGTGGGAATCGTGCCCAAGAAGGCGTAACTGCCCCGCCTTTACATCAAATCAGATTCAATGCTCAGGCTTCGGCTCCCTAGCCAAATCTTCCCGCGCGGCGCGTGATGGGGATTTTTCTCTAAACCTCAGACCGGCTCGCCATGCGACCCGCTCGAGGCTCGGGGCTGGCTGTTGGTGATTGATAAGTGGCCCATCTTGAGACGGGCCTTGGACCGATTTCGTACCAGCCCACCGCACGAACAGAGGATCCAAAAGGCCGTTCCTGGCCGTACTGAGGGAAGCGCCTACCCCCCCGGCGGCTGCCCCGGGCTTGACCAAGTCAAACTGTGCGGCACCATGTGCCTCCCGGGCTATCCTTAGCCCGAGAGAAGGTCCCTCGGGTAGTCCGCCTACGTAAGCGGTGGCGGCTGTTTGTCGTGTCCCACCGTACTTTCTCCGCCTTGGCCGAACGAACTGTCTCTCGGGAACCCACACCAGGAAGAACGCAGCGTGCGGCTGGTTTGTCGTTTAGCCTCCACAGCGAGCGTGAAACGGTTGTTACGCTCGCGACGCCACCCAACCAAGCGGCGCGGGTCGCTTCGGTCCGATCAATGCTATTTTGGGGATAAAGGGAAAGTGCTTTCTTCCTAAAGAGGCTTTCTCCCTGTATCGGCATGTTAAGACAAACACGTGTCCAGTACCAACCCGAACAACTTCTCCCTGCAGGCTCGAGACCGGACAGAACCCTAGAATGAGACAAGAGCATCGCAACTAAAGCAACGACCGACGCGGGCCCACCGCATCAACTTCGGGCGCCCCACCGCGCCTATAAAAGGAGGATTCCTGGACGTTCGAAGGCATTCCGAGATCCAACACACACAACCCCAAACACCCAAGCGACACCTGCATCCGAAGCTTCCTTAGCAAGTAGCCTTAATCCTTAGTCACCACCATTGTAAGCTCTGGATCGGTGCCTCCAAGCCCGGTCTCGGCACCTCTGTACTGTTTTCCACCATATAATCAATAAGACTGGAGTAGAGCTATACCCGGCAGTGGGGCTCTGTCGGGGATTAAATTACGGCCCATATCCATGGCCCACTCCCTGACAGCCTACTCGAACAGCCTATCAGGGCCCAGCTCCCTGGAAGGTTCTATCAGGCCCATGTGCATCCTGCCGAATAGCTTCTTGGTCGGCACAGTGCGTAACGACCTAGGATTCGTGTTTGAGTCCTACTCGAACAAGAGTTACCTGCAGCTACGTGAAGACCGGGCGTGGTTTCCGGATTGGAATAGGAGTCGTGATCCCCAAGACTAGGGTATTCCTTATCTACCGTGGGATATATTTGGCATGTATGAGTTAGATTCACGTACTCGTGGTTAACAGCCCGATATTCCTTGGTGAGGTCGGTTTGCTCACCACTATATAAACCAAGGCCCCTACGACGTGTTGGGGGGTCAAGCCATCACCTGATCTTGGCATTATAGCTTATTGCGCACTTGTACACCGTAATCTCACCGAGACTTGTTCGTCTCGTCGAGCCATCTCTTGTATTTATCTACGGTATATAAGAAAATTTGGGCGTGGGGCTATTATCTCTCCGGGAGGCTGAACCAGGATAAAACCCCATCTCCTGTTCGTGGTTGTTAAGTGGTTGTTCGGCGTGTCCTATCTCAATCTTCAAGAACCTTAGCGACTTGAGATCGTTATCTCAACCGTCGACAGCTGGCGCCGTCCGTGGGGATACGCAGATCGAACATGTCAAACTCTATCAGCGACCAGGAGATTCTTCCTAAGAGCTACGACTCAGAAGGGCAGGATGTCTCGAGTCCGTGGTAGATCCAGTCCCCACGGACGGCGCCAGCTGTCGACGGTTAAGATAACGATCTCAAGTCGCTAAGGTTCTTGAAGATTGAGATAGGAGACACGCCGAACAACCACGAACAGGAGACAGGGGTTTTTATCCTAGTTCAGGCCTCTCGGGAGAGATAATAGCCCTACGCCCAGCCTTTCTTATATACCAGAGATGAATTCAAGAGATGGCTCGACGAGACGAACAAGTCTCGGCGAGATTATGGTGTACAAGTGCGCAATAAGCTATAATGCCAAGATCAGGTGATGGCTTGACCCCCCAACACGCTGTAGGGGCCTTGGTTTATATAGTGGTGAGCAAACCGACCTACCGAAGGAATATCGGGCCAGGCTAACTACGCAGTACGTGAATCTAATTCATACATGCCAAATATATCCCACTAGAGATAAGGAATACTCCTAGTCTTAGGGATCACGACTCCTATTCCAATCCGGAAACCACGCCCGGTCTTCACGTAGCCGTCAGTAACTCTTGTTCGAGTAGGACTCAAACACGAATCCTAGGCCGTTACGCACCGTGCCGACCAAGAAGCTGTTCGGCAGGATGCACATGGGCCTGATAGAACCTTCCAGGGAGCTGGGCCCTGATAGGCTGTTCGAGTAGGCCGTCAGGGAGTGGGCCATGGATATGGGCCGTAATTTAATCCCCGACAGCTAGCCCCCGAGACTCAAGTGGAAGGACTCACTAGAGTGGGGTCATCCTCTTGAGACTCCAAGTCACGAAGAGGGTAATCTTGCTGCTACAAAGACGTGCAACAGACGACCGAACAGGTTATGGTTCAACCGAACAAAACTTGTTCGGGACCGAACAAACCTGATCAATGCCGAGCAACTCCGTTGCGTCGAACAGGGAACGACATCTGTCCGAGCAGAGTACCCAGCCCTCGATACAGAGATCGGAAGAAGTGAGGTGAATCATCTCCTTGAGGCTGAACGTCATCAAGGAGGGGTTGGATTCTTGGTAGTGAAGAGCGTACCACCGCATCCGGTAAGATCAGATCTTCCGAAAGAATGAACATAGCAAGTCGCGAGACGGACTCGTGCTGCTGCGTCCAGGCATTCAGATGTCTAGGAAAACATAAACGAAAATAGAGGAATCATCTCTCGGGCTAGAGCTTGCCCGAGGAAATATAGATTGCGCCTCGGCGAACGTCGTGCTCGGAGCGAAGGTAGTGTGCCTCGGGCGTAGATCGTGTGCTAGGAGCGAGACAATGCATACGAATGGGAAAGGTGACCCGATCCACGGCGTAGAGCTCGCCAAAGGAACCAAGTAAGGAGATCTAGTCCCGAGCACGGAGCTCGTTAAAGGAACCGAAGTGCGACCAGCGAAGACGTACCGGTAGGGGCCAGCGCTCCGGCGAAGAGCTGCCGGTGCGAGATGATCCACCCGAAACACGGAGCTCGTCGCGGGGACGAGCGCTTCCGGCGAAGAGCTGCCCGGCCAAGTGAATCACAACCCGATGCGGTCGAGCCGCAGAGAACGTGTGAAATCAATGCTTTACCGGGACGTATTCCTGCGGCGGTGTTAGCGTTGTCTTGGCAAGTGCAGAACCGACGCTTGGAGTGCCCGTTGCGATGAGAATCGGCTTACGATGGGCATGCCCGTTGCGATGAGAATCGGCTTACGATTGCCCGTTGCGATGAGAATCGGCTTACGGTGGGCAGGACTCCGTTGGTGGCGCACTGCCTTGACTTAGCCAAACTGTGAAGGTCAGTGCCGGACAAAAGGTAAGAAATCATACGCGGATGAAGTGAATCAGTCCCCGGGCATGCGCAGAGCAAACCCGAGAAGAGAGAGATGCAGACATCGGTTTTGGTGGGGAAGCCTGGAACCTCGCCGCGACCATCACGGCGTCGGCGTTCCCCGTTCTGTATTTCACGCAAAGATAAACAAGAAACAAGCCGAAGGGGAAAAGAGAGCAAAAACAGGCTCTAAGAAGAGCAAAGCGAGTTTTGGAAAACACGCTAAAGATTTACCTACCGCACAAGACATAATTTTTTACGGCACGTCCCCAATAGCGTTAGTGTCACCTCGGCGAATCGCGAACCGACGCCAGAGTGCCCGTTGCGATGAGAATCGGCTTATGGTGGGCGGGACTCCGTTGGTGGTGCATTGCTCCGGATTACCGTGCTGGGAAGGACGTAGCATGGATAAAAAGACGCGTGTGCGGGCAAGTGCAGCTCATTGTAGCTAAGACCGCTAACCGGGGAAGGCGATTGGGACCTTAGCCGCAGTAAGACGGCGAGGCGAAATCTTATCCGGACATGGACCCGTGCGGCGTTGGTGTCGCCTTGGCGGAGTGCGGAACCGGCGCCGAGTGCCGTTGCGATGAGAATCGACTACGGTGGGCATGCCGTTCGCGATGAGAATCGACTTACGATGGGCGAAACTCCTCGGTGGTGCACCGCTTGTTAACGGAGCCGTATAGGTCGTCGCCAGATAAAAGACATGCTCAGACGCGCGGGAGCGCTCACGGAGCGAAGACCAACGAGGTTTTGGAAAACCAACGCTAAGGAAAGGAACTAGAAAACCGAAAACGCACGGGGTTGCGAAACTCAGCTCAAGTCCCAATCGACCGAGGAGGCGATCCTCCGAGGAGCTGCCGAGCGACTCAAGACCGCCGAAAGCGCTTGAATCGAGCGAGAGTCGACCGAGCAGCTTTCGAGAAGCTTTTCCCGCAAAAAGAGCAGAAAAGATAAGGACGAACAGAAACCAAGAGCAAAGCGAAAGGCGCTAGGAAGTTTTAAGAAAACGGTAGAACGCTTAGCCTAACTCCCAAATTTCCGTTATACGGTGATCGAGGACTGAGTTTGCGAACTCGAACAGTGCACAAGAGAAAGAGCGATGCCCTAGCCCCGTGCGGACGATGCATGAAGACTGAGCTTGCGACTTCAAGCATGTGCGTAGAGAGTTAAGCGACACCAGTATCTGATCGACTCGTTCGAGGCGCTTTCGTTAACGTAAGTTAAGCGATTCCGAGGGTAACCGAACAAGGAAAGTGCCTCTGCCGTGGAGGGCTTACGAGAACAGGCTTTGCCAAGTGGTTGTGCCGTGAGCGGTAAGTGCCTCTGCCGCGGAGGGCTTACGAGCGAGCTTAGCTTAGCTGAGGTCGGATCTTTGTATTACGCAACTCGAGTTTAGGAACTTGTTGAAACCAGATCTGGGTAGGGAAAACCCTTAAGATTGCGGAGCCAAGAGTTCGCAAGACCGGCACCATCAAGTGTTACCAGAGAGAAAGAGTAGTCCGAGAAGACAAGTGGTGAGGAGGACCGCAAGGAGCCGCGAGCATTCACCGCTCAATGGGTTGAACTTTACATGGCGGCCGAGAGACTTGGAGCGAACTAAGGCGCGAAATTTGAGAAAAGCGCCGGTAGGAAACGAAGACCTACGAGGAACTTACGGTGGTCGATGTTCCAAGTCTTGGTCGACTCTCTCCGCCATCCATCGCCAAAGTAACGGCCGGGATGCGGAAGGAGTTTTGATCGATCCCGAGCATGGAGCTCATCGCGGGACCAGACGCTTCCGGCGAATAGCTGCCGACGCAAAGAGATCCGATCCTCGCCGGAGCTCGTCGCGAGAGACGAGCAGGCGCTCGGCGAAGAGCGCCGACGAAGAGATCCGATCCTCGAGCGCGAGCTCGTCGCGGGATCAGACAAGCTCCGGCGAAGAGCTGCCCGCGCAAGTGATCCAAATTTCGAGCACGGAGCTCGTCGCGGGACGAGACGCGCCCGGCGAAGAGCTGCCGCCAGCGAAGAGATCCGATCCCGAGCACGGGCCGGGAACCAGATCTGGAAGGCGATCAAGATCGAAGAGATCGATCCGATCTGGTAGGGGAAGAGACATCCTACCCTTCTGAGTCGTAGTCCTCAGGAAGAATCTCCTGGTCGCTGATAGAGTTCGACATGTTCGATCTGCGTATCCCCACGGACGGCGCCAGCTGTCGACGGTTGAGATATCGATCTCAAGTCGCTATGGTTCTTGAAAATTGAGATAGGAGACACGCCGAACAACCACGAACAACAACGAACAGGAGATGGGGTTTTTATCTGGTTCAGCCTCTCGGGAGATAATAGCCCTCGTCCAAATTTTCTTATATATCGAGATGAATACAAGAGGTGGCTCGACGAGACGAACAAGTCTCGGCGAGATTATGCGCGTACAAGTGCCAAAGCTCTAAGCTAGGTGCTAAGATGTAAAACTCAATGCCAGATGCCCCCTAAACACCGTAGGGGCATGGTTTATATAGTACGGAGCAAACCGACCTACCGAGGGAATATCGGGCCGGGCTAACTACGAGTACGTAACGAACTCATACATGCCAAATATGACCTACGGTAGATAAGGCACACTCCTAGTCTTGGGGATCACGACGTCTTGTTCCAATCCGGGAAACCACGTCCGGGTCTTCACGTAGCCGTGCAGAACTCTTGTTCGAGTCGGACTCAAACACGATTCCTTGGCCGTTACGCACCGTGCCAGCTAGGAAGCTGTTCGGCAGGATGCATATGGGCCAGATAGAACCTTCCAGGGAGCTGTGCCCTGGTAGACTGTTCGATTGGGCCGTTAGGGAGTAGGCCATGACAATGGGCCGTAATTTTATCCCCGACAGGCTCGAACCAGGGTAAATCACTTGTGTCTTCACGGTTTGTATCGTTTTTCTTCTTCTTCCCTCTGTACGAAGGATCTGTACCCGGATCATCAAGTCGCACCAGGCCCTTGTCCGGGAAGACAGCGCGGTCTTAGCCCCCATAGGCTTGGCCGCCGCCCCGAGCTGCTGAGAAGGGTGGTCGTTGGGCCTCACACCAACTACAAATTCGTCTACCGGTCCGTGGACCCGCTGCTCTACAGGAGCGCGTTTCCCAGACACCGACAGCTGTGGTTGTAAAACTTTATTTATATTGTGATGATGATGTAATGGTGAATTGTTGGTTATTTAATTTCTGTATTGTGTGATATATCCTGTCATGTTGCATTTAGATTCAAATTTGCCAAGGATATAGGGGGAGCTCTTGTTGTTATTATTGCCATAGTTTCAGGGGGAGCTTCCGGTTATATTCTTGTTTATAAATGTTTTTGTGAGCTATAATTGTTGTCATCAATACACCAAAAAGGGGGAGATTGAAAGTGCATCTAGGCTCTTATGTGATTTTGGTGATTAATGAGTAACAATTATAGAGCTAATATTTCTATTGGAGAATTGTGCACAGTTGTTATACAGGTTAAATCCAAGAGGTACATGTTTACATGTGATGGTGTACCCCTCAAAGTGGATATATTGCAAGAAGGCATCAAGACTAGTATTTGTTTGTAAATCTTTAATTATTGAGTCCTAGTGATGCCGTACTACAAAGAGGGATGCAATGGAGAAGCTTATAAAGGTTCCTAAGTGCTCAAAATAGGTATCTCGAAGTTCGTGTGAGTTTTCCACTCAAAATACACTCTATACAGAACGTACACCATCAGAACATCCGACGAGGGCCGGAACATACGATGGTGATCCCAGTCTGCCAATTTTCAAAGCTATCCAGTAAGCAGTCCATCGAAACATGGGTCAGAACATCCGATGACATTGGAACATCCGACGGGTTCAGAACATCCGATGCGGGATTAACTGCAGCAACGGCTAGTTTTCGAGAATCCCTATTTAAAGCCCTCTCTAATACCTGCCAAAAGGTTACCCACTCTGATTACACCCTGATTTGAACCTAATACTTCCTATTCATCACCTCTCTCAAGAACCCTAGCCTTTGTCTCTCTCTCTTGTTCATCTTGTGAGATCAAAATCTAGAGAGATCAAGACAACCCAAGTGCTCCACAAATTAGAGTTATCCAATTTGAGCACTTAGCGATTCCTGAATTTCTTCATCGCATTTGTCACTCTTGGAGATTTGAAGGGCTCCTAGACAGCTAGGTGTCGCCGGTGAGTCACCAATCTTTGTGTGGCGTGCCTCCAGAGTTTGTGAAGGTGCGAATATACCTCCGCAAGGAAAATGATTCAACTAGTGATCACCGGTGAGTGCTTTGTGCTTCATCGGGAAGGGGATTAGGGTCTTGATGATCCGAGCTTTGTGCTTTCCTTAACGGTGAGTAGGATCTCCCTTCAAAGATCCGAATATCGGTAAACAAAAAATCGCTGTATTTTTGTCTTGATCTTGTTTGATTGTTTTTACTATTGCTTTGGGTTGTTCTGAGTATTCTTGAGTAGATCTAATCTTGCTTTTGCAAGAAATCAGTTTATTGCAGGTTTTAGACAAATCCATAATATCCAGGATTGGAATATCCGACGCGAACATCCGACGCCGTCGGAACATCCGACCCAGATCAGAACATCCGACGCAGGGGTTACTGGACCAGATCGGAACATCCGACCTGCATCGGAACATCCGACCGACTGGTTACTGTTTGGCTTTATTAATTCCGCAATTTTGTTTTATTCGCCTATTCACCCCCTCTAGGCGGCATAGCGATCCTTTCAATGAATTTTTTATAATTTATTTAGCTATATGTTCTGTTGAATATTTTTCTATTCTTATGCATTTGCATCTTTGTATAGATCACACATGCGTACACTGTTCGAGGGTTTTCCAGTAGTATTTTGGAGGAGGATCCCAGGACGTCGTGTACTACCAAGGCAAGATAGATTGCATCTTACTCTTCTATTTTACAAAACTCACCCGATTATTGTTTTTATTTATTTTTCGCTTGCATGAAATAAAGGGAATGATTAAAATCCTATTATATTCACACTGAGTCATTTACCTTGTGAATTTAGCCTATTATTGCTGCCTTAGTATTTATTGCTGCCTTATGAATAGTCGATAGTGCTCGTGCGTTGTTTATTGTTTAGGTTATTCGTCATTTAATTATTCTTGTGACTTGATATAATTGGTGGTGCTGAGTTACTTCTAATAACCTAATCAACTAAAACCTACGTGGCGTGTGTTGACTAAAGGTGGCAAGTAGGGTGGTTTTGTGGATTGAGGATTATGGTGGAGGTAGTCATCTTGGTGTAGGGACCCTTGACTTGTGCTTATCTAGCCAAACCATACCAGCGCAACCATAATTGCTAGCTTGTCGGCCAACATGTGCTAGTACTATCTTAGTAGTTAGGAAAAACTGTTAGCACACGATATTTTGAAAAGATCGAGTTGCGGTCCGTTGGCTTAAGAGGGGGACCTATAGTGTTGAAACCTTAGAGGGGGTATCGGTGTTAACAGAAGTAACTAATAAATAGCCTTGTATCGTTATTTGGTTTAGGCTCCCAAGGAAGAGTTAAGACATAAAAGTACCACTAGGCTTATGGGTAAAGTGTGCTACACTCTGCAGAGTTTAAAAACTATCATAATAGCCGTTTCCACGGTCATGGGAGGGGAGGAAGGTCGTATATGATAGTATCATGTGTTAATTAACCTGATGGGTTGGTTTGATTTGAGTTATTCGAGACTTATGTAGTTCTGCAAAAGGGCTTTGGAAGTCGAGCTCTGTGTGTTTACTTTGAAAATCTTATCATTAATAATTGCTATACAAATTGGTTTTACAACACTTTAATTAATTTGACTAGAATATGTGTTAATGCAAAACAACCATCCTGTTCTTATTTATATCCTTGCATTCATTATACGGATTTAAGCTAGGTAGCTGTATACTAACTATACAAACTACGAATATATTTGTATTTAGGAGAAGAATCAGGTCCGACTTTTTCGCAGGATCAGGATGATTTTGTGCCGGATTTCGCATCAAGACTAGTTGATATTTAAGGGTTGGATTAGAACATCGTCATACTTTATTTCCGCTGCATTATTTGGATTTCCACACTCTGAACTATATTATGTCGTCTTAATCAAACTATTGTAATAAGTGGTTGTGAAACAATTACTTTTGTATATTATATTATTTTCTTAGTTAATTATTATTGTGTGATGATGTTCGACAATTGTCGCCCATGAATTGCTAGCATTGATTTTTGTGACTAGTAATCAATCATGAGTGGATCCTGGTGAAGTCTGGGTCGTGACAGTGGTATATTAGACATCTAGATAAACTACTTTGGGTTTCTCTCAGGCGGTGCTGCCCGTCGTGTCGTCTTCTCAGGCCCGATCCGACTTGCCATTTGAGCTGGGCCAGTACGATCCACCTGTTTTCGTGCCATGCCATACTTTAGACTTTTAAAATCAGGTTTTATTTGGGCCGACCAAAAAACACGGCCCAACTTTCAGGTCTAGCCGATTGGAACACATAGCGGATTCACGGCCACTAAGGCCTTGTACATTTCAAATTTAACGTAGCGTTCAAAGAAAATTTATCTTTTTATATAAATTTATTTGGTGTAATAATTTGTAATGATTTTTCTCGAGTTTTTAGTAGTCCTCTTAAAGATCCTAAAACTATTTTTAATTAATTTTTTATAATATTTAAACCTCTCTTTATAGATTCTTAAATTTTCTTGGCTTATTTATCTTCTACGCTGTTCTACACTACGCTAAGCTGGAACGTACATGGCCTAGTAAAGGACTGAAGAACCTCGGGACGGAAGGAAAACGGCTCCCTCCATCCGGGAAGGCCAAAATCCGCGAGAAGATTCTTGCATGCTCAGCTCCTCGCTTTGCGTTGCAGCGATTAGACAGCTTGGTTACCCGTCCGAATCCATGGCGCCATCCTCCGCAGCCCCATACTCCTCCTCCCTGCGTGTCCTCCTCGTCTCGCCCCGATGCCCGCCTCCTCCCCCACTTCGCGTCGGCGCGACCGGGCCATCGCTGGCCGGTCTACGCGGCGGGGGCCTGCGCCTTCGGGTTCGCTGCGGCGCCGCGGAGGAGGAGGTCGGGGCCCAGCGCGCGGGGCAGGCGAAGGCGGCTGCGGAGGAGATGGCGCCCGGCCGAGACCTCGTCACGCTCGCCGCCTGCCTCGTCGGTCTCCTCACCGGCGTCTCCGTCGTCCTCTTCAACCTCTCGGTAGCCGCTCGCCGACTTTTCTCTATTTTGATACTAGCGATATGGGATTCAGAAATCAGAAGTGGTCAAATCACCGGCCTGTTTTGATTGAGAAACCTTCTCATTCTAATGGAACGGGACTATGCCATGAATTTTGATGGGATTACTCTAGGTGCTAAATAAGGTGGTGATGGATGAATTCATTCCATTTCTCAAACCAAACAAATAATTTATCGATTCACCATCTCATTCCTCAAATCAAACAGTGCGTGCTGCGTGAACTGGCTGACCTATCTGCTGATTGCTGAAGCGGAAAAAAATATTAGCGCGTGCTAACTGCTACACTATATGTTATTGTTGCCGAGTTTAGCAGCGAATTGGTTCGATTGTGATCGAACTAAATATATGCTTCTCATGTGTTGAATCTTTACGGGCCTCAATTTTACCTGCATTTCATTGTACCAATTTTGTCATTGGACGTTATGAAACCGTGTATTGGTTCCCTGTCTGAAGAAATAGCCACATTCAACTTTCCACCTCCTGCACTGTTCTGAACTTCTGAGAGCCGATGTATTTGAGTTTGTCGTCAATTGAATGCTCACTATTTGTGCTGAAATACATAGCAATGAACTACTCATATAGGCGTTGTTTTCTTGTTCTCCAAAGTATAGGTCAATGGGCAAAACCACAAAGGTACAATGGAAGTTTGTCAGTATTTTTAAAGTCGAATTCACATCACCCAGGCACCTTAGAAGAGGCCCATCTGTTCAGCCTAAACGATACATTTTAAATGCTCGACCATCTTGCATGCATTTTACGACTGAAAAGAATTTTTGTTTAATTTCATGATGCTAAGTTAATTGTATTAAGTTTATATTCTTTTGCCAATTGCCATAGGTTCATGAAATACGTGACCTGTTTTGGGATGGCATACCATTGCGAGGTGCTTCATGGTTAAGGGAGGAGCCCATTAGTGAAATTTGGCAGAGAGTGATATTTGTTCCGGTCAGTGGAGGCATCATAGTTGGGGGTTTGAACTCCCTTAGAAATTCTATCAAAACGAACTCAGATGGCACTGTGTCTAAGATAAGAAGTGCTTTTAGGCCATTCTTGAAAGCTATGGCGGCATCATTCACGCTTGGAACTGGCAATTCTTTGGGGCCTGAGGGTCCCAGTGTAGAGATTGGTTCTGCTATAGCCAAAGGATTTGGAAATTTGTTTGAGTGGAAAGGTGGGAAAAAACTGTCTCTTGTGGCGGCTGGATCAGCAGCTGGAATTGCATCAGGTAATTTTATGTCCCAAATTGTATATGATTTTGTTGTTTAGGATTTTGCAATAAATATAATGTATAATTTAACTGGTCATATATCATTTCCCTGTAGATCATTTCCCTTTTTATTCTCTCGTTTATGGCTTATGATGATGCCATATATCATAGTCCGTTAAATACCACACAGAATAAATTTACATATCGATAGCTACACGTTAGGTGCATCAGTTGGTGGAATGTATGTGACATGTTCTTACGTCAGTAGTTCCCCTAATAGGCTGTTTGGTTGCCTGCATCTAAGAAGTTTTACATCTAGAGATACAAAACTAGGGTGTTTGGTTGTCTTCTCGCCCATCTGAACCAGGCTCTCCAGATGCAATTACCCCCTCCGGGCCTGGCTCCGAAGATACGACCAAATTGGGCATTTCCCAAGAGCCAGGCTCCGCGGATGCAGTAACAACCACGTACGCGATACATTTGATTCATTTATTTGCTATATCTTTTGATTAGTATTTTTGATTACCGAACCGATTTCAAAACTGGGTTACTGATATTTTTTCAAACAAAACGAGACCACACTTGCCATATAAATTTTAAAAGTTTAAAATTTTCATTTTTGAATTTATTTATTTATGAGACTCTCTTTTGATTTTTTTTTGTAATTGATTTTTTATTTTCTAGAATTTATTTTTTAATATGTTTCATCTCTCTTTTGAATTTCTCCATGTCATTCTCTCCTTAGTGCAGTCAACCAAACAACATCTCTGCGCAGTCTGTACAATCTCATACACCTAACCAAACAACAACCATTTGCATCATCTCAGCTTGGCTCCAACCAGTCTGGCTCGGCTCATACAGCCTGGTTCAACTGAGAAGGCAACCAAACAGCCTATAAGTTAATCCAGTAGCAAGTATGAGTTTCACCTGATATAGATTCCCTAAATGGTGACATATTAAACAGACCAAGTTACGCTAAAAAAGAACAGTCCAAATTAACTTTTTTTTATATTTTTGCTTTCTGATTTCATTTTACTTATATTTCAGGTGATTGCCTTGTATTTTAGGTTTTAATGCCGCTGTTTCTGGGTGTTTTTTCGCTGTTGAGTCTGTTTTGTGGCCTTCTTCTGCGGATTCTTCATCCCTTTCCAACTCAACACCTATGGTGATACTGAGCGCGGTGATAGCATCTGTTATTTCAGAGATAGGTCTTGGTTCTGATCCCGCTTTCACTGTTCCAGAATATGATTTTCGCTCCCCGACAGGTACTTGGTCTTTGTTAGCACTGTTGATGTATGTAGAGTATGTGCTGCATTATTCGTACCTAAACTTTACACAGCTGACAGCTTTTAATTACAAATTGTCTGATATTCAACTTGTTTGGTTGTCCCCGTTGCAATTTGCATAACACTTCCTGAGTAACTTCTGTTGTCAAAATAAAATATACTGCACCCAACAAAGTTAGTAAAAGACGCTACCAAATGAAAAACTCTTGAATGTTGAATTTTGGTTTGAAACTGCAGCCTTGTTAACCTGGTGATCCTAATCAATTAGTTTGCATCAAACGTTTTGTTTCTCGTGCTCCAGAGATTGAAAGTATGTGGATATTTACATGACTTCATAATGTCAGAACTTCCTCTGTATTTTTTGCTGGGTGTCTTCTGCGGCTTGGTGTCAATCACATTATCTAGCTGTACAACACTTGCTATGGAGATAGTTAAAAGTTTACAAAAGGCAACAGGGTTACCAAAGGCTGTATCTCCTGCATTGGGTGGTCTTATTGTTGGTCTCCTAGCTCTTATATATCCTGAAGTTTTGTACTGGGGCTTTGAAAATGTTGATATTTTGCTGGAATCACGACCATTTACAAGTGGACTCTCAGCAGCTGTATTGGTTCAGCTTATTGGAGTAAAAGTAGTAGCAACATCTCTGTGCAGGGCCTTTGGATTGGTTGGAGGTTATTATGCACCATCCCTTTTTATTGGTGCAGCTACAGGCATGGCATATGGCAAGTTCGTGAGGTTTACATTTACTGGACCTGAGCCACTGTTACATGTCCCATTCCTGGATGTTGCATCACCTCAAGCATATGGCCTGGTAATACAGATGTCCTTTTACATAATCATGATATTACAGCTATTAACAGTATGTCAATAATGCTCAAAGTTCAATTTTAGAGGCCGTGTGATGCCAAACTACGCTACATTTTTTTAACCGAAAACCACGTTATATTCTCAATGAAGGCGATGCTTCAGTCTCTTTTGTCAATTAATAATGTTGATTCTACCCTTATGCTGTGACATTTCTTTGTATAGTGGTTATTTATGCAGTCATTGAATAGAAAATATTAACTGCATGTATTTGTTATATTGAACAGAAAATATTAAGCAGAGAGATGTACCCTTGCTTATGTTTGCTTCCTTTATTTCATCTTTTCAGGTAGGTATGGCAGCTACACTTGCTGGTGTATGCAAGGTGCCTTTGACATCTGTGCTCCTACTGTTTGAGCTTACACAGGATTATCGCATAGTTCTGCCTTTGCTTGGGGCTGTTGGATTATCATCTTGGATTGCTTCTCCTCAAAGGTTCACTAAGAGCAAAAGGGTTAAGCTGGATTCATTGGAGAAGAAAACAAGTACAATTAAACAGGCAACGAACATGCCCTCTCAAACCCAACAAGTTGCTTCCATGGATACAACTGATGCTGCCACAGAACTCTGCAAACTTGAAAGCTCACTTTGTGTCTATGATGTCAACAATGAAATAATGCTGCAAAATATTACTGTTGCAGACGCTATGAAAACTAAATACATTTCTGTCTCAATGACAACTCCAGTAGTTGAGGCTCTAAATCTTATGCTTGAGGAAAAGCAATCCTTTGTTATGATAACAGAGAGCAACAAGTTTCTAGTAAGGTTGCTAGCGCTGGAGGATATCCAAGATTTCTGCAAAATTGCAAAAACTACCAGGGCACAAACTGAGGTGAGAGCAACCTTTTTTTTTGTTGAACTGGAGGGCAGGAGCTCTGCCATTTCATTTGTCTTCTTTACCCATCCTTCTCAACCTTAACTGGTCACCTATGTTACACTAAACTTCAACAAGTTAATTTTATTTTCAAATTTGTAGAACAATTATGTTTCAACTTAATGGGCATACATCAACATCATTATTTATCTATGCACACTTATTTTCTGTTATTTCCACCATGTATAAGAGATCACCACCATTACAGATAGCTGGATTACATAGTATAGTAATTTCATCCATATGCCTACTCTGGATATGGTACCAACAGGACAACTGGACAAGATCCTCATTTAAACCCTATACAGGACATTGCAATTTAGATACATTAAAGCAAACAACTAATGAGTAGGGATGAAAATGGTACGGATAATTTCCGACCGTCCGACCGACCGAGGCATAATAATATCCAAAAATATTGAGCCAGATAATTTTATGGATATCCGAATCCGACAAGGCGGATACGGTACAGATACAAATAATATCCGATGGATATTATCCGAGCTTTTCTTGGATAATATCCGATGGATATTATCCGATTAGCTAAATCCATCTATAAACTATCTCTGTTATATTTCTATAGGATGAATGACTAACACATATAACAACTAGATGCATGTGATTTTATATTTTTTTGCTTTATCGGATATGATACTTACACACCATCATTTTCATGACTATGGGCCATAAAGTTGAGTCACAAAGAGATAAATATATGTATTTGGATATACTTATTTCTTTAGTATATGTTTTCGCGTATTATCCGAGAGAGTATCCGCGTCCGATCTGTATTTGTATCCGATATTATTCGTATCCGTATTTGTATCCGGTACTATCCGTATCCGAATCCGTATCCGATCAAACTAAATGGATCAAATACAATATGAGTGGTTTCCGATCCGTATCCGATCCGTTTCATCCCTACTAATGAGGAATCACAATGAACTCTCTCTTTTCTTACATATTGCAAACGTATCAAATAACATTTGCCCTAGTTAATAAGTACCTTGTGACCTTGAATCCTTGACCAATCTTGGTCTTGAAGCTTTCTGTGGTTCATCCTTACTTGAAAAGCACATGAACAAACAAAAATGTATTTTTTATTTCTTTGGTGAGATCAAATTGCAATTGAGAAGATTTTAAATTTATCTAACTTGATACTCTGTGAGTTGTTATATAGTCCTATTTGTGAGCTATTAATATATGTCATGCTGGAACAGGTACAGGAACCTCTGGTATCGCATGTTTGTGAAGCTGTTAAGTGTAAAATGTGGCCTGTGACACCTCGTATGCCACTTGCTACTGTTGAAAAGATTATGGTTTCCCGTGAATTGGATCAACTTCCTGTAGTATCCGAACATGCTAATCATCAGGATAGAGTACTCCTGATTGGTTTTGTGGATAGAGAATGCATCACCATTGCTCGAAGGTAAAAAAATTAATTTTTACAGTTTTTATCCCCAGATTTGAATTTTCAAGAATGAGTATGCTGAGTAGCCAAGTCCTTGTTTTTGCTTGTGTTCCAACTTCCAACTAATGATTTTCTTGTGATTTTTTTGTTGTTGTTTTGTTCGTTATGTTCACATTTAGGGCTGTGGCGACAAAAGAATTCTTCAGTTTCACATCTGACATCAGAAAGGAGGATAGATGACTCAAATTTTAATTTCATCGGCAGCCTGCAGAGCTGGTCAAATTCGCTGTCACTCATGATTTTTTTCGCACCAGGGCAATCTCAGATTCCCATTTTGTTGTCAACACTTCATTATTAAGATTTGGTTAGGTCGGTTTTCTGACTCCAGAATGTGATCCAGAAAGAGACTGTTGGACAATGGGCCTTCCATTTTTCGTAAGATGCCCATTGTTGCATACAAAGTTCTCTAATGATAGATGCTAGTGATTTATTCGTTTGTTGTACTTATTTGCAATGCCAACTGAAAGGGGTATATTCACCAAGAAGTTGACGGGTGCGTCGGCACAAGAATACATGCTGCACATTCTTTGATTCTGTAGATGCTGGAAAGATTGGGCGACGTAGCTGCTTGTTTCCACCCTTATTACCAACAACTTTCCTATAATCTCGTTCTAAAAGATTTCCTTCATTCACAAAAATTTCTTCGCATTTTATATTATATTTCTCAAAACATTCTTTCCGCAGCAGTTTCCCTATCCTTAAAAAGTTAAATAAAGAGTACAACGAAGAATCTCTTGGAGATGCTCCAAAATATATATAAGCATAGCCTGATTCGTCTACTCCCTTGATGTTTATGTTGCCTGCTAGGTAAGTTTTACAATAATTAAATGAATACTTGCAATACATAGGTTTGCAATTATTTTTTAAAAAATACTATGGTTTCACCCATGGTATTTTTTAGAACTATCACTGGTTTGATACATGGTATTTGGGAAGGCAAATACAAAAGATGGTGAGAAAAACTATGAAAACTTAGCTAGGAGTTGAGTTTTAAATACTTCAAAATTACTACAGTTTGTACCAAAACATGGTTTTGAATGAAGCATTTTTTTTATCAACACCTCATGGTCTCAAAAATCATGGTATTATCAGAAACCGTGGTTTTATCTTAAAACTATGAAAGTATAACAAGTTATGTGCTAAGTTAAAAGAAAAAAATCTCACTTTCCTATAAAGCTGCTATGCATGTTAGTAAGTGGAAGAAATCAGCACCTCAAACATACAACCAGAGATCGTCTGAAATTCAACTGCGACTGCGTAGGCTGCTATGTATGCTATGGTAAGCGGAAGAAATCACTCAATCAGTACCTCAAATGCACGACCAGAGAGACTGTAGATCGTATTGCGGCTACGTAGGCTCGCTAAAGCGACATTTCATTTTCGTATACATTTATTTATTCCTCAGGCCAGTACCTAGGCATGCCTGCCGTTTGAATGCGCAAACAAATGTGCCCGGCCAATAGGCTGAACCGTTGAATGGCAATTGCAGTCTGAACGGGCCATGGAATCAAGTCCAGGCTGTCCAGCCTCGTTGGCTCGGCGCGAAGTCATGAAAGAAACGGCTCGTCATTGACGCGCGAACAGCGTGGAGTTGAAGGTCGAAACAGCGAGAGTGATTCGTTCCATTCGGCAAGACTGGAGAAAATGAGGACGGGACGAAAGGGACAGCATTTGTGCCAAGGCATTCTCACGGTTCCAAGCTTCCTAAACGGATTGAGTTCTTCGCTGCTAACGTCTCGCTAATCCCCGCTCCAAGAAACGCAAAGACATGCACCTCGTTCTCGTTGCGTTGTGTAATTTGTGTGTGCGCGAGAGAGGAAATATGCACTGCACAATGAGACCCATATATATCAAGAAGCTTGGATTGCTTACACAAATCGCTACCCGCCTGTACGTACTTTGGTTTGATCCTGCATGTACTTGTGTTTCTAAGCTGCAAAGCTATGTATGATCAGAAGACACGAGCATGGCGCATAAATACAAACGCACGGCACGGCGACCTCAGCGTCGCTTGACCTTGGCGGGGCGGGGCGCCGGCTTGCCGTCGTCCTTGCCGGCGAAGAGGCTGCAGAAGCCGCAGGCGGCGACGCGCGGGGAGGGCGGGTCGAGCGCGGACTGCACCTGCCCCGCCCTGTACCCGCCGTGCCCGCTCGAGCCGCTCCGCTGCTGCCGCGGCGCCGCCTCCTTGCCCCCCTTCCCCAGCTCGCCGGACGCCGGCCGGTGCTTGTCCTCCCACACCATCCCCGACGACCCCGACCGCCGGAACGTCTCGCTCGACCGCTGCAGCCCCGCCATGATCTCTAGCTCCGCCTGCCCGCCCGCGCGGCCGGCGCTGCTATATATGACTGACTGACTGTCGCGTGCACGCGGAGACGAAGCAGCAGGGGGTGGCTTGTGTCGCGTGTGGAGGCTTGGCATAAGAATCGCCGTGCGCCGCCGTGTTAGGACAAAGGAGCTAGCAGTCACTGATGCTGGCGACGCGAGGATGAGCAGCAGCTGCTGCTGCTGCATCAGCGGTAGTTGTAGTAGTAGGACTAGGTGCAATTAAGAAAGGCCGTCTCCGACGGAGTTGTTGGCTTGCGAGCTTGGTTAGCGACCGTCGTTATTCTAATCAAGCGGGGAAGGAAATGGCTATCAAACTTTGACCGGAGAAACGGGAAATATTAACGAAAATAATAACAAGAACAACCATCAATCACTCTTTCAGTTAAAAAAACAACTTCTATTTGTTTGAGATCTATTTGCGTCTTTGCTTGCGACAGGTGGAGAGGTGGACTCGAGACGCATTCAAGCGACGCGCGCTTGTTTGCTGGCTGGTATGGTAGGGTAAGGGCATTCTCAATCCTATCCCTTTTTCTCCCCTAACTATCACCGTGACAGAGAGAGAAAATCTTTACCTAATAATAAATAGAATAGAGTTTCCACCCGTTTTCTTCGTCCGTCATGCTTCCCAGCCGTCCGATCGCTCCGCCGCTGGATCCAACGCCCCAGCTGCCCGCGCCGTGCCTCCCAAAACCCTAGCCGTCCGCCCTACCCCACGTCTCCACCCTCCTCACCTCCCCCTCATGCCGCCTCCTCCCTCCCCTCCTCTCCCGTGACCCCGTCCTCTCCATCGCCCCTCCTCTCCCCTCATCGCTTCCCCCTCCAAAGTGCCGCGCCACACTGAAACCCGACCAGGCCGGTGGCGCGCGATGGCTTCGAGTGCGCCTCCAGCGGATCCGGCTTCCCAACCGCCGCCATCGCTCAGCTTCTCGACCGCCGCCGCCACGGATCCAGCTTCCCGATGGCGGCGCAATGGCTTTGCTTTTTGTCCGTCCCCACCGCTACCTTCCTCTCTCCGCGCCACCGCCGACCGTCTCCTCTCACTCCCCACGACACCGGTGCCACCTCCTCCTTGCCTCTCCTCTCTCCTTGACATCGCGTCCTCTCGCTCTCCAGCGCCGCTTCGCTGCCTGCCGCCTCCTCCCGCCTCGCCGCCGCCGCCGCTTTTCTCCTCGTGGCGTGGTGGCCGGCGAGCCCGTCGCCCCTACTCTTATCCAACGACGCGCGCCTCCTCCTCGAGGAGCGGCGCCCGGGGGCTACCTCCTCCGAGCCAACACGGCGCCGCCGCCGCGCTCCTCTTTCAATCAACCACTTTATTTGTACTATTATGGAAGCTATTTTTCTGCTGAACAATTCTGCACTGGATATTCCCTATTTGTGTCAGCTATCAAGTTCACGACTCCTTTTGTTTTATGGGTCATTCTAATGTTTGCTCTATTTGGACTTTTCATTTAACAGCTTATTAAAGAAATTAACAGTACAATACAGGCAGCCTTCCTCCTATAAAATATAAAAGAGAAAATATAGAAAGAGATTTGTCGGTACACAACGTACCGGGGTACCCACGCCAAGGCATCAAGGCCAGGACGCGTGGCAGCTCGGCGTAGAGCGGGCGTCCAGGCCCCCATGCCGAGCAGGCCAGGACGCGTGGCAGCTCGGCTTAGAGCGGGCGTCTAGGCCCCCATGCCGAGCAGACCAGGACGTGTGGCGCCTCGGCCGAGCAGGAGGGCGTAGGTCCCACTTGGCAGGCGCACACGCTCAGAGAGGAGGCTTCCCCAACGTTCAACGTATCTATTCTATTGAATGCAAGGATTTGGGCGTACAAGACCGAGAGATATGATTGCTTGCACTGTTGCCTGTCCGGCACACTATAGTGGTCATTCCATCACTGTGCGGTGACAGGGGCAAAGTGGTGCCAGTCTTAGGCGCCTCCCACATCTCGTCAGACCCGTAGATCGGAGGAAGTCATTTATGAAGTAGGCGTCAGCAGGAGCAAGTGGACGGCGTGCGGCTGCTAGAGCCCAATCTGTGGGCCCCATCCACCGCATTCTCTCTCTTTCTCTCTCTCTCTCTGACCATCTGTTCGTCCCTTCCAGTATAAAAGGGCACGGGGGCGGAGGGAGAGAGGGTTGGATCCTAAGCCATACACATACACACCATTGTAAGAGCTCTTGAGCTGTAACAATCCAGATCTCAGTCAATACCACTCTCGTAGGAGTAGGACTTTTACCCACATCAGAGGTCCGAACCTGGGTAAATCGGTTGCCTCCCTGTGATTGTGAGTACAGGCGAGCTAGTGATGAAAATTCCCCCGGACCGAACTACGATTCTCCCACGAGACACAATATCTGTCTAGTATCAAACACCGACAAGATTGAAAAGTGGATGAATAGTAATGAGATAGGGGAAGCTTAGACGTAGGGTTGGGAATGCCCTAAGCACTAGCTCTTGAGTCTTGGCGATTGGAGTCAACTCGTTCGGAATTGGCAATGCATCTTCAGGACAGCAGAGTTGATCTCAATGTTGTCTGCCCACCTTTTCTAAAGCATCCCCAGGTGCTCTCCTAGACATCTAAGAGACGATCGGGGATGTTCTTGTAGACAGCTAAGAGGCTGTTTGGTTGTGTTCGATTCTAGCCTGGCCTATACGGACTCGGTCAGGATAATGAGAACCAGACATAACCTATCTAGAGCATATGTTTGGTTGTGCTATATCATCAAAGCTTAGACCGTAGAAGATAGTATTTGGTTGCTATCATTCAACGTTGCATCTAGGACAAAACATTTGAACAAATACCTAATGTGTGTCCACGTGATCGTCTCTGTCGTCGTTGGCCACGCCCTAGGCGTCGCCACCCCAAGCTCCCGAAGCATCGTCGCCCCTCGCGTGGCCGACCCGAGCACCTCCAACCCACGTTGTGTCCACCCCAAGCTCCCGTAGCGTCGCCACCCTGTGCGCCGCTGCCCCCAGTGTCGCCACCCTTCACCATGGTTGCCCATGTCTTCCATGTGCAGCACCTTCACGAACGGAGCCTAGCTCACTTCATACGTCCAATTCCCACGTATGTGTGCAGCCTGACTAGAACAATGAAATTGCATCTCGTAGCCCTGGTTGGAACAATGAATATAGGCCATCAAATGTTGATTGGTTGCACCACATGAGCCAGACTGGGATAAATGCAGGCAACCAAACAACCTTACGAGACGGTGCCAGTGCAATCTTCCAAGGAGGAGACTTATGGAAGACCACCGGAGGTCTACAAGGTTTGTAATCACCTCACCGAAGCAATGAAAAAACCACCATAATGGCATATACAATGCTTCACCTCAGCTATTTATAAGCTGTCTATTAAAAGTGACACATCACACTTTTACTCATTTGGACAATAATTAATGAAGAGAGAGATTGGATCCGTTACTTCAACAAGCGACGTCGCTGCGCACACAAGCAGTACAGCATGCAGCGCATTGGCAAGCCAATACAGCATGCCCATGTTATATTTTAGTTTTTGCTATATCTTTTGATTTGTGTCTCCGATTAATGAACCGAATTAAAAAATGGGCTCATGTTATTTTTTTCGAACTAAACTAGACTACACTTGCCATATAAATTTCAAAAAACTATTTTTTTATTTTTTGATAATCTATTGTTTGTTTTAAATTTTTAAATTTTTTGTTTTAAATTTATAGCCACTCGATCGTTACAGTTTTTAAACTCCATGTGACTATTTTAAATGACTGTAAACAGGTAGAAACAACTCACTGTATACAATGTATATAAAGTTGTCTATAGGTGACATAGCAATACTTTAGAGACAACAGATGTCTCTAGTACTGTACACGCCCTAAGATGGCTTGAGCACACTCTTCAGAAAAGTGTGCTCTAACAAATACTAGTGGAAGACGCTAACTTCCTGGTACCTCGGAAAAAACCTCGCTAAAAAACCGTAAAAATTAAAATCAACCTATTCATCCACTCTAGGCCCTAGGCCCTTGGTTTCTTTTACCATCTTTTCACCTTTGTTCTTTTCAGTTTAAATTAAATTAACTAAAATTTTGCTATTTTTATACAAACCTAACAATGTAGTACATTGTAATTACTTTTGTAGGTTCTAAGTAGTTCTTATTAGAGTTACTAAAATATTTTTTTATAATTTTGTGGACTCTTCAAGAACTCTTACGAGGAGACAACCATTTCATATTAAAATTTTCAACAACTTTAAACTGAAATAAATAAGACCAATTATCAAAATATTGGCTCCGCATCTAGAAGGGGCTAGGAATAGTGGCTACGTAGGCTGGGCCTTAATGACTGGCCAGGTCTGAGATTTCTAATTATTTTAGGTTATCAAAACATCCAAGTAATTTCGTGTACTCACTGCACCTGGCTCGCCGACCGGTAACAAGTTCTTGAACCTGGTATACATATGTGCCATACACAACAATTTTTTATAGGAAAGTGATCTACAACCGTAAACCCCAGAAAAATGGGGAAATACGAGCACTAACTAAACATTATGATGATTGGACCATAACTTTTCAGATAATCAGATATATGAAATTCAACTTGAGAACTCATTATCCTGTACAATGAAATATCTGGATCCTAAGACATGATACGTGAGTTGCTTCCCAAGCTTTAGCTGAATAATGCCGTGATGCAGGTCATATCTTGTCCGACAAAACTTTGGAATGTAAGCATCGACCTTACGAAAAGAATCTTCTCACCTTTAAGCATTAAGCCAAAGGGAAAAGTGAGTAGCTTTCCCAGTAGAGAGCAAAAAAAATGCGGTGCATAAATTTAAACTGTAACATCTTGGAGTTCCGTAAAGGGAGTCCGAGACTATGAAACTACGTAATCCTTTAGTTTTAGATACTAAATTAAGAGTAGAATAAAATGGTTACCTGCTCCAAAGTTAAGAACATTATCACATTCCATGACCCAACTCGACAGAAGTTTGCAATGAACCCCTTGTAGAAAGCAGGAAGACCCTGCAGAAAAGAGCCATCGTAAGGATATAGTGATGGTTTGTTGCAAGACATCTACATGACGCTACACATTCAAAATCAGTGGAGAATACAACCAATTTCTTAAGGAAGATCAAGGACAAAAAATGGTATGGTTAATTGAATCGCAGGTCGTTACATGTCGCCACAGGAGGTATGCTACAAAATTTACCCTTGAAGCAAATGTTATACACTGACATAGTGGCGTTAAAAGTGGGCCTGACAATGACATGGCATGCCAATTTATCAATTTTCACTGATGCGGCATGCCACTTCATAAAACTTCAACCAATGTGGCATGCCATATCACCAAAACAGCAAAACTGTTAAGGGGTTCCTGCCCAATTGAAACTGAAATAAAAGTATCCAGACTAAGTTGACCGGACATATAGTAGTCGTCTCCCTTCTTGAAAAAAAAACCCGACCAATTAAGGGGGTCCAATCAAAATTTTGAACAATAATTGGACAAACCTTTCAAATTTACTGCCAGTCTCCCACTAATATTGTTTAATAATATGGCCGCAGTTAACTATGAAAGCTAAGGCATGGGATGGACATAAGAGTATGATTTTTCAACACCTTTTTCCGTTACTGATTTGTTTCGGATGCCATACAGACTCCAAAGGCTCCAAAGCTCTACCGTGCTCTTCAAGGGTAGGCTAATTCCTAGTCCTATCGGCAACATTCTGTATGCCCGATTGCCCATCACAGGCTGGATAAAATAGATAATCCCGTTCATAGCACTTAACCAGTCCCCAGAATTAAATTTTACAGACCAAAAATGTTCCCAAGGAGTGTTGCCTTGCGTGAACACATAGAAATGGAACTCACAAATTTGTGGTGCACCTTAACCTAGGTTCTACATGAAATTAGTAAATAACCTTGGTAAATGTAATTTTCTTTCTACCATTTTAGTTGAAAATTAGAGAAATGTTGATAATATTTCAAAGGTCAGGCAGAAAAATGGCCCTTGCATTGCTTCTCCTATAGCTGGATTCCCCATAATCCTTAGACCAGGATAGGGTCATGCTTATCTTGAACTTTGGAATCCCCAAGTACCCTGAGGTCTTAGCAGTTAAGAACCACTCTCAACCTTTAGGGATTGTACCTCTACTTTCTATTACTAAAAAGAAGCTAGAAGTAAGTAAACGATGACACTTCATAAACTCATCTTATATGACCTGATTACCTAAAAACAAATACTTCCCCTACAAAATATCCAATGACCCAAGATGTTCTTATTAAACAACATACCAAATTCCACTGCTAAAATATTTTATATCAATTACAGAAAGTATCTCTCTGAAATATGCACGATTGAGAAGAGAGTGTGGAAAAACGTCACGGTGAGTGCAAAAACAGAGCTGAGGCAACGGAGCCAAAGGTGTGGAAGGCTGAAAGCACATAGCAGTGTCTCAGTCAAGATTAGAAGTAGATCATGGAAGCACCGTAGAGGGTGTGAGATTATAGCATTGAAAACTTGAATATAACATGGTGGAAAGTAGTATGTTCTTTGTAGCAAAGCACATGTGCTCAACTAGTTAGTTATAATGGAAATATATAAACAAAGCAATTTTCCCAATTTGAATTGTAATCTATCCAATACCATAATCCATATCCCGTCGCTTTTAAACCCACAAATCCAAGCCTTTCTATGAAAGTTTACATCTTCTACATGTGTTTATGGGCTACCTCAAGTGAAAGATTGGGAGATTAAGGATGGGAGGCATGAAAGATACGGTTAGATTAGGACGA
Organism: Raddia guianensis; assembly: GCA_036346415.1. NCBI lineage: Eukaryota > Viridiplantae > Streptophyta > Magnoliopsida > Poales > Poaceae > Raddia > Raddia guianensis. Next base: position 53,035,634 of record CM070534.1, read on the forward strand.
TTAGGAGCAAGAAGGCGACTGCAGACAACAACATATATGATATATCACATTGTTAGTACTACCCATCCCCACAACATCCAATTGCTGTTGTAACTTGTAACCTCTCCACAATGCAATAGTCAGCAACAATAAGAAAGAGGCTGACTTATATTGCCAAACACAACTACCATCAAGCATAAGCTGACCAACCCAGCTAGATATATTCTCTATTTTCATTTGACTACAGATTTTCTCTCTTTCAAACTAACTGAATTTCTATATAGAAAAAAACATTATATATATTCTCTTTTTTTGTTTGGCTATGGATGAAATTAATAGCAACAGGTATTCAGAGCAGCGGTGTTGCAAAAATAATATTGGGTATTTACACATATGAACTCGACAAGAATCCCCAAGGGAAACTGACTTATGCTATTTGCTAAAAGTTTTAGAAGGTTACTGGTAGAATAGCAAAATTCATAGATTTTGTGGTATACAATATCAGAATACTGAAAAGTCAGTGAAAGAGGTTGGCTTACATCATTTTTTAATGTCTTGACAAAACAATCAAGTGTGCTTCTGTATGTTGAATCACCCATCATTCTTGATTTAACCTACCAAGAAGTTGGGATAGTTAAATTCCATGAAAGCCAAAACATTTGTCAATCAAACCCATAACAGGAATAATGAGTTAAACTGCTAAACACAAATTGTAACTGAAAACTTGGTAAGGAGCGCCTGTACAGCATCTGTGGAGCATACCACATCCACTGGGGAGCCAATGCAAACTGCCAAAAAACCAGCACCAAGTCCAGCTAAAAGATGGGTAAAAACGTCGTCAGTAAACCCAGGTAGTTTTAGAAACATCTGCATTAACAGAACAAAAATGATGAAATGTGATAGTTAAAGATAATGATCAAAAGACAAAAGGGAATCAACAGGAACCTGTTTGAATTGGTCATAACTGGCCAACTCGGCAGCATTAATTATGGCATTCCGTGCGATATTTGGACCAAGGCCAGTCCATAAAGCTCCAATACCTTCCTGAAAAAATATTAAGATTTTACAGGCCATGGGCAAAATGAATAATCTGAAGTTACTGCCATTATCACCATGAATTGTGGCAGAGACCTGTTTGATTATGGTAGCATACGCATTGAGGGCTCCAGAATAATGCCTCTTGACAGCCGTTGTCTTTCCATCAGCTTGCAATCTCACTTTGACAAGATCAGTTGGATTTGCAATGACAATTGCAATGATACCTATGCTATGCATGTATAGAGAATTCATTTAGGACGTGTTTGGTTCTCCACATTGACCTAGCCTGTAAAGTGAACCAGGCAGACCAATAACAGGCACATCGCATGAAATTTGGATGTAGTGGGAACTAATTGATTCATTGCATTGGTTTATCCAGGTTCCTTCAGAAGTTATATAGATGCTGCATGACAGAAATATTTGCAGATCTTTCACAACAATATTACTGCTACCATTGCCAGATGTACATATGTGCAGTGCTGTTGTAAAATTTAAGATTGATTACAGAAGATTTTTTTTTTGGGGCAAATTACAGAAGAATGGTTTAATTATCATGTGATACTTTAAAAAATTCTAGCACTTAGCTATGATCATACAAAAGAACAAAAGACACTTCAAATATGTGATGAACTTTTCACATGAACCAAGAATTTCGTGTTTCAGTTATGCAAAATAAACTTATGAATTTTAAAGCACAGTTCAAAGAGAGATATAATGGCTAAATAAGTAAGGCGACTATCTCCATATGGAGCAAGAAGGATATACCTACCAGTTGAAAGGGCAGCCAGAACCTTGTGTAATAAATTGACATCACCCGCAAGAGAATCCCCAACCAAAAAGGCTTTCACCTACATGGAAATGGAGGGGAGGGTGCTTTTGTCACTTGTCAAGAAGTCACTTTGAAGGAGGACGGAGAACGCCTTGAAAGAAGGAAATGTGGACTAGAAGGAGCACAGACGGGCTCATACAAGCCGATGCGGAGGCCACCATAGAGGCACTGGCGGTGAAGGCCAGGGATGATTCCCTTCCAAAGCGCGGCCACCCCTTCCTCCCTCGCGACGCATATCATCGTGCTTAGCATTCCTCCTCCTCCCGCCGTAGTTGTAGATGCTTTCTTTTGCAGCTGAAGCCGCACTTTGGCTGTGTCCAGAGGAATGGTGCACACCTGATCACGATCACCAATTAATAAACAAGAGGCAAAGCTAAGTGCGCTCTAGCCCAGCTGAATTGAACAATCAATCCAGATCTTCTTGGTGTGTTGCACAGGACTCCAAGCAGCTACCTTTTTACTGTACCCTCTTGCCAAATTACCAATTGGTGTGATGTCTCGGCCTGGCCAGGATTGGAAGATTGCGGCGTACCTCAGCGAAGCATGCGGCGAGGGCGCTGCTGATGAAGACGGCGGCAAAGGAGGAGGCTTGCGCCATTTTATCGACTATCGTACTCGTGCTCGGAGCGGCGGCGGTTTGGTTTTGGACCAGGGCGTTGGGTTTGGGCAAGACGGTAGGTATACCACAGAAGCGCCTGAGCTAGCTTGTGCGTTGTGCCGTTCTTCGTGGATCAGATCCAGATCCAGATTCAGGGAGTTCGCTCCTTGGGCGAGACGCGCCTTCGCTGAATCGATTTCTTCTCATCTCGAGAAAGGTGACAGAATGCTAGAGTTTTAGACTAATGAAAACTCCTAGTTTGGGTCCTATAGGATATTTGTAGCATTTCAGATCGTTTTTTCCACATTTATTAGTCGATGAAAGATTGGGAGATTAAGGATAGGAGGCATGAAAGTCTCATAAATATATAAATTAAAAAAAAATTTAAACTTTCAAAATTTATGTGGCAAGTGTGATTTAGTTTTGTTCGAAAAATATTAGTAACCCGTATTTGAAATCGGTTCGGTAATCGAACATACTAATCAAAAGATAGCAAAAAAATGAATCAAATGTGTTGCTTGCATTGCCTACATGTGGTCAGTACTGGTTCCAACTGTGCGGTTGTTGCATCCCCAAACAGCCTAGTAAATAATGAATTTTATTGTTTTCTTGCGGCTATCTAGCGTGAGCATTGCTATTTTATCAAGCTAACTCGCTCTCATAGACACAGATAGATCTACATGTCAGTGGGGAGTGGCAAATTAGTAAGTTGTCTCTCTAAAGAGTGACAAAGTAGCAAATCGTCCCATAAGTAATAGTGTAGAGCCGTGCGGGTTCAGTCAACATGGCCGGGATTACTTTTAGTTAGCCATAATGCAATCCATACTAACCTAGGTAGGTGAGGCATTTCACCATAGCACTTTAGTAAAGTTTGAGTGAAAAAAATTGAAAGAAGGAAATAATCAATTAGCTACTCAACTATTGGGAATATTGTCCATGTTAATATGTTTAAGGGCCTTTTGGTAATGGTTCAAATTGGGTTTGGAAAAGCCCAATGTTTTTCGGCTAGGCTCGACTTTGGCTAGGCCGGCTTTTTTTTTTTTCAAAAAGCAGTTCCAAGCCCGGCTCAAAGCCCGAAGTTCGAAGCACGATTTTCCTCCGTGTTCTCATTTTTCCAAAAGCTTGAGCCCGACTGAATTCTCTGCTGGGCCCAAAAATGAAGTCCGAGTCCAACCCGAGAGGCAAGAAAAACGTAACTAAGCCTAGATGTTTTGGCCCGGGTTTGGGCTGAGCCACTGGACCGGACTGTCCTGAAGAGGTTTATACTTGACTACAGAATATATTATCAATTTTTTCTTTCATCTTTTCCTTTTGGACGAAAAGAGATCGGAATTTCACCGTTCCGGAGGAATCGGCCTAGGATAAAGTAATGCCAATCGAAGTAAATATTAGTGTAACCACGTGCATAACTTATTGTAAATCTGTATAAATTTCAAATACTTTTTTTTAAGAAAATATCTAATTTTTTTTAAGTAAATAACACCTGTCGCAGAGGCATATTGCACGCCGCGAAATATGAGTATCTTGCTAAAAAATACACAACAATGTGCCGTCCAAGACAATTAAGGGAACTACGGTAATCCACTCTGACAAAATAAAATGAAAGACTAAGCCGTGTAGTAAAGGGGGCATTCTCCACACGGGACAAGGCCAAGGCCTTCATGTATAGTTCATGTATAGGTGACAGATCGGCCATAGGAGTAGGGATATACACCAGGGCAATTAATGTCGAGCATACGATGATGCCACCCATTTTCTTTTTTTGTGAAAGTCCCTGGCAGAGGAAAGGGTTCTAGGTGATGGCGCGTTCTGCTTCTTAGGGCGATGAAATCATTCCTATGGGTTTTCAATTTTTTATGTTTTTTAATCTAGAAAATATTTAATTTTTTTGTCTATCTGTACTTCTTTGAAAACCCATAGTATTAAGGATATTGGCTCCTACTGACATCGGCCGCACTATGAGCCCTTTCTCGACAGCCTATGATTAAGGGCTATAGATGGTGGCTCACGTGGGTCGGCCTATGGGCCGCTACCTTTAGGATATCGAGAGGAGTGAGATAGGACCGTCAAACCACTTAGTCAGGCCAGAGGCCACTAGAGACTGTCACATGTAGAGCTAGAATTGTTGGCAAAGGTTGCCTTGACAGCCATGACATACCATTGAGATAACCAACTTCCCTCATTCAAGTGATCCCGATGGCCGTTTCTCGATGGCCAGCCATTAAAAATGACTTTTCTTGATGGTTTGGTGCTTTGTTTGATGGTTTGAGCCATCAAGCTTTTGGGAGATTCCTATAGTTCTGGTGGATACGGTACGTAGTTTTCTTCTACGATTAGGGTTTAGAGTTTAGGGCAAACATATCTAATATTGTGCTCCCTTCAACCATAAGTATTTGATGTTTTTGACCATATACAGTCTCTAAGATGTAATTTTCACACCAACCGCTACTTAGATTTATTTTACAAACTCAATAAAATTATAATACTATTGAATTTTTTAAGATAAACCTACGCACATAATTTTGTACACACAATAACACAATACAATTACCTAAAAAGATACTTATGACCCAGGTTTTGATACTTTGTCCAACGCATCTTAAACGTCAGCTATTTATGATTGGAGAGAGGGTGTTTGGAAGACATATCTAATACATACAACACATAGGGTGCAATCTCATGTATGTTAAAGACACGACTCAATGGCATATCATAGAAGCAAGGGTATGGTGCGAAAAGTTTGCAATTCTACTGAGGTGGATATGGGATGCAAGTCTAATCAATGGAATTGGAAGGATCATAGTGGAAAGGCGTGGGGGTTGGGAGAGAAGGATGCGACAAAGGACGAAGATGTGGAAGTAGCTATAGCTGGTGCAAGCGGACTGATGCTTGAATTTCTGCCACTCATCATCATGTTGTTATGGTTGCACGTCGTCAAACTCATAGAGGTAGAGGCGATCGTGTTGCTGCTATAGTAACCACCATAAGAGGTGGAGGTGGATATAGACGTGGTGGAAGATGATGGTCGTGGACGCCTACGTGGCGCAGGACCCTTCTCAGCCCAAATGAGCTCTTGTGCCTTGACCACTTTTGAATTGGGGTAGTATCCCCAGAAGCAGCAGCAACACCAGCCACCGGTTAGTCTGTCACCAGCCTTGTGGATGTACCTGTGACTATACCTTCTTCCCAAGCAGTCTATGCATTTCCGACCCTCTGTCATCTCACCCATGCCTGTCCCCACGCATCGTCGACAGTATAAGCGCCCGCACACCTGCCATGCATACAAGTATACTTTAATCTATCTATCTATGTATAAAAAAAATATAATGGAACTATCACAATAATAAAAAATACTAGAAATTCCCACGTTAAGCAAAAAAAATATTACAAATCTCACGTTAATCTAGGAATAAAGGAAAAGATCTACACCTACAATTAGAGTGGATCAGATTATGACGGCTTAGATAAAAAAAAAGAATCCATATCTACTACAATTATAAAATAAAATATAGAAATTCAAAATAAAAATGATAGAAATAAAAGTTCATGTCATATTAAAAGAAAGAACTCATATTAGCTACAGTAAAAATCGCATAAATTTATAGTAAAAATAATGTCCATATCAACTTAATACATAAATCTAGTCATACAAATGCACATGAACACCATGCTCGTTCATACATAAACATGCACCCAAAAGTCCTGTGTTACCGTTTGGCGCCAAAGATGGGGCTTTGCCCCTTGCGTAAAGAAGACATCCACCCAATCAAGAAATAATGTTGTTATAGTTTTTAAAATACAACTATTTTGGAAATGGCCTGTGGTACCACGGATGAAACTTTCTTCCAAGCGGTGACCGCAGTCACCATTGGAAGTGGCCTCAAAACAGACTTTTGGGACAATCGTTGGCTGCATGGTAGTGCCCCTTGCACCCTAGCGCCTGGCCTCTACGCTCTAACCTACCACAAGCACCGCACCGTTGCAACCAACTACAAGGCCACCGTTGGATCTAGTCAATCAACCACCTCTAGACCACCCAATTAATACTTGAATACATCCAACTTCGGTGCCTTGTCTACAAAGTTCATCTAAATCCACTGGTCGAGGATGACCTAGTCTAGAATCATTGAATCTAGATAACTTTGGCTCCTACTCCCCCAAATCGGCTTATCTCCTTTGATTCCAAGGCACCATCCCCTTCGAACGGGCCTCGATCATCTAGAAAGTGAATGGGGAGAACAAATGCAAATTTTTTGCTTGAATTCTGAGCCTCTATCGACTTCACACGACAGATATCTTTGACAAAAAGGGTTGACTGCATAACCCAATTTTCCTCCTCTGCGCCCTTCACACCTCGAGTGTGGCAAGAAATCCTTCACACATCCCACCCTTCGGTCATGGCCTACCAATTAGCACACACTTCAAAGACTTTTGGAGGATAGCCAAGCTTGCACAATTAGCTTTGACCAAAGGAGAACTCAACTGTCTCGTCATTTATACTCCGTGGAACATCTAGAACAAACGAACCTTTATATCTTCTAAAACCAATCCCTCCTTAGCGACCAGGTTGTTGGTTGTTTCCAAAATTAGAGAGGACTTCCTCTTTTGGGGAAGCACGGTGTATCACCCGGGAGGATAAAGACTCCTAACTAACCCTCCCTCCCCACTTCCCTTTCCCCTTTGTAAATTTTTCCCCAAAACTTTAATGAAACGCTAAAGTTTTCATATTAGTAACAAGCACATTTATTATTCTTATCGGTGTGTAATTTTAGATTAACTGAAACAAACACGATGAATTAAAATATAGGAAGAGAAAGTATGTGAGCACGTAAATTTAGCAAAACTACATAGTAATAAAGCATATAAAAAATGAATAAAATAGATGATAAATAGCGATTACACACTACAATTGCACCTTTGTAAGCAGTGCAATTTCAATGTTACTAGAGTTCAGCTAAAAGTGATTAACAATTAAGAAATTTTCAGACACCTGAGAATTAGCAAATCTGAACAGGCTACATGTCTTATTGGAATATTATCTATTTGTTAGTCAACTAAATTTTTATAAAAAAATCAATTGATTTTTTCATCCATAGTTTTTACGGTTTTTATATCTAATCGTCCCACCTTATCTAATCGTCCCACCTTACGCATGACACCATCTAGCTGAGTGAAACTCTCTCCCTCCTCGTCCCAATTAGTCTCAACTCATCCAACCACCACCGTCACGTAGTGTGGATGAATGAGCTCCCTGAGGGCTAAGGCCTAAGCTCCATCACTGCAAGGTTGGCGTGGACCTTTCTCTTCGTCTCCTCTTCTTCCCAACTTTGATGACCTCTCCTTCCTCGTCTCTGGCAGCAGGAGCCATCACCTGACGCTTCGTAAGGGCACTTGACCCCGTCGTTCGTCCACTGCCTTCCGCCAAACCTGTCAGGCTGTCACCAAAGTGACGGCCGAGCCGCCCCATCACCCAACACCACCCTTTGTCGGGCTAGTTCACTGCCTCTGCCACCATAGCCTTCTAAGCTAGGGGGCGTGGTGTATCTAGTCTAACCCTTTGGTGCAAGAGAAGATGACAGCTGAAGATGAGGCAACGCTTGCAAAATTTAAGGTGAAATTAAATCAAATAAGTTTTGAGGATTTTCAAGTGGCCGAGGCACGAATTAATATCAAATTTGATGTATTATTGTGTGCATCTATTGCCAAGAGCAATTTACGAGTGCATATCATTGTCATATATATTTTTGATATGAAAATAAAGATATATAGTATTGATCATAGCCACGCTAACTGAACTCCTTTATAGCTCGGCCTGTCCATGCACGAAGGGGTATGAACGCAATACATTTGATTACGAATTGAAAGCGTGTATGCAGTAGTAGGTACTAGGTAGCTACAAGAAGACCAATGCACGTACGTACCAAACAACGATGGCGGAAGAGGTGGACGTAGTTGGCGCAGAGCGCGCAAATGTTGGAGTGTGGTATACCCGGCCGCTTGTAATTCGCACGGCCTCCATCTCCTCCTGCAAATCCACGGGACCGTCGGCCGCCAGGAGCTTCTTCTACGGCAGCTTCTGTGACGCTACCAGCCGCTGCTGCAGCGACGACGTACCCGCGGCGGTGCTGCTGCTGCTTCTGATGGTGCAGGCGATGGTACTCGTCGTCGTCGTCGTCGACAAGACGGTGTTGTTGCTGCTTACGGTATGGCGGCCGCGGCGGAGGCAAAGGCGGCAGGTCTAGGCCAGCAGGTTGCGCCGGCTGCAGCTTGCCCCCAACGTCGTCGTCCACGTCGTCCGATTCTGATTTGTAGGTGAATATGTTGGTGGACGATCTGACCAGGGCCGTCGTCTTCTTGTTGCTGCGCTCGTCTTCGTCGCCGCCGGCGTCGACATCATCAGGAGCTGCCGCGGCGGTGAAGGATAGCGAGGTCGCCGGGAGGTCCTTGAAGGTGAGGTCCACGGAATCGTCCGGCACGCCCAGGTAGAGGTCCTCCAGCTCCTGCCGCGCCATCCTCAACGTCGCCCTGTCGCCCATCGAGATACGCTTGAGATGTGCGCTTGATCCTCAGGCAGCTTGTTAATTGATCTAGCTCGCTCGGATGCATATATGTAATGCACGTACGCATGGTACCGGCCGGCCGGCCAGCTCATTAGCCAAAACTATACGTACTGCAATTCAGCAATTGTTACCTAGCCAGCCAGCCATATATATATATCCAGCTTATATCTTCGATATATATAGTATCTGGCCGGCCGGCAGGTAGCTAGCGTCCATAGATCGACCGGCTGGGCAACTAGCTATCTGGCCCTGTCCTGTCGGAAATGTTAGAATTTATCTCAGACTAACACGCCCGTACGATCATTAATATAAGATTTATTACTAGTAAGTTTATCTCTAATGTATTTATAGTCTTGATCGGGGATGTCGTCCCTAACCTATCTGGTTTCGGTTCTTTATTGCACAACACTATATCACTATATAAGGGGAGACAGGGTTACCAACTATGATTGACCTTGTGTCTAATCAATCACGCCAATACCCTAATCTCGTACACCCTATCCGATCTTGCTGGTTTAGCGCTACAGGAAGACTGTTGATAACTTGATATCCTGCTGCTACGTAGGTGACATTGCCGCTGGACAAGAATTTGACGAGGTCGTCATTGCTATGTACATCTCTCTGCATCATCTACGAAATCCCCTAATCAAATTTAGTGATTAAAGTCTCCTATGCTAACCGTGTCCTTGAGATTGGACAAACTAATCGATTAATACCTAGTTATATCTAACAAGATAGATTCATTCTTTGTTTGCATGCAAATACTTATATAATTGCTTGCTTATGGGGTAGATTACAAGGTAATCCATTTATATACGCTGATCGGACCAGCTGGCGCGCGCGCGGCAGCTCCTCGACCTCATCGATTCATTCTGATCGCCTCATCGATTCATCCATCCACCCATCTATACGAATCTTGTACAGCAGTCTTCCTAAAAAAAAGGATTTAATTCAATTCATCCTAGCTAGTGAATTATTATTAGTTAAAACGTAAATTATTGATATACATGTGGAGTGCATAATCAAGGGCTTAATGGATTTGTTGTCCAGACAATGAAATAAATTTTTTCTCAAAGGAAAAACAATATGCTTTTGCTAGTGATAAGTCTACTGATTATTGCTGTTGATTTCAGTCGGTCAATCACCGTCCATTTTAGCTGGGATGCTGCTCAACGGTATCCGCACCTGTACAGCTGCACCTTGGAATTTGTTAGCCTTCTTTTATGGGCTATATCCAAACCAAAGGGGTGTGGGCCGAGGGCCGTATGTTGATTCTAAGTTCTTTTTTTTTTTTTTGACTGAAACACGGCACTTTATAGATCAAAGAGCGTCAACAAGCAGTACATCCCGAATGCACTCCGGGATTACAGATTTGTAAATATTACATCCAGAGAGCTCAGCGCTGCGAGCCAGAATATGTGCCGCTAAGTTTGACAGACGATTGACATGTTTCACCAGAGCTCTAGTAAAGGAAGCTAGATATTTCTTACTATCCCCAATAACACAACCCAACGCTGACCGATCTCTGCTAGCCGAGTTGATTTTGTTGACAACACCCAGGCAATCAGAGTCCAAAATAATGTTCCTGAAACCTTCGGCTTCGGCCACGCCAAGGGCACGCCTGATGGCCATCGCCTCCGCCATGTCAGGAGCAATAGTAATGGATCGAGATTCAAAGCCCGTCACGAGACATCGCCCCAAGTGATCTCTGATCAGAAAAACCAAGGCCGATTCAGCCATGTTTGAAAATGGCAGCATCTGTGTTGATAAGAACTGTACTTGCCGACGGTGGAGTCCAGGATTGAGGAGCAGATGGACGAGCACACCTAGGAGCAGTTTCATCCTTAACACAATGCTGCAAGATCATATTTGTATAAGCACAGATCTTCTGGGCCACGTAGTTAGGATCCCCAATAGAAAGGTTGTGGATGGCTTCATTGCGAGCTGCCCAAATATGCCAGAAAGTCACAGTTAAAGCAGTAAGGTCAGTGGAAGATCCACGTGCCAGGAAGTCAAATAACCAATGTCTAAGAAAGGCCACCCTCTTCCTTTGCAACCGAACAGAAAACATCGCTTTGATAGAATCCCAAACCTTCAAAGCGAAGGGACAATGGAAGAAGACATGATCGATGGAGTCAATCCTATTGCAAAAAACTCACCCGGGAGGAGACGCAATGACGCGGCGACCGAGCTGAAAGCCAGTCGGAAGGCAGTCATGAGCCGCCCGCCAAAGAGTGATCTTCATCTTGCCGGGCGCATTAATTTTCCAGAGGGCCCGCCAAGCTTTGCATTCCCCGTCGAAACAAGACACGGAGCCCCTGCCATTCTCACTTTGCATTGACCAGAAAAAAGCCTAACGAGCCAGGTTATAAGCGGAACAAACTGAGTACATCCCGCTCTTTGTATGAGGCTAGGCAGCGAAATCATCCTCCCCCACCTGACTAACCGGGTGCGACAGCACCGCCGATGCCACATCTTTCGAGAAAACCATTCGAACCAGTTCATCATCCCAGTCTAAGCCTCCTTCAGCCATTAACCAATCCACCGTGGCCCCATCAGGAATTGGCACAAGGGGCACCACCGATCCCGGAGAGAAGCCCGGAATCCAATTGTCATTCAAGATCTTGACTGTGCAGCCACTGCCAATCCCCCAGCGCACCCCACATCTGAGCAAATCTCTCCCAAAAAGGATGTTGCGCCACGTGAACGATGCCGCCCTCGGCCGAGGGGTAGCCCAAAAGGAGGAGTTTGGGTAGTATCTTCCTTTCAGCACACGACAGCATAAAGAGTCGGGATCAGTCAAGAGACGCCAAGCCTGCTTACCAAGCATTGCCTGGTTAAAAGTGGTAAAGTCCCTGAAACCCAGGCCACCCAAAGGCTTAGGAGATGAGAGCCAGGGGTGGAAACGAGCCGAGCCGAGCCTGGCTCGGCCGAGCTCGGTCAAAAACGAGCCGAGCCCAAGCCGACTCGCTATTTTCTCGAGCCCGAAAAGTGGGCTCGGCTCGAGCCAGGTAATACCTCCGAGCCGAGCCGAGCCTATCCGAGCCGAGCCACGAGCCAAAGGCATTTCACGTTCAAAATATGATAACGAGCCTAGCCAGACCGAGCTCGGTCAGAAACGAGCCGAGCCCGAGCCGGCTCGCTGTTTTCCCGAGCCCCAAAAGTGGGCTCGGCTCGAGCTCGTAAACACCTCCGAGCCGAGCCACGAGCCGCGAGCTATTTTTCCAGCCCTAATGAGAGCCACTCCCAAGACTTCCAGTGCAGCTTCTTTTTCCCATTTTTAAAGCCCCACCAATGGTCGGCAATGCACTTTCTCATTTTCTCACAAATAGACACCGGAAGCCGGAAGCAACTCATCACAAAAGTAGGAATGGCTTGGGCCACCGATTTAAGTAGCACCTCCTTGCCAGCTCTAGAAAGAGGGCGAACCGACCATCCATTAACCCGATTCCACACCCTCTCAGGGAGGTGTCGGGGATTGAATTACGGCCCATTGCCATGGCCCACTCCTGACGGCCCAATCGAACAGCCTACTAGGGCCCAGTTCCCTAGAAGGTTCTATCAGGCCCATGTGCATCCTGCCGAACAGTTTTCTGGCTGCCACGGTGCGTAACGGCCTAAGATTCGTGTTTGAGTCCAACTCGAACAAGAGTTCTGCACGGCTACGTGAAGACCCGGACGTTGGTTTCCCGGATTGGAGCAGATGTCGTGATCCCCAAGAATTGAAGTATTCCTTATCTACCTTAGGATATATTTGGCATGTATAGAGTTCATTATAGATTCGTGGTCAGCCCGGCCCGATTATCCCTTGGTAGGTCGGTTGTTCAACACTATATAAACAGAACCCCCACGGCATGTTGAGGGGTCAATGGAAGACGACTTGATGCCAAGATCGCATATTACTTTCTGTACACCCATAATCTCGCCGAGATCTGTCCATCTCGTAGAGCATCCTCTTGTAATCATCTCTGATATATAAGAAAGGGTGGACGTAGGGTTGTTATCTCCCTAGAGAGGCCCGAATCAGGATAAAAACCCATGTCTCCCTGTTGCTCGTTGATCGCTGTTCGCCGACAGTTGGCGCCGTCCGTGGGGACTTAGTAGATCAAGCCTGTTCGAGCATGTCGAACTCATTCAGCGACCAGAAAAATCTTCCTAAAAGGTACGACTCAAAAGGACAGGATGTCAATTCCCCTGTCAGATCGGATCGATCTTCTCGATCTCGATCACCTTCCAGGTCTTAGGTAGAGCTCTCCGGCTACGTTCCGGAGATAGTCTTGGATCACACTCCCGTCATTGACGATGATTACGGAACCGATGATCTTTACGCTGCTTTAGATCTCTCGAATTCCAAAACTATGTCGCACCGGGCAGCTCTTTGCTCGGGGCACGCGTCTGGTCCCCGCGACGAGCTCCGTGCTCGGGGACTGGATGTGACATCCTAATAAATATTAGAATGTCCCAAGTTTTCTCTAAAAATAAAAACGAAGTTAAAATAATTTTTATTGCTTTTCTATATGAAAATCCCTAAATTTTCAAGCAATTATTTATATATAAGAATTTGTTTTATTAGTTATTTTTCATTATAATTTACAATTTATAAAAATTCCAAACTTTACGATTTCAAATACAAAAACTTTCTCCTCGCTTTTATTCATTTCTCGGTTGGAACTCTAATCTTCTCTCTCGACTGAAAACTAGCTCGACCAGAACCCTAATTCCCTGGTCGAATCGGCTGTCCATCCCCTCCCTCGTCCGAAATCCTAAACTCTAGGTCAAGTCCACCTTCCTCTCTCTCACCCGAAACCCCAGTTTCGGTTGACCTCCGTCATTACCCTCACTTGTCGAATGTCCGGTCCTCTCGACCGACGAATCCTGAAACCCTAATCTTTCTCGGCCACACCCGAACGTCTGTCCCGATCAAAGCCATGGCATCCTCCAATACAGACCCCCTTCCCCTCCTCTCCTCAACTTTAACCTGACCTGACCTCCTTTGAAATATCTCCCGATAGAAACCCTAATATCAACCGACCTTCTTTGCGACTCTGACCGGTCGAACGTTCGTTCCTCTCGGCCGACAAACCTTGAAACCCTAACTTCAATCCGTTGTAACCCAAGCCCGGCCGACCTCTCTTCGAATCTTGGTTGACTCCCCTCTCTTGATCGGAACCCAAACCCAGCCAATCTCTCTTGCGACTATTGACTGGTCAGACCTTCTCTCTCATCGAGGCAAGGTCTCTCACAGGCCGATCCACCTTGCGGGCCGAACCACTTCTAAACTAAGACACCGAGTCCATCAGCTAACCGCAAATCCCAATTGGGTCTATCCGTAGCCATGAACAATCCAATCAAACATGGGCCTAATCGGCAGCCTAAATCCCTGTATAAATACCCAAAACCCTGTAAATTAACCCCCAAACCCTAGCCGCCCTCCCTCGCCTGTCTTGTCAGGAAGCATCGCGCCGCCCTAGCCGTGCTCTGCTCCCAGTGAACCGCCTGACAACACCCACCCACCGAGCAGCCGCGCCCAGATCGAAACACGCCCATGCCGCCGCCGCTGCCCCAGCCCAGCCAGCCGCCGCCGCTCTGCCCCTAGGGCGCCCATGACCCTGCCGCCGCCGCCCATGGCATCGCCGCCAGCCGCCACAGGCGCGCCGCCTCTCGCCGGAGCTCGCCCAAACCGCCGCCTCTTCCTTCCCCTCCCTCTCTCTACATCTCTCTCCTGTGTAGCGCTATGTGTGGAGAGGTGAGGAACAGGGGAGTTTTTCGCCTTTTAATTCCATCTCACGGCTAGGCCAAGACCATGTACTGTTCATATGAACAGTGTTCCTTATTAATTTCATATCTCCTAAATCGCAGGTCCGATTCACTCCAAACCAATTTTTCTAATCTCGTAATTTTCTATACTACCTATGGTATTTATTTTATGATTTTACAATATTTCTAAGTTGTTGCTTATTTGTTGTTACCTCGGTTTGCGCGTAGGCCGTTCCGATGTTTATACTGGAGTCGGAAACCCTAACGGATTCGCGGAGGATCGTCAAGACTCGGATTCTAGCTGAGACATCACCATTGAAGATGGTGGCCTGAGAATGTCAACGATTTCTTGCGAGGCCGATCGCTGCCAGGCAAGCACTAGTTGTTTGCATATTCCTGTCCTATGTTTTACTATCTTCGTCCGTCCAAAAATATGTGCTCTCTTGACTATTATTTAGGGCAACAGTCTTTGGACAGAGGGAGCTTAATCGTATTTACTTTCCGTAATCAACCTTTGCATGCATATCAGAATAGTGTGTGTGCCTTATTCATGTTAGTCATCTACTAGCATGACTAGACCTCATTTGATAAACCCTTTACTGTTCCATAGCCTATCCTTTGAATAGATGTGTATGATTGCATTGGGATTCACTATAAAATGTGCCCTCGTGAGGCGTATGCTTCGTGATGGTGTTTTTGGATAAACCCTAAACAACTAAAACTAGTGTAGATTGTTTAGGGGAGACCCGGCAGTGATGATTCCGGGAATGTGGTGGAGATTCGAGGGTCTCCTCTAATAAGGACTCAAGCTTGTGTATTACTAGACCAAACCTTACCGTACAGCCACTTGTGCCTTCGGCCCTGGCTTAGTACACTACGAAACCCACTAACCACTGGCTCGCAGGCTGTCCGGTTACGTTTCGTCACTACTGCCCTAGGGGGAGACTAGCTATCTCCTCTGAGGGGTAGGTACGATCCTGAGACCGAATGGCTTAAATGGGGAACGACCCACGGGTGGTGCCTAGACGTAGAAGGCGCCCTACTGTGGCGGGCACCGGCGGGGCCGGGGAAACCTTAAGAGAGGGCTGGTGAAGTGGTGGGCGTAGTAGGCTGGAAAAGTCTTGTACCGTTTCTCCTAGTGGATGAGACGGGGCTTGTGGAAAAACTTGTACACACTCTGCAGAGTTAAAACTATCATGCTAGCTGTGTCCACGGTCATGGACGGGGCGAGAGGTTTGCACATGTAGATTCACCTTTTTAATAACCAAACTTGACTAGAATAGGCTGGGATTGGCCTGGTGTGATGATACACCTTCCTTTGATATTTGGCTGGGTGTGATGAGGCGCCTTCCTTTGATGTTCAAGATGATCGGATCAATTCATGCATTCAACAAAACATCACTTTTGCTAAAACTTGATTGGTAAATAGATTTTGGTGTAAAATAGCCAATTTCCCTGATCTTTGCCATTGCATACAATTGTTAAGGATTGCTTGCTGGGTAGCCGCGTACTCATTATATCTATCGCGGATAATTTTATTATTCAGGTTGCAAGTCTGATCAGGACCAGGAAAGGTCCGAACTCGGTGTGCGAGACTAGTCATGGAGTCCGGTCAATCGCTCGATATCGTCGTTGAAGAAGGTCATTCTTTGCTCGATGTTCTTTTTATTCGTTCTTAATATTTGGTAATGTATGTCTTACTGTATTAGCACAAGATGCTATCTTGTAATACTCCGTTATTTTGAATAACAATAATGGAATACCAGCGATGATAGCCGTTCAATTGTCCATCATGAGGTACTAGTCTGGGCTAGTATCAAATCATGGTGCTGGATTCCCTGTGGTGACGCAGGGGGTCGTGACACTGGATCACCTTGCACCGGACAGCTCTTCGCCCGGAGCGCGCTTCTGGTCCCCGCGACGAGCTCCGTGTTCGGGGACTGGATCAAAAGCCCATCCGGATCAGCAGGAATCTGCGAAACAAGTTGGCGTCCAGTACCTGCCCGCGAGCATCAGTGACCCCGGTACGTTTCTAGTTTTCCAATTCCTTTCCTTAGCGGTGTTTTCCTTAAAACCTCGTCGATCTTTCGCTCCCGTAGCGCTCCCCGCGTGCGAGCATGTTTTTTTTATCTGGCAACGACCTGTACAGCTCCGGTTAACCGAAGCGGTGCACCACCGATGGAGTTCTGCCCACCGTAAGCCGATTCTCATCGCAACGGGCACTCCTGGCGTTGGTTCCGCACCCGCCAAGGCGACACCAACGCTACATGGGTCCATGCCTGGATAAGATTCCGCCTCGCACGTCTTGCCTGCGGCTAAGGTCCCGATCGCCTTCCCTGGTTAGCAGCCTTAGCCACAGCGGGGCTGCACTTGCCCGCACACGTCTTTTTTATACGTGCTACGTCCTCCCTGGCACGGT
This sequence comes from Raddia guianensis, assembly GCA_036346415.1. Lineage (NCBI taxonomy): Eukaryota > Viridiplantae > Streptophyta > Magnoliopsida > Poales > Poaceae > Raddia > Raddia guianensis. The sequence continues at coordinate 53,052,814 of CM070534.1, forward strand.
GATCCGGAGCAATGCACCACCTACGGAGTCCTGTCCACCGTAAGCCGATTCTCATCGAGACGGGCACTCCTGGCGTCGGTTCCGCATTCGTCGAGGTGACACTAACGCTATTGGGGACATACACGAAAAAAATTATGTCTTGTGCGGGTAGGCCGTCTTTGGCATGTATTTCAAAACTCTCTTTGCTCTTCTTAGAGCCTGTTCTCGCTCTGTTTTTCCCCTTGCTGGCTCGTTTCTTGTTTGTCTTCTGCAGGAAATACAGGAGCGGGGAACGTCAGACTCTGGTGATGGTTGCGGCGAGGTTCTAGGCTTCCCCACAAAAACCGATGTCTACATCCCTTTCTTCCCGGGCACGCTCCGCGCATGCCCGGGGACTGATTCACTTCACCCGCGTATGATTTCTTGCCTTTGCCCGGCACTGACCTTCACAGTTCGGCTAAGTCAAGGTAGTGCGCTACCAACGGAGTCCTGCCCACCATAAGCCGATTCTCATCGCAACGGGCAAACCTATCGTAAGCCGATTCTCATCGCAACGGGCACTCCAAGCGTCGGTTCTGCACTTGTCAAGACAACGCTTACACTGTCGCAAGGAATACGTCATGGGTAAAGCGTTGATTTCACACGTTCTCTTGCGGCTCTGACTGCATCGGGTTGTGATTCACCTCGCAGATCTTCGCCCGGAGCGCGCGTCTGATCCCCACGACGAGCTCCGCGCTCGGGGACTGGATGGTCTTTGACCGGGTACATCTTCGCCTGGTCGTACTTTCTGGTCCCTTTAGTGAGCTCCGTGCTCGGGGACTGGATCTCTTTACCCGGTTCCTTTGACGAGCTCTATGCTCGGGGACTGGGTCACCTTCCCCCTCGTATGCATTGTCTGCTCCTAGGACACGATCTACGTCTGGGGGCATACACCTTCGCTCCTGAGCACGACATTCGCTCGAGAGCGCGATCCCTATTTCCTCGGGCAGGCTCTAGCCCGAGAGATGATTCCCCTATTTTCGTTCATACTTTACTAGGTATCTTCATACTTGGATGCAGCAACACAAGTACATCTCGCGACTTGCCATGTTCATTCTTCCGAAAGATCTGATCTTACCGGATGTGGTGGTACGCTCTTCACTATCAAGAATCCAATCCCTCCTTGATGACATTCAGCCTCAAGGAGATGATTCAACTCACTTAAGGCTCTACTTCTGATTTTTGTATCAAGGGCTGGGTGCTCTGCTCGGACAAATGTTTTTCCCTGTTCGACGCAACAGAGTTGCTTGGCACCGGGCGGTTTGTTCGGTCCCGAACAAGTCTTGTTCGGTTGAACCATAACCTGTTCGGTCGCCTGTTGTACGTCTTTGTAGCAGGAAAAATACCCTCTTCGTGACTTGGAGTCTCAAGAGGAAGACCCCACTCTAGTGAGTCCTTCCACTTGATTCTCGGGGATTAGCTGTCGAGGATTGAATTACGGCCCATTGCCATGGCCCACTCTCTGACGGCCCAATCGAACAGCCTACTAGGGCCCAGTTTCCTAGAAGGTTCTATCAGGCCCATGTGCATCCTGCCGAATAGCTTCCTGGCTGGCACGGTGCGTAACGGCCTAGGATTCGTGTTTGAGTCCGACTCGAACAAGAGTTCTGCACGGCTATGTGAAGACCCGGACGTTGGTTTCCCGGATTGGAGCAGATGTCGTGATCCCCAAGAATTGGAGTATTCCTTATCTACCTCGGGATATATTTGGCATGTATCGAGTTGGTTACAGATTCGTGGTCAGCCCGGCCCGATTATCCCTTGGTAGGTCGGTTGTTCAACACTGTATAAGCAAGGTCCCTACGGCGTGTAGAGAGGACTGTATCGCACGTCTTAGCGCATCATCTGATCTAATCGCACTTGTACACACATAATCTCGCCGAGATCCGTCCATCTCGTCGAGCATCCTCTTGTAATCATCTCCGATATATAAGAAAGGCTGGACGCAGGGTTGTTATCTCCCCGGAGAGGCCCGAACCAGGATAAAACCCTGTGACTCCCTGTTGCTTGTTGATTGCTGTTCACCTTGCTCGGCAGTGTCTTCTATCTCCCTTTTCAAGAACCTTAGTTGACTTGAGATCGATATCTCAACCGTCGACAGGAGGAATTTGAAAGAGCTGGGAAAGGGTCTGCAAACCTTAGTAGGCTTGGGCCATACATGTCTAGATAATGGCTTGGGCTGCAATTTTTTTTTTTTTTTTTTTTGCTTACTATAGAGAAGGATGGCTACATTGCTACGAGGCTATGGCGCAAATTTTCGACATGGCAGGAAGCCCAACCAGCTAGCAGCACTGGATAAAAGCAACATAAGAGTATGTACAATGCGGATTTTTATAGAGACGTTTAGAAAAAAAAAAACTGACTTTTTTTGCCACATAGGATAGCATCCTGTGTTTAAATGAGGTGGAGAGACGCTTAACTAAGTATCAATACTTAAAGGATGCTTCGTGCAAATAAGCACACGTGTACGCATCGTTTGGCTTTAACCTTCGCTCCAGTGGTAGACCCAGGACGAGAATTTAAGTAGGGCAAGCGTAAAATACACTAAGTCCACAAATGATCAAGTATTCTAGTATAGCATAATATATGTCCATAAAAGAACATTGAAACACATATTAAGCTTGAATAATAATGCAAGAAAACAAATAGTAATAACTAAGAAAGCAATAGTACTATATTGGCAATGGCATATTATGCAAAATGATAGTCACGTATATAGAAATTGTCTAAATCTATAAATCACTAAATCTCTAAATGTCTAAATCACTAAATGACTAAATCTATAAATCACTAAATGACTAAATCTATAAATGTCTAAATGACTAAATCTCTAAAAGACTAAAAAATTAAAATCACCCGAATTTGGGCTTGTGGGGTGTGGCTGCAACCTATAAGCAGTTGGTGGTCACCGGCCGGCCCTGGCCTCCGATCGCCGCCTCGTCGGCCTGGCCCCTGGTCACCGGCTGGCCCAGGCCACCTAGCCCTAGCCGCGGGAGCCCTACTGCCCTAGCAGAGGCCGCCCAGGGCCCAGACCCAGAGGGAGGCCAGAGACGGCGGCAGCCGGCCGGGCGGCGGCGGGATACGGCCGTGGACGTTGGACGGTGGAGAGCTGGAGGCGAGGAGCCTATCAGGGTCGGCAGCGAGCGATCGGGTCCGTCGGGAGCTGAGACTGAGAGAGAGGGCGAGACCGAGAGGATCCGGGAATGGGGAGGTCGGGAGCTTGGGACTGAGAGGGGAGGCCTGGAGGGGAAAGTAGTGTGGGGCGGTGGGTGGTGGGTTGATGGGTGGTGGAGGTGGGCCGGCTAGGGTAAGTTGGGCCCTAGGTATGTCTAATATATACCGATTTTTTCTTATACTCCTAGCTGATGGTAAATGGCCCAAAAAAATTACCTCGGATCTGGGCCCAAGGTGCCCTTGTGGTGGGCTCGCCTTGCTTCGTACACGTTCATGGCACATGATGGCAGAGTCGACGTACTGCGAGCTTTGGGTTGGAGACAGGCTTTTGATTGGCGTTTTAGGATCTAGTCAAGGTAGAATTTTGATATTGGAAAAAGGGAGAATAATCCTCCCATGTGTTTGCGTTTTGATTCTTTTCTAGGCTGGTGACCTTAACGAGACAGCGATGGGTTTAGCTGTTGTTCCTTTGACTTAATCTTGTTCGTCCTCGAGTTAGATCTACAAGTTGTCTTGTCTATCTTTTGATATTGATTTTTATAATCCGCACCCACGTGTGGACGAGACAGGAGGAACAAGATTTGTGGCGATGCTTGATTTAGGTAATGTTTTTCGTGGACGTTAATTTGATTAGAAACAAGGAGAATACTTCTAGGCGCACGTCCGACCAGCGTTGAACGCTCGCGCGCGGCCCAACCGTTCAGCCGAAGGCCCACGTCCTCGGCAAAAAAACAGACCAAGAGCATTGGTGGACCATTGCTGCACACGCTTGGTAAGTGGTAAAGCAACCCAAAAAAAACTTTTAAATACTTTTTTATTTTTAAAATTTTGAATTTTTTTCATTAGCCAAATTATTTCAATAGTCTATACAGATTGTTTCCAATAGGCTAAACTAGTTATTTCAGCAGGCTAGACGTATTGTTTCAATAGAAAAACTAATTGTTGCACTTGGCTAAACATATCGTTCCAGTAGGCTAAACTAATTGTTTCAACAGGCCAAAAATATTGTTCCAATAGGATAAACCAATTGTTTCAACAGACTAGATAGATTGTTCCAACAGGCTAAACTAATTGTTTCAACATGCAAACATATTGTTTTAATAAGCTGTACAAATTATTTCATCAGGCTAGACAAATTGTTTCAATAGCCTAAACTAGTTGCTATATTGTTCCAATAGGCTAAACCAACGGTTTCACTTGGTTATACGTCCACTAGGCAAAAGTAATTGTTTCGACAGGCTAGCCATATTGTTTCAACAGGCTAAACTAATTGTTGAATTAGGATAACAAATTATTTCAGTAAATTTTTATATAGCAACATTGGTCTTGTCTTGTTCGTAAAAATACGAAAAACGCAGCGGTGCAAACGGTTCGTGCATTGGAGCAACCAGTCAAAATCTATGGCCGTCGAAAGAGAAAACTGAAAGGAATCTTTTCACTTACTTCATCGCTGATGTCATTGCATGCAAACAAGGAGAGATTCGCGGGCACGCTGCGGTAGCCTTCGAAACAATGACGGGAGAAGTTTGTTCCAGTGGGGCGCAGAGTTGTTTCAGCGGGTGGACGCGCCGTTGGTGGGCTAATTGGGCCGCGCGAGCGTTCGACGGACACGCGCAGAGTCGGACGTCCGTCCCCAAGTCGCCGCCTAGAAACAATTATGAATGTTTTGTTTTTTTACATTTGAGCTCCTAGAGATTATCTTTGTAATTCTATTGTTATGTAGATGTTCTTTTATAAGAGGATCAATAAAGAAATAAATTTGTTCCCTTTCTTCAAAAGGATGATGCAGACGCCAATATTGGCAATCCTACTTATATTCAATCTCACTAAACTCACAATAATTCTCTCGTGATGATCCTTTATTCTTGTTAGTTGGTTTAGCTTATCTCGTAGCCACGTGGTTTAGTATCACCGAGAGACGGTAGGAGTCACGTTTTATGTGTGATGGGAATTTAAAATGGATTTTTAATTTTTTATTGAATATGTGTTTTTACATGAATTCTTAAAAACTTTTATGTGTTCATAAAATTTTATGATTATTTTATTTAAATCGAAAATGTCATAACACCAAAAAGATGTCCAACAAAATTCTATACAACATTCGTATATAACACTTAATTTTTTGAGAACGGAAAGACCACCAAAACTACAAAATATTGTCGCCGTTTAGAAAATTTAGAGTAACCGACGTTTGATATCGGATAGTCCAATGTTAACCGAATTGTTCGATATCGGGTCAATTTTTGGAGTCTCTGTTAAAAAATATCAAAGTCTCCGATGTTTGATATTTCATAGTCCGATGTTGGCCATATTGCCTGATATTGGGCCGATTTTGAGGTCTCTGTTTCGTAGTCATGTTGCATATCTGACTATTCGATAATTGGATCAGATAGTACGATATAATTTTTTTTAATGAAATGTTTGAATTTTGTTTAAATATCACGCGGACTAATTTATAGTTAGTTTTCAGACTAATGTGTATCAAGTTGAGAGATACTTGGGTCCGGTATACGTGTACTTGTCTATTGGTGCATAGTGACTCGAAGTGGATCAACGCCAGTGACAGGACCAAGGATGTGGATGGATCTATGGTTCAAGTGGTTGGTGAAACAACCTTTTTATTTGCTTTTTAATTCTTATATTTTTTAAAAATTTAGTTGTTGCATTTTAAACTCTAGCCACAAAACCAACGCAATAATTGTGCAAGGATCATCACGAGAGAGAAATGACAAGAATGAGCAGAATGTTGTGGCACGGCTTAAAGGGCATCTCTAGTTTTCAAAATTTAAGGGACCGACTCCTGCACAGTCGCCTGCATTTGGGGGGGCTGTGCAGGCAATTTTTGGGCCGTTGGATCGCCATCCAATGGACCAGCGGCATCCACTTCCTCTGCACTACCCGAGCGAACGGAGCGAGCTGCGAGCGTCGACCCCCTCCCTCGATCCCCTTCTTCCTCCTCACTCCGCGCCTCCACCGCCGCCGCCGCCTCGAGCCACCGCCCCGGCCTGCGGCGCCCTCGCCGCTGGCCGCTCGCCTCCTCTCCACCCACCGTCGTGGACGCCCGCCCACCTAAGCGAGGCGCCGCTACTCCGCGTTCCTCACGCCCAGCCCGATCGCCTCCTTCCTCCGCTCGGCGGCGACGCCTCGTCCGCCGCCCCAACCTCCGTCGCCCGCGCCTCCCCGCCCACCCTAACCTTGCCGCGCCGCTTCAATCCCCATCCACCGCCGCCCGATCGCCATCTCCCCCTCCTCGGCTCCACAAGGCCGCGCCGCCTCCGCCGCCGCCCTGACGATCCCGACCAACCGCCGTGCCTCCGCCTTCCCGACCTCCCTCTAAACCCCGGGGAACACAAAACCCCTAACCCCAACCCCCAAACCCTAATCCTAACCCGAACCGGCCGGCGGAGAGCTCGGGGGCGGCGACGGCGAGGTCGATGGGGAGCTAGACGGCGGCGAGGTACGCTCCCTCCTTCCTCCTCCCCCTTCTTTCTCCTCTGCGCGTTCTTGATTTGAAATTTTGGTTCAATCAATTTGAAAAAAAAAAATCGCCTACGGGATTTGCTCAAATGCAGACGCCTGCGTTTAAGCAAAACCGAAATTCTAAATCCGCCGCGGATCCATGTGTATAAATACGGCAATTGCAACACAAACACCATCTCCATCCCCAGGGCCTAGACTCCCCACGGCGTCACAACACCATCTCCGTCCTCAGCCTCCCCACTCCGCTATGATGCCGTGGGCACAACAGATCACATACAGCACCATGCAAATGCAAGGAGCCCTCGTCGTCGTCCTCCTCCTCCTCGTCTCACGCGCACTGCTTCATGTCCTCTGCAAGAACCGCGTCGCGTGCCGTCTCCCGCCCTCCCCGTGGCGGCTCCCTCTCGTAGGCAACCTCCACCAGCTCGGCGAGCTCCCCCACCGCTCGCTGCGGGCGCTCGCCGCAGCCTACGGCCATGTCATGCTCCTCCGCCTCGGCAGAGTGCACACCATCGTCGTCTCATCGGCGGACGCCGCGCGGGAGGTCATGCAGGCGCAGGACCACATCTTCGCCAACTGCCCGTCGCTCACCATACCGACCAGGCTCTTCTACTGCTACACCGACATCGCCTTCGCGCCGGACGGCACGTACTGGCACCGTGCCCGCAAGATGAGCGTGCACCACCTCCTCGGCCCCACCAGGGTGCAGGCTTACCGCGCCGTGAGAGAGCAGGAGGTGGAGGCTCTTGTCCGGCGAGTGGCCGAGTGCGGTGGCGTCGTGCACCGGCCTGAGGGAACTCTTGGGCGACTTCGCAGAGAACACGGCTGGGCGGATCGTGCTTGGACTTCGCGCCGCCGGGGACAAGGGGTGGCGCGCCAAGATCGATGAGCTCCTAGTAGGACTAAACTTTAGCCAGTTTTCAAACATGTTAGAAACGCTAGACGGTTTAGAGATCCCCAAAGACAAATGAATTAAGAATGATCTAATCTTTTATTGGTCTCTCTGGTTATGTAGAAATGATCTAGTCTTTCAAAAGAAACTTAATGTGTCTCCATTGCAGGTTATTTTTACTATTATCCACTGGCTTCAGTTTTGGGTTGTGCTGCAGAATCAGGAGTTGCAGTCTATAGTTGTGAAGGCTACGCAACGTTTGGGGCAGGTGGCCAAGGTCTTCTTTTTCCAGGCATATGGGTGGCGTTCTAGTTGTAGGATTGAGTGCTACTAAGAATGTGTTTGTTCAAGTGTTTGATCATCCTTTAGGCTGTGTGTATCTTGTATGCAGAGGCCGGAAGATATTTTCAAGACTCGGTATCAACTCGATGTTTGGTTCTTAAAAGTTATTTATTCTTCCATTATCAAAAAAGATCGATGAGCTGACGAAGGAGAGCAACGTGCTGAATCTGCTGATCGGAACGTTCCACGTCCGCGACTACGTGCCGTGGCTGGCGTGGGTGAGCGCCGTCAATGGCACGGACGCCAAGGCTGAGGAGAGCGTTCGAGAGGATCGACCAGATCCTTGACGAGATCGTGGATCAGGCCAGCGTCAGGGAGCCGGCCGGAGGGGAAGAACTGCGGAAAAATTGATTAAATAATATACATATAATTGGAAATTGAGAAACTATGTGGCATATTTTATTTATTAGCGATCTAGGCCTGCTTCCGCCACGCCGGGCGTCGGCAGGCTGGCTTCCGCCACGCCGGGCGACGGAAGCTGGCTTCCGCCACGCCAGACGCCGGAAGCCACCGGTGGGACACGCGGCGGCTCTGCCAGCGCCACGGCCCAGCGGCGGCCCTCCAGCGCCTCGGATTCCCTCGCGGCCCCGCTCTCGCCCGCCCGCCGACCGCGCCTCGGATTCGCTAGCGTTAAAGTGCGTGCCGTGTTGAAGTGCATGCCAGTGCCAGCAGCTGCATGTGAGAGAACAGAATCAGCGGGTGAGACGTCATTTCATGTCTCCCAATTATATGTTAAACCTGTGTTACGCTCGGCTATATAAGCAGGGTGGTCCTCGGTTCTCAGCACATTTTGTGCTGCCCGGTGCTAAGTCCTCCGCAAAGCATTTCTGCTGCCTTGTGCTCAGCTTGCTGCTCGTTGCTCAGCTTCCTGCTGCTCGGTGCTAAGCTTCTTTGCTTCGGTGCTCATCTTCTTTGCATAATATTTACATTCGTTTGTCTTTGGTAGCGTTTTCTCCTTGTCTTCATCAAGGTGATCTTTTTTACTTTGTATAAGTATGAAGATAATGTAATATATAGATGAAGACATAGTTTGTAAACTTTTATTCATTATTTCATGTGTTTGAATGCGCAGGTGTTGGTACCTCGTGAGCAGACTGTTTATTCGACATATTATTACTAGGTATGCATTTTAATAAACTCTCGTTTGTGGACTTGTATAATACAGATTAATGTAGATTTTATAAACAGTGAAATGTAGCATTATGTCGTAGATGTAATGACTATAATACTGACTAATTTCTAAAGGTTGTAAGAAAACAATAACGCAGACCGTGCATGTAACAATGTTTAGAATTTTAGGCACTAGCTAAATTAAATGGTAAATGACCAGGCATGTAGAATCTGTATAGATTCATGAGTAATTATGAAATAGTTTGTACTAGAGGTAAGAAACTATTAAGATCAAATATGCATGTGATATTAACTCGTAGCAACTCAAAGTATGTTATGCTTTATGTTTAATATAGTCGATAGTTAGTTAGCGTAAGTAAAAATAGTTGTTCGAGACAAGGCATTATTTCATGCGAGTAGAGTTATATAATGTAGTACAAGCAAGTATTGATTAATTAACGTGAATGTTTTATTAACTCGTACAACACATATTATATAACTACAGTTTTAATTACAATAGTTAGTCAATTAATTTGTTATCATTGAAAAATTGTTACTTAACTGTTTAGTTCATTACAGTTAGTTAGTAAATAACGGTACTTATGACATTTGAGAAATAAACATTATTTTTGTTTTTGAGGGAATTTTTTAGCCTATGATTATAAAAATATATATGCAATGAAAAATCCTAAAAATTATAGAAAGTATGCAGAACAATTCTACACCATGGAATAAAAATAACAATTATTGTCGAAGGTGTCTGCATGAAGACATAGTTTGAAAACTTTCATTCATTATTTTATGTGTTTGAATGCGCAGGTGTTGGTATCTCGTGAGCAGACTGTTTATTCGACATATTATTACTAGGTATGCATTTCAATAAACAGGCGTTCCTGGACTTGTATCATCTGAGAGAATCAATTATACATTAATGTAGATTTTGTAAGCAATGAAATTTAGCATTATGTCGTAGATGTTATGACTATAGTACTGACAAATTATAGCGGTGGTAAGAAAACATTAACGTGACCGTGCATGTAACATTTAAAGTAAGTTAAATTTAAAATAAATAAAATATTTGCGGTGCTAAGAAAACGTTAACGATATCGTGAATGTAACATTTAAAGTTAGTTGAATTTGAAATAAAAATAATAATTTGACCACATTTTTATGTTAACAGATTATTAATGTACATAAAACCTACACGTTTAAACACATGAAATAAAGAGTAAAACATAAACACCAACGTGCGTGGACAAGGATAGTGAGAACGAGCCTTCCTTTTATAGCCGAAGTAATTGATTAAATTTTTCGTTAACATGTAATTTATTACACTCCTCACTAAACATTGTTCGTTAGTTAATTAGTTTATTATGTTGCATGCATTACCATGTAAGACAATAAATGTGGAAAGACAATGTTTACAATTTTAGACACTAACATAAATATTTGTTATGTTTAATGCGTCGTAATTAAAAAGTTAGTCAATTAATTTGTTCTAATTAAAAAAATTGTTATTTAATTATTTAGTTCATTATAGGTAGTGGTAAAAACGGTACTTATAGAAAGTCTGCTGAACAATTCTAGACCGGCGGAATCAAAATAACAATTATTGTCGAAGGTGTCTGCATGTGTCTGCTTGTGTGAAAATATTAAAATTTATAATCTTGAATGCGAGCTTACATATATAGAGGCAGTGATAAAATTTTTAATGACACATGGATGATCTTTATGGCAACAACCTTGCATATTTTCTATGGGGATGCTCCAACACAAGTGCGTGGTGCTTTTGTTAGCATGCACAGCTTGCATGCACACACAGCTGCAATTGATCTTCCTATAGGACCTAAAGACTTAATAGGGGTGGTTGCGAACACTTGCCATAGATCGGCGGAACTTCAAAGTGCGCCTCTGGTGATTCGTCCCGTTCGTCCCGAGCAGTTCGCATGTAGTATGCAACTTTGTGGGAGCTTGAACCGAGGTTCACAGGACTTGTATGTTGCAAAGTCGATTGAGGAAGCGTTCGAGATTGGTGTATCGCTGAAGTGGTACCACGAGAGGAGGGAGGCACAAGTGAATCATCAATGCCTGTAGAATCTGCTACGTGTGTTCGCAGTAACACGGTAGAGATAGGGGACTCATCGCGAGGTCGAATCGCGGAAGTAGAGGAGATGGTTGGAGGACATGATACGGTTGTCGTACCGGAGGAGATTGATGTGGCGGTCATGTAAGCTGATGAGGCCGGCGTGGCGGGAAAAGGTGAGGATGATGGTGAGGATGATCTTTGGACTGCGATGCATACTTTCGCGAAATACAAGCAGCGAACTGCGTTATGCCTGATTTCTCCCAGATATCTAGATGGGCATATCAGCATAGCGATATACAAGTAGGACAAACTTTTGGGAGTAAGCAGGAGGCGCAACACTTCATTTCCAATTTCGCCATCACCACACGTCGTGAGCACAAAGTGCTATTGTCTGGGCTTGACGTCTATGTGGTTGGGTGTAAAAAAGAGGGAGAGTGATCGTACCGTGTACGGGCCCATAAACCAAAGAATAGTGAATACTTCATTATCTCACGCATTTAACCGCATGCTTGTAACGCGGAGGTGTCCTAAACATGAGCAAGGTCATGGATGCCAGATATATAGCCCAAACACTCCTTACCATAGTCGAGTCAGACATTAAATTAGCACCAAACACCATAATAGCGGAGATGCAGAACCGAACAGGGATGGTAATCCCATACCACCTTGTTTGGCGGGCAAAACAAAAGGCGTTAACGATGATATTTGGAGGATTCAAAGACTCCTATAACTGGGCTCCCCGTTTGTTGAGGCAGATAGCATTATCCAACCCAGGCACTGAATGGGGAATTGACCAGCGGCCCGTGCAGCTGGCAGATGGTTCTTACTTTGAAGGTCACATGTACCTGTTGAGACTTTGTTGGACATTTGGTCTATGCATAGAAGCATTTAGACACTGCCGGCCAGTGATTTGCGTGGACGGTACATTCCTAAAAGGGAGGTACTGCGGGACGCTTTTGACCGCGTTAGTTGCCGATGGGAACAATCAGATATTACCTGTTGCCTTCGCCATTGTGGAGAGTGAGAACAATGACAGCTGGCTTTGGTTCCTGCGGTTCGTGAAGAATGCGGTGGTTAGGGATAGAACCGGTGTTTGTGTTGTATCGGACCGTGGGTTGGGTATATTGCATGCACTGGATGTTCTGAAGGGAGGTCATGACCCAGCTTGTGCTTGGCCTGATGTTCAATCGAGGTGGTGCATGCGACACCTTGGTGCAAATTTATACACTGCATTCCGGAGCCGCACGATGGTCAAGAAGTTTAAGACAATGTGCTTGCAGAACCAATTGCGTAAGTTCCAAGCAATTTATAGGGACCTGAACCAACGCACACAAAGACTTGTCGCCGATCAGGAGCTGGAGGCCATGCAGATGGTTGGAGGCGAAGGAGCTGCTGTACGTCGCAACACAACGTTCGCGCAGTGGATCGCGGGTAAACCGGCGGAGAAGTGGGCACTAGCTCATGATACTGACGGCGCTCGGTAAGTAGTACCACTTGATCACACCACTTTATGTACGAATGTTATACTAATAAAACGTACGTGTCATTTTCTAGGTATAAGGTTATGACGACAAATATCGCCGAGTCGTACAACAACGTGCTTCGAGTAGTTCGTGCTCTTCTGATATGCTCAATCATAGAGCTTACTTTCTATCGGACCATGGAGTACTTTCGAGACCGTGGCTATGCAGCAGAGCAATCGGCATGCATGTTTGCTCCACGCGTCGAAGCGCTCATCGAGCAAAGACGCTTGAAGGCGCAATTCCATGTAACCCAACTTTATGATAGGGCCACCAACGAATTCAAAGTAAGCTGCCGACGGAAGCACGTGTCGGGGTTTAGCGCGGGTGACACCGTCCAAACTTGCTACATTGGAAGCTACGAAGCAGTTTGCTCGTGCAACAAGCCACGTTTGGAGCATATCCCATGCTCCCACGTGCTGGCTGCCTGCCGTCAGCTTGGTGGCAACAATGGCCTCCAATTCGTGTCCCCGTACTATACAATGCAAGCAATCCGCAACACATGGAGGCCGAAATTTCGCAACTTCGGTGATCGAAGTTATAGAAAAATGGAGGCACCCTGTACATGGCTACCGTTTCCAGCTATCAAGCGAGACACACCGGGAAGGCCACCCTCCGCACGATTAGTGGGTGACATGGATGAATCACAATCGGGGGGTGGTTTAAGGCTTTGTGCTAGATGCAGACAGCCTGGACATGACCGTCGCAGATGCCCAAACTAGACGGGCACTAGCTCATGTATTTTCCATGGGTATGCTTTGTATCTGTCACCCTTGTAGTAATGTATTCTAATATGGTCACCGTTAATATATTCTTTGTTGTATTAAATTCAAGGTGGTTACAAGTCTGTATTTGTATTCCGTTAAGTTCAAACAGGTTATAAGATGGAACTTCCGGAGTTGCTCAAAGAGGCCATCGACAGTAAGCACCGGACAAGAAAAATGATAGCTGGTGTACAGGTGACATTACATTCTATTGCTTGGAATGAAAGCATATATGATTTTTACGGTAATTTGCTATTTTCGTAGCTACGGCCCTTTCGTCTGAGGGGATCCAGGCTGCTTAAAAGGTTAGATGGGAGATTCCGTGTACCTCTGGCGCACTGTGGATTGCTCCCATTTGCATTGCTCATGGATGGGGCAAACTTGCCAGGTGGAGCGAAGACGCCTCTCCCGCATCTGCGATCTGAACTTTTAACTGCACTTGCGGACAGATGGCGTCCTGAGACACATACTTTTCACTTTCCGTGTGGGGAGATGACGATCACGTTGCGAGATGTCGCAATGATTACTGGTCTTCTCATGGCGGGTCGCCCATTTGTTGTCATCAAGCCAGAACGGCTTGAATGGCAAGAGTACATACAGAACAGGTACGAAACAATCTATTATTCGAATGTATTGCACAATTAACCATTTCTATTTGTACACTGACAACAAGGAAACAAAACTACAGGTTCGGCGCTGAATACGGTGCGAAGAGTGACCAGGGCGTGTCATTCTCGTGGCTGAAAGCATTGGACGAGTATGGGGATTGCCCAGAAGAGGCCGACATTGAGACCGTGAACAGGCACTACGAAGTATACCTACTTCTATTCCTTGAAAGTGTTATGTTCACGCACACAAATGGAGATTCCGTTGCTGCGCATCTTGTGTGGGTTGCTCGCCAACTCGTGTCTGATGCTCTTCACGGGAACCAGCCAGATGCCTTCAGCTGGGGCTCCGCTATTCTTGCCGACACATACCGCACTTTGTGCGAGGCATGTCGGAGGACAGCGGATAGTTCGAACATGGCGGGTTGTCCCATCCTGTTACAGTTGTGGTCATGGTTCTACCTGCCCATGCTTCGACCGCGCGTTAAGCACGCGTACTACCTGGTGGATGTTCCCGATGACCTGCACGAGTTGGAGCGTCCCACACTTGGATATAAATATATGCATGCCACGCTTCGTTGGGCGCACGAGGTTGATCACGGGTCCTACATGCGGGTCGTTGCTGACCTGGATTTTATCACTGAAAATGATGTATGTTGGAACCCGTTCTTTCCATATGTTATGCATGAAATAGCACAAGGAGGACGCATCTCGGCAGCTTGCTTAAACAGTGAAGCGTACTGGTTGACGAAATGTCATCTGGTATGCATGAACGCTGTCGAGGTGTACTCACCGGAGCGTGTTTTGCGCCAGTTTGGATACCGTCAACTAGTCCCTGTTCCTCCACCGCGAGACGCCGGTCGCTCGCATGGGTATGCTTTCTATCAACCACGTTTATTTACACTCGTCATATTTTATTTTTGTTCGTACTAACCAAGCTGACTATTTCTTATTTCAGGAGGACCGGTCAGGGACACAACCCTAATTGGACGGTGCAAAACGCGTCACACATCGCTCGCTGGATGGAGGCAGCCACTATGGATGTAGTCGTGCCTGTTGGACCTTACAATCCATACGACTACAATGCCTATTATGATTGGTACATGCCGAGGACAAGATGACATCTTTTAAATCGACCAACGGTATAAAGAAGCAACAACCGTGATGCGCCTCAGAGCTGAACGAGTTCACCGCCTGGTACGTGTGACTGCTTAAATGTCTTATCATATGTTCGAAGTTCATATATTACGTACCTAACGGTTGTTATATGTTTAAATACAGACACAGAAAAGCGCGTACGTGCAAGACGAGGCGGACTTTCTTATGACCCAAACGGAGCAGGCGGGGGGATTGCGCATGGCGAATCCCCTTCGTGGTTTAATCCGAAGACGGGCGACCGTATGCGATCCGCATACGGGCGATCGGAGGTCAGCCGAACCAATATAAATAGAAGGGACGAGACAGGTCCGAGGCGCCGATGCGACGAAGCCTCTCTCGAGCGTTCCGTCCCCACCAATGAGGACAATGTCCATGGAGAGGCACTGGACATGTTCCGTTTGGTCCCTCCCGATCCGGCACGAGCTTCGACATCGGCCCATGATATAGGTACCCACCAACATTCAGCTTTTACACCGTTTGCATCCCCACCGGTGTACGGGTCACCCATGGGCTGGATATTAATCGTCAACCAACTCAATCGGTCGGGAGGGAAGAAGATATGCACAGCACGCAGCAATCTTTTGGGTATAGGGGCGATGCACCCACGCAAACCATAGCTGATTGGGAAAATGAGAACAACGCGTGGCAACAAATGTTTGGGTCACCGTGCGATTCATCGATTTGTTGAATACGGTTGCTACACCCACCCACCGTCCCGCAACCGATCGGCCAGCGGGTCGAGTTGGCACATGCGAACACCGCTCCACCACCGGGTGAGGATACATTTGCTGATTGGCATGTATATAGTGGGCAATCCTATCAATTTGGCACCACTCCTCGGTGGCGAGACCAGCCCGTCGCCGCATCTGCCGACACGGTTTGGACCGTCTGAAGCTGCGAGGATCGTGAAACACGACCTCCTTTTCATTAGACACCAAGACTTCACAAGAAGAAGGGGCCGCAATAAAACTTACAAAATCTGCGTCTGTTAACATTTTGTTTTCTTTGGTTTTTCAAAGTTTTGTATTCTTTCTGACCTAATTGTATAGAAGCCAACATTTGTAAATGGTGAAATATATTTATACATCCTCACCATATTTTTTTGTTGAATTTGTGCAGCGTCAATTGTTATCTTTTTTTTCTTGACCTATCTTAACTGAAAATTAAATTCGGCTATGACAATTAAAGACATTGCATTATATGATCATTATGACAATTACGGACATTAATTGCATTTACCATTATGACAATTACGGACATTAATTGCATTTACCATCGTAGTACGATGGCCGAACAACGTTCCACCAATGCATGGATTAGGCCAAGTTGGTGGGAATCGTCCGGTCCAGGAGGCCAGGCCCATTACCCATCGGAGGACCTTCCCATCAAAATAAAACAGGACTACCGTATGCAGTCAACCATGCTGCGGCCCGGCCCTCACATCCATCGGGACTGGCCGAAGTATCTAGTTGGACCGGACGGAGATTCTACCGATGTCCTCTATACGCAGTGAGTTGTACTTACATTCATATATAACGAATTTATTTCAGTATGTAACCTAACATTGTGTCCTTTGCAAAACAGATAAACGATTGTCGTATGACATCATGGATGGATGATCCTTTTCCAATGGCAGCAGATGCATACATCACAGTTCTCCACGCAATGATCGCAGATCTCGAACAACGGCTCGAAATGACAAGCCGTACACTAGAGATGCAAGTCCGCATGGAACGCTTGTGCCCTGCATGCCGGAGACGTCGTGTGTAAACCGCTGGCACCAACATGTTACGTACTTTTATATTCCGGTAAATCATGCATGCCACTGTTTATATATGTCATGCTATTGTCTGGTGTGTTTTTTCGTACTCGTAATGTAGACATGCAGAGCATCGGACTCTGTGTTTGTACCATGTGATATGTTGCCAGCAACACGTCTGTCAAAGTGCCCTATCGTCTGTGCGACTTCAACCCGCACTGCCAAAGTGTCTTCTGATCTGCGACAGACTCATCATTTGGAAAAGTGTCGTACTGTGTGCACGACGTGACCGATCACTGCTAATCTCTGACTACACTGTTGAAGTGATCTATCACTGAAAAGTTCTGCGGTGACACATCACATCATGCAGAACTCTGTGGTCCAGCTGGCCCTGTTGAAGTGATCTATCACTGCAAAGGTCTGCAGTGACGCATTAAATCATCTCGAACTGTGTGGTCCAGCTGGCCCTGTTGAAGTGATCTATCGCTGCAAAGGTCTGCCGTGACACATTTAATCATCTCGAGCTGTGCGTTGCGTATGTCTTATTCAATTCGAGCATGTTGCCCAATATCACCTATTTAAACCCATGCGGTCTCACTACCAACAGCACCACCAACAAGAGCATTCGAAGCACTTCACTTCGCAAACCTCTCAGCATCAAGCCAGTGATATGGAGTTCCCATCGCCAGCAAGGGAGTCTCTCCACGAATCTGTCCCAGAAGGTGTTCAGCGGCCCATGTGTCTATGCGGCAGTCTTTGTGTTTTGAGGAAATCCCAAGACTTTTCCTATACTTACGGGAGAAGGTATTGGAAGTGCGCGAACTATGCGTACGATCGAACAGCCGACATGGAGAGGAGGGCAAAGTACCCTGTAAGTCACTTCTTACTTATTTCTTCCCTAACGAACATATACACGGAGATGCTAACCTCGATCTTTTTAGCCTCCATTATGCGAGTTTATCCAATACTTGGACGCGGAGCAGACTCCCGATATGGAGCGGCAGATGCACCGGGAAGGGGCGGAGCGCAGGGCCAGGGCCGAGGAACGGTGGCAAGACGCCCTCAGGGAAGAAAAAAACAAGCGTCGAGAGAAGAGTTTCAGAACCTGTGCGGGTGACCGACAGCGCCAGATTCAATGGCGTGAGGCGACCGTGCGTAAAGCGCGAGAATTCGCTAGAGCCGAGGATCACAGACCTAAGCAGCGTTTGCGAAGGGGAAATACCCCACCGCACCCAAAGAGTATGGTTATCGTTTATGACAACTATGTTTTAAATCTCCTAAGGCATGTAGGTTTAGATATGATGCACTACTAAGGTAGATTGTCTTATGCATCACGCGTGCCATTGCTTGTATGTTGTAATCTGAATTTTTATTATTTTATTTCCGGTTCTCTACATTAACAAGTTAAATGAATCATGCTTCCGCCGTCTGGAATGGCTTAAGCCGTGCTCGCGCTTCCGCCATCTGACGTGGATAAAACCGTGCTAACTACATCGGATTCCCGCCGGCATTGCTGCGTTGAATTGCGTGCCACTGCGGATGCATCATTGAACCGTGTTCTGATTGCCCGATTCGGCTCATTGCAAATCATTCATGGGCTGCCGTGAGCTGCAAAAAGACGCACCTGGTGTCCGGTCATTCGTTGTCTATCACGTACCCGTCTTTTTCTGTCTGCCACGAGTATTCAGACACATTTAGATGAAAATTGCGAAAGTATTAAATGTCTATTTTCTTCCTTGACTGAGGGCGTAGATACATTACTATGGTAGATTGCCAAAGTATTAAATGTCTATTGATACTTTACTATGGTAGATTGTTTTATGCATCACGCGTGCCATTGCTTGTATGATTAATCCGAAATTTTACCATTTAATCTCCGGTTCTCTATAACCATAAAGCTGCTTATTTGCTCAAACACAACGAACTAATCACCGTTTCTAATTTTAGAATTGCTTACTTTTTTAATTTTTGTACTTAATTCAACTCAGTGAACAAATAAATCAAATAATAGCAATTTTTGTACTTAATTCTAATTTATATTTTAATATGTATTATTCAACCAATTTTTCCTATTAAATGAGTTTTGGGCGGGATAATAAAATCTTTGTCTCGGAGTGGCGTTCTTGCCTCATGATGAGTGCGCCCTAATGAGCAATCTTGGCCGGCTGCTGGAGGGAGCAATAAGCGACGTGGCGGCCTGACGACGCTTCCGCCATCATGGTGGTGAAGCTGGTTTTTTGCCGCCTCGACGGCTGAAGCCACAGGGTGGCGAGCGGCATTTTGCCGTCCCTGTGTGAAGCCGCTTATATTTCCCCCATTCCCAGCGCATATCGCATACTTTTTTAATTTCTAATTAAATGTATATTATTCAACCAATTTCTCCGAAGAACTGCAGGATGCCTTCGTGCACGTCTTGCTGTCGCTGCAGCAGTGTTCAGACGGGACAGGCCGGTGCTTCAGCAAGGACAACGTCAAGGCGCTCTTAGAGGTACACAATCAACTTCGGGATCTGGATCCAAAATGGGAAATACCCCATGCTTGTACAGTGATCTTTTTGTTCCTGGGGCGATGTAGACGAAAGTAAGAAAATCATTGGACAAACGTAGAACCCGTGGTTGATGCAAAAATACATTCTTATGCATGGGAACCACTTGATATTGGACGACTGAGATTTATTTAACTCAGCCGATTTTCTAAACCGTAAATCAAACATGTTTATAGAACATGAGCATCTAGGTACGAGAAAATTAACTGAGTTGAATAAATGCATGGGGGTGGCGGCGAGGCACACCGCACACGACAAGCTCAGCGCGAGGACGACGCAGGTTGCAAAAAGTGAGGGCCACAGCACATGACGAGTAAGGCGCGTGGAGACGCGGGTTGCGACACGAGGTTCGCGACGAGCGCGGCGCGAGGATGACGTGGGCGGCGGCGCGACGAGCTCGATCGGGAAGGAGTTTCGTGGCGAGGCATCCAATAAAATTGAGGAGGAGGTTTACCCTTTTGATGGAGCTACCATGCACATTGTATAAGAAAATTGAGGAGGAGGTTTACACAAGGTACTGAGTTTAAGAGCCGTTAGGTTTATCTATCTATCATCCCTACATTAGATTACTCTATTATATATTATGAATTGTTATA
This sequence comes from Raddia guianensis, assembly GCA_036346415.1. NCBI lineage: Eukaryota > Viridiplantae > Streptophyta > Magnoliopsida > Poales > Poaceae > Raddia > Raddia guianensis. The sequence goes on from CM070534.1 coordinate 53,072,863, forward strand.
ATATAATATTGTATCAAAAAGCACTTTGAAATATTAACAATTTGGTACAACTTTGGTAAACTAACGATGCATATTATTTGATTTATTTATGATAAAAATTTACTAAGTTTGACTTTTCTCCGGACAAAATACACCTTATATTTTGGAACAGAGGGTATAACAGAGAGCTCAGCTAAACCACCATGTTAATAAAAAAAATTCCCACATGAATTGGAAAAAAATCTCCATAAGAGATTATGGTAGGGCCATATTTAACGGCTTAGATTGAACAAATCTGTTATCGGAGAAATTATCACGTAAATTAGAACGAAAAAAATCTTCACCATCAATTGCGGTGAGACCAGATTAAAAAGTATTAGAGCATCTCTAACAATAATTCATAAAACTTGTGCCCTACATTTAAATATAGACTATCTAAACTTTTTTTAACCTATAAATACATGTTGACTCCAATAACGAGCCCTAAAATGTGAGCCCTTTATTTAATAAGCATTTATTTAGGGTCTACGAGTAGAGTAGCTAAATATGGTAGGTCGTTTATTATTTTGACATTTTTTTCAAGATATGATTTCTTGTTGGAGTGGTTTTTTTTTTACAAAATCCCTTAATTGAAATCTAGGTATCTATATAGGGCCATTGTTGGAGATGCTATTAGATTGAATCTGTTACTGGAGAAATTCCCATATAAATTAGAAAAAAAAAGATCTACATCATCCAGTATAGTGAGGCTAGATTATAATGACTTAGATTAAATAAAATAAATTCAAAAAGTTGAATAAAAAATAAAAATAAGAGTCCATGTTAGATTGAAAAAGTCTATATCGAGATAAAATTAATAATAAAATTACATAGATTGTCCGTGTAAGATTAAAACAAATTATCCATGTCAAATACAATAAAAATAAAATTACATAAATTTGAAATAAAAAAAAAGAGAAAAAGATGTGTGCGTTTTAAATAGCGTAAAAGATAAAAAAAAATCAGTGCAATAAAATTATTATGCTCTAATTAAAAGGCTAGATATCATTATATTAATCGGAGAAAATCCATACCATCGATTTAGTGGGCATTGAATTATAACCGAATAAATCATTAACTTTTTAATTGAATTTAAACGAAAAATGAACACCATCAGTTATAATATATGATTTTTTTTATTGAAACTAATATGTCTAATATATATACTCCAATTACTTAATAAATCTAGTCGCGTAGATACACAGGTCGCCATGCTAGTTTTGATTAATGGCTGTGATCGAAGGTACCACGATCGAGGTACCTACAAGAGGACTGTCCTATAGCAACATACTCATATAATGCCATATGTACCCATATGTGTTGCAGACATCTATAGCATCATATAACATAGGTGTTGTTATAGGTGATGTTGCTAGTTGTATGCTGCATCATAAAATGGTATGGTGCGATATGTTTGTATATATGTTGCTAGCTAGCAACATGAATTTAGCATCACATGTACGCATTAAATTAGTAGTATCTGGCAGCATCACTTAAACGGTCTATTGCAACATCATTAAATGCATGTGTATATAATTATATTATTTTTGTAGATAATATAGTTGTCACACATAATTTACTAAAATTTATCTTGAACAACTCGAAATATGAGCAATAATCAAAAAATGAATTTTATTCGTTTAAATATAATATAATGTAATGTACATTACTTCACATACAAATAGAAAACAACTCCTTTGTCCGTACATATAGAAGCCAAAGAGTAATTAATAATTGAATTAAAAATATGAAATATTTTTTTTAAAAGAGGGTTTTACCCCCATTTTCCATTGCATCTCAAACAGAAAGACAACGGAAACCATGTCTATCCAGCATTACAAACCAAAAGCTAAAACAAAACTAAGTATCTCGAGAGAGTTTCATATTACAATGACATAGAGTTCGAGAACAAAATAGGACACCAAGAGACGAAGGAGCTTTTTAGTCCATCAGTTGGGAGTTCAAATCAGTGGTATCGTGAGACGGGCAACAAGCACGAATTCCAAAGAAGACTTTTTTCAATCATCAAAGCACCTTTGATCGGGGTTTCTTTTGATTCACCGCAAATGAGTCGCCTAATAGCGCAACACCGCACAAATAGAATGAATTATTTGAATAGGGAATTAAAAGATTTCATTTCAAAACACCACTTATTTCTAGTGACCAAATACACGGAGAACAATGACTATGCAAGTACAAGATAATAGTCTTTCCCGAGAGGGCGGATAGATTTTATCCATACAAAAAAAATTACACCAGCTAGAAGGTTTTCTGGAAACTCCAAAAGCTTGGGCAATAATACACCAAATTGAGGAAGCAATACTACAGTCAAAGAAAAGATGATGTATATTTTCTAATTCACCACAGAAGAAACAAAGAGGACTACCAGGCCAACCCTTATTCCTAAGAACATCCTTTGTTAGTATAGCACCTCTGCACACCAACCAAAGAAAAATTTTGATTTTAAGAGGAATAGTTGCTGTCCAAATGAAAGAATATTCTACCACTACACCATTGTCAGCAATTATATTATAAGCAGATTTAACAGTAAAAATAGTTCCCTTTTTCCTTTTCCAAACAGCCTCATCTTGACTATCAGCATCAAAACTGAGAAGCATGTTTTGTTTAAACATCCTCCAATCTGCAGAGACTTTGTTATCCAAGATTCTGCTAAGAGAGAGATTTAAATTTTTTCCTACTGCTGTTGATACTGAGATTCTCTTGTCAAAGCAAACTTCATAGACCATGGGGAAGTGATGACTAATGGGTACACCTTCCCACCAACAATCATTCCAGAAATCTATTTTCTTACCGTTACCTAATTTAAAGATTCTATTCTTCACATAGATTTTTCTGACTTTAAGAAGCTGAGACCAGCAAAAAGAATCAGTGGTTCTGGCTTTAACCAAGGAGAGAGGTTCACCTTTAAGATACTTGGCATGGATTAAGGTAGTCCAGAGGCTATTTTTAGTTTCCAGTTTCCATAACCACTTACAAAGAAGACTAATATTAAGAGCTCTAAGATTTTTAATTCCCAAGCCACCAAACCTCTTATTTGTGCAAATTTTATCCCATTTAACTAGATGATATTTTCTTTTATTGGTAGAACTCCCCCAAAAGAAATCTCTTCTGTATTTATCAATTTTAGCAAGAACAATGAGGGAGCCAAAAACATAGACATATGGTAGATGGGAATACTTGTAAGGCAAGAATTAATAAGAACCAGCTTGCCACCCTTGGACAGAGAGTTACATTTCCAACTATTTAATCTTTTTAAGACTTTATCCACCATGAAATTCCAATCACTAGCTTTGTTTTTTTTAAAACTAACTGGGACACCCAGATAATTCATGGGGAGAGCACCCACAGAGCAATTAAAAATGTCTGCATAATCAGTTTCTATTTGTGGAGAACCATTTATTACAAAGATTTCACTTTTGAGAAAGTTGATTTTAAGACCAGCCATATTCTCATAGAGATACATTAGATATTTGAAATTAATAGCCTTCTCTAAATTCTCATTTAAACAAATCACAGTATCATCGGCATTAGACACCTTTCATGAAACCCGGCCCGTAGCCCGGCTGAGAGCCGGCCCCCCCGAGCGGCCGTGCATCGGTAGACTCGGCCGGTTCAAGCTTGGCGGTCGGGCGGGCGGCCCGCCCGGATTTCGCCAATTAAGTTGTGGTCGGGCGACTTCGGGCTTGGCTGGCTCGGGCCCGGTTCGAGCCCTGACGCCGGGCGGCCGGGCTCGAACTGGTTTTTCGGACTGGGCTTTTCGAGTTCCCGACGAAGCCCGCTTGCCCGGCGTTTGAACAGGTCTAATCGGCATACTGTAAAATGGGAACACCTCCAGGAATCAATTGAGAAGCAACACCACTAATACACCCAGACAGAACTGCAGTATAAACCATTTTAGACAGAGAATTAGCCACCAAATTAAAGAGCAAAGAGGACAAAGGGTCACCTTGCCTAACCCCTTTCTCACTGATAAAATAGCCACTCTGAACACCATTTACAAGGACACTTAGGGTCCCATCTCTAACTATTTTACTAATCCAACCACACCAGGCAGGATCAAACCCTCTGATAGAGAGACATTGTTCTAGGAAAGACCAGCTTACCTTATCAAAGGCTTTCTCAAAGTCAAGTTTAAGAAAAATAGCACAATTACCACTTTTCTTAGATTCATGCATAATTTCATGAAGGGCAAGAACACCATCCATTATGTCTCTATTTTTTAAGAAAGCATTTTGAGAATTAGCAACAATTCTATTCAGGAAAGGTTCTATTCTATTAGTTAAGACTTTAGTGATTATCTTGTAAACCACATTTAACAAGCAAATGGGTCTAAACTGGGTGATAGAATTAGCTTCAATTTTCTTGGGAATCAGAGTTATGATACCATAGTTTAGCCTGTTAACCTTAAGGCTACCATTATGCAAGTCAGCAAAAATTTTAAGGAGATCAAATTTAATAATGTCCCAACATTGCTGAAAGAACTCAGCTGGAAAACCATCAGGGCCAGCAGCCTTATTTTTTTCATGGAAAAGACTGCCTCTTTAATTTCTTCTAAAGTAAATTCAGAGGTAAGAGCAATATTTTCTTCAGAGGTAACCATCTCCTCAGCATTCCAAACATTATTGAGTTTACAAAAAGATTTATCAGCTTGGGTTTTCTTAAAAAGCTTTTTGTAATAGGTGGCAGCATGCTCCACCAAAGCATCTGTCCCTTTAATTTCATGGGAGTCATCTTGCAAAGAGTAAATGATATTTTTTCTTTTTCGACCATTAGCACATCTATGAAAGTAGGAAGTATTATTATCACCTTTTAACAGCCATTGTTGATGAGAAACAGCTGACCAATGCAATTCCTCTTGATCATAAGAGTCCATAATTTCTTTTAAACAATTTATTTTTTCTGAAGCAAGACTATAGGACAGAGGACCAATTTCTTCTAGAGTTTCAAGCTCCTTTAATCTGGAGACAACTTTTTCCCTATTTTTCCTATTTACACCAAAAGTATCAGCACCCTAGCCTTTGAGCTTCTTTCTAACCCTATGAAGCTTACAAAGGAAGACAGAGACACCATCACCAATACAATCTCTGAAGTCCCAAATCTTAGCCACCATATCCTTAAAATCAGCTTTTTTTTAAGCCAGCTTCTATTAAACACAAAGAGCTTTTGAGGTTTTATACTAGGTAAAGGATAAGAAGTAGAAACCACCAAGGGGTTGTGATCAGAAAAGATTCTAGGCAATTTTAAAAGATAAACCGAAGGAAAAAAGCTGCTCCCAGGCAGAATTAATGAAAACCCTATCTAGTTTTTCTAAAGTGGGGTGTAAATGCATATTGGACCAAGTATAACCACCACCAACTAAAGGTAAATCCCTGAGATCACAAACAGAAATGGTTGAATTAAAAAGGTCTACTATATGCCCTCCCACAGTACCAGTATTTTTATCAGTTGAACTTCTCATAATGTTAAAGTCACCACCAATAATGAGTGGAATATTATTAGAAGAACAGAAGCAAGACAATTCAGTCAGGAAATTTAATTTCTCATTTGCATGAGGAGCACCATAGGCTACAAAAACACTCCATTTTGTTTTTTTCATTTTATCCCATACCACCACCTGCAGAATATATTCCCCTTTTTTAACACCCAGGACATCGAATTTGTTTACAGAGATGCCACACAAGATCCCACCAGATCTTCCCTTAGAAGGCACCCAACTCCAGAAAAAGTCATGATTAATATCAATTTTCCTAAAGAAGCTATCGGAATAGCTAGATTTTTAGTTTCAATTAAACCCACAATGTCAATAGCACATGTAATCATCGACTCTTTAAACATGTTGCAAAACCTCTCTTCCCTAAACCCCTCAGGGTTCCAAAATAGGCAGTTCATGCTAGTGATCATTTAATTTTCTTAGGGGTCTACCTTTTTTCTAACAATAATAGAGGAAACACCTTTACCCTATTTTTACCTTTACATCTACTATCCTTTTAACCGCCCAGTGGTTCGATTCACTTTCACTAGAAACCAAATTATCAACAAATTTATCTAAATCGATATGATGACATGATTCTTTATATTATTAGCAAAAAGATCCAACCTAGCAGTCTCAAGAGCTCTAAAGGCATCAAAAGTAGTTGATTGATCTTCAGTCATAATTACTCCCATATTATGAGCAATTTCTAACAGCTGATTATTACTTAAAATAGAGAAAGAGTTATTGGAGTAAAGAGTACCTTCTAGATTTCTCTTCTTAGCTTGCACCTCAATTTTCTTCATACAATGCACATTAGTAGAGTCTTTTAATCTTGCACTCCTTCTCACAACCGGAGAGAAGCCTTCATCTTTTTCAGTAGGGTGATTAATGTCAAGATCCACACCAGAGTTGCATGTAGCCAGTTGTTTTGTCACACCAGAAGGACCAACAAAGCCAGTATCCAAGGAAGTAGAAGAGTCCACCCAAAAGTTAGAGCCCAAGTGATCACAATCTTTTCCCCACCTTCCAGTGTTACTGAGCCACCAAGATGGAGGACTTAAGCACCATTTGAACCGAGGACCAGCCTCAGCGACACCAGTAAATGAAGAGATATCCAAGGACTTAGGAAGAATTTTTTCATTGGCTACCTTATTAAGGCAGGCATGAGGAGACCAAGGAACAATCGTCAAAGGATGTGCAAAAGAAACAATGTTAGTATTGGGCAAAGATTCCGAACACATGGAAACTTCCACACCTTCAGGTTCACTGCAAACAATACCATCAGAAGGGTGTTCCAATGAACAATCAGAAACAGTGTGAGTGTTGGGCAACAATTCAAAACACATGGTAACTTCCAATCCTTCAGGTTCACCACAAACAATACCATCAGAAGGGTGCTCCAATGGACAATCAGAAACTGCAGCTTTTCCTTTACCAAAACCTTGATTACTAGAGGTATTTACACAACCTTCACCATCGGACAAAGCATTTGATTTAAGAGCACCATCAGTTTTCTGTTTCTTAGAATTATTTAGACCCTCAGTATCCATAGCCTCAAAAGCAGATGTGGATACTGGCCATCCTCCTTGGGAAAGGGTACCCAAATCAATCACCTCTTCCAACTCAAAATAAAAATCATAGAAAGTTTCATCAAGGCATCCTTCTGCAATTGCAGGGAAACAAGAAACATCCCTACACCCAATGCAAACTCTGACAAAGTCCAAATTACCTAGGCTATTAACATCTAGTTCAATAAGCTTACCAACCAAAGAACAAACATGAAAAATCACAGAGTCTTCTCTCTGTTCCATAGGGATATTATGAACCCTGATCCAAGCTTTCTGGAGGATCCCTTTAGCTCCAATTCCTATTTTCCATGGCTCTATTTTCATAAAAGCATCAGCACATCTCATTCTCATCTCAAGACAACCAGACATTACTTTAACAACTTGAAATAGAAGGAATTTAACAAGAAACTGGTCATCCTTAATCCTTTTCACCGGTCCAGACCATTTTTTATCCTCAAAAATAGCAGCGAACTCTCTTTGGACATTCTCAACAGAAGCTACACCCTGAGTAATAGAAACTAAAGCTGCACTGGTCTTGTCAAAGTGAGCGAGAGGATTTTTCGCACCAGGAATAAAGAAAAATCCTACATCCTCACACTGCATTCCAAAAGATTGAGCCACATGATCCCAAGGCCTCTTCCAAGTGCAAGAAGAGGAAACATGCCCATCCTTACCACAGTTAAAACACTTGACTAAATGAGGGCAATCAGCAAACACATGACCCCTACGACCACACTGAAAGCAGGGACCAAGATTTCCTTCTCTGTTTCCATTCCCAATTTTAATCTTGTCATCTTTGTCTCCAGTCTTCTTACTATGCCAAGCATCATTTGCAGAAGAAGAGTCAGATTTCTTACTGCTACCTCCCTCCCAAGCATTTACACTACCACCACCAGCACTATTCTTAACAGCCCCGAAAGCAGGTAGATTAGGAAGACTAGAAGAGGCAGCAAAGTTAGCTTGGGGATTAGGGTTTAAAGGACCCGCTCGTTTACCAAACATTGTGTTACTAGCATCTGAAGAGGAGAACCCATGATTCCAGGCACCAAAAGCCCCAGAAACACCAGATCCATAAGAGGAAGGGGCGCCTTGATTCCAGGCTTGCATGTTAACTCCATGACTAACAAAATGAACATTAGCATCAGACGTGGAGAAGCTATGATTCAAACCAGTCATTCTGCCACCAAATCCATTGTTGTTGTTTCTACCACGCCATCCAGTGGTAAAACCATGGCCACCACCGCGACCTCGCCCTCTAAGCCCTCCTGCATTACCGGGGTTTTCGAAACTGCGAGCACCAAAATTCTCAGACCAACCATCCCCACCACCAAACATTCCCCTATCAGATCGATCAGTGGCACCATCCCCAAACCCAGGACCAAAACCCTCAGAAATTCCAAACTGCCGACTACTAGATCTATCAGAACGGCCAAAGTTACTGGCAAAAGTATTACCAACACCAGCAAAATGGTTACCTCGATCCCTGGCATCCCCAACACCACCGGATTGCCGATGAAAATCCATAACCCCGTCAATCACCACTGAAGAAAAAGAGCGAAATCCACCACGCCCCAAGCAGGATCCATGACGCGACTTCCACAAATGCCCAAAAAAACGACGAAATCGATTTGAACCCGAAAATGGAGGAAGACGATGCTGAAAAGCTCTAGATCTGGGCGGAGAAGAAGGGGAAACGGGAGGGGAGAGAGAAGAAGAGGAGGGGAGAGAATTTATAGCACCAGATTCACAGCGTCCAGGTGTCGCCAATCCAGCGGAGGGAGTCCAACCACCACGCTGCAATGGATCAAACGGCGGAGACACCACAAGCTCCTGGAACATATGTGAAACAGCAGAGCACTCAAGCTTCTCGCCGGCGATCTCCCTACAAGCAACTCCGACGAACCCCGAGCGCCCCGGCGACGGAGCCATCAGTTCACGTGCACTTGAAACAGGCGCCTAAAAATATGAAATATAAAAACGATGTCTACTTAATTCCTATTCTTTTCTGTCAAAGCTTCCCATCCCTCGTCTTGGATTGGCTTAACACCCTGTCCTTCTCAAGACCGTACAAAATCACCCAATTTTAATTGGTCTCAACATGGAAGCAACACTTGGTAGGCATCTTGTGACTGCAACAATACCTTAGCCCAAAAAAAAGATCGAGAATATTAGCATAGTTGTAAAAAACATTGGTTTGTACCACAAAATTATGAAATTAAACCTACATGAAGAGCAATTTACATAAGCAACAACAAATGACCTTAATAATAAACTTTCAAATTATGCTAATAATAGAGAAAAGCGACTTCAATGGAATCTTAGAAAGTCATCTATATTTTCAACTAAAGTTTAGAGAAATAAAATAAAAAGCCACGTATATTTACCGGGACAAAAATTGTAGTACATGATAACAGTGAAGTGTTGATAATGAACAGTCAATTAACTAGATGCTAGGCCACTAGGCAACCAACCAAGCACTAAATTTCGAAAAAATCAGTTTGGCGAGAAAATCATAGCAAATTTATTGTACATCATACCCAAGTTTGCATTGCGAACAGATGAGATACTTACCTTTGACATTTTCGATTGGGCTTTTACTTTGGGGGCTTTCTCCTCGAGCTCTTCCTCACGTGCAAGCTCCCTCTCTCTGGCCTCAAGGTTCCTTTTAAGATAATACTACAAATATGAAGAAATTTTCATCAAGATAATACTTATAATGTATTTCATGAGATTTATGTTCATAAATTTATTGTCAATTTTGTCACTGAATGGTTAGCATGTCAATATGATTTTATTGCCCAATAGTTTTAATGTCAGGTTCAAAAAGGGACTTCTGATTAATCTAAAGATTCCTGATTCATTATCTTTCACTGCATATGCCTGTTACTGTGATGTGATATACATCTTAATTATACCATTACTATTGCTAAAGTTGCTAGCACAAAATCCTTAAGTTCTGGCCTGCTAATAATTTTGCACAAAAAAGGAAGCACTTAACTCAAAATCAAGATCACAGGTGAACTTACATTATAATCTCTTTGATAATCCTAGATAGTCTGATCTTTCACTTCAATTACTCTGTTAACAATTTGTTTAATGAAATACCGATCATGAGAAACTGTTATCACAGTGTCTGTGTATTCCATTATTGCCTCCTGCCATGCATGCAAAACGTAGTTGTTAATACTGTATGCTCAAGAAATATCATTGAAAACAAGGAACTAATAGCCCATAAAAGAATATGTGAAGAAGCTCCAACCTCAAGCATTTCTTTTGATGGAATATCAAGGTGATTTGTTGGTTCATCCAAAATCAGTAAAGTAGATGGAGTCACCAAGAACTTGGAAAAGGCAAGCCTTGCCTGAGAGAACAACAAAGAATGAGTAAAATATACATAGATCAGTAACACTAATCTACACAAGCTAGAATATCACTGAAAATCCACGTTACCTTCTCTCCACCACTTAAAAATTGGACCTTTCATAGTGGAACAACAGCCAGTTAGCAATCATGTTCTTTTGTTATTTCAGTGAGTACTGTTAAATTTGAAAAGTAGCCATGGTCTCACACAAAAAATTGTTGAGGGCTTGAAGCAGTATCTTCTTTGTAACTACTATTCTTCAACTTTCGGTGACAAGCCATTATATAAAATCAAGCCAAGGCCCTGAAACCATGTAAAAAGGAAGATCTTTTACACAGATTTGTGCACTAATCAGGACTCAAGAGTCCTGAAACATTTTTTTCTTTAACAGTCAATATAAAGTTCTAGTGAGGAGGCAGTTTTTCACTTTGAGAAGCAAGAAATTTATTTTGATTGCTTGTAATTTCATACCTCAATATGATCAGAAAATAAAGGCTCCTGCAAACTCCCTTGCTTCATGTGCTCAGTTTTCATATATCTCTTATAGTCTGTGGAGAACAGAAATGTCAAGCTTAGGCCACAGACATGAGAAGCAGAATCTAAGGCATGGTATATATAGTTATTATTAAAAGAAGCATGTGAACTATTCAATCACCATTTATCACCCAGATCAAAGCATTGATACAAAACTGCAGTTCAATCCATACAAATCAGAAAATAAACAGGTACACTTAAGTTTATCCCTACATTGATACAAGTCTCACCATCCCATACAACTTTCTTGGAGTGTTTGCATTAAAAACACTACTACAGCCGTGGATTCCAAACAAAATTTACATGCTGGTGCTATTGATTCCATGCTCCTGTGTCTTCTACGTTGATGAGGAGCAAGAACAAATCATGAGGCATTGGGGAAAGACAGAAGACTTCAGGAGGCAAGAAGATTGGGCGGTGGTCGGCGACGGCGATGACAGATATTCATGCTAAGCTCCACAGGCAGTGCTAGTGGCTGCTCCATGTGTGCCAGCCACTAGCACTCCTGTAGTTGGCCGACACACCATAGAGCACGATGTTGGCATCGATTCCATGTTCAGTGCGTGGTTGGCGAGGACCCATGGTCATCTCCATGACGACGAATCCATGCGACAACAGCTAGGTTTACCGACGGGATATAGTGTATGATGGAAAGGGGAGGGAGTGGGTTTGAGCACGGGAGTTCCCTATCTGGGGGATTCGTTGGTGGGAGAGCTGAAAACTCTGATTTTGGGGAATTTTGACCTATGTATCGTTTAATTTGAGGGTGTCAGGCTCACACCTGATCAGGTATATCTGAAACTATTTTTTTGGATACTGATTGAAACCTTTGCAAGAACTGAGATGAGAAAACGGAAGAACTGGGTTGGGAAAGTAGATAGATAACTTTTGAATTACTTCAGGTCTGATTACAAATTCCCTTCCCCAGCTGCTTATATAGCCGCAGCAATTTACAAGCAAAAGCAAAAGCAAAAGCGATGCTTAAAGAGAAATAAAAGACAAAACCCCTTCTGAAACTTGTCTGATGGCTACAGTAGCTACTTGACTAGTCTCCACCGCACGATCATCATAAACAAAACGGTACGGATTGATCTGGGCCGTTCCTTCTCATCACGCTCCTTCTGCTTCTCTTCTTCAGCTAAGCACCATTTCAGGGCCTGACAGAGGGAGATTGGACGGTGCTGGGGAGAAAGGAGGCGAGGAGGAGGAGAACGCACCTAGGAGGAAGGAGCAGCCGCCGCCGTCCCGGAGGAGGAGCCGTCCAGGGAGGAGCGAGAGCCGCCGCCACCAGTGTAGCCGATTCACGCCGCCCGCCACCGCCGCCAGTCGTCGAATCACCGTCGCCGCCACCGCCATCGCTCCAGTCGCTGCTGCAGGTCGCCTCCTCTCCGCCGCCGCCGCTAGGTCATTGGAGAGGAGGAGAGGCAGTAGGGAGGTGGCACCGTGAGGAAGCGAGAGGGACGGCGCGGCGGCATCGAGAGCGAGAGGAGAGGCGGCGGCGGGGGAGTGAGAGGCGGCGATGGAGAGGAGAGGCATGGAGGAGATGGCACCGGGCGAGGGGAGCGACACGAGGCGTGGGGACGGAGCGACAGCGTGATTGGGCGAGGCGGGGTCAGGGGCACTGAGCCGTTGGATCCAGCGGTTGAGCGATCGGACGGATGTAAATTTATATATATATATATATATATATATATATATATATATATATATATATATATATATATATATATATATATATATATATATATATATATATATATATATATATATATATATATAGGTAGGTAGAGATAGAGATAGAGATTAGGTAGAGATAGAGACTAGCACCACTAAAAATATATGATAGTTTTATTTTACCAATATACTCCCTCCATCCCAAAATATAAGGCGCAGGTTGACTTAAAAAAGTCAAACTTAGTAAACTTTGACTATAAATTAATCAAATTATATGCATTGTTAGTATACAAAAGTTGTGCCAATATGTTCATATTTCAAAGTGCTTTTGACATAATATCCTCTTTGTAGAAATTCATAATATATAATAGAGAAAATTAACGGTCAAAATTAATCTTGAAAGACTTTCTCGAAGTCAAAATACGCCTTATATTTTGGGATGGAGGGAGCACAAATATATGTCCTTATGTAATTGTTTTTTTTCTCATTTGCATTATGGCCTAGTTTCTATATTTTATCAACTAAATATAATAGTTTTTCTTATGTTAAACACACCATACATACCTAATATGTAGCAACATGTTTATTAAGTGATGCTAAGTTGTGTAACAAGAAATATTTTTATAAGTAAATTCAATGATTCAACACATGTGTCAACAACATATATTATGTGATGAAAAACTGTTTTTTAGCATCATAACATACATGTGATGCTAGTATGTATTAGAGTAGATATGTGTTTTGAGTTTTCTACATCACAAGTCATATATGATGCTAAGTATGTGTTTGAATAGCCTAGTTATGTTGTAGTGGAGGTAACGAGGATGGTAAAATCTTTCGTTTCTCGAACCTTTGGCCGCAGGATTTGTTCGGAGCTGGGACAGAAGCCACGATTGTCGTCCTGGAATGGGTCATGGCAGAGCTGCTATGCAACAAAGGAGCCATGCAGAAGCTACAGCACGAGCTGTAAGGCAAGCGGTAAGCACCAGCGGCTCCATGCAGATCTCCGAGCAAGATTTGCCGGCGATGCAGTACCTGAAATCCGTGATAAAGGAGACGATGAGACTACACTCGCCGGGACTTCTCCTGCTTCCTCGCGAATCCATGCAGGCCACGACGATCAAGAACTACGACGTCCCGAGCAACATCATGGTGATCGTGAACGCGTGGGCCATCGGGAGGGACCCGGTGATCTGGGATTCGGCGGAGGAGTTCCGGCCAGAGAGGTTCATCGGCAGCGCGGTGGACTTCCGGGGCCGGCATTTCCAGCTCATACCGTTTGGCGGCGGGCGGAGGATGTGCCCGGGAGTCAACCTCGCCATGTCCATGGTGGAGCTCGCGCTCGCGAACGTCGTGGCCCGGTTCGACTGGGCTCTTCCGGAAGGAGAGGTGGAGCTGGACATGGAGGAGACGCCGGGGTTCACGTTGCGGAAGAGGGTTCCGCTCCGCGCCATCGCGACGCAGCGGCTGCGCTGAAAATCATTGTGTACTATTGAGGGGCATCTTCAGCCGTCTACCCCATTCCTCACTCTTCCATCGCTATTTATATTATGTCACCTCATAAATAGGGATGCTCCATTCTCACTGTTTATCTTTCCTAACAGCTACCCCCATCACTTTTTTCATTCTCTCTATATGGTCGCTATTTGTTGCCATATTCTTGTCCATCACCATTTGCTACAGTACTGAGACACATTGCTGGAGATGCCTTAGAGCTTGTACAGCGGTCCACCTTAGCGGTCTCTAAGCCGTTTGTAAGTAGTGTCATGTTAGCTAATTGATGATGCAGAGGAGAAAGAGTGTGCATAGATATTTGAACCATCAAGAGCCGACTTTACGCGAGAATTAAGAAACTTTATGTGTGAGCAAATTACTTATAAAAACATGTATTCATCTATACCATTGTATAACCAGATTTCGGCTTGTGATCAATCCATAGATAGCAATCGAAAATAAATAGACACTCAAAAAAAGTACATGCTCAAACATCATTAACTAACTCCTTATCAATCTCGATTTATTTCAATGTGAGGACAAGAATTGAACCGATTCTATTAATTAGAATAGAACAAAAGTTAGAATCTTCAGTGTATGCAATCTTCAGTGTTGTCTCTAAATAGCATGGCAATAGTTAGAAACAACTGTTGTCTCGACCATTGTACATACTCTTAGGATCAGTGTGCGAGCTATATGGATTCTGCTTTACGAATAGAGGATTTTGTACTTTGAAACTTTAGTATTTAAGATTTCGATACCAAAATTTGCTATGAAGAAGTAAGAGATAAATCCCTGTATGGCAATGAAAGTTTCCGATTCCTCCAATACCACTACATTCACATCTTTACGTGCATCACATTCGCAACTTGGCATATCATTATTAGCTCTATTAGGATAGACCATTAGAAAGCTGACTATAATACACCTGCATATGAATGAGCTATTTTTTTTAAATAGCTTAAACATAAGAAAAGTTAGAAAAATACAAATGAATTTATATGAGTTCAAAAAGTTTCAATCTATGCATAAGAAACACTACACTGACCAGCTACATAGAGACTAAACAATGCTGCCTCCAATGGTATAGAAGTAGTAGGAAGTTTCAAGAGAAAAAAAAATCCAAGAGATTTTCATTGAGTTTAAATTTTGTGGAGTTTAAATAATCAAGTGGCTTAAATTTATTTGGCTAGAAATTAAATCTAACTTTTTAAATTTGGTTTTTTTATTCATAAAGTGGCTCCTAAAAGCTCTTAAAAATAACATAAATAAACTGGACTAGCTTCGAGAAGCTGCTTTAAGAACCTCTTGAAGTCTTGATTTACATTCAACTCACTTCAGTCGAGTTAACCTATTCATTCAACTCATCCACTCTAAATATGTTCATATAACACTGCATTTGTTCAAAGATAATAAAGTTTGTTTAAGTAATTTAAAAATAATTTAAGTTTGTTTAAGTTAATTTTTGCAATTGGAATCTACCTATGTCGAACTTAGCCCAAAAGAACATGTATGCGTGTGCACATGCACATGGAACGAAGTGATGTAGTAGAAATTAATGAACGCACCTTCACCATATATAAGAAAACGAGACTCCAAGCAATCTGGAAAGATAAGTACACGTGTACATGGTAATCGATCTTTAAAAGTCTGAGATGTCCCCACATTGTATTGGAATCCTAGCATATCCCTTCATCACGGGTCGGACATAGTACGAGGTAACCTTAGTCGCCAAGCCTTTTAGTGTCTTAATCAATGCAACACCGGACAACACCTTGCTAGCGCGTCGCCTGTCATTCGAGTAACCATATGTCTTAGGATAGCGAGTAGAAGGATACTGGAAACACTAGGAGGTGTTTCACTATTCGGGAAAGACAAAACTCAATCCCTGCAGACAACTAGCTCTCAATGCTTAGGGGAGATCGTGCCTAGCCAGAACCTTCCACTTTAGTCTCCAAGACAAGAAACGCTTTGTCCTGACAGAAAACCATTCATCCGGGGAACAAACACTTTAATCGGGCAGCGGACTCGGTATTAGACATTGCAACCTAAGACCTTTCAACCTTAAACGGCTAACAAACTCGTACGATGCATCCTGGGCAACCTTCTCTGTGGGACATCTGTCAGCCTTGCATTTCTCAACTGGGCTATCTTCCCTTTTCCGAACATAGATATAAAAAAATGATGATGAATTCCAAGGAAAAATGAGTGAGTTGATTCATTCTGTCTAAAAACTCAATTTCTCAATCCTCTTTCTATATGATAATATGTCAAAACAAGTTCGATAGCCCATTTACTCCCTCCGTTCACGAAAAGAAGTCACCGTTGACTTGTGCACACGTTTGTAACCATTCGTCTTATTCAAAAAAAATTTATATATAAAATATAAGTTATACATAAAATATATTTAATAATAAACTAAATCACAACAAAATAAATGATATTTTCATAACTTTTTTGAATACGATGAATGGTCAAAGATATCTCCAAAAGTCAACGGCGATTTCTTTTTGTAATCTGAGGTATTATAACATAATACGAGTGTATCAGACGACGGAAAAAATCAACCGCACAAACAATCAGCGTTTGCGAAACAGCCACAGCGTATTAATATTTTTAAGGCAACAAGCAGGGGAAAAACCACCAGCCATTTCGCATTTTGGCAACACGACAGTCAACAGTAGCGCGATTGATTAACCCCCGCCCTACAAGGCGCAGCTAATTCAACTCCCGTCTGGGCCCGCGGGCGGCCGGCGGCCGGCGGCCACGACACGCACGCGCTTTACAACCCAGAAAACCGCGCTCCGGCTGCAGCATCAGGATCCACGCCAACTCCAGCTGTGCATGCTCGCCTTCTGCTCTTTATAAAACTCACGACGAGCGCGAACCACACAGCCACCGTCGCCACCACCAAGACTCCGAGAGGACGTACGTAGTAGGGTTCCATTCCACGCACGAAACCCAGCTAGGAAGCCGACGATCGAGGATCGACACTAGCTCATATCAGCTATGATGGCATCGCCTAGCACCGTCGTGCTCAGGGTGCTGGCCACGGTGGCCGTCGTTGCAGCGGCGGCGCGCGTCGTCCTCTCGGACGCGACGCCGCTCCAGGACTTCTGCGTGGCTGACCTTCGGGCCACGACGTCGCTCGACGGGTTCCCCTGCAAGCCGCCGGTGTCCGTGGTGGACGACGACTTCTTCTCGGACGCCATCGTCGCCGCGGGCAACACCAGCAGCAACCCGTTCGGCGTCAACTCAACGCGCGCCACGGCGGCGGTCTTCCCGGGCCTGAACACGCTGGGGCTCTCCGTCACGCGCACCGACCTCGCGCCCGGCGGGCTCAACCCACCGCACTCGCACCCTCGAGCCTCGGAGCTGGTGATGGTGCTCAGGGGCAAGGTCATGGTGGGGTTCACGTCGGGGGCCAACCGGCTCTTCTCCAAGGTGGTGAAGGAGAACGAGCTCTTCGTCATCCCCCGAGGGCTGCAGCACTTCCAGCTCAACGTCGGCGCCGGCGACGCGTTGTTCATTGCCATCTTCGACAGCCAGTCTCCCGGCGTCGTCACGCCGACGCTCGCGCTCTTCGCGGCCAAGCCAGCCATGCCGATGGAGGTGCTCGCCAAGACGTTCCTCATGGGCGAGGACGACGTCGGCGCAATTAAATCAAAATTCGCCGCCTTCTGACCTAAATATCTGGTCTAGCAGTTGATCAGCTGCACTCCATTCGATTATTACGTGCGAGTGTGCATTCGTTCGTTTCTTCGGCATTATTTTCGCCGCACCCATTACCCCTCCTGTTTCAAAATATATGGTGTGCATGTGTTTGAAAAGATTATTTTGTAACTTTTAACTAATAATTTTGTTAAAACAAATTTATTTATTGCTATACATGTGATATGGTTGAATTCGTATATAAAACTTTCATATGATGTAAATAAACTTTCATATGATGTAAACTTTATAATTATTGTTAATATATTGTGAAGGAAATTAATAGTTAAAAATCTATGTTAAAGACCATGTAAAAAACTTATTTACCTTATATTTTGAAACGGAGGGAATATAATTTTTCCCTTGGTTTTGTGTGTCTGTAACTGTAAAATGTAAACTGGGCCTACAACAGTTGCTACGGACAGGCCAGCACATTCAAGAACAATTTATTTTTAGGAAAATACATTCCCACATGCAGTCTCCATGCGTTCTGGCCACTATTTGATCACGCTCTAAGAAATAGAAATCTAGTCAAGTCAAGACCCGACCCAGATGAAATCAGGGATCCCAAATGCCCCCCTCGATCCGGACTTGACTCGTCGGGGCCTGTTCGCACCTGAACCCGAGAAAGAGGAGGAGATCCGAGGAATTCTTGGAAAGATGGTGGCTGACCGTGGGACCACTGTGGGAGCCGGTTGTGCGAGGAGGGAACCCTCGAGAGGGTTTTGCCTTGGTAGGGAGGGCCCAAACCTGACTGAGCCCTCCGCTAGCTGTTGGATCGAGTGAGGAAGAGGAGGCTGCTCGTGGTCTGCTGCCTCTTATGCCGCTAGATCAAGGGGAGTTCACCACGCATATTACGTCGCCACTCGTGCTGCTGTGAAAAGAGGAGGAGCCCGTTGCTCGCACCGCCATAGGAGGAGAAGACTTTGCTCGTGCAGTTGTGGGAGTGGGAGGAGCCCGTCTCTCGCGCCACTGTGGAAGGAGGGACCGTGGTGGTGAGGTAGGGTAGAGAGACCGGGGCTTTGGTGCTTGTATACATACATACATACAGGGCGAGAGAGAGAGAGAGAGAGAGAGGGAGAGAGAGAGAGATGGGGGTGGAGTTGGGTGGCAACCGACTGGGGGTGTGGGAGATGGCCGATCGATTGTTTTTTTTTTGGGGGGTGAGAGGCAAGCAGGGCTAACGGTCATTGGAATGAAATCCAAAAGTGGTGCTGAGTCGGTGCAGGGATCAACCTAGGTAAACAATGAGAACCGACCCGACCTACACCCCCATCTATTTGGTTGGGTTGGGACCCGGTGGGTCAGGTGCATATATAGATTTCTAATCAATAACATGCACTACTATTTCCCTTTCTAACTTTCTCATTTGCAAAAAAGTCAATTTGTCATTTTTTTTTTCAAATTATCCTAATAAAATCCTTCCGTTCCTTCTCTCTTCTCCCTTTCTTATTGGTGGTCGTCGACGACATTGTAGCCCTTCTTCAGCCCAACCACATAATGGTAATGGGTTGATGGAATTCCAAGCTTAAAATGGCCTAAAAAGTTTACCGTGTCCGCATTTAAGCCTTAAAGATGTTTTAAGATATGTGTAGTGTTTCGAGTAAACGATATGGAACCGATTTTCACAATAGCGAAGTGACATTTTATTTTCCATCGAGTAGTGGCAGTTCTCTATTTTCGGATTAAATATGTAGACTGCAGGCTGCAGCAATACTAGCATCCACATCAATCCACCAACAGATTATGATCAGCGCATGCTCCTTATACCTCTGAACGAAACGCACGGCGAGCGAGCGTCACGGAGAGACACACAGAGATAGCACACCTTTATAGTTTCTCTTGGTTAGACTGCTTTTACACTCTTCTGTAGTTTGGCTATGTATGCCATTTTGCTTCTGTACATGTGGTTAAGACATGGTTTCCGTTGTATCTGTCTGAGTGCAATAGAAATTGGGAATGATCCGCTTTTTTTTTAAAAAAAAGAGATAGCATACCAAGAGGGCACGAGAGCCTAGTACTCCCTCCATACTGCGAAAAGCTGGCGCTGGGAGAAATTTGCCAAGTGTTTGAAAAGCTATCGTTTGAGGTCTTTTGGTCATTTTTACCCTTCAATAATTGCTGTGTAGTGCTTTTCCAAAATGCCTTGGTAGTTGTACGAACCGTTTGCTCCATTAACTGCGCTGGAAAATTGATTAGGGGAGGAGCAAACTGCGCTGGAAAATTGATTAGGGGAGGCGAAGAGGCGAAACAGCGCTGAAAAATTGAAAAAAAGCAAAAAAGCAGTGCTGCGCGCAGGAAAAGGGTAGGATTCGAACCCTGCTCTCTTCGATGGGGAACAAAGCTCTTACCACCAAGCTATGAAACTTTACTGCCCTTGTTCTGAGCCCCGCCATTAATAAGGGCAAACAGGTAAAGAATACCCCTCCTTAACTCCGCCTTGGTATCCTAATTGCTGCCTAAAACGACTATTTTTCGCAGTATGGAGGGAGTAGCACGTACGATAGCAACCTTGAAAGCTAACGGTCGATATATACCAAGTTGCCATATATGATGGCATCGGCTCGCTCCAGCCGTTGTGCACACAAGATGCTGGCAGTGGACTCCTGCCATGACCCGTATCCTAATTGCTGCCTAAAACGACTATTTTTCGCAATATGGAGGGAGTAGCACGTACGATAGCAACCTTGAAAGCTAACGGTCGATATATACCAAGTTGCCATATATGATGGCATCGGCTCGCTCCAGCCGTTGTGCACACAAGATGCTGGCAGTGGACTCCTGCCATGACCCGACGCCGCTCCAGGACTTCTGCGTGGACGACGTACGCCCGTCCCAGCTGCCATTTGTCGCGGTGGGCAACGACCTTCCGGAACGCGGGGCTGTCCGACGCCCGTTCGACCAGCCCCCGTCCAACGCCGTTGGATGATGATCCAACAGCTGAGGTTGGATCCAAGATAAAACTTTGTTATTTTGTGTAGCCGCGTGTAAATATTTTAAAAATAATATAAAAATATGAATTATCTAATATACGTAAGACTTTGACATTTATATTTTATATTTTTTAAGATTAATATTTGTTTAATAAATGTTCTAAAGTATTAAGTGGATAAAAAAATACTTAATATTTGTTTAATAAATCTATTTTCTATCTATCTATTATATATATAAAGGAGGGGAAAAAGAAGCCACCACGTTCGTCCACATCAACCAAATTATTTCAGTCATTCGATCAACGGTGGGATCAAATTATAATAGCCAAGATCAATCAAAGAAATTCTCACATAAATCAAGAAAAAATAAAAGATCTATGCCGTTGATTTTGTGGGGCCGGATTATAACGGCTCATATTAAAAGAAGAATATTAGAAATTCAGATTAAATACTAAAGAATAAAAGATCTATGCGGCTTAGATTAAAAGAAAATATTAGAAATTCATATTAAATACTAAAGTTGATATAATATATTAGAGATAAACTCTAAATCCGATCTGATATATTAGAGATAGATTATGAGTTAGAGATAAACACTATATACCAAAACAAATCTAGCCGCGCAAACGTGCGGGCCACCTCGCTTGTTATATAATATTCACGTGTTTTTTTTATAATTTTCAATATTTATACGCAGTTATACGAAAATAACAATGTTTTTCATTGGGGACCGCCTTTGACACAGTCGCCTGCATTTGTTCTCAGCTGCAGTCGCCCGCACAAATCAGAAAACGGAGGCTTTTTTTGCTTCCCGCGAAACCCAACTGCCCATCTGCATGTAAAGAAAAAAAACAACCGTACCCACTCCCACTTTTATTTCCCTTCCCCACGCCACACACTTCCATGAGCCGGCCAAAAACATGATGAATTGGACAGTGCTCTCCAAGTCTCAGATCTAGAAAACTACTGAAAAAATAGTACAGTAGAGCACTACTAAAAATTTCTGAAAACAATGTATAAAAACTCACATAAACAGGAAACACAGCACTGCAAGTGTTCTACATGCAGAAATAGCAAATTTCAGTGCTTCACTTAAATTTCAAAACATAATCACATAAATTTCAGTGAAACTAACTACTGAAATTTCATCGTTAATTCACTGAAATTTTTTGAAATGGATAACCCTCCCGCACTAATGGTCCTGCTCATTATTGCTGACTAGAAAATACTTGTTAGTACATGCAGAAATAGCATATTTCAGTGCTTCACTTAAATTTCAAAACATAATCACATAAACAGAAAACACAGCACTACAGGAAGCACAGCACTGCAAGTGTTCTACATGCAGAAATAGCAAATTTCAGTGCTTCACCTAAATTTCAAAACATAATCACATAAATTTCAGTGAAACTAACTACTGAAATTTCATCGTTAATTCACTGAAATTTTTTGAAATGGATAACCTTCCCGCACTAATGGTCCTGCTCATTATTGCTGACTAGAAAATACTTGTTAGTACAGTATTTTTTCAACACAAATAACATTAAAAATGGGGGTAAAAAATTCGAATGATAAATGACTGCCAAAATCAGGAACTAACATCTCTAAAATGAACGGACATAGAGACACACATTTCATTTTAGAAAACAGAGAAAGGTTGACCTTATCCAACATTGGAAAACCTTTGGCTAATAGTTCTTCGCTGATCAACACAAAAATTAAAACAACCGAGACCATCCATCTTCGAAAACAGAAACAAAGGTTTACAAAACCAAATCCAAATCCAACAAAAAACATAGATCTACAAACCTTGACCTATAAATCATCAATACCATGGATAAATTGGGGTTAAAATGCTCAAGGTCTCCATAAACATGAGAAACAAAAAATAAAAAAATAGCAAAGGGAACCTGATTCAGACACACACCTAGGCACAATCCGCATCCACAGATGCAGATATCAATGGCGGACTCAACACAATGCCTTCTATGGCTAACACAACTCATGCATCTGTGTCTTCCCCGCTCGTCGGCGGCGTGGCATAGGGGGTCGTCGACGAGCAGCAAATCACCTCGCTCTAACCCTTGGCTAGGAGAACCAACCGAAGCATGCTCATGGGTCCTCATCTACTCACCTCTCTTTTCTCTGTTCACTCTCTCAGCCTCAAAAGGCAAACACGGATACACATGTGAAAAGACCACATAGAAAGAAAAGCAAATGACAGCTATATATCATGATGGCGTGAAGACAAAGACAAGGTCAAAGCAACAAATCTCCATGGGTGCATGAATAAAAAAGTCTATCAAGTGGTTGTGACCGCTAGATAGCTGCAGCGAAAAAAAAATTTGGGAGGAGTCACCGGCCCGAGAAGACAGCAGACCGCACTGACAACCCCTTCTATGTTCGAGCGAGCGCTGCTGCGAAAAAAATTCGTACAACACGTGGACGGATAGGATGATCGCCTGCGCACACCTCCAAATTGCAGGCGCCTATACGGAAGCAAAACCGTTTTCATTGTATCTAATCTCAGCCGTCGGATCATCATCTGACGGCCAGCGCTGGGTGTTGGATAAGAGCAGGTCCAACGGCCGTTGGACCGCCCCTGCTTCCCGATCTTCCCGGGCCTGAACACGCTGGGGGCTCTTCGTCGAGCGCATCGACCTCGCCCCGCCGCACTCGCAAGGTTCGTGGCCATTTTCGACAGCCAGTCGCCCGGCGGCGTCAAGCTGTCGTTCACGCTCTTCGCGAGCAACCCGGCCATGCCCATGGAGGTAGTGCTGTCCAAGGCATTCCTCGTAGGCGAGGACGAAGCTGACGCCATCAAGTCCAAACTCGCCGCATTGTCACCGTGAAGACAAGTGGTCTGACAGTTGATCAGCTTGCTATGGTGAATAATAGTGATACGTACATAACGTACATGCACCAGCGCGCGCGCGTCCAAGTTGTTCCTTTTCACTGTATGATTGTATCCCTACTCGTTTCCATCTGGGTGTGTAACTACGTACGTAAACCGTAAAGTCCACTGCCCGAACAGTTGCTACTTGCTACACATTCAAGAACCGGCTACTGTAATTAACCGGTAGGGTTACGTTGCCGCCATGCATCATTCGGACCATACTGGATTGCAGTGCGAAGAAGCCGCCGCCCAAATGCATTTCATTTCATTCGAGTGTCAGAGCAACCATTCGGAGAAGAGCGGCAGAGAGCACGCGTTGCCGGCCGTGTATTAGTGATTTAGTATAGAATCACCAAGATCGCAAACGCGTCCAAGGCCTGGTTCTTTTCAGCGTATCGTACTGTTGCGTATTACTGTAGCAAATTTTGTTATTTTTATATAGTCTATATGTTGTCATAGTTTGCGACGATTTTTTCATGACTTTTAATAGTTGTTCCAATGATTCTAAAACTATTTTTTAATCATTTTTTATAATATTTAGATCTTATTTTGAGGGCTCTCAAATTTGTTACAGTAAAGAACAAGGCCCAAGTCGCTGAACAGATCAATAAAGGCAAACTATAGATACCAACTTTATTAGCTTGCAAAAGGAAACGTTGAACGTTGAGTCCTGACGTTCCCATCAGCCGCATTGGCTTGCCCCGAGTCCTTGACAAGTAACAAACATCCAGAGTGGCAAAAACGGACCAGACACTAAAACGAAAACAAAAGTGGAACGCCGGGCACGTCGAAATCAAAAGGAACCCACGCATACATCAGATACACTGGCGCTAGCGACATTGGCTGCTACCGAAGCTAGGACCTGTCTGCTAATGCTCCCTCCCAGGCTTGTACGTGCTGGTGTCCTTGCCGGCGCGGGTGTTGTCCCCTCCCATTCCGAGCGTGTTCATCACCGCGTCCTTCGCGCCAACCGCCGCGCTCACCACCTGCTCCCCTGCCTACAAAACATAATTAACCCATACACAACACTTTCAGGCTTTCAGCCATCAAGAATCAACAAGCGCTGCTTGCGTGCAACTGTACAGGCGAGGAGTGTGAAGTCGTGAGCTACCTGCTAGAGGAGGCTGCCGGTCTTCTCCTTGCCGGCCACCGCGGTCTCCTTGGCGTACTACGCGGCGCCGGCCGCCTTCTGCCTGGCGGCCTCGGCCGTCTGCCCGACGTAGCTCCCGGTCTGCTCCGTGCCGTCGCGGGCGCTGTCCGTGGTGTCCTGAGCCGCGCCGGCCGCCTTGTCCTTCGCAGCGCGCGCCTTGTCCTTGGTCGCGTTCGCCGAGCCGCGGCCCTTGTCCACCGCGCGCCCCGCCGTGTCCTTCGCCGCGCACGCCTTCTCCTGCACCGCGCCCACTGCGTGCCCCGCCTTCTCCTGCAAAATGCAGCGAACAGCAGCGTAAGCGCCCGCGCGCCCTGGCCGCGCCGCCGCACAGGTCGTCGAACGATACTGACCTCGGCGCGGGCCTTGGTCTCGCCGGCGCGGTATGTCGCCTGGTCCTGACGAGAAGCCATCGCGATTGCAGGGAGTACACGAACGGAAACCAACACGCGCAGCGTCGAATTCTTCGAGGTTTGCAGTGGAGAGAGAGCTCGTTTTGCTTTGTGCCGTGCTGCCTAATTGGGAGCCTGGCCTATTAATGCGGTCGAGCCGACGACGATGCAAGGCCACGCGGCGTGCCGCGTGCATGGGTACATGGCCGCCACGTATGGAGGACACGCGTTGCGATGGGCACGGACGTCACAGGTGTCCGGCGTTTGGCTGGCTGGAACTGGCACAGGGCGGCGGGATCGAGCGCGGCAGCACGAGATACGAGGCGATCGGGCGAGAAAGAGCTGCCGACTCGTTGGCGCGGGCTTTGCCGCCTTGGCCCTTGGCCACAATTCCTCAAACGGAAAGGGAGGGAGCGGGATGCGGCGGGATCCTTTCCAAGGCTTTACATGTCTGAAGATCCGCTCCGAATCAAAGCCTCGAGCAGTTTTTTTCCCGATAAGCCATGTGTTAATCCGAATACAGTTCCGGGCTGAAGCTTCACGGCGGTTCTTCCTAGGCTCTCCGTGTCCTAAAGTCCGGTCTATAATACTGAAGCTCCAAATAAGATGTTGGAATAATTAGCACTTTCAGGTCTATTTTAATCAAGAGATAAAACACGCACAACGTCTGAGTGATAGATAAAACAGGTTGGATTCATAGAAGCACAACCTAGATACACGTGCAGAAGAAATACACGTATATCTCTCTGGTGAACCCGCGAAGGAGATGACTTACTGGACTTGGTCGTCGTCGCCGTACGGTAAGAGTTGCGGCGAGGTCTGGTTCTGGGTCTCCGAATCTGACGCCGTGTTGGAGAAGGTGGTGCCGACGCAGATCGCGACGGCGTAGCGGAAGAAGTCCTCGCGAAGCGAAAGAAGGAAGCAATGAGCGGCGCAGAAGCGCTTCCTAAAACCTGATTCGCCCTACCCGTGCAGGAGCTAGAGGCGATCGGTTCCGGAGACCTGCTCTCCCGAACGGCGGTGCACGCCGGCGCACGGGATGGGGAAGAACCGAAGCGGCGGCGCAGCAGAGGGAGGTGGCAAACCCTAGGTCGATCGATCTGTTCTCTCTACGGGCGGTAGCGGCAGATTTATATAGCAAAATACGTGAGGCAAACGGATCGCGAAAACGGGCCGCCACCGAGTCCAACACGATTTGTATATTCCATATCTGTCCCGCAAAATCCGGAGAGCAAAAGAAATAAAACTGCAAAAGGAGTCTGCGTCTGCGCAAGCACGAGGGTTCGGTTTCGCGGACCATTCACGCAGGTGCCGTCTTGCCTGTCTTGCCCGTCCCCCCGACCCGAGCCCGGCCCGGCGAGGCGAGGCGAGCGCGCACGTGTGATTCTCTATTTCTCTCTCCCATCATATTCTCTAGTGGGAGGGAGCAAACTCCACTATTTAAACATGTCCTCCACTCCTCCCACTAGCAATATGGTACTAAAGAAATTTCACATGCCTCATGCATACATGGGCCTTTGAGATTTTCCAGGAATTATTTAGATATTAAATGGGCCAGGCCCAATAATTCTAACAATCCCCCACCAGGTCTCAAAGTCCAATCAAGTTTGCCTGTTCTCAAAGCTGTTTATATACCAGTGTTTCGGTGACAATGGACTATGCCTTGAATTGCACCTAGACATTTAAGCTACACTCATTCACAACTTGGACAATGGACTACGTCTTGAATTGCAAGTTTTGTGTGAACAAGTTTCACTCAAAGCCAACTGATACTTGGCTGCCAATAGGCTACCCCGCGGGTGGAGCATATAAGTCGTATTTCATGGTCTCTTCATGAGCTTACTAGAGATTACCCAAGTCTCATAAACTGCGACTTCCAACAGTTGGGCTCATATAGGTGTGTTCTTTCAAGATGCTCTGTAGGATGACATCTTCGCTAATTAAAGCCAACAGAACAACATTAAGGCAAATGCCAACCTGCCATACAGATTTCGAGAGTATTGCATCTCACATGGAATGGGTTAGGGTATACTCTCATCCAGCTAACCAATAGCTTGTTTTTCCCAGGACCTAATTCACGGGATCTCCGATCACATAGGCTGGGTTACTGCTATGGTGTAACTCACGTGGGTCTCATACCCAGTTCCCTCGATGCATTGTCTATCACACACCGTGATACACCCTTTGTAAAAGGATTTGTCAGGTTTTTAGCCGTTTGGATATAATCCAACGCTATCACTCCGGAGTTTCTCAATTTCCTGACAGACTTTAGTCGTCTTTTCACATGTCTTGAGAACTTCATGTTGTCCTTAGAACTGTTCACCTTGACAATCACTGTTTGATTATCACAGTTTATAAGGATAGCCGGAATTGGCTTTTCAACCACCGGAAGATCCATCAAGAGTTCACGCAACCACTCGCTTCAACAAAGGGCGTGTCCAGCGATCAATTTCGCTTCCATTGTTGAGCGTGTCAAGATAGTCTGCTTACAAGACCTCCACGAGATCCTTTCACCACCATGAGCGAACACATATCCACTTGTGGCCTTTATCTCATCAGCGTCAGATATCCAATTGGAATCACTATACCCTTCCAGCGCTGTTGGGTAACCAGTATGGTGCAAGCCAAAGTTTGTAGTACCTCTCAGGTAGCGCATTACCCTTTCGAGTGCTCGTCAATGATCATCTCCCGGATTAGAAGTAAACCGGCTCAACTTGCTAACAGCAAACGAGATGTCTGGTCTTGTAGCGCTAGCTAGATACATAAGTGACCCGATGATTTGAGAGTAAGTCAACTGATCTCTAGTAATTCTCTTGTTCTTTCGAAGCACAATGCTAGGATCATAGGGTGTTGGAGAAGTTTTGCAATCAGCAAAGTCAAAGCGATTCAAAACCTTTTCCACATAATGGGATTGTGACAAAGTGATCCCATCCTCACCCTTCAGTAGCTTGATGTTCAAGATTACATCAGCCTCTCCTAGATCTTTCATATCAAAATTTTGAGACAAGAAAGACTTGACCTCGTGAACCACATCAAGATTTGTCCCAAAAATTAATATGTCATCCACGTAGAGACACAAAATAACGCCCTGACCCCCACCATACCGATAATATACATATTTATCGGCCTCATTCACGACAAAGCCCGCAGAAGTTAAAGTTCTGTCGAACTTCTCATGCCATTGCTTAGGAGCCCTGCTTGTGCCATACAAAGATTTCAATAACCTACACACCTTACCTTCTTGACCTTCTACTACAAATCCATCAGGCTGATCCATATAGATCTCCTCGTCCAACTCTCCATTTAGGAAAGCTGTCTTAACGTCCATTTGATGAACAATAAGACCATGTGAGGTAGCTAAGGAAAGTAGTACACGAATTGTAGTCAATCTAGCCACGAGTGAATATGTATCAAAGAAATCTTCGCCTTCTTTTTGGGTATAACCCTTGGCCACAAACCGAGCCTTATACTTTTCAATAGTACCATCAGGCCTAAGCTTCTTCTTAAATATCCATTTACACCTTACAGGTTTGCAACCATAAGGTAGTTCTGTGAGTTCCCAAGTCTGATTCGTAAGAATGGAATCCATCTCACTACGAACCGCCTCTTTCCAGTAGTCTGCATCAGGGGATGCAAACGCTTCTGAAATCGATGTGGGAGTGTCATCCACGAGGTACACAGTGAAGTCATCACCAAAGGATTTTGCAATTCTCTGTCTCTTGCTCCTCCTCGGAGCCTCACCGTCATCCTCCTCAGGATTTTCCTCAGGTGTTGGTTCAGGATATTCAATTTGAGTAGAAGGTTCGGGAATTATCTCACTAGTTTTACCAGAACTGCTATGCTCAATTTTCATAGGAAAGATGTTCTCAAAGAAAGTAGCATCATTAGACTCCATGATCGTGCAATGCACATGTCGACACCTCGATCTTATCACCAAAAATCTACTGCCAACGCTGCGAGGAGCGTAACCCAGATGGACACAATCTACTGTCTTAGGCCCAAGCTTACGCTTCTTTGTGATTGGCACATTAACTTTCGCCAAACAACCCCAAGTGCGCAGATAAGAAAGTGATGGTTTTCTCCCCTTCCATATTTCATATGGGGTTTTCTCCTTATTCTTTGCAGGGACTTTATTCAGGACATAACATGCAGTCAACACGGCCTCCCCCCACCATGCCTTAGATAAACCCGCAGTGTCTAACATGGCATTCACCAAATCAGTTAGAGTGCGGTTCTTTCTTTCAGTCACCCCGTTTGATTGGGGCGAATAGGGAGACGTCCTCTCATGAATAATTCCATTTTCCGCACAGAATAAGTCGAACTCACTAGAGAAATACTCTCCACCACGATCCGACCTAAGTCTCTTGATTTTCCTGTCTAACTGGTTTTCAACCTCAGCCTTATAGATTTTAAAGAAGTCTAGAGCCTCGTCTTTAGTTTTCAACAGATACACATAGCAATATTTAAAAGCATCATCAATCAGAGTCATGAAATATCTCTTTCCATCCTTTGTCAACACACCATTCATCTCACAAATATCAGAATGTATGAGCTCTAGAGGTGCCAAATTTCTCTCCTCGGCGGCCTTATGAGGCTTACGAGGTTGCTTTGATTGCACACAAGTCTGGCACTTAGAACCTTTGACAATGGGAAATTTAGGGATTAAACCCATACTCGCAAGCCGAGACATAGAACCAAAATTAACATGGCATAAACGTGAGTGCCAAACATCAGCCTCACTCTCAATAGCATGATCACAAATATGGTTCACAACTTTATGACAATTATCAGAAAGGGAAAAGAGGAACAGGCCTCCACACTCATAGCCTTTGCCAATAAACAAACCATGTTTCGACAAGACTACCTTATTGGACTCAAACACCACTTTAAACCCATCTCTGCAGAGAAGGGACCCGCTGACCAGGTTCTTATTGATTGAGGGACATGTCTGACGTTCTTCAGTTGCACGATCTTCCCCGAAGTAAACTTCAGATCTACCGTGCCAACACCAAGAACAGAAGCATTGGACCCGTACCCCATCAAAATGGCTGAACCGTGGGCTGCCTGATAAGAAGTGAACATTGAAACGTCAGAACACACATGCACATTAGCCCCAGTATCAATCCACCAATCGGTAGACTGATTCACTGAAAGAACAGTAGGTAAAACATACCCATCGGTTCCCTCACCAGTGTTGCCAATGGTCACATTGACAGACTTTGAAGTCTGCCCAGGATTACCCTTTTTGTCTTTGCGGTTTGGACACTTCTTAGCCCAGTGCCCAACCTCACCGCAAATCCAGCAAGGCATCTCATCCTTGTTCAACTTCTTCTTCTTGAATATAGTGGTTTGCTTGATTTTATTCTTCCCTTTGTTCTTGCCATGCTGCTGAACAACATTAGCGCTGGACTGTCCCTCGACTCCTTTCCCAGGTGCATCTTTAGCCCGAGCTTTCTCTTCAACATCTAGAGACGCGATCAACCCCTCAACGGAGATCTCTTGTCTCTTATGTTTTAGAGATGTCGCAAAGTTTCTACACGAAGGAGGTAACTTGGCAATAATACCCCCAACCACAAACTTATCGGGTAACTTGCACTTAAGGAGTTCGAGTTCCCTCACAATGACCAGTATCTCATGAGCCTTTTCGACAACAGAACGGTTATCAACCATCTTGAAGTCGTGGTACTGCTCCATGACATACAGTTCACTGCCAGCGTCAGATGCACCAAATTTATTATTCAGCGCATCCCAGATCTCTTTTGCATCTATGATGTTCATATACACATCACACAGACGGTCTTAGAGCACACTAAGAACTGCACCACGGAAAAGAGTGGTGGCCTCCTGGAACTCTTTCTCCTTTTCAGGAGTTAGGGTTCCCTCTGGTTTGCCATCCTTTACCCAGTACACGTTCATAGCTGTCAGCCACAGCTGCACCTTTACTTGCCATCTCTTGAAATTTACTCCACCGAATTTCTCCGGTTTCAGAGCATCAGCAAAACGAGCCATCGATAAACCAAAGTGCCTAAAGATCAGGTTTTTGGATTGTTGGAATAATTAGCACTTTCAGGTTTATTTTAATCAAGAGATAAAACACGCACAACGTCTGAGTGATAGATAAAACAGGTTGGATTCACAGAAGCACAACCTAGATACACGTCTTGTAAGAAATACACGATATCTCTCTGGTGAACCCGCCAAGGAGATGACTTACTGGACTTGGTCGTCGTCGCCGTACGGTACGAGTTGCGGCGAGGTCTGGTTCTGGGTCTCCGAATCTGACGCCGTGTTGGAGAAGGTGGTGCCGACACAGATCGCGATGGCGTAGTGGAAGAAGTCCTCGCGAAGCGGAAGAAGGAAGCAATGACAAGCCGAAGCGCTTCCTAAAACCTGATTCGCCCTACCCGGTGCAGGAGCTCGAGGGCGATCGGTTCCGGAGACCTGCTCTCCCGAACGGTGGTGCACGCCGGCGCACGGGATGGGGAAGAACCGAAGCGGCGGCGCAGCAGAGGGAGGTGGCAAACCCTAGGTCGATCTGATCTGTTCTCTCTGGACGGCGCGGCGGCAGATTTATATAGCAAAATACGTGAGGCAAACGGATCGCGAAAACGGGCCGCGACCGAGTCCAACACGATTTGTATATTCCATATCTGTCCCGCAAAATCCGGAGAGCAAAAGAAATAAAACTGCAAAAGGAGGCTGCGTCTGCGCAAGCACGAGGGTCCGGTTTCGGCGGACCATTCACGCAGTGCCGTCTTGCCGCCCGCCTGCCCCGAGCCCGAGGCGAGGCGAGGCCCGCCTGCCCGAGCCCGAGCCCGCCCGGCGAGGCGAGGCGAGCGTGCGCGTGTGATTCTCTATTTCTCTCTCCCATCACATTCTCTAGTGGGAGGGAGCAAGCTCCACTATTTAAGCATGTCCTCCACTCCTCCCACTAGCAATATGGTACTAAAGAAATTTCACATGCCTCATGCATACATGGGCCTTTGAGATTTTTCAGGAATTATTTAGATATTAAATGGGCCAGGCCCAATAATTCTAACACAAGATCTCTTTCAAAACGCCACCCATTCTAGAAACCATTCCAAACCAAAACCTCGAACGGGCTTGCTTCCAAGGTGTCACATATCTTAGCGGCCACTTCAAACCGAAGCCTAGCACGGAGTCCTTTCCATGGCTTCGTAGGACATCACATGTCTCGGAGACCACTTCGAGCTAGTGCCTCAAAACAGGGTCCTCCATGGTGTGCCATGTGTTTCAGAGACCACCCTGAGCTAGAGCCTCAAAACAGGGTCCTCCTCAGGAGGCCACATGTCGTAGAGGCCACTTCGGCCTGGAGCATCAAAGTGGGGAGCCCGGGGTGCCATGTGTCCGAGAAGCCGCTCTGGGCGGATGTCTTTGCCTGGTGGCTACGCCTGGACAACTCGCGCGACAATCATTGCCCTCAGGTGGGAGATTGGTATATATGCCCATCCGAACAAACATTTAAAACGAAGCTCGAGATTTAATAATGCCCTACACCTATGAAAAGCTCCCAACCGCTATCGCTACAAGGCGAAGGAAGGTGCTAATAGCAGTAAGGATGAAAGTAGAGACGAATAGAGTGAACAGTTATTTTGTCTCCAAATAAGAAAGCTGCAAAAGGAGGACAAGTGAGGAGATAAGACGAGCAGGCCCTTGCCTTGGCAACCCGACAAAAGGGCAAATAGAGGAGTAGCACTAGAATTACCACTTTCCCCTCCATATTTCTTATACTTGTGGGGACAAATTGGGTAAGAAAACCTAGTTTTATATAATTTAGGCCACATAGCCTGTTGTAACTTAAGTTCGATCAGAATAAAAAAAAAATTTCCAAGTTTCTACTCTATTTCATATTGTGCTTCCCTGTAAGGTTGTCTCGCCCAGATGCCCAAGGCGGCCAAATCTCGGCCTTGCGAGGTGCACCTCCCCAAGCTCTAGGGTACTTTGCAACGGTGAGCCGTTGCCGAAGGAGCTCACCGAAGAAATTTAATAATTTTCCTTCCTTCCACTACTTTCCTTTAGCCAAACATGGAAACCAAAACTTCTCTAACTTAAAACTTCCAACTCCCTTATCCTTCTTTCAGCCAAACACATCGTAAGAGGATCTCTCCCACAAGTTCTTTATTTACTCAGGATCTCTATTTAGGGATCATGTGTTATTGTAGTAGATTCTATCATGTTGGTGATACGAGGTGGGATGGAACGAGACAAAATGGGATGAAATGGAACATAATGTAAAAAAAAGTTATACTAGATTGTTTGACTAAATAGCGCAAACCATGCCATACAACGTACATAGGTGATATTTCTTTAAATTTGAACCATATTATTATCATCCTGTACCACCTTTGAAAGAATCTCTACGGCCAAGCAAGGGTTGAATTCGCCTAGTGCCTGTGTCATCCTAATAAAATTATTAGGTGTCTCATTATTTTCTCTAAATAAACCAATGTATCACTTTATAACTTTTCAGCATAATTCTAAGTTAAAGGCACATGGGCTGTATTAGCATGTGATTAAGGGCCCATATTAGTGGGATTAGCACTTTTAGCCCAAGAAAGAGGAGCCCAAAGGACCTCTCCTGTGCCCTAGCTCCTATAAACACTCTCCCGCACTGTTCCCCGCCGACTACCCCACTCCCCACCACAAAACCCTAAACATACGGCTCAAGACTCCCATCTTGAGGACGATTCTAAGGTAAATCACTTTTTTCCGTAGTCTATTCGATGTGTAGATGGTACCAGAGATAGATCTCGTCGAGACGGTCAAAATGCATATGCGGATCGCCAAAATCGGTGCTGTTTTTCGCCCGGTAGAGCTCGCCATAGTTAGGAGGTTCCACGGTCGTCGGCGATCCTCGGCGTCCGCGCCGCCGACGGAAGATCCGGGGCGAACTCAACGCCGCCATCGCCGCATCAGCGCCGCCGCCGCCGCCGCCGCGACTAATCGCCGGTAGCGCCGCAAACCCCACCCCGACACGCGTCCCAGTGGGGCCCACTTCCCGCGTCGATCCCCGTCAGCGTCGCCGCTCTCGCCCAATCCCGCTATGACACGCGCCCCTGTGGGTCCCGCCGCTGTAAGCGTCACCGACCGTTCCATCGCTGACACCGGCGCCGTTTTGTCTCACCCGTGCCAGATCCAGTCAAGGTCGCTGACAAGCAGGCTCGGCCAAGCCGTGGGCCCCGCTTGTCATAGCCGTTTCGCCGCCGCCTCGCATGCGACGCGTGGCACGTGGTGCCACGCGCACGCGCGGTAATCTCGCTACCGACACTGACCGGTGGGCCCTCCGAGCCACGTTAGTCAGGAGCCACATGGCGTGACACGTGTCAAGCCACGTGTCATGCCACGTCACCCGTAGTCCAGCCCCCATTGCCACGTGGCATGCCACGTCAGCATCCACGTGTCAAGCCACGTCAGCACCAGCACTGCCCCTAAGTGCCACGTGGCACGCCACGTCACTGCCTCATTACTGCCACGCCACGTCACCGCCTCATCACTGCCACGCCAAGACTCGCCTGCCGTCGCCTCATCCGGTGGGCCCACGGGAGTCGCCGTCGATCGCCCACTGTCGACCACACATCGCCGCATCACGCGCTCGACCGAGCCGAACTAGGCCATGCGCGCGCGTTGGACGTGGGCCAATTTCGTCGATTCAGCCCAATTAGGGGTTAAATAGATTTTTCTTTTTTCTGGAATTTCCTATTTAACCCGAAACTTCCCCGAATTGTTTAGGGAGCTCCGGAACTCCAATTTGAAAGATTTTGGAGCCTCAAAATCACATTTAAATCCTAGACTTTTTATGTATATTTTATAATTATTTTCTCTGTATTGATTTTGTTGTTGCACTAGTACAGAAATGCACATTTGAGACGGTTTTTTTTAATCATTTAAGACGGTTTTAAAATGACTTATATGACTGGTGTCGCAAAAGAGATCATTCATATGAGACGTTTGCAAAGCGTCTCATATGAGCATGCTTATGCGACATTTTCTAGATACAACCATCTTATATATCCTATCGAATAAGACATTTGTGTGCCTATAACCGTCTCTTATAGTATTTTATAAGCGACGCTTTGTGTAAAACCATCTTATATATCCTACCGTATAAGACACTTATGTACGTACAACCGTCTCTAATAGTGTTCAATAAGCGACGCTTGGTATGTAACCATCTTATATGTTGTACCGTATAAGACGCTTTCATACATATAAACCATCTCACATGTATTAACATAAAAGACACTTGCAAGACGTTGAACCGCTTCTATGCACAAAATGACTGAATAATATTTCATTTAGTTATATAAAAAATTTATCATCCATACAACAAGTAGCATGACTCCTCCTTGATAGGCATGATAATAACACCAAAAGGTACAAATATAAATTTAGTACAACATAATGATATCAAAAGACAACATGTAAATACACGGACACGATTTTTCTTTGTAATAGCAGGATCGTCTATCCATCTAGCCCAACGACCTTTGTAATGGCCACATGTTTTTAAATTGTATTCTTCACCAATGTTGACATGCCTGCAAGTTTAATAAAAATAAAATCAGAAAAGTAAGCTTGTAAATATACTAATACAATGCCCATGCTTTGCTACGAACCTTTCAAGGAAAGAAAACGATACATAAATGATAAACAACGGAACATCTGAATATTAAAACAATATGTGAAATAAAAATATTTTACCCCAACCACCAATCCAAATCACATAAGGAGAAATACAATCTCAGGGAGATAACATGTCCACGCTTAACTAAAACTTCCAAAGTTGCAATGCCTGTAAAAATATGTGTCGCACACTTATTTCTTTATTTATTTGGACAAAGGTGAGTTGAAGAGGGGTAACCATACAGTTGAAAGCTCAGCACCAAGGCGTTGTTCATTGACAGCTGCAGCATCCTTTGTTGAGCACAACTCCTTCATTCATCAAAAAAGAAAAAAGCAAAGGTTAGATGAAGACACTAATATCATAATCACCACCTCACGGTTTGAAATTTTACCTTTTCCATATGGGATATCCTTTGCTCCAGTCCAGAAATACGTTCTCTGCTACGCCTCAAGGAACTTGAAGATTCAGAAATCTCTCTTTCAAGCTGAAACCCAAAAAAACCAGGTCGATGCTTTCTATTTTTCATATTTGATGTGTCATGAATCGAATATAAAAAACTCACCTCTGCAATCTTTGCTGACATCCTAGCCTCCTCATCCATATTAGTTTTCCTTAATTCAGCTAAGCTCTTAGCTTTTGCTTTCAGTTCCTCATCAAGCCACAGGTTATGCTTTTCCAGCAGCTCCTTCTCCTGATAAGGAAAGCCAGCTAAATAAGGATAAGAACCAAAAACTGCTCAATGTAAAGATATGGTCAAAACTTAATCTTATGAAAGCAGTACTAAACCAGAGAGAAAAGGGAGGTGGCGAGCCATACAGAATTGATTGCATTGATTCCAGTAAGGTTTTGCATAACTTTGTACAAGGATCTTGCATTTGAACATTACTAAACCTTTTTATATCCATACCTGTGCAATGCGGTTACATGTGGTCTGACAATGAGTTAACTTGGTTTCAACCTCTTGTATCCTAGCCTCTTTACCAGCACAAGAGTCGGCCAGATTTACCTGAGAAGAGAATAAATTTAGCACACAGTTAATTTGTGACACATAATACAGAACATATAAACAAATAAGCATCTTTCAAGGATGAAAGGCAAGGAAATCTCAAATTTGAACTTTTAGAGGCTTAACATACTAGAGTGCATTGGAAATGCAATGCTTGCAGCGACAACTAAAATGATATGATTGTAAAGTTACAGGCATGTGTCAGTTTGATAGAGCAATATTTAAAATCAGGGATGCTAGTTTAGATCAATATGCTTAAGGGTTCTATTATAATCAATGATATAGGTTACACCAAAAAGGCACCAGAGAATATTAGCTTTAAAGACGAGCATTCTCCTTCCAATTCACACTTTCCAAAATACTATTAAAGAAACTAATTTGTAGTTCAAAATAGCAAATTGATTGTGCTTCTCAAAGAAAACCATCAAATGATCCTTATGTGACTATGTCAAATACTTACCTCACTCGGAAGAACACAAAACACTCCATTACAAATAATCCCATTGTTTCCATTGTAAAGCCCAAAGTCAGTCAACTTCCACTATATATAGGGAGAAAGAATTAGACTTGGATCGGTAGATTGATCGATGCTCGACGACAAGATGCAAAAATATTTGACAGAGGTATGTAGCAGCCTAGCAGGTAAAGAAATCAAAGTTCTATGTACTGAATGTTGTGTTGTCTGGATGTTGGCACTTGGCAGCTGCTTCAGTTTGGAGGACTGACACTAGGAGCCAGGTAAAGAACAGCGTACAGAGTAAAAGGTGGAGAGGAAAACATAGAATTGGCCAAGAATAACAGCAGTGCGGCATTGTATGATTTATTTTCGTATAGACACTGAATCTGAATTCAGCAAATGGAATTGTGAACATGGTATTCCGGTAAGGAAAAATAATTCTGAACATGGTAAACATATATGGTAAGTGTTCAGATAGAGGACGGAATGTAGTTTGCATTATCGAAAAATTGTAATTCTTAAACAGTTTTGACTCTATCACACAAACACAACACAGTTAAGTAGCAGAGCAGTTTTCAGAGAAATTGGAAGAGTTGCAGAGATCATTGTAGGACTAAAACAGCTTCTGAAATCCATCAAAACAACAAAATTAGGCGCAAATCCAGTGACCAAAGCACCAGATATATATAATGCAGCTGATGTGACCAACTCTATCCTCCTTCCTGCATCAAGATGCTTTTAGCAATTAAGTCAGTTCCTTGACAAATAATATATAGTAAGAGAAAAATGAAGTATACTAGTGTTTCAAATCACCTAGAAAATCTGCAATCCGATATGCAAGAACCGAACCACCAAGAGCACCATAAAGTGAACCACTAGCCTAAAGTGAACCATTAATTATAGAGATCGAGTACATTTTATTATTCAATAATATAATTACATGTCACATTATAAATATACATTGTTGATTACCTAGGTGTAGTTCGGAATAGTTGAAGCGTATTACAAAACGGTTTTGCTTAAAACATCCCATATAAAAAAAGTTACAACTTTTGTATATAAACTAGTCATACGAGTCGGTTTGTACTACTGAAGCGTCTATAATTAAAATAGACACTTGCTGATTATGAACCATCGTCAAATACATACCTTTATGAGACGGTTTGTAACATCCAACCATCGTCAAACAAAACATACGTTTGTAGATAATGAAACGTCGTATAATACATATTCATAAAAGACACTTCTTTTTATAAAAGTGACTCTTTTTCTCATACCTCATATGCGACGTTTGTAACTATGAAAACGTATCTAATGCAATTGACATATAAGACGGTTAGAATGAAACCGCCTCTAAAGCAATCAACATATAAGACGGTTATAGTTAAACCGTCTCTTATTCCCGATCCGCGTGGATGCCCATCACAATAAAGGACGCTTTTGGGTTCGATAGGTCAAAACCGTCTTAAAATGTGCGTCTTATATTACTCTTTCTGTACTAGTGTTGCATTATTCGTTGTTTTTCTATTTATACGGTGGGTGCGACTATTGTTTGGAGTGCTGCCCAAAACCGGTGTGGGACCTAGCAAAGTGCGGAATTTTTTAGGGCAAGCATAGTAACATATTCTCTCCTAGTTTTATAATATAATTTACTGTTGTTTATTTTCTGAATTATCTGCATGCATGGAAATTAGGCGTGCGTACCTAAGCATGTTAATAATCTATTAATATGTTTTAGCCACCTTTGCGAACCTGTTATACTTTTCCTGACCTATCCTTGATTAGAATGTGTAGGACTGCATTTGAGATTCACTATAAAATTATGCTTTGTAAGGTGTATACCTCATAGTGGTGATTTTGGATGAAATCTAATCAACTAAAACTAATGTAGATGGCTTAGGGGAGACCCGGTAGAGGTGTTTTCGGGATTGAGGTGGTGTTGAGACGGTCTCCTCTAATAAGGACCCAAGCTTGTGTACTACTGGACCAAACCTTACCATACAGCCACTTGTGCCTTTGGCCCTGACTTAGTACACTACGAAACCCAATAACCGCTTGCTCGTAGGCTGTCCGGTTACGTTTCGCCACTGTTGCCCTAGGGGGAGGCTTGCAATCTCCTCTGAGGGGTAGGTGTGTCCCTGAGACCGAATGGTTTAATTGGGGAACGACCCACAGGTGGTGTCCAGACGTAGTAGGCGCCCTACTATGGCGGACACCGGCGGGGCCGGGGAAACCAAAAGAGAGGGCAGGTGAAGTGGTGGGAGGAGTATGCTGGAAAAAGTCTCGTACCGTTTCTCCTAGTGGATGAGACGGGGCTTGTGGGGAAAGTTGTACACATTCTGCAGAGTTAAAACTATCATGATAGCCGTGTCCACGGTTACGGACAAGTTTGGAAGGTTTTCACATGTAGATTCACCTCTTTCCGTAATAAACTTGACTAGAGTAGGCTGGGATTGGCCTGGTATGAGATGCACCTTCTTTTGGATATCTAGAGTCTTTATTGATGATCATGCATTCATCAAATTAAAACTTGAACAACTAAAATATGACTAGAAGTAGGATTTGGGTAAAATAATCTAATCCCCTCCTTGACTCTGCACTCATATTTAAGGATTGCTTGCTGGGTAGCCGCGTACTCATTAAATTACTTGCGGACATTTTTATTCAGATTTCGGTCGGGACCAAGAAGGCCCTGACGAGGGGGCGCAACGCTAGTTGAGGTGTTGGGGTCGACACCTTGGATTTCATCATCGTTATTTAATTTGAACACTCTGATGTTTTTACTATTTAATGTTTAATTCCGTATGGACTACTCAACTGGTATGCTAGTTTCTTTTGTAATAAAATGCTACTGTTTATCGTATTTCACTTTAATTAAATATAATGTGATGATTCCACCGTATTGTCTATCACAAGATACTAAACTGAGATTAGTATCGCCTCGTGGTGCTGGATTCCTATTACATATACTGGGGTCACGACAGTGCCTGATTTTTAAAATATTTCTAGGTTTTTCTTATATCACAAGCAAAGCTAGAAGGTTGCTACCACTAGGAACAAGAGGAACATGATACAAACCAATAATGACAAGCAAAATACAGGAATTTGAAGGAGACAATGAAACAACATTTTTTCCAGAGATATGGAAAAGAATTTCCCTTTCCCTACTCCTCACTGAAGTACTATTCACGAAGAGTAGTATAGCCCTAATTTCACCATGTGTAACCCTTCGCCACTCTAGTAGGTGAACTCCAACCCTCACAACCACTTGGAGATCACCAAGCTCATCTTACAAGTTTATCCTTTAGAGATCACCAAGCTCCACACTCAAAAACAAAGATCTTGAGTAAAGCTCGAGATGACTTGATTTTGTTAGATCAAGCCTACCATGAGAAGACACAAAAGGACATGGCACTCAAGCTCTTGTTAATTCCTCTAAATTGGAAACCCTAGCTAGTTTCTTACAGCCCAGACTCAATTGGCCCATAGGATAGTGCATGGAGTGAATTAGCACGACACAAGGGGGGCACTAATTAAGTCCTTATATAGGCCATAACAAAAAAACTAGCCGTTGGCCCTATGCCTATTTATTGTCTGTTTGTTTGATCGGCTCTGGACCATCTAGCATGGGGGCAAACTGGACGATCTAGCTCTATCAAACCATCCAACCCACTCCTGACATGGAATCTCACCTCTCTAGATGCAAGCGTCTGGGCCACGCTGGACTGTCCGGTATGCCAAGACCATGGGAGCAACTTCTCCGAATGCCATTGCCAGGTCGTGCTGGGCTGTACAACCCATAGCCCTATAGAACCACCTCTCTGGACACACCGTCCGACCCATATTAAACTATTCAGTGCGCAAACTCACCTGGAGCACCTCTCTGGATACAAAGGCTCAACATGCCTGGACGGTGCCCCGAACCGTTTGATGTGCACGGACACGACACACTAAAGCTAAAGAAACAATTATAAAACTATTTATGGCTTCACACTTGATGCTTCATGGAAGAACACATCCAAAACAAATAAAAAATACCTCAAACCCCTCAAGCTCAAAGGAAATGCAAAACAACAAATCTCTAGAAGTTCTATATGAACTCTACGCCTGGGTTCATTCTAAAACACCCTTAGCCTTGATGCCATCGAAAAACACCATTTGAAGGGATACACTATGACACTATGTCATCATAACCAAAACACCATAGAAACATCATACCAATAACACATAAAGGTCTTTGAATCTTACAACCTCATCCTTCCAATTAAAGGGATGTGCATCCTCT
Organism: Raddia guianensis; assembly: GCA_036346415.1. Lineage (NCBI taxonomy): Eukaryota > Viridiplantae > Streptophyta > Magnoliopsida > Poales > Poaceae > Raddia > Raddia guianensis. The sequence continues at coordinate 53,114,478 of CM070534.1, forward strand.
TTGCAGTACTACCACTAACATGTGGGCCTGGAGCGTGCAGGGCCCACATGTCAGTGACCCAACTACAGGGGAAGAACTACAGAGGATGTCGATCCCAATTAAAGTTGACAAAATCATATCATTCTATCCTACCAGCCAAACAACTTAATCACCCTATTTGGCTATCCATCCCATCCCACCTTGTTCAACAAACCCAAGAGAGTGTGTATGGAGAACTCAGTTTAGGGGTTATTGCTAGTAGAGGTGAAAACGACAACAACCCAATTGATTTTTTATACGAAGAAGTTCAATTTACCTCCCTTAACTATTGCAGAAGTTCATTTTTCCTCCCTCAACTCATCTGTGGCTGTTCGATGCAAGATTGGACGGCCAGATCTCACCCATTTAATACAGAGGGAGGAAAAGTGAACTTTTTCAATAGTTGAGGGAGGCAATGTGAACTTCTTCCTTTTTTATATGTTCTTTTCATCTTTTAGCCCAACTCAATAAGTGTCAGACCCAACTAGCCCAATAATACTATTTCACCCAGTTAGCCCAAACAAAACACATCGAAGTCCCCAACTGGTTGCTCCTGCTAGGTTTCCTCAACTCCCTTGAACCAGCGCCTCCTCCCAGCGAACCAAACTATGAGATAAGCTTGAATGCCGTACACCCAACCAAATAGGCATCCAACTTGTATCGCCTGCTGCTATGTGGCTAGAGTGGACAAGTTCATTTGTCCAATAAACATCCCAATTGCACTCATGCTGAGTTGCTAGAGACGCTCCGTACTTCTATTAGAAGCGGCCATTTCCAACACCACCGGCACTCACGTGTCCACATGCTCCGCTCAATTATAATCATGCTCCTTCAAAAAAAATTATAATCATGCGCAAGCGTGCTTCAGAACTTTACGATGATCCATTGATCCAACAGGAGTAAAAGATCTTAACTTTTCCTTAAAATCGATCGGCTCGTCAACAGTTGCATTCAGGAATTAGGATACGGTTGCCTCTTTAAAGAGAAGCAAACCTTAACTGCATAGGTTCATATGTTTTAAAATTTAAAGTACAGCTAGAATTATTTAGCTATAGTCCAGAGTGAAATATAATCCAAACATCGACAATATATATATCAAGGTAACAATATTATCGTCCAAATAAATATTTCGATTAACCAAAACAGCAAGTATACTGTTCAGTAGGTCAGCAAGCTGGTGTCCTTTCAGCACAAGAGGAAACGTGGAATGTGAACATCAGGCACCTTGCCTTGCTTTTACATCCAAAAAGAATAGCTTCTCGCAATGTTTCAGACTTCTAGAGACCTTCATTCCACATTTCCAAGCATTTGATTAGGGAAGTTATCCCAGAGCATTTGTAATTCCTTCCGAACTGTATACTGTATACAAAAAAAAAAAAGGAAACTTGGAGCCCCGAAGATCCACTACTATGAAAGCAGGTCCCCCCGACTTGTGCTCTCTGAGACTACAGGATGTAATGATGAAAGGTTAGAAACTAGAAGCATGCCTAGTGGCTTAATGAGTTTTGCTCCACTTCACCCAGAGCGAAAAGAAAACTCGAAATAAAATACAAGAAAAAAAACAGAATTAACAGCGACATACCGAGGTTCTGGTTTTTCACTATCAAGATTACAGGATACATAGGAAGTCAAGCACCATCAAAGAACTACCTGATGGCATGCAAAAGCTATGAACCACCTTTTTGCAGCATCATCTACGAGGTTTCGTCTTAAAGCTAGTCTTTTTTTAGCAAAAGAGCAGGAGTTTCTCCATTCTATTAAAGAAGAGAGAACATCAACCGCTCAGCAACTCCAGGAGGCCCTGGATAATACTGTAGCAGATATAGAGGGGCTGTAGGAGAAAAGGAATCTTTTACAGGGTAGTGTAATTTGTGAAGAAATTTTAGAGGGATGGATAGAGGGGACGCTAATAGTGTTTTAGAAGGGAAATATAGAGGGGGAGTTGGAGTTGCTCAAAGAACCAACATGAGCAAATGAAGAACCCTAAGCCCTAACACCACAGGGGAAATACCGAAATAATCAACAAGAAATAGAAAATTAATAGAATAATCCATCGTAAAAGGAAATTACGAAAATATCCTCGGTCCCGCCACCCGGTGGCGGCCACCATCGGCACGGCCAGCAATGAGCCGCCGCCACCTGGGACGGCCGCAATGAGCCGCCGCCACCCGGGTGGCTGGCCGAGCCGCCGCCACCCCGGTGGTCATGCCCACCCCCCATATTGCATGTGCCCCATTTTACTAATATTATATTTTAATATAAATATATGATAAATATATACTAAATTATTATAGTTGTCCAAAAATATGTAGTAGGTGGCGTGTAATTTTATTGATAATTGATTAGTAAAATGGCATGTCTAAAATAATTTACGTTGGGAGGTAGGTTTCGTTGGAAGAAAGCCTCCCACAATTTTTTTCAAAGGCAAAGGAGCTCGTAAGATGACAATGACATGAACCACGATCACACACGCACACGCTTCTCGCTGCACCTTATTGATAATTTTATTGATAATATGTAGTAGGTGGCGTGTAATTTTATTGATAATTGATTAGTAAAATGGCATGTCTAAAATAATTTACGTTGGGAGGTAGGTTTCGTTCAAGAAAGCGTCCCACAATTTTTCCAAAGGCAAATGAGCTCGTAAGATGACAATGACATGAACCACGATCACACACGCACACGCTTCTCGCTGCACCTTCCGCTCAATTTGCTCCGTTGACCTGACCGAGACGAAGACCACAATGACCTAGACCTTCTCCCATGCCACGTTGCATGTACGTGGCGTATATTTATATACACATGTGACCGGATAGCATATGGCATATATACATTATAATATATGTATAATATAGATATATTTATACACATGTGACCGGATAGCTTCTCCTATAATTTTAATATATATGATGAATATATGGTAAGTAAAATTTGATACATGTATAAGCATGTGAATATACATTTTAAAACTCAAAATTGTATGTAATTTTACAAAATTGCAAATTTAAAATTTTAGCAAGTGTTAATAGTCGTTTGTACGGCAAACTAAATTTTGTAAAGTTAGAAGCTATGAGATAAATAAAACATTAAATACACGTAAAGTGAATCTTGTCATGTGAATAGACGTGTCGTGCATAGACTTGCTAACGGCATGTGGTAAGTGCGAGTAGTAGTAAATGCAACGTCACTAATCGCCATAATGGTCAATGCAATGTTAATAATTGTATGGAGAATAATTTCATGGCCAAACCGCGAATGCACATAATAACATAAGTGCATCAATTACATTATTACACTTAGCGCCGACGACCCTTTGTCGTGTATGCACTTGGGGTGTAATGGTCGTGGATGCGTCAGACGTCGTCCGAAGAACTCGAGAAGGTCCAAACCGAATTTGATCATCGGTTTGGTCCGCGTTGGGATATACCAGTTGTGAACTTATGGCGTACGCAGACCCACCAAAATATGGAAAACCCCCCATCATGCTTTGTTCATAAGGGGTGGCTTGGCCGTGCACAACCTGTGGAGGGACCGCATAGGGGGTTTGCTCCCCGTGTTGCAAATTTGAAGGGACCCCATGGGGAGTTTGCCAGTTAGACCTCCCAGGCCGTGTCGGATCTGGTATAGGAATGTTGCATCCGCCCAAGATATCTTGAAAGCTAAGGTTGGATGCAAATGCACTATCCAGCATTGATCCTCCCATATTTGCCCAATTTGCATCAAATTGGGTATCTTGTGTGCTGCGATAGTCATCGTAGGTTTCTGAAGACGGCGCTACGTTAATATCAATCCCCTCCTCGTGACCTGGCCCAGCTGGAGTTGAAGAATGGTGGGCGCTGTGTTGGAAGGGTGTCGATGTAGAGGCTCGGGAGGTTGAGATTGTCGGCGTGGAACCGAACCCGTGGTGTACGCTGTCCATGGATCGTGATCTCGCAGAGCAGCAGACATCTTTGGAGGAGGTGGTGACTCGGTTATGCGGTGCATGATTCTTCTCGGATCGGGTATCCTTTCGCGATCTGTCGCGCGATCTATGCCCGCCGACCCCTAATCGCCTCCCGTAGCCGAGATCACGCCTTCTAATGAGGGCCCTCAATGAATTTGAAGAAGATTGGCGGTCCGCATTGTGTTTGCGATACAAGCTCCGCTGCATGGCCATGCAACGAATCGCCTCCTCGTGTTCGCATCAACCATGTCATATGGTATTCGAAGGAGGTATGAAGTACGCAATATAGATGAAACTATCGGAGAGCGCACGCCGTGCGAACATGGACTCGTTGGGCATAACCCTCTGGTCGTCGAGCGGTCGCTGCTTTTCGTGGTATCGCAGTCGACATCGGTCCTTGGGCGGTACCATTCCATGTACCCCAAATATCGCCTCGTCGTGCGCGGCTCCATCGTGGTACCACACTTCGTCAAGATAACTCACCCACCGCCGATGTGGGCGTCAGGACGTGGGCCCAATCACGATTGCGCCGGTTGAACTAAGCCTAAAAAACACTTGTACGCTATATTATGAGTGGTACAGATATATTCAAAATATTTAACTTATGATGCATACCCATGGAGTTGCCCGGATGCCGAAAGCGGTGGAAGTGGAAATGTTTGCGGTAGCCAAATTGCCGTTGAACGCGTTCGGCGAGTATCCTTCGACGGCATTCATGCGGACTAGATAATGTGTCGTCATCCAATAGTCTACACTCTCGACATCGTGCTAGCCAAAGAAGCCCCGTGGCAATATCATAGGTTGCCGATGGCGAATGGTTCCCACGTAACTTGGTCATGTACCGGAAGGTCTAGGTCGACACAAGCCGCGTGTAAGACGCCTCGCCTACTAATTCTCTCACCATCGCAACCGCATGCAACCATCTATATCCCATTGTTGGTCTACATGCCGGGGGGGTCAAATCGGCGTCTACATGAACAGGATAGTATCGTACTGGCGTGTTTGGACGATTTAGTGGCAAATAACTCCACGACCATAATTGGATGAGGAGAGGACAACCCCCAAACACTGCATTCGGGGCTGACCGATGGCATGCGACACATAACTCCCGGTATGTATCGGCCAATATGGCAGACCCCCAACTGTACGGCTCGTAGTCCTCATTAAATAAAGCTTCGTTGCATAGCTCTCGAGCTACGAAGACTAGGTGAGGGGGTATACAGTCACCGTTGCCATTTGTGAACATGACGCCGGCGAGGAGGTAGTACAGATACACCTCATAATGCCGCGAAGACGATCGCCTCTTCAGCATTGGATCGGACACGGACCAGCCTCGTCAAGGTGCTCCAACCATGAGATCGAAACACCCGGTCGCTTCCATTATATTCAACTTCAAACTGCGCAGATTTAGAATAATATTTCATAGGGTAAATTTATGTACTAATTACAAATTTGCAAGTGAAAAGTAGACACTCACCTTTCTTCGACATAATTTTTCCATGTTTGCTCGCTTGGTTTGTTGACAACGAAGACCCGTCCGAGATGGGCAACCACGTGAGCATGGCCACATCCTTCAATGTAATTGTCATCTCACCGACCGGTAAGTGGAACGTGTGCGTCTCAGGACGCCATCGGTCGACCAGTGCGGTGATAAGGCCCGGGTCTAGTCTTGGTAGCGGTGTCAGACGGTCATTTCCTTGTGGGACCCCATTAACAGTGAGTGCCCACGGCAATAGTCCCAAGACGGGCAAGGAACATCCAAAAGCGGGCATCCAATTGTTTGATTTGTCGTGATGCCCTCAATCGTAATGTTTGCATCTACAAATAACAATATCATAATATTAGCTAACCATGTTAATATGAGATAATTTTTATGAAACATGCAAACCTGTTGAAAAGGCATCTAGACCCCTAATTTTGTTTTGGTGATTGATGCCAACTACTAAAGACTCCTACTAATGATTTAATTGAGTTGTGGACAGATAAATAGATTGGAAATCATTTGAATGAAGAATTATCGAAGAACTTGGAGTATTATTCTTTTGGAAGCTCATTTATTCTTTAAATTGTAATCTCTATCTTATTGAGTCTAAGGACAGCCGTACTATAAAGAGGAATTCGACGAGAAATTAAGTGTGAGGTGACTCTGGTGCTCAAAAGATGGTTCTAGGTCAAATCTTAGTCACCCATTAAATTTTCCACTATTTCCAAGCCCAAAACACTTCTCTGTGTCCGGACTGTCCGTGCCTTGGCTCGGACTGTCCGAAGGTTCGGACTGTCCGAGGCACTCTCCAGACGCGCTCTCTGTTTGAATATTCGGAATTATCGGACTGTCCGAAGGTTCGGACTGTCCGAAGGTTCGGACTGTCCGAAGTACCCTCCAGTTGAGCTCTCTGTTTGATATATTCGATTCTGGGACCGTCTGTGAGACCCTTGGACAAATCCAACTACTTAGTCACATCTGCAGATTCTGGAGCCCATATCTGTGATCCACATACCTTCTAGATCTCAAATATGATTTTTGTTTGGGTCACTATTCACAGCCGACCTCGGACTGTCCGATGGGTGTCACGGACAGTCCGAATCTCACTTGCTGTACCTTAACGGCTAGATCTGGGGGAAGCTATTTATACCCTTTCACCGCTCCCAAAGAACGGTAATCGCTGCGCATCACTCGATTCATTTCATACTCTCTCTTCCAAGAACCCTAAAAGCTTCTCCCCTCCAAGTGCCTCTTGTGAGATTGATATGAGGGTGGAGAAGCTAGGTTGGTGCTAGATCTGAGCTTGGTCCATCTCGTGAGCACCTTGGTCGCCTCCAAGTGAGTGGTTTCTCGCCGGATTTGTTACTCTTGGAGGTTGAGGACTCCTAGACGGCTAGGGGTCGCCGTGAGCCTCCGGATCGGTGTGGTTGGCCTCGGATTGGTTGTAAAGGTGTGATTCCACCTCCGCAAGGAAAGGAATCAAAGTGATATTCGGTGAGTGCTTTGGCACAAATCCGAGAGGAATAGAGTCTAGTGAGACTCGGGCTCTACGGTGTTGAGCCTACCTCAACGGAGAGTAGGATCTCCTCAAAGATCCGAACTTCGGGATAAAACTCCTTGCGTCTATCTTCTAATTTGGTTTGAGTTTCTCTCTTGCTAGATTTATTCTATTTACTATCTTGTGCTTGAGGGAGACTTCTCCTGTATTTCTGTGATATTACTTTTGGTATTCTAGTTGTTTGAGGTGTGCAGGACATTTCCGGAGATTTTGGGGAGGTTTCTTCACATTTGAGTTCGGACTGTCCGAGGGGTGTCACGGACAGTCCGAACCTACTTCCGCAGCGCCGTTGAAGATTGAATTTGGTGGTCACGCCTATTCACCCCCCCTCTAGGCGTCATCTCGGTCTTTTCACCTGTTCATTGCCCTGCACCCATTTCTGCGACCTATGGCCAGAGTCATCCCGTGCGGAGAAGAACTGTGGAACCTCCATTGTGTATACTGCAAGAAAATATTATAGTTATTACATACGACAAATAGTAAAACATCATGTGACAGTGACGAATACAAGTCTTTTATTAAAACTTACAAGTGACAATAGCCAGAATAATATTGTACGACAGTGAAACAAAAAGTGAGGATATAACGAATACAACTCTTTTATTAAAATATGACAGTGATACAAGAATTGCCAGAATGATATTGTAGGACTCATCCCTGATTTGGACAGCGCCTACGGTCATGTCCTGGCTGTTTACATAGCCGACAGCGACGCAAACCATCTCCTCCATCGGCAACATCCATGTCACCTTCGAAACGCGCCGTACGCGGTCTACCTTGTGCAACACGCTCAGAGCGGGAATGGATGGAAGGTAGGCCCTTCTGAGTTTTTATATCCCCCCCCCCCTCGATTAATTGGCTGCATCTTGGGTGCCCATGTTTACCTAATTGCATTCATCGAATAGTACGGAGAGACGTATTGAGTGGCATCGTTGCCAGCAAGATCTCGACATGCCGCCATGACGCATGAGCATGGGATGTGTTCGAGGCGGGTTTATTGCAAGTGCATACAGACCTCATCTCGCCAAGTTGGCACTTTTGTTGATTATCTCTGCGCTAAATCAGTAATGTACTTTCTCTTGCGATCCACATTGAATATGTTATTCATACGGTCATATATTGACGTCGCGGTGGAATCGAGATTTCGCCGACGCCTCAGAGGATGGCTTCGACACGAGGAGAAAGTGCTTGTGATTTGCATGGCTGCCATTTCTCGGTCGCGAAATAATCTCTTGTCCTAAAAAGATCATCTCAATAATAGTGCATATTGGCGGGCCGCGCTCCTCGTAGCACATTATTATATCGACTCACTATGTTCGTCGTCATCACCGTATCCGCAATCTGAGACTTCTTAAATTTACGATCGAACGGAATGGAAACTAACATTGTAAATAAATCTACCAGCTTACCGGGCGCCATCAGTGTCATGTACGAGAGCCCATTTCTCCGCCGGTTTTTGCGCTATCCACTGAGCAAAAGTAATTTTACGCCGAGAGCTTACTTGCTCGCCCCCTAGTATTTGAACCCCTGATGTGCTTTGCTCTTCGGCGACCATTTTTCTGGTACGTTCGTTAATATCATTGAAAAGCGCATTGAATTTGCGCTGTTGGTTTTGCATGCACATTGTCTTGAACTTCTTCACTAGGGGCTTATTCTTGAATGCAGTGTATAGGTTCGCCCCCAGGTGACGCATGCACCATCGAGAACGAACGTCTGGTCACATTGGGGCATCACCGGTGAACAATACAGTTACACCATGTAGGATTCCCTGGTGGCGGTCAGAAATGACGCACACTCCAGGACGATCCATGACAACGTGAACTTTCAGAAGAGTTAGAAACCACAACCACCACATCGTTCTCGCTCTCCACAAAAGCAAATGCGAGAGGCAATATCTGGTTGTTTCCGTCAACTCCAAGTGCCGTCAATAGAGCACCATAGTACCTACCGGTGAGGAATGTCCCATCCACACAAATGACAGGACGACAATGCCGGAAGGCCTCTATGCATCGCCAAAAGACCAAAACAGCGCATCGGTAGAAGTGGTTGGGTGCGACACTTCCATCGGGAGATATACTGACCTCATGGGCGTAAACATAGCATGTCCCGTGATTGGTCTCCTCAGATCTTGCGGAGGAGACGGGAGCCCAGTTGTATGACTCCTTATAATCCCGAACAACAATTTCAATGCCTTTTGCTTGGCTCGCCATGCTTGGTGATAGGTAATCGACATGCCAGTGCGGTTCTGCACCTCGGCCATTATGGAGTGTGGTTTCATTGAGATATCGGCTTGAATAGCAGTTAGCAACATCTGCGCTATGAACTTCGAGTCCACATTATCGCTAATATTGCGTACCAACTCCTCCGCATAAGTGTGCGGCTCGTACCTACTGATTATGAAGTGGTGCTCATGTTTTGGGCGATGGGCCCGAACATGGAATGAGCACTCCGGCTTCTTCACGCACTTCACCTCATACACGGCCGGCCCGGACCGTGCCACGGAGTGCTCGCGCCGTGTTGTCACACCAAAGTTGCTGATGAAGTGTATGACCTCATCCTTCGTGCTAAACTCTTGACCCACTGTTATGTCATTGTGTATATACCCCCATCTGGAAATATTCGAGTGATCCCCGATCACCCAATTCGAAGCATCCAGAGCGCGATAATACGCTATGGCGGGCATCGGGTCGTCCTCTTCTTCGACATCATGCTCACCCCCTTCATCGAAATCATCCCCTATGGCATGTGCATCTATCTCTCCCTCCTCCATTGAGATATCCGGATCCGTGCCCATGCCTAATGCCTCGACACCGGTCATCATACTACCAATTGGGTCCTCCCCATACCCTTCCGCACTTCCTCATGTGCACTCTCTTCTACGGTGTTGCTAGGCCCGCCTCGATTGTCTTGCCTCAGCAAAGACGTACACACCTAAGTGATACCCTCTTCTATCGCCTTATTAACATAGTACGTCCAAGCAGATTTATTTCTCGGTGGCCACGGCTTGTATACGTGACATCGTACTATTTGGAACCCGACATGGCCTAACACCGTAGAACAAGTTTGTATTCATGACGGTTTATATGGAGATTTCGAGCTATAACCACTGGCTAGCATTGGCAACTCTATTGCCAATGTGATCAGAATCTGCAAATGGTGCATGTGTGCATGCTTACAAAATTCCCTTGCATTGGCGTGGGTGCATCTCCGTAAAAATAGTCATTGGTGTCTCCATTTACGCCTCAGAACATACACGTGCTCATTCATATTAATATTAAATTTACGTTTGTTTGTATTTAACTATTATTTCATACATTACATAAAATGTTAGCTTACGTGTTTAATACATAATACGTGTAAATATAGTGTACGTGTTTAATACATAAATACGCATAATTATTAGCTTACGTGTTCAATACATAAAATGTTAGTTTACGTGTTTAATACATAAAATGTTAGCTTACGTGTTTAATACATAAATATTAACTAAAATGTCACTAAAATACGTACAATTATATTACTATTTTGCATGCTAAATATACATTAATTTCTCTATTATGTTTAATTAAGCTAACAAGAAAATTACTATATGAAAAAATATAGTCACTCTTTTTAACTACGCACACTAGCGTTAATTTGTCGCTAATTATATATAGTTTTATGCTGATGCGTGCAATTAAAATTTAAACATTCATATATTACATGCTATAAAAATTCACTAATTTCCATTATATTTGTACACCATTTTCTCTCCTTGCATAATTAATTAATCACTAAGCATAATTTAAGTTAACCTAACACAACAAGTTTATGTTAACTCTAAAATGCGACTGCGGTTATAAGATCGATCGGTTCAAAGTTCTGAAAAAATTAAAACAAGCGTAAATTAGATGTAATATACGAAACTCGGTCATATTAAACTATCACCGTATGTGTCACCTTCAGAATCTCGTGCATCTTATTTCTTTGCTATACTGATCTTTGATGCGTGCTACGGTGCAGTGCACAATTGATAACAAAATAGAAGCAAGACCTAGGTGCTCGTGCTTAGTTTAATTAATTAATTACGTCATGGTGATTAGTTTAATTAACATTAACGACATACTATGCCAACATCAAGATAGTTAAATTTATCATCTTGTGTATATAATATATACATACAATACATACATACAATATTAAGTACTAATATATATATACATACAATATATACATACAATATTAAGTATATATATACATACAATATATACATACAATATTAAGTACTAATATATATATATACAAGATTAGCATACAATATTATTATGTCAAAATTAACTCTTGCATATACGCATCATAATAACACTATTTATTTAGCAAGTAGAAAGCGAAAGCAAAAATATCAATGAATCGACACTCCTCGTGAATCCCCAATGAGGTATCGTGAATAATATACCGAATCGAACGAACTAAAAAGAACCGAAAGCGAGAGAGTGAGTATGTGAAGGCGGCTCTGCGTGTGAAGCTGCGCGTGTGTGAAATGAATGAAAGCGAGAATGTTTGCGTGTGTGAAGACGAACGAACGGCGAACGCGATATATATAGAGTAAATTTTTGATCATCGTGACCTCTAATCGGTATTAATTAGCGTAAATCATGCAATTCTCGTTTGCTTAATTAAAAGTCATCACTATTTTGTCGGTCTGATTTTTTTATTATTTTTTTGACACTTGTTTTGTAGGTGGATATTATTTTATTATTTTTTCGCGCACTATTTTGTCAAGACGATATTTTTAATAGTTTTTTCCCGCATGCGATAACGGACGCTGAAATTAGGGTTTGGTCGGCAAGAAGAGCCACATTGGCGGCCGCCGCAGAGAGCGCGGCCACCACCGGTACCCCGGTGGCGATAGCTCTCTGTTGTGCCGTCCTGTGGCGGCAAAACCAATGTCATGTTCGGTATGAACGCCACCGGGTATGGACCCGAGGATATTTTTGTAATTTCCTTTTACAGTGAATTATTTTATTAATTTTAATTTAACTGTTGATTATTTCAGGTATTTTTCCCCTGGGGGGCAGGCACGCAACTAGGCTACTCCCCAAGGGGATAGACTAAAAAGGATAGGAGGTAGACTGCATTGGCATTTTAGGAAGAGTCAACAAGTGGAGCCATCAACCGTGACAACTCTAACTGCAAGGGTGCTTGCCCCTTAAGCTTTTACAGGTCTTCAACTCTGGTACAAGGGGCAACAGAAGAAACCTCTAGGGAGGTATCAACATGTGCAATCCCCTCATCCGACAGATGTGACTGCAACAGTGCAACTCCTCATGAAGGGGGAGGTATCAATTTGCTCAAAAAAAAAAAAGAAAAAGAAAAAAAAGGTATCAACATGCGCAATCTCAGCATTTAGCAAAGATGACTGCGATTCCTCAAGAAGGGGAGGTAGGGAAGACTGCTTAGGCTCTTGCTTCTCGAGCTAGCCGAAAGCCTCTTCCAATGGAGAGGACACCAATTTGTCAGGAAGCAGAAGATGGTGATCCACCGCATCTTCTAGCAAAGGAGATGCCAGTACTGCAAGGTCCTCACTGAAGCCTTGATTCGAGAAGACCTCCACGATGAGTGCGTTGGAAGGCACATGGAGCTTCTTACAAACAGCAAGAGCAACAAAATTCACAGGGTTCGAAGAATTAATGTGGCTCATCAAAAGACACATTCACCATGCATCATTTAGAGGAAGCCTCGGTCTTGCTGAGAGGGAGCACCGCGCCTTTTTCAAGTTATGAAAAGCGAGAGGGGACACTGCAAACTTCTTCGAGAGCAGAAAAGAAGATTACACGAAATGGTGGTGTGGTGAGCGTTGACGAAGGACGAGTAATAGTCTTGCACTACAATGACGCCCACGAATGATGTGACCGAAACCCCAGCAGCGGAGACAATGACGTGGATTCCGACAATATGCCACCTTGTGATCTGAAGTGAGGCATCTGAAACACTTTCCAAGGGAGGATCCTTGCCAAGTATTAGAAGAGGAAGACACCTTGGTCGCTTGTTGTGGAGGAGAGCTCTATGGAGCAATACGACACCCTCTTCTATGCAAAAGACCCAGTCATCATCGCCAGTCGCCACCCATGCCCAGCGATCCTATCATCCTGTTGGCTGAGTTAGGAAGGGGCATAACGAATGGCGCTTGGGAGGCATGGCTGGGTGTCAGAGAAGTAGGGGTTGGCACCGACCATGGGGGACAAAGGGTGTCGATCGGGAAAGGGCGGAGAAGGAAGGCGAGCATGGAGGATGCCCTCCCCCTCCCGAATTGATATAGCCCTGAACCTCCACATAGTCAACAACCTAACCCAGCAACACACAAGCACGCACGCTCGCACCGATCCAGCTCTAACTCCAGCTCAATTCGTCACTGTCGCAACTCTGCAGACTCTAGAGCCCTATGCTTGGTCTCCTCACCCTCCGAAGGACGACGACCCCCCACACTCCTTTCCTCGGCCAGAGCTCCAGCGCTAGCCGTCACCGTGTTCAACTCGGTCCTTCGAGCCAGATTCGCAACCACCCGCAGGAGAGGAGGGCGCCCGAGAGCCGCATACGGCCGCATCCAGCCAGCGTCAGCTCAATCCGATGCCGCCACGGCCTCACAGTACTGTTGTGACTCCACCACTGTCGAGAAGAAAGGGTGATGGGGAAATTTGGCGGAAGCAATTGACGATGAGCCTGAGGGGGTTGCACAGCAGATCGGCTGTGACGATGAGCCAGGGACGAGGAATCGACAATGGGGACGAGACGGATCATCCTACGCGGCATAGGAAGAAACGACGGTAGAAACCCCATTGTAAGTGCCCTAAGGACATCTCCAATGCCGTAGTCAATTGCTAGCTATAAGTAAACTCCATGTCATCTATAGATATCTTATATACGACCTTTCCAATAGACTAGTTTTAACGTGGTATATAAAATTAAATATGGACACATATATAATAGTGTACAATTGCATTGAAATCAACTATAAAGTATAGACTGACTAAAAAATTAGTAGCTAGCACACTCTCCTCTCCTACATATAAGCAAAAAAACTAAGTTGGAATCATTATAGCTAGTTGAAGTGGCATCATTAGTCATTAGAGATGTCCTAGGGAGATTTTTTTAAAAGTTCGGAACATGCATGTCAGATTGTCACCAACGGCTCCTTCAAAGCACTATTAACATTCTCTCTATTTATGCTTCTAAAATTTCTTCATAATTTATACAAAATTTACAATTTTATAGGGGGTCTGAAGATACTTTCAAAAGTTGTTAAGAAAGAAACCGAATAAGAACTTGGTGTTGCTCATTCAGGTTAGATGTATTTTTCCTCTCATTGAAATACATGCAATGCTCACGTCCTTGTTTCTTTCAACAAAAAGAACTTATAACTAATAAAAATTGTCCCGAAGCTCCAAATATCATGAAGTAGAAAGGATGCTTAAAGATTGAAGTACCATCTAACCCCTCATAATGCTTATCACTGTTCTCATCTATTTAAGCCCATAATTATTTGAGAAAAGATTTCTCTGCCTCTTGTGCAACAGCAGGCAGATACATCCTGCCATGCTTTTTCTTTGGAGTCAACAAGAACGTAAATTTTTTTCTCCTCCACAAGCACCATAGTATGTTTCAAAGTATCTCATTTTCCTGACTAAAAGGCAGAGCTGGTTAAGCACCATAGTACAAGAATCTTGGTCAATGTCTAATTCTATAGTTTGAAATGGACCATGTGAGATGTGGCTACTAGATCATCTCCGTGCAATCTCAGTGTAACCCTTGCACGTCACACGTGCACTTGCACGTACATAAGACTGATAAGGATATGGTATCATGTTGACATTTTCAGGTCGTGCCATAGCTCCTTTACAAGTGTAGTCATATTGTTCAAGAAAGATTTACGTACGTATTGTCACACATGAAGGTAGAAGGTAGTGGGGATGCCAATTTCTGGAATCTTGCTGCACTTGGGGCCACGAGTAACTAGTGGCTAGTCTATGGTTGGATCAAAAAGTAGCCTCTGAAATTGCTCTCCTGTTGCATGCATTTGGCTCTCACAGTGATGCAAACTAACAAATAGATGGTCAACTACATAGAGGTGCTCGCTGCCTAGGATGACATAATGAGCGGCCAACAACACACCTGCATCTTGGTCGTGATCCTGTCAATTTGCACAGCTGGTGATACAGTGGCTATGAGGGTGGTTAGGTCACAGAATCACCCATATACAGAACAGGCATGCAGCCATAAGTAGCAGAAGGGCAGCGTAGATATCTAACATGACAAACCAACAGAATATGTATGCGCATATGCAACTGATATGAACAGTGCTAGATAGGGAAGATCTCAAACAGGACCCCCACAAGGGCAATGGGCCAGTTATTTTTCCTTTTGACCAATGGTTCGTTATTGGGACTGCTGTAGCATTTGCACTTGTAGTTCCCTACATTCCACTGTATTCTCCTCACTCCACTCTCCTCTAGCACACTGTGGCATAGTTGTCAGTGTGCACTCACTCCACATACTATTGCTGCCCCTTTTGCTCAGCATTTACCATTAGGTAGTGGGTACACTGTATGTCTGTATCAATATTTGATTATTTGATATATTCACTCCTTAGTCCTTACATTGGATGCTTTGCGCCTTTGAGTCTGCTAATATTGTATCTAGGGTTCATATTGCACAAAATATGCACCATGATACATGCAGAGATGGTTCCTAATTATCATGCTGTAGCAATTGCCAAAAGATTTTAAGTATACTCAATACTCATCATCATTATGTCACTGATATTTCATCATAAAATAGTTTATGCTCATGAATAAACTGACACAATCTAATCATGACCATATGTTTAGATATAAAGCATACCCTTCCCTGCACAAATGATTAAGAGGAAGATAAACTCATGGCCTTGTTTGTTTGAACTGAAAGTTGCTGAAAGCTTTAATCTGAAAAGGTTGTGACCCTTCGAAAGATGTCTTAAAGAGTTCAAAAAATTATAAAAAATTATATTACGAATTCTAAAAGGAACTATTTAAAACCCCACAAAAATAACTACCGAGTATTGCATCATTTGGTTTATACAAAAATAACAAATTTTCATTTAATTTAATTTAAGTTGAAACAAACAAGGTCAATATGAAGCATGGCCAGTACCATCGAAGTGTCCAGGCTATTATTTCATCTATTGCGATACAGATAAGGAGTTGAATATGATTAACAGAAAAAAAAAATGCTTGAAAAAGGAACACAATGTAGTCTGCTTTGCCTTTAGTTACTGAAAAAGAAAATCCAACTTTTTAAGTAGTTTCAGCTAGTGCAGTTGACCTTGTGTTGTGGGATAACGATTTTCATCATAATCCTGTAGAACAATCATTACTGGTAGACAAAATCTAAAGTTAAAAACTTTTCTCTTTCCTCTGCCTGACCCATCATCCATGTATAAAAGGAGCAGGGGCACAATAGCTCCTCGCCAACAATCCTCCCAAGGGCATAACACTCTGTTAACAGAGATCAACATGTCTAAGCCCACATTTGTACTCACAATAATTCTTCTAATCCTTCTCTTTGACACATCTGCAGGTATGGTGTTTCCAATCTCTTATGTTCAATATATTAAATAATTAATTATATATTTTTGAGCAAGTTTTTTTGTCCTGATGCAGGCCAAAACATAGTGATTGAAAATGATAATGCTGTTACTCCGAAGTTGACAAAGATCTGCGTATGTTGAACTCAATATTTTTGACATAGTTTGTCATCTAAGGCAAAACTTTTGTGTCTTGAAGTTATTATTTCAATTACGATACGATGGCACTATGTAACAACTATCTATCTCTTGATGTACTCCTTAATATTGTAATGGTTGGTTAATTTTCCTATATATAACTTATGCTCCTCTCAATAACAAATATAGATGCTTATGCTTGAAACAGCTATATAACATCTTATTAGCTGATGATAGTGGTCATGAGTGAAGACTGTTTGAACTCATTTAGAAGAATATCATAACTTACAAATGTTATGCTTCGTTGTTCCTTTATATATACTTAATTCGACATACCATTGTTCTGTGTCCTCTAAATGCAGGGTTATAGCAGAAAAATTCTCACAGAGGTTCAGGATTATGACTATGGAGCGGCAAACTCTAGGCACGATCCACGCAGAAGGCCTGGGAACGGAGGCAGGAACCGCTAGGCAGCTAAGCTACTCCAGACACACCCCTGCGTATGATCGTGTGAAGATACTACCACATGAAGGGGGTTATATGAGAGAAACCAGACGTTTACTGTAGCAAGCCCAATATATGAATATTAAATTCCCTGTTGTATCCTTTATATATCCAAATGGATCGAAGAGCCATACAAATATACTATTATCCTATAAATATCCTAGTTGCATGGAGTTGAGACTGGCTCATTTTAAAGAGCACTTAGGTGTACTACTAAAACTAATGCATGCTCAAAGACGGTCGTCTATCATGCCATGTTGTGTGGTGATAACTATTTATGTGAGTCCATGTTGCTCGCTTCTCAATTTTGACTAGAAGTGGATCGTCCCTCCCTTAGACATTCTTCATGCTTGTGCAAGTACAACCGTCACATATACAGTTGAGGATAACAATTTAAACCAGGGAAAGAAATGCACAAAAATATCAGCTGGCAAAGTTATGGGATATGCTTACTATGGACTATAGAGCATGTAATTGTATTCAGTTTCCTTCTTCTTTTATGAAATAAGGACCAGGTTTGATGGGATAAGGATAAAGGTAGCCCTCTGGCCGAGAAAATCCAGCTTCATTCAAGCGGTCACTAAGCACATGTAGTATAGGTTTCTTCAATCCATACTCATGCCTATTCTTCTCCAGATACACGTTAGCTTCCTCTGCCACCTCCATTGTGAATGCAAATCTATTCTCTTGAGATAACATCAGCTGGTTGATGTCCAAGCATATGATTTTCCCGTTTTCCCTAACTTTTCTCACTTTCTCTTCTAAGAAAGGGATACGGTCCAACTTGTACCGCAACATGTCATCCTCTCTGGTCTGCATGAACATGTATCAAACGTTAGTACATATAGGAGTGAAGATGAAAATTCAAAAGCATGACAGCAATAGACATTTTTTGTATTTTAAAATTTTTTATCCCAGGGCACTTTGTTAACTACAATGCTATATAAACAACAAAGGCGTGCCAAACAACTACCTCACTGACTTTTTAACTGCTTGTCATGACCAGGCAATGCTGAATATGTGATAGTTAACCCAAAAGGAAAAGAAGGCTGCCACTTACTGTTACTGTTAGCATAATGGCAATGATCATAGATCCTCAACAACAGCACTATCGTGAAGGAAATTTCTGGAAGCAGCATACTGAAACCACTGCAATGTAACAATTTATGGCCTCTTATTTGACAGTTAAACAACCCGCAAATCAATTATTGAAAGCAAGATCATGACCCAGCACATCCAAAGCGGACGGCGCAGAAATCATACATCGCATCACACAATCATCCTCCTAACCCCAAACGTGCGCATGGTAATGGACTAATGGACACCGGCCAAGAACACACCTCGGTCAGTCCCCATCGAAATCACTGTCCCCATCCTAGCTAGGGAAGCAAAAGTCCCAGATCCCCTGATCATTTAGAAAAGGAAGGAATTGGAAATGAATGCACTGCAATCATGCGTGGTTGGAGGATTGGAGCAGAACAGCTGCTTGTGAGTTCGGCAGAAAGCCCGTCCTTCGATTCCGCTCCGCCCTAATCCTGGCTAAAAACTACTCGTACCACGCAGCCATAGGAGACGGACTTGTTCGGCCGTTGCGCATACCAGTTTCCGGCGACGCCACACTCGCCGGCCACCGCTGACCCGCCCGTCCTCACCACCGTTCCCGCTCCCGGGCTCGCTGCTCTGCTTTTTCTGAGAAGCAATCGAAAAAATAAATTCAAAATGTGTGATTTAGGGTCAATCGACGAGGAGAACGGAGGAGAAGAAGGGCAAGGGTAGTTAGGTTGAGCGGGCAAGCTTCCACCTGAGCTCTCACGGAGAGGGTGATGCCTCTGCGGCTGGGCTTGCCGCTTGCTCCGGTGGTGGAGAAGATGACGGCGTCGAGGTGGCCGTGGTGGCGGGGCGTAGCGAGGGAAGCCGCCATTGCTATTGGAATTGCCATAGCCGTTTCTGGACGAAGTCACTCCAAGGCCGCCCTTATCCGATTGGAGCAGTTTGCTGCAGGAACAACTCGTGGGCGGCATCACGTGGCCCATTTGTTCGGCACCGAACGCGTTCCGAGGCCGAACTTCAACTCGGGCCGAAAATGTTTCTACGGCCTAAACTTTGTAATGGGCTGAAGATTGGAGTTGGACAAGGAAACGGGCCATGGCGGCGAAAACGACCAAGACCGATTGCCCGTCGCCGTCGGCGAAGAACCAGAGGAGAAGAGCTTGGGATCGACGGGGACGGCACGGGCGATCCCATCGGCGACGAGGAAGAGGACGGGGCGCGGCGATGGGCGCGATGGGGAAGCTAAGGGTCTTCGTGGTGCAGGAGCCGGTCGTCGCTGCCTCCTGCCTCATCGCCGGCTTCGGTACCCGCTCCTCCCTTCCCTTCCGCCCTTAACGAATGCAGCGCAAACGCTCCATTCTCCAGCTCTCCATGTGCACACATGAGGTTACCATCAAGCTCTTCTTCGCCATGACGCTTCTCGTTATCTCGGGTTGGGGAACCTCCGGATTGGGTTCTGCTCGGGATGTTTCTTATACGCCTTCCACAATTGCTGAGAAGCAATAATACAGTTTGAATGATCTAGGTTCTTGAACTTATAACAGAGCAAATCTGCATCCCTCAAAGCTAGAATTGTGAACCCTGCTAGATCATCAGGCTTGCTCAGCAGCTCCGCACGCGATAGCTGAACAAAGCCTATCAGAATGTGTGCTGCTGTTACTTGTTGGGGAGATTTGTTGCATCTTATTGCGTATAAGAATTTGAGTTCTAGTTGCGATTTGATACATATACTATGGTTTGCATCAGATGGTAATTTCCTGCACAGGTATGCAATCATGACAGTGCACAAGCATGCCAAATTATCTTAGACTTGGTGCAATTGGGTGTGTACTGTGCATTCAAAATTGTAGCCCTATTTCGCCCACATAATATTTAAGTAAGTCTAATTTTCAATATAAAGATTTTCTAGTAAATCTATTTGAAGGTTTTAATGGAATTTTGATTGATGTTCACGCATGCATGTATGCTTGATTATCACTAATTTATCAAATATGCTAAACAGAAGAGTGTTTGTTATGGCTTACAAGTTACATTGTGAAACAATTGGATAAGTTACAGTGTTAACACTTGGATCTGTCTTGGCTTTGCCCTTGTCTAGTTAATTATGTCGAGGCCCTTGGTATATAATGGTACTCACTGTTTTTTTTTTGTTTCATATCGATGGTTTTGTTCTCAGCCTTATCGGGTTTCATTTTTTAGCCTACCCCATAACCCCAACTTGCTTGGGACTAAAAGGCTTTGTTGTTGTTTGTTGCTCTGCTCTAGCTAAAGGGCTGGGGTTTACTGTTGTTAACGAAATGTAATTAGTCTTGCTTAGTGGTTTGATGTCACAGGTCTTCTGGACTTCTACCTTAAGATGAATAGCATATTGCCAACTGATCTGCCTGTCGGTTTTGTTATCTCGCCACTAGCACTAGCAATATTCTGCTTCTCTCCATAATATCTGGATACCTACTTTTCCATTGAAGTTCATAAGAAATATCTGTATTTGGCTATTTCCTTCTCTGTTTGTCTGCTCCTGCTCCTTGTTGTGTAGTTTGTGACAAAGAGAATTTATAGATAAATCTCAAGGGAGAAATGTATAAAAGTTTGACTTGTTGGACGCTTGAACTATGCTTGGACACAGTATTTGTGCAATTGTATACTCTCTCTCACTTGGGTTTCTCATGTGTTTATCTTTGGAAAAATTGCATTAGACCTGCATGTTCTATGCAGAAACTACAATTAGATTCTTGGACAATTCATGGTTTTCTTCTGGTATGTTATTATGTTTCATGGGTTTTAAATTTGTTTGTTCAATCAGTTACTTATCCTTCGAACTGATATCTTCAAGTGGCTCATGATGTTTTGCCTGTGCAATTTCAGGTCTTCTTCTTCCAGCCGTTGTTAGGCCCATTTTGGATTCATTTGAGACTGCCAAACAAGTTCCGACAACCAACTCTAAGTGATGTATGTGATTTTTCTCGTCTACAATCTCAATTTTGTCAGTGTATATCACTGGAAATTTGTTGAAAATGAACTACTGATTGTTTCTCTTGATTTCCAAAATAATCATTGACGTTTTCAATGAATGGGTAAAACATGCATAGCATAGGCCATTTTCCAATTTTACCATGTTTTTCATGTGCCATTGAAATTTTCTTCCCTTGATTTCTAAGTAACTTTATTTGGTGCGATTCCACATCAACCAAGTATGCATGGATTGAGGCATAAAGCAGGACTAGCAGCTAAATTATGTCCAAGCTATCTTTGGAGCTTTTCTACATAGCTTCTTTGTTCTCAGTTTACAGTTTTAGACTAGGAGTGCCTGTGTTCACCTATGTTTTGTATAGCAGTGTTCTGTTTGGCGCTAGGCAGTAGTTGACTGACTCTTGCATAGCGCCTAACGCTGCCTAGGCCTAGGAGGCCAATGTGGGTGTGGCACAGCATAAGAGTATCTCCAACAGGCCATCTATAATACTGTAGCAGATACAGATGGGTTGTTGGAGTGAAGGAATCTTTTACATAGTAGTGTAAATTGTGAAGAAGTTTTTAAGGGATGGATAGAGGTGGCGCTAATAGTGTTTTAGAGGGGTGATATAGAGGGGTTGTTGGTGATGCTGAGCGAGGGAGAGATGGAGAAAACACTGGCGTGGAGATCCCACCGATAGTGGGGTGCTGCGCGATTGGTACTAGACCAATCTTTTAATTGATTGCTTGATATGAAAGATGTGTCTCCTCTATTTATATAGATGAGGTTGGCCCCAACAAAAAGGAAACTAATCGATCGCTTGCAACCTAATCTGACCTTAGCTAATCTCTAATAGATAGCAACTAGTATAGTTATATCCCCGACTTCCTAACTTATTCAGATATAATTCTTTGCTATGGCAGGTTGCCATTCATGCAAATGAACAGTAATTCTGGCGCCATGTGCAGCCCTGAGCCCCTAGCATTCGCCTGTTGAGTCGCCCACATGCACATAACAGCGGGAGACTTAGTCCTATTGCCTAGGCAAGTAGGCAGGCTAGGCGGCTGCCTTGGACAACACTGTGTATTTATTCCATACTGCAACTAAAACAAAAGAGCGACTCCCTAGCCCAATAACCGGAGCGCATTAGCTGAGTTTGTCTTACGTAGTATCAATTTTAAACCTTCTTGATCTTTTAACATTACAAATTCTATTAACATAACAGTAGTTACTTTCCTTTTGCTACTGCTGCAGGTCATTGCTGGTGTCACTAGCAAGAAATAAGAGTATTGATCTTGTGATGTGGAACTATTTCCTTTCCAGTCACTCCCTCTTTACTGTTGTAAGTCTGCCTGGAACCAAGATGATAAGGCGCTCACAAAGTCACAAATATCGCCATGGACATTTGATGCTTTTCACATGTTTTGCCACCATCCTACTAAGTTTGTCAAAATAATGACTGTAGATGAAATTATCTTAGCGCACCACTTGCGGTATGAGAAAGGGACATGTTTACCTTCTAAGTAAAATGACGAGCATTCGTCGCACTCTGGGTATTGTTTTTGTTTCTCCTTTTGTGGCGCTGCGAGATAGTTGCTGTCTGTATCAATGGGTGGTGAGCTTGTGTGAGCAAGATGCATTTTTTCCGCTTATGAGTTTTAATTGTTGAAAACTTTGTGCCTGCCCCTAGTTTGGAGTGTTGGAAGCAATTGTAGTCGTCCTGTCATGTGACTTGTGAGTGAGTTGAATTCCCGCACGCTTCAATCAGTCTGTGTGAGATCTCATGTTATCCTTGAAACCTGTCTGCAATCACACTTCAATCAGTCTGGGATCTCATGCAATCCTTGATATCTGATCAATATTTCTTCTCTTTATGTCTGTCTTACAAGTTACAATCTTGGTGCTACAATGCACAACAAGCTGGAGCCGTTGACAGCGAAGATGTCAAGTTCCATTTCACATGAATGAAGAAGCAATGCATCTAGCTTTGGTAGTACCATCGTGTGCTGTACCGCCTGCCATTACGACGATCCACGTGAGCTTTCTGCCCCGCCCTCCTCTTTCCGAATGCTTTAGAGGACAGCACAGCTGGGCGCAGTCACACGGCCACCGTGAGCGAATTCGTCTGAGCCGCGTTGCAGGACGAGGTGGTGAACCCGATCAGTGCATCTGGACAAAGTTTTACAGTAGCAAGCACGAGCAGCTGAGCATTTTGTGTGAGTAGTAGGTTTAATTTTACTCTGCAATTTTTCCCTTTCTCACTCTTATTCAAGGTTTTTTTTGGTGAAATACAAGAGTTTTTTTCCTAGTGTTGACAACCTATGTTAACAACAGGGGACATCAGTGCCGGCCACTCCAGTTTACGCATCGTTTTCAAAGCTTTGCATTTGATCAGCTGTCGATCTGATAGTAATCAGATGTATGCATTTTACGTGGCCTCGGTCTTTTTGTGTAGATAGTTGTAGATCCATGCATCTGCTATGTAGGTCTGTAGCGTGATGGACCAAACGCGGTGAGACTGTGCGTCTCCAATTTCACGTGCCTGAAAGGGCTTTGGTCTCGTGGGATAAACGAGGTAGCACGGAAAGGAGAAGAGTGGTTAGAATCGAAGGTGTCTGCCTCAAAAGAGCAGAAAGAACAAACAAAAAGAGGATCGAAGGGGCCTGGACTTGGCCAGTTTGGTAGTGGCAGGCCAGGATATGAGTAGATCTGGGATGATTCTTTCCACCGTCCTCTCATGCCCTTGATTCGCCTAAATATGGTTCTGTGAAATGTACCGTGCCCTATCACTGATTGCTGCCGTTGTGGCCTTGTGGACGTGTGGTTTCTTACCTGTCACATATCTACTGGTCCAAGTTTAGATGAAGGGACGCGTAAATCATGACACGGAGCAGAAACCCAATCGTGGGGATACAAAGCAGCGGGGATTTTTTTAAATTTAAATTTTCTAGAATATCTTAACCGATGGATATTTATTTACTAGACCACGTCGATAAAACCGAAACCCGGGAAACTGGAATCATTTCCCCATGGATATAAGTAGTACACTGGTCACGTTGTTCCTGACCTTGTTACAAGAAAGACGCCAGTGCAGCTCACTCCAAAATGAGCTACTAGATGGCATCGCGCCATCAACCAGCGTAGGTACATGATAATCAATGCATGCGTCAGGAGCCGTCATTCTTGATCTTTCGTTCTCTGGAACAGTGCAACAGCTAGCTTCCCCCTGACTTCTTCGTCTCACCTCGTCACCGCTCTGGTCTTCGATCGTGAGCGCGTGTGGCGACCCGGCTTTCGCTGTTGCTCGAATCTCTCGATCGGCGGCGAGCAGACACGTGGCAGCCCGGCGGCACCCTCACGCCGCCGTATGTCGTCACCGCGCCATGCATGCGTCCGGGCTCCGTCCGCCTCCGCCTGCGAGCTCGCCGGGGCTGGCGAGGTTTTCGCCATTGGATTCATGCATCTGGAACTCACGCACGAACGCCGATGCATGCGTCGCCTTCGGGTACGGACGTGGTGGTCCATCCGCCCGTGTGCGCGCGCGCGCTGCTTGCTGGCCTGCCGGCCGTGGCGGCCACCGAGGCACGTGCAAAACGCGCGCGCGGGGTGGTGGTTTAAAACTAGCTAGGGACCGATCGATGAGGTGTCGCCGTCGGGATCGGAGACGGGAGATCGATGGATG
Organism: Raddia guianensis; assembly: GCA_036346415.1. NCBI lineage: Eukaryota > Viridiplantae > Streptophyta > Magnoliopsida > Poales > Poaceae > Raddia > Raddia guianensis. The sequence continues at coordinate 53,139,402 of CM070534.1, forward strand.
GGTCGAAGGGAATGATCGATGGAGGTGCATGCACCCTGTCATGCTCCCTTACGGAAGCGCTCCGGCCTGCGGTGGCGTCATCATTCGCGGGAGATGCACCTTAGTTCTAATCTAGTACCTATGGTTGTGCGAAAAATCTTAAATATACAAAAGGGAGTTTCAGCCTCCCCTCGTTGCCACGCGCCATCGCCAATGTGCCACGTCGCCTGTTTATCCGCAGCCGTCCAATCCCGTGAGCTAGTCAGATCCAACCGTCCATTAATTTTTTACGTATAAAAGAAATTTTTCGCCCAAATCTCGGCAACTCAGACGCTTTGCCCGGTTGGTTAGCTGAGGTAAATACAGCCACTAGTGGAGCCTGCATTAATGCTCAATGGCGCCACATGTCACCAAGAATGCCTGCCTGCCTCTCTGGCCTACTCTCGGTTGCTGACGTGGCAGGCCGAGTTAAGTGGGCCCCCTTCCACGTATGAGTGTTGCATCGCCTGCTGATATGCTGCTTCTGAATTCGGATAGCATGGTCAAGACGCCAACATCGATCCGTGGAAATTGTGTAGCTATATATGCATCAGAAATTGTGTAGCTATATATGCATCAGTTTGACGGCTAAAATCAACTATAAACTGCTCGAAAAAATGGTAGGTACGTAGCTTTTGCTAGTTGCCCAAATTCCACCGCTATACATGTGGTTGCGTCATCGTCTCATATATTGGTAGCGTGCTAGATCAATTTGTGTTTCAAACTTGCAAAACGAGCCGAACCGGCATGCATGCAGGCTTGCCGGTGCATGGCTGTGCTTAAAGCTCTTGCGGGTTGCGGTGGTGTGTTCAAGGTCATTTTTGGTTTGTGATTTTGTTTGGTTCGGTTTTGGCATCAACTAGCTCGGCTGTAGCAATCTATGTTCTAATAGGAGGGGACAGTATATTGTCGTCAGCTTTACCGACATAATAGTAAAGAAATACTATCAATACAAAACTCCATTGACATACGAAATATTGTTCTTGACAATAAAAAGATATGTGCTAATAGAAGAGTGGGAACATTATTAGAGTCCAGTAATCCTATTATTTACATACTGTCAGCACCCTCCTTCCCCTACACCAACTCCCACACCAGCCTCCCCGACGCCATCGCCCAGAAGCCAACGAGCTCCCCGTTATAGACCGTGTCGTGTAGTGGAGATTGAGCTCAAAGGCCGAGCCGTCCACCGCCTTCACCTAGATCTTGTCTACGAGTGCTCACCAATTCACTGTCAACCTAGATGCGGTTGTGGCGAGCTTGTTGCCGGTGGGAAGGGAGTTGCCGCCATTGCCGCCCTGAGCCACCATTCCGCAATCGCTGTCCCACCTCTCCTCGCCCCGAGCTACGGTCGTCCCCTCACATCTCCTCATCATCGTGGGTCGTCCCCTCACATCTCCTCGTCATCGCGCCCCCTACTTTGAGCCGCCACATCGACATTGCACAACGAACACTAGCTCTGGGCGCTACTCACACCTATGGTGCACTGTAGGCACTGCTCGTGCTGGTTGTAGTTACCGAGGCCTCTGCTTCGGTCAAGGTCGGCGTCGACGACATCGGATGTGGCGGCGCATGAGCTTGGTGGCGCCGGTGATGGTGGTACGAGGGAAGCGGCGTTGGCATCGTGTGAGAGGGGGGAGAGAGAGAGTGGGGCAGAGAGAGATAAGGAAAGAGGGAAAGAGGAAGAGGGATACCATATGGATAATTTTCGTCATGTATAATGCTGAGTAGGATGGCACGTCATCAAACCGCCATGTACAAACCATTTTAGACCTACCATGAAATGAAATTCCAACTTCATGCCTAGATGAGAACTCAAGCCAGCTTCACGTATCTGCGTGCAATTTACACTAAGCAAGATATTTTGTTTTTTTTACGCCAGGTTCTTTACTATCACAAAGACATTTCTAAAAATTCTTAAAAAAAATGATAAATGAAATGGATCAACTTTAAGAAGTAGAGTCAAGAACCTCTTAAAACCAATCTTAGCTCAACCACTACAAAAATGCTCTTAAACTCCAACCATAATTGAAGGAAGAACATCATTGCAACAATCTCAAACGATTGTCTTGCAGAAATTCTCAATGATGCCAGTATACTCCCCAAAAATGATCTGTAAAAAAAAACTTTTGTTGTATTAAAACCACATTGTTATGATAAATTCACATACCCCATGCTTACATGGGTTTTATGTTTATTATCTTTTGCTTTCCTGTCCCTCTTTAAAAAAAAATTCTTTTGTCTAGGATGCAAACCAAAAATCAATTCCCAACCATATAACGAAATGTTTCTCGGTAATTCAAAATTTAGACGCATACGACAAATGAGTGTCAAATTCTATCAGTGTTATTAAGCTAGTATTTAATTGAGCCTAGGTCTCGAATCCAGCCCTTGAGTTAAACGTACATACGTACGTGCACAGCTCCGATGATGAACATGTCACGTGTGTACCAGCTGCGCACGGTACCGCACGAGGCCTCCGTTGAATTGAATAACCAATGGAGGCGAGCAGATGGCGACTCGCGATCCAGAATCCAGTCATCGGGACTGTAGCACCGTACCCGCTGCTCCTGCAGCGTCCGCGTGCACCTGTGGGCTGTGGCGACCAGGAAAAACCAAGGTTGTTTTCGCGGGAGATTGCCGTCGAGCTGGGCCTGGTATGTATCGTCCACCTCTGAAGTACGCACCTGGACTCTGGTCCCTCGAGGTCGAGCCGTCGAGGCGGCTGGCACGCGCGCGGACGGAGGCAGAGCATCGCGCGCAAGCGAGCATGCGTCGCCAAAAATATCTTGCAGCCAAGCATGCTGCATGTATGGTTGCTCGGTGGTCTCGTCAGCCCAAGCTGATTGATTAGCTAGTATGTATCGCCGGTAGAATGGCGTCAAACAAACGTGGGATACGTGCGTACGATGTTCTCGATGTATTCGAAGAAATGGATCGTTAGAAATACTCCTGTATTGCATGCGTCTTCCATTGTACAAAACAATTAATTTTTTGTCACGTCTTTCAGTAGTCACGTTGCAACCGTCGAGACAACACGGCTATTCTAAAAGGTTAAGAAAATCGTATTCTCAACGACTATTTCGATAACTTGGCTATTCCTCAACAAGACATATTTCGATAGCCACGATAATGCTCCGTCACGACAAGATTAACCATAAGAACTTCTGAACAAAGCCTTGCGGCAGCCTTGCGGCCCATGCCACAATGTGTTGTCACCACAAGAATAGTGTGCACAATGCCATGGGACCCGCTGAGGACATCCACTAGCTGCCCAAAAAATTCCTCAAAAAATTTCTCCTCTTTAAATCCAGTTTCTGAGCCCTCAAGTATACTTCCCAACACGCCACCGCATACTCAGGCATGCTTCCTAACATGACACCACACATTCTCTGTTCACGGCTACATGGCGCACCCTGGCGGAACGTCCACAACATGGTATCTTCCTGCAATGCCGTGATGCTACCCTCTGTGCAACATTGGTCGCATCGCTCTCCGCAACGCTTCCTCCATTCCGATCTATCTGGCCATCTCACCACATCTGATGGTTGGTCTAATTATGAGCGCCGAAGCGTCTATCTTCGATAGCCACACTGTCGGGCCTATCATCATGCCTGGTCGATCCTTGCAGACGATAGCCCATTGAATGGTCCAGGCCACCCTTTCGAGTGTTCGACTCCACCGATCGATTTGTCAATCACCGCAATGCTCCACCTTACGCTAAACCATGCTTTTTACTCAGCACATGCGTGTATGCATAATCCCCATGCCTCCTCCAAGATCATCTACATGATGAAAACTCAGCTCTAGTACCACTTGTTATAAAAACAAGACGTTGATTTTTTTTGATAGAGGAAGATTAAATTGCTTTCAAGAACAAAACATCAAGTTGATACAAAGTCTTGAAATTCTCCCGGCCTCTGCATAACAAGATGCACACAGCCAAATAAGGACAGAAACAAACACACTCTAGTGACTATCAATCCGTAGACTAGAACGCCACCCATGTGCTTGGGAAAAAAAGGCCTTGGCCACCTGCTCCAAACGGTGTAAAGAATCCATAATTGAAACGGGGGGCTGTTGGGCTCCAGCGACCCGAGCGGGTGTTCCCCTTCCAATCCCTAGCGCCCCCCGGCGGCGGCGGCGGTGGCGACGCCGACGGCTGCCCGTCGCCGGCCGGCCATCTCGGCGCTCTTGCCACGGCGCCAAGCCTGATGGTGGGATGCGAGGTGGTCTCCTTCCCCTTTTCTCCCCATCCCTGATCTGGTGCTGGCCCGTCCGGCGGTGGAGGCGGTCGGCGGCGCCGCTGTGGCAGCGCGGCGGCGGACAGCGTGGTCACGGTGGTGATCCACGGTGGCAAGCTGCGGGTGCCCTTCTTCCAGATCTGGCGCCCACGTTTGCTCTCCCCTTTGTCTGCTTGCCTTGGCCGACCAATGGTGCGTCTTGCCGTCGTCGTTCCCCCGGGACAACGCCCCCTCGCCGGCTCCTTGGCGTTGTTCTTGGCGGCTCGGCGCGCTCTCCTCGTCTTCGGCTTGGGAGCGGCGGGCTGCCCGGCCGCACGGGCGGCCACGGCGGCCACGTTGATTGATGGCGTTGGTCTTCCCATGGCGGCTGTCGCAGTCCGTAGGCGGCGAGCGCGTGGTTCCGGTGACCGGTGTGGTCGCAATGCCGCGGCACTTCGGCTTCCATCCTCCAAGCCGCTCTCTTGGTGGTCGACGTCTTTCGCGACGAGCAGGTGCGAGATGCGGCTACGGCAAATCCTTCAATGCTCCCCTGAGTTTGGTGGTGAGGGATTGCTGGCAAGGTTGTGGTTGTGGCAGTTTTGAACGTCTTCGGAGCCGAGAACTTCGCACGTGGTGACCACGCCTATAGCATCTTTTCTTTTGGTCCGAAGGGATGGAGTCGGGCCTTCGTTGGCTCCCTTCTTCCTCGACGTTTTTTATAGCGGCAGTGCTATGGTGAAGAGGGCTAGTTGCTGTGGTTCGGCGCTGGCTCGCGGTGGATCGGCGACGGCGTGCCTTCTTGTCTCTCCGAGTTCAGTGGAGTCTTCAGGTTGCTGGTCTTTGAGTTCCTTTGGTGTTGTGACTCTTTCAGCATGTTGTCGTGGGGTGCGTGCATTGCGAGCGAAAGCTTCGCCCGGTTCCCTTTCTGGGCCGGCGATGGCGGCGTCGGTTGACGTTGTTCCCTCCTTGGAGGCATCGCCGGGGGCGCATGTCCCATGGCAATGGGTGAAAATCCAGATTGCATACTAGGTGACGATGACGGGCTTCATCGTCATTTCCTTGTTGAAGGCGTCGTTTTGTCTTTTTCTATGCTGATTTGGGTTCTCAATCTCATAGGCTTCTCTTTAAGAGCTATCCTGACTTCATTGGGTTCGGTGTTTAGTGTGTCAGGGGGCTTAGTGGGTGTCAGGGAGTTTTGGGTTGACGGCCTTGATAAGGACGTTTTACCTCTCTCTTCGTTCGCCCGTTCTTTTATTTTCTTTTCTTCTTTGGGCTGTGTGCATTTTTGCTATGCAGAGGCCGGGAGTGTTCTCAGTTTGATTGTATCTTCTCGATGTAATTGTCTGAGTTCATTAAAGACTTCCTTTTTCGAAAAAAAAGATCGTAGCTCCTGCTTCTGAAGCACAACCCAAGTACGAAGCCGATGGGTAATATTGAAGATAACCTGCAAAGGAGACAAGGTAAATTTCTTTTGAAAAACTAAGTCACGACACCGACGTTGATACTAGTGAACGACACCGAAGACACGATATTTGGTAGCGCAGTTTGACTCTCTGACTATATCTATGAGGTAATGATTATGTGTGCTCCTCCACAACAACGCAGCACACTGGTCACCCAGATCACATTCTCATACTGGTCACGACCCCTTGCGTGCCTATGCCGCTGCTTTAGTCGTTACAGGTTACACCAAGGGTGTCCCCTATTTATAATGGAGACCAGATACGAGTTTGACCCTAACACAACCTCCCTTGTCTATTATAGCTCAGAATCAAGTTAACCTACTTGTACACATATTCGTCACGTACCAAACTATAACAATTAATGTCGTTGCTCCACGACCAGAACGTGGGAGTTAGCTAACGAGGTGATTAATTAACGTTAATGTTCCATATGTAGAGCCTTTAATGGCTTGTAGTTAGGGTGACAGTTATTCTCCTTAGGACATGTACAATACTAGAAACGATTGTTGTCTCTAAAACAATGCCATGTCACTTAGAGACAGCTTTATAGACAGTATACATACAATGGGCTGTCTGCACAGTCATTTAATAGTTGCATTGAATTTAAAAACTGTGGTTATCAAGAGGCTATAAAATTAAAATGAAATTTTAAAAATAAAAACAAACAATAGATAATCAAAAATTTAAAAATAAAAATTTAAACTTTTTTAAATTTATATGACAAGTGTAATCTAGTTTTATTTGAAAAAAAAGGGTCAGAAACTCATTTTTGAAATCGGTTCGGTGATCAGAGATACTAATCAAAAGATATAGCAAAAATATGGACTAGATAATATGCTTTATGTGCATGCCATGAAGTGCGCGGGAGAAAAAAGGACATGCAGAAGCTGCTTTGCGGTGCTACCGCCGTCGCTTGCCAAGCGACGGTCTCTTCCTCTCTCTCTTTCAACTCTGAAAAAATATGACTTGGCACCTACTGTAGCCGGCTTAGAGATGGTTGATCTGGAGCATTGTACATGCCCTTAGTTGGCCATAAAATCCGATGCGTGGAAAGATCAACGAGAGAGACATTTATACTGAAGCTTGTTCATTCATACCAATGGCACACTAGAGTAGTGTTGTTATCCTCGTTATCAGGATCAGGATCAGACCTAAGCCAGAATAAATCTTTGTGTCTCTTTTCTTTTTTATTTTTACGCTAAAAACTTTTAACGTCTCGAAAGTCCCACGGTGGAGGAAAAAAGGACTTTCTAACCCCTCATTTCAAAAATAAGTTTGACGGAAAATCAAATTCTCAATTATTAATTAAAACTAGGACACCATTATTTACAGGTTGTGCAGAGTTACTGAATCGGCCTCACCGGACCTATTCTCTAAGATTATGGATTGCAATTTTCAAATCACTTGGTAATGACGTCCGCTTTGATTTTTCTTATAACCTCCCCCGGTGGAGTTGAATTCATCTTGATCTTGCAAAAACTGGGAGTAGAGAACATCCGCAGCTATTTCTGAGAAGGGCTGAAACTGCAAGGTTCTCACGATCGTGTCATTGAAAATTTGCTCCAACATTTCAGCAGATCTGTATTCGAATTATACGCCGCATTGGTCCAGCACATGCAGGTCACCGTTGTAATATTGTAGTTAGTGGAATGATTGCGCTAGCACTGATCTATAACTGCGAAAAGGTTCTTTTTTATCCTTAAAATACTATAGATATATTTGAAGCTTTTGACATATTTTTGTAAAAAGATTTTTAAAAAAGATTTTAAATACAAGATAAAAAAAACACACACAAAGAGAGAGAGAGAGAGAGAGAGAGAGAGGAACCACAGCAGCGGTGATGCCTAGCTAGGCCTGTGTGGAAGGCACTTAGAGCATCTCCAGTGGTAGAGATAGCAGTTGGCTATAAGCCAGCACTAGAGGCAACTTGTTCAATGGTGATAGTTTTAGTGTTAGCTTTAAAATTGATTTGGGCCCATATGTAATAGTCTCAATGCACCTTGTAATCCGTTAAGAGACTAACTCTTAGCTAAGAGATAGTCTCTATCTCTCTCTCCTCCACATAAGCAAAAAGCTGAGATGGCCATCTTAAGAGCCAGCTGTCAAGGATAAAATCACGGCCCATTGCCATGGCCCACTCCCTGACGGCCCACTCGACCAGCCTACCAGGGCCCAGCTCCCTAGAAGGTTCTATCTGGCCCGTATGTATCCTGCCGGACAGCTTCCTGACTGGCATGATGCGTAACGGTCAAAGAATCGTGTTTGAGTCTGTCTCGAACAGGAATTCTGTACGGCTACGTGAAGACCCGAACGTGGTTTCCCGGATTGGAATAGGAGTCGTGATCCCTAAGAATCAGAGTATGCCTTATCTATCTCGGGATGTATTTGGCACGTTGAGTTCGTTACGATCTCATAGTTAGCCCGGCCCAATTATCCCTTGATAGGTCGGTTTGCTAAGCACTATATAAACAGGGCCCCCACGGCGTGTTGAGGGGTCAAGCCATCGTCTGATAGCACACCTGATCTTCGCATCATAGCATATTGCTTCTCTGTATACACATAATCTCGTCGAGACTTGTTCGTCTCGTTGAGCCACCTCTTGTATTCATCTTTGATATAAGAAAGGCTGGACGTAGGGCTATTATCTCTCCCGAAAGGCCTGAACCAGGATAAAAACCTCTGTCTCCCTGTTCGTTGTTGGTTGCTGTTTAGCTTGTTTTCTATCTCCCCTTTCTAAGAACCTTAGTTAATTTGGGTCAATATCCCAACCGTCGACACCAGCTGACTAGGACCCATTGGAGATGCTCTTAAGGCGATTTGAAGAGGCAGCAATAGCTCGGGAAGACAAGAAGGAGGCAAAACAGCGTTGGCACAAACAAGGAGAGGGAGACCATCTTCAATTTTGTTTCTTTTCTTTTTTTTTTTTTGATAAAGAGATTATGGTTCTTTTAGAGCTCCAATGTATTCTCTTAAAAAAAACCACTTTTTTATTACCTAGATAAGAAAATTCCCTCTCCGTTTTTTTCCATGAATTCATTCGAAGAGATGCGAATGAAGATGATGGAAAATAAACGAAAAAATGTCAAGAATGAAAAAGGTAACGGAACAAAGAAAAAATAGTTGAAGATGATCTCAGGCAGAGACCCATGGGTATGGATAGGACTATAGGAATAATTTAGGGGTTGATGTTAGAACAGTTCTTTTATAAAACAAATTGGTTTTCCTAGAAAACCGACTGGTTTCCATTAAAATCAAATGTAGGGTGGTGCCAATGGGCTTTGTTTCAAATTGGTCTGTTTTCAAAACAAAACTGACCTTGTTTCAATCATCATCGACACTTTTCGACCATGAATTTCACAAGCATTTGTACGGAGTTGGATGCATTGGAGAATAGTAGCATTTTAATTTTACACATGAACTATGATTTGGTAGCGATCTCTTTAAAAACATGTGCCTATTAAGTTTTTAAGACCTACCTGTCTCACTGGTCGCCAGGTTAGAAATAACATTAATTAAGCACATTCTTTTAGGACGAACAAATTAGCATTCCATTATATAGATGACCCAGCTGGCTCACTGATCACCATGTTAACAACAATAGGAAGCATCACGCCAGATATGTTAGCTTTCAGGTTCATTATGCAAAACTCCCTAAAATGAAAGTGAAGAAAACACGGTCTAGAACCACATATCATACACACATTTGAAATGATAAATTAGCAAAGATAAAAATTTGCGTGTGCAATTCATCGCTTGACTCAACAAAATTGTCTCCCATATCTGAAGTTTTTTTTGTATATTTCACTACGTAGTGACAGATTTTTAATCCATTATTAAAAAGTAGAGAATCTGAAGTTTTGTGTCTTGTTCTTTACAATTAAATTTAAATTTAAAGTGTCGAGGCATGGTTTCAACCTCCCGGGCTCCAACAATAAATTTGTTATCTTATGGGACCCAAAGCGGTTTTTTGCAGCTACTTCCTCAAATCATCATAGCTTGCACACGGAGTTGAAGTTAATGATCCTACGTGAAACACTTCTTATTTGATGAATCGGGCCAAATCGATATAAGATTTTTCTATTACAATGTGTTTGCTTTGGCAGCTTTTTCTGGATTTCAATGGGCTTGTTTTTTGGTCCCCTCTTCTCGTGTGTTAGGCCTATTATTTTATAGACTTCTAGCAGAGCTAACCACGATATTTTAATTTCGGGGTGACCTCTTTTCTTGCGATCATGGAGGACGATGTGCTATTTCTTTATGTATTATGTTTACTTCTTCAAATCTGATGACCCTTTTTTCGCCTTATCTTAGGGTGGATCCTCTTTGGATGGCTCAGTTTATACCTGTGCTGACATATGTCCTTCAGCTCTAGTCACCCCGATATAACTGGCGAGTGCTCCTTGTTTGGTTACGCCACTTGTCATTTTTATCATGGTTTTCTTTGGCTGGTCGAAGTCAGATGAAGACGGATTGCTTTTACAGGGGGATTGAGGTGCCATCTAGTGTCAAAAGGCTACCGCTAAATTTTTTCATTTTCTACAAGCCAAATGATGTAGTACTTTGTAGTCATTTTTCTATGGTTTTAAGTGACTCTTTTCATCGGTTAATATTTCATAATATTTTGGACCCTCCAAGTACTCTCTCGGACGATCACAACTTTTTTAAATTATAATTTTCAGCTAGTTTCCATATACATTAGCACTAGTGCATGTTTTGAATCATCATGAAGCGGGCTAGAACCCAATTCATTTCATACACAAATAATATACGGATAACATGTCACCGGATACGAATGATATTTGTTAGATAACCCAACACTTATGCACACCCGTTTATAAAATAGAACAATTATTGACATTTGTATCTTTTTCGTTCAAACAATAAAAATAAGTTCTAAACCAATAAAAATCTTATATAGATATAAATCCAAATCAAATAGATAATATCCTCTCCGTTTTCACCCCCTAACCAGAACAGCAGCACCGCTGGCGTGGGCTGATCCGCCTCCCACGATCCAGTGATCAACCCAGCTGCAAAGCTCGAAGAGCTCAAGTGTGCGCAGGGCAGCCGGCTGAGCTTTTGCGAGCCTGCGAGCACATGGGCCGTATATCATCAAAGCGTCACCAAAAAGCGCAGACGCGGCGGGCGCACTGGGCGTCGCCGTACGGGCTTTGAATTCCCGTGCCCGAATCGGCATCACCGATGATGCCTCCCGGGCCCGCGCGCAGCAGCGTCAAGCGTGCCTCGCCACGCTTGGCCCACCCGTCAGTCCCTCTCCGCCCCGGAGCAGAACACCGGAAGGTTGCTGCGGGCACACGCCTCTCCAGTCTAGCTTGGCTTGTCAAAGCGGAGTGTGAGACTCGTGTGTTCCCTTGAACAGAACAGGCTGGTCGGAGCTTTGCTGCAGGCACTCGCCTGCATGCTACCATGTCGAAGCACGGGGCAGCATAGCGTGTGCGGTGTGCCGCATGTACTAATGTGTGTGTATGAATGCTCGATTTTCCGTCTCCGTCCTCTCTCTACGAGAATGCGAGAATACAGTTTTATGATGCTGATGTACAGAGTATCTCTGTATACTTTAATTAGAGTAAAAGTTGAAAACGAGTTACGGTTTTTAATGGCGGCCGAAATTACAGCTCATCCGTAATGATCAACTATGGTACGTAGGCCTAGATTACAACATGGCAGATTGGAAGTATTTTTTTAGTCCCAAAAAAATCAAAAGAAACCACTACTTTAGTCATTAGGGGATATAGATTAAGAATTGGGAAACACTATAGGCATGACGTCCAGCGCCTCCAGACTCCCGTGCGCGGCGCGCGAAACGCGCAGGGAGCTACGTGCAGCCAGCATGCAGGGGGCCCACGGCGTTTTTTTTTTGCGACCATAAATTTTGACTGGGTGCTCCAATCCAAAAACCGTTTGCGCCAACGTGTTCCTCGTATTTTTACGAACAAAACAAGATATAAGTTGCCATATAACTCTTCAAACTCATCTGGTGAAATTTGTGTTTCGCTTACTGAAACTTGGGTTTTCGCCTACTGAAACTTGGATTTTATATTCGTTAAACTTGCCGAACTGTCAAGTTTCATCAGGTTTAATGCAAGTTTCATCAAGTTTCAACAGGTCTCATACAAGTTTCTTCAAGTTTCATCAGGTCAATTCAAGTTTCAACAGGTTTCATCCAAGTTTCATCAGGCTACATCGAAGTTTCATCCAAGTTTCATCAGATTTCATGAGCACACGGCCAAGTTTCGTTAGTATAGATGTAAGTTTCGTAAGTGCCTTCTCCTAGTTTCACATCAAAAAAATTGAAAAAGTGAACACAAATTTAAAATTTTAAAATTATTTAAAATGGGTTGCTCTCGATTTTAGAAGAATTATGAAATTTATTCCACACATTTTGAACACTGTTTGAATTTTGTACAAAAATTAAAAGTTTAATTGGAAAATTGAGGAACTGGAATGACTAGCAACAGACTGCAACGACTAGCAACGAGGGAGCGCATGATGCGTTGGATCCGCGCGGCGCCGGCGATCGAACGGCCTAGGCTGGTCCGGACCGCGCGCCAGGCGTCGGACGTCTGACGCCTGGCGCTCACCAAAAGAATTTATTTAGCCCTCTATACGAGAGTGAATATCATTAGATAGATCCAAACCATCTTTTTCCCATTATCTAGCATCTCACCTTATCTCGGGTCTTACAAATAAAAGTTTCTTTTTGATTACTGCTAATTTCTTGCTGTTCGAAGGAGGCAGGGGCGGACGCAGCAAAAAAATGATAGGAGGGGCTGAAGTTTAGTTTAATACACAATTCTGAAATTTAGCCCCTTCTTCCCTTCTAGTTTACACTAAAAATTATAGGTGGGTCTAAGATGGGGCTGTACTATCATAGATAGCGTAGATGGGGCTAGAGCCCCACCTGACCTGGTGCTGGGTCCGCCCCTGGAAGGAGGTGTGAGGTCATATAGATGAAAAACGGTTGTTTAGATTTTTCTAATGGATGGTTGGTGTCGGGGATTAAATTACGGCCCATTGCCATGGCCCATTCCCTGACGGCCCGATCAAACAGCCTACCAGGGCCCAGCTCCCTGGAAGGTTCTATCTGGCCCATGTGCATCTGCGCCAACGACCTCTGGGCGGCACGGTCGCGTAACGGACCTAGGATTCGTGTTTGAGTCCGACTCAAACAAGAGTTCTGCGCGGCTACGTGAAGACCCGGACGTGGTTTCCCGGATTGGATTAGGAGCCGTGATCCCCAAGATTTGGAGTATACCTTATCTACCTCGGGATGTATTTGGCATGTATGAGTTCGTTACGAACTCGTAGTTAGCCCGGCTCGATTATCCCTTGATAGGTCGGTTTGCTCAGCACTATATAAACCAAGCCCCTACGGTGTTAAGGGGGCCGGGTCATCATCTTATAGCTTATCGCGCACTTGTACTCGCATAATCTCGCCGAGACTTGTTCGTCTCGTCGAGCCACCTCTTGTATTCATCCTTGATATATAAGAAAGGCTGGACGTAGGGCTATTATCTCTCCCGAGAGGCCTGAACCAGGATAAAAACTATGTCTCCCTGTTCGCTGTTGTTCGTGGTTGTTCGGCGTGTCTCCTATCTCAATCTTAAAGAACCTTAGCGACTTGAGATCGATATCTCAACCGTCGACAGCTGGCGCCGTCCGTGGGGATACGCAGATCGAGCATGTCGAACTCTATCGGCGACGAAGATTCTCCCGAGGACTACAACTCGGAAGGCGGGATGTCTCTTCCCCGCCAGATCGGATCGATCCTTCGATCTTGATCGCCTTCGAGATCTGGTTCCCGGCTTCGTGCTCGGGCCGGATCTCTTCGCCGGCGGCTCTTCGCCGGGCGCACGTCTGTCCCGCCACGAGCTCCGTGCTCGGGCCGGATCTCTCGCGACCGGCGACTCTTCGCCGGCGCGCGTCTGTCCCGCGACGAGCTCCGCGCTCGGGCCGGATCTCTTCGCGGGGCAGCTCTTCGCCGGAGCGCACGTCTGATCCCCACCACGAGCTCCGTGCTCGGTGGATCTCCTCGCACGGGCGACTCTTCGCCGGGCGCGCGTCTGTCCCCGCGACGAGCTCCGTGCTTTCGGGCCGGATCTCTTCAGCGCGGCAGCTCTTCGCCGGCGCGCGTCTGTCCCGCGACGAGCTCCGCGTTCGGGCTGGATCTCTTCGCGCGGCAGCTCTTCGCCCGCCAAGCAAGTCTCGTCCCCGCCACGAGCTCCGTGCTCGGGCCGGATCTCTCTCACCGGCGACTCTTCGCCGGGCGCGTCTGGTCCCGCGACGAGCTCCGCGCTCGGGCTGGATCTCTTCGCCGGCGACTCTTCGCCGGGGCGCGCGTCTGGTCCCGCGATGAGCTCCGTGCTCGAGGCGGATCAAAATTCCTCCGGATCCGGGCTGTTACTTTGGTCAGGATGACGGAGAGAGTGACCAAAGACTTGGAACATCGATCGCCGTAAGTTCCTCGTGTAGGTCTTTCGTTTCCTAACCGCGCTTTTTCTCAAATTCGCGCCTTAGTTCGTCCAAGTCTCTGACCGCCATATAAAGTTCAACCCATTGAGCGGTGAATGCTCGCGGCCCTGCGGCCCTTCTCACCACTTGTCTTCTCGGGCTACTCTTTCTCTCTGGTAACACTTGATGGTCGCCGGTCTTGCGAACTCTTGGCTCCGCAATCTTAAGGGTTTTCCTGTCCGTATCTTGTTTCAACAAGTTCCTAAACTCGAGTTGCGTAACACGGCATCCAACCTCGCGGCTAAGCTCGCTCGTAAGCCCTCCGCGGCAGAGGCACTTACCGCTCACGCACGACCACTTGGTAAAGCTCGCTCTCGTAAGCCCTCCGCGCGAGGCACTTTCCTTGTTCGGTTACCTTGAATCGCCTAACTTACGTTAACGGCGGTTCGAACGCAGTCGATCAGATACGGTGTCGCTCTAACTCTCTACGCACGTGCTTGAAGTCGCAAGTTCAGTCTCCATGCATCGTCTGTCTGCGGGGCTAGGGCGTCGCTCTTTCTCTGTGCACTGTTCGAGTTCGCAAACTCAGTCCTCGGCAACTGGCAGAACGGGCCGGAGTTAGGCCAAGCATTCTACCGGTTTTCTTAAAACTCTCTAGCGCTGTTTCGCCTTGCTCTCGGTTTCTGTTCGTCCTTTTCTTTTCTTTGCTCTTTTTTGCAGGAAAAATTGCTCGTCGAACTCTCGCTCGATTCAAGCGCTTTCGGCGGTCTTGAGTCTCGGCCAGCTCCTCGGAGGATCGCCTCTCCTCGGTCGATTGGAACTTGAGCTGAATTTCGCAACCCCATGCGTTTTCAGTTTTCAGGTTCCTTTCCTTAGCGTTAGTTTTCCAAAACCTCGTTGGTCTTCGCTCCGTGGCGCTCCTCGCGTCTGAGCATGTCTTTTATCCGCAACGACACATGCGGCTCCGGTTAACAAGGCGGTGCACCACCGATGGAGTTACGCCCACCGTAAGTCGATTCTCATCGCAACGGGCATGCCCACCGTAAGTCGATTCTCATCGCAACGGCACTCTGGCGCTGGTTCGCGCACCGCCGAGGCTACACTGCTTGCACGGGTCCATGCCCGGATAAGATTTCGCCTCGCGCGTTTTGCCTGCGGCTAAGGTCCCGATCGCCTTCCCTGGTTAGCGGTCTTAGCCACAGCGGGGCTGCACTTGCCCGCACACGCCTTTTTTATCCATGCTACGTCCTTCCTTGCACGGTGATCCGGAGCAATGCACCACCAACGGAGTCCTGCCCACCGTAAGCCGATTCTCATCGCAACGGGCACTCCTGGCGTCGGTTCCGCATTCGCCGAGGTGACACTAACGCTATCGGGGGACGTACCCGGAAAAAATTATGTCTTGTGCGGGTAGGTCGTCTTTAGCGTGTTCTTCAAAACTCACTTTGCTCTTCTTAGAGCCTGTTCTTGCCCTCTTTTTTCTTCTTGCTGGCCCGTTTCTTGTTTGTCTTCTGCAGGAAGTACAGGAACGGGGAGCGTCAGACTCCGGTGATGGTCGCGGCGAGGTTCCAGGCTTCCCACCAAAACCGATGTCTGCATCCCTCTCTTCCCTGGTTGGCTCCGCGCATGCCCAGGGACTGATTCACTTCACCCGCGTATGATTTCGCCTTTGCCCGTCGACCTTCACGGTTCGGCTAAGTCAAGATAGTGCGCCACCAACGGAGTCCCGCCCACCGTAGTCGATTCTCATCGCGAACGGCAAGCCCATCGTAGTCGATTCTCATCGCAATGCGGGCACTCCAGCGTCGGTTCGCAAGATTTGCCAAGACAACGCTAACACCGCCGCAAGGAATACGTCATGGGTAAAGCGTTGATTTCACACGTTCTCTTGTGGTTACGATTGCATCGGGTTGTGATTCACCTCGCGGGCAGCTCTTCGCCGGCGCGATCTCGTCCCCGCGACGAGCTTCGTGCTCGGGCCGGATCACCTCGCCGGGCGACTCTTCGCCGGCGCGCGTCTGTTCCCGCGACGAGCTCGTGCTCGGGATGGATGGCCTTTGACCGTGCGTCTTCGCTGGTCGCACTTTCGGTTCCTTTAACGAGCTCCGTGCTCGGGACTAGATCTCCTTACTTGGTTCCTTTGGCGAGCTCTCGCGCGGGGTGGGTCACCTTCCCCTCGTATGCATTGTGCGCTTCGCACACGATCTACGCCTGGGCACATCACCTCGCTCTGGCGCGACATTCGCCGAGAGCGCAATCCCTATTTCTCGGGCAAGCTCTGGCAGAGAGGTGGTTCCCTATCTTTTCCTAGGCATCCGAATGCTGGATGCAAGCAAGACGAGTCCGTCTCGCGACTTGCTATGTTCATTCTCCCGGAAGACCTGATCTTACCGGATGCGGTGGTACGCTCTTCACTACCAAGAAGTCAATCCTCCTTGGTGACGTTGACCTCAAGGAGATGATTCACCTCACTTCTTCCGATTTACAGACGAGGGTGGGTACTCTGCTCGACGGATGTCGTTCCTGCTCGACGCAAGCAGAGTTGCTCGGCGCCGGCGGGTTTGTTCGGTCTGAACACGACTTGTTCGGTTGAACCGTAACTGTTCGATGCGCTGTTGCACGTCTTTGTAGCAGAAATATACCTCTTCGTGACTTGGAGTCACAAGAGGATGACCCCACTCTAGTGAGTCCTTCCACTTGAGTCTCGGGGGCTAGCTGTCGGGATTAAATTACGGCCCATTGCCATGGCCCACTCCCTGACGGCCCGATCAAACAGCCTACCAGGGCCCAGCTCCCTGGAAGGTTCTATCTGGCCCATGTGCATCTGCCGAAACGACCTCTGGCCGCGGTCGCGTGAACGACCTAGGATTCGTGTTTGAGTCTGACTCGAACAAGAGTTCTGCGCGGCTACGTGAAGACCCGGACGTGGTTTCCCGGATTGGATTAGGAGCCGTGATCCCCAAGATTAGGAGATTACCTTATCTACCTCGGGATGTATTTGGCATGTACTGAGTTCGTTACGAACTCGTAGTTAGCCCGGCCCGATTATCCCTTGATAGGTCGGTTTGCTCAGCACTATATAAACCAAGCCCCTACGGTGTTAAGGGGGCCGGGTCATCATCTTATAGCTTATCGCGCACTTGTACTCGCATAATCTCGCCGAGACTTGTTCGTCTCGTCGAGCCACCTCTTGTATTCATCCTTGATATATAAGAAAGGCTGGACGTAGGGCTATTATCTCTCCCGAGAGGCCTGAACCAGGATAAAAACTATGTCTCCCTGTTCGTTGTTGTTCGTGGTTGTTCGGCGTGTCTCCTATCTCAATCTTAAAGAACCTTAGCGACTTGAGATCGATATCTCAACCGTCGACAGTTGGTGTTCTGTGTCTTGCACAGAAAGTGCTTAATGAAATGTTCATGTGGTAGTATCAAGCCAAATTTATGTGAAGGAAACGTTGATGCAGTAATATTTTGATGCAGATAAATCATTGATTGTTGGGTTGTGCTCTATTTATTTGGCCTCAGTTAAGAAAGATGAATGGTACCGACACTTGTGATGTTCCATTCAAGGTATACAGTAGCTCAACATGACCTCTATTTGTTTTAGTTTTGTTTAGTTGTAAATGCTTCAAATGCATGGTCTCATTTTGCTTGTAAGTCCCACCAATATTATGTTGATGTGTGTCTAAAGATGTTGCTTGTACATGTAGGTGCAGTCTTGTCTGTCACAAACAATTATCTTTGTTGCCCTGATTCTCTTTTGAGAACGTGTCCGTTGTAAAAACAAATATCTCTGTACATTTAGTAGGTTCTTTGTCTTGTTTTTCAACGGCTATGAGAGGTCTCAAACGGGCAGTGTTTGCATCCTGGCCTATATAAACTCGTGAAAACCCTCTCTTATAGTATGACTTAGGACTTGAACTTTATTCCTAGACACATGAGCCTAAACTAGAGCATAAAACTTCATATATCCTACATATCTACAAAAGGCTATCCCTTTATTGTTCCAATGTTGTTCTAGTGAGAATAAACTGTGTAATCTAAGTTGGTGATGCTGTCAAGCTTGTTACTCTTAGATTTTCAATCCTAAACGGCTTGGTGATGTGTTCTTGAGGAGCTTGCCCATGGCGTGTGTAGAAGCTTTCAACAAGTTGATTTGAAAGGCTCGGAGATTGCCTACCGGAGTGGTGAAAAGTTGTCATGAGTGGATAGAGCGAAGGCTCAAGCGGGAGCCGGTCTTTTGTTTAAGGGCTTGTCTCAACGGAGAGTAGAAGGAGAATTCCAAACCTCGATTGAACAAATCCATGTGTTCTTATTTCATCATTGCATTTACATCCAGTTCTTACTTGGAGTTCCTGTTTATGTCCGCTATAGTATGTTTGTATTTTGCTTATAATGGGATTTGCTTATTAAATTGGGTCATTAACCTGATAAGAGCAAAATCTGCATTAAAAATTTTAAAAGTTGTCTATTCACCCCCCCCCCCCTCTATGCCAATTAGACCCTTTCATGTTGGCATTGAGTTTTTCAGTTCTGATGAAGCTCGGAGGTGCTACAACAAGTATGCTAAGGATTGGGGTTTCGGACTTTCGATAAAAAGATATCAAGTAACACTAAGAATCACACTACAAAATAGTATGCGACTACCAGCAATCATGAGGATGAAATCAGACATATCTCGAATATAGTTGTCTACTAAATGCATGAGGTTCAACTTTTTAGAAACAAACTCATGGATATGTTGGCCAGACCCCAACTTTGTTAAAATTCTAGTAGACATCGTCTTTCTATACATATTTCTTATTTTTAGTTTTCTTAGTTATTTGCAAGTCAATTTCGTATCTATTGAGAACTTTATAGTAGTATAAAAAGGCCTCTTTAGGGCTTCTAAAGGGATCAACAACTCATACAATACAATTTATTTTTCGTTTTACTAATCACAGAATCTCGAATCCACTTGGTTTCATCGAAAAGATTCAACCCGCAAGAGAAGTTGTCTCGACGTAAGTCGATCCTTCACTTATGTTTACCCTTCCGCAAATAATGTTGTCTCAATTTAGTTTGATCTGGTACTTGTGTTTATCACGCAAGCTAGCAATCGACTTTTGCTTGATTGCCGTCTATTTTTATCGATCCAAAGTTTATTGAGCAGTTTTCTATTCGGTAGGCTTTAGATCATTATCTTTTCTTACATCATGTAGATTCATACATCATCAACTTGATTTGGCAAACGTTGGTGCCCTATCGGCATATAAGTCGATAGTAAAAACTAATCTAACAATAGACCAATTAGGAATTTTACCGTTTTCTTGTCAGTTTTTAGGTCGAATTGACTGGCACGCTTGGAAATCGATTCTGGTGTCATCCAAAAGACATGCCCTCGGTCCACGTGTGTGGTGCGGAATCCATCAGCTTTTTTGCGTCTACACCACCCGACTGACTGACTCTGGATTTAATCGGCCCAACCCAATTCATCCTAATGGCCTATCTAACCACTCTCACCGACTCAATTCTAAGCTCATACTCTAGTGAGTGCCTACCCATACACTACCTCGGCCGTTGGCACCTCCTGGTCTTGCCTCCTATCATTGGCCTAAGGCAGACAACCAATTTCTAAGGGGCTACCTCGCGGAGCAACTTGCCAAAGCTCGCGGAGTAGCTTGGGACAGTGTAGCTCAGACAAATTAAGTAGTTAGCTTAGAATTTGTTTCTTGTTTCTTTATTATTTTTGAGCCTCCATATTTATAAGGGTACTTCAAGGGGAAGGCACCCCGATGCCTTGGGTTATGACATAAATACCCTCACCGTCTTAGCTAAAGTGGGGTTATAAAGGGAATTGCAGAGAGACCGGGTTGTTAAGCTCTGTACAGGAACCTTCCTGCCACGTGATACGATCCCTGGTGCTTGCGGGGCCATCTGTACTTGTTGTCTCCGAGCTTCTTGGTGACCAAGGAAACTCCGCTCCTTCGCGCCCTTGGGCCTTCGTTCCCTCGCTCCGCCGTTGTCTCGCTTTTTGGGTGGCGAAGATCCCTTCGGGACGCCGTCCCTTTGATTCACCATTGCCTCGTCACTGTGTCTGTTGTATTTGCTCTAGTTCACCCACTCCATGTTCGCAGGTGGTGTGTGTTCCCCTGCTACGACACCTACCATGACACTACTCTCTAAAGCTACCCCCGCTCTTCAATCTGCTCATGTGAGAATGCGCGTTGGCCACATGGGGGGCAACTAACATCGGCGATACGAAAGAGCGGCATGACACAATATTTGCAGGGGGCTAGATGGCCTCAACATCATAGAGAAGGGCAACATACGGCCTCAACGGCAGGCATTTGTGGGGCGGCCATGAGTATGCTTGCCACACGTGGCCTAAAATTCAAAATTCAGATAACGAATTTCAGGTTTCATATTTAAGCACTAAGGGCTGTATAGTTGCGTAGCTAATATATGGCACGGTCATGCACAAGCCATTTTTGAAATGGACGCGAGAGCGAGGGACTCACTCGAGCATAGACTGCGCAGTACACCGGAAACCCCTAATGGAACCGTCCAAAGGCCAACATGATTCACATGCCGCAACGCCTCGCTCCAAAACTGCCCAATCTTAGTCCCGGTGCACCGAACCCACCCCTGGGCCCTGTACCTTGCCGTACGCTCGCGCCCAGTTATTAAAGGAAGGCTCGCATACACACAAACCACAAATCACTAGCGGAACACTTCTTACCGGTGACCGGTGTGAGTAGTGACCACAACCGCCGCTCCACACTGACTCTCACGGCGCGGCAGTCGCCCATCGCTCCCGTGATCTGCCGTCTCGTCATCGTAACAAGCGGCTCTAAATATAAAAGCGCAAGCTGAGTGAAACCAATCACGACTGGGAGAGTAGCTAAGCCAAGGCACGCGCGAAGAGGAGTCTGTCGAGTGCTCGGGTTGATTGTTTGACCAACGCGCAGGCGCAGGCGCAGGTGCAACTGCAAGCGACAACCGAGGCGGCATGTCGTGGTCGGAGCCGGACGCCGCGCTGTTCGAGGCGGTGCTGGGGCAGGACGCCGCGCACCACCTGGCGACCACGCCGCCGCACCTCGACGGGCCAGCGGCAGCGGCGTCGTCGGCCGAGCTCCAGGCGCGCCTGCACGACCTCGTCGAGCGGGGCGGGGCGTGGACGTACGGCATCTTCTGGCAGGAGTCCCGCGGCGCCGGATGCGGCGGTCGCGCCGTGCTCGGCTGGGGCGACGGCCACTGCCGCGACGGGAGCTCGCACGACGACCCCTCCGCCGGGGAGGCCGCCGCCGCGGTGACGGACAGGAGCATGGCGCGGAAGCGCGTGCTGCTGCGGCTGCACGCGCTGTACGGAGGCGGGGACGACGAGGGCGCCGACTACGCGCTCCGGCTCGACCGGGTCACCGGTGCCGAGATGTACTTCCTCGCGTCCATGTACTTTTCCTTCCCTGAGGGCGCCGGCGGGCCGGGCAGCGCGCTAGCCTCTGGCCGCCACGCCTGGACCGCCGTTGATTCCAGCCAGCCCTGCTCCGCGCCGGCGCCCGGGTGGTACGTCCGCGCGGTCCTCGCCCAGTCCGCCGGCCTGCGCACCGTCGTCTTCCTCCCGTGCAAGGGCGGCGTCCTTGAGCTTGGCTCCGTCATGGCCATCCGCGAGACTCCCGAGGTCCTGCGCGCCATCCAAGCTTCCTTCCGCCTGGAGCCCGCCCCGCCGGAAGACTACATGAGGATCTTCGGCAAGGATCTCTCCCGCAGCGCCCAAATGCCGCCGCCGCAGACCATGGGGTCCGACGTCCCTTGGATGCCGCGGCTCGCCGGCCAAGCCATACCAGCGCCGCGACCGGCAAAGAAGGAGCTTGTCAAGGCGAAACCAGCGGAGTCTCCTAGGAGCATAGACTTCACAAAGCCGGACGTCGCCGCGCAAGAGCAGGGTGCCGGCGAGGAGCGGCGTCCGCGGAAGCGAGGCCGGAAGCCGGCGAACGGGCGGGAGGAGCCGCTTAACCACGTGGAGGCGGAGCGGCAGCGGCGGGAGAAGCTGAACCAGCGGTTCTACGCGTTGCGCGCGGTGGTGCCCAAGATCTCCAAGATGGACAAAGCGTCGCTGCTCAGCGACGCCATCTCGTACATCCAGGAGCTGGAGGCGCGGCTCCGAGGGGGCGGCGAGGCTGCGGTGGCGCGCGCAGAGGTGCCGGCCGTGGAGGTGAAGGCAATGCAGGACGACGTGGTGCTGCGCGTGACCACGCCCCTGCTAGCGCACCCCATCTCCGGGGTTTTCCACGCCATCAGGGGCTCCCAGCTCAGCGTCGTGGCGTCGGAAGTGGCGGTGGCGGACGACGCCGTCACCCACACGCTGGTGGTGCGGTCGCCCGGGCCGGAGCGGCTCACGGCGGAGGCGGTGCTCGCCGCGATGTCTCGCGGGATGAGCAGCGCCTCCCCATCCCCGTGAGTGACTCTCACTGAGTCACTGCAGTTGTAGCGGCACTCCCCTCGTGCCGTCGTGCGTGCGTAGTGGTACAAGCGTCAACTGTTAGAGTTAGCTGTAGCTTTTAATTCTTTCCGTGATCTATATGCTGGGTAGTGCTATATGCATGTACACAAATTAAGCTTGAGCATCGCATAAGAGTTTTGCTATATGTGTATAGTAGTCTGACAATGCTACGAATCCGAAATTCATTTATTATTTGTGCACGCACGAGTGCATGCATCAGCAGCACTGCACCGGCCGGCGGCTCTGCAGCAGCAGGATGCGGAAGATTTCCCTTTGTATTCTTCCATTCCATCATTCTTGGAAGGAAGCGAGCCGAGCAGGCGTGGAGATTTCGCGCGTGCGGATTGCTTTGACGGTCTGACCGACCGGCGCGCGTTCCTCTCCCTTTCACATTCTTACCCACTGCCATACAGTACACACGGTCACACGCACGCCGGCCTGGAAGATTTCCCCGTCAACTCGTCGTCGTCGCCGCCGCCTCCTCCCGTGAAAAAACAGCCCGGTTCCGCGTCCGCGAGGTGTGCACGGCCACCTCGTTGCGTTGCGTACGCACACGTCGGACCGACGACGCGGTGCGCGCACCGCCGGCCACCGCGTCTTCACGTGAAAGCGCCCGCGCGGCAAGTGGCCGGTGTCGCTTGTCAAAGCCTCTCTCGCCGAGGGACCGAGCCCGCGCGCGACCGCGCTGGATTGGTGGTGCTGCAGCGCCTCGGGCCCCGCGGGGCACGGGGCGGCGGCAGTGTGTCAGGTGCGAGGCAGCGGCGGGCGGGTCGACGTTACGCGCCAACAACCTTAAAACAGCAGGCCTTTCAGGAATCAGGGGTGGCCTCTCTACCTCTGCCCTGCGCCACCACATTGATGTGTCGAGCGGCAGCAGGGTTTACCGGGCGCAAATCCGCGATCTGACGTGCGCCGCCCCGTTGTCCTTTCGCCTTTAACATCCCCCCGGGTGTTGGGTCCACACCGCATGTCATACTTAGGACATTTTTAATGGTATAGCTAACTATTGGTTATAAGAAAGCTCCATGTCATCTATAAATGGTTTTTAATGGATTAGCTATAGCATTGGGTATTAAATTTAATATGGACCCACGTGTAATACTCCCTCCATCCCAAAAAATAAGGCATATAATTTTTTGGTGCGGTCTTTAAAGCAGAGTTTTGACCATCAATTTCTTTCAAAATATATTATTAAAAATACAAAATTAATATCATATAAAAAAACTTTCAAATACCAATCCAATCATATTACATGCATAACGCGAAAAATATAAGTTTTTAGCTTAAATATCGGTCAAAAGTTACAATTGTTGACTTTTTGAAATATATAGACGCCTTATTTTTTGGGATGGAGAGAGTAGATGCAATGCACCTTGTAATCCGCTGTAGACTAGCTATTAGTTAACAACCAGCTTTTATCTCTCTTCTCTTCCTCTCTTCTCCACATAGGCAAAAGGATGAGATGAACTCTTTATAGCTAGCTAGCATGGCACCAGTGGAGATGCCCTTAGGCGAACTGGATTGCCACAATAGCTCAAATTTCGGGAAAAAACCTATGGGATGATGCCAACAGTAACGACAATATCTTTCAGCCCAGTACATGTTTATTATAAATTCTTTCAAATGCATTTTTTCTCTTTATAATTTATCTGTAAATTCTAATTTAGCTATTTTTTACATATTTGAATGAGTTTATTTTATACAACACCAACACATAAAGTCTGAAACACTATGAGAGACCACCATACGCCATAAACATACACCATAATACATGATACTTTTTGCCATTGACAAATTTGAATTACAATATTGTGATTATCTTGGAGTTATTTGCATGAATGGGGCAGAGCCGCACCTAGTTGGAGCGGCAAGGGGTCTTATAGCCCCTGGCAAGGGCGACAAGGGGATGCATGGTCTCGAACTTAGTATTATGTCGAACAGATCTACACCCAATGTTGTTCTAATTTAAATGTTGTTGGAACTACTTTTCAATGTTTCAGTAGTGTTTCATTCAAATGCTACAGTACTCTAATTAAAATGTAGTAGCAACTGTTTTTTCATTTTATAGTGTTTTAGTTCGAATGTTGCAGCAGTTTATTTTTAATATTTCAATGCTTTAATTTAAAAAGTGCAACATTTGGTTTAATTTGGTATAACATCCCACAACAACGCCCGATTTTGTACAACATTTGATTTAAAGTACTAGAATATTTGTTTAACATATTGCAACAACATCCGATTTTATCTAGCATCGGATGTCCGATTGGTTGTCAAGTCCTAAACAAATTCCACCTTCACCCAAAATTTTTTCAAAAAACAGTGTTTTGCAAGATTTTCCGAGGATGCTCCAATATCTGCTGAATTTATCAACAACACGAATCCACACTTGTGCTATGCACTGATGGAGAGAGCGATTTCACGGTGCTCTTCAGGTTTATCAGGCTCAGTACGTACTGCATGTATACATACATAGAGACTTACTGTTGTTACTAGCCACTGCCCGCAGCTGCCGCGCGCGACCACCAGTTGTTACTCGATAGTTGATACTTGATACTAGGGTTTTTCTATTCGGTCCTTAATTGCCGTATGCAGCTGCAGCCTGCATTCGGCGTCGGATGCACAAATACTGTCGACTAGCTAGCCAGCCAGCCAGGTAGCTGCGTATATCTGCACTGCATGCGCGCGCCTCTTCGGATCTAGCTAATTTGTGCATGCCTCCATCCTAGCTGCTGGCGCGTGTGCGTCCAGTTCACGGTTCGCACACGTCCATGCACTTGCACTTGTGATAGTGATACTACCATGTCTGGGTACGCGTATGTACGACGCCGCCGTGTGGGCAAGGGACAGATCGAGAGAGTTAGGCAGAGGCAGGGTCACTGATTGTTCACTCGTGCCGAACTAACAGTCTAACGCACGTCGTTTTGCTCTACTAAACAGGGCAGGTTGCATGCGCTCGTGTTCTATAGCACATGACCTTCTCTAGTGGGTCTTGTCAGTCTAAAAATATCATGTGTCTCAATTTGATGTCAGCAATTGAAGGATAAACTAGATATGACTGCTGGTATCGTTGTATCTTTTAGTTCTTCCTTCCTCTTCGATCTCTCGAGCATCAGCATACCACGATGTATCTTTTAGTTTTTAACCTATCCATAACTCTACCTCTCCTCGATATTAGTGTTCACTCGAAACCCTAATGCCGACCTCCTCCCTCTTTAATTTGCTCCTCCTCGTTCATCTGCTGTTGTCGTAAACGTAACTCCTTCATGCATCACCATAATTTGTTGCCACCTTCTACATGTGTTACCACCAATAGTTCCATCATTGCAATCTGTCTTCCATCCTCTCCAACAAGTGCCTTGTTGACGTTTGTTGTCGGCAATATATTTTATGGGGCTAGATGCAGGATCCAAACCAAATCGATGGTAACACAAGAAAAGGGTTTATACAGGTTCAAAACCTCGTGGTAGAGATAATATCCTAGTCCTGTAATCTGGAAATTATGATGGTGATGTGATGATCTCGTATTGTGTATGTCGTGTACCGATCCAGGGTTCCCTGTCCACCTTATACAGGGGGGCAGGGTTACAAAGTAAAGTCTTGGTTGGTTACAAGATAAGGTTTCTATCCCTATCCTTCTTTACCGAATACGTAGATATCTGAGATTACAACCACATCTTCCCTATTCGGAATAGACTTCTATCTTTATCCTTTCCTTACCACACAAGTCAAATAACAGTCTAGATGGCTTCTGTGCGCATGTAAACGGCTCAGCCCATCCCCTATTGGGTAGTCCTCGTGGCCCGCCATACAGATATCTAGGGCCTATGTATTCCACACGCCCCCTCCCGATCCTCGCAGGTCCTCCAACGACTATTGCCATAGATCTGTTTCCATCTTCGTACCATCCTCGTCGATTCAATAACTGACGTACCCCACCCGCTATCCTCCACCTATCATGCAGAGGATATGGTGTTGTTGTAGCCACGACGTATATATATATTGTTGGGCCTCCATCACCATGTTCTCCCTCTCTGTGAGCCAGGTGACATGGTGAACCTTAGCCAGCCTAATCATAAATAGTGTAGAAAATGGTACATGCTAAATTCCTTTGCATATATAATTTCTAGTCGCATCGGTGCCTTAGCCTATATGATATCATGCTTTGTTAACATATATGCATACTTTTGTATACCTCGTTTACATTATGAAAACTAATTATTAAATGACCTTAATCATTAATTGTTAAGAAAACTCAGAAAACATCAAATTATTAGGTTCGCAGATGCGTACATCCTGTATGTGCTTCGGCTAGATGCAATTTTTAAATGAAATTAAAGCAGGAGCCTAACCGCAAAAAATTGTTTGTCGTGTTCGTTTTTTTTAGTTAGCTTCCAATCTGTAATAAGCATTTAGATTTTAATTGTGTATACCATTTGTTGGTGTAGAGACCGAAAGTTTTATTTTTATTATTAAAAATTAAAATAAAGCAGGAGCTGTCTAATCAATTAGGAGAGTGAAAAATCACGAGTACAAAGGATTACCGCATGAATTTAGAGACACGCCAAGCACCAACATGTATCTCAAAGATTCTAAATTTTTGAAAGGCCAAAGATTCTAAATTAAATTAACGGAAACGCTTACGCTCGGACTACCGGCGAGATAGGACTCAGCCACGTGCGAAACGCGCATATAGCGCGCGCGCCTCGCGCGAACGCAGCAGCAAGTGCGGGCCTACATGCCGCTGCATGGCCACGCACGCACAACATCAACACACATCGCACTGCATGCACGCACAGCACAATGCACTCTTGTTTTCATTTGAATGGCCATATTTTTTGATTGGGTGGTCCAATCCACAAACCGTTTGCGCCAACGTGTTCCTCGTATTTTTTCGAACAAAACAAGATATATGTTGCCATATAACTCTTCAAACTTATCTGATGAAACTTGGGTTTCGCCTAGCAAAACTTGGGTTTCATACTCGTAAAACTTTGCCGAACTGCCAAGTTTCATCAGGTTTCAACAAGTTTCATCCAAGTTTCATCAAGTTTTATCAAGTCAATTCAAGTTTCATCAAGTTTCAACAGGTTTCACCCAAGTTTCATCAGGTTACATCAAAGTTTCATCCAAGTTTCATCACGTTTCATCCGCACACGGCTAAGTTTTATCAACACACGGCCAAGTTTCGCTAGTATAGATATAAGTTTCCTAAGTACCTTCTCCTAGTTCACATCAAAAAAATTGAAAAGGTGAAAAATTCAAAAATTTAAAAAGTATTTAAAATGGGTTGCTCCCGATTTTAGAAGAATTATGAAATTTATTTCACGCATTTTGAACACTGTTTGAATTTTGTACAAAAATCAGAAGTTTAATTGGAATTTTAATCAATCGACGACTAGCTAGCTCTGGCGCTGCCTGGAACGTGCGCGCGCGAGCGTGGGCGCATGCAGCGCGTTGGATCGGCGCGGTGTCCATCCATCCGACGGCCTAGGCAGGTCCGGACGGAGCGCCAGGTGTCGGACGTCCGAGCCTGGCGCTCGCCACCTTAAATTAATGTCCTAACGTATTAAGTTTCCTAAAAAAGTAATGTGTTGTGTTTTATAGAAAAAGGGAAACACTTGTGGCCAAGAGTCCGGCGCCTCCAGACTCCAGCAGCTATGCTGAACGGCGGGGCGCAGATTTGTGTGCTCTGCTGTCAGTGGGTCCCACAAGCATTTTTTTTCTTTCGGCGACCATAATTTTTGACTGGGTGCTTCAATCCACAAACCGTTTGCACCAACGTGTTTCTCGTATTTTTACGAACAAAACAAGATATATGTTGCCATATAACTCTTCAAACTCATGGTGAAACTTGGGTTTCATACTCGTTAAACTTTGCCAAACTGTCAAGTTTCATCAAGTTTTAACAGGTTTCATCCAAGTTTCTTCAAGTTTCATCAGGTCAATCAAAGTTTTATCAAATTTTAACAGGTTTCATCCAAGTTTCATCAGGTTACATCGAAGTTTCATCCAAGTTTCATCAGATTTCATCAGCACACGGCCAAGTTTCGCAAGTATAGGTATAAGTTTCATAAGTGCCTTCTCCTAGTTTTACATAAAAAAATAAAAAAGTGAAAAATTCAAAAAAATAAATAAAACGTATTTAAAATGGGTTGCTCTCGATTTTAGAAGAATTATGAAATTTATTCCACGCATTTTGAACACTGTTTGAATTTTATACAAAAATCCGAAATTTAATTGGAAAATTGATCAAACGCACAGGCTTGCTAGTCGCTGCGAGTAGTGTCGGATCTGCGCGGTGTCAATCGATCCAATGGACCAGGCTGGTTCGGCGCGCGCGCCAGGCATCGAACGTCCGACGCCTGGCGCTCGCCATAGAAAAATATATTAAGTTACCAGTTCGAACACGTCCCCTTCTATTTCACAACATTGTACTCCTCTTCCACTGCGTGCCACGATAGAGCCGCACCCTATGACGAGATACTACTATATATATCTATATCTCCCTTCTTCCCTATTATTTTGTCATTCTAATATGATATGCCATCCATTTCTCACTTCTTCCCTTGTAGGCCATATTGCCATGTACTTTGTTAGGTTCAAAGTAAGAAAGTGTCATGTAATGCCTAAAATGTCCCTTTTAGAGCATGTACAGCAGGGGCTGTATCAAGCCCCTGCATTTCAAATTTTTGTGACTCGCGCTGTGCTGTATCAAGATCCTGCTCTCTGCTTTTGTTTGAATTTTTCACCCATGATCTTGTAGCTCTGATAATTTGAGAACTTCTTTGAGGATGCTCTAATAATTACATTTTGTTAGACTGTGCTTTTTTTAAAATGACACCTCCCCTGAAAACAGAGACATATTTTTATTTAAGAGGAGGACGAAACGCCAAATTAACTTGCGATGATTGGCAACATTCCTATCATTCACCAATTTGTGATACATTGAGCTAGTCCATTTTTAACAATTTTACAAACAATTTTTATCCCTCTTTTGACTGAGATGTAAATTACTAGTCATGGACACTAAATCATACCAATTTAATATATAACCTCTTCCCCAACAAGGACTTGCGAAAAGAGATTTGTAGGGGTTGCAAATTTAACACCTCGGACTGAAATTTTTTTTCCTCACAATAGCATACATGGTTAGAGTGACGACGTAATGGCACAAAAGAGACCATTTGTAATGGCATAAAATCTTCAATAGCGTAAAGATCATTTTGTACTCCATACGTCCATTTGTAATGGCGTATTTTGATTTGAGAAAGTTTTGAGGGTAAACATTGACCATTTAATTTCTCTATTAATTATATACTATCAAATGCCACCAAATAACAATGTATCAAAAGCAATTTAAAATATGAACATATAGAAACAAATTTTGTATACTAATGATGCATATAATTTTACTAATTATTGGTTAAAGTTTATAAAGTTTGACTTATTAAAAACAATAGGTATTATAAAAGTGGACGGATGGCTAGATATTATTACCACCGTCTATGCATGAAAAACATGATGATACAATTAGCATGTTTAAAATGGCTTAAGACTTATTTGGTTTAAAAATAAGTTTAGCTTTTTTTACTTCATTTTTTCCTTATTTATAAACCCACTGATGATTCGTGATTGGATATCGACATGTGGCCAAAGGAGAGGGCGTAGGGGCCCTGGTCTCTGTACCTAAACATATAGTCCACGTGCACATAGCGAATTCATTAATCATGAGTATGTGGTCCTTGCATCCAAACACTGTAACATATACATGCATCATGCCAATATGTCATGGACCTGCATTGCATGCATATGCGAAGAGGGATCGGTCCGTCGATGCAATGTGCATATGCAATGGATGCATGCGACCTTCTTGTACATCTTGGTGCATCTAGAGTTCTTAGACATATGGAAGTCTAACTTTGCTGCAGCCTGCAGCCACAGGTGGCCACTACAAGCCCAATAAACTTTCTAGAAGGTGTCGTTTCTTTCTCTCACTCTCCCGTTCCATTGACGTATCCATGTCATATTCTTCCTACGTCCACTTTCATATATTATATTTTTATTTAAAAATGAAAAATTCCATATATATGTCCTTACCAATACAGCTTGTCAAATTATATATTTAATGTATATCAGTATGTCTATATTTCAAATTGATTTCAGTGCAATGTTATTTTGTGACAACTAACTTATAATAAGAGAAATTTAATGGTCAAATTCTACCTCAAGATACTATCTCAAATTAAAATACACCTTATAAAAATAAAATAGAGGAAGTATATACTGCTCCCTCCATTCAAATTTGTAAGGCGTATTAAAATTACGCTGATACCAAGGCATCCTTGCTCATAAATTTTTATTTCCATGCAGCCCCTGATTAATACACGATGCGCCAATTGCACGCGATCTGTGACGCCCTGATTGCGCGCCTTGCCATAGCTCCATCGCGCGTTTGCAGCACGGAAGGAATGGAAGTTGTGCTATGTGCATAAACAAATCATGGAACAATAAAAAAAATTAGTAGGTACGTCTTTCATTACCAAATCACGGAACAATAAAAGAGCGGAATCAAATCATGTAGGGGTATCATGTGCCAAAGGCCACCTAATTAGTAGGTACGTCTTTCATTACCGAACAATAAAAAAAAATTGCTCCTTACAAATCTGAATGGAGGGAGTAGACGTACAAGACCCATTGCGGCTAAGTGAAGACACAAGTGCAACTAGTAGGACAAGGGCCAAATATTCATAGTCTAGTACATTGTTCGAAATGACTGTAGTTAACATGCTAAGTTTTAAGAACTTTGAGAAGCACTTCTACGACAGTTGAACACTGTTTGCTCTATCTATATCCAGCAAAAAAGGAGAGGCAAAAAAAGAGGTAATCAAGTTGGTTGGCGTGGAATCGACGATCTCCCTTGCTGCCGATGGCCTCTAGGTTGGGAGGGGGGCTAGTAGTCCATGCCTATCTTTGTCTAGGAGTAGTCTTAGAATATTAGGTTTTTTATCGGTGTTTTAGTGTGTTGGTGTTTTGATCTTCCTTGATCGCAAACTTAGACAGCGGTCTATGGCTTCAGGGAGGCATTTTTGGTGGTGGATCTACTTTTTTGTCAATAGATCTACCAAGGTATTTCGGTTTTTGTTAAGACTCCAGTATTAGAAGGAGAATAATGGCGTTGGCCTTGGGGGTCGTCTATGATGGGAACTGTTTCCAGGTGACGGTCGGAGGATGTGTTCAAAAGTTTCAGCTAGGGGAGTTTATGCAATGTCGTGCTTGTTGTGTGTGACGATGGTCTTCGGCAAAATTTTCATAGTTTCTTGTCTGCCAACCAACTCACAACTTTGTGCTTTCACGACTTTGGTTGATGTCATTCTTTCTTATCCATTCTTTGTCGAGTTTGACGAAAGAGAAGGAAATGGTGGAGGCGGATTTCAGCGACTTCGTTCTAGATGGCAGCAACTGGACAATGAGTTCTTTTAGAGGCTTCTTTTTTTGCATTTAAATATTTTGAGAATACACGCAATATTTTGTTGTTGGCCAGGGGTCTCGGTGCAAAAGGGATCATATTGTATTAATGAAACTTTATCCTTTTCTCAAAAGAGAAGAAGAGGCGCTTTCTAAGAGCCAGAATGTTTGGTTTGATTGCGAAATATCTAACAAGCGTCTTCTAAAAATTTGAGAAATAGTCACGAGAAGTTAGAGCTTTTGTGATCAAAAGAGGTTTCTTTGTATTGTGCAAAAGTCAGAAGTAGCTGAAATAAGCTAAAACAAGCAAGTTTGTTTGTTTGGCTTCGCATTTGATTGGACTGACAAATATGTGTCAGACACCATGTCCAACAGGATTGCTAAACCACCTCCATAACCTTAAATTTGCTCATTCACGCTCCCCTTAGTTGCCCCCAACACAATCCTACGCAATCTTGCTATAGGTATTTGAAGAGAGGATTGCTGTACTTAGATATTCTCTTATCCGTATACATAGTTTTGGGGGGTTGAAAATGTAGCTGAAGAGAGCAGAAGAAAATTTTTTAGGGAGGTATGATCAAGTATGTATATGGAGATAGAGACCCGATTGTTCGAGATTTCGAAGCTCATTCATATTCATATCATGTCCTTCAGGTTGGATTTGGACCATTTTAGCGGTATGCTCTTCACTATCCTTTTCATGGGCACGCCTCGCCTCGCGTGGGGCATTCCGGTATTGATTGGTGACGTGAGGCATGGCAGTTTTTTAACCTCACCAACGTGCAGCTCGCGGCTTTAGAGCTTCTCCACTTAAATCTTTAAATGCACATTCTATAATACTATTTATTGTACGCTCTATCTATTCTTTTTTTAAAAAATCATACTTTACACTAGACATATTCATTTTCTTCGAAAACTCTATCTATGCTCACTTTATTTTACAGATTTTTTTAGGCGCGGATACTCTGAGGCAAGGACGTTGATGAGAGCTACGGAAAGATGCCATTGTTTGGGTTTGGTTCTTTGCTTCTTGCCTTCTGCTGTGCCAGAGGGATATAGATATGTATTCTATTTGGTTGTGAACATGCTGATTTTTGAGTTCTTCTTTTATTTTATTTTTTTTGAGGTAACGGGAGGAGCACTGCCATTTCATTAAAACGAAAGAACGAACTGTACGGCATATACAAAGAGAGAAGAGCAGGGAGATAGGGTGAGGGCTCAGCCTAGGGAAATTACAGGCGAGGAGGCTGCCGCCCAAACGGCGAGACCATCCCTAATTAGGGTTACAACTTGCGAAACGGACAAGACCTGGTTACGGAAGATGTGCCTATTACGCTACTTCCAGATTTCCCAGATCACATGGATGATGATGCTATTGAGAGATCTCGCAGTAGTCTTAGAGATGCCATGCTGACTGTAGGTCCACGAGTAGCAGAAGCCAACCAGGCTGGTAGAAGGGGGTTGGTGAGGCAGAAAAGTTTACCAAATCACGGAGGCAAAAGAACAAGAGCCACAAAGGTGGTCAACCGTTTCTAGTGGGCCAAGGCAGAAGCAACAAGCCGTCTAGTGCGGCCACTCCTTCCTAGCTAGGAGGTCGACGGTGTTGATGCGGTGGTGGCTCAGGGTCTAAGCGAAGAACTTGCATTTGTTTGGGGCGTGCGCCGACCAGATAGCGCTTGCCAGCGGGTGGTCAACACCGCCCACTGATTGGAGTGATGGTGCTTGCCAGCGGGTGGTCAACACCGCCCACTGATTGGAGTCTGTAAGCCGACTTGGCAGAGTAGCGCCCGTCCGGAAAGTAGTGCCAATGAACAGTGTCTAGAGAGTTGGAGAGAGTGATTTGCCGAAATTTGCACCAAATGAGGAGGCACTCTCTTAAAAGGGTGTAGGAGGAGATGGGGCCACAATGTCGTATCCACTGGTTGTGGGGGAGGAGGAGAGCGACAGAGCTCTTACGACGCTTGGCTTGCTTGTAGAGGTTTGGGGTGAGGTCGGCCGGAGCGGAGTCAAGAAGCCAGCGGTCACGGCAGAAGGACGTATCTCGACCGTTGCCGACACTGACCGTGGTGGCCATCCGGAAGAGTGCTAGCTCGGTGTCAATCATCTGAAGGTTGAGGCCTACCCAAGGCTTGGAGGGGTCATGACGCGCAAGCCAGAGCCAACGTAGGCGAAGGGCGCGGTTAACAAGATTGAGGTCCGAGATGCCAAGGCCTCCTTAAGATTTTGGACGACAGACAGTCTGCCAGTTAACCAAGGCGTGTCCCGAGGCGGAGCCATCCTGACCCTTCCACAGAAAGGAGCAATGGATTTTGTCAATCTCCTTAATTACCCACTTGGGGAGATGGAAGATCGTGGCGAAGTATGTTGGCATGGCTGAGAGGACTGTCTTGACGAGCGTGAGGCAACCTGCTTTGGAAAGCAGGCGGCCTTTCCAGGATGGGAGGCGGGCCTGCACCTTCTGAATGATGGGAATGAAGTGGTTCTTCCCTAACCGCTTGAAGTGGAGGGGGAGGCCCAAGTAGGTACAGGGGAAGGAAGCCCTGATCCTCGGGAAGGGGCCGAGGGCGAGGTCCAAGTCCCCTTCATCACAGTGGAAGGATATGACGGAGCATTTGTGGAGGTTTATCCGGAGGCCGGAGACATCGCCAAAGGAGTTGAGGAGGTTTATAGTGGCAAGGATCTCCTCGTGGATAGGGCGGAGGAAGATAGCCGCGTCGTCGGCGTAGAGAGATGTACGCAGCTTCAAGGGCGAGTTGCTAACTTGACCAAGGATACTCGCCTCCTCCGCAAGACTGACGAGGCGCTGGAGGGGGTCAATTGCCAGGATGAATAGCATCGGGGAGAGGGGGTCCCCTTGCCAAACCCTGAGAGCATGGTGGAAGTTGGGACAGGGGCGACCATTCAGGAGGACCGAGGAGGAGGCGGTTCCGAAAAGGAGGGCGACCCAATCTCGCCAACGGGGACCGAAGCCTAACCAGCGCAGAAGCTCAAGAAGATAACCCCAATTAACGAAGTCAAAGGCCTTTGTAAAGTCAAGCTTGAGAAGGATAGCCGAGGTTCGTTGGACGTGGAGCTGGCGAAGGGTGCCTTGAACACAACAGAAGTTATCTTGGATGTAGCGGCCCTTGATGAAAGCACTCTGATTTAGGGAGACAAGGTCGTCAAGTCGAGGGGCAAGGCGGTTGGCAATCAGCTTGGAGAAGATTTTGCTGAAGCTGTGGATGAGACTGATTTGGCGGAAATCCTGAAGCCCGCCGTAGTCGTCTTTCTTGCGCAAGAGGACGATGTTGGCCGTGTTGAGCAAGCCGAAATGGCGACCATTGAGGGAAAATAGCTGGTCGATAGCCCCGATGACGTCGAGCTTAATGGTTTCCCAGCAGACTTTGTAGAAGGTGCTAGTAAAACCATCGGGGCCGGGGGCCTTCCCACCCGGAAGAGAGCAGACGGCCTCCAGAAGAGAGCAGATGGTCTTTCTTGCGCAAAAGGATGATGTCGGCCGTGTTGAGCAAGCCGAAATGGCGACCATTGAGGGAAAATAGCTGGTCGATAGCCCCGATGACGTCGAGCTTAATGGTTTTCCAGCAGACTTTGTAGAAGGTGCTAGTAAAACCATCGAGGCCAGGGGCCTTCCCGCTCGGAAGAGAGCAGATGGCCTCCAGAATCTCTGCTCCTGAGAAAGGAGAGTCCAACTCAGCAAGCACATGCTGGGGGATGCCGAGGCTGGGCCAGTCGAAGGTGTGGTTTCTCGGCGTAATTTGGCCTAGGTGATGGGAGAAGAAGCGCCAACATTCAGCCTCTTTGTCTTCCTAGGAGAGGGCGACATCCAGCGGGGTAGCGAGAGAGTGGATGCAGTTTTTGCGACGCCGACCACTAACCCGAATGTGGAAAAACTTGGTGTTGGCGTCTCCCGCGGGAAGCCAACTAATCCGCACACGCTGTCCGCCAACTAATCTTTTATGATGCTTCCAACCACCAGGCGTAAAATCAGGCACATGAACGATGACAATGACTCTGATGATCTTAGCGTGTGTGGTACACAGCACTAATCTCTTCTCAATGGAAGAACACTGCAGTAGCGCAAGCCATCACAAGGGACTTCTCGCAGGGGACAGGTCCATTATTTCAGCCCTTATCAATAGGTTTCCTAAATTTTGATTGATTATATCCCCAAAACACTATTCACCAAGTGTTTTATATTCTGTATCAGTCTATATCCCAAAAAAGATATAAAGATTGGATAGAGTCTCTCTAAACATGAAAATTGGGAGTAGGGCTTCTAAATTTAGAAACTGACATAAAGATTGTTGAATGGATTATAGAAACTAAAATTGTTCATAATAATGTTATAGAGCAACCTCTAGACATGCACTTGGCTATACCAAAACCTCACATCATATTCTCCTGTGATTCCGTACGCAGCTAATCGATGGTTGTTTGTTTGTTTCCTTTTGAGCATCTCTTGCGGTCAAGAAAGCAGCTCAAATCAAGCACTAAAAGTCCAGTTTCACTGCGGCTACAAACTATCCTCTATCATGAAAGTCCAGTTTCACTGCGGCTTCAGAATGGGAGAGGTCAGAGGATCGTGAAACCCGTGAGCTATTGATCAGCTTTGAAGAAAGAAAAGGAGAAGATTTGATCGCCTCAAGCACATGGAGATTATTTGATCGCCTCAAGCACATGGAGATTCCCTCTGATATATAGTATTTAACTTTCAGGCTCAAAGGTGCAATTTTTAAAAAGAGTTTAGGACAGCAGCAGCAGGGGAGCTAGTACTGATTTCCAAAGACCCTAGCAAGCCTGTCCTCTTACCTGCATGATGATCATTAGCTGATCAGGGAGTAGGTCACACATCTAGTCGTCTCGCTAAGCCTCCTTTTTAAAAGGAACGTCCTTGCTTCAAGCCAAATAAACTAGTACGACTGCCTGAGAACACTAGCTGGAGGATTCCATTGCAGCATGCCAGCATTCAGCATCGCTGACCCTGCATGGCCTCACAAGTAATGGGCAGACTGACGACAGACGCTACAGATAAGAGAACCCCTTGATTTGTGGATACCCCTTGATTAGTGTAATCCACAGGAGATGGTGTGAGCTATCTTCACTCATGCAAGATTGGAAAGCCGCGGCTGAGTTTCCTACTTTGAATTTTGTCAGGTTTAGGTGAGAGGCAGAGTACAGGTCGATTCACTCACATCCAACCTCCCGTTGTTCTTGTTTTGTTTTAACCTGCGCCAAGAGCACCGTGATTGGAGTTGAGACATTTGTTTGCTGGTGCAGCCAAGCCTTTCAGTCCGTGACAGGTTTCTGATGTCTGAACAGGAAAGATCCATGAATTAACTTCAGAGGAAAACAAAAGCTTTTACGTTGTCGTCCTGGTAGGCTGACACCTTCATTTCTCTTTCGTTGTCTCCTCCATCATCATGGAATACAGTGGTATTGTTCTCTACGTGAGTTCCAACACATCTATGATAGATTTTGCAGGAGGCAGATAGGTTTTCCATGAAGTAGAAGATTTTTGCCGTCAGGTTGCTAGCGATTGTGTTCGGTGACGCACTCAGCATTTGGATATCATCAGCGTGATGCCGAAGATGGTGATGCAACTGGAAATCACCTTCGCATAGCGCAATCATATGCTCGATTGCAGATAGGGAAGAAAACCAAAAACTGGTTTTAACTTTCAAGATCAAATCCGGCATCGTTCCGGCTTCTTCACATTGCTTTCGGTGATCGCCTTCACCACAACTGTGTCTATACATGCCTCGTACATTTACGTCGCCTTCAGTCTTCATCAAGGAGTCATTTCGCGGTTTCTCTGTGCATTACAGAGAAAATTGGCCAGCTACAACCAGCTATTTTGGGGTTAACATGGTCATTGAGTGAAAAAAAACCATAGTCTGGAAATTTTGGTTCAGCCTTGTCATTATCTGCAGCTAATGTGTATATATATAGTATTGCACGCCAACTGCAGCAAAACTGCAAAAACTTGTTTGCAAATATCACCAACTCTACTTTAACACATAATATAGAAACTTCTGGGTCCATGATATCATGCAATATTACAAAGGGCACCTAGACAGAGCATGAGATCACATGGTAGCACATAGAAACATTATAGAAACAGGAGGATCCAAGGGAAGAAATTTTACAGCTGTGCACCCATGTACCAGCTTGACTAGGGGGGGAAATTTTACAACAAGGTGATAGGAACTATAGTAGCTGGATCCATGGGTACATACAAGCCATGTACCTTGCCCTTGTAAAAGGCCAGAACTGGCCTTTATATTTGGCAGGCAAAATAGCTTCTAAAACATCCTTTCAGTCTGATTCTTCAAGCTTTTTAATGGCATCCTCTACTGCAGGTACAGAATTGCGAAATGCATCCCACTGCTCGACTGTCAGACTTATCCCTGCATTTCAGCAGCAAGTGAGCAAAAGAAATGAAATGCGAGGCCAAATCTGAACAAAATAATACCATAACATAAAATAAATCAACAATAATAAATCCAAAATATTCAAATTTCTACGCACAGATAGCCACCAAAGGTGATGTAATACACCTAGCAAACCCTTAGTGATGTGGAAAACAGAATGGGAAATGTATTATAGTTCCATGGAAAAATAAGTTAGAAATTGAGTCGATAAGCTATTTTCACCTTAAAAGGTAGAAACTATATAATGAGCATAATGTAGTATAGGTAGCTATGCCTGACAAAAAGAACATGAGGATGCTTGTCTGAAACAATCACCAGGATCTGACACAGTAACTATAAATTATAAAATTAATAGAGGACTAATGATTGCCTCCATTGAATACCATATGATTAAAACTAAGAGCTAAATAGAACTGACCAATGAGCATCCATTTCTAACTATGGTCATTAAAAGAAGAAACTCAAGAAATGAGATGACAAAGGGAAAAAAAATGCACTGCTTTTTGAATGTCGCTTGTAAGGTCATAGTGCAGCTTAAGGTCTGGAGACACATCTGATGACAAATTACAGAAACTAGTATATTGGACTGAGTTAAAGTATTTGTTCCATCAAATAGTGGCTGATTATATATCGATAAATATAATTCAGAACAAATAAATCAGTCTTCTTTGTATAAGATATAATCATATTGCACCTATGCAAATATTCCAAACCAGATAAAGCCTAAGAGCAGCATATTCTTGCCTAGCAACTATGCTCAGCATGGATTATATAAACAACTACTCCAGCATCTTAAACTAGACTAAATATTTGAACAACACATGAAATCCATCTTAAGATAGATATCAACATATTGTATCGCTACCAAAGATTGTATCGCAGAGAAGCTAAGAACCGGGGTAGAGGCTAACAGATAGCTCATACCACTAGACGATAACTCATAACAGGGAGCCTACAATTTAAATCTAGTTATCAGAGAGGCAGAAGATGAAAAGACCCTAATTATAATCTACCGGTGACAGCTAGACAATTGTACAATGCTACAAACATGGTCACATTAGCAGAAGATCAAAGTTTATGAAATAACAACCCGCCACAGGTAACTGACAAACAGGGAGTGTGCTTCAATAGAAGTTACCACAGAAATGCATGAAAATTTGTACAAAGTAAAAGGTTGGCCGGTCACATAAATCGGGAGAACAATGTTCACGATAATAAACGTAAAGCGGGTCAGTGGCCCAATCTACACTCATCCTATGGGCATCCCTTGTAGCAACTCCTCTCTATCATGGTACATACTATAAGTGGAAGTTTAATAGCTTATAAATGTGCAGAAGTCAACCTAGGTATGCTTTCCATCACTGTAAGCGTGATCAAACCAATGCAAAAAAAAAAGGTGAATATGGAAAATGTTCTATTCAAAATAGTAAAAATGACATCATAAAATGTGTCAGCTCTGAGCCTCTGACACAACTCAGATGGTGTAGATAAAGACAACACTGATACACCCTTTCCTGTAAGGCCTAAAAAAAGGTGAATATGCATTGCAGGTTGCAGCAAGGTTGAGGAAATTGGATTTTTGCCCCAAAGTTGATGTGTCTTGGTTTTTTTGCCTTGTGTGGACCATCTGGAAATTGTTTTGATTTTTCTAAAAAATGTGATTTCTCCTTCTATCGTGCGGCGTCTGTTCGTTTCCTCTCCTCTGTTTCATCGGTGCACAGAGGCTGCGAGGAGCCGGGAGGTGCCGCCGTGGGCCATGGCCCGTGGTGCCCTCCCCGCCGGCGCCCTCCCCTCGCACTGTAATTTTCTTAATAGAATTTCATTGTCATGCAATTTCTCCAATAGAATTTTATTTTTGCTGCATTTCATTTCAAGGTCTTTCACATATAGTTGAGTCACCAAATCAAACTAGTTTGATCGATTGGTCAAGTATTGAAATAGTGCAAGACATGCCAATATAATTTTATTTTTGCTGCATTTCATTTCAAGGTCTTTCACATATAGTTGAGTCACCAAATCAAACTAGTTTGATCGATTGGTCAAGTATTGAAATAGTGCAAGACATGGTCCCTTTGGGTTTGGAAGGCGCAGACTTGGATGGTTGAAATGTTTGCATGGTCGAGGAAGGCTACAAGGTAAAATACTCCCAGCTATCATCCAACAGTTGAATGTGCAGTCTAGAGGTTTACGCCATCTTCAGTCAGATGCATCTAGTGATTGGAGTGTTGAAGTCATAGACACTATCAAGAATGATATTAGACATGTAGTGAAAGCACGTACATATGAGTGCACTTGTCTTCAGCGACAACACACAGGCAAGCCATGCTCACATGCTTTGGTTGTCCTAACTGCTATGGCAAATATCAATCTGGAAGATTTTGTGTATGAGTATTTCTCAGTTGACCTTGGTGAAATAGAGCCACTATTTTTTGGCCAAGGTCAACTCTAGGCCACTGACTTTCCTGTTAGTGGTTAAGGTTACCATAACTAGTACTCCCTCCGTTTCAAAATATAAGGCGTATTTTGACTACACAAAAGTCTTTAAAGGTAGACTTTGACTGTTAAATTCCTCTATTATATATTATGAATTGTTACAATATAATATTGTATCAAAAAGTGTTTTGAAATATGAACAATTTGGTACAACTTTGGTATCCTAGCGATGCATATTATTTGATTTATTTATGGTTAAAATTTACTAAGTTTGACTTTTCTCCGGTCAAAATACACCTTATATTTTGGAACGGAGGGAGTAAGTTTTTTCAGAAATATGAATGTACACCAAGGTGAAGGTCCATTGGGGCTGAGCGAATCAAATATGCAAATCCAGCAGAGGAACACTGGAGCAGCAACCTAAAATTTCAGCTGAAGAAAGTGAGAGATTCAGATAAGCACCACCTTTGGCGGGCAACTCCTTGCCGTCCTTGTAGTAGTACTCGCGGATCGACACCAGCGTCCTGCCCCGGAACTCCTGAAGCGTCACCCTCCTCTTGGTCGACAGCTGCAACCGCAAACACATCACGCCGCCAAAACCTAGCACCCGGCCCAATCGAACAAACGAATCCGAGCGAGCGTTCCTAGGCACGGGGAGGACGAACTCACGCGGCAGAGGATGAGGTCGCCCGCGTCGTCGTACTCCCATTTCCCCCCACTGCTTTTCTTTTCTTCTTCTTCATCCTCCTCCTCCCCCTCCTCCTCCTCCTCCTCTTCCACTTCCGCCTCCACCTGCTTGCCCTTGTCGCCCTCCCCGGCGCCGCCCTGCTGCTGCCCGTCTTCCTGGGAGAGGGACTGAAGGTAATCCTCGACGACGCGGCGGACGAAGAGCTTTCGGTCGGTGGGGGAGAGGTCGATGCCGAGGCGACTGGCGGCGGCGCTCCGGACCTTGTGCTCCGTGATGGACTCCAGGTCGGAGCCCCGGAGGATCTCCAGCACCGTCGCCTCCACCTTCTTCTGAGTCTCAGTGTCCATGTCGATGCCCGGCCGCCGCCGCTGAGTGTCGCCGATGCTTCGGCTTCCTCCGCTAGCGTTCTCCCTCCTCTGCTCTGTACACCTCTGCGCCACTACGCAAAGACGCTGCGCCGAGCCGCCGACCGCGGATGGAAGAAAACGAGGAGCTACTACGCCTATGGGCCGACATTTGGGCCAGGCTCTGCTAGGCAGGCCTGAGTTCCTGAAAGAATTGGGTTTCCCCCCATTTTCCACTAAGCAAAATAGGGTTATACCAATAAAGAAAAGGCGGACGCTGGTGTCCGGACGTCTGGCGCATGCGCTGCGGCCGGACGCAGCGTGGCCATCGGATCGTCGCATGGGCGCACATCCAACGTACGAGAAAAAAAAGCCCGCCTCCCGTGCGCTCCCACGACTTCACGTCACTAGTTGTGGGCCCACATCCCTGTATGTGACCGCGGACTGCTCCCTCTAACTCGCTTTTGATTTCTCGTGATTTCTCATGCCAGAGCTTGCAGTGTAGTCAAAAGCAGAGCTGAGCGATGTCAGGTCATGCATGTCAGATCATGCATGTTGCGGGATACACATGCATGCAGTCCAAAAGCCTAACTTTTCGCCCACAGCCCCTACGCATGTATGTCTCGTGCATCATAAAAATGTCAAATGAGACTTGGGTCTACTAAAACTTGAAAACAATCAGGCAAGCGCCAACATCCGGATGTCCGTCAGACGCCGAAGCCGGACCACCAGCGCCCGAATCAATCGCCAGCGTCTGCGCCAATCCTATCACAGATGGCGCCAAGCGTCCGCGTACCCAGCGATCGACTAGATAACTAGCGTGCAGTTGATCAATTTCCCAATTAAATTTCTGATTTTTGTATAAAATTCAAACAGTGTTCAAAATGTGTGGAATAAATTTCATAATTCTTCTAAAATCGAGAGCAACCCATTTTAAATACTTTTTGATTTTTTTGATTTTTTGATTTTTTCAATTTTTTTATGTGAACTAGGATAAGGCACTTATGAAACTTACATCTATACTAGCGAAATTTGGCCGTGTTTTGATGAAACTTGGCTGTGTTCTGAAACCTGATGAAACTTGGATGAAACTTGTTGAAACTTGATGAAACTTGAATTGACCTGATGAAACTTGAAAAAACTTGGATGAAACCTGATGAAACTTGACAGTTCGGCAAAGTTTTACGAGTATGAAACCCAAGTTTTACTAGGCGAAACCCAAGTTTTAGTAGGCGAACCCTAAGTTTCACCAGATAAGTTTGAAGAGTTATATGGCAGCATATATCTTGTTTTGTTCGTAAAAATACGAGGAACACGTTGGTGCAAACGGTTTGTGGATTGGAGCATCCAGTCAAAAATAATGGTTGCCGAAAGAAAAAAAGGCCGTGGGACCCACCGCATGCAACACAAGTTTGTTGTAAGGCGCTTTCCACAGCACTTGGTATGAGAGACAGACGGTAGTCCGGCTCAAAGTGTTTTTACTACTTAATTCACCTAGGAAAATATCTGTTAAAACTTAAAAAATATGTAATAAAACTTGAAACTTTAAAAAATAGCTAATGAAACTTAGAAAATACGTACTAAAACTTGAAATAAGAAACTATAAAACTTGAGAATTTACTAATGGAACTTAACAATCTATTAATGAACTTGAGATTGTACCACCAAAACTTAAAATCCTACTAAAGAAATTTGAGAA
This sequence comes from Raddia guianensis, assembly GCA_036346415.1. Classification (NCBI taxonomy): domain Eukaryota; kingdom Viridiplantae; phylum Streptophyta; class Magnoliopsida; order Poales; family Poaceae; genus Raddia; species Raddia guianensis. The sequence goes on from CM070534.1 coordinate 53,183,119, forward strand.
TCTACTAATGAAACTTGACAATCAATTAATGAAATTTCAGAATGTACTACTCAAACTTAAGAACCTACTAACAAAACTTAAAAAATCTACTAATGAAACTTGACAATCTATTAACAAAACTTGAGAAGTTACTAATGAAACATGAGGAAACCCATCAAAAATTGTTAAATTATCATTGAAACTTGAGAATATACTAATGAAACTTAAGAACATATTAACGAAACTTGAAAATACACTAATGAAACTTGAGATGTGCTACTAAAAGTTGGATAAAATACCGATTAAACTTGATGATACAGAAGTTTCGAAAGGCAAGAATCAAGGTTTCTCAAAGTTTCAATGACCCTTCTCTCTTCTTACATGCAACATATATGCTTGAAAAAATCACGACTTAACTAACAAAAAATCAACATAGTTGAAAAAGTATGAAAAAGACTAGATGGGACTTCTACATATGCATGTGCTCTCATGCATAAAAAAGACACATCTTCAGAAAGACCTTTGTGCAAAAGCAGCAACACTGCAAAAAGCGTGTAGCAACCTTGTGCACCTTGTGGTGCTCCCCATGCATGGCAGCAGCTTCTCCAAAAAAAAAAAATCCGTGTCTTGTTCTTGTAGAAAATGAAGCAAAGCTGTGAGGCACAAATGTGGGCCCTGCCATTGCTAAGGAGTAGAGTGTCTCAAGGGAAGATCAAGGGAGTGAAATTCGGAGAGGAGACCGTGAGTCATCTCGTCTTTGCTGACGACTCTATTTTGTTCACAGAGAGCGATGATAAGAGCCTGGCAGCGATCAAGGAAGTCATTGAAACCTATGAGGCTGGGTCAGGGCAGCTGATCAACAAGTCAAAGTCTGGGATATTTTTCAATAAAAGTTGTTCCAATGAAACTAGACAAAGAATCAAAAACTTCCTGGACATTCATACTGAGGCTGCAAATGTCACTTACTTGGGGCTTCCTTCGGTTATTGGCCACAAAAAGGAAGAGGTTTTCAAACCTATCCTGGAAAGAGTCCGCAAAAAGCTGAGTGGGTGGTGTGAGAAAATATTATCCAGAGCAGGCAGGGAGATCCTCATCAAAGCGGGAGCTCAAGCCCTTCCAACCTACTCGATGAGTGTGTTTTGTATCCCTCACAAGCTGTGTAAGAAAATTGAAGCTCTAACAGCTCAGTTTTGGTGGGGTGGGGATGAGAACAAAAGGAAAGTGGCCTGGAGTGCTTGGCACAGTCTAACTAGAACCAAATCAACTGGAGGAATGGGCTTCAGAGACCTTATTGCGTTCAACCAAGCAATGCTGGGAAAGCAAGCATGGAGACTCCTCACTAATCAAGAATCCCTCTGTGCCCGGGTCCTTAAAGCAAGATATTTCGCTACTAAAGATCTACTGGAAGCTACTGCTCCAGCTAGCGCGTCGACTACCTGGAGGAGCATCTGTAAGGGATTGGAAGTGCTGAAGCGTGGACTCATTTGGAGAATAGGGAGCGGTTCATCTATAAGAGTGTGGGAGGACTTGTGGATCCCCAGGGAGTCAACCCGTAAGCCTATAGCTAAGCCGGCCAATGCTCGAGTCAATACAGTCCAAGATCTCATGATCCAAGGGGAGGCCAAATGGGATGAGGAGGTGATTAGGAACTCTTTTCTCCACTGCGATGCAGAGGATATCCTCTCAATCAATCTAGACAACAATGCTAACTCTAATACCCCAGCATGGCATCATCATCACAGAGGCATATATACAGTAAAAACAGCCTACCATATGATCAGAGAGGAAATGCATAGGGAAAGGGCACGAAAAAAACAGAGCGGGGACAATACTACGGAAGGAAAACACATCACTCGGTCGAATATCTGGAAAATCAAAGTTCCACAGAGACAAAAGCTATTGCTCTGGAGAATGGCAAGGAGAAACTTACCAATAGGCCAAAATCTGAGAAGCAGAAATATCGAAGCCAACCCTATATGCAAGCACTGTGGCCGAATGGAAGACGATAAGCACATCTTCTTAACCTGCAAAGTGGCGAAGCAAACATGGGATATCTTAGCTAATGTGGAGAGCATATCTATTACAGAGGAGTCAGATCTGAGAGAATGGGCTCTGCATCGAGCCACTGTCCTGAGGCAGGAAGAACTTACCTTAACCATGGCGGGCCTAAACGAAATCTGGAGAGCCAGGAATGACCACCTCTTCAAGGGGACTAAGCCAAACCCAAGAGGAATAGCAGCTCGCGCTAGAGCTGAAGCCAGATCTTGGAGCGAATGTCTCGAGAGTAGGGAGCGCGAGAAGCTGCAAACATTAAACCAAAACAACCCCATCTTAACTGAAGGTCCGAACGGCATGTTGGCGGAAGAAGGTGTTAAATGTCTGGGTCGATGCGGCTGGTCGATCTTGATCGTTCCTCGTCGATTCGTCGACCGCAAGATCGGTCGAGGGGATCAAAGCCGCCGAGGTTCGATCAAAAGCTGCGCTTATGGAGGTGGGAGAGGCGGAGGCGGCTGCGGAGAAGCTGGGCCTGGAGCTCGCTGATTGCCTCGGCCTTCCCCCGGCGGCGGTGGCCTCAGATTGCAAAGATCTCGTGGAGAGGGTAAAATGCTCTGAGCAGGACAGAGGCAAATGGGGAAAGCTGATCGAGTGGGTGAAAGAAAGGTGTATGTCAGGGTGGAGTATTCGCTGGATTCCGCGTGGCCGAAATTCAGCAGCCCATGGGCTCGCTCGCTGGGCCAAATTAGAGGAAATCTCTGGTCGTTGGGTTGACTCGGGCCCGGTGGATCTCTGTAATTTTCCTTTGGTATTTGAATCTGCAAGTGTAAACATTGCTTCACCAGGGTTTTAATATTAAAGCGAGTTATTTCTCCAAAAAAAATGTGGGCCCTGCCCCGATATCAGCGCGAGAAACCGTGGGAGCGAGAAACCGCAGGAGCAAGAAATCGTAGGAGCTCGGGCGTGTCCCTTTCCACGTCGGCCTTAGCTCGCATGCATGCGCTGCTGGGCCTTGGCTCTCGGCCCACTTGGCTCGCGCGCGTCCGGACGAGCCGAACGGCCGGGCTCAAGTGTTTTCGTAAAGAAAAAGGGACCGGCTGCGTGGAAGGTGTGTCTGGTTGGTAGCAGTACCGGATTAAATGAAACTAAATGGTATAGAATGAAATAGGACGTAATAGAATAAAAGTTGTACGAGATCGTTTTGTTTTGGTGAACTTTTTCAACAAGGGGAAAGATCTCCGATTTCCATTTCATTGAAACGGAAACATGTTATAAAGTTTTTCATGTTACAACTTGCTATTCTCTACTGGGGGGCTGAACACATGTCCTTCTCTTATAGGCTGTTTGGTTGCCTTCTCAGTTGAACCAGACTGTATGAGCCGAGCCAGACTGGTTGAAGCCAAGCTGAGATGATGCAAATGGTTGTTGTTTGGTTAGGTATATGAGATTGTACAGGCTGCGTAGAAATGTTGTTTGGTTGACTGCACTAAGAAGAGAATGCATGGAGAAATTCAAAAGAGGGATGAACATATTAAAAAATAAATTCTAGAAAATCAAAATAACAAAAAATCAATTACGAAAATAAAAAAATCAAAAGAAAGTCTCATAAATAAATAAATTCAAAAATAAAAATTTTAAACTTTTAAAATTTATATGGCAAGTGTGATCTTGTTTTGCTCGAAAAAATATCGATAACCCATTTTTGAAATCGGTTCGGTAATCTAAAATACTAATCATAAGATATAGCAAATAAATGAATCATGTGTCGCGCACGTGGTTGTTACTACATCCGCGGAGTCTGGGGAAACGCTCAATTTGGTCGAATTTCCAGAGCCTGGCTCAGAGAGGGTAATTGCATCTGGAGAGCCTGGTTCAGATGGGTGAGAAGACAACCAAACACCCTAGTTTTGTATCTCTAGATACAAAACTCTTTGGATGCAGGCAACCAAACAGTCTATTAGTTACTCTCTACATACGGGTCTCATTCCTCCGGCTTCTCACGCCTTGCCGTTCTTCCTTCTTCCTTTTTTTCCCCGCAGCTCCTGTTTCTTCTCGTGCATCCTGTGCGTCCTTCTTCCTTTTTTTTCCCTGCAGCTCCTTGCTTCTTCTCGTGCATCCTGTGCACAACTCCTTGCTTCTCTCACCTTGCCGTTTTCCCCTTTTATCCGGTAGCTCCCTGCTTTTATGCACTTTCGGCTTCTCCCGCCGCCCGACTTGGGCCTTTTTTTAGTTTTTTCCACAGCTCCCTGCTTCGCGTTGCCGTTTTTCCCCAATTTGGCACTCCTCGCTTCGCCCATTTTCGGCTTCTCCCGTCGTCAGACTTGACTCTTTATTCTTGATTAGCTTGTACTGGCTCTCTGGCTTGATTATTTTTTTGAATGTTGCTGTAATGGGGAGATTTTCCTCCACGAGACCGCGGGTCAAATGACTCGAGCTCATGTGGGCAAGTACACCACCTGCGTACCTTACCGTTGGGCTGTGGCCCCCGCCACCTTTCGCTTGGGTGAACTACATACCATATAAACATAAACAAAGATATTATCTAAATTTAAACCATCATGTATCATTCCACCCCACTTCATCTCACCAACCATACACATGTATCAAGGACCGTACCATTTCATCTCATGAACCAAACAATTGAACCATGCATTGTATTATCCCGTTCAACCCCATTCAAATAACCAAACACACATGCAGTCATCCCGCGCTACCTCCTTCCGCCACCACTCTCCTTTTCACTTTTTTGACAACGTTGCCCCTCATGCCCTTCTCCTGCAACGCCATCCCCCTTCTTCTCGGGTTACTGTGCGCACCTTCGTCACTACCTTCGGCCCACCTGCCCATAGCCGGCGGCACCCTCTCCGCCTCACCACACTGTCCTTGTGTCGCCACGCCGGTCCCACCTACCCTAAGCCTAAGGTGCATGAGGAACCCATTCCAAACCACATATCCAGACTTGGACTTGAAATAGACTTCAGATATAAACTTAGACCTAAACCTGAATCCCAACCTCGACGAGTACCCAGACTTGAATGGACACCCATCAGGCCCCAACCTTGTCGCATGATGCGTCCCAGATCCAAGACACAAGGGTATCCAAATAGTTGCTGCAAAGCAAGTTGCCATGCTAAGGAGCCTCTGTGTTGAGGACGGGTTGCGTGCTAGCAACAAGTTGCCACACCACCGACAAAAGAGGAGGATGTGCCGTGTTAAAGACAGGTTTCTACACCGCTGACGAGGGAATGAGAGGCCACTTTAGGAATAGACCTCCGTGCCAGTAGGGATGGGAGGAGAGACCACGTCGAAGAGACGATGCGTCGAGGACGACCTACCACACCGGGGATGAACCGCCCACCATTGATGAGTGGTGGAGAGCCCGTGTTGGGAACAAGCTTATGTACCGCCGACGAGGGGAAGACAGGCCATGTATGAGAGGGAGACCACGCTGACCTGTTGGTGAGGGAGAGTTGGTGGGTTCGACTTTGGGAGAGAGAAGGGATGAGGGAGAGGTGATGTCAAGAGGAGACACTACAGTCACTAGTCGGGCGTAGAGCGAGGGGAGAGAGAGAGGGTGGCGATGGCGGGGAAAGGGGATAAGAGGTATGGGTTTAGGGTTAATGGAATTTGAGGACGGTGAGGTGGTGGAGTGGGCCAAAAATGGGTGGCTCAAATTTGGAAGTGGCTCAATGAAGAGTTGCCTGAGTAGCTCGGTTTTTTTTTAATTATTTCAGGTGCCATGAATTTAAAACAAGTCTCGAACCCGAAGCCAATTTTCCATGGGTCCAAAATAGAACCTGGGCATGTCGGGTTGGGTACTCATGGGTACCTGGATCCATGGGGTACTTTTGTCATCTCTACCTTTATAGAGCTGCGTTGTGCCATGCAATGACGTCTCTTTGAAGTGGTTCAAAGACATTCCATCAAAATAGATTAAAGCTAAGCAAAAAAAATGAATGCATGTTAAAAATTCATACCAAATTATAATGATGTTTTAGGTTGAGCTAAATTATATAATTAAAACCCTAGCCAACCGGTCATGCTGTTTCGATCTTATTCTTTTGTGCTGAAAATTGCTGAAAATTTTAATTTGAAAAGGTTACGAGGTCTTAGAGAGTCCAAATATTATAAAAAATATTTTAAAAACCCTAAAAACAACTGTCTAAAAGTCAACAAAAATATTTGTAAGGTATATTAAATCATTTGGCTGTAAAAAAATAATTTTTCGTTCGGTTTTATTTAATTTTAGCCATAAGGAACAAGGGCCTCCTGCAGCAGCCAGCCAGCCACAACCGAATTGCTGATTTGCCGTGTCACATAAAGATCCCCGCCAAACTGACGAAAATCCCACTCATCTACCAGGCCACCATGCGGGCGCGCTGCCCGGCGCCTTGAATCGTTAGGTCAAGGTCAATCCTCTCCCCGAATCGACAAACGGGGGCGGTGAAGAAGCTGCGACGCAATCGCCGCTGCTCACGTCGTGCTCCGTCGTCACGGAATCCTCCACCCTCCCGTCTCCTCCCCTTCCCCTTCTCCCAACTAAAACGCTTCCTTTTCGCACCAACGAAAGTCTCCTCCTCCTTGCCCTCTTCCCCTTGGCGGCATCGCGCGCCACACGCATCCGCGTCCGTCCGCGCGTGAGCCCGCCTCCTTTCCGATCCACCGCACCAACGGAGGCCGCAGGGGCCTGTACATAGTACATACCTGCCAGTCTGCCACCGCCCACGAGCTGATTCGGTGCGGTTCGACTCGAATCTCGCCGGAGCGGCGGCGGCGGCGGAGGAGATGCACAAGAGCAAGGGGAAGCTGTCCGGCGTCCTGCACAAGGGTTTCAAGCCCGACAAGTGGTCGGTACCTCGGTGCCCAGGCCGTCGGTTTTCAGATCGTTTTGGCCGCGTTCTATCTATTCTTTTTACAGGAATAATGTTTGCTTTCGTGAATGGTGATGATGCTGCAGCAAGACGGCGCTGCGGATGGCGGTGGCGAGGATCAAGCTGCTGCGGAACCGGAAGGAGGTGCAGGTGCGCCAGATGCGCCGCGAGGTCGCGCAGCTGCTCGAAGCCAACCAGGACCAGACCGCGCGTATCAGGGTACGTCGGCCCTCCCGCCTAGCTGTCTGAGTTTCGCTCCCCATGGGATCATTTCGTTCCAACCAACGGCTGTTTGGTTCTGTGAGCTGCAATCAGCTGCGTCATAGCACTGTCCACCCGATTGATGGCAGGATTGGGTTCGCCGTACAATTGGGTAGTCAGGTTGCTTAATTGCGAAGGCAGAAGCTTTATGCTTCAAATCATAACGGATTACCCAGTAGTTGTTTAGCTGTAGCCTACGGTTGCCTTTTATACGCGAAAATGGCTGCAATGGCTATAATTTTTTGAGCTAATAGAAATTGTCTGCTTTAGATAAGTGATGATTATTGGTTAGTGTTGCCAACTGTTGGATATGCTGGCCATTTATTGCTTTCTAAGCAAGACAACTATGAAAGGCATGTTACTGGTTGGATACACTAAAAACTTTCATTGGGTGTATCGGACTATATGCTTGTTCATTTCATTCCGAACTGGAACAGCTACTATAAAAGATATGCTACTTGTTGGATACACTATATGCTTTTTCCTTGGGTGTATCAGACTATATTTTTGTAACCACAATCACAGCCTAACTATAGTGCCGATACAATTCATCTATTTTTTTGCTGAACTGCAAATCTCTTGTTCAAATATGTCTGCTTGCATGTGCTACTGTCCTGGTATGCAACTATGCTGTGTTATGAGCCATAGAACAGACCAGTTGTTTATTGAGTTTGTGAAAATTGCACCCAATAAAGTCCTAATATAATGGTACTTTGTCACCAAGAGGCCCATATATTTTGTTTGGTTTTTCTATTGCAGGTTGAACATGTCATAAGGGAAGAGAAGTTCATGCAAGCATATGACTTAATTGAAGTGTACTGTGAACTTATTGTGGCACGCTTGCCCATTATTGACTCACAGAAGTAAGCCCATTTTTTTTCTTTTATTTGATGATCCATGTCTTTAGGTGATGTCAGAAACTGCTTCATTGTCACAATGATAACAGAAACACACTGTTTGTTGGGCGGCATCTAGTATTGGGATGTCTCCATAGTTCATACGATAGGATTTGTTTCCCATTAGCAGTAAGCCACGGGACAAATCCATCCTGTTAAGATGGTTTTGTATGTCTTAAGTAATCAAAATATGTGCACCTTTGTTTCTCGATCCAAGTGCTACCATTGACATGAAAATTTGATTCCTAGTGGTGTAGTTGCAATGTTGCATAGAGCTGTAAACATGTACATTATCAGGCAATATGTGGGAATAGCAGAGTGTTTCTGTGTTTTCTTATACCAGAACTGCACAGATCAATTGGCTGTAGTTACTAATTTTGTTTGGATGGCAAGTATGGATCGTGCCTACAGTTTTCAGTTGGGAACCTGGGAAAGAATTGGAAAACATCCATAGGATATGAAGAGTTAAGCTCGTTTATATAGGAAAAAAGTTGGGGTTAATGTTGCTTTACTGGAAGGACATTTTTGTTGGCCTTCCTGAGATAATTTAACTGCACTTATGGTTTGTTTGGTTCTCATGGAACCAGTATATTTTCTTTCTTTTGAAATCATTTCCATACTTAGGTGTTTTTCTTTACCTTAAATTTAGGACTTGCCCTATTGATCTGAAGGAGGCAATAGCAAGTGTTATATTTGCATCAATGAGATGTTCAGATGTCACAGAACTAGGGGATGTTCGGAAGCATTTCACAAACAAGTATGGGAAAGAGTTTGCTGCTGCAGCTCTTGAAGTGCGGCCTGACAGTGGTGTAAACCGTCTGGTAACTTTTTCTTCTTTTGCAAAAATTAAATACATTTGCGTTTCTTGGCTGGTCATGAACACATGTTACTGCATGTAGTTTTATACTTTTTCAATACCATTATTTTGGATGCAGGTAATTGAGAAGCTGGCAGCTGGGGCACCTGATATACAGACCAAAACCAAAACTTTGGGCTCAATTGCGGAGGAGCACAGCATCAAATGGGAACCCAAAACTTTTGAGGAGAAGCAGAAGCAAAATGAAGACCTGCTGGTAAATTACCTGATTTCAACCTTCTTTTGTCCTGATTGAATACTATGGCTCTAACATGATTGATTGTTTGATGGTTTAGTATGGGTCTGCAACATATTCTGGAGGAAACATTCCAACTACGGGGTCATCTGCTGCTAGCATGTCAACTCCAAAGCATACAGCACCTTCTTATACATCTGTGGAATCAGACACTACTCGTATTCCTGCAGCATCTTCTTATTCATCTGCCGAGGCTTCGGAAAATAGAACACCATATGCCACCACCAATTCTAATACTTCCTCACAAGAAAACAGAAGGGCTTCTGATGTTTCAGTGCCTCCTGGATCACAACATGGTAGTGCTAATTATGCAGCGCAGATCCCTAGTTCTAACAACTTCTCTCATGAAAATACTGGAGGTTCTAGTGTTTCTAGACCTTACCCCCAGTTTGGTGCATCGATTCCAGGTACAAATGAAGTTATATTATTTGACTATTTGAATATCAGCTCTTTTTAATGCTTACCTTGTTCATCTTCTATTTTTTTTTTAAATCCATTTTTCTTTGCAGACACAATGTCCAGGGGTGAAGAGACCAAACGATCTAGGGAAAGAAAAGCTTCAGTTAGTGGTTCCAACTGGAATGTGGAATTCAAGGATGCAACATCTGCAGCACAGGCTGCAGCTGAGTCTGCAGAGATGGCAAGCATTGCTGCTAGAGCTGCCGCGCAGCTTGCTAGCCGTGGGAATTTTTCGATGGAGCAAAATACTGGAGCTTATGAATCAGCTGCACACAGTTATGAAACTACACCTAGAAAGCAACAAGGTGAACATTTAAGGAAGGATGATCAGATGAGTTTTAATGGACACATTTCAAGTATTAATGATCCAAGAGTGACCTCAAATACTACCAGAGGAGATGTGGAGAGATCAGAAATACACCGCGTGGATAGTCAGAACATATCAACTCCTTACTCAGCTCAGTTCCATTCGTATGTTTCTGAAAGTCATACTGACATGTATGGCATGCCAACTAAACCATGTCTTGATCGTTCACCTGAGCCATGTTCTGATGATTCATCTGAGAAAAGAAGCAGCATTAGTCGACGTGAAGATCATCCATTTGATTTGCCTTCGGAAGAGCAAGAGTTGCCAGGTGCTGGATTTCGTGCACAGCACAAGAAGGGTATGGAAAGCAGGCAAACTAGCTTTGATCATGAAAACACAAACTACAGCAACTTTAGTTCTTTCCAGGGTGGCAACAATACTATTTGGGGCAACCAGAATGATAAAACTGGAGCTGATTCTTCAGCTGTTGTTTTTGATCAATATGAATCTGATGTTGAAGAAGAGAATGTATTGGATCCTTTCTCTTCAAAGCGTGTGGAGGTGCCACCCACTGTCCAAGATCACAAGGGATTCTCAACTGCAGATTGGAGCCAGCAGCATAGAAGTGAATCTCCAGTTAATTACAGCACTTCAACACTATTTTCCAGAGCAGAGACACAACCACCGAATTCAGCAGTAAAGAAAAAGTATAATTCCTCACCTCATTCTTATGATAACCAGCTGCCTACTTTTGATTCAGATGGTTTTAGCTCCGATGAGGAAATAACCACCGTCACACATGTAGAGTCTGTAAGGCCTCATTCAAGAGGAACTGGCTTTTCTGAGGACAAAGAAGTTGGTAGAATTTCTGGAAAGCTTGCCCCTGATACTAATGAAAGCATTGAAGATTATGAATATAGGTCCAGGAAGAACTATCAGAATTCACCTGGTTTAAATGCATCCTATAAGGAGCATGGTTACGGTTCACCTAGATCTGATTATTCAGGGGCACAAGGGAAGCTGGGTCATGTACAAAGCAGAGATTATGATTTTCCAGTAGACAAAAAGCTTACCCCTGATACCAATGAAAACATTGAAGATTATGAACATAGGTCCAGGAAGAAATATCAGAATTCACCTGGTTTAAATGCATCCTACAAGGAGCATGGTGGTGGTTCACCTAGATCAGGTTATTCAGGGGTACAAGGGAACCTGGGTCATGTACAAAGCAGAGACTATGATTCTTCAGAAGATGAAACCGAGCTACGTAGAGTGAAAGGTGCGTCCTCAGAGATAACAGGAGCAAATGAGAATCAGCCATTATCTTTTGATGACATGCAAACTCTGGCAAAATCTGACAGCGACATTGAAGGTGATCTTAGTCTGAATTTCGGAAGGCTAACTCCTGGACTAAGAAATAAACTCAGGCAACCTCCGTCATACACTAAGAACTCCAGGGATAACATGACGCCAAAGCATTCCTTTCATAAGGATGCTGCCAGCAATGAAGAATCACTACATTCCAAGGAGAAAGATGCTTTGTCATTTGAAAAGATTGGAGATACTGCTAAAAGTTCACATACAACTAAGAGTTCTTTCGGTGTCAATTATGACAGTGAACTTCACAGTAGGAATCAAAGTGTTGGGGCACGCGGGGAAACAAGATCAACCATGGCAATGAATTATTTTGAGTCAGGAGATACAAAGAAGTTATCTGAACAATCTTTTAATGCGCCAAGTTCTTTGTCAAATAAGATTTCTCCAGGTGCAAATTCCAGTCAAGAGTTGCATGATGAAAAATTAGGTATTGGAGCCCACAGGGAAACTAGGCAAAGAAACCCCAGAAGTTACTTCGAATCAGATGACAGTGAGGAGGAACTGGAGCAACGACAAACTGTTCAGACTAAGTCATCTAGGGAGCAGATACAATCGCGCAGGACACGGGAGGTAATTTCAGATGCAAGGAGAGGTGGCCGCATTCAAACTGGAGCACGGTATGCTGATCAAAGCATGCCAAAGGAGATGAAAACCCCTGCCGAAGCATTATCTAACTCAAGCACCGAACAAAGGAAAGAGGCACATGCATACTCCAGGGTTGCAGTACAGCGATCTTCACCAAAACCTGTGAACATCGAACCTCCCGCTCCTAGAGGAAAGTCACAAGAAGCTAAACCAAGTGAAAGTTCTGTTCCGGAAGGTGATGAAAACACAGAAACTTTTGCAGGAACTCCAAAAGAAGGCACCCCCAGAACTGCTCCGGCACATGTTCACCCCAAGCTTCCAACAGACTATGATTCATTCGCTGCACATTTTCTGTCACTTAGAACCAATCGTCGCTAGGCTTACACTTTACGCAAACGTACCACTTGCAGTTTCATGTGAAAAACCCATGTTTACAGTAGCCAGTACACCGTTATAGAAGTTTAGTTGAGATACGAACAGTATAGTTACAAAAAATTATACAGAGATATGAGTCTATTGTGTGCGATGGTATTTTTTGGGATATTATTATTCTTTTGTTCACTTTTGGCCTGAGATCCAAAGAAGTTTTCCTGTCAATGTTGTAATAAGCACATTATGCACTCAGATGTGCAGAACATTTTATTCCATCATGAGCTTGTAACTACAATTAAAGCTTATGCTACACATTTTTAGCTATGTATGGATTTTAGTAGATTTTTTCCTGCTCACGGCCTGCTCTGATGTCAGTGGATTATCCAGAAATTTACAACTAGGGGCTAACATACATGTTAATGACAATACATCAGGGCTGTAAAAAAAACTTGCGAGCCAAACGAGCGGCTCGCGAGCCACTGATGAGCTGAGCCAAGCTAGAGTTGTAGCTCGCTAGGAACACCGAGACCTGGGCCAAGCCAGCTCGCACCTGACTGAGCTCGACCAGCCGAGTCTGGAATAACTCGGCTCGGTTCATTTCCACCCCTACAGTGCATACAATCTCATGCACCCTCCAAACCTCGTATTGGATTCATTTTTAGTGAAATGGTGTTGTAATATGTTTTCTCTAAAATCTAGTATTACGAACTATTCCTAGCACCACTGACATAGTGACATGGTATGTTATATGTATTATTATGTCAAAATCGTTGTAGATCGACAGGTTTCTCTTCGAAAGACAAGGATATTTTTTTTTTAATTATTTTTGACTTGTATGTTAAGGGCAATAAAATCTAAGTTGGCATCCAAGAGCGCCGTGGAAAGTGTGGATACTAACATGATAAAACTTACATGGGCTTCATGTCTACGTACCTCTTCCTGACCATATCTCACGTTTGGTGCATATGCGCTTGATTCATTGCCATATCTCACGTTTGGTGCATATGCGCTTGATTCATTGCCACTCATGTAATAAGATTTTTTTCTGTACAGGCCCCAAATGTATGTGTCTCGGAAAAGTGTGGCAAGACTCTTAAGCAAGCTAAGTATGGCGGAGAATTTTTTTGCCATAAAATGTGGATTGCTTGAAACACTTACTTAAGATTAGGTTCGAGAAGGTTAATTAAGCCTCTCCAAGCCTCTTTTCAGAAGTCCTTAAATTTTTATATTATTATCTATCTCAAATTTTCAGCTCAATTAAACAAGACTAATATTTAACATAAGAAATCTTCTATCCCTCTCCTATATAGTTCCTCGGTTTACCTTAAGCGGTTGATTGCGTCCCGAAAATCATGTGCAGCCCCACCTCTCTCTTAAACCCCTTTTCGTAATTTTAAACCAAAAGCAATTATGCATTTTCTCCTCCGTCGAGCGAGCCGCCAGTCTGCCACTCGGCGTCGCTAGCGACCGCCACCCCACCGACCGCGCATCTACTATCTACACTACACTTCTCGTCATTTTCACAAAGGAAAAAAGAAAAAGAAAAAGGAGAGGTTCAACAAGCACATCGTTCAAGCTGGAGGCCCATGTGAGTGAAAACAAGTTGGCCCACTCCAGTCCAGCCCAGAAAGCTGCTAGTCTAACTAGGGTTTACAAGCTCCGCAGAACTATAAATGGGAGCATCCAAATCTCACCGTGCTACCGCAACCGGCATCTGTCCTCAACCGGAACGAAGCAGGTCGTCAGCGCGTCGTTCCCATCTCTGGTGAGAACAAACCTCCTCTACTTCAGTACTTCTGCAATCCCCTTTTCATCAATCTAGGCCGTCCACGCTATGAATGGATTCGTTTAGACTCGAACGCGTTTGGTTTGCTCTCACTTTGACTGTAATTCGAGTGATATGGGTTTGGTTGGACCCAGTCTCCAGTGTTTGTAGATATGTTGGCATCATCCGATATGTCGAATCTTGCGTGTGTCTGCGATATGCTGGGCTGGAATTCAATCCAGGTCACTGATTTGGGTGGTTTAGTTTAATACATGTTCATTTGCTCCACTAAGTTTGCTACCGTAGTGCAGTGGTGGATTTATAATTTTTTAAAGCCTGGACAACCTAATAAATATAACTTAATAAAATCAAAATTTCTAACTTATTTAACATATTTTAGTAACTATGATATATTTTGACTTTATTAATAATATAGATAGAATGCATTAATATTCTACTATTTATTAACAATCTTTTCTATTTTTATAATGACTTATTATAGAAATATCTAATTTATTTCATTATAAGTTTAATAATGAAGTCTAATTCGACATAATGGTGATGGAGGAGTTTTGATAATACAATGTAATGGTGATGGAGGGAATTTGATAATACAATAAGCCTCTATTTATATTCTTATTATACCGTTATGTTCTCGTCATGTGGTACAATCCAAACCATATAACACTAAATCTAGAATCATCTATGAAAAAATCAATACTTTTATGTTTGCAAAAATCTACAGCAAGGATCGTTGTATCTTATCTTATTCCTATTTTTTTTACTTATTGATTAAACATAAGACTACACAATAAATATTCATTTTCTACATATTTATATATTTCAGAGGGTAAATTATATCAATGCTATTATAAAATTTACACTTTGCAAAAAATTCACTTTTCTGTCTATGACATGTCGGTCTAGAGCACACATTTCATTGTTGCATGGGATGGCATTTATTGCGAATCGACAACTTTATAATGGCATGTGTATAATTTTCCTATTTCATGTAACGCATTTCTATGTAATATAAAAATTATTTTTTTAGAATATTCTAACATAAGAATGAATATAGACTTTCAATATATACTGCACCTAGTTTTTTAAATAAATCTCATTATGTCACTGTTTTATTTGAATTAATTCATACAATATTAATGTGGTGACGTCTTGCATCGGTTCATCTCGAGGCGCGTTTGGATTAATGCTTGCCCCGACCTGACCCGGACCCGGTTATGTATATTATGTTACTCGTGAGCCTAGCCCAACTCATTAACCATATTGATGCCAGTATTACTATCATGCAATTACTATATTTGTGTATATGGCTGGATTTTCATGTACCTAAGTGATTGGATTTGTGTATTTGATGGGATTTTTATATGCCTAATTGCCTTTGGTTGGGATGATGTTATGTGAGTTTTCTCTGCCCCGGCTTAGATCGGTGCACTGGTTGGCCGGGACCAGGTCGGGTTAGGGGAGGGCGGATGTTGAGAATGGGCGGGACGGATTGGGTCGAGTCGAGGTTTGACCTGGTCCCACCTCACCCCATTAAGAACTCTAAATATAAGGTGTGGCAAAATTAGGCAAAGCTAACCTCCAACCAAACAACTCGATATGCGAATACATTGATTATCCAATCGATCATATGATTACTTTTTTATAATTTCACTATTAGTCATGTTACTTATTGTCCAAGGCTTGTAATTTAGCAGCTATGAAATTGCCATTATGGGAATTAGCCAACATGAGGATGGACATGTGTATGTGTAATGTGTGGCTCGAGAATTTTTGAGACCATATTTATATTTTGGCTGCGGGTGCCGGGTGATGTTAAGAAGTCGATTTAGGTGTTTGTGCTGGTTTCTTAAAAGAACTTCTCCACATAGCTGTTGCTCAAAATAGACCTATGCATCGGATCATGCCGGACTTGAAAAAGCTTGCTCCCACCGGACCAGTCCTAAGCCCATCTCGGTCCAACCAATCCGGCTTAAAAAACCGGGCCAAGTCTATCCCAACTACAATTTAAGCGTTGTTTGTTTCAGTGTTGAATAAAGTTGAGTTTTACCGTAGCAAAAATTGATAGCATTAAAAAAGCGGCCTAATAATTTAAAAATAGTTTTACAACTTTGAGAAGAACTACAAATTACTATAACATGTAGGTTATATAAAAATATCAAAATTTGATATAGTAAAACTCAACTCAACTTTAAGTTGAAACAAACACGTCTTTAATTTGTATTTTCGTCGAGTCTAGGCTTGGCTGGCCCGACAAACTAATGGGTCAGGCGCTAGATCGGGCTGGCCAGGTCTCGCTGGCCCTATGTCCGATGTTCTCCTTTGCCTAATCCAATATAGCCCACCTAGTATCATGCTTAGGGGACAGCTTAATAAAAAAAGACATGTCCTTTGACTGAAAATAAAAAAAAGCAAGCATTTTCAGTGGAGAAAATAGAGAAAAAAAAACTCGCGAGGATTCCTGATCTTAGAACTTGCTATTGAGCTAGGTGCAAGTTGTGTGCATAGTTCGTGGGCCTTCATATGCCTTGTATGGCCCATGAGGGAGTTACTGTTCGGCCAAATCAGAAGGCACGCCGTACATTTTGAGAACCAACGGTAGAGGATATGACTCGCTAGTCCTTGCTAGGGATGGCAATTTTACCCATGTGGGTTCGGATACCCATGTGTATCCAACCCGATGGGTATGGGTATAAGTTTTATTCTAGACTCATGGGCTTTATAATTCGGGTTCGGGTTTATATTCACACCCATGGGTGTCTATGGATACCCGAATAGATAATAAAAATTAAAAAAACCCTGACGTGTGGGCCATACATGGTATCGTATAGATTCCCCAGTAGCCCTAACCGGCCGCTGCTATAGCTCTCCTGCCCCTCCACGCCGCCAGCCGCCCCTCCCTCTCCCCGTCGGACCCCTCCGCCACCGGCGCCGTAGGTGAGCATCTCCCCCCCCTCTCTCTCTCTCTCTCTCTCTCTCTCTCTCTCCCCCCCCTATGATACCCGCCCGATTGCCATCCCCAGTCCTCGCCGCCTCCACGACGCCGCCAGGCCGCCGCCTCTCTCCGCCTCGCTCGCTTGATGCGTTGCCTCGCTGGCACCGCCTCGCCGCGGTGCGTTGCCTCGTTGGCGACGCCTCGCCGCCGTGCGTTGCCTCGCCTCTGGTACCGCTGCGGCGCTGCCTCACCTCCTCTGGATCCCAGTCTCCCAGATCCAGTACCGCCTCTCTCTCTCTCTCTCTCTCTCTCTCTCTCTCTCTCTCGCTCGCTCGCTCTCGTTTGGTTTTCCCCCTGTTATGTGATCTCGGATTTGATCCGAATTCGACGGAATAGTTTGTGTTTGTTTTTCAATAAATATAATCTAGTTTTTTTATTTTGCTGATGAGCCCTAAATCCCTTGAACATTCACGGGAGCCCGGGCAGCTGCCACACCCCCCGCCGCCGCCGCCCCCCGCCCGGTCGGTGCATCCGCCACTGCCGTAGTGCATCTGGATTTAGCCAACTTGCAAGAAATGGGGTCGTCCAGCCATCGTTATTATGATAGAGCTCCAGGCTTCAGTGAGATGCCAGGGAGTCTGTGGTTTGTTCATTGTTTAGCTATATCTTTTTCTGCTGGGTTTAATTCCTGGTTGCTGATTTGGTGAGCTAGTTTAGGATAAATGGCGACGGTTCCGGATTCACTTGTCTGGGAGATTGTCAAGAAGAACAATTGCTTCCTTGTCAAGCAGTTCGGCAATGGCAATGCCAAAGTTCAGTTCAGCAAGGAGCCCAACAACCTCTACAATGTTCACTCCTACAAGCACTCTGGTCAGTAGTTATTGCTCAGCTTGAGCATCTGAGATTGTGCTTGTCCCTTATGGAACCGACTGACTGGCTGTGGTGTTGGTGTACTATTTCAGGTCTGGCAAACAAGAAAACTGTGACGGTGCAGCCAGCGGGTGGTAAGGAGATGGCGGTGGTCCTCTCAACAACCAAGACAAAGAAGCAGAACAAGCCTGCCATTCTCTACCACAAGTCTGTCATGCGCAAGGAGTTCCGCAAGATGGCCAAGGCTGTCAAGAATCAGGTACTAGCACTAAAACTCTGTTTAGTTTCTGTTTGATGTTGATATCTATTTTCTGGTGATAATCTAGCGAATGATCTTATTTGAAACTTTAATTGCCCTGAACGATAGAGGATTATAGCATCACTGATTGAGCTGTTACAAAGTTGCTGCAGTGAGCCGCTATTATTTAACAAGATCCATTTTTCTGTTTGGTCATCAATGAGATACACGGGTGGCTTGTTTCTGAGCTAAACAATTTTTTTGGTGTTGTTATCATGGCCCTCTCCCTATGTTTTGGGCCTGCAAATGCTTTATATTTTAGAAATGAATCACTTAACTGATTTTGAAACTTATGGTGGTATGTGAGAATTGTTTTTGTCAGTATTTGTTTGTGTTGTCTCAGTTCTCTGATACAGTTGCAGTGATGAGCCTTAACATGTAAGGAGATTCAATATTGGATCTTCGATGCAATATACTTGTTACGCTTGGCTTCTGAGCTACTTTTTTATATTTTTCTGTTCTGGTTTTCAAGCCCACGTCCTGTAAATGACCAAGTTCTGTAACCTGAGCTTTTGGCGGATTGTATTGGTGTCATTTATCTGATGTCTTTGCATGTTGCTTCAATAGGTTGGTGACAACTACTACAGGCCTGATCTGACGAAGCCAGCTCTTGCAAGGCTGAGTGCCGTCTACCGCAGCCTCCAGGTTGCCAAGTCGGGTGTCAAGAAGAAGAACAGGCAGGCGAACTAAAAACATAAGCTCAATGTGCTTGTTTGCTGGATGGGTGTTGGTGGTTATGTTTTCATCTTTTTAGATTTGTTCTGGAGAGTATTGGACGTGAAGTATGAATGATGTGCTCACAAGACTGCTATAAATTTTCATAGTAGGTTCCATGTTTGTACCCATGACGTAAGCCTCTTAAAATCATTTCCATAATTACTGCTGGTGATCCGTTCACATTCAGGGAAGACTCATGTCGTTTTGGCATGTGCTCTTACGAAATGCTAAATCTACTGTTGCTGAATTCGTATCTGAGTTAATAGATTGCAACTTGTGAGAAATATCTGTCCATCGTTTATGCGATGGATATTCTGCTTCTCTGTGGCTAATGCCGCACGGTATCTACTTTCAACCACAGGATTTGTTGATGGAATTTTTGGGTTCATCTTTCTAGATATTAGAAATTGCCGCTGTTTGAGTTTTAGAATGAGGCGGTGGTCGTGGGCTCATTGCTGCATGTTGCCTCCTGAAGCTCAATGCGGAATTTTAGCCAGTCAAATTCAGCCTACTCGTGCTATTCCGTTTTAGCGAGTTTTTTGAGTTTTTTTTAAATTCAGTCAAATTTAGAAACCGAGTCAATAACACTTTGAGTTTTTTTTTAAACCATCATTTTAGCGATAGTTTGAAAATCATTTTAGTGATAGTTTGAAAGTAATTTATAATTGAGCCAACGAAACGGGCCAAGTCAAAATAAAAACGAAATTGTTTAAAATTGACTTATTTTATAATAAGTGGTTTTTAAGGATTTTTTAATCGAGCCCACAAGTTTAGAAATGAGCTTTTTTTTTGCAGCCCTAATTCCGCCCGTGTGTTAGCCTTTTGCGTGCACCGCAAAACGCAAAACTGATCTGCGCTGCCCATGAAAATCGATGGCTTGGACGCGAATCTTTTGAGCATACTGGAAGGAACCGTGGAGCCGGTCTCACTCTTAACCAGCCGTGCGGGGCACCGGCAACTCATCTCATGACGCCGAGCCGGCCGGTATAAGAACGAGCTCCACCCGACGGGCTCACCGGACAAGCCGAGACTCCTTCGACGCATGTCGGCCGGGTATAAGGCGGCCGAGGCGCCGGCG
Source organism: Raddia guianensis (assembly GCA_036346415.1). Lineage (NCBI taxonomy): Eukaryota > Viridiplantae > Streptophyta > Magnoliopsida > Poales > Poaceae > Raddia > Raddia guianensis. Next base: position 53,203,017 of record CM070534.1, read on the forward strand.
GCGGACGCCGGCGCCGCCAGCCAGCCGAAGAAGCCGTCGTCCCGCAGCGCCCGGCTCGACCGCCTCCTGTCCGGGCTCGGCGCCGGCGCGCTCGTCGACGTCGATCCCGACAAGGTCAAGGGCGATATTCGGCGATGGGCCAAGGGCGTCGCGGCGCTGGTGCGGCAGCTGAGCTTCGGCGCCTGGCCGGAGAAGGCGACGGATCGCCGGAGCGCGGACCAGCTAGCTGAACAGCGTATTGGTAAAACTTCACGTTCATCAGGTCACACAAACAGGCACAACACTGATATGATTGGCAGCCGTCTCCACGCAACGGCCAACAAGACGCAGCAAACAATACAAAATAGTTCGTTGATTATATAAGATCGTTGTTCCACAATTTCATTCATTCATTCATAGCGATGGGCGGCCGATGGGCGCCGCAGGCTGCTGTATCAATGTGCACTGGATCTTCCTGAGTTCCTCCATTCTGCTAAGCATAATAAAATGAGGCTGCAAAGATCATCGCTGTGAATAACAATAAGCAGCAGCCCGTATCCCTTCCCTATGTTTTTACCCTGTAAATTGATGGCTGTTTCCGAATTGGCTTTAGTTTTGTTAGTTAACCATGCTGCTGCTGTATATCTCAAAATAAGTCACACCGCGTAGGCAACTACTACATACATCAACACTAGCAAGAAAAACACCTGACATCCTTAAAGCTAAGGGGCAGCAATTCATACTCCTATGAATTATGCAGCGATATCTACACTTACCAATCATAATAGTTAGCAACACCAGGATGTTACACCCCCTACAATTTCTACATTCTGCTGCAAGACAAATCTCTGCTGTCCTAATCTACAAAATTAGATCTGCCTTCTTAAGCTGTATTCCTCACTCCCGTTTTGTTTCCAATTTTGAAATGCTCCTTAAGAGTTGTTTGGAGCAGACATTCTGTGCCTGAGCTGCATACCGCATACGATTTGCTTTCACCCATGCAGGCTCCTAAAAGCCAAGAAACCAAATCATAGGTCCTTCAGAGCAATAAATATGCATGCAAGAAATAGAACGGGATAGAAAATCACCTCAGGCACAAAGTGTGAGAAACCAAACTTGATCAAGAGGAGAGCGTGCTCCATTATGAGGATTGCTGCAAGTCCTGGCTCAATCCTCCATTTCCCCTCCTCATCATACAGGCAAACAAGAAGCAAGCAGTTGGTGCAGATTGCCATCACAACCAAGAACTGGGAAAAAATGAAAAATAGAATGAACATCAAGCCATGCATGCATCTCTATGACTACGAGTAAAATATAATTGTGAACTGTTGATAAACCTGGAATATATTCAACCATGCCCCAATGGTAGCCGTGGCACGAGGAACAGGTCTTTTCAACATGACTAACAACTTCAATGCATCTGCTCGTATTTCAGTCACATTGTTCTGTCATGAAACAATTGAAAAAACTATTATGATAGAAAACAGCAAGAATGTGCACACACATAGCACAGTAGAGATAAAGAGGCTGTATACCAGAGCAGCAAAGCAGAATATCAATGGAAACGCACAAGCAAACATCATGATCATCCCAAATTGAAGAGTTAGCTCAAGAAAATCTGTAATGGATTGAACACTGTAAGCACAACAGCCATTGTTTATTTAGAATACAATGCCATCGGTAGATCAGAAATGGTGGTAGAGTATAGCTGTATAGACAAACCACATTATATGAAGACTACCAAAAGAATTGAATTGAGTGCAAAATTATTGTCATTACCATCGAACAAGCCATCTTCAAGTTCTTCTCCAATGCTCGCAGTATATGAGGGCTTTAAAAATTCTTTTTCTACCCTTGTTGATAATCTAACTGACTTCCCTGCTGGTGATTCTTTCTCATGTTTTTTCTTGCTACAAGATGAGTGAAATTCCTTATATCCATCGATTGGTTTTGTAAAAAGGGGCAGAAATAGTAGGACAATGGGTTTGGCTGAAAATCTTACTGAACAGCTCTATACTTCTTGTAGCTGTACTTGAGGTAAGGAATGGAATTCTCAATCAGATTTTCCAATACCTGGAAATGAACATATATCACCATTCACTGGAGGGGGAGCAGGAGACTATGATATCATATTTGATGATGAAATAATTACATTGTAGACATGCCTGGGACACGATCAGTCGCTGAATAAGGACCTGCCGGAGTGTCAAAATGTTGCGATACAGAGAAGCATGGTAAAACAGCCCGATATATGATTGCATAAAGTAAAGACCGAAGACCTGCATTTCAGAACAAGTAAGATACCTGCTCTAAAGCATGAACCATCCTTCCTATATCATAGTCTTTACCTTGTAGACCAAACTATCAGCACTAGAATCTTCTCCTTGGTTGTTTTCATACTTTATTAGAATGACAGACACCTTACCACCTATCCTTGTGTAATACTGAATTGCAACAAGATATACTGCAGTCAGTACATACCTGCATGATATAAACATCAGTAAGAACCATACACAGATACACTTCATATTTTACTGATATCCACAAATGGCAATTAAAGCAGAGATTGATATAAAATACTCAGGAAAAAGTAACTAACAAGTCAGTTGTGCATGTTACGAAACTGAACCACCAAAGATAGATCACACTGAACTTCTTACCTTAGCGCCTCCGTTTCTGTAATCTCATATAAGTGAGCATAAGCCAATTCAAATGGAAGCTGAAGACAAATGATAGCTAACACAATGATAGCATTGTTTCTAATTCTAAGGAGGACACCAAACCACTCATTTCTTTGTAATCTTTTCTTCTCAGCAGGCACATCACCAAATTTCTTTCCATCAACATAGTCAACAGCCAGAGAATGACTCAAGGGGTCTAGTTCATTGCCCAGAGTTTTGTATTCAGAAAATGAATAGTTAATACCCCATCTGTTGAAGGAACCACAGAACAAAGAAAAAAGATAGTGAGCAAGAGCTTAACTTGAAGGTATATAAACTGAATAAAAACTGCATGCACAACCTAGCAATTAGTGCTGAATTCTTCCGTTTCCAAAATTGCAAAAAGAATACCGCCCAAGAAATCACAAAGATAAAGAAAGCAGGAAGAACCAACCACTGCAGTGGCCTGAGTACAAAGTGCAAACAGGAATATTGAGAGCAGTTAGCTGGCGCAATAGTTATGTCTCAACTACATTTTATATAAAAATCAAAGGAAAAAACATACCCAAAATCTATAAGTTGGGTTGCCAGTCCAAATACAGCAGGAAAGAACAGCCAACGTGTATACATTCCTAGGAAAGCAAAATATGTAGCAATCTGCAGTAGCAGAACAGAGATGTTTACTAAACAAACATTCATTAATTGACTTGCTTCAGACAGAATGGTCCATAAATTAAATAAAATAGGTGTAACAAGTGCAGTTATAATGATGTACCTTTGTTCCAAAGTATGAGTAAACTTCATCAATAGGTTGCCATGTGAAATCAAGCCAGTTCAGTGCCCAGTTTCTGAGGAGCTGCTTCCGTTTAACTTCATCTGCAACCATAATGTTAGATGCCTACCACCAAGAATTTCACATATACAAAATATATCTACGATTAGTTTACCATGCAAAGGGAAGACTAGCTTTACAACTCCTTCACCTTCCAGCCTGCTCAACAGCGACTCATTCCGATCCCAGCAGAACTCTTTATCATCAAATTTGAGAATTATTTCAGAGCTTGTCTTGTTCACCTGCATTCCTCAATAGTCGAAATACACTTTCTTATCACATAAGGATATCTGCATTAAATAAGAATACCCGCACCAATGTAACAGAAGTAATAACTCCAATAATTATTATAGCTACAATGTAACAGAACCGACGAATATAGCTGCAATGCATCGCGATTAATTATCATAGCTTCAATGTGACAGAACTGACAATAATATAGCTGCAATGCACTGCAGTTGGGAACTGCAGCAGCTGCCAATACTGGAAGACAATGGTGCACTTACAATGCCATATATCAAGTGGCGGAAGCACGTAAACCGCTCCCGCCAGCTAAACAGGGACCCATCAGGCTGTCTCACGAACGCTGCGACCTGGTCCCATTCAAACTGAAGCTCCATTCCTGAACCGCAGAACAAGAGCACATGATCCACACATGAGCGAATCACCCAGCCCAACACAGCCGCCACATTTCAAATAGCATTAGGCAAAGCGATTCATTCACCAATATTAGTAAGCTTCTTCATCTGCATCTCAGCAGCCGCTCTTCCTAGAGTCCCCATGGGCGCAGACAGCTAGATTCGAACATAAAAATGAGAAAGCATTCGAAATATTCAAGAGCACGAACCACGCGTCACGGCGCGTGCATATCTAAGCATCGCAAATCCTATGAATTTTTCCCCAAGCCGCGTCCGCGGCTCGAATTTGGGTTCCACTTCGAACCGAATTCAGAAAAAAAAAAAAAGGAATCAGTAGAGACGGCCGCGCGGGCACGGCATGGCACAGACCTTGATGAACTCGGCCGGGACGCCGCGGACGCGCTCGACGACCAGCCCGGCGCCCTCGAGCTCGCGCACGAGGCGCGCCACGCAGTCCTCCCCGTCGGCCGCGGCGGCGGCGGCGGCGGCGGCGCGGGAGAGCTTGGGCACGACGATGCCGACCTCGAACCCCGTGGCCTCCTCCTCCACGCCCACACCCACGCCCACGCCCCCTCCCGCCCCCATCTCCACGGATCAGAGGCAGGGAATGGCGGCGGAGGCTACGAGGGAAAGGGGGCGGATCCGCATAGAGGGAATGTGGAACGGAATGCGGGGAGAGCGAAGAAGAACGAAACCAAAAAAAAGGGGGAAAAAAAGAGAGGAGAAACCAAAAAAGAATGGTGTCCTTGGGAATGGCGGAGACGAGGAGAGCAGGGAGAAAACGACGCGGGGGTTTTGATTAGGACCGGTTTCTGTGTCTTAAATTCGGTTTAGGATTTGATTAAATTTAAATTAGTTAAATGTCGCGGTGAGATGAGCAGAGGGAGAGAAGAAAAGGCACGGGGAGGGGAAGCAGACTGCCGTCTCAATGGGCACCGTTTTCTAAAGAAAGAAGTCCATTTTACCCCCTTGAACTATCGCATGAGTTCGGTTTCACTCAACTTCAAACCCACAAAACACCCTCAACTATCAAACCGTAAAAAATCACTCACCCAAAACCATGGTGGTTTTGGATGACATAACATCCTAATCAACATTTTTCTAGAAAATAAATTCAAAAATTTCTAGAAAATCATAGGAAGCTCAAAAAATAAAATAAAAATACCAAAAGTACAAAATAGGTAGAATCCAAATATTCATTGAAAATACTTTTCTATGTATATATTTATACGTAAAAATAGTACATAATATATTTCATTGAATAAATAAATCAAGTATTTAAGAAAACTTAATTTGGCTTGTAGGAAACATGAGAGAAACCGATGAAATAGAGGGATGCTAACTTTGCCTTTCAATTTATATTTTCAAATTCTAATTCTAATTTATTTTGACCTTTCAATTGTATTTTTTTTTAAAAAAAATCAAATTCAACTGTCAAAATAGCATCTTTATGTTTTTATTAATTTGTACATCATTCTCAAAACTAAAATATTTTTCACCATTTTTATAGAGAACAAACAAATTTTCTTGAATACTTTTTTAATAAATAAAACACCTTATATAAAAATAATAATTTTTGCAAATAAATATGCACATAAACTTTACAGCTTTTATTGCATATTTGGATTCTATGTATTTTTTCTATTGTTGTGCATATTTTTATTATATTTTTGAGCTTCCTATAATTTTCTAGATTTTTTAAAATTTATTTTCTAAAAAATGATGACTAGATGTTATGTCATCCAAAACCACCATTGCCAAAATAGATTTTGACCTGCTTGATAATGAGTGTGTTTGTCCTGGCTTTTGAGTGAAACCGAACTCGCGAGGATAGCTGCAAGAAATTGACTTCTTCCTTTTCTAAATAAAATTTTAAATGGGGAAGACGGATTGGAGAAGTGAGATTTTATAGGGAGACGAGGCGAGGAAGAGATTTCGAAATCTACCGGTGGATGGGCCCAGGAAGCAGAAGTTTGCATGTTCGGTACGCGCGGTCTATGACACGGTGGACCAATGTGGCAACGGTCCACGTGACATCGCCCGTAAACAAGTAGACGGACAGGCGGGCGCCGGGCAGGCGTGGGCACGGCATGGCACGCGACTACGCGAGTTAAAGGAGGGCGGAGGTTTCGACGTGACGACAGCGGCAGGGCTGAGTGCGCCACACGGACACGGGTTCTGGCACGTTCCTGCTGCCGATTCTTTCGGCGCGCCTGTTCGTGCCGTGCGTCTCAACCGTTTTTTTTTTTTAGTCAAATGCGGCACTTTATAGATCAGATAACATCAACCAGAAGTGCTTCCCGAATACAATCCGAGATTACAGATTTGTAAATATTACAACCAGATAGCTCAGCATTACGAGCCAAAATATGTGCTGCCACATATGACAGACGATTAACATGCTTCACCACACAGCTAGTGAAGAGATTTAGATAATACTTAATGTCCCCAATGACACAACCTAGTAAAGACCAATCCCTAAATTCCGTTAACAACACCAAGGTAAACTGAGTGCAAGATGATCTTTGAAAAGCCCTTTGCCTTGGCCAAGCCGAGAGCCCGCCTCATAGCCAACGCCTCCGCCAGGTCAGGGGGGTAGCATGGGGGAGGAGCTCGTTGCTAGCAAGGAGGCAACGCCCCAAAAAATCCCTGAACACGAAACCAAGCCCGGGCTGGGCTCCTTCGAAAATGGCAGCATCTGTGTTGATGAGCACAGTACCTGCTGGCGGTGGAGTCCAAAACTGAGGAGTGGATGGACGATCACACCTGGTAGCAGTCGCCTCCTTAGCACAGTGCTGCAAGATCATATTAGTGTAAGCAAAAACCTTCTGGATCGTCCTGCGGGGATCCCCAAGCGAGTGATTATGAAGAGCCTCATTCCGAGCAGACCAAATGTGCCAAAAAGTGACGGCCAGGGCCGTGAGATCGGCACCATTTCCTCGCGTCAAGATGTCCAGAATCCAATGTTTTAAGGAAACCATATTCTTCCTCCACAGACGCACATAGAACAACATCTTGACAGAATCCCAAACAGACTTGGCAAAAGGGCACCGAATGAAGACATGATCAACTGAGTCATCCTCATTCTGAAAGACCTGACCTTAGATCTTTGCAATATGGCGGCCTTTGGTGGTCGCCTGTCGGGAGACAATCATGAATCCCCCGCCAAAGAGTGATCTTCATTTTGCCGGGTGCATTGATCTTTCAAAGAGCCCTCCAGGCCTTGCATTCACCATCAAAGCATGAACTAGAGCCTCTACCATTCGCACTTCGCCTCGACCAAAAGAGATCTGTCGGTGTAATAAATACCGGGGTACAAAGAGTCCTGAGAAGGCCAAGAGGGCCCCAGCACGTCGGCGGGCGAACAAGGCCCAGTGGCGCTGGCGAGCCCCTCGAGGCCCAGAGGGGCCCACGCTGTCGCGGGCGAACAAGGCCCCAAAGACGCGGGAGCCCCTCAGAGGCCAAGAGGGCCCCACGCCAAAGGCGGTGCGCGGGCGAGCCCTCTCAAGACGAGGCGAGGCCCCACGCCCGGGCGGGTGTGTGGGCGAGCCCCTCTCAAGATGAGGCGAGGGCCCACGCCACGGGGGTGCTTGGGCGAGCCCTCTCTGAGACCAGGCGAGGACCCCACGCCAGCAGGCGCCCAGCAGGAGCATTGCGTATGAGTCTTCGGACGAAGGCACCCCCGCTTCTGAAGACGGAAGCGCATTTAATGAGACATCACGCGGATAGATAGCTAAAGAAATGATTACCGCTTCTGATGACCCTGCAGTCCGAGTGGTCCATCATCGTGGCGCAGAAGAATTGACCGTGAGAGAAGGTTTGCTTGAGGAGGCCGCCGCGTCGGGAGGGCGGTGGGGCCCCACCCGCAGACTCACCGGTGTGATCAGGCGGTCGAGGCCACTTGAAGCACGCGAGGCGGCCTTGCACGCTACAAGCAAATGCACGTTGCCTCTTCTGTCGTGTCTTGTCGATTATCTTGCAGTCTCAGATCTTGCCTACCCTCGGCTCTCTCCGCCACCCCAAAGCTTGTATAAAAGGAGAGCGAGAGAGAGGAAAGGGGTACGATGCACTAGCATTCGTGCATTCAAACACTCAGTAAACACATTTCCATTCAACCACAATCGAAAAAGAGCTAAGGCTCGGCAGAGTAGGACTATTACCCGCGAGGGTCCGAACTCGGTAAATCTGCGAGTCGCTCCTTGTTGTGCCCGACGCCAAATCGAATCGAGCTTGATCGAGTTGGCTAGCGACTAAAAATCGACCAGGTGTGATCCGCATGGTTGAGCGGAGAACACGCCATCGATGGCGCGCCGGTAGGGAGCGCTAGCATCGGTTCAAGCTCTTGACCCTTCTTGAGCGGCGATGGCGGAGCAGCGATCGCGATGGAGCAGAAGCGATCGCTAGAGCCGCGCCACGCGAGTCGGCCGCGGCGATGGCGATGAATCACCGGAGGTAGCCGCCGCCTAGGGTCGGAACCTGGCGAAAGCGGCCGCCCGGCCAAGCTAAGCGGCGCTGGCCTTGGAGGAGTGCACTCCGGCAGAACCTCCATGCGGCGTGGCCTTGCTGAAAACCCACCGTTCCGGTGACTCGGACTCCGGCGCGCGCCGTGGTTGGCAACTTGGCCCTTCGTCGATGCGCGCCATGGCAGTGGTGCAAGTTTCGGGCGTGGGAACCGTGTTTCCGCTTCCTCCGTTCTTTGTTACCTCGCACTCTCTCGCAGATCTCTGGTGAGGCGGGGCCAAACGACAAGAGCTGCGACCCTACGGGGGCTCGGCGAGCGCGCGTCTGCAGTGGCGCGATCTCCGGTCCCATCCGGAGGACCGCCACTTGTCAGCATGGAGAAGACTGCGTGACAAGCTCATGAGGTCGCGACCGAAGGCGATCACATTGCCGCCGCCGCCGCTGGGACCAAGAAGAGGGTTCCCGCAGAGCGCCCGACCATGAGGTGGCGCTTCTTGGCGCCGCCTAAGCGACGGGCGGCGGGCGAGGACCGCGTCCAGAGCAGGAGGTCGCCGGCGCCGGGTGCCGCGCTTTTTCTAAGGAGTCTGCGCGCGTCCGGTGGCCGGAACGGTTTCGTCCGCCCCCATCGAAAAGTATGACGGCTCCACTAACCCCGATGAGTTTTACAGATCTACACGACGGTGATGCACCGACAGGGGTCGGGAAGGTTCGCGAACTACTTCCCGGCTGTCCTCATCGGGCGAAGCCCGCCAGGCTCATGAACCCCCGAGTCCGTGGGGTCATGGAAGGAGCTCTCGAGCTCTTCGTCACCAACTTCCGGGCACCTTCGAGCAGCCCGGTAGAAGACGACCTCCACAACGTGGAAGCGTAAGAAAGGAGAATCATTGCGCGACTATATTGGCGCTTGATCAGTCCGCAACACCATCCCCGACATCTCCATCGACGCCGCGGTCACGGCATTCGTGAGAGGCGCCGAGACCCCAAGGTCAAGGAGAAGATGGCCACCGCAAGATCAAAACGACGGAGGAGTTCTTCACCTTGGCGACAAGTCGCGCCTTCAGCGAAGGCTCAGATCCGTCCGTCCGCGCAAGGGACAACATGGCGGCGGCGAGGCCGGACCTCGAGGAACCCCGCGGCAAGGACAAGAAGAAGCGCAAAGCGGCCGAGACAGGCAGGTCATGGCCGCCGAAAGCGACGACGACGACGACGACGACGCGCGCCAGCGCAAGAATGGGCGCGGCGGCGAAAAGGGAGGAAGTCGCGGCGCCGGCGGTACGGCCCGTAGGGCGGCCGAGGCGGCGGCTATGGCGATCGCCGTGGCGCGCGACGCCCCATGGCGCGCGACGAAGGGCGAGACCATCGCCCGTGAGTGGGACGGAAGGCCTTACTGTCCCATTCACCGCAACAACTCCCACGACTTGGCGGATTGCCATGTCGTTAGCAAGATGGTGGACAAGCGAGTCCACGAGCAGCAGCAGCAGGCGTCCGGCAGCGCAAGGGTAAGGAGACGGCCGCTTGGTTTTCAAAGAAGGAGCGCGGTTGCCGTCATCCACGGTGGTTCGACCACATATCCGCCCCACGCTAGCTTTAAGCGTGCGATGAGGAAGTGTCGCCGCCGTGCGGCTTTGGGTCGACAAGGCCGTGGCGTGGTCGGAGCAACCGATCGCGTTCGAACGGCCGATCACCCACCAAGATCGCCGCCCTGGCATCTCCCGATCGTGGTTGCACCCACGGTCCGGAATGTAAAGCTAGGGCGGTCTTTGGTAGACGGAGGAGTTCCTCAACCTCCTATCCGCCCGGTCGCCGTGGCGCTCAGATCGGCGGCGGGAGCTTCGTCCAACGCTCCGTTCTTGACATCGCGCGGGCCGAGTCCGTCTCCCGAAGCGCGCGATCTCCGGTGGCGCTTGGAGGTTCGGCAACTTCCGCACCGAGATGCTCGAGTTCGAGGTGGCGGACTTGACCTCTACAACGCCATACTAGGTCGGCGGCGCCGACCAAGTTCATGGCGGTTTGCCACTATCGTACATGGTGGTGAAGATCCCGGCCGGCCGACCCCATCGTCTTGAAAGTGGACCGTCCGGAGGCGCTCCGCTGCGACAAGGACGCTCTCGCTTTGGCGAAGCGTCGGTGCCTGTAAGGCCGAGGCTTCGACTCGGGAGCTCCTCCGGCGAACCGTGCCTCCCCGTTCGTCTGCGGAGGTTAAGATATCTCCTGAGCGAAGTCGACCAGCGAAGACCGTTCGGTGGGCGCCTCTCGGCGCCAAATAGGAAGGCGCGCTCGTCTCCTTCCTCCGCCTAACGCAGATGTGTTTGCGTGGCAACCGTCCGACATGGTCGGGGTCCCGTGGAGGTGATTGAGCATAAATTGGCGGCGTTCCCGCCGCGACCGGTCATCGCGAAGGTCCGGAAGCAATCGGTGGAGCGCCGAAGTTATCCGCCAGAGGTGGACAAGCTCTTAAGGCGAAGTCGTCCGCATGTCGCCCATCCTGTGGCTCGCGAACCCGTCCTCGTCAAAGAAATCCAGCAGGCGTTGGAGGATGTGCGTGGACTTCACCGACCTCAACAAGGCGTGTTCGGGATCCATACCACGCCCGCGATCGATCTCATCGTCGACTCAAGCTGCGGGTGCGAGCAACAGTGCTTCGGATGCGTACTCGGGTACCACCAGATTAGCATGGCGAAGAAGATGAAGACAAGACCGCTTTCGTTCGCCCATGGGCGCTCATCGCTATACAAGGATGGCGTTCGATGAAGATGCAGCCCAACCTATCGTGGGCCATGCATATCGCTTCACCGCTCCCAAATAGGGCGGAACCTGGAGGTGTATGTCGATGATCTGGTGGTGAAGTCCAAGAAGGCGGAGGAGTTGATCGGCGATCTGGAAGAAACCTTCACCAACCTGAGGAAGTACTGCATCAAGCTTAATCAAGAGAAATGCGTGTTCGCCGTTCCGTCGGGCAAACTGCTGGGATTCCTCGTCTCCCAGAGGGGGATTGAGGCGAACCCTGACAAGATCGCAGCGATCGAGAACATGAAGCCCCGACGCGACTTCGCAAATGCACGATGCTTGGTGGGTCGCTTGACCTCCCCGGGCCGCTTTATAGCTTTGCACAGGGGATAAAAGTCTCCCACCGCTCAAGCTCCTAAAGAAGACCAACCAGCTCGAGTGGACGGCGGAGGCGCAGGAGGCGTTCGACGGTCTGAAGAAGTATCTTACCTCCCCGCCCGTGCTGGTCGCCCCAGACCCGGACGAGCCGCTGATCCTCTACGTCGCGGCAAACCCCAAGGCGGTCAGCGCGGTGCTGGTTGGGAAAGAGAGGCGTTCAATACCCCATTTACTACGCCGACAAGGTCTTCCACGGCCAAACAAGGTATTCACAAAGACCGAAGATGCTCTCGCCGTCTTGTGGCGTCAGCTACGCCACTACTTCCGGGCGAGAAGTCACGTGTTGACCAAGTATCCCTTGCGGAGATCCTCTTCAACCGCGGCGGCGACGGGTCGACGCCAAGTGGAGCCATGGAGCTGGCGGAGTTCGATCTCAAATTCGCTCCCGAACGGCCATCAAAGGGCAAGCTCGCGGAGTTCATCGGCGAGTGGACTCGGCGGACACGAAGCTGAAGATACCCCACCTCCTCGCCAGTGGACTCTCTTCTTGACGGCTCATTCCGGTTGGAGGGGTTTGGGCCGGCGTCGTCTGATGTCTCCCATCGGGCGATGTCGTCCGGCACTGGTAGTCTTGGACTTCCGCGCCACCAACAACGTCCGCGGTCTACGAGGATCGCCGCCGGAACTCGTGGTGGCCGACCCTTGGCATCTGGCGGCTACAAGTAAAGCGACTCTCTCCGGTCATCAACCGTGCGAGGAAGGATTTCTCTGCTCGGATCCCGCATGGCGGCCTACAGGCGGAGGTGCGCCGGTTGAGCGGCACTTCGAGGGTTTGGGCTTGTGCACGTCCCTCGCCGCGACAACTACATGGCGGATGAATCGTCCCCATTGCCTCATCAAGGGCACCTGCTTTGGGGGTCTTTGAAGAAAGGCTTACGCGCCGTCCGTCGCAGCCCCAATTCTGGCGGGGCGACGGTTTCCACGCAGCTCCCACCTCTCGAGGAGACGCCACCGATCTCGCCGCAGCCCCCGGTTAGAGGAGGAGGCGGAAGAACTGCCGAGGCGGTTGAGGCGAAGCGCCAAAGCCAGCGGAGTACGTCGGCGACAATGTACTGTAACGCCGTCACGCTCGTCCGGAAGGTCGATGGATGGATCCGATCCTAGCCTACTGCGGGATGGAGTGATCCCCGACGATGACGCGTCGCCGAGAAGATAGCGCGAAGGCCAAGCGCCACGCCTGTAGGTGGGGACCAGACGCTGAGCGCAAATGGAGTTCTCTGAAGTCGTCACTCGGGAAGCGGGAGTGAAATTCTCTCGAGACCCATGGAGGCATGCGCGGAGCCATTCAGGCCGGGCGTTGGTTGGGAAAGCTTTCCGCCACGGTTTCTATTGGCCTCTCGCCTCCGTGATGCCTTCGAGCCGGTGAGGAGATGCGGCGTGCCAATTTCATGCTAAGCAGATCCACCGACCGCCCAGCGCCGCAGACCATTCCGCTCTCCCGCCGTTCGCGATCCAGAAATTTGAACATTCAGGCCCGTTCCACGAACAACCGGAGGATATACTCACCGTTCGCCGCCATCGACAAGTTCACTAAGTGGGTTGAAGCCTCGCCGGTCCGGCGATCACATCCGCAGCGGCTATCAAGTTTATGAAGAGCATCTTCGTCCGGTTCGATGTCGCCAATGTAATCATCATCGACAACGGCACTCGATTCAAAAGCGCGATTTCCAAGATCGGTGCGAAGAGTTGGGTACCAAGTCGTGCCGCCTCCTGCACATCCAAGAGCAATGGGCAAGTGGAGCGGGCGAACGCGGAAGTACTCAAAGGGCTCAAGACAAGGGCGTTCGATCGCCTGGAGAAGCGCGGCAAGCGCTGGGCGGAAGAGGTTCCCACTGTGTTGTGGACGCTGCGGACAACTTCCAACAGAGCCACCGGCGAGACCTCCTTCTTCCTGGTGTATGGCTCTGAGGCGGTGCTCCCATCAGAGCTCGCCTTCGGCTCCCCAAGAGTGGCGGCGTTCAGCGAAGACCAAGACCCTGACCGGCGTCAGGACGAAGTGAATCTCTTGGAGGAGATCCGAGACAGGGCGGCGATCCGGGCCGCCAAGTACCAGCCGGCCACCGCCGTTATCAAGCAAGGCGGGTGTGTGAGAACATCGGCAGCATGCACGACCTGCTCTGCAAGAAAATCCAGCGCAGCGGGGCGCAATAAACTGCTCTCCCCGTGGAGGGCCCTTCAAGGTGGTCTCGATCTCCGCCCGAGCTCGGTCAGGCTCGATTCGAGGACGGTGGCGAATTGACGAACACTTGAAACGTCGAGCAGCTGAGGAAGTTCTACCCGTAGATAGCAGTACAAGAGCTTTTTTGGCCTTCCTTTGGAGCCGAGCGGCGAGGTCTTCTTCCTTCACCGCTCGCCTCGGGGGCTGCGTTGTACAAAGCCATCTTCAATAAGAGATAAGTTCTGTCTCCTTGTGGGCATCTGTTTCTTTTTTCGCCTCAAAAAGTCTGTTAGAAAGCATTCTGTCGAAAGCTGGCAGCGAAAAAGTACTCAAGGCAGATGGCCCCTTAGTTGCAAGGACGAACGCCTATGACTCGCGGTTGGGCGAGGCGAAGCGGACGGAAGGCGGGTTCTAGCCTGGTGTGTCGGCTCGGTCTAGGCAATGCGCCAACAGCGGCACCGGCGACTAGACCACTTCCGGAAGCTAAGTTCTCGCCACGCGATGTTTAGGGTCGGTTTGCAAAGAGGCCATAAGGGTTGAAGTAACTAAATGCCTGAGGAAAGAGCGCTCACTTTCAACAGAAAGCTCTGTCTAAAACTTTTTGGCGATCAGTGGCTTAGCCTTAGAAAGGTCTGTTAGAAAACGATACGCTAAAAGTCGGTAGCGAAAGTACTTATGGTGATGGCCCTTAGTTGCAAAGGCAAACGCTTATAACTTACGCTGGTACGAGGCGGCGGACGGAAGGCGGGCTCTAGCCTGGTGTGTCGGCTCGGTCTAGGCAATGCGCCAACGGCGGCACCCGCGACTAGACCACTTCCGGATGCTAAGCGCTCGCCACGTAATGTTTAAGTCGGGTTGCGAGAGGCCATAAGGGTTGAAGTAACCAGATGCCTAAGAAAACAACGCTCACTTGCGGCAGAACGTTCAGTCTAAAGCATTTGGCGGCCAGGTGCCCCAATTCAATTCCGCAAGTTAAAGTTGTGCGAAGTTCAAGTGAGACTCACAACAAAAGAGCAAAAGTTTGTTTGCATTGATAGGCAACATTTACAAGGCAAAAAAGGCGGAGAGTCTCGCTTCTCCTCCTCGTCTTCGCTTCCGCCGGAGCGGCGCCCCATCATGGACACGCTTGTCGGGCGGCGGTGTCAACCAGCTACCGCTCAAACCGGTCCAGTGGCGCCAAGGCTCCCGATGGCGGCGCCGAGATCAAACGCGCGTCTCGAGCAAGACGGTTGCCCAAGATGAACCGCTGCCGAGCGCCTTGGCGACCGTCTTCGATTGCCGCGTCCAGCCGCCGCCGGAAGGACGCGCAGGCTTCGGCGGCTCGTCCCACGGCGCCAACAGATCTTGCTGCCGCCGCCTCCTCCAATGGGGATGCAAGCTAACACCAGTGGATGCGAGGCGTCCGGAAGCCGCGATAGGCGGTGCGCAGCATGTCGGCGAGGGTTCGGAGGCACTCGAAGTGCTCCAGGCGGAGGTCTTCGATCTTCTTGGAGGCCGAGGCAGCGGCGGCAGGCGCCGCCGCACCTCTGGTCATCGCCTCCTTGGGCGGTTTCTTGGCCAAGGGCCCGCCGCAGCTCGCCGGCAGATCGCTCCGCCAAGGCAAGGGCTTCCTCCCGCGTCGCCCAGGTGCGGGAGAGGGTGCGAAGCGCCTCAAAGGAGCGCCCTACATCGGCGGTCACGGCCGAGATGGCGGCGGCGCCAGCGGACGCGGTGGCCAGAGGGTTCTCCGGCATGGCCGGCGAACTCTCGCCGCCGCTGAGCGACCTCCGTCGAAGGAGCGGGCGGCGGTCATTTGGCGAGTCGCGTGGAGCGGAGCTCGATGCCCCAGCGTCATACCTGTTCCAAGAGGGACAAACAGGTTCAGTATGCAAAGCGTGTAGCATGCTAACCCCAATGCGGCGTGTCGCGTAAGCGCAGGAAAGCCAACTGAAGCGGTGCGCCAAGGCGAAGCGGGGGAGCTCAAGTCGCTTGTTCGCGGCGGCCGTGGCGGCGCGGTCGCGTCACCGCTGCCGTCAAACAGCGCCGGCCCTGGCGCGAAGCGGTGCGGTCAGAAGCGCCAACAAGGCAAGCAGACGCAAGCGCAGGAGCGCCGGCGTAGAAGGAGCGGAAGAAACCGGCGCAGCGGCGCCAGCTTCTGAAGAGTCGCCGCTTGCCCGGTGGCGAGCGGCGGCGCGGCAGCAAAGCCCCCATCGGATGGGGCCGGCGGTGGCGGCGAAGCTTCGGGGCTTGAAGGCGCGCTCTTTGAACGCCCTTCCTCCTCCTCGCCGTCGTCGACGGCGAGGATGAGGCGGCGCTTCCCGAGAGCGCTTCGGAGTCACCGCCACGGCAGCGAGCAAAGCGGCACCGCGAAGCTTGGGCGGTCACCGAGGCGATCGCGGATCAGAGTAGCCCTCGCGCCACTTGGACCGCAGGACCGAGACCTCCATGGGGGCAGCGCCGCAAGTGTTGGTTGCGCCCCCGTGGATCCTGATCGCGAGGGGCGGATGCCGTCGGCGAAGCGATGTCGCCGGTCGGCGTGGTCGAAGCCCGCCACCGATCCGAACACGCCGCCCAAGACGCTCCCATCACCAACACCCAAAGAAGAAGCGGCGAGTTGGCTATTAGCCAAAATGGAAAGAAAGAAGGTACGAAATCCAAAAGAACGCGAGGGTATTCACCTCCCGAGCAAAGGCGGGTCCCGTCGTTGTCACCGTGGTACGCCCAGCGGGCGCCCTCTCGCCGAGCGGGCAAAGACGGCGCCGCAAAAAGTCCGCCACCACGTGGGTTCCGGTGAGCCCCCGGCGGCGGAGCTCGGCAATGCGCGCCGCCATCGTCTCCGTACTCGCTAGATCGTCTGGCTGGGCCCCCGAGTCGGCAGTGGGCTCTGCGGGATCGTCGGGAAGAACAAGATCGTCGCAGCGGCCGGAGTCCTCCACGTCTGACCCATCGCCGTGCCGTCCTTCCATTGGACTTGACCGTGGCGAGGATAAAAGCGCGGCGTCGCGGAGAGTGAAGTAGCGCCCCAACCGCGCCGAGCGCGAGCCCGTGTCAGGATGAAGAGTCGACGCCAGAGCGGGAGGTTTGGCATCGCCCCACGAACATCTCGCAGAGGTGGGCGAAGATGACCAGGCCATGATCGAGTTGGGGAAGGTGCGCCACTTTGATCCCGTGAAAGGCGAGCACCCCAAGAAGAATTGAGTACGGCGGGACAAGGCCCGCCAAAGACGCATCAAGAGAAGGTCACGATCTCCCGCGCGAGGACTCGGCATGATGGTGCCGACGCGAACCGGCGCGGCGATCGGCATCGAAGACTCGCCGCGCTATCGATCCTCATCAACAGATGGAAGCGGGCGAAACGACTCGAGAAGCGGTCGCGGCGTCCCCGCAGGCGTACCTTGCTTGCGCTTGGGAGCCATGGAAAATTTGGCGGTGGCGCCGGCGAAAACTTGGTGAAGAAATTGGCAAAGAGAAAGGAGGCTCGTGGTAGCGACAAAGAAGGCGATGGATAGCTTGAAGACTTAGCGTGCGGAAGGATTATCGCAGCTACCGAGAGAAGTATTATATAGGCGTGGGGCGCGCGCGACGGTTTGAATTCCGCTTCACGCAGCAGCTGGGCGCCATCATTGCCCGCAAGACGTTTTTGGTTTCCGCGGCGCGCGTAGTTCCCAAGGAAGATGGTGTGCGGTGGAGAATCAGCGTCGGGCCGCCGTGGGTGGTGGGCCCCCACGATTAAATCTCCGCCACACAAGAAACGGAAAAAATATCTGCGACGGTTCGCGTATCATGGTGGACCCGGCTCTGTCGGTGTAATAAATACCGTGGTACAAAGAGCGGGCCCCACGCGTCGGTGGGCGAGCCAGCCCCAGCGCGTGGGCGAGCCCTCAGAGGCCGAGAGGCCCCACGCGCCAGCGGGGGCGTGGCGAAGCTCCTCCTCTGGAGGCGAGGGCCCCACGCGCCAAAGCGGGTGCGTGGGCGAGCCCCTCCGACGGTGAGGCGAGGCCCCACGCGCCAGGCGGTGCGTGGGCGAGCCCCTCCGAGACCAGCGAGGGCCTCACAGGCCAAAGGCGGGCCCAGCGGCGAGCGTTAAAAGGAGTCTTCGGACGAAGGCTCCCCTCTGCTTGAAGGACGAAGCGCATTTAATGAGACATCACGCGGATAGACAATGAAGAAATGATTACCGCTTCTGATGACCCTCGCAGTCCGAGCGGATGTCACTGTGGGCGCAGAAGAATTGACCGTAGAGAGAAGGTTTGCTTGAGGAGGCCGCCTGTCGGGGAGCAGGCGAGGCCCCACCCGCAGACTCACCGGTGTGATCTGTCTTGGTCGAGGCCACTTGCGAAGCACGCGAGGCGGCGCCCATGCATGGCGGGCAGCGCACGTCTCTTCTTCTCGTGTCTTGTCGATTATCTTGAGAGCATCAGATCGCTTACCCCCTCGGCTCTCTCCGCCACCAAGCTTGTATAAAAGGGAGGAGAGAGAGGGAGAAAGGAGAATGAAAAACGAGAGATCTGAGCACTAGCATTCGAGCATTGAAACACTCTGTAAACACATTCCCATTCAACCACAATCGAAAAAGAGCTAAGGCTCGGCAGAGTAGGACTATTACCCGCGAGGGGTCCGAACTCAGGTAAATCTGAGAGTCGCTCCTTGTTGTGCCCGACGCCAAATCGAATCGAGCTTGATCGAGTTGGCTAGCAGACTAAAAATCTGACCAGGGGTGTGATCCGCAGTGGTTGAGCGGAGAACACGCCGTCAGCTGTCATCAGCGAACAACAAATGAGAAACCCTCGGCCCTTCCCTGCCATTTCTGATCCCCCTGATTTCCCCGGAGTCCTCTTTTTGCTTCAAGAGACAAGAGAGGCCTTCCGTGCAAAGAAGGAATAAGTAGGGACTGATGGGGTCCCCCTGACGTAGACCCCGAGATGGCACCACCGGCCCCGTCATATCCCCATTGATCCTGACAGCATACCTCACTGAAGTGACACACCGCAAAAATGTGTCGATCCAGCTCTGAGCGAAACCCAGTCGAGTAAGGCATCCAGCCAAATAGGACCACTCAACCCGGTCATAAGCCTTCATCATATCGATCTTGAGGGCGAAGAAAGGCTGCTTGCCACTTTGCTTCCTAATGGAATGAAGGCATTCGTAGGCCACCAGAGCACAGTCCGTGATCAACCTCCCAGGGACAAAGGCACATTGAAACTCGGAGATCACCTCTGGCAGAAATATCTTAAGCCGGTTGGTTACCACTTTGGCGGCAATTTTGTATAGAACATTACACAAACTGATAGGGCGAAAGTTTGAGAGCTTATCAGCACCCGGCACCTTTGGGATCAAAACAATGATTGAATCACACAGCCCCTCCGGGATCTCCTCTCCCGAGAGGAAACCCCGAACAGCACTACAGATACCCCCCTTGATGAGCTCCCAATGAGTTTGGTAGAAGATCGTCGGATAACCATCCGGTCTTGGTGCCTTTGTGGGGCCCATCTGGAAAAGAGCAGCCTTAATTTCCTTGTCAGAGTACGGCTTGCAGAATTCCTCATTAGTAAGATCATTCACCTTAGATGGAATAGTCCTTAAGACATCGTCCATAGCATCACACGGCTCCGAAGTGAAGAGACTCCCATAGAAAGTCTCAGCCATCTTCTTCATGCCCTCCTGGTCAACACTTCGCGAGCCATCCTCCCTCACCAGAGCCTTAATCCTGTTAGTCCTTCGCCTGGCCGAGGCACGCGCATGGAAGAAGGCTGTGTTCCGGTCTCCTTCCTTCAACCAATCGATGCGAGACCTTTGTCTCGCCATAATTTCCTCTCTCTCTAGAAGTTCACAAAGGCGTTGCTCAGTTGCCTTTTCCTCCTCCAGTCTCTCGACAGAGATGTCAGAAGTGCGTAGGTGTTGCAACTTCTTTTCCAACCTAGAAATTTCATTGCGGACCGATCCGAAGGAGTTTCGGCTCCACATCCCTAGGGATCCTGTCAGCTGTTGCAATCCCCTCCACACCGCCTGGAGGGGGTTGCCACCCCTGACCAAGGATGCCCAATGTCACGACCCCCTGCGTCACCACAGGGAATCCGACACCATGTTCTGATACTAGCCCAGACTAGTACCTCATGATGGACAATTAACGGCTATCATCGCTGGCATTCCATTATTGTTATTTAAAATAACGGAGAATTACAAGATAGCATCTTGTGCTAATACAGTAAGACATATATTACCAAATATCAAGAACGAATAAAAAGAACATCAGAGCAGCAATAGCCTTCAGCGACGATATCCAAGCGATTGACCCGACTCCTCACTAGTCACTCACATCGAGTTCGGACCCTTCCTGGTCCTGTTTAGACTTGCAACCTGAATAATAAAATTATCCGCGATAGATATAATGAGTACGCGGCTACCCATCAAGCAATCCTTAATAAATGTATGCAATGGCAAAAATAGGGAAAAATGGTTGTTTTACACCAAAACCTATTTACTAGTCAAGTTTTGGTAAACCCAAGTTTTATTTGTTGAATGCATGAATTAATCCGATCATCTCGAACATCAAAGTAAGGTGTATCATCACACCAGGTCAACATCAAAGGACGGTGCATCCTCACACCAGGCCAATCCCAGCCTATTCTAATCAAATTCAGTTATTAAAAAGGGTGAATCTACGAGCGCAAACCTGCCAAACCGTCCATAACAGTGGACACGGCTATCATGATAGTTTTAACTTTGCAGAGTGTGTACAAGTTTCCTCACAAGCCCCGTCTCATCCACTAGGAGAAACGGTACAAGACTGTTCCAGCCTACTACGCCCACCACTTCGCCAACCCTCTCTTAAGGTTTCCCCGGCCCCGTCGGTGCCCGCCACAATGAGGGCGCCTTTCACGCCTAGGCACCGCTCGGCGTTCCCCATTTAAGCCATTCGGTCTCGAGAACGACTGCCCCTCGAGGAGTTTGCAAGACTCCCCTAGGACAACAAAGGATTTAAACGTAATCGCCACCCTCGAGCCGTGGGTTAGTGGGTTTCAGTAGTGTACTAAGCCGGGGCGAAGGCACAAGTGGTCAGTCTGTAAGGTTTGGTCGATGGTACACAAGCTTGGGTCCTTATTAGAGGAGACCTTCGAATGTCCACCACAATCCCGGAAACATCTCTGCCGGGTCTCCCCTAAACATTCTACACTGGTTTTAGTTGTTTAGGGTTTAACCAAAAACACCATCACGAAGCATACGCCTCACAAGGCACATTTTATAGTGAATCCCAATGCAATCCTACACATCTATTCAAATGATAGGCTATGGAATAGTAAAGGGTTTATCAAATGAGGTCTAGTCATGCTAGTAGATGACTAACATGAATAAGGCACACACGCTATTCTTATATGCATGCAACGGTTAATTACGAAAAGTAAATACGATTAAGCTCTCTCTGTCCAAAGACAGTTGTCCTAAATTATAGTCAAGAGAGCACATATTTTTGGACGAACGAAGATAATAAAACATAGGACAGGAATATGCAAACAACTAGTGCTTGCCTGGCAGCGATCGGCCTCGCAAAGAATCGTCGACGTTAACCATCAACATTGTTCGGGGCGACGTCTCGTTCCGAAGCCCACGCCTCCACGTCCTCTCGGTAAGTTGTCAGCATCTTCAACTCCAACGTAGTCGATGGCGGCATCCTGGCCCGTCTCTTGGTCTTGACGATTCCCCGGGGTTCTATCGACACTCGCGACTCCCAGTAAAATACCGGCACGATCTACACGCGAAACGAGATGCAAACAAATAAACAACAGCAAATAAATTTAACAAAAATATGAAATAATTACTGTTGGTAGAATAAAATATTAGAAGGCTAGGAAAATTGGTTCGGAGCGAATCGGACCTTTGGTTTAGGGGATACGAAAATCGGAAGAGACACTGTTCATGATGAAATGCCCGGCCGTAGCATCAAATAGGGGTAAAATCCCCAATTTCCCCGTCTCATCCTCTCAGCCACACACACAATGGTAAAATTGGTTGAATAATATACAGAAAAATAGAAATTGGAGGAATATGCGGCATCCGACGAAAATTAAAAAAATAATCGACTTTCCGCCACCGGGCACGGCAAAAGCGTTGCTTTACGCCACCGAAATGGCACAAGCCAGTTTCATGCCAACGGGTGGCTAAAGCGTTAACCCAGCCACCCGGTGGCACAAACCGCTTCCGCCACCGGGTGTAAAAGCGGTAACCCGACCACCAGGCGTGGCGAAGCCGCCCCCGCCACGTCACCGGTCTTTGCTCCCTCGGCCTTGTAGCCACAACCCTGCCGTCGCACTCACTCCCAGACGTTTAATAAATTTCCCGCGCAAAACATATATTCATTTAATTAAATTGAGTATTATAGTTGAGTAAGTTGATAATGTAACATTTTATGTAAATTATAAAGATATATGTACACCAATATAATTGGAAATATTATATTAATATTAATTGTTGAGGGAAATATAATATGGGGACAGAATTAGAGAAACTAGATTAAACGTGATTAACAAAATGTGTACGAATACTGTGGCGCATGTAAAAAACGGTACATGATAGACAACGAATGACCGGACACCAGGTGCGTCTTTTGCAGCTCACGCCACCCATGAATGAATTGCGGCGAGCGGAATCGGGCAATCAGAACACCTGATTCAATGGTGCACGATCTGCTGTAGCACGCAATTCAACGCAGCGGCGGGGAATCCGATGTAGTTAGCACGATTTTCTCGGCGTCGTATGGCGGAAGCCGGGCACGCACGCTTAAGCCATTCGGACGGCGGAAGCATGATTCATTTAACTTGCTAATATAGAGAACCGGAGATTAAATAATAAAAATTCAGATTACAACATACAAGCAATGGCACGAGTGATGCATAAGACAATCTACCGTAGTAGTGCATCATATCTAAACCTACATGCCTTAGGAGATTTAAAAACATAGTTGTCATAAACGATAACCATACTATTGGGTGCGGCGGGGTATTTCCCCTTATAAACGCTAGATCTGCATCCTCGCTCTAGCACCCTCTCGCTTTACAGCACGGTCGCCTCACGCTCATTGAATCTGGCGCTGCCGGTCACCTCTCATGGTTCGAAACTCTTCTCTCGTGACGCTTGTTTCTTTCTTCCACGAGGCGTCTTGCCACCGTTCCTCGGCCACAGCCTGCGCTCCGCCCTTCCGGTGCATCTGCCGCTCCATTTAGAGTCACTCCACGTCCAAGTATTGGATAAACTTCGCATAATGGAGGCTAAAAAGATCGAGGTTAGCATCTGCGTGTATATGTTCGTTAGGGAAGAAATAAGTAAGAAGTGACTTACAGGGTACTTTGCCCTCCTCTCCATGTCGGCTGTTCGATCGTGCGCATAGTTCGCGCACTTCCAATACCTTCTCCCGTACGTATAGGAAAAGTCTTGAGATTTCCTCAAAACACAAAGACTGCCGCATAGACACATGGGCCGCTGAACACCTTCTGGGACAGATTCGTGGAGAGACTCCCTTGGTGGCGATGGGAACGCCATATGACTGTCTTGCTGCTGAGAGGTTTGCGAAGTGAAGTGGTTCAAATGCTCTTGTTGGTTGTGCTGTTCGTAATGAGACCGCATGGGTTTAAATAGGTGATATTGGGCAACATGCTCGAATTGAATAAGACATACGCAACGCACAGTTCGAGATGATTTAATGTGTCACGGCAGACCTTTGCAGCGATAGGTCACTTCAACAGGGACAGTTGGACCGCACCAGTTTGGCATGATTGATTGTGTCACCGAGAACTTTTCAAAGATAGATCACTTCAGCAAAGTAGTCGAGATTAGCGGTGATCGGTCACGTCGTGCCTGTAGTACGACACTTTGCGGCCGATGAGTCCGTCGTGTAGATCAGAAGACACTTTGCGGTGATGAGTCCCGTCGTGCACAGACTATAGGGCACTTTGGCAGACGTGTTGCTGGCAACATATCACATGGTACAAACACAGAGTCCGATGCTCTGCATGTGTACAGTACCAGTACGAAAAAACACACCAGACAATAGCATGACATACATAAACAGTGGCATGCATGATTTAGTCGAATATAAAAGTACGTAACATGTGGGTGCCAGCGGTTTACACACGACGCCTCCGACATGCAGGGCACAAGCGTTCCATTCGGACTTGCATCTCTAGTGTACGGCTTGTCATTTCGAGACGTTGTTCGAGATCTGCGATCCTTGCGTGGAGAACCGTGATGTATGCATCTGCTGCCATTGGAAAAGGATCATCCATCCATGATGTCATACGACAATCGTTTATCTGTTTTGCAAAGGATACAAGGTTAGGTTACCTACGAAAATCAATTCGTTATATATGAATGTAAGTAAACTCATTGCGTATAGAGGACATCCGTAGAATCTCCGTCCGGTCCAACCAGATACTGGCCTATCGAATGTCTGCACCACTGCATCAATTCCACATGCACACTTGGGCGATTCGATGGATGTGAGGGCGGACGCAACATGGTTATTCGCATGCGTAGTCTGTTTCATTTTGATGGCGAGTCCTCCGAAGGGTAATGGGCACGCCTCTGGATCGGACGATTCCCACCAACTTGCCTAATCCATGCATTGCTTTGGAGCGTTGTTGACCATCGTACTACGATGGTAAATGCAATTAGTGTCCGTAATTCTCATAATGTTAAATGCTTGTACGGTCAAATTTTTTACAAGTGGTTGCTCCGTTCCAAAAAGAAATTTGAGGTAGGTCACACAAAAAATTACCCTGCGTTTTTTGTGACTTCGATCGGAATACAAGTACGCATGAATTTAAGGCAACTGATCTGGGAAATGACATTTACTTGAATTTAAGGCATGGGGGTCGTTCAGAAGGCAGTGTTCGAAAACGAGATATCTGTTTCGGGTGTTTGTGCGGTGCGAGTGTTCAATGGTCAAATATTTGATTGCGCAAGAATTATATTTTCAATAGTCACATAATGCAATGTCTATAATTGTCATAGCCGAATTTCATTTTCATTTAAGATACGTCAGCAAACTGGACATAACAATTCACGCTGCATAAATTCAACAAAAAAATATGGTGAGGGTGTATAAAAATATTTCACCATTTACAAATGTTGGCTTCTATACAATTAGGTCAGAAAGAATACAAAATTTTGAAAAACCGAAGAAAACAAAATGTTAACAGACGCAGCTTGTAAGTTTTTATTGCGGGCCCCTTCTTCTTATGAAGTCTTCGGGCGTCCAATGAAAAGGAGGTCGTGTTTCACGCATCCCCGCAGCTTGTGACGGTCCAAACCGTGTCGGCAGATGCGGCATGGGCTGCTCTGCCACCTGAGGAGTGTTGCCAAACTGATAGGATTGCCCACTATATACATGCCAATCAGCAAATGTATCCTCACGCGGTGGTGGAGCCGGTGTCTGCATGTGACAACTCGACCCGCCTGGCTGATCTGGTTGCGGGACAGGTGGGTGGGGTGTAGTAACCGTATTCAACAAATCAGTGAATCCTACGCCCGACCCAAACATTTGTTGCCACGCGTTGTTCTCATTTTTCCAATCAGCTATGGTTTGCGTGGGTGCATCGCCCCTATACCCAAAAGATTGTTGCGTGCTGTGCATGTCTTCTTCCCTCCCGACCGATTGAGTTGGTTGACGATTCATATCCAGCCCATGGGGTGACCCGTACACCGGTGGGGATGCAAACGGTGTAAAAGCTGAATGTTGGTGGGTACCTATATCATGGGCCGATGTCGAAGCTCATGCCGGATCTGGAGGGGACCGAAACGGAACATGTCCAGGCTGCCTCTCCATGGACATTGTCCTCATTGGTGGGGCGGAACGTTCTGAGAGAGGCTCGTGCGCATCGACATTCTCGGACCTGTCTCGCCCTTCTATTTATATTGGTTCGGCGACCTCCGATTGCCTGTAATGCGGATCGCATCGGTCGCCGTCGCCGGATTAAACTACGAAGGGATTCGCCTTCGCGATCCCCCGCCTGCTCCGTTTGGGTCATCAGAAAGTCCGCCTCGTCTTGCACGTACGCGCTTTCCTGTGTCTGTATTGAAACATATAACAACCGTTAGGTACGTAACATATGAAATTCGAACATATGATAAGACATTTAAGCGATCCACGCATCGAGCGGTGAACTCGTTCACCATGATGAGTGCGTCACGGTTGTTGTTCTGCTGCTACTGGTCGATGTAAAAGATGGCATCTTGTCCTCGGCATGTACCAATCATAATAGGCATTGTAGTCGTATGGATTGTAAGGTCCAACAGGCACGACGACATCCACAGTGGCTGCCTCCATCCAGCGAACGATGTGTGACGCGTTTTGCACCGTCCAATTAGGGTTGTGTCCCTGGCCGGTCCTCCTAAACCAACAAATAGTCAGCTTGGTTAGTACGAACAAAAATAAAATGTGACGAGTGTAAATAAACGTGGTTGATAGAAAGCATACCCATGCGAGCGACCGGCGTCTCGCGGTGGAGGAACAGGGACTAGTTGACGGTATCCAAATTGGCGCAACACACGCTCCGGTAAGTACACCCCGACAGCGTTCATGCATAATATATGACATTTCGTCAACCAGTACGCTTCCCTGTTTAAGCAAGCTGCCGAGATGCGTCCTCCTTGTGCTATTTTATGCATAACATACGGAGAGAACGGGTCCCAACAGACATCATTTTCAGTGATAAAATCTAGGTCAGCAACCACCCGCATGTAGGACCCATGATCAACCTCTTGCGCCCAACGAAGCGTGGCATGCATATATTTATATCCAAGTGTGGGGCGCTCCAACTCGTGCATATCATCGGGAACGTCCACCGGGTAGTACGCGTGCTTAACGCGCGGTCGAAGCATGGGCAGGTAGAACCATGACCACAACTGTACCAACATTGGACAACCCGCCATGTTCGAACTATCCGCTGTCCTCCGACATACCTCGCACAAAGTGCGGTATGTGTCGGCAAGAATAGCGGACCCCCAGCTGAAGGCATCTGGCTAGTTGCCGTGAAGAGCATCAGACGTGAGCTGGCGAGCAACCCTCACAAGATGCGCACCAACGGCATCTCCATTTGTGTGCGTGAACATGACACTTCCAAGCAATAGAAGTAGGTATACTTCGTAGTGCCTGTTCACGGTCTCAATGTCGGCCTCTTGTGGGCAATCCCCATACTCGGCCAATGCTTTCAGCCACGAGAATGACACCCCCTGGTCACTCTTCGCACCGTATTCGGCGCCGAACCTGTAATTTTGTTTCCTTGTTGTAAGTGAACAAATAGAAATGGTTAATTGTGTAATACATTCGAATAATAGATTGTTTCGTACCTGTTCTCTACGTAGTGTTGCCATTCAACCCGTTCTGGCTTCACGACAACAAGTGGACGACCCTCTATGGGAAGATCAGTAATCATTGCGACATCTCGCAACGTGATCGTCATCTCCCCACACGGAAAGTGAAAAGTATGTGTCTCAGGACGCCATCTGTCCGCAAGTGCAGTTAAAAGTTCAGATCGCAGATGCGGGAGAGGCGTCCTCCCTCCACCTGGCAAGTTTGCCCCATCCATGAGCAATGCAAAGGGGAGCAATCCACAGTGTGCTAGAGGTACACGGAACCTCCCATCTAGCCTTTTAAGCAGCCTGGATCCCCTCAGACGAAAGGGTCGTAGCTACAAAAATAGCAAATTACCGTAAAAATCATATATGCATTCACTCCAACCAATAGAATGTAATGTCACCGTACACCGCAATCATTTTCTTGCCCTATGCTTCTTGTCGATGGCCTCTTTGAACAACTCCTAAGTTCCATCCTATAACCCGTGTGAACTTAACGGAATACAAATACACTTGTAACCACATTGAACTTAATGAACAGCAATATATTAATGGTGACCATATTAGAATACATTGGTACAAGGGTGTCTGATACACAACTTTCAAAGATAAAATACATGAGCTAGTGCCCTTCTAGTTTGGGCATCTGCGGCGGTCATGTCCAGTACTGCATCTAGTACAAAGCCTTAAACCACTCCGGATTGTGATTCATCCATGTCACCCACTAATCGTGCAGGGGTGGCCTTCCCAAAGGTGTCTCGCTTGGTAGCCGGAAGCGGTAGCCATGTATGTGGTGCGTCCATTTTTTATAACTTCGATCACCGGTTGCGAAATTCGCCTCCATGTGTCGCGGATTGCTTGCATTGTATAGTACGGGACACGAATTGGAGGCCATTGTTGCCACTGGTGACGCACGCGGCCAAAGACGTGGGAGCATGGGATGTGCTCCAATCGTGGCTTGTTACACGAGCAAACTGCTTCGTAGCTTCCAATGTAGCAAGTTTGCACGTTGTCACCCGCGCTAAACCCCGACGCGTGCTTCCTTCGACAGCTTACTTTGAATTCTTTAGGTCCTATAGGAAGATCAATTGTGGCTTGTGTGTGCATGCAACTGTGCATGCTAACAAAAGCACCCTGCACTTGTGTTGGAGCATCCCCATAGAAAATATGCAAGGTTGTTACCATAAAGATCATCCATGTGTCATTAAAAATTTTATCACTGCCTATATATATGTAAGCTCGCATTCAAGATTATAAATTTTAATATTTTCACATAAACAGGCACATTCAAATTTTTTTATTCCGCCGTTCTAGAAATGTTGAGCGACTTTCTATAATTTTAGGAGTTTTCATGCAATATATCAATTTTTTGTAAGCATTAAGCTAACAAATCGCCTAAATAACTAAAATAATATTTATTTTGTAAATGTCATAAGTAGTGTTTTTACCACTACCTATAATGAACTAAATAATTAAATAACAATTTTTAATTATAACAATTTAATTGACTAACTTTTTAATTACGTACACATTAAACATAACAAATATTTATGTTAGTGTCTAAAATTGTAAACATTGTTTTTCCACATATATTGTCTTACATGGTAATGCATTCAACATAATAAACTAATTAACTAACGAACAATGTTTAGTTAGTGTAATAAATTACATGTTAACGAAAAATTTAATCAATTACTTCGGCTATAAAAGGATGTCTCGTTCTCACTATCCTTGTCCACGCACATTAATGTTTATTTGATTCTACTGTATGATACAAGTCCACGAACGCGAGTTTATTGAAATGCATACCTAGTAATAATACGTCCAATAAACAGTCTGCTCACGACATACCAATACCTGCGCATTCAAACACATGAAATAATGAATGAAAGTTTTCAAACTATGTCTTCATGCAGACACCTTCGACAATAATTATTATTTTTATTCCGCCGGTGTAGAATTGTTCTGCACTCTTTCTATAATTTTTAGGATTTTTCATTGAATATATATTTTTTATAATCATAGCCTAAAAAATCCCCTCAAAAACCAAAATAATGTTTATTTCTCAAATGTCGTAAGTACCGTTATTTACTAACTAACTGTAATGAACCAAACAATTAAATAACAATTTTTCAATGATAAAATATTAATTGACTAACTATTGTAATTACGTACGCATTAAATATAACAAATATTTATGGTCACCATTTCATATCACATGTGAATCTACACGATCAAACGCATCAAATAAAGAGGAAAAACATATCATTTTTTAGGACTTTTAAACGCATTAATTGTTCTCCAACAAAGATTTTATATTGTTTTTAAGGATGAATTGAATATATCATTTTTTATGTATACCCTAAACAACGCCTACAGGACTTACATAATGTTTATTTCTCAAATTTCATAAGTACCATTATTAACTAACTAACTTTTATGAACTAAATAATTAAACAACAATTTAATATTGATAACAAATTAATTCACTACCTATTTTAATTACTTACGCATACAACGTGACAATTATTGATATCACAATAACTAATTAATATCACATGTCAACCTTTTGCCTTAACAACTGTTATCTCGGTTATAATTAATATATAATTTGTCATTATTCCATACAAATTCTACATATCTAGTCATGGCAATATTACCATTTCACTTATTTCTAACATGAAATTAAAAGCATTGTTCTATAATATGTGTTGTATGAGTTAATAAAACATTCACGTTAATTGATCAATACTTGCTTCTACTACATTATATAAGTCTACTAACAATGTTTATTAAAATGCATACCTTCTAATAATGTCTCCAATGGACAATATACTCACGAGGTAGCAACGCTGCATGAAAAATAATGCTTTGTCTCTCGGACAACTATTTTGTACTTACGCTAAATAACTACGACTTTATTAAACATAAAGCATAATATACTTTCAGTTGGTGCGAGTTAATATCACATGCATATTTGATCTTAATAGTTTTTACCTCTATATGAACATATAAATGTTGTAAAAAAATATTTTTTTCAAATTCAACTAACTTGAAATGTTACATTTACGATCTGCGTTAACGTTTTCTTAGCACCGCAAATATTGTATTTATTTTAAATTTAACTTACTTTAAATGGTACATGCACGGTGCGTTATTGTTTTCTTACCACCGTTAGAAATTAGTCGATTACTATAGTCATTACATCTCTGACGTAATGCTACATTTCACCGCTTATAAAATCTACATTAATCGTATTTGATTCTCTGATAATATACAAGTCCACGAGCGAGAGTTTATTAAAATGCATACCTACTAATAATATGTCGAATAAGCATCGATCATGAGGTACCAACACCGTGCATTCAAGCACATGAAATAATGAATGAAAGTTTTCAAATTATGTCTTCATCTATATTCAAACTGGTACAAAGTAAAAAAGATCACCTTGCGAAGACGGTGAAAACGCTACCGGCACAAGCGTATGTGAGTATTATGCACAAAATGAGCACCGAGCAAAGAAGATGAACACCGAGCGAAGACGCTTAGCACCGAAGCGGCGAGGAAGCTAAGCAACGGCGACAAGCTAAGCACCGAGCGACAAAGATGGTTTGCGGAGGACTTAGCACGGCGAGAGAACCGAGGACACCTCTCCTTATATAGCCGTCCGTGAGTCATTAAACCATCCTAAGCATACAATTTATTAATGGCTAATTACTATTTTAATTAATTAAGCGCATGGTTAACGAGATAATCGGGGACATGAAATGACGTCGCACCGGCAATCTTGTTTTCCAGCGTGTAACCGACCTCGGGCAAATAATTACGCACGCAATTCAACAAAGCGGCACGCAATTCGAGAACACCGACGGGATTCATGGCGCGCAGCAGAGAGCCGGGCCGGGCGAAGCCAGCGCGCGAGCCGCCAGCGCGTGGCGCAGTTACTTGGCTTCCGCCACCGGGTGGTAAAATCGCCTTCCGGCGCGGGGTGGCGGAAGCCGACTTCCGGGCGTGGCGGAAGCCAAGCTTCCGACGTGCCGGTGGCGGAAACGCCCGTGTTGGACGCTGGGGTGGCGGATAGTAGCTCATTCTGTAATTCCCCATATACCGTATAGTTTCCCAATTACCATTTATCTGTGTATTATTCAACCAATTTTTCCCACACACAATGGAGAGGAGACAGAGAGAGAGGAAGGAGGCGGCGGGTCAGGCGAGCTCCGGCGACGGCACGGCCACGGCAAGGGCGGCGCGCTCGGCTAAGGCGCTGCCAAGGGCGGCGGCGGCATGGCTCCCGGCGGCGAGGGCATGGCGGCGCTGTGTGGCGCGGTCTAGGAGGAGGCGAGGCGGGCGGCGGTTTGGGATGGGGCGGCGGCGGCTCGGTCTGGGAAGGTGGCGTGGCGGCGGCTGGCAAGGGGCGGTTGTCCGGGCGGCACGACGAGCTGGCGACCGGAGGTGCAGCAGCTGCTCAGGGCGGCGGCAAGAAGGCGGCTTTGGCGTGGGGACACGGCACCGGCAGCGGACGACGTGGTGGCTCGGTGTCGGCGCTGGCTGCTGGATGGGCCGACGCCAATGGGCATCCGGGTGTGGCGACACGCCGGCAAGCAGCGGCGGCGGCATCTGGGCGGCACGGTGGATAGAGCGGCCGCATGGCTCGGCCTAGTGGCGGCGCTACAGTATGGGGCGGCGGCTAGGGTAGTACAGCGACTAGGTTTGTTCGGCTTGGTTTTTATATGGGGCCGAGGTCATGAGGTGACATGATATTGGGCTTAGAGGCCGAATCAGTTGGGTTTTAGAGATAGGGTCCAACTGGGCCAGGGATTACAAAACCGCCGGTCTTCTTCGAACCGCCTGTGGCGCGGGCGTTTATCATGATTAACGGCGGTTAACCGCTGGTTTTGCCGGTTTTGGTCTCAAAATCCGAACCGCATTCGGCAAATTTCGGCCCGACTAGCCATGGTTTTCGGCGGTTAACATGGTTTTACACTAGCTAGCATGTTTTGGCAATAAAATTCTTTGGACAAAGGAAAAATGAGGAAAAATAAAAATAATAGAGACATACATGATATATGCTATGCTATATTATTTAAGAGATATACATGATATATAGGAGCATAATCAAGACAAATAATCATATTCCTAAATTCCTAATTGATGTTATAAATTCTTCAGTACATGAAATATTGGAGAAACCAGATTTCTAGTCATAAGAAATGGGAAGTGTACAATCTATACAATCCTCTTAGGCCCCAAGCCCCAAGTTCATTGATTGGTCTCTGAGACTCGACAAATTAAAA
Source organism: Raddia guianensis (assembly GCA_036346415.1). Classification (NCBI taxonomy): domain Eukaryota; kingdom Viridiplantae; phylum Streptophyta; class Magnoliopsida; order Poales; family Poaceae; genus Raddia; species Raddia guianensis. Next base: position 53,235,530 of record CM070534.1, read on the forward strand.
AATAATCGATGCATATTCAATCAATAAACCTCAACAGATGGATTGATGGATTACGACACTTCTACAGAGATTCGACATATAAAATTGTTCAACATATAAAATTATTACAAAATAACGATTGCAAGTGTTAATGAGATTCGACAATTAATAAAGAGTAATCGAACCGAATCGATGTAAGCCCTTAGCAATAGATATTTCAGATAGAAGCCATACATATATTCATCATTTCATGTTCATGGTAGCAATGTAGCAATATCATAGAAGCCATCTGAAGCCCTTAGCGATAATATGCAATCTGCAAATGCAATGAGCAATGAAGTAAATAAAGAACGGAAGTTGTCAAATGGTAAGTGCACGCATTACCTTTATTTCGAGTCTACTACCGTGATATTCTTTGGGGTGGGAGTATTGATCTTCATTTGAAATAATTATGACCCCTTGAGTTGCCCTTAAAATGGCCTGAACTCATCCCAACTCGTCTCCGTCGTCCATTTGTTTGCTCGCCAACGTGCATATATCATGTTATATTGGTCGGGGCTCTTGACTCTCATACAAATACCTTCTTGGCTGCGGTCTTTGCGGGGGAGTGCCGCCACTCTGAGGGGTATACTCTGAGGGTATCCTGTGGGAGGTATCCATATACTCCTTGGGGGTAAGGCGCGGGGTAGTAAGCTCCTGGGGGTGGGGGGTAGTAAGCTCCTGGGGAGGGATAGTAAGCTCCATATTGCCACTTGTGGTGAGTGGCGTCCTTTGCTTGAACTAGAGTGTACTCATGTGGAGCATGACCATGCATTCTTCCCCGCCTTCTCGATGCTAGGCCGAGGAGGCGCCTTATCGATGCTAGACCGACGAGGGGCCTTTCGGCGCTAGATCGAGGAGGCATTCTCTGCGAGCTTGCTTCATATGATGAATGACGACCCCGGTAAACTGAGCAGGTGAGGCAGCAACAGGCTGGGAATGACCACCGCCAACATCAGCACCTTGACCACCATCGTCGCCGCCGTCATCGTCGTCGTCGTCATCATCGGGTCGATTTAACTCAAGTTAGATTCTTGATATGGAGGGCTCATGGGCAAGTTCTTGGAGGATTCATCACCGCCCATCTCCTCTTCTTCGCCCGACATTTGTTTCTTTGGGTCAAGCTCTTTGGGTGGATTTTTACGCTTCCTCTTACCCACATGTGTTTCTCCAACATGTTTAGATGCCCACCCGCAATTGTTGGCGCCCTGTCTTCTTTCTCATATCACGAATGTCCGTAAGATCGGTGACGCACGATTAGGGCTCAGGCGTCGACATCACTTAAGTCCTCGTCTAATTACGGATCAGCATTTGACCGTAAGTGTATAAAGAGCAAACACCGATGAGTACTTAAGGATACTTACCTTCGTAAAAAAAAATAATAGTTACATTCTTACCGTCCGCTTCGCATCCACTCAACGATTGGGTTCGTGTCATCTGTGAGTGAAAGCTCCGTGAACAGAGAGAGTGGATCCATGTCTTGTGATTCGCTTTGTATTCCTTGTCTTTCTAATCTTAGACGGAGGTTGTAGTGGACGTACACCAAGTCGTGGAGTTTTTGATAGGACAACCTGTTGCGTATCTTGGAGTGGATGAAAGCAAAGGTACTCCAATTACGCTCGCATCCACTAGATGAGCAAACCTGTGACACTATACGCTTTGCAAGTTTCTGTAAATTTGGTGTATCTGTGCCCATCATGTTCCACCACATCGCTGCCACGAGAAACATCATTGCATACGATATAAGATCATTCCACTTGTACGATATCATTGTATTTGCATATCAAATTTTTGATTACCTTTATTTTGATCATTGGAAAGAGCCATCCTTCTGGCAACCTCTCCTGCGAAAGAGCCGGTGCGTAACCTCCAGTCCTCCATCTCATTAAGTGCTGCAGCCGCGGTATTTTCATCAGTAATTCTTTCAAAAGTTTTTCGGACATATGGCAACATATTTATGTTCTATCCATCAGTATAGTTCACCGTCGGGTTCAGAATACAAGCTGCAGTAAATGAGGTCACAATGTAATTTAGAATTTTATACCAAATAAAATATTATATACTCATGTAATCTTACCTGTTTCAATAAGCGTGCCTTCACTAAGGGTCTCAAATCTCTTATCGATGACATGTATGACTCTCGTGTAATCTTCTTGACACAAGTTTTTCTGGAGATTTTGGAGCATGCCACGATATTTGATTATGACATCGCAGATGTTAGGGTTCTTATCTTGGTCTGAACCAAGAAAGCTATAGATTGGAGCAACCATATGTATTGCCTTGTTCATTGCATCCCACCATTCTAGGTTACTCAAGCATCCGGAATGATTACTTCCCTTGTTCGGATTTAGCATACGGACTTGATAGAAATTCATCGAAGCCATCCATTTCATGAATTCTCCTCTGCGCTTGGCAAAGCTCAAGAAACATGTAGTTTGTACCAAAACAGTTGCACACCACTTATCCAACTCACCGCCGATGTGTTTCTTCATCATTGCATGCAATTTGTTCGAGTTATCTGACCATCGCACACTCTCCTTGCACTCTCAATGATAGCATGGTGGTGCGAAACTCCCTATGTCCTTCAAACAACAAATTTATGGTGTGAGCCATACAAGGTTGCCACATTATCTTGGGAAGCTGGCGAGATCAATTTCACGGCCTTCTTGTAGTTCGAACCATTATCGGTGATGATTTGGGCGACATTTTCAGGCCAGTGAATTGATCAACGACTTAAATTCTGCATGACAAGTTGATGTATACCCGCATTAATTTTTATCACACGACATAATAGAACTATAGGAGTAAGACAATAGGTGTATCAGTCTATGTATACCTGCATTAATTTATTTGCATCTTGAGTTTGCCCAGTCATATCGACAGACTTGTAAAAAAACATGCGTCCATTGCAATATAGCATGAAGTTCATGATGGCCATGCCTGTTGGTCCCGTCCAAGAATCAGACATTATGGATAGACCGAAATCATGCCAATCCCGTCTCCATTGCATCATCTCACGGTCTATGTCGCGCTTGTTTTCCTCCAAATACCTTCCATCGATCTCACGTCCTTTCGGTGAACTTACACCCTCACCTGCACAATAATTGTTATTCATGAAAAAATAGTAACTATTAAGTACTGATGTAAGTATGTAATCATGTATGCATGTTCACTAACCGAGCCTCTGCGTCTCCTTAATAGCTGCAATAAAATAAGGGTTATCCGCTTTTCTTCCCGGAATGCCGGCTGCATGAAACCACGATGACCATTTTTTTCCAAGTTTCTCCCTAAGTGTTTTGTTTGCCTTTGTCCAAACACCCTCATCAATCCGTGGTTGCACGGTTTTGCGCGTGTCCATTGCGACCTTGAGCTGATCGGCTCAACATTTTTTAGCAAATTTTCTTTCCCACCCCTAGACCCATTGCCATCGCCATTGCCACCACCATGCTCATAATAATCACCATTTCGTGCCACAGATTACGCATGTGCTGTGATGCGACCATGGCATGCCGTGATCTGCTCTTCTTCGTCGGCACCCCAGTCATCTCATCCTCAATCCCCCCTCACCTAAGCCTTCTGCCCTTTGCCTTCTAAATTCCTCTTTTATTTTATCTTCCTTTGCCTTTCGAATCTATCAAGCTCCCTCTGAAATACGTCTTCACATCGGTGGACCTTTACAAGCCGCCACACCTTTTCCACTTGACGCGCCAAGTGATACTTAAATCTTGCCGCACCACCTCCATTTTTCTACATTCTCTGAAGACTTGCACCTAAATCCATTGCCTAGCTTATCGCCATGCTCCCAAACACTGTCGTGGTCCCGCTCCGCCATTCCCTAATACCTGCAAAAATGATTATTGCATAATAACAAAATTATAAATTAAATTACAAATCTACAACTAAAAATAACTGAGTAACTAACTATTAAGTATTAACTAACTAACTAACCTAACTATTAAGTATTAACTAACTAATCTAACAAGTAAACTAACGGGGTAAAGTTAAGTACCTAAGTACCTAACTAACCTAAGTACCTAACTACTAAGTACTACGTAAACTACTGACTACTGACTTACTGAGTACTGACCTTATTAACAAATTAATCTAACTTCTAAGTTCTAACATGCTAACCACTTATTAACTAATTAATCTAACACTAACATGAAATGCTAACCTAACCTAACCAAACTACTAATTAAGGAGTAAGGAGTAAGGTTAAGTACCTATTATTCTACTAAGTAATAGCCTAAGCATCCTAAGCAACTAAGCCCCTAAGCAAAATTAATTAGCCACACGATTAGCCACGACGGCCACATAATTAACGGCTAACCGCACGTACTGACGAAAAACCGCTGAAATACCGGCTAGCCAGCAGATATCATGATTAACCGTGCCTTGGCGGCGTGGTGTGCCCGCTCCCCTCCTCCTCCTGGCCGAAGGCGAAGCCGCGGTTAGCCGCCGGATCCGTGCGGTTAACCGCTCCCAGAGACAGTTACAGGCGCAGCGACTTCGCTCCGGCTTCCTCCATGGCGGTGGAGCTCGGATCTGGTGAAGTCTTTGGAGGAGGAGGGAACGACGAGAGAAGCACAAGGAGATGGTGGACGGTGGGAGGAGTGGGAAAGTGAGGTCCAATGATTTCACGTGAATTACGGGCTTGGGAAAGGAAACCGAGGCAGGAGCATCTCTCTCAGTAGCAGTGTTGCATATGTCCAAAGACCTTTGTGAAAGCATCTCTCTAAACCCTGAAAGCACTCTATGCCATTGAGATTTGTTTGCAATTAGTTTCACCTATTTAACACATACAATCACATGAAATAATGAGATATATTTACAATTTTTAAATTTTGCTTAAACCAAAATGCTTAAAATAATGAATACTATTTTTATAAATTTTATAGTAATTTTTACTTCAAATTTGAATTTGACGAATTTCACAATTGCGGCGGTTTACCAGGCGTTTCCCAAACCGCGAGTGGCGAGCCAGTTACCAGCGGCTAACATGATTAGCCGGCGGTTTTGTAATCCCTGAACTGGGCTTAATCGGGAAAATATGATGGATTTGGGGTGGTTTTGGTGTCGGACTAGCTTTTCTCGGGATGGAGGAGATGATGCGATGCGGCAAGGGATCGACGATAGCAGCAGTGCCCGATGCAGATCGGAAGTGGTCTCCGGCGAGCTAGGGGTTGGATGGTAGCATCGGCTTGGCCGAGATAGACAGAGGTGGGGTTTCTGATGATGTCGGCCGAGAGGTCGAATGTCCGATCGGCTAGGGTTACGACGGAAATAGCCGAAGTTAGGATTTTGGTCAAGGAAGGGGATGGACGGCTGGATTAACGAGGGGTTTTTAGGGTTTTGATCAATGATCGAGCCGGGGTTTCAATCGAGACAAAATCAGGGTTCCGACCGAGGAACGAATAAAAGCAAAGAGAGACATTTTGTATCTGAAATTGTAAATCATAATGAAAATAATTAATAAAATAAATCCTTGTGTATAAATAATTGTTTGAAAATTTAGGGATTTTCATATAGAAAAACAATAGAAATTATTTGAACTCGGTTTTTATTTTGTAAAGAAAGCTTGGGACATTCTAATGTTTATTAGGATGTCACACCCAAGCTTGTTCCACCACCTCTTTGTAGCTTCCATCGCGGATCCAGGCCGCTTCGAAACGAAAAATTTTCCCGGAAAGGATGTTGCCCTTCGGGGAATCCTGCTTAGCAAGTTTCACGACCATAGCGAAATTATCCGAGGATGAAGATCCCACATTCTCCACCAGACAATCTTCGAAGCACTGGGAAAACTCCGAATTTGCCACAGCCCGATCAAGTCGGACCCTAACATTGTTCTGCCCCGATTGTCTATTAGACCATGTGAACTTGGGGCCAACAAAGCCAAGATCAAAGAGACCACAATCATCCAAGCAAGCTCTAAACATCTCCATCTGATTCTCCGAGCGCTCTCTGTTGCCCAGGTGTTCATCAGAGATTAACACCTCATTAAAGTCACCACAACAGAGCCAAGGGCCAGACCACTGCTGCCTGAGCCGCCTCAACAGGTCCCAGAAGACCGGCCGAGACTCACGCCTTGGCTCACCATACACCCCAGTGAATCTCCAGGCTGAGCCCACCAAAGGGGTCACAACCACATCGATGCAATGCTGATTGAAGCCGCGCAGAGCCACCGTGACCTCATCCACCCAGAACAAGGCGAGGCCACCACTGAGACCCTCACGGTCAACTGTAAAGAGCCTTTAAAGCCCAAAGACCACATCAACTGCTCCACTCTTCTTTCCCCAACCTTTGTCTCCGAGAGAAAAAGGAGGGAGGGCCTGAAGAGCTTCACAAACCTGCGAAGCTCCCCCACCGTCGCTGGCGACCCCAACCCGCGACAGTTCCAGCATAACAGATTCATTGCGTTTGGCGGGGCTATTCAACAGCCTCTGCCTGATCCGCCGATCCTGATAACACCCTCTTCTGCTTTTTTGTGGCATCAACAACCGCATCCACAGCCTCCCCCTCCAGTGAGGGCTCTATGACCATATCCACACAGGGCAACAACATCAAAGCCTGGCAAGACGTTTCCGGTTCCACCACGGCCTGAGGTTCCCCCAGAGACAAAACCTTTGAAGACTTCCTCTTCTGTCCTGCTACTGAACCCGACTGACCTGCTAGGAAGAGCTCCTTTCCTGGGCCACGAGCACGGCCACGACCACGCCCACGGCTGGCCCGGCCGCCCCGACTGCTGCCTCGCCCCCTGCCCCCAAGCTTCGAAGGGGATGTGACTTCCGCATCCTTCTCTGTTTCCGCCTGGGATGAACTGCTCCACCCACTTTCTTTTGAGCCGCAAGAACGACCCGAGGCGCCCATGGCCTCTCCAGGATCAAAGCTTGAACCATTACCCCCTGCCGAAGACGACGTGTTACCAGATTTTGCACTGCCCGTCTTCTTGCTGGGTTCAACGAGGACACAAACCCTTTTTGCCGCATATGGCAAGTTGCCTTCTTCATCTCGATCAGCCGGATTCGGACAGACCAAAAAGGAATGACACAACATCCCGCAAGAGAAACAAAAGAGAGGTAGCCGTTCATATTTCACCTCAAAGGATTCTAGGGAATTGTCCCTTGACGAGAAAACAGCTACAAATCTAGGGATCGGCTCCTCCACATTGAGCTCCACCCGCACTCTCATGAAGCCACCCCAGCACCGACCAATGTCATCAGCTTCCACCTTCAACACCTTGCCCAGGCGTTTAGCGATCGCCTCTCCCCAATGAACATTCATTAGCCTATAAGGTAACGCATAGATTCTGGCCCAGATTGCCAAGCGATCAAACCTCACTTGCAGCGGCTTGAAATCCGCATCGTACTTCTTCAACAAAACGACATGTTTGCCAACCACCCACGGCTCCCTCTCGAGCACCCGATCTCTGTCTGCCTCAGAGCCAAATTCCACTAGGAAAAGGTTATCCCCCACCGGATTGAACACCAAGCCCCTTGGATTTCCCCAAGCAGGCCTCATTGCAGCCGCAATTGTCTGGATATGGAAGACGCCGGGCGCAATAACCTTACCCACCAGGGCTCGGGCCGGATCAACCAGCTCGTTTTCCACCACATCATCCAAGACCACCGCCTTCGCCTCCGCCGCCGTGAGATGAAGCCGGGCCATCATGTCAGCCATCCGGTCGCCGGAGCCCGGGCCAGAGCCCGAACCTCCCGCCCCCTCGACATCACCATCCGCCGCCTTGGCCTTGCCTATCAGCGCTATAGACACCTCCACTGAGGCAGCCACATCCCCCTAGGCAAGATCCGGCAGCACCGCCTTTGAACCGCCGCCCCCCGTCCCCCTTGCCTCCTCCATCCCCAGATCCGGCGGCCCCTCAGCCAGCGAAGCCAAGGGCTGGCAACTTTGCAAAGAAAGCCCCTTGGTCACCCCGAACCCTCCGAACCAAGAAGCCCCAGCAACCAGCGAGAGAGAGGCGCAGAGGGGGAGAAGAGAGGAATCAGAGGAAGGGAGGGGAACTCACGAGCGGGATCCGCATACTCCAGCAGATCTCCTCCGTGGGGGAGTCAGGCCACCGGAGCGGAGCGAGGCGCCACCCATCGCCCATCGCGTCTCAACTGTTGTAAAATCTCAGCTATTCTCAGCTCTGTTTTGTTTGGATTTTAATTGAAAAATTAAGGCATGAAAAGATAGAATCATATTATAAAAATGAAAAAAAATTAAGGAAATTTTATAAAATTTTTAAAAGATATTACTAAATGTTACACAAAATGCTATATAAAAAGATAACTTTTTCAAAGTAAACCTTAACCCTGAAGCAAAGGGTGCCGGAGAGAATGTGTAACTTTTCATGACTATCTTGGTAAAGACGGGGTTGAATTAGGCTTGGTCACGTCTCTACCTGACTCGACATGGCAATCATCAGGGATTCCAAACGTGAGATGACGCCTCAATCTAAACTTGTCCCACATCATCAATGCCTCAGTTAGGCCTTATACATTTCAGCTTAGTGTAGCGTAGCGTAGCGTTTCAGCAAAATTTATTTTTTTTTATATAGCCTATTTGGTGTAATAATTTGTAATGATTTTTCTTAGTTTTTAGTAGTTCTCATAAACATACTAAAACTATTTTTAAATTATTTTTTAATAATATTTAAACAACTTTTAAAATACTCTCAAATTTTGTTGAAACGTTACGCTACGCTACGTTAAGCTGAAATGTACAAGGCCTTAGTCCTAACTCAAGAACGAGAAGGAGACAGTGTGCCATGATCTATGGGGAAAAGTTCGACACCACTGTCATCATTGATTAAGCGAGAAAGAGGAGCCTGGCTCCTGCCCACCTATCGCCGTATCAAGGCCCCTGTCCACCATGTTGTCAACTCTACTGCCATGGGGAGCTAGAGAGAGAAGCCTAGTGCCCACTTCCTCGTCGCTGCATTCAGTGAGAAGGATGAGGAGGGGATCTAGGGATGCACCATGGAGGAGATGGGGAATAGGATAGTTGCATTATAGGTGTGGCAGCATGAATGTGGTGAGAGGACAGGAATGATGATGTTCGTGAGGCAATGAAGCTAAGGTTAGATGGTGTGATGGATATAGACCCTTGGACATAGATTAACAATGGAAGGGAGGTAGGAGCTCGGGTTGGTTCAGGTCAAGACAGGAATCTATTCAGATTTGAGTCAGTTTAAAACTTGACCAAACCATTTGAGGCTGACCATCGACATTGGGCATTTGTTGTCCCGCTTTCTCTCTTTAGACCTTGATTGCGTTTTTTGCGGCACAATGGACCATTTTATGTGCGGTTATGTTGAAACCAGGAGATATGTTGTTTATTTTTTTACCCCTCTTTCTAAGGAAGCGAAGATAATGGTTTAGCGAGAGCGATTAGGACAATAGAGAGTTAGGGGACAAATTAATTTGGACAAATTAATTTTGATTATTTCTTCAGAACGATCTATTAAGCCCCATTTAATTTTAGTCATTTTTTTGAAAAAGGACAAGAAAATTTTGCCGTACAACTTCATTAATTAGGGTAAATACAAAAAAGGGGCAACACATGGGATACAACAACCACACGAATGCGCTTGCAGAGCAAACAAGCAACCCTGTGGCACTACCAACAGCAACAACACACGTAGAGCTACACTCGCTAGCCACTGCAAGCTACACCATACCCAACATACAGTATGCTTGGTCAGAGCAACCACTACCATCGGAGACAACGAAAAAGAACGAACAAAAGATAGCCAGAGACGTCACAGGCTGCCACCACCACACGAGATGCACATCGCACAGAAGAGGGAGAGGATGCCGACCACCATCACCATACAACATGCTCGTCTGAACGCACGACCTCTGCTGTCGACCAAACGAAGGGCACAAAAGAGCAGACAAAGGGACCAGCCGCCACCGTCAGAGTCTAGAGGGTGCCAGCAGAAAACGTCGGTCATGAACCACCCTACATTGTTGTCTGCACTAGCGGAGCTTCATTAGGGCCATCCTGGGTGCTGCCCCCCTCCCAACAATTGTAAAATCCTTTGAGAAAGTAGTGTTACATAGGCTAAAAATTGATTATATATGCTTAATGGCCCCCTCTAATCTACATTAATCAGATTTTGGCCCCCTCTCATATGTTGTTCAAGCTCCGCCACTGGTTGTCTGCCCCCTAGGGATGAGCCACTACTGCTAAGGGAGGAAGAGAAAACCCGGGCTCACTGTCACAGACCATCCCGCAAGGAGGAAGAATGGACATCACTGTTGCAAAAGAGGGGACGAAGACGTCGCTTCAACCACACGCAACATGCGACAAGGTAGTTGCGGTGACGCAAGCCACCTAGTCGAAGGATGGGTGCCTCCGCCATAGTAGAAGGGAGCACGACGCTGCTCCAACCACGCAACTCATTAGGGCAACCGTCGCCACTACCAGCAACTAGAAAGAAGGATGAGCCACGCCGTCATAAAAGAGGAGGACGACGAAGCAGCTCCAACTAGCACTCAACGAAACCTTACCCTGCTTGCCACCATAAGGGTCTTGGGGTGCCACCCACGGTGATGCCTCCAAAGAGGTGAACGACAGGCGTCTCCATCACCGTACCAAGTGTGCAGAGCTTTCACCTGGGTGGTCTCCATAACTAAGCCTCCAAGGAGGCAAGCGGTGCCTAAGGGCATCCATCGCCATTGTCGGTCGTTCTTCGACGAACAGGCTTTCGGTCGAAGAGCCCACACCCAAGAACCAACCTCGTCTACAGAGCAGACTAACTCTACCACGAGCCCCCAAAATAACCGACCACAATGTCACTGGATCCGGCCATCGCCACCGGATTCGAACTCCATTCCATTGGGCTTCCTCCGCACAATCGCCCAACCATGCTTCTCGGTGCGACTCCGCACCATGACGGCGCCAACCAGCGCCGTTGCGGAGCTGAGAGCACGCCACTTCCGGGGACGCCTACCAGCTCTAGATCCAGCCACCTAGCCAGTAGATTTGGCCAGCTAGCCGAGTGGTTGGGCCTCAGACATTGAAGACGGCTGAGAATCGCATTGTTGGCGCACATTACCAGGAATTTTCTTGGATTTGAAGCTTTTCTGGTATGGAACCGATGATTGATCAACTAGTTCACTGAGGTCCTGTTCTTTTAACCTTAACAGCTTAACGGCTTAATATCTTTAACGACTTATCTATGTTTTGAAAAGACATATACTTTAAGTTTTTTTAATTTGTTTTTTCGCTGTCTCGAAGGTGGGTTCTAACGTTTTAAAAGGCAAGTCAAATGAAATGTATCCAAATCTCGAGACTACCTCGAGAAGCTTTCAAAATTCAGTCATTTCAGCTGTTGAACCGTTCAACCGTTTAGATTAGCCCACAAAAACAGAGTCTGAGTTTCACTCCCCCCGTCTCCGCGCTGTATACTTATCAGAATGACGTGCCCACTGTCCAGTGACTCAGCGAGCTGTGCCAAGAAAATAGCGAGCCGATCAGCAATCAGAAACTCTATCATCCAATCAGTAATGCTCGACAGTCGACACTACGAAGCAGCGAACCAACATTCTTGGAGAATCTTTGCTTTGTTAACATGCTGAACAACAAACCACAAAGAGACTCCAATTAGCAGCGCAGACGGAGCCGGATAATAATGTTATCCACACAGCACGGTTCAACAAACCAATATACTACTATATTTTAGTTCTTATTTTACTTGCAGCGATTAATTTATACGGCAACCAAGCTTCGCAACAAGAACCAAAGTGTTCCCAACTGTCCTTAGGCGTGCATTAACTAATACTCAGTGGCAGAAAAGATAGCAGCTATGCTCTGCTGCTTATGCAAAGTAATTATAGCAAACGTGGCTTCAAGTAAACCTCTGCAGCGACATCTTCCAGCGACCTGAGATCTCTTCTTGTTGATCTCTGATGCGCCAGGCTCCATCTGTTCTTACGATCAACGAGCGATTCCTGTGCTTCCGTGAGACCATGACTACACACCAGATTTGCGCTGTCAAAGTGGCTAAATTTTCCACTTTGCAGGGACATTCCACCACACCCCTCCAGTGTTCCCGGTTCCGTGCTGTGAGATTCTCCAAGTGGCTCAGAGTTCAAACCTCCTATTACTCCCACTGATTAGCCCCAGTAGCGACGCTTCTCGCTTCTGATAGTTTACACGATCGCTTAGCTTTGCTCCTAAGCAAGTAGTGGTTCAGAACGCGGCCACACGAGCGAACAGTGACTATGTGAACAAGATAGCATCAACGAGCCGCTGAAAGCGAAAAACCAACAGGCAACAACAACCTGAAGTGTTTGTGATTATCATTTTTTAACTGAAGTGATCAGTTGACGCCTATTTATCGTAGTCGTTGCTTCAGGTTTGGTCTTGCCCTAGAGGGACGAATGAGACCAACGGCTCACCTGCTGGAAAATAATTTAGGAGCCAGGAGGTGACTGCTCCCAAGTGTTCACTAACACATTTTCAAGTCAACTGTTATAATCGTTTCACCGGTGGTCCTAAGCTGTGCTAAGAGCATGGTGACTCTAATCGTCTACCGTAGCTGGCACTTTTACCGTAAAACAAGGTTGTAAATAATAAAAAAAATGGGAGTAAAATATAAAAGAGATGGGTGGGAATTAGCTACACTACTATATAGCGCATAGCGCTACTGGCTCCCTGTGGTGGCCAGGGGCGGACGCAGACAAAAATAATAGGAGGGGCTGACCTAAGTGGCTTTAAGGACTAAATCTACAGTCTAGCCCCTGCTTTCTTTATATTTTACACTAAAAATTATAGCGGGGCTGGCTAAGGGGGGCTCTGCTGTCATATACCGCGTAGGGGGGGCTAGAGCCCCCCAGACCCACCGGTGGATCCGCCCCTGGCGGTGGCCACGCCACCCGTAAAATTTCTGCCTTCCGTCCGTGCTGCGCGTCCCCGCTGCAGCCGTCCGATCCAGCCCCTCCCGAGGGGACAAATTGGAACATAAAGTTAAAAGATGCAAATGGAATAAAATGGGACCATGTGAGGTAGCCACGTTTCATGAGATGGGCACCAAATTGGCGGTACTTTCTATTATAAATATAAGATGTATATTGATATGTAGGCAGCCTATATATATGGGATTGATTTAGTGGCAGACGGTTATTTCTAAGATTTATGGCACCCACATGTTCAACAAATAATCATAGAAACAACAAGAAAACACGCACACATGTCAAAAAATTATAGAAGTTAAATATAAATATTTGAACCTAGTTAACCTAAAACTTACAAATCAGATTTCTATCTTTAAAAAACAATTGATCAACAAAAATATTGAAAAAATAATGTTAACATACGTATATAAATTTTTTCTAATACAAAATAACTAAAAATTTCCACTATAAAATTAAGTGCAAAAACAGTCACCAAAGTGAAAAAACAATGTAGTCTTACTAAAAAATAGTCGTCTGCCTAAAACTAAAAAAGCAGCCGCTTGCTATTTAGCAAAACTGTATGTATAGCGTACATGAGAAGCCTAGATAGGTGGCCACCTCTGAGACTGGCGATCACTCTTCTCAGGGGGCAATGGTAATGGAAGACGTCGACGATGTCTAGGGTTTCAAGAACCATTCCTTTGACACCATGTTATAATTTTCACAAAAGGCAATCTTGTTAGAAGGAATTGAAAGTTAGTTAGAATTGTGTTTTTTGTTGTAACAATGAGATCATTCAACATCTCTCTTTTCATTGTCAATTAGTGAGATATGTTTGCCGTTTAGTTTAAATGGTGGTTTGTTTATAACCTCTTAATGATATTTATCATTTGATAAGGTTGACTTTTGGGGTTGGGGGCTCAAACAAAAGGAAAAATGTTGAGTTGGCATAGTGGCAATGTTTTGATACATGAAACCGCTCACACATGCCAAATCATCTCTACTCGAAAATATAGTTACACAAGTGCTTCAAAGTTTGAAGCATGTGCATATGACAACCCTTGTACAAGAACCGAGGCAAGTCTAGACGTCTGCAAAGAGATGTCTTTTGGTCATTATGAATTCTTAATTCTTAACATTACATATGACAAGTTTTTTATCCGGTTTAAAAAAATGGCTGATGTTTTTTTTTTTTTGCTTATCGTGGGAGGTGTTTCATGGAGTTGCATTGTGATGGCCTTCTAATTGGTAGCTGAGAAGTTTTATTCTATATATATATAAAGATTTATATGCGAAAATTGCTGGGTCGCTTGAGCATCGATTGCAACACTGTAGGTCCGTCCCTGTGGGAGAACAGACTCGCCAGTCGCCAGTCGCCATTGCTTGTGGTAGGCACTAGGCAGCTGCTCCTGAACCTGCATGGACACGACGACGAGGAGCCACAAGCAGAGCTGTCTCGAGGAGACCGGCGGCTGGCAGCGGCCAGCCAGCCTGTAAATGCAGGGCCAGCCTCTGTTCTCGAGCTATAAAGCCCGCGCTTTGTCCCTGGTTTCCCTCCAACCTCGCCTCGCACTCGCGCGCGCCACCTCCCCGCCGGCTCCTGCGCTCCACGAGCCTTGTGACGCAGGCCGCCCAGAGCTCGCGGCATTTCCTCATCACGCCATGGCCTCCAGGATCCTCCGCGCCGTCGCCGCCGCCGCCGTCGCCGTGTCCTCCCTCGTCGGGGTGGCGCTGGCCGCCGACGGGCCCGCGCCGAGCCCGACGTCCGGGGCCGCCGCCGTCTCGTCCTTGCTCGTCGCCGCGGTCCTCTGCCCCGCCGTGGCGCTCCTCCTCGGTGGCTTGCGCCGCTGAGTTGGCCGAGCCTGACATGATCACTTGCCTCGTGTGCTATCTCGTCCTCCTAGTCCTCCCTACCTGTATTTAGCACCATACTTCTTTTTCTGCTGCGGCTGCTAGTATGGCTGTGTGTGTTCCCTTTCCTGTGTTATCTATATATACACATTTGTATTGATTCAGATAATTTACTATCAAAATTCACTCGATTGATTGCTAGCGCTGTTTTGCTCCCACCGTGGCGTTGATATTTGCAGCTTGAGTCGTTTGGTTTTGTTCGGCCTCCATTCATGGTTCAACTTTACGAATTATGGATCTCATCATCACCTTCCGAATCAGAATTGCTCTTTTCAACTAGACAACTTGTTATACTTATGCAGAGACTGGAATAATCTTATTACATTGAATCTATTCGCATTTATTCTTTCAATGCAATTTTACTAAATCTATTTAGCGGGTTATTCATGTAGCACTAGGTTTGAATGTGTCTATGAAATTGTCTCATATTCAAGGAGGCTAGATCTTAGGTGTAGGATCAAGGAAAACTAAAGTTTTGATTGGCATTGCAGCTGTATTTTGATACATTTGTCCTTATCAAAATAATATTATGGGCAAAGACAAAAAACAGTAATACTATTGATTGCGTAATGGAGGACAAAACAGAGATGGATATGGCGTGCCAATCCTTAGAAGCAGTGGCTATCACATTCTTCATCGACTATGAATGAAAAATAAGTAATTGAGTACGCTGTACAAGCTGTATTAGTCACCTATTTTATCTTGGAACTTTATTTCTTTTTTACAGATGGTTTGTTATTAGCGTTCGTTAAAATCTAGCTTGTGACTAAGACAATTTTATATCTTTGAAATTTATTTTTCATTATCTAAAAAAAATCTAAAGAATCGACAGCTCTGAGGCACCCACAAACAAAGGTTTTGTGCATTCATTTCTTTTGCCATTAAATCAAAATCTAACGGCTCATATCACTCTCCATTCCCTACTCTCCCCACCCCTCCCATCCCAATCCGATCGGGATCCCATCCTCCTCTCCCTCTTCGCTGTTGCTCCACACGCCTTCGCCTCCTCCCATGCTCCGCTTTGCCTCCCTCCCTTCCACTAACAGCTAGCCGCTTCGCCTCCCTCCCTTCCGCTACCAGCCAGCCGGCCCCAGCCACCCTAAATCCTACCATCGGCGTTGATAACCTCCTCCTCTCCCTCTTCGCTGCTGCTCCACACGCCTTTGCCTCCTCCCTTGCTCCGCTTCGCCTCCCTCCCTTCCGCTACCAGCCAGCCGGCCTCAGCCACCCTAAATCCTACCATCGGCGTTGATCCGCAGTTATCATCACTGTTAGTTCGCTGCTAGCTAGGCGACCCCAAATCTCGTGGTGGTGGCAGCTACAAAATAGCATAATCGAAAATCTAAGGTGTGCCGCTGCCATTTTAAAATGAACAATTAAATAAAAGAACATTTGTCTCATGAAAAATTGTTACGACAAGACTCGTGTCGCTGAATGGCACGGTTAACTGGTTAACACCTTACTATTTGAAATCCTTCCAATTCCTAAACTAATCCCCGCAATACACAGCACATAGCGAATGCTTGCCTCTCCCCCGCCATCTCCGCGCGATCAATCAGCTAATCAGCTTCACACCGCACGCAATGAACAGCATGATCGGTCGCTGCACAGTTACAGCAGGAATCTCCTACGCTTTCTGTCTGCATCCTGAATCCCAAATCCAATTCCGGCGAGCACCCAAAGATGGCAAGCGCCGCCGACCACAAACATGTCCTCCGTCAGAGCAGAGGTGCCGACTCGCGTTCGAGCGGCGACCGAGCCTACAGCTCCTCGTGCGACGGCCCCCCGCGCTGGTGGTGGCGCTGCAGGTAGGTGATGGCGAGGGTGGCGTGCATGGCGGCGCCGTAGGGGAGGGCGGCGTCGTCGACGACGAAGTGCGGGGAGTGGGCGTCGTGCACCGACCCGGCCGACTCATTCCGTACCCCGACGAAGTAGAAGTGGGAGGCCGGGACGGCGGCGGAGAAGGAGGCGAAGTCCTCGCTCCCCATGAGGAGGTCCATGGCGCCGTCGACGGCGCCGGCGCCGCCGAGCGTCTCAGCGGCGACGGCCTCGAAGTGCGCGTGCAGCACTGGGCTGTTGATGGTCGGGGGCAGCGGCGCGCTCCCGCCGGCGTGGAAGTTCACCGCCGCCGCGCACCGGTGCACTGCCGCCTGCGCCACGATCACCTCCTCAATCCGCCGCTTCAGCCGCGTGAAACCCTCGCTCGAGAAGCACCGGAACGTGCCGCCGATCGTCACCGAGTCCGGGATCACGTTGAACGCGCCGCCGCCCTGGAACCTCGTCACCGTCACCACCTGGGCTTCTAACGGGTCGGACTCCCGGGAGACGAGGCTCTGGAGGCTGAGGACGACGGTGGAGGCGGCGATGACGGGGTCGACGCTGCTGTGGGGGATGGCGGCGTGGCCGCCCTTCCCGGTGATCACCGCCTGGAAGAAGCCGCAACCGGCCAGCAGCGGGCCGGCTCTCGACCCCACAACGCCGGTGGGGAGTATCACGGTGACGTGGAACCCGAAGATCGCCTCCACCTTGTCCACAGCGCCGGCCTCCACCATCTTCTTGGCCCCGGTGCCCACCTCCTCGCCCGGCTGGAACAGCAGAACCACCGTCCCCTGCAAAACGAACAAAAATGCGATCTTTTCAGCCCCCAAGATCAAGCGTCCAATCTTGTCATGGTCATCTGGTGCTCCAAGCCTCCAACATCCACGAAGTCGTCAGTAGCCAGTACTAATTCTGTCCCCAGATCATGACATGCCATTGCCCCGTGTCTTTCACCAATATTGAAATATGCAGATGCCCTTAGGAACAAGCAACGCGCACCTAATGAATACTGATCGTTGCTTCGACGCGCAGTACAAATGCAACATTGCTCCCACCATAAGAGACAAAGCAGAACCCCTCTAAACAAAGTCAAATTAGCTTGCAGGAAAACGTCTACGCTGAAGAAAACGCAGCCGCTCGAGATAACAACGTCTGCTAGAGGTGAGAGAGTCCGATCGACTCATCTTGATTTGGCTGCTGATTCATCCGTTCCATTATTTCCATCCGCACACAAGATCGCATTGACAAACATTGGACTCCGTGGGACGCTGGAAAGGCTGACAGTGACGCCAGATGTGCCCGGCGCCCCCATCGAAAATCGGCATCCAAAATCAGCACGTTTGCAGTATATGCACCTATGCAGGAATCTCTGTCAAGCTGTGCGACATGTGTGTGCGCGCTAGAGGAAGCGATCCACCTTAACCAGCGCTGTGCTAGAGGTGTGCAAATGTGCAATGCCCTGGCCCCCAGGTGGCTCCCATATTAACTCATTCCCTTCTCCTTTTACTTTACCATATGAGATGAGACAGATCATGCATCTGTCCATGATTCTGCTATGAGAAATGGCACAACTTTTTTAGAAACTAGCACAAATTGATTTTACATTATTCTAGCTTTAGTATAGATGTAATTTTGTAATTGAGCCAACAAGACGAGTGGATCTAAGTGAACGAAATTCGCTCAAAATTGACTTATTTTAATGTTGAACCAAATAACAAGTTTATTTGAAAAAATTTTAAATCAAGCTTGCAAGCTATAAAAACAAGCTTTTTCCCGCCGTAATCTTAGCACTAGATTGATTGACAAGAAAAGAAAGAGGGGTCTGACTATCCCCAACAGCATATCCAAAGCGAGATACGTAAATTGTAGTTTACATGCAGCCTAAAAAGGTAATTATATTTCTACTGTAACAATCGAATGCCTAAACCCAAATCCTCATAGATAAAGAGTACAGAGAATACCCAAATATAGCGTTTTTCTCGCCCTATTTGGCTATCCACTCATGAATGCTGCTCAAATCAATAAATTCTAGCAATTCGAGGGATGTAGCCACTGCCTTGGAGATAATCTGTAGGGGTTAACGATGCTGATGTCGCACGAATCTATTTTGAAGAATCTGCCGGGGGGAAAAGGACGCCGCGGCGGACGAGTGCTCGTGCTAACTGCTCCCCCAAGACATTGAAGAAGCCGTGCAGGTAAAACAAGCGTGCGAGTGCGACGACCAGATCACGCGCCAAATAAATAAATTTCGGAGCAGGCGGCTAAAGAATCAGGCTAGGCTGTTCCAGAGTAGGCGTGCACGCCGTGTGATCTCGTTAAGGGTTGCGCATCGTCTCGGAGATGGCTGATGAGCCGACGAGTAGGAGCGGCAGTAGTGTTTACCTGGAGCTCGTGGCGGCGCTCATGGAGGATCCTCGCCGCGCCGAGCAGCATCGCGGTGTGCGCGTCGTGGCCGCAGGAGTGCATCTTCCCGGGCACCTTGCTCCTGTGCTCCCACTCCACTTCCTCCTGACAAAACAACAGCCATCACGCACAAGCGGAGAATGCAGCTTCAGAGGCCAAATTCGTTTGAGATGGTCTAAGAATCTAAGATTTCGGTGCGGTGAACTACAGTTGAAAGGTCGCTTCAAGAAATTCGGAAACTGTGCGGAAATTTCACCAAAAAAAAAAACAGTACTACGAGAACAATCGACAAGTTAATATACAAAATATCTGTTTGTTTACTGAAGAAAAAAGATTATTGCGGTTTAACCTAGGGCTGTAACAACCGTTCCTTTTATATTGGAAAAAACTTTTTTTGAAGTAAATTTTGGGAAAAAACTTTGACTAGTTTGCTTTGAACAGTGCAAATGGAAATGTACTACGCTAGCCATCTGGATCTGGATTTAGCATCCAGTGTATGGTGAGAGCATTTGATTTTCGAGGAAAATTAATGACGGCTCACCACCTCCGTCGTCGTTAGCAATTTCAGCAATTAATAGAACTGGCAGCTTGCGCGTTACCTGCAGCGGGAGCGCGTCCATGTCGGCGCGCAGCGCGACGAAGGGAGGGCGCCCGGTGCCGACGGCCGCGACGACGCCGGTGCCGGCGACCGGGTGCTCGTACCCGACGCCCATCGCGTCGAGCTCCCTCCTCACCATCGCGCTCGTCTCGTGCTCCTCGAACGCCAGCTCGGGGCGCTCGTGGATCGCCCCCCTGACGCCGGCCATCCACGCCGCGAACTCCGGCCGCCGGGCCCACCGGAGGACGGAGGCGCCGCCCTCCTCCTCCGCTGCCGCCGAAGCGCCGCGCCACGGGGCCGCCGCGACGACAAGCAGGGCGAGCGCGAGGAGCCTCATCATCGATCGATCTCTCGTCGACGTCGTCGTCGGGGGCGGCGGCGGCTGTAACGATCGGTCCCTGGACGGACGGCTCGGACTTGTGGGCTGTGGCGGAGGCGGTGCCGGTGCGCGTGTGGCGGGATATATATACGCGCGCCAGCGACGTCTCCGTCTTTACATGGCGCTGTTCGCTTCTCCTCCACATCCGCCGGGGGCGGGGCGGCGCACGTGGCGAACGTGCCCGACGGCGACGTGCCGGGGATTAGCGCACGTGCGTTGAAACGCAGCTGCCGAGCGAGCCACCCGGGCCAAGTCGTTGCAGCCTGACGAGAGCGTTCTGATCTGATCAATCTGGAGGCGATGACGAGTTGACGACTGGGTTTCCTCGCCAAAATTTCCTCCTTTTTTTTCTCTCCCAAATTTCAGACCAAAGCCCGTGCTCCGTCGCATTGCACACGCTAACCGATACCAAGTGGTGCGGTGGTGCCGTTATTGAGTTCTCACCGATGATGCGCGAACGCCATCCGCTGATCCGCGTGTTGCCTTGCTGCGGCGATCGACGTCGCCGTCGTTTGATGTCGCAGCCTTAATTCAAATCAAACTCTGCCTGTCGGCACCCCATGTTCGTCGTGAAGTTACCGGAGAAATGGATTTTTCGCATGTGCATAAAGTTCAGTATTGTATTATACGTATGTCAAAGCCGTTGAACTAACAAATGACGTGCGTAATTGTGCATGTAAATTTCAATGCACATGTGGAGTTTTTTCGGAACAACAAATCGGCTCGGGTGGTGGTGCGGTGGTGATCAGGATTGTCAAATCAGGTTGAAAACGGCGATCCCTCGAAGGCAGCTATCACGGTGCGAGTTCCGGGTAAACTTCGTCGTGCACTCGTGCCGAGTCTGCCGCCTAAACTGACATGCTTGTTGCGTAGTGCCAATCCGGACGTAAAAGGCTCCGTCAAAAAGGCCGCATCTTTTCCCGAAAACAGCGTGCAGATTTCCTTTTTTTCCTCCTTGAAAATAACAAGTACAGCAATTAGCCAGATGCAGATTAGACCGTGCCGCTCGTCAAGAGTCCCGATCCAATGGAATGGATCCCTAACCAAACTTGATATCGGCCACTCGGTTGAAGATACCAAAAGGCTGGCATGTTTGGCTCGTGTACCTATTTTTATCGAGGTTTGCTGTAAAAATTGCTAAACTCATGTGTTAGAACGACTAATGTAGCAATGTCCCCCGCTAATATGTCATAGCACCCGGAGAGAGTTTTTAGCGATATGCATGTACAATTTAATGGTTGTCGCTAGCAAAATTACACATTATTTATTTATATATTATTTTTAGTTTTTTTATAGAGTCAACTCTTTAATAAAGAGGAGTATCTTTCTAGCTAAAAAATATGGTGTGCCACTTCTCTAGCTAAAAAAGTATTGTATATGAAAATTATAGAGAGTTTGCGACACATTTATTCCGTGTTATGACTATTTTCATTTAAGCTGCGGATCAATTGATGAATTTTATTTTATACATTGTTGTGCTAAAAGGGAACCCGAGAGTTTTTCGGTCAAGTATGTGTGGAATCTTAGGATTGCTTGCATATATGTTCAAGTTCATGATGAAATTGGACTAACATGTAAGAAAACAAAATTCATACAATAGTTTCGGTATGCACAAAATAGTTTGGTCCTTTTGAGCGCATGTTTGAAGAAAACTATGGTAATTGGCGGGTAAAATGACTAGGTCACTAGGTTGGAAGAACCGAAATCTATAACGGTCGAGGATGTTAATGAGATAGTTGGACTAAAACCGGTCTCACATAGACGTCATGGAGATTGACTTGAGATGACTTAGTGTTTTTGTTACTAGGTTGGGAGAACCGAGGTCCAAAACAATCAAGGATATTGGCGAGACAGTTGGACTCAAACCGATCTCATGGACTCGAGATGGCTTAGGGTTTTTGATTCGGGTTGGTACGTAGCTTGAAGGCACGGAAAAAGAGTGGTCCTTTGAGTAAAGCTTATGTATGGAGCTATTTTGAGTGAATAAATCCTAGCCCTCGATAAGATAGCTTAGGTTGTAAACAATTCATCAAGTTGGTGGTTCACCTGGTTAGCCTATATAAGAAGCGATGGAGGGATGCCTCACCAAGACTTGTGTAGGGTTTTAAATGGTTGTATTATGCTTCTTGGGAGTTTTGTCCACCTAGGTGTAGCCGTGAAAAAAAACTACTATACAATAGAAATTATGATGAGGACATTGTCCACACAGATGTAACCGTCACTTGTATCCCATGAGTCTCACAAAAAGATCGAGCTACCCGTTCCCCATTAAATTAAGTTCGTCAAAATTTCTTACCTTGTTATTACTTTGTTCTATGGCTTAAATCTAGTTCTTCTTGGTTTTTTTAGTTTGCACCATGTTTCCTTTCTTCCTCTATTTCTACTTGCAAAAAACTTATTGATTAAGAGGTGTTGTGATTGCTCCCATCTTGCAACTCAACAAGAACACCTGGATCACGACTTTCTTTCTTTTGCTTGTTTTAGCGGGTTCAGATTTTTTTTTTTGTGAAGTGGTTCTCTTCTATTACATAAAACATTCATCCGATATGATTTTGGGGGTAACATATTATAATAATAATAATGCAGAGCTAAACGAAGCCACCACATTGATTTAAAATACTAGAAAATCCCACATTAATCAGAGAGAAAAAGGAAGTTCTACACCATTGATTATTGTGGGTCTAAATTACAACGACATAGATTAAAAGAATAGTCTATATCCACAACAATAATAAAATAAATTTAAAGTGAGTTCATATGAACTACGAGGATAAAAAAGGAGTCCCATCAAATACGAGACATAGCTAGTTGTGCAAATGCGGTACACTTTGCTCATTTTTGTGAAAAATTTGCATGACTTCCATATCTACCACCTCATTCATGTGGTACTGGAAAAGTGTGGTATTGAAAAAGGAGCCATGGTTTGTGAGATAGTACAAAAGTTTTACTAAGCCCTTAAATGCTATGTCTAAAATTTTGTGCAACTAATCTTGCTAATTTTTTTTTAATGTTTTTATATCCGTTGATATTGGGTTGATTTTTGGAGGCATATTCGTGACTGTTTTCTTTAGGGAAAACTTTTGAAATTTAAATGAGTTTCATTTTGGAAAAATCACCACTTGATCATGATAATTCTGTTAAAAGTTTTATTTTCCATTGCAAATGCAGCATTTTTTTTCTTTTTCTAAAATAGCCTTTGAGTTAATTCTTTTTTTTGGGCTTTGAACAACTAGGAGCACCTGAGGGAAAAAAAATCCCCATGACCACTTGAATCATGAATTTTTATTATTGACATTTTTTGTTAGGGGCATGCGATGCTATCTCTAGGATGATTCATGCTTGCTCTTGTTTTTTAAGGGTTATTTTGCTTGGTTTCATTGTTCTACTTGTTTTATTTCTAAGGGTTGTTCAACAAAAAGTTGATATTTATTGGGCGCCTATTCGATCCCTTGCTAACTGCCTAGCTCAATATTACATGGAGGATTGCTGACATATTGTACCTGTTGTAATGCTATTATTTATGAGAGCGTGGTTTAATTTTGGTAGGAAGAACAATCTTAGGTACAAGATTTGGTGGCTAAGGTTGCTTTAAGTGATCTTTCTACTTGTTTTTTAAAACGATGCACAATGGATATCCTGTTGCTCCGAGCAAGTGCGGATTGTTGCAATTATTAATGTTTTATGTATGTTATATAAGATTAATTTTGTTTTTATAAATAGTTTTTTTAATGTTGCACAATCTATTTTTTTGTTGCGTCTTTTAGTTGTCCTGCAAGAGTAAACTCGTTGTTGCATTTAGTTTTTTTAAAATGTTACACAACAGTACTTTTTTTGTGGTAATAAATATATGTTTTATCCGTGGCGATCTTTTGTATTAGGTATTTTTATTTTGTTGAGAACGGAGCATCCAAGCCATAGCAGAACCCGGGAAGAAAGCTATAGCCTATAGACAGCAAAACATAACAATATAATAGCCAAGGATAACCACGACCCCGTCGTTATTGATCTTTAAGAAAACGATGATTCCATCCTCGATCTTGGCATGGGATCGACATCAGAAAACATCAACAACAGTACCACCAGAGCGCCAGGCTACCGCCTACCAGGTACACATTTATCTCGTTTGGAAGCACTATCCCGAGCCGCGGCGCGTAGCGCCCCCTGATGGCGTCGGCCTCGATGATTCACGAGTGTCTTCACCGCCGCCGAGCGCTCGAGCAGAGCGAGCACCGCCAGTTCTCGCTGCGGCCTGAGCGCGCGAGTACCCTCCGGCCTGAGCGCGGCTACAGGCGCATCAATTTACCCCGCGTCGCATTGCGGCGACACGCGCGCCAGGGCATCCAGGCTTTCAGCCGCATCGGTGTGGGCATGGCAGTTGGCAACTTGGCGCTGCTGCGGTGCGGCAGGCCTGCAGCGTCGCCGACGATTTCAATTAATAGTGCCAGAGCGACAGGCTACGAGGCACAATCAGCCTGGTGGTCCTGGTGTTGTCATGCTTGGTGGTCGCCTCTCTCTTTTATCTGGGAGATGATGTTCAGCTAAGTTGATTCGTTGTTTCAGGTTTACTCCGATTCGCTGTCTTTGTTGTGCATGGCTTTCAAGTTTCAATCCCCGTGTGGTGGTGTGCACTGTGATAATTGTAAGAACATGTATATTAGTAGCTTCAAATTTCTAGCCCATCCTCAAATTTCAAATGTTATGACTATTCACTAGCCATATATTTAGGGTTAATTTGCAATAATCCTGCTCTAAAGGAATGCCGATTGTTAGGCGAATTAGGTAGTTCATGAACATTAGAACATGCTAAGGTTTTCTAGGATAAAGTAGATACTGAGGTGTGAGCTGATCTGCTTACTTTTTTGAAACTTTTTCTTGGGCATCAAACCTTTCTTGAGTCGTCATAAAGCCATGTACCGGACACACAAATTGCGGGGCATGAGAACATTTGAGCTTAAAAGAAATGTAGGCTCGAGCCAACAGTAGTACGTAGACTTGATAAAAAAAAACATTGGTAATAACTCATAAGGTCCCGACAAAGCAAATGTGTGAGTAAACATAAACAACTCCTTATTTTAATTTTATTTTGAATTAACTAATTTCTAGAATTTGAGAAGTAAAAAAATTCACAATAATACAACCATAGCTATATCTCTACCTACTTATAAAGAGAATAGGATTTCTTCGTCCGTCACCCTTTTACAGCCGTCCGATCAAATATTGATGAGGCGGGATGTCTTGATCTTGACCCGGCATCCCGTCTGGCTGTCCTCCCTCGGTCTCCATGGCCGAGGCGCCTCGCCCCACCCTCGGCCTCCCTGAGAAATTTGATCTTTTGCCCCAAAGTTGAGTTGTCTTAGATTTTTTGCCCCAAGTTGGTGTGCCTTTGATTTTTTGTCCTAAATGGACCAACCACACATAGTTTTTGCTCCAAGGGTCTCTCTGAAAAATAGCCAACACAATGTATGGGTATTGGGTCTTCTTCAAGGCTTCTTGCTTGTTGCATTCGCACATTGCATTGCATTTTCATTCTTTCTCTCTCTTTTCTTCTTTACCATTCCAAGCATCACAAGTATAAATTACCTGTAATATGTAATAACTTCAAAAATTTGGAGAAATTGAGTAGGAACAAACCCTACCTTGTCATTGGCCTGAGAGGAGAAGGGAGGCCATGGCGGGGATGACTGCGGTAGGGGGAGGCGCCACTGGGGGACGGGCCAGTGAGGAGGCGCCACTGGGGACATGGGAGGAGGACGGCCAGTGGAGGGCGCCATTGGGGACGGCCATGGGGAGGCGCTCGGCTAGGGGCAATGGCAGGGAGGGCCCACCATGGCGTCGGCGGCGCCGACTGGGGGGACGGCGGTCTGTGCCCTCGTTGAGAGGCTCGTTCCAGGAAGAGGAAATGAAGAGGCAACTTTACAAATAACCCCCCAGAATGAAAAGAGTAATGGGTTGTTCCATTTGGGGGCAAAAAAACCCAAGGCAGCTCAACTTAGGGAAAAAAAAAAACCGAAGGCAGCTCAACTTTGGAGGAAAAAGTCAAATTTCTCCTGCCGCTGCTCGCCGCTCCGTCCCCACGCCTCCTGTCGCTCCCCCACGCCGCCGCTGCCTCCTCCTCTCGCTCTCCCATGCCGCCGCCGCAGTGCCTTCTCGCTCCCCCGCCGGTTCCACCTCCCCTCCTTGCCTCTCCTCTCCAACGACTTGGCGGCGGCGGCGGCGGCGAGGCGGCAACCAGGCACAGCAGCGACCTGGAGCAGCAGCGGTGGCGGCGACGGTGATTCGTCGACCTGGCGGCTGGCGCGGCGGCGGCGAATCGGCTACCTGGTGGCGGCGGCGAATCGCTCCTCCTGGATGGCCCCGCCACGCCCTCTCGGCCCCTCCAGCCGCCCCTCCCTCTCCCTCATCGATCTCCCAGGCAACAGAGCAAGAGGCAGCGCGGCGGCCCTCTCCTTCCTCCTCTGACTCCTCGGCTCCCTCCCCCCGGAAATCCCCAAATCGGGGTTCTGGGACCCAAAAACCTCGACCCGGAGCTCCCCGCCTCGCCTCGCCGTTTCCGCGGCGGCTTGCCGCTGCCTGGCGCCGCCCGAAGTCGTCGGCCTGCCTTGGCGACGCCTCCACCTACCTCGGCGCCTCTCCCTCCCTCCCACCGTCGCTCGCTTCCTCCCCTGGCAAGCACCGTCGCTCACCCGACCCAGCAGCATGATTCCACCGCTCCGCCGTCTTCCCTCCCCCACCCGCTTCGCCGGCCAGATCCGGGAGTTCTCCTCCGAGGGCTACATCGACGGCAAGAACGACCGCCGCCTCGACGACTGCCTCCGCTACTGCATCGTCAGCGGCAAGAAGGCGCTAGAGTCCGCCGACCTCGCCCTCGGCTCCAAGCCCATGGACAAGGTAACACTCGCGCGTCTCATATTCAAATGCCGTGCCTTTCTTCAATCAGGCGCTCGCTGATGCTAATGTAGTGTTGCTTCTTCAAGCTTTTAGCCCGTGGAGCCGGGGGCTTTGGGTCCTAAAAAGTTTTTGTCTTGGGGTTTTACACTTTTGATCCGTCAGTGGACATGGCCTGCATGATTACGTGACGTTTTCATTTCCAATTTTTGTTGGTTGGAGATGTGATTTCCGAGGATAGTTTTGTTCTGGGGAGAATGGAGTTGATGGTAAACTTTGAATAGTGCTGGTGATGTGCCATCTGATTTTGCCAAAGGAGGAACTATTGGGGGTGTTCTTGCTAGCAATGATCTCATGGGGTAGATCCTGACTCCTGAGCAGTACTAATGCACAATGTGGCACGTGGGTAGTGAATTATGGTAGGAAGGTGATGCTACTCTTGTAGTTCTGTTCTTCAATGCAAAACAGAGGATGGAGCCTTTCATCAATTTGGCAGGGCAGCTGTTCAGTTGTGGTGATAGTTTCTGTAGTTTGAGTTCATCTAATTCACTCTCAGGGTGTGAAGAGCAATAATTTTGTTTTTCTTGTCGAATGATATTTGAATTCAATGCTGCAATCAAGATGGGCGCCGCTTAAGAAAGGTTGTGCTGAGTGTCATCTAATCTGGAATGTGTTATCTACTCACCAGTGAATTACCGTGCGAGGATTTCAGCAATGGCGCAGCTGGTACAATATTTTTCAGATTTTTTGTGGTAGGTAGATTCAGCTGTACAAGTGTACAAGTCTATTTGGGATGGCTAGATTAATACATTCATTTGTCTTAAAGCAGGATTAGAGGACAATTTGGTCTGCAATAAGAATGACCTGCACTTTTCTCCTTGAAAACTAAGTGGATGTTGAATGACATAGATAAGGAATATGTTGTTTTGACCTGAGTAGAAGAGCTGTGATGAGCTGGAGGGTAGGGTTCTGGGAGCAACTTGGCATTGTGTTGGCTCTGAAATTTCAATCTTCCAGAAGTGTAAGACGATGTGATATGAATCATGGTATACTGCACCACAAGTGTTCAAGATATGTGAAGCTTGGGTGGGCTCCATTGATATTTTTGTATGACTATTTTAAATCGGTATCACGTATCAAAAGTGTCAAGGCATTCTTTTCATTTCAATCTTGGAAAGATTGTTTTGCACTATAGAATACAAATGTTTTCTCTTAAAGATTTAGTTGCTAATGCGATACCCTATGAAGTGGTTAGTGCTTCTTGTTCATTGCCTCCGCCATGAGCATTATACTCAAATCAGTACGTAGAAACGTTCTCTTGTTATAGCATGTCACTATATTCCTGCTTCCTTTTGGTTTCTTCAAGCTGTATTGCACACTATTTTTTTTCCTCTTATATAGCATGGAACTCATCTTGAGAATTTTGATGCAGAACCTCAGATGATTGATAGTTCATGAAACCAAATGTTTAGAAGAGGAGGCTACAATAATTTTTTTTGGTTGCTCAGCCTCAACCCTATGGTTGTGGCAGCAATGTTGCATCACATATTTGCGCCTTGATTTGTGTGCCCTGCGCCTTGCGCGTGTGAATAACTAGCAGCAAACGGGCTAGCTTGCAGTTGCGTCAGCAGGCAACCAGGCCTCCCTAGGACTGGTGTTAGCAAACCATGGGCTAATTTAAGACACTGTTGAAGGCATTGTTTTTTATTGATAATTGCAAATATGATGTAATACTTATGCTGTAAAATTAAGTTGTGATTCTTTAATTAAATTGGAACCATGCTTACAAGGCTAGGGTCTTAGGTCATGCTTATGGATTAGGGTCGTAGAAGGATTTTTATTTCTCCCGTTGCAACGCACGGGCTTTTTGCTAGTTATTATATGTGAAGATATAAACGTAAAGTTAGATTGGCTTAACTGACACTATATTTCACAAGAAGAATTAGACGAAGAACCAAGTACAAGACAAAAGTTCAATTTCATTATACAAGAGTAACTAGGTTGTAAAACGGGCGCAATAATAAATTGTAGGGAACGTATACCTATAGAACTACAGCAGGAAGTCATAATTTAAGTTACATATGTGAGCTTGCAGTGCAGAAGTCAGACATTACAGACAGACTCGCCTCTCGTTTCTCAATTAACAGCGTAACAATTCTATCTCTGATAATCGATGCCACGTATCATTATGTGCTAATGATCATAATGAATTCCATGAGCCTAGCGTACTGTAATCCATCCATTTCTAGTTACTATGGCCTTGTTCTTTTCAGCGTATCGTTGCATTGGCTATGGCCTTGTTCTAGCTACTGTAGTAAATTTGAGAGCCCTCGAGAAGAGGTCTAAAGACTATAAAAAAATAATTAAAAAATAGTTTTAGGATTTTTTGAAAAGACTACTAAAAGCCACGAAAAAAAATCGTTACAAATTATCACAATATATAGGCTATATAAAAATAACAAAATTTGCTACCGTAATACACAATGGCACGATATATATGCTGAAAAGAACAAGGCCCATAGTAGCTGTCATCAATTCGCTGTGACATGTTGTATACTAGCTAGTGTAATATGAGTTGGCCCTACGTACTATTTTTTTTCGAAAACATCTTGAGACAACTGTCATTAGAGGAATAAACTGTCCAGGCAGCCTAGGGTGGAAGAAATGTCAAACAAAGACAAGGGTCACTAATTACAATGGGGCTCTAATCTCACAAAGGAGAAACGCTACATCTACTACGCACACTGTTTGTACCAACTGAAGCACTTCATCCATTGTCGCAAAGACGCTTCAGAAAATTCGCTGGTTACACTCCAACCAAATACGCTAGAAGCCGCAAAAGCAAACCTCGAGGATGTTTTCAAATTGATCAGATGCGTTGAAATAGTCGGGCTTAAGATTATAGAATGCTAAGCTCATGCCTTCGTTTTGGCTACAAGAAACAAGTGTAGATTCTTTGGATGACTGCTTCTCCACAACCGTGTTCCAACCACCGACCGATTAGCGGTCAGGCGGTGGCCATACAATGAGGACAGGTTGATCGGACGTGGTTACGTTAGATCATCTAGTTAGGACCCAGGAGACTAGTTGCACATTCTAGAGCTCCTGCTAAACCGAAGGAAGTTTTCAAATTGATCGGATGTGTGAATGCATGTGAAAGTCTTCATCCAAGTATTATTCCGAAGTGTTGCTTCCACTGACAAGGATCTTTTAAAGGTGAGATTTGTTGTGAATGAAATGTAGTTGATTCGCCAAAACACAGAGCAATAGCATGAACATGTCACCCCCTACACTCCTGTCAACTTCTTCTGGTTATCACCTAATTGTATGCTATCCTTGCATCTAATCTTAGAAGTATATATGAGTTGTGCATTTATGGTTAATTATCTAATGAAACCTCTAAAAATCGTTATCAAATTTTACCATCTACGTCTACCCTTTGAAGCCTATTGGTTTGAATTTGATCTATTATCTTGCACTTTTGTTTGGATTTGTCTCATTGCGTTTTACGTTCGATTCAATACAGAACCAATTGGCTAGCTAAAAGGACATCTATCCAATGCAGTTGATCTAGGTAAAGTCTTGTATTAAGATATGCTTAACTATTCATTGCACCAACCCAAGGCAAATAACTCATTGGATTTTTATCACCACAATGTCGCTGGTCATGATGGAAGGTGGCAAATGATGTTTCATCGCTCCGGGACCTAATTTGCTAATGTAACCACACTTTAATGTCGGCCAACCAAAACAAATCTTCGTAGAGATGGCAGGTAGGTATGAGACATCAACTCATGCTTCATAAAAACCAATGTTTAGGGTCCTGAGTATCAAGTGTATTAAGCTCTAGGTATCTAAATAGTTTTAAAGTTTTTAGATAATTTTTTAAATATTTGAATTTGGATAAGTTTATAATGGCTGCTATTTTAGAACGAGGGGAATATTAATGTATTTTTCTTTTTTCTTTAGTCCACGGCAGGCTTGTACGGGCTGAACCAGAAAACCGCACGGCCCACCACGCGGTCGGTCTCCCTCCCAAATTCCAATCAACTCACGCTAAAATACAATGCGATAATCCATCTTCTTTATTCAACTCTCCTACCCCCATCCTTAAAAAAAAAAAACTCTCCTACCCCCAAAATTCCCCAATTCTGAGTTTCTGACCCCGTTCGAAACCAAAGCTTCCACCGAATTCCCCATTGCCCCCCGGCCAAGCCGCCACATCCTCCTCGATCGTGTCTGCTCGGTGCGACGTCGAGGAATATCTGGGAGGCGGGTATTTGCGGGCGCGGGTAGAGGCGATCGGGCGGGAGCAGCCATGAGCGAGGTGTTTGAGGGCTACGAGAGGCAGTACTGCGAGGTCTCCGCCTCCCTCTCCCGCAAGTGCACAGCCGCCTCCGCCCTCGATGGAGGTGCCCTTCCGATCCCCCCTCTGCCTATTCCGATGCGCCTTTTGCGATCCCCTCGGGCAATTTTCTTATAACGCCGTGTGATCTCCGCAGAGAAGAAGAAGCAGAAGCTGGCCGAGATCCAATCCGGCGTGGAGGAAGCCGAATCGCTGGTAAATATGACGTCGGCTTTTGCTCTAGGGGGGTCAATTTGCCTCCGTGGCTGCACGATTCTGATGCTTTACGTTCTGTTAATGGGGAGCAATTAGAAATATGGGGAGATTTTGTGAGCTGGAGGGATGGAGGCATTACTCTACTAGATTATTGGGTCCTATCATTATTGCTGTGATTTTGGGGGAGCTCTGTTGATTGCCCCCCTGATACTTTTTATGCGCGTTCGTTTCATCTGTGAGGCAAGGATGTGTTATTGACTCTTTTTTTGGGGTGTTTGTGTTTACAGATTCGGAAGATGGACCTGGAGGCGAGGAGCTTGCAACCGAGCGTGAAGGCAGGTTTGCTTGCGAAGCTGAGGGAGTACAAATCTGACCTCAACAACCTCAAGAGCGAGCTCAAGAGGATCTCAGCGCCCAATGCAAAGCAGGCTACACGGGAGGAGCTTCTTGAATCTGGCATGGCTGACACACTTGCGGTGAGCTCCCTAGTTCCAATTATTAGTAGTTCAATTGCCTGTCAGATTAATTATGCTTATGTGTACAGTATGTGGGCTGGCATTGTAAGCCTCCACAGGGGTCTGGTAATGTTCATTACATTACAATTTACATATTTACTGTGTTGTCATAGTATGTAACTTATATTGCATCAAGGTGTTTGTCAGCTCACAATTACTTCTGTCTATTTTTGTACTTTTAAGGAAAAAGTATAGATTACCCCCTAAACTATTGCAAAAGTATAGAATACCCCCCTGAACTCTAAAACGGATAAAATACACCCTCCAACTATTAAAAACGGTTAAAAAAAAACCCTAAACTTTTATGAGGTATAGATTGCCCCCCTGGAACAAGTAAAGGTGGTATTTCAACTAAAGAAAATCTAGAAAAAATCTAAAAAACCAGAAAATATCTTAAAATATTCAAAATAATCTTAAAAATCCAGAAAATCATTGAAAAATCATAAAAAATCAGAAATAAAATTTAAAAGTTCAAAAAACATGGAAAAATCAAAAAAAGTCAAAAAAAAACTTGGAAAATAAAAATATATTTTTTAAGGAAGAAAGATTTTTTTCTTGTTTTTTCATAATAAAAAGGAAAAAGTAATATATTATGATTATTTTTGAATTTATTATTTAAGATTTTTTATGGCCTTTTGAATATTTTAAGTTTTTTTTCTGGTTTTTTAGATTTTTTCTGAATTTTTTTGTTTGAAATACCATCTTTACTTGTTCCACGGGGGTAATCTATACCTCATAAAAGTTTAGGGTCCTTTTCTAACCGGTATTAATAGTTGGAGGGTGTATTTTATCCGTTTTAGAGTTCAAGGGGGTATTCTATACTTTTGCAATAGTTCATGGGGGTAATCTATACTTTTTCCTACTTTTAAATGTGTTGGCTGAAATTATGATCAGGGATCATATGACTGGTGGTATTTTTTTTTTGAAATATGACTGAGTATTATGGAACCTTACGGTTTGCTCTTGGCAGTTTGTACCCATGATTAATATTTAATGGCAAAATTTACTATTTTCCATTGATAAGAATGGCTCTCGAAGATTTGCCATTTTATTTAAGGTAATCTTATATTTGCCACCGAGAAGGATTTGTAATCTATAATATGCCATTTTGACACTTTTAAGCCAATTAGCTTATTTATCCTTGTTTCTACCTATGTGTAATGTAATGACCATCATGCGTCAATGCTTGGCCTGGCTCGGTCTCTGTCTCACTCTCCTGTTTGTCTTTCCTTCTCAGCTCGGTTGATTATCTTGATATACTTCTTGCAACAATATTCAGTAGCAGCATCACATCAACTTGGTTACTGCACAACAATAGTTTCTTGCAGCTCACGAGGAACAAAAAATACCTCCAATAATGATGCATTTGATGAAATTATGGACAACTAGTATGATCGGGGACGGTAGGGATAGCATGCGAAGGCAGTGTGTAGAGCGACGACACTAGGGGTGGTTTGTGCTGAGCTTGGTCGATGGCGCTAGGAGCAGCGCGTGGGTCGTACAGAGGGAAGGGCACTAGGGTTAGGACTAGACCAAAAGCTTGGGCTCGACGAGCTACGCAAGATTGGTTCGAGCTTGGATTGAGCTCGAAAGCTAAACAAGCTGATCTCGAGCCTAGTCTCAAGCTCGAGCTCGATTCCGAGCCCTCTTTGAGCCTAATTGAACCTGCACAAACATCATTACACAATCTATCTCTCTAAATCAACTAATCCAACCAATTCAACTCTAGCTCGAGCTTGAAATAGAGCCCAACCGAGCTTATATAGGCTTATTTCCTCCCTTGTAACATCATTAATCCTTTATTTGAGCTGAACTCAAGCCTAAACAAGCCCATCAAGCTCGATCTCAAGGCTGACCATAAGCGCGGTACTAAGTTGAGTCCGAGCTTGAGCTCCGGTAGCATGAGCTCACTTTATATCAGCTCAAATCCAGCCCTAGCCAGGGTAGGGGGGCTAGAGAAGCCGATGTCGAGTCATCTAGTGGCGGCGATCTCCGAAAAGTGCAGATCATGGGGCTGGATCAGTATTCAGGTGGTGGTGGCCTATGGAAGCAGCATGCCTTAAGGCAATGATCAGGAATCTGTTTAGATTAGAGGATGGCATAATGGCCATTTTACATGGGTAAAACGATGGTAAATAAGCTATTTTGTCTTAAAAGTGTTAAAAATGGCATATTATAGATTATAATCATTCGTAGTGGAAAATATTAGATTACCTTGAATAAAATGGCAAATCTTGGGAGGGCCATTCTTTTCAGATGGAAACAGTTAATTTTCTCATATTTAACAGTGTTGTGTTTAACTTCAAATAGGTTGTATAATATTGTTTCTGTCTATTTGATTGTCACTTGAAAGTTGTACTTTGCAATGTTGTGCACTACACTAATCATGGCTAGATTATATGTAGCGACAAAGTCATATTCTGTTCTAGTATCACACAATGTATCGACTAGAACATGAATCCTTTCTTCTTTATATTTGATTTTATTGTCAATTGGGTTATTCAATTTACAATTTTGTTGGGTCTGTGGTTAAACAGATGGGGATGTTGACCAAGCTAGTCAAGTTGCTTTATATTTTGGATGTTGCTTTTTTTTATTTCTTGGGCATTCGGGCCCATAGTTTGTGTTTTAAGGATTTAGGATTAACAGTTTCATGACATGATCATGATTCACGAGTTTATGTATATCCTTGCTAGTCATGCATGTCTCAGACTTCATGCATATCTTATGTGTGCATTCTTTGCTGGTTAGATGAATTTTATTTTAATCTACAGGGAATGGTACTCTAAATACTGGGATCCAAAGCATATATAAGATCATTTACAATTCTGATTTTTTTAGAATTGAATTCTTAATGGCCATTGTCTTCTATTGTCTATACCATTGATTTCTTGTGCAAGATATTTTCATTACGATTTCCATAACATGGTTCTGTAGCCTGACCAAAAGATGGATGGTCATATCTTCATGTTCTTAAGAATCAGTACTAGCTGAATTTGGGAGAGGGGGAACTCTTATTTCAATCTACTTTTGGAAGGCTGCTTTGTTTATAGAAAGGATTACATTACCTTCTGTAATTATTTCTTTTATGTTGTTGTATTCTTCTAGGAATGGTGCTTTGTATTTTTTAAGTGTTCTTGGTCTGTCATAAGGCTGCTTAATGTTTAGGGAGATGATTACATTATCGACCATAATTATCATGTATGCTGCTGCATTCTTTTAGAAATGGTGCCTCTGTATTCTTCTAATGTTCTTCGTCTGTTATATTTTCACTGATGTATTGCTGATGATAATACTAAATTATTGCATAGGTTCTGATTTTTAAGCATTATCTCAAGGTTTGTGCCTTCTGTTGTTTTTAGTACACATGGCTAATTGGGGAATTATTTCGTGATTCAGGTGTCCACTGATCAGAGGGGAAGATTACTCATGACAACAGAAAGACTTAATCAGTCCACTGACAGGGTTAAAGAGAGCCGACGAACTATGTTGGAGACAGAAGAACTTGGTGTGTCGATTCTTCAGGACCTTCATCAACAACGGCAGTCACTGCTGCATGCCCATACTACTGTATGTATTACGTCATAACTATTTTAACTCATTATTTAGGTTTACTTTTCTGGTTATGTTGGATGAGCCATGATTGGGTCTACCAAATTTCTTCTGCTTGTCATTCCAACCAACCTGAGTTGTTTTCTGGCTTTGCAGGTTGATATGCTACAATAGTCCTGCCTAGCGAAACATAGGGTTCAAAATGCTACTAGTTAGATTCTAGATTTGATTTTTACTCTATATTGAATTTACGTAGCAAGTTATATTTACATTTTTTTGCTTTATGCTGGATGTTTTTTGAATTTAAAAGGTAGCCACTCTAGTAATTTTGACATTCTATTAGATTCAGCAGCTCTGAAAATGTGTCTAGTTTGAATAATTCCATACATCATTTCCTTTGTTTTCTAGAGTTGGCAGTTGTTTTTGACTTATCCATGATATATTCTATTCCTCATTCACCCTTCATTTCTCTCACATGAATAATTTGGTTGGTGAAAGTACGTTGTTAGTGTGATGCTTCAGCACACAAATTTTGGAAATATGACACTCACTAGGAGTTTAGAGTTTCCTGCAGGTCCATCAGTTCGTTCTATGAGGGTGGTTAACCATTGTTCTGTTCTTCATGATTTTCTATTTTTCTATTAGTATATGAAAAAGTATGAGAATCTCCTACTTTTATTTGTGTCTGTAAAGGCTTGGTGATAGCATAAAAAAGAGTGAAAATCTTCTTTTTTCAGACTAGTAGGGCAAGGACCAGGGGCATTTCATTGTTTCTTTAGATGTTAGAGCAAAAGATTTCATTGCTTTAATCTCTTGGGTGTAAAGAGCAATTGTGAGCTTGCCTTTGGTAGAACATGCACATGACACTGTCATTGTTTATTTTATTTCAAAGTTTACTATAAGAATTTATGTTTGTGTGTAATTCATCAGTTCAATAAAACATCTAAATTTTTTGTTAAAATGTGTGCTATCCAAAATACCTGCTCCACAATCCGCATCTTAGCCTGTGATGTTCTTTCGACAATCTTTTTATTTTCATTGGAGTCAGCAGTAAATAGTATTATACTTTTTTCATTTCAATATCTATCTGTTAATGGCATTTTCATGCTTTCTCATAGTTGCATGGGGTTGATGATAACGTTGGCAAGAGTAAAAAGATCCTGGCAGCAATGTCAAAGAGGATGGACAGGAACAAGTGGATCATTGGCGGAATCATAGCAGCCCTTGTTCTGGCCATTCTTCTCATACTGTATTTTAAGCTTGCTCACTAAGCCTGCTTCCAGGTAGGTCCTGCGAACTATCGATGTTCTGTAATTGTGTGATAAGAGTTGTCTGAAGGCTGTATATTGGGCAACACAGGATTCATTTGTTTCTGCAAATATCAGATAGTCGAGTGGCTCATCTCACGTAATGTGTAGTGACACTCCTACATTATGTA
Organism: Raddia guianensis; assembly: GCA_036346415.1. Lineage (NCBI taxonomy): Eukaryota > Viridiplantae > Streptophyta > Magnoliopsida > Poales > Poaceae > Raddia > Raddia guianensis. The sequence goes on from CM070534.1 coordinate 53,272,510, forward strand.
AACTGTGGAAAACGAAGAAGAAAAGGATGACTTGCACTGAGTTCCCTTTGTCTGAAGACGTCTGAAGTAGTGCCGTTACACTTTAAGGCTGCGCTTCCTGTTTTGTCACACGACACAACACACTATAGTGGACGTGTACCTCAGGATCAAAAGTTCTGAACTGTTGTCATTGTCTACCTTCCAATTATTGTCATTTGCAAACCTGCATGGCCAATTTGTTATCGTTGTCGAGTTTAGGGTCGGGACAGATGCTTTATGAATTATTGTGCAATGTAGTTTGTGGGGCTCGTGTGCTGGGTGTGCACGCAGAAGGCGCAGATCTCTCATTCGTGCTGTTGCTGAGCTTGATTGGCAAGTGGGCCTCGTAGGCCATAATCGATATGGCCGTATCTTATACTTGATTTGCTGCCCATTTGGGGAATGGGTGGGACCGTGGGAGAAAGGGTAAGACCAGCATCAGGGGTTGATGGTGATAGCTTGATGTATCCCAAAGTAGATGTCCAAGCTTGAAGGGTAGGGAAGCTATTAAGTATCTAACCTGATGCGCTAGCATTATATCTTTGAAGAAAAGGGACGCCAGATAGCACTTCTAAAGGAAAGGTTCCTATAGTGTCTTGAGAGCATCCTCCCATGGAATAGATGAGGGAACAAAGACCTATAAATAGGACACCAAGAGATAGGGGTCTAGATTTGCATCAGACCCTTTGGGTCCTGACCTGACAACCGAGTGGAAGTCGGGTCGGGCCCTCTATTCCACTCACATCGGATCTGGGTTAGACCATTCCTTGATCCGACTTGACCCGCTCCCTAATCAATCACGGTGGTTGGATCTTTATCCTAGCGTCAGGTTTTGTTTGTCTCACCCTAGCTCCCCTCAACCCTATGTGAGTAGGTTTCCTCGCAGCCATCGCTTTGTCTGATCTCGGCTCCTTGTGGTCCTATAGCCTCGCTCATCATCATGTGGTAAGGGTGGGTATATTTCCCTTACAACAATAAAAAGTATAAAAAGCCTGTCTCGTCTTCTCAACAGTCATCTCCCGATTCTTTTCCTTTCCAATATTTACCAATCTCCTCCTTCACCTTTGCTCCCTCCTTCCTCATAGGCCTCGCCCTCAATATCCTAATCCACTCTGCCACCTGATCACCCATCTTTTATCTTGATCTCCTTTCTCTCCTCAAGCTCCATCGAAGGACCGCCCTCCTCTCCTCCATTGACGTTGCATTCTTCGCCGCCGCCCTTTCTCCGCGGCAACATGTTTTTCTCTGTAGCATAGACGGTGTCGGCATGTTCCACGGTGGTCATCCCTGGCCCTCAACTTCGGGCCATGCTCGTGTTGATAGGGCCCCGATCAACAATGCCGGGTCTCGTTGAAATCACACCAAATTCCCCAGATGACATGCCCTCCCCGTCAGTGGCGCCGTGCTACTTGCGTTTGGGTCACATAGCCAGAACTTTGTAACTAGTAACTAGTAAAGTACTAGTTGCTAGATTTTTGCCCTTTACGTAATTGATCGCCGGCCGTTTTCTAGATGCATCATAAAACGGCCTAGCTAGTCAGTTGGAGTATCCAATCAAGAACGTACACAGCTCGACGTATCGTCATGTTATTCCCTTCCCACTCATAGTCAACGAACGCCTTTGATCATTTCCGATCACTCTGAATGACGTGCAAGACGGCCAGATTGATGCTTCATGCAGGTCATTGACACGGAAGCGGCGAGATCGATGATGTAGAGAAACCTTGATGGGTTCGCCAGCCACGTGTGAGAGGAAACGTATTTTTAAGAGATGAGACGAAACGTTTGACGGACATGTACGTGGTGTGCTGTATGTTCCTGTGGTCACGAAGCAAATAACTGATTAAGGATACACCTTTTTTGTACGGCAAGTCGGTGACCTATGCCGTGTACATAGGCTTTGTATACACATTGGTGAACTGTTATAGCAGGGGACACCCATCCTCTACAAATTGGAGGAATAGACGAACCAGCCCCTAAGCATAACCTAAGAGAGACTCGCTCCCTTGGTGCAAAGCAGTGGCGGACCGAAGCGAGCACATATCCCAAGGGAGCCTCGCTCCCTTGGTGCAAAATAGTGGCAGACCCATGCGGGCACATGCCCTAAGGGAGATGCATACCCTAGGAAAGACATGCCTGTGCAGTAGCACGAGGTAAGGGCAGTTGCGTGGGAGCCAAGAAGCTTGGGAGACCAAGTACGGTATGCAACAGGTGGCGGGAATCGTATCGCGTGTCAGGGGATATGCTAGCTGGTCATAACAACCAGCACCAGGTGGCAGAGAAGATTTGGTTGCTGGCTGTAACAACCGGGTCCCCCTGTAATTCCCCTTCGGGCCCTGCTTTGGGTAGGAAAGTAAGGGTACTTAGGTCTAAGACCAAGTCCTAAGGGTGTTTTCTCCTTGCTGCCCCTGGTCGTGAGGGCAGGTCAAGGTCTAGAAAGTCTTTTCTTATCAAAGCCCTTTTTACCCTCACTTTATTCCCTCGACAAAGGGCTGTATTAAACAATGTAAATTTGCCCCCCCCCATTATAAATAGGGGGTTCCCGCAGTAATAAAGGATAAGCTACAGTTTTCGCAGGATAACCACCTTGTGATTGCTTAGTTTCCCCCAGCTGCTTCGCGAAGCACGTCCATTTGCTTCGCGCGGTAACCCCTCACAAATCTGTTGTCTGGCTCGGGCCAACGACATCCGTTGAGTAGTATTTGTCCGTGCGCGGGAAATTTTTCCCCTATCCCACAACGAATTTGTATTTTTAGTGGGGCAAGAAGTTTGTTCCACCTGATTTTTATGGATCCCTTAACCAGCTAGACAATTAATTTTATCATAGCTTAAATCTTTCATAAATTTGGGATAACGACCAACATCCAATGTATGTATTTGTTGGGATAAATCACATGAGTTGCATGTAGGCGGATTACAAAGTGGAGGGAGTAAGCTTTGGAACAAGAGTAGAAGCACAAGGTGATTCAAGAAGGCTCTTTCTCCTTACAGATCTCAGTAGGGTTATGGATCTAAACTTGGGTGAATCTTGTTGAGCTTCTTGTTGGTTTCTTCTCTTGCTCTTCCCCCTTTCCTAGGTTGCCACCATAAGATGACATGCATCCTTTAGTTTGGTCATAAATGACATGTTCTGACCATTAAACAAGTTATAAATGACATGATCCCTGTTTGTTAGGTGTCTTTGTCTTATTTCAGAGGTTTGTGTCTTTGTCAGATATTCCTTAGTAAGGGTTTTCTTTGCGGTGAGGTTTTTTTGACTTCTTGAATCAGGAGGTTATTGGGAAGGTGAACTACAATCAAGCGACGTGAAAATGTCTTTATACGTTGTTTTTATGTCCCAATTTAGCATAATCAATATACTAAGGGATTATTGTTCTTATTAGACGGTAGTATTGTTTAGAAAAGGTCGCAAATTAACAATAGCATAATTATAGTATAATTTAGAATATAAATTGTGAAAATTATAATTTAACTCAACGTTGCCTCATGATTTGGAAATGCTTGATTATATCAACATCCTTAAACTTATAGAAAAATGTTATGTTCAAGAAACATAGCCAAGTAATCATTCAGATATTTGTCCTTAATTTATTCTTTTTCTTAGGTTATTCTTCATATAATTCATTGAAAAAATGTTTTCACGACGCTAGCTGTTGCTACTGGTAGATTTACCACCAATTTGAGAAGCCTATACACAATTGCATAATCGAAAGTTCATCAAGATTTTTACATTATCAAAATTTTCGTTTCTACCCATATCCAAGTGTGTAATTTGAAAGAGAAAATGCATCGACTCCATGCTTGAAAAAACCTTTGGATAATACTGAGCAAGTTTCACCGAACTTTCCTTGTCATAAGCATCAATATCAATAATCAATAATATAATAATATATACAAGCCCGAACACGCACGTCGCTGGGTCGTCACGTGGCTGGCCTCCCCGCTCGGCGCCTTGCGAGCCGTCCGGTCGCTCCTTTGAATCAATTCAGCCGTCCATTTTAAATCAACCTTTAAAAACATTTTTTCCCTGCTTGCCCGACATGGCGCATGTTTTGGCGAGTTGGCTAGCAGCGTGGACGCTCGCCTTGGAGAGTCGGGTTCGAACCCCCGCTCTACCATTTTTGCTGCAGGTATTTTTCACTCGCCTACTTTGTCTTTGTACATCGCTTTCGCGCAGACGCTGAAGCAACAACAGACGTCCTTCGCCTCGTCTACTTTGTCAGTAGCGGCTATACACGCGCTCGCACATGTACACGAGCGACACCTCGCTCGCTTGTGCGACGGTTGTACGCCAGCGAGCAGTGCCACGCGGTCGCGCCTATATCGCTGTCGCGCCAATGAGGCACTCGCCTACTTTGACGTCGCGTCCCTATGGTATTTTTATGCGCTTGGGCGCCGTCACTCAGACAAGATGCCTTTGCCTGTAAGTGCATATTCTCGCTCGCCTATACACGAATGAATTTGAAAAATAGCAAACCTTTATAGATATTTTTTATTTTAGAATTTGTTATATTCGCTTTTATTTTTAAAAAAATTTTGAAAAAAATAAATTTAGTTTCATTTTTTTGGGTATAATTTGCTTAGTTCTTTTTTGTAAATCTTATAGTTTTCCAAAAAAAAATTAATTTCCAAACTCCCAACTCGAATTCAAATGGAAATTTTGATATCTTCCAAAATCCCTTAAATTTATTTCCAAATTTTAAATTTCTTGGCATTCAATTTGAAAACTTTAAACCCCCTAAAACATGAATTTTAGAAAGAATTGAGAGAGAGGGGATCAAGTGGAGGAAATTTGGTCTAGCAACGTAAACAAATACAGAATTTTACGTGTTTTCAAAATGCAATCAAAATTTTATAGTAAGGGTCTTAAATGTATTTAAGCATTACAAGTGTTTCATTTTCCGATATCAGTTAGTAAATAATAGAAATAAAAAACCTTCGAAATATAGTACTATAGTTAAGGAGCACGTATGATACCCACAAAAAAACTAGCTACTTTCAAAACATTTAGGATTTAATAATGTTTGTATTACGAAATAATTAATTTTTTTATTTCAATTTTTATGGCCACTTAAAAAATCTGGGAAAAAAGGATTCGCAAAAGGCACCATAATATCATGATAATAACCTTAAAAAATTTCGACATCACTAGCTATTTTAAAAAAAGAAATAAAAAAATGGAATAACAAACAAAAGATGTAATGTTTTTTATTTTTTTGTCATACATCTTTATTTACTTAGATATAAAAAGGGCTAAAATGGCGCGCCATGGACGCGCTAACCCTGCTAGTTAAATAAATGATGCCATACAAAGAAGCACGGAGGCCGGATCCAGCGCACCACCGCGCGCATTGAACCATTTCCCTAACTCTCTGTCGTGGCTGGAGGTTGGATGAAGCCTTAGAGCAGGCTTGAGAGGCTTGAGGTAGTGGGGTTCAGCTGAGCCTTTTTAACCGAGAATGCATAAAGTTGCTCATTATACCCACATGTATATACCTCATATACATACTTGTTTTTTTTTTTGGGCTAAAATAAGGGCACTCACCTTACCTGAACACCCATAAAATAGGGTAGGTTCGCCCAAGTTCAGGCCCAATCCTGCGAGCCGAAAACAAGACGTCATTGTTACTTGGCAGCTGGACAAGAATATTAATTTTTAAGATTATATTATAACTAATCCATGGAACGTGTTATTAAAAATGTCTAAAGAATCCAACTCAGTTTTTTGTTTATGTGGAGCGAAGAAGATATTTTCAATTTCATTTTTCTAGGATATGTCTTTCTATATGAAAATTGGTTATTTACGATGAACGATGATCCCTGTTAAGCATCCATGGTTGAATGGTTAAAGCGTCTAACTCATAATTGGTAAATTTGCGGGTTCAATTCTTACTGGATGCAAGCGAACGGGAGAGACAAATTCTAACTCTTAACTAAAAGTCAGTCTATAGCGGATCGCCAAATCTACATATTGTTGGATAAATTATTGGTAAAAAATTAAATGGTTTAAATATTAAAATATGTACATGCCTTATATTTCTACATGGAAGAAGTATTAATATAAATATATATTAATTTTAACAACTTTGCTTCCGCATAGGCGCCTGCAATTTTGACATCGCGCAGGCGCCGGTTTGGGTGCTCCACGTGTGCTTTGCGATTCACGCCCACTGGTCGGAAGAAGAGGCGTCTTTGAAACTGTAGCGTGTTTTTTATTGCCGCGCATTTATTTTCTCTTATCATTCTCGCCTTCGGACAAGACAGAAAGCAAGGGCGATTTCAGGGCGACGGCTCGTGTCGGGCTTGTCGCCAGCGGCGATCTTCTTCATCCCCAAGCTCTTGCCGGAAGTGGATCGTGTTTGGCGTGTCGGCGTCAGCGCTCTCGTTCATCTACCAAGGTTAGTCGGGGGCTTCTCGGAATTGGTTTGTGAGATCTTCCCCACCGCGCTCGTGTTGAAGAGATCTGTGTTGTTTGCTAGCTTGGATCTGTATGCAGACTCGATGGTCATTTGTTTTAGTGGTTCGTATGTATATTTGTTTGCTTCGCTGCTGGAATCGGTGTGTGGTGATGTGCTTTTTGTAGGGTTTCAAATTGATTTCGTGGGTAACTAGGACCATGATTTGGGCGTAGAATGTTTTTGGATCTCATGTGGAAATGCTTATTTGTGATGGATTTGAGCTAGTTTTGGTAGGTTTTGTTAAGTACGTATGTCAATTTGGTGATGAGTTTGTGTCGTATTTTGCCGGTAGATGTATTAGGTTTGCGTTGGGGATCAGGGATTGTAAGATGCTTATGAGTTTGTGTAGGCATTTTTATGAAGATTTGTTTATGTGTCTCAGCTCCTACCGTTCGTTATTGATCTGTGTGTTTTGTGTATGTTATATTAATCGGTTGACTGCAAGTTCTTTCTTACTTACAGTATATTGTAATCTTCATCTCGACATTACTCATTCCATTGGGTTGTCTGCATGGTTCCAAACTTTTTGTTGTAAAAATATGAATGTCACATGCATATAAGGTGAACAAGTAGTAATGCCTACATTTCCTTATATGTTACTATTTTTTTATGAACGTAAAGGGATTAGTAATTTCAAATTCTTGGTGATGCCATTTCCTAACATGAATATGTTATTGCAGTTCATGCGATGGTTTTTTAACCAAATGATAAATTACTTACAGTGTATGTGTTGTAGTTCTCTTGTAAGTTCATCTGTCCTGAATGTGTTGGAAGCATGCTTGATATTTTTGTTGAAATAGTACTTTACTTAATAAAGTCATGCTACTGTCTAATTGATTTAGCTCATTTCTGTTTTTGCTGTTCCTTGTACCTGTCGTAAGATGTTTCTGGAATCTAGTTCCATTGTATTTTGCATAGCCTTCATTGCTCTTGCCTGAGGCCATTACCTGCTTCCTGCATAGGCAAGGCATTAGTTGTTGGTGTAGTTTCATCTATTTTCAGTTTTGATGAAAGCTGGCTGTGTTGTATGTCTACATGCTTTACTTCTGATTACATGTATTTTCTAAACTTTCAGTGCTGCAAAGTTAATTTTTCAGTATGTATCTGTACTGAAATTTGTTATGTAGTCACATGAAAATTTGTCTGTGCTACTTACTTCGACCTAGAATTGTTCTGCCTTATGCTTATCATGTATGTTTCTTTCCAAATAATCTATTACACCTGACCGCATTTCAAATTTCAGTGAATCTATACTGAAATTTCAGTGTTTCGGTGCTATGAAATTTTTTGTTCGCAGCTTGTGAAATTTTTTCCAAGAGAAAATAAAAAAATAGCTACCTACTGCCTGGCTATGCATGTATTGCGAAATAATAGAGAAGAATCGTTTGTTTGGATTTGTGTGTTGTTTCTAGGTTGCATATATAAGCTCATAACTAAAACCAGTGTTTTGAATGCCTGGTTTTGTGTGTCTAAATCGGATGTTCTTTTTGTATTTTTCATTTATGTTTTTTTCTGTAGCAGGGATGAAGAAGAGGAAGACTCATTTGGGGGGGAAGACATGAATGCACAACCCGAAGGTTAGTGTTTTTTTTTCTTTGTTAAGTGGGGGTCAGTCCTTTTTTTCTGTGTCTGGTTCTTGCTTCATGGGATAGACATGGTAGTTCAACAATGCTTAATCCCCCATGGTCAGTCCTTGTGTGTGCCTGGCTCTATCTTGATGGGGGGTAGACATGGTAGTCCAACAATGCCCAATACCATATGTGTATGCAGTTAAGCCCTTGTATATTGCGGTCTAATTTGTTATATTAACCCTGGTAGGTCTGTTTTGTTGAATGTGTTATAATGATTTCTTGTTTTGCAGTGATGATGAAGAGGAAGAAATTATTCAGGGTTAGAGAGTCAGATGGAGGGTGTGCAGGTTTGACTAATTTCTTTTTGTTTTTTGTAAAATCCTTTTATTGAATGCAACATATTTTTGTGTAGTCAGTGTTGATTTTGTTTGTTGTGTTTGTTTTCTTTATGTAGAAATGTCGAGAGCTAATAAAATGAAATCACCAATTCATGACATTGGCAAGAACTTGAGTGAAGTTGAAGGATCTGATACTATGGATGTTGAAGACTCCAATTTCAGCTTTGAGGAATCTAGCCATGAGATTTCTTCTGAGGAAAGTGATTCTTCTGAAGGTCTAGTTTATGAAAAGATATTTGAGCTGGTATGGCTGCTTTCTTTTTGTTCAAGTATTTGTTTTTTTTTTGCAGGTGATTGAATCTTATATCTTTAGGAAAAGATTAATTTGTTATGTTGTTTTGTTGTTTTTCCTTTTTTTTCAGGTGAAGAACAACATCAAGAAGAGTGTTAAGTCTAAGAAAAGATGTGCCAGGATCAGTAAGGTAATTGTGCTGATTTGCAGCCCTCTCCAACCCCCCTTATGTTGCAATATTGTGGTTTATTCTCTATTATTTTTTCTTATATTAGTAATGCACCATTTGTTTAAGTAGCTTTAATCAATGCGTTGTTGTTTCAATCAGTTTATGCAATTTTGTTTCTGTCTCATATATATTATGTTATGTTTTTCTTATTTTATTTTTCTTTCCTATTTTTGGTAGAAATCCAAATACCCCAGTCGTTCAAGTCCTGCAGTTCCCTTTAGCAGATGCAATCTGGCCTACTTCCACAATGTTATTGATTTGCTATCTGATGCTAATAAAGAAGCCATTCACAAATATGGATTTGGGTGTTTGCTTGACTTCAAGGGTTGCGCTGCGTTCCTCGGCTTTTGTACAGTGGATTGTAGACCACATCGACATCAACTGTTCAGACTTAGTCGTAGGGAACAAATGTTTACCAATAAGTCCAGAGTCTGTACATCTTGTACTTGGAATTCCTTATGGTGGTGTCGACATTCCAAAGTCAGAAGACTCTGACAAGTTGGCTTTCTTATCTCTCATTGGTGAAGGTTCAATGCCCACCATAAAGACATTTGGCTCACTTGTCGGAAAGAAAGGAACATCTTGTGAGGAAATGTTTAGGGCTTTCATGGTCGTTGCTCTGTCTTCCTTCCTTTGTGCCAACTCCTCTGCTTTCCCCAGCACAAAGTATGTTGGCAGTCTGATGAATGTTGACAGGATCAAGGAGTACAACTGGTCAAAATATGTCTATGAGTGGTTAATAAAATCTATCATTAAGTATAAGAAACAGAAACTCCAGAATCGTCGAAACAACACTCTCGGTGGCTGCATTTATTTCCTTGCTGTAAGTATGGTTTTCTACATTGTGTTTTTTGTTTTTTAGCGTTTTGTTCTTTGTTTCTGTTCTTTGCCTTGCCTATTTTGGTTTCCTATATAATTATTTTTGTGCTACCTTACATGCTTTTTTATATCTTTTTTTTTGCGAAGGTATACTATCTTGATTTCCTAGATTTTGGACTAAGGAAAATCCCTCAATCTATTCCAAGGATCTCAATTTGGCATGGAAATATGGTGAAGGAGTTTTCATCTTATGACTCTACTGGCCCAAGAACATTTGGATGTCGTCCAGTAAGTCATTTTTTAAAATTTTTTCTATCCACATTATATTGTCATGCTGTACCTGTCTTTATTATTTTTTGTTATATTTTTTATTTTTTGTTTTTGCAGGTCAAGGATATCACTCAGACATGCTATCAAGTTTGTTCAGATTTTGACTTGTCTGATTTCTCTTTTAGGACCTCACTTGAATCTTCTGCTATGAATTCTTTGCCTTGCAAGGTTTGTATTTTTGCTATGATCTCTTTTAATGTTTTTTCGCCCCTTGTCCATATCTGTCCAACTGTGTGGTACAGTTGTTTTGTGGGTCCTTCATTCGCATCTTTTTCTTATGCATTTCATAGGTTAAGGACAGAATTTGTGATATGGTATCGTCCTTTGGAGGAAAGGTTGATGCCATGTCAAGAAAACTAGGTCATGATCTAGTTATTGACGTCCTGGAGTGTGTGAAAGAAGCTAGTTATATTGGGTTTGATGGAAACAGGTTTAAAATTTTCCCTTTATGTGTGTTCTCAATGTTTTTTTTATATATATATTTTTCCTGTCATTATTAATGTAGTAACCTCCATATTTTTGTTTCTACTTATTTTTTGTAATTAGTGCTTATGCTGAGAGAACTGGCAATTTTAACGAACACCCTGGAGATTTGTATACTCCCCAAGCATTTGAAGTTGGACAAGATTGTCCAAGGGAAATTTCAGAGGATGATATCCTTATGGCTACCCAGAGTGATGGTTTTGTGATTGTTGAGCATGTTTGAAAGCCAGTGTGCCCTCCTTGTGAAGAGCATGTCGTGTTAGTTGGCAAAGTCACATCACCAACGCAACGAAAAGGCATGTCTCGTATTTTTCTGGTTTATGTTTTTCTTTTCATTCTCAAAACTTTTCTTCTGTACATTTTGTTTGCTTATGCATTATTTTTGTTTTTGTTATATTTTATAGGTTGTAACAAGTCCAGATTGCAATCACACCAAGATCTTTCTCAAGGGAATTCTTCAGATAATTCTGTTGCAAGCAGGACTAGAGCTAAGAAGAAGCTTGCTGAATGTTCTGCAGACAGACAACTTAGTTTTGTATGTTTGTTTTTTAAATTTTATCCTTCAACTAGTACCAAGCTTTTCATCGATGACAGTGCCTATTTAATTTGGTGCAGAATGGAATCTTCGAGAAATGCACTCCCCCAAGTGACGGTGTCAAGGATGCAACTGATTGTGACAATCACAGCAAAGCTGCGTAGAATGTGTGTATAGACTTGGAGGCTGTCAATGGTACATGTTATTATATAATTATTTTCCCTATTGTTTTGTTTTTTTTCTTTTACCTGTCCCAATCACTTTTTTTTCTCTTTCTTTCACATTTTAATTACTTCTAGTGTTGTTAGGTCAATCATGTGCTGTCCCTATCGATCGGAATAACACAAGTGAAGAAGTAAAAGGTGCCATTGACATGGACCAATCTGATCCTCAAATTAATCCTGCATCTGATGGAAATGAAAATTCAGATGAAATCCAAGGTTCTCACAGTATGATTATCATGTAATTTTGTTCTGTATGTTGTGTTTTTTATATAGTCTGTCCATGTATTACTCATTTTGTGCAGGAGACGCTTTTGCTACGTGTAAGGAAACATAATACTATGGCACTTTTTTGCTGTATGTTTTTTGTTAACTTGTATAATATATGTGCTGGTGCTAAATAACATCATTCCTTATTGCTTGTGTTTGTACATAATCATGCTTGGTTTGTTGTGAATTTTTTTAAATAATTTTAATTTGCTGAATTCTCAGTAATTTTTGTATACTTAAAATTATGTACTTCTAAATTTTCATGGGAGCAAGTTCAGAATGTAATGTTTTTAGGAGTACCATAATCATCCATTTGTTGTATGTTTCCTTGGCTTCATGGGGGTTAGTAATTATTGTTATCCTTTATTCATGATTAAGTACTTTTAGTTTCGTTAGGTTTTTCTTCTGTTCCTCTCAGTGATCCAAAAATTTTGGCACAAAGCAAAGTATCATGTGCTACCATCATCAAGGATAAATCTGATCCTCAAGTTGGTACTGAATGTGCTGGTAAAGAAAATCCAAAGGACATCGAAGGTTGTCACAGTACTTTGTGTGTTTCTGACATTTATTTTTTTGTTATGCTAAATTTTACATTTTTTTTATGTCTGCAAATGTACTGCAGGTGGCAATAGCCATGTGGCAATTGCTGTGAAGTGCCAGTGCAATGCTCTTATGCTAGATGTCAATTGTCCAAGCTTCAGACTTGCTGAATTCATGGATGATCATGGGAACTATGTTGAAGATACAAATAAATGGGTCCCAGTTGGTCAAAGATTTGCAACAGCAAGCCCTTTGTGCAGAAATGAATGTGGTCATCAGATTGTTCAAGAGGTACTACATAGAAGATCAATTCTTGGGGTATCCTTCTTTTTTTTTTTTGTAAATGTTGTGTCTTCTCTGACCCTTCATTTTAATTTTATTTTTTTATGCAGGGTTCGACTCCTGTTTGCACACCATCACCGTCCCTTAGGCCATTTCAAGTATGTGTTTTCTTTTTTCTTTTTTTATATTCGAGATACTGTTGTTGTATATTTTTTGGGTTTCCAGTAGTATGTTTTTTTGATCTTATATTATTTTTTTTTCATAGTCAAACTTAGGAGTTGCTTCTGTTTCTTTTTCCAACCCTGTAGGATCCTACAGCTATGACTAGTTTCCCATCCTCAGAGGATTTTGTTGATGTCACGTGTTCCCAGAAAATGAAAATGAATCCTAAGTTTGTCCCCCCTGTTGCCTTCCGCTCGCCCAATGGTGATGTAGTCCTGCTGGTATGAATTGCCTTTTCCCTAGTTTTCTTACGTGCAAAATGGTGTCATCTGCTTTCCCAGTTCTATACATGTGGGTTTTTTTTAAATATTGTTATTGTGTAGAGCTCGCAAGATTCTCCTGTACCAACCTCTCCAGGCGGTGATGTTGTTATATTGGGGTGCAGACCAATTACACCTTTTGCCAAGCCATATAGTATTGCTACGTCTAGCGGCTCTTCTTTTGTTAAACCTCCTCACCATTGTCCAAAACGTTATGTTCAACCCAACCATTTGAAGTTGCCTCCATTTAGTATACCTGGAATGAACTGGAATGTGGCCTTGAATGTAAGAAGCATTATCAAAGCATGGTTAGGATGTCTCAGCTTCATGAGTACATGTTGTGAGTGTTTTTTTTGGATGTACTCTTTTTCCTCTGTTTCTTGTGCCAAGTGCACGCACCCCTCTTGTTTATTGTACTAATTTCATTTTTTTCGCAGCCAAAATACAGTCGACATTGACAAGTGTTGTGTGAGGTTTGATTCTTTTGGTAAACGTGTCAAGCCTCGTGGTGAAGTTGATAATTTCTTGCTGAACTGCTATGTACGAAAACTGTTCAATGACTTTCGCCCTGCTGTCTCAAAGAAGCACTTCTTCCACAAGTGTGCCGTAAGTAATAGTGTGCTTTGTTTTTTTCTTTTTGGTCTCGAATTCTGTACTTTTCTTTTTATTTGTCTTTTTATATAGGAATGTTGGCTCGAGAAACATCCGGAAGCTCAAGATTTCTGGTGGGGAGAAGTAAGAAGAGCTTTTAACGGGGCACACTCGTCTCATAGGCTATATCATAGTGACGTGGTTAGTACTTTATCCCCACCTTTTTTTGTTCTGTCCAGATTCCATCCCGATGTTTCGTTTTTAATATGTTTTTTTATTTTTTATTTTCATATTCTAATATTTAGTACTATGGAGAGTCGTTTTGTTTTTTGTTTATTTTCCCAATTCATTATGCAGACTGTCTGATCTTTTTTTGTATTCATTTATTTCATGTAGCTTTATTTCCCAAGCTTGTATCTGAACCATTGGTTCCTGTTTGTCGTTGATATAAAAGAAAGCAAGTTTGTCTTCTTGGATTCAATGCATAGCCCAGAGTCCCCGTACCACTCGTATGTGAGGGGAAAAATGGTGTGTTCATTTTTGCTAAATTCATGTAGCAGTGATAAAAGCTTTTTGTGTGTTTATTGAGTAATGGTTCTTTTTGCTGGCCCATCTATATTTTTTTTGTAGATTCCAAATTTCATCACATCCTGGTTTGATCTTACAAGGAAAGACATGACCTTCTCATCATTTGAAATAATTTACCCTGCCGTGCCAAAACAAGACAACAAGTAAGTATGCAGTTCCATGTATTTTTGAACTTTTATAATTCATACTTTGCAAAATTTCATACTTTTGCAAATTTCTGTGCAGTCTTAATATGTCCTCAAGTTGAATGTTCTTGAGAGCAGTACCAATCTTATCATGTTTTCAGTTTTGGAAATCTGAATTTTTCAGTTTTTCAGAAACCTTTTGCACTGAAATTATGTTTTTTCGTATTGAAAATTATGTCCGAAAATCATATGCCTAACCGAGCCACGTGTTTGCATGTCTATAGATTTGCAAATATGAATTTCAGACATGGAAAAACTGAAATTTCAATAACTTTTGTCAAACTGTAAATTTTTGTGCATTTTCTACTGAAATTTGTTTGTATATGTTCTGAAAAATTTTATATAGGCCCTGCCCTGCTTATAAGATGCCCCACCTTGCTGCATGTCCCAAATTTCATAATTGCAAATCTCCATTTTCAGTTATGGAAAACTGAATTTTTAGGAATATCTTCCACTTGAAAACTCTGTTTAATTTGTACTGAAATTTTTCGTTTGTATATGTACTGAAATCAGATGCTGCTCCATGTTTGCATGTTTATTGAAGTCTAGAGAGATTTTGCAGAATTGCATATGGATTTTTCACTCTTGGGAAATAGTATTTTCAGAAACATGCAGCACTGAAAATTCTGTGTTTTTGCACTGAAATTCTGTGTTCCTGTGCATGCTATGTTTTATTTTTTCATGTTTACAATTCATTTTTTCAGTTACACAAAACTAAAATTTCAAAAAAATTGTTTAACTGAAATTTTCTGTATTTTTTGTCTTGAATTTTTCAAGATAACAAGTAAGTTTGCAGTTCCATGTATATTTTTTTCCATTTCCAAGTGAATCATTCATTTGCTTTCAATTTTTGTTTTGTTTTGTTTTCTTTTTGTTTCATATAATATAGTCTTAATCAACTGCTATCCATTCCTGTTTTTGCTGCTGCCACGACTGTGGATTTTTCGTTATGAAATTCATGGACCTGTGGAACAGCGTTAGAGATCAGCTGGTAGAAAAATTCAGTACAAAGGACATGCCGAATATTCGCATTAAGTTGGCAAACGATCTTTTGTTTTCTGTCCATAACAATGATGACCAAGCAAAGGTTTCTGTTCGGAATTTTATACGGTAAGCCCTTATCATCCAATGTGCTCTTGTTATGTTTTCTATTTTTTTCCTTTTTAATGTTTTTGCATTGGCTTATTTGACAATGTCTGCATTTTCTAAATTGTAGGTGATAGATGCAAGGAACTGCATGCCTGTAGATGTTTCTGCGCCCCATACTTTTTTTTGTTAGTTCTGTCAATTGCTGCTACTAGTAATTACTGTCTCTCAGTGGTTCAAATTAATTTGTGTATCACTCAAGTACATGCTATGGAAATTGTGCTTTTTTCTTCTTATTAAGAAGTATGTGTGAAAGCATTGTTTCTGTCAAATCATAAGATCCATGTATAGCACCCCCCTCATGTTACATTTTCTGCTCATTATAACACATAACTCATTTACTGTAAAGCAAAGTGTTTGACAAGTTTGTTAAATGTATTAGCAAATAAAGATAAAGATTGAACCCATCAAAATTACAAATATCATTTAGGTTCCCTTCACAAATTTCGATTCCATCTCTCTATTCTTCTATCCCAACTTGCTTTTCTGTGTCAATGCATTTTTGTTTTGGTCCTATCTCTGCATTCCTTGGTTCATTGCTCTTCTGTCGTTTCACCCCCCTCTTTGTAATTTTTGAACCTGCAATGCATTTGCACTTCTCTTTTTTTAGCTCTAAATAAGAGAGCGTTTTTGTGTAATAGTGCATGTAATGTGTATTTTGTTTTTCGTAAACAAATTGTGCTCACCTTTCCCTTCTCCATTTTCTGGGATGGGTTCTTTGCATGTCTTCACATTATGTCCAACATTTTGACATCTGCTACATCTTATTTGTTGCTTGCTTTTCAGCTGCTCCCTTATTGTCAATTTTCGTGGTAGTGTTGCTGGGCGTCCTTTAGCAATGGCACATTCTGGATCTTTTAGGCAAATGTTGCTTGTTGTTTCTTCTTTGTCTTTCTCATTACTCTTATTGTCTTGCATAATCAGTAGCTGCTCCTCAAGTTGTTCCAGATCATTGAGCATGTATTCACTCATGGCTTTGTCTTTTGATGCAATATCAGCTAATGCAATCACCTTTCTTGATATAATATTGAAGATTAGTTGGGTGTTGTTATCATCATCGTTCTCTTCGCCCATTTTCCCAATCGCCCTGTTACTTTCTGCATTTCTACCAAGTGGTGTCCATCTGGTCAAGAAATATTTGTCTGGAAACTCAGCGATATTTAGCTGCGTGATAACCCGGAGTATGTGTGAGCACAATATCCCATCTTTATCCATTTTCCCACATATGCAATTGTACTCCTGGTTTTTAATGTCAATTTGCACCAAGTGCTTTCTGAGTTTACTTGCATTGCTTTCTAGGTGTGCTGCCTTGTAAACTAAATAGGACCTCTCATGTTGCAGCTCTTTAACCTGATGTTTTGTTGTGTCTCTTAGCTGTTCTTGGAACTTGTAGAATATCTTCCGGTTGTAAAATTTTGTCTTTTGCTTTTTCAATCTGTAGTCGACCAATACACCCGTGGCTTTGTGTTTCTTGTAACGCTTTGTCACTGCCTTTGATTCTCCTCATATGAATCAGAAATTGCTCGCATTCTTCACAAAAGGTACACAAGTGAAAGTCGATCCTATGTTGTCCTTGAACACTGCGTTTGTCCCTCGCTCCTTGTCATTGTATGCACAAAGGGAAGAAATTACTTTTGAAGTACACTGGAACGAAACTCTTTCTGTTTTCCCACATTTCTTGCAAGTACTTCAAATGCCCAATGTTGTGCTTATCTATCATTTGCTTCCAATCTTCTTCAAACTCTTCTTCAGTCAATGAGTTGTTGACAATGTCGTACAGCTCATCATGCACTCCTTCTTTTCTGCTTAGGACGGCGGATGTTTTGTCTGCCAGCTTTTTTAGGACATGGAACAGGCAGTTCCTGTGTGTGGTGTTCGGTAGAGTCAGTCTTATTGCTACTCTCATTGCAAGGTCTTGATCTGTTATGATGGTCATAGGTTGCTTCTCACCCATGCATAGCAAGAAGGTCTCAAACAGCCAGCAAAAACTTTGTGTTGTTTCATCTTGAAGAAAACCAAAACCAAAAAGACAATTGTCTCCATGACCATTTACACCAACAAAGGGAGCAAATGGCATGTCGTACCTATTAGTTTTGTATGTAGTGTCAAAACTGATACACTCCCCAGTGCTTCAGAATTCATCCTGGCCTCCCTCACCCTGTAATATATTTAGTACTCTCCTTCTTTGTCTCGATTTGAACAAGTAGAAGAACAAAGGATCTGCAGACTTGTCTTTTCCCAAAGTACTCTACTAGTTTATCCATGTCACTCTTCCTTGATTGTTTCCTTATCTTTGTTCTTTCATTGCTTACATCTTTCTTTGTGTATGGAACTGATGCCAGATTGCCCCTTAGGTATGACAATATCGCCATCATCTTCCTCGTTGGCACTTCTGCCGCATCTAGTGTCTTTATCGCTTTTCTCTGTTCTTTGTCATGTTTCTATGTGAGAGTAGGAATTTCACCTCATTTGGTGGAGTCAAAGGGTGGTTGTGTGTTAGTCAGTGCACGTAATTCTCCATGTCGAGCCAACCTTTGTTAAGACAACTTCTTTGGACACTGTGACTTCCTCAATATTTCTTTTCCTTTTTGATGCAATTTCATCCCCTTGAGCTGTTTGCTATTCCTTCTCGCTTGTTTTCCTTGACTTTTTGCAAGCAAGCGTTATCTTTGCAAGCGCATTTTGTTCCCTGGTTTTCTTGAGTGATAGGTGTGCAATACAATCACAGAGAAGCCAGTTATCAAAGCATAATTGTTGTAGAACTCTTGTCCTTTCTTCTCATCCTGAAAAACCATATCAACCTTTG
Organism: Raddia guianensis; assembly: GCA_036346415.1. Lineage (NCBI taxonomy): Eukaryota > Viridiplantae > Streptophyta > Magnoliopsida > Poales > Poaceae > Raddia > Raddia guianensis. The sequence goes on from CM070534.1 coordinate 53,290,694, forward strand.
GAACAAGTTCATTTTGTTCATCATCCTCCTGCCCCCGAGCTTTAGCAATGTTTTGTTCTTGCATGAAAACTTCGCAGATCCCCATTCGTGTATTCCATGTCATCTGTTGTTTCTTCTTGTTGTAAGTTTGCTCCATCATGATCTGAGTTGTGCTCTACATATTGTTCAGAATCTTGAAAATTAATATTGGAGCTAGCATTTCTGGGACCTTCTGCGCCCATTTTGCTTGCTGGCTGCAGCTTGTCAATTTCCTACATTAGGTTTCATCAAACAGGGAATTTCATAAAATTTGTTTGACCTGCTTTTTTTGTATATTTTAAATTTGTATAACCAAAAAATTGAATCATATATAGAGTTGTTTTTACCTCATATGGTGTGGGGCTTTGTAGTAGCCTTGTGTAGTTCATTTGTGATATATCCATCTTGTACCTGTCATCTTTTGCAAATCCAATCCTGCTTGTTGTTGTGTAAACCTACCATGAAAGCAAAATGCAGCATAGTCATGTTGTCATTTTTTTGCCAGTTGTTAATGTTCTAGTATTTTTTCCTTACCTCATGGTTGCTTTCAGAGTCTGTCATTGCCAATCTTCTTCGATTGATTGCACCATGTTTCTTCCGTGCTAGGTATCCTCGATGAGCTTCAATTTGTTGTTTCACCTTGATCAAGGTCTCCTTGCTGACTGTTTTGACTGAAGTTTGTTATCTTCTGAAGCATATCTGTGAATGTGTTGGTCCTTTCTTGCGATAGCATAACCTGTTTTGCACAACAAGTTAATATATAGACATGTCTAGCCCTTTTTCCAGAAACCGAATTATTTTTTTCTTTTTTTGGTTATTGCTGTTGTGTTCTTTCAGGCAAATCTTACGGTGTAGTTGTTGTATTCCTCTTCGACGCTATTGTCATTCCACGGGGTTGTCTGCATAGTACATTATTTGCAATAAGCCACTACTATTTCTGTTTCAAACATGCATGCATTAGAGTATTTTCTTCTTTTTTTTCATATATGTTTTTTTCTCAGTACATGTTCAATGAATGTTTTTTACCTCAGGCAATTTGCTAGCTGTTTCCATCTGCATTTTATCCATAATGAAGAAATCATTCATGCAGTTCTCATTTTCGTCGTTACTGAATGTCTGCACATTTTTGTAAAAATATCAGAGGTGGTAGTTATACATTTTTTTCTGTCAACCATGTATGTGTAAAACAACTTACTGTCAAATTGTTGAAATATCCTCGCATTTGCATTTGCCCTTCATGTTCTGCATCAAAGGTGAACACCTGTGCAAGTAAAAACATGCAAATCCAATTTATTTTTGTGCATTAATCGAGATAAATACATTGTAATTTTAAACTAATTAGCTTTCCCCTTCACTTGCTTGCTTTGTGAGATTTGACATCTCTTGTAGTTCCACCCTTTGAGACATACGAGGTTGTTGTCCTTATTGATTGCGGTAATGCCTTGTCCCTGCTTTGACAAAACAGTGAGAATCATTTTGCGACAATTCGTAATCTTACATAATTATCCTTTTTATAATTCATACTGAAATTTTGTTGGCACATGTACTGAAATTTTTTTGTCGGTATATGCTCCATGTTTGTGTGTTTATTGAAGTTTACAGATTTTTTCAGAATTGCATACCGCAATTTTCACTCTTGGGAAATAGTTTTTCGTAAAAATGCATCACTGAAATTTGTGTGTGTTTGCACTGAAATTTGTGTTTTCACAATTAAATTTTTTCACATACGCAAAAACTAAATGTTTCTGGTGAGCAGTTTCCACCCTAGCTGTGTTCTGCGCATACTTTGTTGAATTTTTCAAATGTACAATTTCAAAAAACTATTGAACTGATATTTTGTGTTTTTTGTTGAAATCTGTTTGCATAAATTCTGGAAAAAATTCAGAAAGGAAAATTCCGATGCATGCTTGCATGTCTTTTCCAATTCGACATGTTTGTGTGTTTATTGAAGTTTACAGATTATTTCAGATTTGCATACTGCAATTTTCACTCTTGGGTAAAAGTTTTTTCAAAAAATTGGAGCACTGAAATTTTGTGTGTTTGCACTGAAATTTGTGTTTTCCCAATCAAATTTTTTCTTGTACGCAAAAACTAAACAGTTCCGGTGAGCAGTTTTTGCACACCTAGCTGTGTTCTGTGCATACTATGTTCACTTTTTCATGTATACAATTCTTTATTTTCATATACGCAAAACTGTAATTTCAAAAAACTATTCACTAAAATTTTGTGTATTTTTTATTGAAAATTTGTTTGTATAAATTCTGGAAAAAATTCAGAAAAGGAAAATTCTGATGCATGCTTGCATGTCTTTCCAATTCGACCTGCATGTGTGTGAATTTTTTTTTTTGAGCACAAAAAATCGACATGCATGTCTATGGATTCAATGCGGTGGGTACCTGTGTTTTTCTTGGTCTCTTATTCCTTCTCCCGTGGCGATTAACTCGCCCAGATCTGGATTTTGGGAGGATCGCCATATGAAGTGGCTTGGGTTCAGAGGGCAATGAAGACGACGGGGATGAGTTTTTTGTCGTTACATGCATGTGGGTGGGGGCAGGGGTGGGCGTGGGCCGATTTAGTTTTGGTGAAGTCGGGGGAAAACAAATCGCTGCGTTTAACAAATTGTGCAGTCGATTTAGTTTTGGTGAAGTCGGGGGAAAACAAAATCGCCTGCGTTTAACAAATTGTGCAGGCGACTGCAGAAATACAACTATGCAGGCAACTGCAACAAAGACGGTCCCTAATTTTAAAAACAATGCTATAGTTAGTTCATGAACAGGTTATCTATTCGCTCGTCGAAGATACTGTCGCAGTCGGTGGTTGAGTTCAAAGTTCAAACATTGACAACGCCCCTCCGTCACTCCGTGCGAGAGAGCGTGTGCATGCGAGGAGCACTGACTCGCGGGAGGAGCAAGCATGCACCTTTTCGCGGGTGTTCTTCTCAAGGCGCACGCTTCATTTCGACAGGAAAGGGGGACTCGGGGGGAGCCAGGACTAGCTTGTGTGCATGGCGCTGCCACGCGCGGGCCCAGAGACGGGCAGCCCCAAAGGGAATGTCTTTTCTATCTCGCCTCATCGGGAGCGCGGCCCAGCCAGCCAGTGCCCAGACCGCGCACACGGAAGAAAATTTCGTGCAACACGGATGTAAACATCCCTGTTTACAACACCTCGTGGTCCTGCGACACGTGTTCCTCCCCTTACAGAGCTCGCTACTGGCTCCTTCCTCCCCAATTCCTTTTCCCCGTGACTCTCCCCACCGCAATGCCCTTCTCCTGCCCTAACTCTAAAATCCTCGTTGCCCTCGGCGTCGCCGCCGCCGCTGCTCTTCCGCTGGCTGCCGCCTGCCTTTCGTTGCCCTCCGTCGGTGCCGCCGTCTCGCTCCTCATTGGCGCCGCCGCCTTGTTGCCCTCCGTTGCCGCCGCCGCCTGCCCTCCGCCACCGCCGCCCGCCTCGTTGCCCCTCCGCCAGACGCCGCCGCTCGAATCGGTCTTACTGCAGCTCGCAGATCACGAGCATTGTCAGATTCACGTGGTCCATCCATGGATGATACATTCAGAATCGCAGAACACCCCTGCTGCATTCAATTTGTTATTTGTTCGTGTGTGTGCAACGCATGTACGCCCTCCCTTTGTTTTGTGGATGGCATGTACGCTTATTGAATGCATGGCATGCTTGGAGAGCAGAGGCACTGTCAAAAACAGGTTGGAGCTAAGACAAATCCATTCAAGATTCTCTTCAATCTCAACTTCTGGATACTTGACACTCCTGATTTTCCTATGAATTGAGTTGTAAATTTACTTGTAAATTCAGTTATACACTTGTGAAATTGAGTTGAGTTGTATTGAGCTGAGTTGTATTGGAGAATTGAAATTGAGTTGTATTGGAGAATTGAAATTGAGTTGAGTTGTATTGAGCTGAGTTGTAAATTCAGCCATTTGTAAATTCAGATGTATTGGAGATAATAAATCAAAGCAAATTTCAATTCATAACAAAGTGATAGTTTAGCTCCAGCTTGAATCTTTTAGCAAGATGTGAATTTGGCAATGTAATTCATATGATGCCTCACTTCCATTCCTCCCGTCCCCGCTAGTTTAGTTTGCGTTTTTTTCTTTCAGAAATGCAAGTATCTGTGGTGATGATTTCAGCATTGAAAGTGAGGATTAGAGGAAAACAAACTGATTACTGACTATTTAATGCTAGTTCAGCTTGGTTTTCTCCAATATCTCACCTTCAATCTGATGATTAGGCATTAGTGCTGGAACTAAACCATCGATGAAAAGGAGATGTTCAGTTTCCTGTAATATCTAACAATTGCTCTGTTATGTGCAGATTTATGTAATCTTCCTGTTGTTTTTGTGCCAATGTCAAGAAATTGTGTCCAGATTATCACTTAATGTTAAGTACATCCTCATCAATGTCATCAATAAATCAACAAAACAACACCTAGAGGAAAGTTCAGAAATTATAACCTAGAGGAAGCGAAAAATTCGTCATTCTATAAATGGCATCAAGATTGTGCCGAGAACCTAACATTCATTGCAAGCAGGGGATCCATATATGCATTCCTTTGAAATTGAACCAAAGCACATTAATTGAGCACTGTCAAGTGCTTAGTTCAAAAGAGCATACTTCTTCATGAACCCTACTATATAAATACAAAAGGGTATGATTGCCTACTACATACAAAAGAGCATGCATCTAGATGAACCTCACTATATAAATACAAAAGAGCATGCTTGCCTACTACATACAAAAGAGCAAGCATCTAGATGAACCCCACTATATAAATACAAAAGAGCATGCTTGCCTACTATATACAAAAGAGCATGCATCTAGATGAACCTCACTATATAAATACAAAAGAGCATGCTTACCTATTACATTCAAAAGAGCATGCTTCTGGATAAATGAGCATGCTTTCCTACTACATACAAAAGAGTATGCTTCTTGATGAAGAATTCTACTGTGTAAATTCTCCAAGTCCAAGTAACAAACTTGTATACTCTCCTTGGATTAAGGGAGCACTCATCGTTGAAGGAGCAAGCATTGATGAAGAACCCTCCTGAGTACTTTGCACTGCATTCTCTTGACCTTGTCCTACAAATTTTGCACATTATGAAGAGACTGAAAAATACAAATATATGGCACTTAGTTTAAGTTGTCCAGCAGTACCTTTTTTTTTGTTCTTTGTATTCTTACTTTTACTTTTTTCAACTACATTCCTTGCTCTTCTTCTCTTTGCTCCTTTGATGATTTCAGGGACTGTAAATGATATTTTACCACTTAATATGTTTCCACCACATTCATCATGACTACGAGAAACCGCAGAAGGTTTGATAGGTCTCTGGCTTAGTGAATTATCTGCTTCCAAGTTCAGCTTGTCTATGGCCTTTTCCAAATCATCAAGAAGTGTTTTTGAAACTGAACACTTCAGTGCAATAGAAATGTTGAATTGAACACGAGCATTGCAACCCGTCCTCGTAGTAGCATTTTCATTCAAAGTCTCGTTGTTGGTACTTCGCTCTCCTTCATTGCTACAAACTATATGCTTTTGCCATATAGTTTTATCGGGCCGCCGTCTTGTTAAGCTCTTCCTAATACTAAACCCAATCTTTCTGGCATACGTGTTATACCACACATATGCATCATGCTCACATTCAAAAACCATTCCAACTTTAGGAACAAGCGGAGTTTCATCATGTTCATTGTCCTCTCATGGTTTACATAAAAATTTAATAAATTGACATTTTGATCAAAAGAAAATAACTTGATCCCACAACATGTCAAGAGTTTTTCCACCATGAAAATCAATATTTTAAATGGTGATTACCTCAATTGGTGAGACCACCTCGATGGAAGAAAAGTCTATGCATCGGTTAACCCTAGCATGCCGATCATCGGTCACATCGAGAGCACCGGCGTGTATCCAACGAGTTGTGGCCATCTTCAAACTCGACGGCGGCTGAGCCCTCCATGGATCAAACTCCCTGTAGGCTCTAGGTTTAACTCGAGCAAGGATGCTCTGATTCTTTCTACATAGAAGAACAAGAGATTGATAAGAGATACCGAGATTGATAAGAACACTGCTAAGAAGAGATGGATACGTGCCAAAATTTTACCAAAAAACCTAGAGGGAGGAGCTCATCCTTACCTCGATGGAGTTGGGGCGCACGTGTGATTGAACCAGAGGGAGCTTGTCGGGGCTTGGGCGAGCTATCTGGGCGGCGGCGCAGCAGGCAGTAGGGGAGCGACCTGGGCGGCGGCGCCGCCGCGGCTGCCCGCCTGGTCTTTTTTTCCCTGCTGCTTCCCTGCTTCCCGCCCGAATAGTTGGATGAGTCGATGAAACAGAGGACTAACTGGGCCAAGGCCAAGGGCAGCTAAGGACACGTGGAGAAGATCCAGCACCTGTTGCATAGCCGCTGTTTTGCAGCACCTGTTGCACGAAATTTTCTTCCGCGCACACCCCCTGCGTACGTGTTTGTGGTACCGATGCGATGCCATTCCCCTGCACACGTACCACTGCCCCTGCGTCCCCCAACCCAATAGCTCCCCCGCAAAACTGCATGCTCCATGCCCCCCTCTCTCTCATATGGCCGGAACAGTGGCACACGCATCTCAAAGATCTTGATGCTTTGACACGAGCTGGGCAGAAAGGGAGAGGAGAGTGAGGCTACAGGGAGGAGGGGGAGCTAGGAGGAGACCAAGCTAGAGCGAGGTAGGAAAAGGACGTGCCCAAATTCCCATGCATTTCTTTCTTGGGCTCTTAATCATAAGCGCCATGATTCCGTTCTACTCACCGGTACCACTACTACTGTTGCTGCAACATGCCCTGCTAGCTACTGTTGAGTACTACTTTTGCTAATGACCAAGGCTCGCGAATAGCGATATTTTTCAGATAGTATGAATGATCAAATGGTGGCGCCGCGTGTGGTGTTATCTAGGGGCTTTTTTTCCTTGCTAGCTAGCAGGAGTACTCAGCTTTGCATGCACTGGTCGATGCATGCATGGCCAGCAAAAGGGCCTTTCCGTGTGTGTTAATTTAATCCCTCGCTTTTTATCATCAGCACGCGAAAAAGCCTGGCCCAGCTTGCATGATAGATAAGATAAAAAGATCGAGATATATTCACGGATAGGGAGATAGATGTAGCATCTTGCTCATCTTTGGTCCAAAAGAGCACGCCTTTATTTGTATATCTCACCAGCTAAAACACAAGCTTTTGCACTTGGAATAATCGAGACTTATCTAATTAGTTGCGTTGGATGCAAAAAAAGAGGACAAGGTAAATGGCAGTTGATCCTGCCCGAAATTAGAGCAAGAAGGAAGATGCACTGTTGCATGCACACAGGCGTGAACCAACCTAAGGATGTGCCAGCCAGCCCTCATTTCACACTCCCGTTGATCCATTGATCGATGGATTTTTTTTTAGATAATAGATAGCACCTGGACTATGCACCTTTCAATATATACAGCTTTAATAATTGATGGTTTGTTTGAAGCCGCCTATCACACGCTAGCCTGAATCTTCGTGCGTGATTCCTGAATCCTGATGCAATTGTTGCTACAGGAAGTCAGTAACAACAATATGTGACAATCAATTGAGAATGACTTTTTTCTCTCCTTTGCAATTGTTGCTACAGTAACAACAAACTGTGATACTCAATTGGAAAACAACTTTTTTCTCGTTTAGGGCTCGTTTAGAAGCGTGTTTCCCCGCCGGGATCCCCGCCAGATCCCCGGGCTAGAGAGCCGCGCGGAATATTTCCACGGGAACAGCTCGCTGCGCATTTGGAAGCCCACCCACGCGGGATTTCTCTACCCGATTCCCCTCCTTTCCCTGGGGAAACCATCCTCGTCTCCTGATGTCGGGAAGATCATCCCCGTGTGGTGGACTGTGGCGGCGCGGCTCCAAGGTGTGGCGGCAGTGGCTCTCAACGAGCAATGCCGCCGCAGCTGGCCCCGGCGGCAATGACGCTGGGGATGTGCGTGGCGAACAGCCTTGGGTCCGGAGCACGCCGAGGTCCGGGCCTCCGCCCCACCATAGAGCTGGATCTCGACGAACTTGATGCACTCGAGAGGGCTCATGGAGTGGAACGGTGAGCCGGGATTCCACAGGTGCTCGGTCCGGTGAGCCGTCGCGTGAGCAGCGCCTTTGATCCACGCCGTGCCGGACTTGGGCTGCGTGGCGACGATGACGCCGGAGGGTCGGGCGGCGAGCACTCGTCGGCGACCATGGCGCCGACCAGGTGCCACATAGCCATGCCAGCCTTCGGCGTGGCGGTAGAGCGGGAAGGTGCCGAGGCCACCGCCTCGCGGGCTGATCGGCAGCGAAGCGGCCAAGTTGGTGAAATGGATGGTGGAGCTCTGGACCTTCTGGTTGGCGCTTGCGTGGCTTTCTTGTTGGTCGTTGGCTTCGGCTTCGGCGGGCGGCTCTTCCATGGCACGCGCTCACCACACGGGAGACTAGGAAGTGGGTGGGAGTAGGGCCAGGGATAAGAAATGGCCAAAAAACCTCGTGGGGGGTAACCTTCCCGGGGATGATCTTTCCCCCAAATGAGCCCTTATACGGTTCTCTCCCTTGTCCCTCGCTATTGTCATGCACTGAGATCTGTCTGTGGCCTAACATCTTTCTCCTTTGGTATTTGTAGAAAAACCCTAAAATTTCAAATTAAAAACAATCTAGTCCCTTTTCATTCTCATCTCTTCCTTCTCCTCTCTTCCGAGCCGGCCACCATCCACTGCTCACAACCACGGCAGCGTGCACTCAATCCGCCATGCCACACCTGCTTGGGGGCGGGGACAGAAGGACCTGGTTACTTTCGGTTTAAAATTTTAGATTTTTTTAAAAATATTGAGTGGGGTGGGGGATGCGCACGGATCTCATGGAATTCTATTGGGGAAGTGAAATAGATTTTTGTACTTAATTATGTCATACCGTTCATTACCTGTGCAAGACGTCATGCATGCATGAATGCGCGCACAACGACCAGCTGGTGAAGAACATCAATATGCATGTGATCTAGATCGATGAACTTAATTAATTTAATTATTTGATACATTTGGATGGTCCGGACACAGCCTCTTTCACTGCTGCTGAATATACATTGGTCGAGCAACGCAGAGGACCTGAATCCTGCACAAGTACGTGTAGACGACTACGTACGTACTTACCACTAAAATTAACCTTAATCACTATATGTCCTACTAATTAACAGATGAACACTAAACGCTTTCGTACGCGCGTACACTTTCGTACGTACAAAACACCAAGAACTGGAACAGTACGAAACAGAAATAGGAACAGGCGACCTCATATATACTAGAAACAGCAGTACTTCATGCATGCTACAACAGTTTCGTGGCGTTTCCGTTCGGATTTGCGTAGCTAGAAATGTTGCTGTTATTTCTTGCAAATCCAAGAGATCCAGTGTTGTTGCTGTAGCGATGCTGATGTAACCTGCCCGTGCTGGCGCCGGCGGTGGTGCTGCCACTGCTGCTGCCTAGGGTTTCCAGCGCCTGGACCTGGGACCTGAGGAACTTTAGGTAGCTCGCGGCCTCGTCGAGCATGGACGCAGTGTCCATCTTGCTTCCGCCTGGGACGAGCTTCTGCAGCACGCGGAGGCGCTCGCTGACGCGCTCCCGCCGGAGCCGCGCCGCGACGGTCTGCGGGTCGCTGGAGATGCGCACGTTCTTGCGGCGGGGCTTGTCGGCGACAGCCTCCGCGTTGAGGTTCACCGGGCGCATGGCCGCTGCGCGGTAGATCATCTCCTTCACCTGCGCCATCGCCTCCATGTCCGGCTCGTACCCGCCAGCCGCCGCTCCGGTGGTAGCGTCGTGGGCGCCCTGGCCGAAGCTGATGCTTGTTGCCGTGGCGGTGACGGCGGCCGCCTTCCGCTTCGCGCCCGGACGTGGGAGCGCCGTCGCCGGCGCCGGTTGCGCGGTTGCTATGGTGGGGTAGCCGTCGGTTAACTTCTGCTCGGGGTGCAGCGCCTGAGGCGACGGCGTCGTCGGCGATACAGTAGTCGACGTCGGCGACGATGCCACCTCAGCGTCGTGGCCGCCGCCGCTGTAGTTGTTGGACTCCCCGGAGGAGATATTGCCGCCGGTGGTGGTGCCGCTGTAGCTGGAGAGCATGGCGCCGTTCGAGCCGCCGCCGCGGCCGCCGCCCTCGACGAGAGCCCTGGAGAAGGCGAGCGCGGTACCGAGCAGGCCATCGTGCGCGCCGGCGGCGCCGCCACCGAGGACAGACGCGAACACGTCGACCCCCGAGCTCAAGACCCCCACCGTGTCGTTCGCAAGGCCCGGCGCGCCAGCGGCGCCGCCAAAACTAGAGCTCACGTCGCCGCCGCCGCCACCGACGCCGCCGTCGCAGTACTGGAGCTGGGCGCCGAAGCACGCGCCGAGGAAGACGTCGTCGAGCTCGAACCTGCCGCAGCCGACCTGCCCCGCCGGCCGCGGCAGGAAGACATCGTCGAAGGTGTCCATCGCCGTCGCCCCCTGACGACGCCCGCCGTCGAGAGGATCAGAGGAACGGAACGACTGGCGCAGGAATCCTAGGACGGCTGCACATAAGAGGAAGTGAAAGTGTTAGGGAAAATGAGTATCATGCATCTCCCGAATTAATCACACGACCCATCGATCGACGGGGAGAGGGAGACCGGAGACTGATCACGAGGGCACAATCACAATTCACAATTGGGGTGTGGAAACGCGCGGTGGTGGAAGGCGGAGACGACAATCACGACATCAAGAAGCAGTCACACGGGGAAGCCATTGATGGCCGGACAAGGACGGCAGGGGAGAGATGTCTCCAGCACCATTACTGCACTGTCCGTATTCTACGCCTTCAATTTCCAGGACCTTATAGCTAGCCCTGCCCAGCTCAAGAATCACATGTATGATGTGTCTATCGCGTCTTTTTGCCCCCCATGACGCGATGCAACACACACGAACAATTTGGAGTGCTAGCTATATATAAGCTCATGCCGTCATGCGTATGCATGCATCTCTCTCTCACTTAACTAAGTTTACATGCATGAAATCACATGTGCTAATTTGCAGCAATTAGTATATATGCATATATACAGGCCATGGATTTGTTCTGTTCATACCGGCCCGTGAGATATCAAGTCGGATATCTGAACTGAAACTACGATTGACGGCGAGGGGAAACTGCAGACGCAGCTTCACCGATGGAGCGTAGCTTGCAAGGTTCAAGTTAGCTGGCGCCGCCGGGGAGAGCTCGTGGGCACCGAGCTGCACCGTCAACGGCGGCGACCCACTGACTCACACCGATCGATACGGCTCGACCGGCACCGAGATCGGGATTCAGCTCAAGACTGGTCTGAGAAAGAAGCATATTAATAGTCACTTCTAAGTAAGTATCAGTACTAAAAACTACACAAACTTAATATTGTCAAAGAACCAAGCTACACTAGTAGCTTACATATCTCGGTATACTAGCAGTGTATAACTGTATATATGTATACACACTTACACAGTACTGGCTAGGTATGTACATACCTGTGTGTATGCTCTCTGCTCAGGCTGTGGCCAGAGGCTGCTGATGAGATATCGATCAGGCAGCAAGGCCTGATTGATCAACCACTGGTGTCCGGCCGCCCGGCCTGGCTTCCGGGAAGCTCTCTTTTGAGTTAGCAGGCAGGGAGAAAGGGAGAGGGGAGGAGAGAGGAGGGGGAGGAGACAGTACAGATAGTATGTGTGGGGGTGTGGGATATGGTCGTCCTATTGATGGCTGCATATGGGCTTCTTTTATAGATGGCTAAGCTAAGCTGCTAGCAATGTCAATGTGAGAGCTCCTGCCAGTAGCTATAGGCGCTGGCTACTTAACTGTCTCTCTCTCTATCTCCCTCTATCTATTCTCTTGAGAAAAAGATAGTAGTATGTATAGCAGAATTGAAGAAGTAAATGGTTTCTCTTCCTTTCTCTTTTCTGTTTCTGTGGGGTGGGGGTGTTCAGTTGGGGAAGATGATGATGAGTGGGCAGCACATGAGCATGCCCAGCTGCTGACGCGCTCTCATAAATACTTGTCCAAATCTGAAATCGTTCTGTATCTACGTGTATTTTTCATTGTTAGATTTTTACTTGTCCAAATCTGAAATCGTTCTGTATCTACGTGTATTTTTCATTGTTAGATTTTTTTACACGCATGTACGGAGTGACTTAAGCTTGATTAAGAATAATTTAGCTTTATTAGTCTAGTTTTTTTTTTGTTTACATGGAACCATCTATAAAAACTCTTAAAAATAACATGAATAAAACGAACCAGCTTGGAAATGCAAATAAAAGAACATCTCAAATCTCCGGTTAACTTTCATCCTGCTTTAGATCAACCAGTTTATTCATTCATCTCAACCAGTCTAAATGTGCTAGCAAAATGTTCAGTTATGTGACGTAAGTAGGACTAAGAAGCTGGGGTTTAGATTTCAAATACACACACAATTCTATGCATCCACTCCCTGTCACATGCTCTTATGCAAAAAAAACCATGATTTTTTTTTGGAGAAAACACCATCGAGTCCTCCCCTCTCTCTATTCACTACAGGAATCGTGTGAAATACGACCGCCAAAACTATACTCGACGGCTGGAAAACAGTTGTCGATATAAGGTCGACTAAGCCCGCGCCCGCACCTTTTTCTGATTTTCGCGAGCGCGGGAAACCATCTGTCTCGACGGCAACGAACATGCTGTCAAGAATGCTTATGGGCTGGCCCATGAGTACACGTTGGTTAGGTTTTTGTCTCGACGACCGTCATTTGGCCGTCGAGATAGATTGATATGCTTTGTTGGGCTGAGGTTTTTTAATTGGGCTGGCCCATTTTCTCTTTTAAATTTTTTAAAAATATTTTATAATTTGCTATAAGCCGTAGAGAAAGGTACTGCCAGCACGTCACGCCTGGCCTGGGTCCTTTTGACGACGACTGTATTGAAGCCGTCGAGACAGACAATCTCGATGGCAAGGCCGTCGAGAAAGGTCGTCTCTCTCGACCACAGTGTCTCGAGGGCCAAATCTCGACGGCCGGCCGTCGAGATTAATCTTTCACGATGGTTTCTGAGTCTTTCTCGATGGCTTTGGCCGTCGAGATTTTCGGCGATCCGCGTGGTGATTCCTCTCTTCTCCAGGCTATCCGAGTTGTTTCCTCTCTGGGGATGGTGCCGCCAATAACAAATGCCCCTCCTACAAGCGATAATGTTGACCCCAAGAGTTTGTGTCAACATGGTCACCGAGCTAGAGGGGCTTGATGGTTGTGGATGGCACCGTCCTTAGAGAGGAGACAAATTGGCTGGTTTGGAGGGGGAAGGATGAGAAGGGGAGGGAAGGAAAAGGACCGGATTGTGTTTTCGTCAAAATTTTTGTGCCCTTGTTTGGTTAAAGTACATGTGAGGAGGAGTGGGGTTTCAACACAAATTTTAGGAAGCTCGTGCGACACGTGGGGCAACTAGGGTTTCCTCGGCCCCCATCGCCGTCCCCTCGCTCCCTCGCCACACCGCCGCCTCCCTCTCCACTCCCTCATCCCGGCCCGCCCTGCCCTCCTCGCCACGCCGCTGGCCTCCTCCGCGCCTCCCGACGAGAATTGTTAACGCCATACCTGCCCAGCACTCCTCCTGTCGCCTCCTCCGCGGCTTCGCCCTGCTGACGCCTTGCGGCCTCCCGGCTCCCTCTGCGCCCGGTTGTTGCATACCCAGCGCCGCCATCCTCCTGACGCCTCGGCCAAGTCCGCCACGACGCCGCTTATCTCAACCACGGACAGCGCCTTGTGCCGCCAGCTTCAGTCAAGCCTGTCTGCTGCTGGCCTCCTCCGCTCAGGCTTCCTCCGCCGCCATTGCTGCAGCCGCCGCCGCTGCCGCCACCGCTCTCGGCTCCAGAGAGCGCCACGGCCTCCTCCCCGCCTCCTCGGCCATGGGCCGCCTACCGCCTCGCAACCATCGCGCCTCCACGACCCTACAGATCCGGCAATGACAGCCATCCCACGCCACTCAAATCCTTCGCCAGAGTTGCTTCGCCCTAATCTCCTCCTCGGCGACTCTCCACTCACCTCCCTCCCCAAGTCGTTAATCGCGCCACCAATCCTTCCCTTTCGGTGATTTCTCTTCGAGCGACCCCAACCATCCACCCACGGCAGCCATTATCGCCTCCTCCCCCTCCCTGCTCACACTACCTGCTATTACTCGCCATCGCCGATCATTGCCGCTTCTTCTTCGCAGGGCGCGCTTTCTTCCTTGTAATGGCAAGTGGTGCGCCTGAGGCGGCGCTGACGTCCCTCGCTCCGCCTTCTTCCGCAGAACTGCCCGCTTCAAGACGGGCGCAAGCTCCACCGGCCACCACCCAGTAGCAGATTAAAGGTCACCAAGCTGCTGTTTTGCCACGACCACCGTGCCATTGATCTGCAGGGACCCGTGAAGTGCTTGTGTCATTGCTCGGCCACATACTGCTTTCTCTGCCACGGCGTGCATCCAAGCAGCCTCCCACGCCCCCCTACCCCGCCGCTTTAACATCGCCATCCTCCCCTCCTCCAGCTCCCACCACCGCCTCCCATGGCCCCGCCAAGTCGTTTCCCTTGTCGCACAAGCGCCTCCCTTCGCGTGTCTCGATGGAGGTGGATTCTCCATGCGGAATGATGCCGATGAGCTCCACCGTAGGGGTCATCGTGTCCATCTCCGATGGGCCTCACCCCGACGCTGGCCAGGCCCACGAGCTCGCCTTCCACACCGACATCCCAACTTTCGACATCACCGCCTCTCACCTCGCCACCGGGCGCTTGGTGCGTTTTACTCACCGGAGCAGCACGGCCGGCCGCCAGAGCTCCTTCCGCCCACACGGCCGCTTTTTCGCCATCTCCGCCATCCCCAGAGACATCCATGCCGCCGGGACCCCGAGGCGGTGCGCCTGCAGCTAGTCTTCATAGAAGGGCTCCTCCATGCCTGGTCTTCCGCGGTGGTCGATCAGATCTTCGCCGGCCGCCGCCGAGTTGACACCGCCGAGCCTCCTCCCGGCCGCGATTGACACTTCATCCTTCGAGTTTGGGTGTGGACGCGGACCCACCCTCGATCCCTCGAGATCAACCTCGAGCTCGTGGAGCCTTCACCTTACATGGAGTCTCGCCGCCGGCGCATCAAGGGCCCGCTTCGCCTTGTCGGCGCCCAAGGCCGCGCCGCCTAGGGCGTCTGCTCACCGCTCATCGCTTCCACGCCGACTCGGTCAAGACTTCTCCTCTCATGGCCTCACGACGGTGGCGCAGCCCCTCGCCCCCACGCCCGGGCCCTCGGCTTCCCGACTCCCCCTCCCCGCATCTTCTTTGAGCCACCCACGCCTTGCCGCCCCTCTTTGTGCCTCGTCGGCGCAAGGATGCGGACAGCGACGCTGGCGCCCCCCTCCTTGCTTCGGACTCCTCCTTCCGTGTTACCGTCGGCTTGGGAAATCTCCGCCGCCACCTCCACTCACTCGGTGACTCCTCCGAAGGGACCCCGACCGCGCCTCCGCTCCTCCCAGGCCGACGCACCCACAAATCAACCCACTCCACCAGTTCTCCCGCTCAGACCAGATCTCCTCGCCCACGCTCGCCGTCAGTCTTTAGCTCGCTCACGGAGTCTGGCCGGCTGGTTACTCCTCCCCGCGAGCGTGGCAGGTGCCTCCCCGGTGGCCTCCCGGCGGTGGGGCCACCTTGTGCTCCCAGACAAGGCAAGCCCAGTTGGTCACGGTGCAGCCCACCTTGTCACCGCCCCTTGACTTTGGGGTTTCAAGCTTCCCATTGCCTCCCTTCCCACGCTGCCAGGCCGGCAAGGAGCACGCCGCCTCACCTCCGCCTCAAGGCCCTCTTCCACGGACTCATCCCATCCCTGCTTTCTCCCCACGCCGCGGGCCTCCCCACACTCACCGACCGCCTCTAAGCTGCCTCTTGCTTACCTCACCAGCTTGACTTCCTCTGCCGCTGCCACCCACCGCCTCCCGCTCTCGCCACCGGTGAAGCCGCCGCCACTGCGCTATGGTCGCCACTGCAGGCCCTCTAGTCGCCACCTCCGAGGCCCCCGCCCAAGCCGCCCCATTCCACCTATATCCTCGTCTGCGGGGACCAACAAGGCTGTTGGGATCGAGCTCCACTGGACTTAAATCCTATCGTGTCTCTCCGACACCACCTTCGATCCCATGGACATTGAGGCTTCGCCGTCGCACCGCTTCCTTCACCCTACCGCTGGCCTTCCCCGCCGAGCTACTGTCCCGCCCTCCACCGCTGCTTCCTCTCTCCGCTTGGCGCTCACACAGTGTGCTCTGCCTTCTAGACGTAGTTCTCGCTTGTCGCTTCCCGCGCCACTGCCCCTTGCTGGTTCCTCCTCTGTGCTTGCCGTCCGCAAGGCCTGGTCTCTCGCGCTGTCGCCTCGGATCTCCTCCGCACAGACTCTCTCGACCAAGCAAGACACCGAGAAGCTCCTCTCCGCAGCTCACTCGACTTCATTGAGCCTGCGCCATTGCCGTCCGACCTCTGCGGCTCACACGCCCGGCCGACGACTTTCCGTGGACTGCTCGACGCCGCCGAGGGCTGCTCCTCCCCGCTTAGTCATGTTGTTCCCGCCCGCTTCTTTTGGGGCTAGTGTGCGTTTGGTTTTATTCATGAAGATCCTCTCGCTGGAATGTTCGCGCCTTAATTCCGGGCTAAGAGGATGTCGCCGCTTCTCTTGTCCGCCTCCCACCACCCCACCATCCTTGCCATCCAGAGTCTAAGCTCTCCGCCCCTCCCTCCAAATGCTCTTGAGATCTCCGGCTTCAGTCGTGGGGTGCTTTCTATCCCGCCACCGGCACCGGGGAGGGTCATTGCTCTTCCGATGACTCTGCGTGCAGCTCTCCAACCCTCCTCCCGCCAGATTCAATCTCAAATAAAGTCACTCTTGCCGATGGACAACCCTCCCGGTTCATCTCCAATGTCTACGGACCTTCGGTAACTCTGAGAAGCCCGCCTTCCTCCAAGAATTGCAAACTATCGCCAGGTGTCGCAGGCCCTGCTCATCCTTGGTGATTTCAACTTGATCTACAAAGCCTCGACAAGAGCAACCTTAACCTCAACAGCGCCTCATGTCCCGCTTCCGAGACACCTCGACGCTTGCCGCCTCCGAGATCCACCTCTCCAAGCAGCGCTTCACCGAGTAACGAAAAGGTCGCCCCTCTGGTGCGCCTCCGACCGGCCTTCATAAACACCGACCGGGAGCTCCTCTTCCCATCTTGCTCTTTGGTCCCCTTTCCTCCTCCGCTTCCGACCACCGCCTCTCTTCCTCACCGCGAAAAGCCCCCAGTTCCACGCCGCTTCGCTTTGAGCACCACTGCCTCCTTAGCCGGTTTTCATCAGTCGCCCTCCAGCCTGGTCTCGACCTCGCCCGGCCTGCACCCACATCCTCTTCTTCGCTCAAGGCCAAGCTCTCCCAAGATCGCCTGCTCTCTCGACTGAGCCGCCTCGATCGGTGATATCAAGCTCCACTCGCCTTGCCACGGAAACCCTTCGCCTCCTTGACCTAGCTATGGAAGCTCACACCTTCGGAGGATCTAATCGCCTCCGCCGGCAGCCTAAAGATTCAGATCCTCGGCCTCTGCACAATTGAGAAAATCAAGGAAACAGCGCTCCCGACTATCCTGGCTAAAGCTAGGTGACGCCAACACCAAATATTTCCACCTTCGCGCCAATGGGCGAAGGAGGAGAAACCTCATCCACTCGCTCCAGAGCAGCTCTGGCTTACACACCGAGCTCCTTGACAAGGCCAGTGTCCTGCACCAACACTTCTCGAGCATCTTTGGTGAGTCCGCCTCAAACGACCATCCGCTCTCTAGCCGCACCTTTAACTGGGACTTCCTGGGATGCCCACGGTTGACTTGTCATCTCGACGCCCCTAACCCCGTAAGAGCTCAAAAGGGTGGTTTTGCCCTTCCCAAAGGATAAGGCCCCGGTCCGACGGTTCACTGGGATTTCTACCAAGCTTGCCGACATCATCTCTGCCGACCGCTTGAGGCTCGCAATGCCTCTTCAATCTCGACCAACCGGTCCGCAAGCCTCAACAAAGGCGATATCGCCCCATCGCCAAAAAAGGACAATCCTCTCACCTCGGACTATCGTCCCATCACCTAATCCACGCTGGAAAGCTGCTCACCAAGATCCTCGCTTCCGCTTAGCCCTGCTCATGCAGGAGCTAATTTCCCTTGTCGAGTGCCTTCATTAAAAGCGCCACATCCAGATAACTTTCTTAGTTCAACAGGCGACGGCTCAAGACAGATCTAAAATCCCGCCTCGCTTCTAAAGCTGGACCTTGAGAAAGCTTTTGACTCCGTCTCTTGGACCTACCTCCTCGACAACCTTCGGGCGCGGGGTTTCAGCCCTCGCTGGAGAGATTGGATCTCAATGACCCTAGCAACATCCTCCTCGCAGGTCCTCCTGAACAACCACCCCACGGACACCATTCACCACTTGCCGGGCCTACGGCAAGGAGACTCCTTTCGCCTCTCCTTTTCAACATTGCCATTGAGCCTCTCATCTCTCGATCACCAAAGCAGCTTGATCCGGGAGCCATTTCCGAGCTAGGCGGTCCTCTGCCCCACCAAAATTTCTCTCTTCACGACGATGCAAGAATCTTTCTTAACCCGTCCTCGCAGGACGCCTCAACCTTAGCCGCCATTCTCCGGATTTCGCAAAATCACCGGCCTTCGTGCAAACTTCTCCAAAAGCCGTGGTTCCAATCAATCATGAGGGTGTTGACCTTGCCCGATTCTCCAAGACCTACCGCTGAATCGACGTCCTTCCCCTAAAGTACCTTGGGATGCCTCTCCGTCCGGCCTCAAGCATGTCCACTTCCAACCACTAATCGACAAAGTGGCCTCAAGGCTAGCAGGTGGCGGCGCCCCTCTAATGTCCAAAGGTGGGCGCCACCCCGCTAAAGGCGCCCTCACCGCCTCCCGCCTTCACTCTCTCACATCAAGCCACCCACTGGCCATCAAGAGAATTGACTCCCTCAGCGGTCCCTGCTCGAAGGGTTCTGATTCCCCGGGGGTGGGCGGGTCACCGTCCGTCGTCCCGCCTCCCCACCTCGCTTGGTGGGCTTGGGGTGCTCGACCACCCGCTTCTCTGGGCCTTGAGACTTCACTGCTCGCTAAGCCGTCAAGACCTTGCCCGGCTTGGGCCTCCAGTCCCTCTCTACTCTACCGACTCGACGCCGACTGCTGTGGTCGGCACCTCCGATATCCCGGGGATGGAGCCACCACTTCCTTTGGGATGATTTCGTCGTCGGCCCGCCCCAAGGCACTGCTCCCGGTCTTTACGCGGCCTCTGCTAGGAAGAATAGATCGGTGCGGACGCTTTGTCCAATGCGGCGTGGATCTCGGATCTCACCAGAGCCTCACCCCGCACCTCATGCAGAGCTTGTGTCGCTTCTTCTACAGATCCTTCTTGGCCAGCTCATCATGCGGGCGTGCTGACAGATTGCCGTGGCGTTTCACTCAAGACTCTGTCTTCTCGGTCAAGACCGTGATACCAACTCCAATTGCGGGCGCGCCGCCAAACTCGCGCTTTTTGGTGTGGAAGCTTTGGGCCCTTCTATGCAAGTTCTTTCAGGATCGCCGCTGCAGCGGTGCATTGTCTTCACTACCGATGCCCTACTCAGAGGGCTTGCAAAATGAGTACTTCGCCTCGTAAGCGCAACCTAGAGACGCCAGAGCATCTTTTTCTTCAATGTGCCTTTACCTATCACGTTCGGTCCAGCCTCGGCGACGCTTCTCAACGCCTCCCGCCTCAACCCTTCGAGCTGGGCTCGTGCTAGCAAGATCGCCTCTGGTGGACCTTCGACCTCCTCGACGTCAGCCCTGTTTGAAGGGTGAGCTCTCCATCGTCGCCGCCACGCTATGGCATATCCGGCCGAGCGAATAATCGAATCTTCCTGGACGGTGGATGAGAGGTTGCGATCTTCCTCAACCAACTTCTTGATGACTGCGCCTTTGGGAGGTCATGGACGCCTTTGTAATTAGTTAATTTTGTTGTTTTAGCCCACGGAGGGAGGGGCCCTTTTCTCCCCCCATCTTGTACTTCTTTCCTGTTTTGATGAATATATGGCAGCGCTCCTGCCTTCACATCAAAAAAAAAAAACACAAATTTTAGGACAAATCTAATGATCACATGCATGAATGCATGAACGCGCTACATGTACATGTGGTAGGCTTCGCCGAAGCAGGAGTTAATTTCACAATAATTAGTAGACAATAGCTATATAGAATAGAATTTTTCCCTGGAGCTGCACTCATCTTCGCTAAATGCACTCTTTAATTGGCTCCCTCTCAATGTAGAATGCTCTTAGATCGGGGAAAAGGTTTCCACTTCCTTTGGTCTCTGATCTAGGCTCCTGCTTGTTTCTGGGGCTCTACAGCTAACTTTTTTGCCTTTTTATGCAGACTGAAGAATCAGAAGGGGGAAACAGATTGCTGACTGCTGCCACACTCTCCTGTCCGTTTCAGCTAGCTTTTGGTTATTTGCCTTTTTTGCCATTGTGAGATGAGGAACAAGGATCAAACCATCTTGTGTTTAATTCACCTCCTTTTAACAGGTACTCCCTCCGTTCCAAATTGTAGTTTACTGTTGACTTTTAAAAATTCTATTTGACTATTCGTCTTATTAAAAAAATATATGTAAATATTATTTATTTTGTTGTGATTTGTTTTATCATTAAACATACTTTAAGCATGACTTATATTTTGCATGTTTACACTAATTTTTTGAATAAGACGAATGGTCAAAAGCGTGTTCAAAAAAGCCAACAAATGAACTACAATTTGAATCTTATGAAAGACATCACATGGAAATTTGTATCTTTTTTCTTGGACATACATGCTTCGCTTGCCTTATGATAGGCCCAATGATTCACTGCAACCAGTATAAGATAACAGTAAAACAACAAAAAGATTACTGAAATGCATGTATATATCCTAGCCACTGCAGTAACATGAATATGGTTGGTAATTAAACCTTTTGCAGAGCAAAATGACAAGTGATACAGCAGACTGCTGAAGTGGATGCAAATTGGTGATAAACAGACAAGCTATGACAACACACAAGGGGAGGACAGAGAGAGAGAGAGTTAATGATTTAATGCTTCGCCATATTGTTTTTCCTTTGATTTAAAACAAGATAGGGGCGAAATAAAATCTGCATATGATAAGGTGATGTAGAGGACCACATTGATGATGATAGGAAAAGACAACCAATTTTTGTTTGCCAGATTAGAGTTCAGAGTTAATTTGTTTACGTGTATTTTTCCCACCAAATGGAGACTTACGTTAGCTAGCGTAATTATTGGAGCACGCGCGCGCTCACACACACATCCCAGTAAGCTGCGATATAGAACATGTTGGTTAAACCATCGGCCAACAGTAGAGAGCATAGTAGAACACATCAATCTCTTTTTTGTTTTTGTGCACAAGGTAGGTTAATTTACACTATAGGACTCTGGCTCCTAAAATACAATTTGTGTAGGGAACAGTACACCTGTACGAGTAAAAGAAGCATAGAGACGATCTGAATCTTGTTTTCTAGGGAGTTGTCTGTCTCCAGTGACATATACTATATAACTTGGGAGAAGTACATGCATGTAGACATGTAGTGATAATTCTAATGTCCTAAGAAAGCAGCATTTGTTTAAGGGCATGTAATTCAACTTGCTCACAGAATATTTTTGTCGTGTACTATCTCGTCTGATTGGGAGGCACATGGCCTTGTCTTCACATGCTTGCTCAACGCCTTAACCCCATGCGCATGCACCTAGCTAGCTAACTAGCTAGCTACTATAAGACAAGCTAATTAATCGCTCCCCGTTTCTATTAGAACAGCAAGAACTAATTGCTGGAAAGCTTTGTCCCTGAAAGGTAATACAATATGTGAAATTTTTTATTTTTAAATAGGCAAAATAACATGGAGTTTAATTAGGCCGTGCTATTGCACCGACCATTTTTTTTGCAAACACAGATAGTAGTAAAATTTATTGCACAAAATAAATGACTTACAATAGCTTGGTTGTATCTCCAACTAGTAATTGAACCATCATGTATTTTTTGTGGTAATTAAACTTGCTATGGAAAAAATTATTTCTGATTACTTTCCCAATTTTGAAGGTAAAATAGTGGAGCACGAGGGTACGTGCATGGGCACTGCACTCGCGTGTGCCCCGCCTACAGAATTTTTCATAATTAAACACGCTACATATGTGGATTGAATATATATGTGATTAGACATTTCATCGTATCTTTATCTTGATGTTCCCTTAGATCGAACTTTGCGCATTTAACAAGCAATCAGCTTCGTTCCCGATCGATAAACAACTCTAAACAGTGTCTGAAACCTTAACATTAATTATTCTTTTTTATGGAGTGCTTTAATATTTGTAATACATAGATTTTCTTCGGGATCACACATCGGCCCGTGTTCTATCTAATCATATGTAACGGATGCATCTATCTATTTTATTATATAGAGTAAATTACATTGTTCTTCCGAGAAGTTGAACCGAAGTCTCCAATTAGCTCCTAAACTTTGAAATTACTTTGTCGCCCCTGCAAATTGGCATCGTTTGCGACATGACCCTATATCTATTAGGTCGGCCGTTAAGTGATGAGGTGGTTGTCAATTGACCGTTAAATCCAGAGGTCGTAGCCACACATGCAGTATTTTTAATAAGATGGCATCCATGTCATCTAAAAATTCATCCATCAATTTAAAAATTTAAAGATTTTCATATCCAAATTTAAAATCTAAATCTTTCAGATTTGAATTTGAAGACTCAATTCGTTCATCAATTATATTTGAATCTTTAAATTTTTTTTTTCTTTTTTGGATTCAAATTCATTTATATATTTACATTCATATTTTAACATTTGAATTTGAATTTTATATACTTCCTTTTGAATAAATGAATAGTATATTTATTTTGAATATTATGCATATTAAGTTTGATGCACATGCCTTCCATTGAGGCGATCTCGACAATTTCTAGCCTTCAAAGTAACGACGCGTTCCTTGTATAGTGACATGTTCGCTTGCTCAATTGATCTGCTCAACTAGTAATATACTCCACACACCAAGCAAACAAGGCCTTGCTTTTCTGCCAACCATGGTTTGTCCAACGTGTTTGGTAGCATCCAGGTAATTGTCTGGTGAAGAACTAGCTAATTTTTTACCATGCGCTCGAGCAAAGATTTATAGTTTAAGAGTACTACTAGCGAAGGGTGCTTTGTTTGGTTCACACCAAACGAAGCATCTCACCTCCGCCTCCGCCTCCCTCCTCCCACCTCGTCTCCCCACCAGCTCTGACATCGGCTCCACCTCCAGCCGTGTGTCTCCACTCTCCTCCTCAGATTCGCAAGACTCCTCCCCCCCCCTCCCTCCCTCTAAAACCCATGGCCGACAGTTCCATTGCCGCCTCGCCGCTCTATCCCCCGTCACCCTATCAGCTCCACCCATCCTTAGCCACCGTGTGTTGATCCGTTTGCCATTGACGCCCCTCCGCCTTTGTTCACTCCCACGACTCCAGCATTGTTGTCTCGCGGCCCTCCCCTCTAATCCCATCGCCATCGCCGGGCACCATCCTGAATTCCCTCTAAACCTAGGGACACTGGGAACTACCCAAGAATCCGAACTCTAATCAAGAAGGAGGGGCGACGCATAGGAAGAAGGAGGTCCGACGTGGAGCACGAAAGGAGACGCGACTAGTGTAGAGGAAGGAGGCGGTTGGTGCGTCAAAGAAGAAGAGGAGGGGCACGCTCTCGTCGCTCACTCCTCCGCCAGTAAGGTGGGAAACGGTGATCCATTCTCAAATTTTTTTATAATTTAATTGCTGATTTTCCAGTCCTTTCTATTGTTTGTCTGCAAAGGCTAGCACTACACCGTGGAATTGTGGAAAAGTGCGCGGTATCGATCTCGACAAATTTCCCTTTCATGCACGCCTATGCATCTCGTTCTCGATCACCACTCACCAGTAAGCGGTGAGCTAGTTGGCTAAATATTCTACCTGAACCTGAATACAGTTGACGTAGGCAGATCGATCGTACTTGCAGCTCCGTAGAAAAATGTAGGTCCAACCACTTAATTGTTTCCCATCAACTTTGTCATTTTGTTTTCGCAAGTTGCAAGATATAACTCTATATATACGTCGACGTTGCATCATTGCTTACTCTACCACGGCTCCGGCGCCGGCGGCCGGTCTCTAATCATCAGCAGCTGGTAGAGAAAAATGCAATATCTGCTCTACTTGGCGCATAAAATAGTGTGCGCCCTTGGAAACGGCCAAGGCACGTACGTACGTATAGCTCGCTAGGTGTAGCCACACCCGGTTTCAAGATTTCGTCATTTGCATCGGTTGCATAGATCCAGAGTTTCGAGGAGTGCAGACGTGAGAACGATTGAACCGCACGGCACTGAGATGACGATCGACCATGGAGGCGGAGCCGCTGGGGCAAAATTATACTCCCTCCGTTTTTTGTTGGACATCTTTGACTTTTTAGCACGTTTTTGACCATTCTTCTTATTTAAAAATTTAGTGCAAAGATGTAAAAAAATAAAACATATTTAAAGAATCTCTATTGATAAAACAAATCACAACAAAAAAATAATATTTACAAAAAATAATTTGAATAAGACGAATGGTCAAAGGTATATCGAAAAGTCAAAGGCGTCAAACAAAAAAAACGGAGGTAGTATGTAACTGGACAGAGCTGACCAGCAATGGCGCCGCTCACGCTAGTACCCTTCTCTTCTTCCCCGGCCCCGGCCATGCATGGAGCTTACAGGTGCAGGGTGATGAGAAAAATACAATATATATGCCCAATGCGCGTCATTCACTAGCTAGTTAGCTAGAGGTGTGGCTACGTCTTGCTTCATCAAACATGGACACGTACTATATATAGTTCAGTAATTGTTCTAGCGATGTTGTACCAGAGTTATAATCTTTAAAGGCAGAAGAGCGCATTTCTGGGATTCAACATGGTTGTGTGTAAGTGTGTTAAGGCTTCTAGCGCCAAAGACATACGCCCTCTCGGAAAGAAAAAGTCACGGTACGTGGCATACGCGCGCCCTTGTAGACAATGCATGCTTGGATCAATGAATTCTGCTGACACATGACCCTGGCTACGTACCATCGATCTCGGAATTCCTGGCAGTTTGGGAGCATCTGATCGATCGACCTGGAGAACCCTTAGCTCCGGCCGGAAGAAGAAGATAAGATCCTTTGGAAGTCGACTTCAAACGGCGAATACATTAATACAAAGTCGGCTTACCTCATACTGTTTGAATGCTCGGAAATCTCGTATGAAAACCCTGGGCATCATTCTTGTGCAAGTTTTTCATATGGTTAGCTAGTTGTTCAGAATTGCATTTGGACGGTAGATGGATTATCACGGCGGGGTGGCTGCACTGCCATTTTCGCAGATTACGCAATTTGGACGTGGAACCGGTCGATGACCTTTTTCATACCATCCTCCACCACGCAAATGATCTGGGTAGCTGTTGGCAATTACACATGCATGGCGTAGGGTCGTAGGGTGCTTTGCCGTCTAAGTGCGCATCTGCACTACAGGAATGTCATTCTATGTCGGGGGCCAAAACCGCCGACATAGATACCCACAACCGCCGACATTCATCTATGTCGGCGGCTGGCCGCCGACACAGCCTTGCCGACCCAGAGCAGCCGACACAGAGACTCAATATCGGCGGTCCTCCTGACACTGCTTCAACTAGCGCATTGCTACCGTGCGGCAGGTCTATTTCGGCGGCCTACATAGCCGCCGACATAGAACTTGTCAAACGGGCCGAGCCCGTCACGGCGACCTGACTTATGGGGTACATCTCACCCGCGAGATTCCGACACGTGTCCAACGAGACGGCTCCGTGACCCTCTCGTGTAGGAGTAATGTTGGCGGCTACAGATAAAACCGCCGACATTTCGTCAAGGTATATCGGCGGCCGATAAATAGACCGCCGACAATAACCCAGTGATTTATGGTCATGGCCCAGTTGGTCCTATACTATGTCGGCGGTTAAAGGTAATACCGCCGACTTATCATCTATCTGTGTCGGCGGGATTAAGCTAATGCCGCCGACATTGATATATGGCAGCAGCAAAATTTTTCTGCACATTTTTTAAACCATTCACTTCAACCTGCAAAATAACAGAATTTACCACATATAATCACTTTGCCATTCACACAATAACATCCTCACATATCACAAAGCTCGCCACAACGATTTCGAGCCCAAATACAAACAAATCATTGCTAAACACAAAATATTCGATAAATAGGCCCAAATAGTTCACATAATTCTCACAAACCACAGTTCACATCGTTCTTACAAACCACATAGTTCACTAAATCGTTCACTACATTAGGTGCGGGCCGCCGCCGCCACTCAAGTATTAGTCGGGGTTGGTGTTGAATAAACCCTCGACAAACTTCTCGGGCGTGGACCTAGTTCCACTATCCACATCCCTCTGCGAAGCAATCACCGCCGACACGCCCGTACCCAAGCCGGACACCTTGCAAACAAGATAAAATCCCATATTTCATAATTAGAGGCAAAGCATTGTTAGATGAAATGAAAATTAGGCAAAATTAGAGTCGATGCATTATTCGTAGATTCTAAATTAGAGGCAATGCATTATATTTGCATACAAAATTAGATGAAAATGGAATGTTTTGAATGACATGATTGCGAACTAACCTCTGGTAAAGGCCTCGGAGCTGGTGGAAAATAGGCCATCGGGAAGTTCGGTGGTGGCACGAAAGGGTGAAGAGGAGGGCTGCCAAACGGCAGCATCTCAGGATCGGTCAGCACTGTCAGTACTCCGAAACGGTACCCATGCTAAACAATTGGAGAGGTTAGGAATTAAACTTAGCTGGAAGGACAACACAATAATAATGCATATGTAATTACTGTTGGTACATGCCTAGGAGGATCAGTTACGCTTCATGGACGGCCTTCACATTTGCATTGGTGGCCTCCCGCCACTTCTCTCCTATTGTCGCCCCCTTCGGTCCCGCCTCGCCCCTCCCTATCCTCTCGGTCGGGCGGTTCTGCTCCTCCAACTCAGCGATGCGCCTATTCTCATGCTTCCTCGTGGCACGGTCACCGCGTGGGCTGCTGTCGGCGTCTCCTTACCTCTCGCTTGTACTGCGTCGGCGGCACAATCTGCGTTGAAACCGCCAGCACTGCCGTGATTTAAATGTAAGTAAATGGCAATGATATAAGTCTACAAATTGAAGTAAAAGATATAAGTCTACAAATGAAGTAAATGACAATGATTTAAATGTACCTGCCGTGAGCCCGTCCACCAAACTGGTCGTACACCAAGACAGGGTCAACCGGCATCTCGTTGGGGTTAGCATCTTCCTCGTGCCTCTCCCGCAAGGCCTAAGTGTACTCATCCTACCAACAATTGAGATGTTCAATATTAGTTCGAAATGAAGGTTGTCTAAATAATTCAAATAACTAGCTTTATGCACTTACATCTATCTCCTGAACAGGCGCCGGCATCGGTGGCTGGACCCCGTCTTGCCCCACACGGGGAGTGTGTGCAACCCTCCATACCCTGAAAGCGGAGGGTTCAACCCCCGTCTCGTACTCCTGCGTGTAATTAAATAATTATCTAATTACATCTAGTTGTGAAATGTAAAAAATTATAAGCGTTAAAAGATAAGTGTGCTTACTAGGTCTCGCGCCACGTGACCCATGCCGAGCCCTCCCATGTACGTGTTGCACAAACCCGCCCCGGCGTCCCTGTTTCCCTTGTTTCTTTTGGACATGTCGATCCACTCCTCTGAGGCCCACAGGCGACACAGGTGCTTCCAAGCACGGTGTCCATCCATTCTGGATGCCATGGGAGGTACTGTTTGGCGGTAAGGTACTCCCGGGCTGCTGCTTTCTTGGTCATCTTTCTGCCCCTCTTCCTGCAGTGCTTCATCACTGCATCTACACGGGCAAGCCTGAGGGCCTCCTTCACGAGCTTTGTAGCCATCCTGTCGATGACCCGATTAGCCCGGGTGTACTCTTCGCCGTCGTCAACGCCAGGGGGAAGCCGATACCTCACCTGAAACAAAACAGAGACATGATTAAATAAGTGCATGAATGCGCAAAGTGTAATCACGGAACGTCGACAATAAAAGATGAATAACATTTTACCCAGAACTCGTTGATGACCGCCTCGGCGACATATCCTCCTTGATCGAACCCCGCCTGGTAGTAGTCGCGCCAGCTCAGTGCGGGGCGTCTATCCCCCCTCTCTCCAAGTAGGCCGGGGTAGAGGGACCTGACAAGCACACTAATTAAGCTGCTTTCCCGGCTCAGGCGCCTCCCCCTTGTTCTGGCAAAACAGTCCACTGCATATAGAATACATTGAAATATAATGCATCCACAAAAAATATAACAAATAACATGCATCGAAATAGAAAGATTTGTGGTTATCACACATACCTTTCTCCTATTGCAATGCGAACAATGGTCCTCTCCTCTAGTGTGTTGGGAGCCTTTTTCAATTTGTTCACCCCGTGTCTCTTGGAGCTCGCAGACCCAGCAGAGTCAAAGACCTCCCACTCATCCTCCTCCTCGGGCCGCACTGCGCCTCCTGCAACCCCCTCCTCCTCACTAAGCATCCCCGCCACCCATCTCCTTGTCGGTCTCCGAACCCGTGTCCTCCAGCCCACTCCCCTCCAGGCTTGTCGAATCCTCGTAGTCCTCGTCTGGCAAGCCCGCATTGTCATCATCGGGGCCAGAACGAGGGGCCTCCTCCTGCTAGTACCTATTGTGGGCACATGATAAATATGTATGAGACTAGATATATATTAAGTGTAGTACCTACTCTGGGCACCGACGATGCACCCTCCTGGTGTGAAGCGGTGGCCGGCACCTCGACAAGCTGCAGCTGTGAGTCGGTGGCGTCCACGTCAGCAGCCTCCTCGTGCTGTGTGTCGGTGGCATCTACGTCGGCAGCCTCCTCCTGCTGCGCCTCCACGTCGGCAGCCTCCTCCTGCTGTGGAGAGGCGGCAGCCGCCGCCTGGGAAGCCCCCTCATCCTGTCGACGCCTCGAACCGCTCTTCCCAAAGAGGTTCTTGGGGCCCTTCTTCACCGTCTTCAAGGCCTTCTTCAAACGACCTGACATCCTGCAAATGACAAAGAAATATATGTATGAGACTAGGTAATAAAATAAATGACAATGATATAAATTTGTAATACTATATATAAATGATTCACCTATAAAATTTAATCCCTCAAAAATTTTCGGCTTCTTCCTCTTCATCTTCCTCTTCCTCCTCCTCCTCATCAATTTCTTCCTCTTCATCATTGTCCTCTTCTCTTTCTTTCTCTTCCTCATTGTCCTCTTCATTTTCTTGTATTTTCTCTTCTATTAGCACATCCCCAATATAAACAGCTAACTCCTCTGTTAATTCGTGTTCTTGGAATAGTCCGATGTCTAGGTTTGGCTCGTAGTCTTCTTCCGTGAGGGCGTCCAATCCGCCAACTGGATGACATTTATGGACAATCCACCAATTTTTATATTTGGGGTGGGCGTACGGCAGATAGAACACTAGCTCAACTTGTTCGGGGAGAATGAACACGTCGGGCCTTTGATAAATGTGCTTATGATTGATTTCAACTAGTCCTAATTTAGGGGTACGCCGCACCCCACTCTCCGGATCGAACCATCTCGCACCAAACAAAGACGATCGAAAGTTGGTTCTTGCCGCCTTCATAGCATATTTCGAGGATCTCCTCGATGACACCATAGTACTCAACGTCTGGACCACCTAAGGGGTTTGTGACATAACCGACGATGCCGCTATTCACCATGGTTGAATTTGGGCGGGCTGACTCCGCCGCTTCAGACTGATTCGATACCCATGGCAATCATAACATCTATGAACCTTGATTGTACGATTGCATCCACATAACATTTGACGGAGATCATTGTGCACGCTAGAATGTCTTTGACACTGCAGGACAAGCATGCACGAAAAGATTCAATATAAAATGTACTGTTGGGTAAGGTAATTGTATGGTGTGTTGTTAGATACACAACTTATGTGGTAAAAGAACCATGTAAGAAAGTTAGGATGGTCTTGTCCACACCCTCGTCGTTTGAGATTATCAATTTGTTTCGACGAGGGTTCACCTGGTTTTTTTCACTCTTCTTGAATAAATTTACTACAAGAGTACGTGTTTCATTAGTTCATTTGAAATATAATTATAAGTTTACGACTTAAGTAAGAAATGTATTCACTTACTCGATGTACACGGTCATTTCATCCATGCTGTCGTACACATATAGCTGGATCATAAGTTTTTTATCTTCACCCAAATGACGTGTTGAGCTTTTACCAACGCTACGTCCAGCTTGGTCGTTGAACACGTCAATGTCGGAAGTACTTATACGACGTGCCTTCTTATACCTCGGTTGCGGCACATGGACCTTGTTCTTTGTCGCAAAGTATTTATCCGTGAAATATGCGATCTCCT
The DNA here is from genome assembly GCA_036346415.1 of Raddia guianensis. Classification (NCBI taxonomy): domain Eukaryota; kingdom Viridiplantae; phylum Streptophyta; class Magnoliopsida; order Poales; family Poaceae; genus Raddia; species Raddia guianensis. The sequence continues at coordinate 53,321,241 of CM070534.1, forward strand.
GGGTCAACCAAGCTTCGACAATATTTTCTTCGACTCGTGCTTTGTTCTTTACTTTCAAACGGAGATTTTTCATCCTCCGTTCAACAGGATACATCCATCTGTACTGTGCAGGGCCCCCTAGTTTTGCTTCGTATGGTAAGTGCAGCAATAGATGTTGCATGTAATTGAAAAAACCAGGGACATATATCTTCTCCAGCTTTGCGACAATAACAACGATCTCCTTCTCCAATTCCTCCATCCTCGAGGCAGATATCTCTTTAGCGCACAACTCTCTATAGAAGAAACTGAGCTTCGACAAAGTTCTCTAAATAGAGTCGTCAACATATCCACACCATACGGCAGGGAATAAACGCTCTATAAAGACTTTGTAGTCGTGGGCCTTCATTCCATTTAACTTGCATTGGTCCATACTAACGACATGACGAAGGCTCGTAGCAGAACCATCTGGAAGTTTCACCCTCTCCTTCATCCAGACTAGGATCTCCCTTACTTCGGTACGTGTCAGGCAGTATTTTGCCCTAGGTTTCATCCCATTTTTCAGAAGGTTCATCTCTGGTCGATCGCATATCACAACATGCAATCCAACCGAAGTTTTGTGTTATCTTTAGTCCTATGTTGGATGTCCCAACAGTGTTGACTAAGGCCTCACACATATTCTTCTCCTGGTGCATCAGGTCGAGGTTGTGAGGCTGCTTGAGGTCTGTTACGTAGGGAAGGTTATATATGCTGCACTTATGAGTCCAATGGTGCACCTTCCCATAGTCTTCGTCATTGTAATCCTTTTTCGCCAAACGTTCATGCCATTTGATGATGTGCTCCACTTCTAAATATTTTGGTGGTTGTTTGGTTCTAATATTCTTTCCTTTACGAAACGCTTTTTCCCTCCTAAATGGATGATTGGGCGGAAGAAATCGACGGTGACGGTCAAACCAAGAAAACTTGCCCCTATTTTTCAATTTGAATGAATCAGTGTCAACATAGCATTTAGGGCACGACAAAGGTCCATGTGTGCTCCAGCCGGAAAACATACCATAGGCCGGAAAGTCATAAATTGACCAAAGGTAGACGGCTCGCATCCTAAAATTCTGGCCTTTGTAGCTATCATGTGTCAAGATACCATTGGTCCACAGGTCACTCAGCTCTTCTACAAGTGGTCGCATGAATAAGTCCAAATTTTTTTCAGAAGACTTAGGTGCAGGTATGATAACAGACAGAAACATGTACTCTTCCTTCAGACAAAGTCCTGGTGGAAGGTTGTACGGGATAGCAAATACTGGCCAGCATGAGTACGGGTGTGAGGTCATATTGAATGGTGTAAACCCATCGGTGGATAGACCAATGCGCACATTCCTGGGTTCGGCTGCAAATTCAGGATACTGCCGGTCAAAATGCTTCCATGCTTCTCCATCTGACGGATGAATTATCACACCCTCCTTTCTACGTTTTCTCTCTTTGTGCCACCTCATTTGCCTAGCCGTGGACTTTGACATGTACTGACGCTGCGGCACCGCATTGCGAGATGGGAAAGAAATGTATGTTTTCTGAGCAACCGTCGACTGTCTCTCTACACCATCTCGTCATTTAACTAGCACGTACCGACTCTCCCCACAATGTTTGCAGTGAGTCAGCTCAGAATCGGCCTTCCGATAAAGCATACAAAACTTTGGACAGTAGTGTATCCTCTCGCATAGCATGCCTAACACGCTTAGAAGCTTCTTCGACTCGTATAGATATAAAGTCATCTTGTGTCCAGCCGGAAGTAAGCTGTCCAACAGTTTGCACATGTCGTTAAAACAATTGGCTGAGAGGTTGTATTTCGTCTTAACCGCCATTAGACGCGACACCGCCGAGAGCACAGTCACGTCGGTTCGCTCATGGAGCGGCTCTTTCGCAGACTTAAGGAGTTCCTCAAATTTCTGTGCAAGTGGTTCGGACTCTTCTTCGGGGGAGAGATCAAAAACCTGTTCCACATCATCCCTTAGCTCGTCGAACCTGTCGACCTCAACCTCATCGTAGCCCTCCCCAAAATCCACAGGGCTAGGCTCCGTCGTCGGACGCTTCCTCTCTCCATGATATACCCATACAAAATAGTTTGCCTTGAAACCATGCCTACAGATGTGCTCGCTGATTTTCCTCTTCGACCTCTTCAGCGTATTCGAACACACCGCGCAAGGACAAGGCACCTTTGCTACGCTAGGGTTGAGGAATCTTCGAAAAGCTTCTTCATTTAATGCTTCCGCATTGTCAAACCACTGCGTCTGTGCTGCCTGCACCTCTTCCATCCATCGTACATCCACCGCCGCTCTTTCATCGCACAATTACTATATGTACAATCAAACATGTTTTTAAATTCTAGGTCATATATCGGCGTTACTATCTATAGGTCCATTTCTAGCTAAATAGGAGGGTTTACCACTTACGGATGTTGGTATGAGTGCGTGCTCGTGACCATGGGAGGTGCAGGTCGAATCTGGCAAGATAACCCGCAGATCCCTCCAAAGGTAACGACGGTATGGCGCATCGCTTATGTTATGCACTAGGAGGACGACGAGTTATGCCGCTGAATTTCAATTGCACCTCCAATGGCCACGAGCCCGTACTCATACTAACATCCGTGAGCTGTCCAAAACATGGACAACTCGAAGCACAACGTATTTCGTAGATGGAACACAACGAATCACCGTTCGTGTTCCTTACGAAAATGTATTGCACCCCCGAACGGGTTTGGCTATGGCTTCGTACATGATACAATGTCAAAATTAATTTTTAACTAATTTCATAAGCCTAACTATCGTACATGCCATATTTAACAATAACTCACTAAAAAAAATAATTAACAATGTTTAAATAACACAAAATATTCCACAATGTTTAATTAACACTAACTAATTAACATTAATAAATTAGAAATGACTAATTAACAATAGCACACTAACAATATGTAATTAGCAATGAATCACCAAGTAGCCGTACTAATTTTCATTACTAATTAACAATCTTAATTAACACCAGTAATTAACATGCACTAATGGGGTCGGTACACAAAATGCCGACGACACGCCTACTACACAAAAAAAAGTACATGGCGGAGTACCTTGGATGTCGATGGGTGGAGGAGGGCGGGGAGGAGGAGGGGGTAGGGAGGAGGGGGCAGGGGAGGAGGAGGGGGCCGGAGGAGAGGGCAGGAGGAGGGGGTTAGGCAATGGGCGAGGGAGGACACATGGCGCAGAGGCGCTGGGAGAGGAGGCGGCGGCGCGGGCAAAGGGCGGCGCTGGGAGAGGCGCGCGACGCTGGGAGAGGCGGCGCGCGGTGGCGATCATGGGAGAGGCGGCGCGTGGCGTGGCGGCGGCGGCGCGCGGGGGCGAAGCGGTTTCGCTCATGCGCTAAGTGTGGTAGCCACTTAGCGCACGAGCTCTCTTATTTTGTAAGTGCACAAGCAATGTCGGCGGCTAACAAAAGCCGCCGACATAGAGCAGTCGGCCGGCTAGGGTGGCAGGTCAGTGTCGGCGGTATATATTAATGCCGACGACACAGATGGGCCTATCTCGGCGGCCTCAGTTAAAACCGCCGACACATCCCTGCCCCCAAGCCCGCCCTTTCGCCTTAGCTCCCCCGGGCCCACGAGGACTTCGCTAGGTCTCCGGAGAGTTCCTAGGACCATGCCATGGCCATTAGGCCACATTGGATCGGGGAGCGACGTCTCGGCTGGAACCCTAAGGCAGCTTCCCTCACAACCCTAACGTCGTATCGGGTTTCGAGCGAGTTTGAGGGTACCGTTCAAGAGGAAGTTGCCTTAGGGTTCCAGCCGAGACGTTGCTCTCCGGTCCAATGTGGCCTAATGGACATGGCATGGTCCTAGGAACTCCTCGGGGACTAGCGAAGGCCTCGCGGGCCCGGGAGAGCTAAGGCGAAAGGGAGGGCTTGGGGGCAGGGTATTATCGGCGGCCTTTATTAAAGCCGACGATAAATATAGTCCTATGTCGGCGGTTTAATGTTAGACCGCCGACACAGGTGAATCTGTATCGGCGGTATTTATCTAGGCCGCCGACACTACCCAGCCCCCCAAGCCCGCCCTCTCTCCTTAGCTCCCCCGGGCCCACGAGGACTTCGCTAGGCCCCCGGAGAGTTCCTAGGTCCCCGGAGAGTTCTCTAGGTCCCCGGAGAGTTCCTAGGACCATGCCATGGCCATTAGGCCACATTGGATCGGGGAGCGACGTCTCGGCTGAAACCCTAAGGCAGCTTCCCTCACAACCCTAACGTCGTATCGGGTTTCGAGCGAGTTCGAGGGTACCGTTCAAGAGGAAGTTGCCTTAGGGTTCCAGTCGAGACGTCGCTCTCTGGTCCAATGTGGCCTAATGGCCATGGCATGGTCCTAGGAACTCCTCGGGGACCTAGCGAAGGCCTCGTGGGCCCAGGGGAAATAAGGCGAGAGGGCGGGCTTGGGGGCAGGGATGTATCGACGGTCTAGAGAAAGGCCGACGATACGGAGTGATTCAGATTCGCGGCAAATTTTGGCCACCGTGATAGAAAAATAAATGTCGGCGGCATTATCTCTGGCCGCCTAGATTGAATTGGTCAAGGTCGGCGGCTCACTCTATGGCCGCCGACACAGTCCCTCCACCCTCCAGCCCATACTCTCAATGTCCCTCCCCGGGCCCACGGCGATCTTTGCTAGCGGCAAGATGCCTTCCTAAGTCATGGAATTGGCACGAGGCCTCGTTGCCCTGGGGAGTGCCGTCTCGGCTCGAGCTCTACGGTGCATTCCTTTCAAACCCTCACGACGTGATGGCTTTCATGCTAGAACGGTTTACGGTCCCAAAGGAACTCGCCATATAGAGGTCGACCCAACACGGCAATCCCCGGGCCAAGGAGGCCTCATGCCAACAGCATGACCTAGGAAACCACTTGGCACCTAGTCTAGACCTGTGGGCCCGGGTGAGGGCGAAAGAGAAGGCCGGCTTGAGTGGGAGGGTATATGTCGGCGGCCAAAATAAATACCGCCGACCCAGATGGACCTATCTCGGCGGCAAGAAAACTGGCCGCCGACACAGACTGTATCAAAAACATACACAAGACTGTGGAGCCTATACGTGGTGAATAAACAAATTTGCTCACTTGGTTATCAGCGCGCGGCGCGGCGCGTGCTCCCTGCAGGTTGTGGGTTCGAGCACCGCCGTGCCCCCTGATTTTTTTATTTTATCTATGTCGGCGGCTACGTTTACGCCGCCGACACAGATGCCTCCCCAGGCTACGGTTTGGGCCCGCTTGTTAGCGACCTCGCCTGACTGACACGTGGGCCCACATAAACGTCCACCCGTTATCCGTCCGTCTCTAGACGGAACAATGTAGGCGGCTAAGGAAATACCGCCGACACTGCATAATTAGCGGGAGCAAAATTTTGAAATTCATCCGGCGGGCGAGAGGTGGCTGAGAATTGTCGGCGGCGTAAATATAGCCGCCGAAACTGATGCGGTCTATGTCGGCAGCTTTGTTTGGGCCCCCGACATTGATCTGTCACCGGCATTTGGCCGCCGACACTGAATTTTCTGGCCGCCCACACTTAGAGCGTTTCCTGTAGTGCTGCTAAGGTGGTGGAGGCCTGGAGGGATTGCTTAAGCTCGGTGACTTGGGAAATTTGGTGAGAGCGTGATAGGAGAATTTTTTTAACAGGAATTCCTCCGCATGGGATCCCGTTCCCGGACGGGCCGGGATTGCCCCCCCGGCGACACGTGTCCACTGACCTCAGACGTCAGCGCCAGCCCCCTTCACCACAAGGCCAGGCAGAGGAGGAGGAGGAGGAAGGAGGCGTCGCCGCCATCGACCTGGCCGTCGCCCTCGCCGCCACCGTTTCGGGTTCGAGTTAGGGAGTATGTGGGTTCCCTCGGGGTTTAGAGGGAGGTCGGGCGGCGGACCGGGCGGTGGGTGGGGCTCGTCGGGCGGCGGAGGAGGCGGCGGTGGCTCACGGAGCTGGGGAGAGGGCGGGCGGGCGGGCCGGGGTGGAGGGGATCGCCTCACCCCTGGATAGAGTGGGCGGCGGAGGTGGGCGGTGGAGAGGTCAAGGGCGGGCGCCGCCGGCCGGGCGGAGAAAGGAGGCTACTGGGGCGGCGGGGTGTGAGGAGCAAGAGGCGGAGCTGGCCGGGCGGAGGAAGGAGGCGGCGGGCGGGAGGCGCGAGAGAAGGAGGCGGCGTGGAGGGGAGGTATCCCGTCGGGGTGGGCTTCCGACGGGATACCGTGGGCTAGTTGCCCCTTTTTTAAAGCAAAAAACTAGATGTGTTGTAGCTTGTTAATTAACCGCACAAAAGAACCAGTTCCTGGTTTCAAAAAATTATTCTAGCTAGTGGTGTTTAAATGATTTATTTACGTTTTCATTTCCTTATGTAAGTCAGTGTTTTCATATTCGTTTGGTTGCAAGAGGTTGTATACTTTCATGATATAAAGACCGAATAATTTTACATTATTAAAAAAATGAATGCTTCACACACATTGTCCTAGAATGGGAAACAAATATACCCAAGTTTTGACGAAAAAAAACTTAAAAAGATTAAATAATAAAAAAACAGGTTATAGAATTTGAGCCAAATACTTTGCCAAATTCAAAAAATAATTAATCAAAAATTAAGCACAAGGTATACATGATTGATTATCATTAAAAGAACGCATATGTACTGCGCGCCCAAATATATATGCAACCGTTTTATGTATCATCATGTAGGCGACCAATAAAGCAACACGCAAGTACAATGATATGATGTTCATAACTGAAAGTTACATGTACATTGCACTCGACACGTATATATATGTACCTTTCGAGAATCACGTAAAACGGTCGACAGGACAATAAGTTCCTAAAAACAACCATTCATGTCGGCAGCAAAATCTATTCATGGCATGCTATGACCTTAGTTGGCATTTGTACGTAGAACATGAATATAGGAATGAATTGGAGGTCAAATCCCTCCATAGCTAGCTAGTTAAATTTCAAACCAAATAGCGACCTCGATTTGAGTTCAAGAAAAGCCATGAACTAGCTTAAGTACGTCTCTGTTTGGTGGCTCAAAGCTATAGATTCTTTTCCTCTAGAAGAAAATCATTAGCTGAAGTCTAGACCTTCTAAAAACATTTGGTTTTTGCTTTGGCGGTAGAGGTATTTCTAGCTGAACTTCTAGGGCTTGTTTGTTTCAGATTAAAGTTGAGTTGAGTTTCATTGTATCAAATTTGTAACCCCCTCGAAAGACATTTTAAAAAATTTAAAAATTATGAAAAAATTATTTTACAAACTATAAAAAGAACTATTTGAAACCCCACAAAAATGACTACAAAATATTACACAATTTGGCCTGTACAATAACAAATTTTAATTTAATCTGAAACAAACAAGGCCCTAATTGATAATTTCCTTGATCATGCCATCTCCGATTTTAAAACCTACCAGCAAGCGTGCACGTGCAAAGCACATTGTAGTAATATATCGTGAATACAATGATACACCATTGTATTATGAATGATGCAATGCTGATATCAACAATTTGTAAGAAAAAATGACAATTATGACACGTACATTTTTTCTATTTGTCTATATCTATATAGAGCAGGTGTAGAATCAATCCTTATTGCGTTGGTAGACAGAAATTGGATGTGTTTTATGAAGAATTGAATTGATAGCTATGCATCAGTCTCTTTATGTGTCTTTGCTAGGTTATCAAGTAGTATGAATCGGTGCAAGCAAGAAGAAAGTTAGCTGAACGATTGCATTGCACAACATATAGCTGACAATTTTTTCTATATGACATGAAAGACTTTAAAAGATAATTGAATTATACCTAAAAAGGAGGTGACTCGATTTGAAAAAGTAGTCAAATTATTGGTTATGTGATCTGTTAAATCTGGCTAGAATCAGCTAGGTGTAGTTTTAAAGATTATTTATAATATTTGGGTCTTCTATAGCTTTATATAAGGGATTAAAACATATTAGATTTTGAGTACGAAACATATTTTTATATGAAATTGAAATGGACACGTGACAGGTTTGTTATGGAAGATGATTCATGATGGACTCATACTGTTAGCGCTTAGGTCGACGGCGGTGGGACGCCAGCAACCAGCGCGGCAACCTCATGCTCTCGGATACTACGAAAGGAGGCGATGATGTGTCGCGGACCGAGGTGGACGACCTAATAAAATTATTAGGTGTCCCAAGTTTTTAAAAGAAAGAAAAACAAAGGTACATTCAATTCCATTATTTATCCTTATCGAAATTTATGAAAGCCTAGTGTTTTAAGTGTCCGATAAGCTATTTTATGCACAAGACCTGCTTAGGATTTGGGATAAGACCGTGGAAACATGTGTCCTAGGCCCCAATTGCACCTCTCATCTTTTCCTAATTTTTGGGTTTACTGGAAAATTTGATATCATTAAGCTCGAAATGGCCCAATTTAGAAGGTATTTCGCATGAAATAATGAAAAATATTTATCCAAAAATTCTTTAAAAATAGGGGAGTATTCTAGAAGCCATACATAGCCTGATCCACAATTTTTGGCCGCAAACTTCCAAGGAAGGTCGGGATCTTAATTCGGCAATTCCCGAATTCTAATCCGAGTAGGTTTAGAACTTCTATTTGTTCACGGCCAACTCGACCTGGCCGAATCCAACCCTCGCCCAACACTATATAAACCCCCCAAGACCCCCTATTGACGTTCACAACTCGTGGTGCCTCAAGTTGGAGCCTCAAGTTGGAGCACTAGCCACAAAACCCTAGCCTTCACAAAACTTCCTGAAGAGATTTCGCTGGTTTTCAAACCCAAGTTTTGGTGAGCATCTAGGACGTCCTAGACCTTGTCGAGACGAATCCAACAGTAACAAGAGCGCCCAAAACCGAGGTTTCTAGCCCGAGAAATTGCTCGCCGAAGGTCTGCTGTTCCCATGGCCACCGCCGGCGCCAATATCGCCGCGTGCGATCGGCAGCGCCGCCGACGCAAACCATGGGGCCAACCCGCCGCTCCCACACCACCGGGCGCGGCGCGACGTGGATAACGCCGCCACGTCCGCGAAAGCCGACGCTGCGCCCCACGGCCCCACCACTGCTATCGCCGCTCGCACTCGCACCATTCCACCCGCGCCGACGAAATGGGCCGGCCGCGATCGTGGGCCCGCTGGTCAGTCGCGACCGCCGTCACCCCAATCGCTGCTCGCCACGTGTCCTTCACCGCTCAAGCGCCGCCTTCTGTTTAGACGACGGGGTCCTCTAGTCAGCACCATGCGCTGCGGACGGGTAGGACCACCTATCGGCGCCAGCCCCCGAGCGGCCTCTGGGCCGAGCGTGCTAAGAAAGAGAGAGAGTGGGCTGGGAGAGAGAGTTCATCCTATTTAGAATTTTTAACCGCTTTTATTTTTAGGGTATTTCCTATTTTTGCTGGATCTTCTCTGAATTGTTTTGGAATCTCCGTAACTCCAAATTGGATGGTTACAGAGCCTAAAAATCCTATTTAATCCCTATAATTTTCATATATTTTTATTAACTATTTTATCTATACTGAATTTGGTGTTATTTATTGTTTCTTTCTTTGTATGTAGATTTACTATGCATTGCTATGAGGACCGCTGTCTGAAGTTGCCGAGACTCAAGGATCCGAATTCTTCAAAGGCAAGCACTAGTTTGCATATTTCTATCCCATGTTTACAATTTCACTTTATGTCTTTCTGTTATAACTGCTACTTGCATTCATATTAGACTAGTATGTGTGTACCTGGCCATGCTAGTCTTCTACTATCATGTTGTAGCCTTGATTGATGAACCGCTCTATTATTCCATAGCCTATCCTTTGACTAGATGATAGTGTTGCATTGGTGATTCACTTATAAAAATGAGATGGCGGAGCCGAGGTTTCGATATGTTTTGGTTAAAACCTAATCAACTAAAATCAATGTGTGGCTGGTTAATTAGAAGAGAACCGGTCGAGATGATTGCTGGGTTGTGCCTGTGGTATGGAGGTCTCCTCTACTAAGGACTCAAGGTTGTAAACTAATAGACCAAACCAAACAGTACGGCCACTTGTGCCTTCGGCCCTGGCTTAGTAACCTATGAAACCAACTAATCATTTGCTCACGACTTGTCCAGTTATGGTTCGATACTTAACCCTAGTGTGAGGAATCGGATCTTACCTGAAGGGTGGGTTCGTCTCTGAGACTGAATGGATTAAATGAGGAATACCCCGGGTGGTGTACAGAAGTAGTAGGCGCCCTACCGCGGCGGGCACCGGCAGGGCCGGGAAAACCAAAAAAAGGGCAAGGGAAGTGGTGGGCGTAGTAGGTTGGAACAATCTTGTACCGTATCTCCTTCGGGATGAGACGGTGCTTGTGGGGAACGTGTACACACTCTGCAGAGTTAAAACTATCATGATAGCCGTGTTCACGGTCATGGATAGGACAAGAGGTTTTCACATGTAGTCCCACCATGTTCATAATTGAACTTGACTAGTGTAGGTTGGAATTGGCCTGGTGTGAGATTGCACCTTCCTTTGATGATTGTTGGTATTGTCTAGAGATCATGCATGCACTTAATAAAATCTTGCCAACTAAAACTTGACTAGAGATAGTTTTGGTGTAAAACAACCTATCCCCTATCATTTCCCTTGCATACATATTTAAGGATTGCTTGCTGTGTAGCCGCGTACTCATTATACCTATCGCGGATGTATTTGTTATTCAGATTACGGCCAGGACTTGGAGGGTTCCGACGGAGGTGCGCAAGTCTAGATGTGGTGTCCGAGTCGACGCCTTGGATATCGTTGTAGTTTATTTATCGTTACTTTGATATTACTATTCCCCTTTTATTTGGATCTTGGCGAACAGCTAAACAGGGATGCCTATTCTTAATGTAATAGCAAATAATGCTACCTTTTGAACCATTATTTAACTTTAGTTATTATGCACTGTGATGATATCCCCGAATTGTCCATCACGAGATACTAGGTTGGGCCTAGTATCGCCTAATGGTGTGGGACTCCCTGTACAAGTACTAGGGTCACAACAATGCTTCACATTAATCAATTGAAAAAGAAAAGGGGAGCGACTCCAGCGCAGTCGCCTGGGTGGCGCGCACCTCGCTCGGGCCTAGTCGTCGGCGAGCGCGCGGTGCGGCCCAGGCGACTGGGTTTTAGCAAGACCGAAAAGAAAATCATTGAGAGTAATTTCTTGATTACCTTGATTTTTTTTCTATGTGAAAGTGAAGTTCTTCATGCTTGAGCTATTATATCTCTCTCTTCTCGACTAACAACTTTAATGATTCATCTGATTTCATTCCATGCACGAGGCCTCTTTTTCTCCGTGATGTTTAGATCGATGGGTAGCAGCACAATTAATATATTAATCATCGATACAAACATGGTTTACATCAGGAAAAGAAGGCGCGCAATGGGAAGGTTATCGTATTCATGGTATCATAGATTTAGTAATTGTTAAAATTTTTACTAGACCTTGCTGATAGGACTGATATGTATAATAAAGCGAGGAATATTGAGTTAATATAGCAAAAAAAATGAACAACAAATTGGTATAATGTTGGGAGGTTAACAAACGACCATGACCCTCAGGCTAGGAAGGGTGGATTCTTTCACTGCAGTATTGAATAGTTATCGAGGATTTCAATAAATAAAATGGGAAATTCTTTTCCATGGGATCCCGTCCGGGCGGGATCCGGATAGGATCCGTCCCCGCGCCCAACAGAGGAGGAAGAAGGGAGGAGGAAGACCGCGCCCAACAGAGGAGGAAGGAGGAGCTGACCTTGCCGTCGCCGTCGTCGAGCTCGCCGCCGCCGTTCGGGTTAGAGTTCGGGGGGTTTGGGTTCCTCGGGGTTTAGAGGTTGGTCGGAGAGGCGGTGGACCGGCGGTTGGTCAGGGTTGGGTGAGGGCGGCGGCGGCGCCGCCGGAGCCGGGCCGAGGAGGGGACGAAGGTGGCTGGGCCGGCGTTGGTGGGGACCGCGCCATCTCCGTTCATTAGGGTGGGCGGCGGCTGCCATGGCGGCGGAGGCGAGGAGCGGCCGGGCGGCGAGGCGGCCAGCCAAGGGGTGGCGGGTGTGCTTGAGCAAGAGGCGGAGGGCGCGAGGCAAGGGAGGAAGGATCCCATCGGGGTGGGCTCTCGACGGGATCCCGTGCGCTAATCGCCCCCAATAAAATTTGTATAAAATTATAAAACAATATTTTTGCCCAATAAAATCTAATTATCACTGCTTTAACGAATATTTGCAATAGGACTTAATTATAAAGCTAATTATTGTGCATTGCAATGATCAAATTTGTAAATTGGATCATCGGATCAAACGTGATGAACATACATGATTTGGTATATCAACCAAACCGCTCCATTGTATAATAGTTTACACGAGGTTTGCTGACTGTTTGGTTTAAAATTTGATATAACTCGGAGTTTAATTACACTGTGTTATTCAATTAAAAAGATTACATCTATCAAATTAAAAAAAAGATTACATCTATGTTATAACGATTCTTTATGTATACAATGTGAATCTTATGTATACATATTTCTTTAAAAGTTTGATACAAATTTAGCCCAAATGTGTGGGACACCCGCCTGCTTTAATAATTTGATAGATGTACTCTTTTTTTCTTGTTTTTGAGCAATCTATTTGCTCTAATAAGTTTAGTTTGCAATAGAATATAATTATTTATGTTTAAACTAGTTTCTTTCGAAGGTTTTTGCATGTCATCCATTTTGATATTAGTTTTATCCATTAAAATTATCTGTCGTGAATAACAAATTTGATTTGTTTCACCTCAGTAAGTTATCCACCATAACATTTATGGTATAAATTTATTTTATTCACTGAAATCATCAACTGTGCCAGCGGACACAATGCCAGCTGCTTGTGACCTGTGATGCCATGTGAAAGCTGATAGGCTCTACGTAGTCTCGACGGTGAAATTTAGATTTTCGCTTACCAAAGCATGGTCATACGTACTGTACGTCGTAGCAGTAGGCTGCCATGGCACGACACAACGGTTATCTTTATTATCCCACCATTGAATACCATTTCCCAAACAACTCCGATCCCCCCGGTTCTTAATTCCCAGCGATCGCCGCCGCTGCTAACCTCCGTGCGATCGCGACCAGGTTCATCTCCTCCTCCTCGTCCCAGTCGATCGCTTCCAGGCGCGAGCGCTCGCTCATAAACACGCGCCACGATCGGTCAACCTCTCGATTAGTTCGCCCAGGCTGATCGGGGACACGGCCAATCGCAACGCAACGGAAGCCGTACAATACAACGACGCGCGCGCACGCTGATTGATCTCGATGGATCGGATCGGTGCAACCGACGGCGGCGTCCTCGACAGGGACGGCGGGGTCGTACGTGCGTTCTGCAGCTGGACTCGATCGGTCGATCCATCCATGATTGGGGAGCTCTTCTTGCCTCTGGTCAGCTGGCTACTTCACTTCATAGTTCACGCGTACTCGAGTTGGCGACAAAACTTGCAGAAACTTGTACAGTGCTGTACTGCCGTCAGGCCGCGCATGCTGCTGGGCCTGCTTTAGCTGAACCGATCAATCCACGGCACTTGCCAGAATGTTATATGTTCCCTACATGTTTTGGCACCGCACCGCTCCTCGATCACGTCTTGGTATAGTGATTTGTCAATCGCGATCGACGGTACGCAGGGGCGGATCCACAAAAACAAGTCAACAAGTCGTTGGGTTTTCAGTGTCATTTTAACACTAAATCACTATGTTTAACCTTCAAATTATAAGTTTATATGTATATATACTAATAGGATATTAATAAACAAGAAAGGTTTCAGCAAAAGGCACAGGGTCGCTCGACCCCATGCTAACCCTATAGATCCGGCCCTGACGGTATGAGAGAGCGAGGTCAGGGAGATGGCTGTGTGCAATGAACAATGTGGACGCGCGTGCGTGCGCATCGTTAGCTCACCTAAGACGAGCTAGTACTTGAATCGCATAGAGTATTAGTCGGCCAAAGACGCGATGTGTACTGCTTAATTTGCTCTCCAATTCCTCCTCCATGTCTTGCGCTACGAACGTGCTGCAGTGCAGTTCTAGACTAATCGAGTAATCACCCATTGGGGAGAGAGTGGTTGTTAGGTGAGATTAGCGTGCAGCCGTGCACAAGCTGGGAGGATTTTCTTGTTCGTTTCAGGCCAAAGGTTTGTTAAGGGGAGCCTGTCATTTCTGGTCCCGAAATCTTGCAATATGGAATTGTTTGGAAGGACAAAAGCTCGGAGAAGGAAAATCTCGGCGGTGTCATGTGACCAATATTCTGGAGATCGCCTCCGGAATTTGTTATTCGCGATTTCAATTGTTTCTGGAACCACTTGGCCTGCAGGTTGCTTGCTTATAGCTAAGCTCCTGCGTCGATCCGAGGATGCAACATGAATGGATCGATCATTGAAGAAGCATACGAGAACTATATACTTTAGTCTTGTGCTCGCCAAACATCACCTACTTACTTGGAATTGTTTTTCTTAGCTCTCTGAGAAGGTTTGGCCTAACAAAGTACAATAATTGCGCCTGATTCTCCAACCAAATGAGGCGATGCCGGTCGAGTAGAAAAAACAGGGGATCTCTTGGGTGTGGTGGTCCATTGTACCAAAAGGGCAAATCTCCGTCATTTAAGCTCGATGATCCTTCGATCGTTACTCGTTAGTCGTACTTCCCATGCACCCATGCATGTGGGGAGTTCACATAGGTTGATTGAGACATTGCTAGTTAGTGGTATTTTCACTTCTCTAAAAACCAATTTTATACTTCGGCTGCAAGAATTTCTTATTTTATGATTCCTACTTTTGCCTCCATTGTAAGGCGATAATTTTCTAAGATCCCACAAGAATTGAACTATTCTCGGTGAAATTCATGTGTCCCAAACTAGGATTTTATTGGCACATAAATAAGCAAACAGTGAAGTTAAGAGATATTTTACAAGTCAGATTCTCCTTGGTACCTAGAGGGATTCATCACCTTTTCTTTGACATTGTCGTTGCGGGTTGTTGGGAGATTAGTTCAAATTGCTCGAGGTATTGATGTTCTTAGAAAATTTTGTTTATTTGATTATTGGTGAATAGGTTTGAATTTTTGGAGTGAGTTATAGAAATTTTTGGTAGGATAATGTAATCATTTTGTTTGTTTATTTGATTTTGTCAAAATGATTTAGTTTATAACAAATGCAAAGATATCCTTTTTAAAAAAAAAAATGCCAGGATTACTCGCGTGCAAGTCATTTTCAAAGCACCATCTTAGATGCGCTATTAGATGTTGGTACATAAGGAGGAGGATTGGAATATTGTTCACGTTCAAGGTGACCCGATGGATGAAAACATCAACTCTAGGTTGGATTAGTTCGGATCCTATTGATTTAGAGAAAATTACACTATTGTTCCCTTGTGTAGCAAAGTTTAATCTAGCTTTCTAAACGTAAAATTTATTTTGTTGGCACCTCAAATATGTATCCATTTGCACCTCAACCCCAAATTCAAGTTATAACATAAATGGATACGTTGGCATGATAAGTTACATAGGGTCTGTTTGGATGGGAGCCCGGCGGCGCCACGCCAATCCAGGCCGCCGTGTGCCTGTGGCGCGTGGCGGCGATGGCGAGAGATGGCGCCAAAACGAGCGCATGATTCTTATGAGCGCCTTCGCCGTTCTTCCCGCGCCGCCTACGGCTCGACGAGCAACCAAATTTTCATGGCGCGCCGTGGCTCGGATTGGCAGGGCACGGTCGCCAACCAAACGTGCCCTGGCTCGACGAGCAACCAAATTTTCATGGCGCGCCGTGGCTCGGATTGGCAGGGCGCGGTCGCCAACCAAACGCGCCCTATATGCTGAATGTTTTGTAGTTATTATGGCTTTCAACAAACTTTCCTCTAGAACCCCTTTTTATCTAAAAAGGTCTATTTGCTGCAAAACTTTTATTTATAAAACCATCTCAAATACATGTTGACCGTAATTTAAAATGGTTTAATGATGCTTTTCTCGTAATTTTCTATAGAAAAACTGAATGGAAAGTAACATATAAGATAAAAGGAACAAATTCAAAAGAAAATTTTATGCTATTTTCTAATTATTATGGGTTTCATCAAACTCTCCTCTAGGTCCCCTTTTTATCTAAAGAGCGGGTGGTCGCGGAGGTGTTTGAAACCATTTGAATCTTGTACAAACACATCACATTACGTCTATTTGAGAATCTCCAGCAAGTCCTCTATAATATTGTAACAGCTATAAAGGGGCGGGAGGAAAAGGAATCTTTTAAGGTGCAGCGTAAATTATGAAGAATTTAAGAGATGGATAGAGAGGATACTAATAGTGTTTTAAAGAAATATAGAGATGTCATTGGACATGCGCACTGCCAACAGGCACATGCTCATGCGCTAGCACTGGTCAATTGTCTGGAACCGCCAATTGCGGTCTCTACAAGATCCACATGGAAACTCGGGTTACCCAGCGTGTTCCACAAGTCATCGAGGTAAATTGTGGCCTGAGTAGACATGCTCATGGGTAGTCCGACTCGACGTACTTGACCCGATCCGGCCTGAACAGTGCATAGGGTCGGGTCGGGCCTCGATTTGAAGCCTGACCGTCGGGTCGGGTCGGGTTCGGGCCATAAAAAATTGCAAAATTAGTCGTTTGGGTTTGGGGTTTGAGGTTTTGGATCAGGTTCGGGTCTGGATTTGTGACCTGGTGCATCGGGTTGGGTCGGGCTCTGACCGATTGATTTTTGATCAGTTTTAAAAGACACAGTCCAAACCCGACAAATGATCATGTCTAAGCCTAGAGCGCTGGACCGACCCAGGGGGCTGCCTATCTGCCCGGACAGGTTGACATACGACGCCCGCGTGCGCACGAGCGGAGCGCGCGCGCACACACAGGTCGTTTTACCCCCATACTGAATGCCCTGCTTTGGCCGCATCCCGGAGCAAATCTTATTCCGCACGATCCGCGCGCGCCGATGACAGCCGAGCTGAGCTGGGGGCGCTTTGGCGAGGCGCGCAGGCAGCTGCAGCAGCGATCGATGGATCGAGTGCCATGCGAGATGCCCCCCATTTACTCGGCGTGGCCGGCTGCTGCTCCTCCCCGCGCGCTGCCGCGTCCGGGGAGTGCTATGCGAGATGGGCCGGCGCGCGTCCCTCTCGCCGGACCACCCCATCCGGGCGCGGCCTGCAGGTCAGACCCCAATAATGGCGGCCCGGTCAGTGCAGCTCACCCGGCCGCCCACTGCGCCCGGCCACCTCCCGAGCCCAAGCGTCCAAAACCTGTCCCTGTTCATGCACGCTGTCCCTGCTTAATGCTCGCCCTCTCGGTCCCCGTCCGTCGCCGTCGCCGTCGCGGGGATATGGCCCCGCTGCCTCTGCCGCGCCACCTGTTTTCTGCGCGGGCCGGTGGGCGCAGGGAGGGATGGAGCTCTCCCCGGGGATGGAGATCCATCACGACGACGCACCGGCGTACGGCGACGCGCGAGGCGGGCGTACGTACGTGCCCGTGCGGCCGTGTCCGCCGAGACGCGCGCATTGATCATGCACCAACCCAGCAACCCCCCTCCTCTCTCCGACTCTCCCCTCCTCTCCTCGCCTGACGCTGAGAGCACGTACGGCGAGGCGCGGAATGTAGGGCTCTGCGCTTCTGCCCCATTCCGGCCGGCCATGCCCACAGCCGCCACACGCACGCGCGCGCTCGGCGTGTGCCTTTCTTGCTCCTGTTCATCGATCCGCGAAGGTTCTTCGGTCGCCATGGATGGATGGATCCAGATTGATCTCGCACTGATCACTGCAGGGGAAACAGTCTTATTATTACCATCCAGCCATTTGGCTAGCTGGTGCCACACGCGCGTTGGACTGGCGCTAAGCTATAGCTGGCCGCGCCGGGCAGTAGTCCACCCGGCCAGCCGAGTGATGTGTGCAGGGTTAATTGGACCTGCGCGCTGTGTGCGTGAATTAATGGAGATTGCTTAGTCAAACGCGCAGATTCAGCAACAGTGTTTGTTTGTGGTGCGCTGCTCTTGCCCGATACGGTTGATGGATGTGATCAGTTCGTAACACGCGCGCATCTGGTGGTCCAGGGGAGAGGTGACTGGTACGTACGCACCGTCGTGCGACAGCCGTTGCGGGCTAGGGTGAGAAGCAGAAGGGTTTACTGCGAAAGCGAGCCCGATCGATCGACCCTGCCGTCCGTTCTTGGTATTTTTTGAACCCTCGAAGAGGACGGGTCCCTAATACGACGTCAGCTTTTTTAAAGAGAGAAAATTATGGTTAGACTTTGAACTTATATCGTTATCTCACTTAGACTCGTAAATTTGGAAATTGATTTCTTAAACTTGTATCCGTCCTCACTCTATCCCCAAAATTGATAAGATTGCTATCAATGCTAAGTTGGCTTCCAACATGTCCGGAGGCCACCTCACCGATAAATGCTAGCATAACATTCACTATCGCTCTCCCCTAAATCCCCAGCTCCCCATCATGTTCTTGAGACCACCACACACAAGAACCAAGGCAGTGAGGGGAAGGTGAAGGGTTGGCACAAGACAGCCAGGCCTACCCATGGCTCATTGCGGCAGGGAACGGCGCACGGTGGCAGCAGCATCTCATATCTGAGCGGTGTGGGCGATGGCTCTCAGATTCACGCGGGTGACGGCGAGCGAGGCAGTGCGAGCGATAGCGGTGGTGGGACCGCTCAAATCCACACGGGGCAAAGTTGGTGGCGCTCAAATCGACGACGACGTCCACAACATAGACATTGTGTTGCTTCCTCACCTGTGTCGCGTATCTAAAGTGGTGCCTCCCGCAAAACCTCTCAACCGCACCAACGAGCTCCTACCGCCTGCATCTGCTCAGAGTAGGGGGTCTGGCAATTGACGACGAAACATGTGGATGGTGGGGGAGAAAATAGGGTGGCTGGATTTGGAGGGGATCGTGCTTCCTTGGCTTCTTCATTAGGGGGGCAGGGCAACCGGATCTGGAGGCCGTTGTCACTCTAGGGTTGGGGATCCGACAATCGACGACAAGACAAGGGGAGGGATTGAGGGAATGGGAGAAGACAGGGTGGCTGGATCTGGATGTGACCATTGCCTCCTCGGCTTCTTCATTAGGGGGACAGGGCGACCAGATCTAGAGGCCGTTGTCGCTCTAGGGTTGGGGGTCCGGCAATCGATGACAAGACAGGGGTAATGAGGTGACGCCAATGACAGTACGCGCGCCATGGGCGCCATGGGGAAAGGAGGGATGCACTACAGGAAAAGGATATAGTTTTGAGTGCCCAAACGTCAATCGACGGCCATCACCGACCCGTCGACACAGTACACTCGACGGCCATAATAAGGCCGTCGGTAGAGAGCAGCATGGTTGCTTAGTCTCGACGGCTACAAAGAAAACCGTCGAGTACTGAAAGCCAGCCGTCAGGGCAGCCGAACGGCGTCAGCTCTCTCGACGGCCTAGCGTTATGCCATCGAGACACTACTTTTTAAATATACAATTCTCCCCTATATATTACAGTTTAATTGATATTTATTATTTTTAAAGGAGAAAAATCAATGTAATAATTTTTTCATGTTACATCATTTGATAAGTTTTGATTGATATTTGAAATTGTAATTTTTGAAATTAAAGTATTATGTATAGTAACTAACGAAACACCCGATACCGTACGATAACCTATAACTTAGCCGGAAAACACCCCATTTGATAGTGTTCGTCGCGTTAGATGCTCTGAAATTTTTAATATTTTCGTCGATGATTTTGTTCGATACACAAACGTCAACGCATTGTTTTTTAGCAGCAACAAATTTTGTTTTGTATTTTTAGAAATCAATTTACGTCGGGTTGACTGCCGAGTGCAACAAAGGATAAGACCCTCGACATAATAAGTAGTCTCGACAGTTTGACAAATAACCGTCGAGACAGATGTACTCTCTCGAGTGCAGTCAAAGGAAACCGTCAAGTATACGTTGTCTCGACGGCTGTTGTGTATTCAGCCGTCGAGAGAAGTGTCACCTCACAGGCCCCAGAAAATATACTTAGTATCGACGGTCACATGGATGCCGTCGAGTTAGATCTGCGCTGTGTCGACGGCCTGCACGGAGCCGTCGAGTTAGGTCATCTATGTGTCGACGATCACCATGGAGCCGTCGAGTGAGTGCACCTTACACGGCCCAACGGATACAGTTAGTGTCGACGGCCACCACTGAGCCGTCGAAATAGCTATTCTCTGTGTCGACGGTTGACCAAAAGCCGTCGAGATAGGTACTATAACTCGACGGCTTTATCGTGGCCGTCGAGTGATTGAGTATTTTAACCGTCGTTGCGGTGGGACTTAGACACATTTCCTCCTAAGTCCCATCGCCCGAGCCCGCCCCTTCCTCCTCGCTATCGCCGCCGCCACCGGCTCGTTACTGCTTGCCGCCGCCACCTCGGCCGTCCCGCCTCGGTTCCTCACTTGCCGCCCGTGTCGCCATCATGACCAGCAGCCGCCGCCCCCAAGGCCCCCCACGCCGCCTCGGCCGCCTCCTCGCTCAGCGCCTCGCCTCCTCTCTCCTCCGCCACCATCGCCTCCTTCCCTCCTCATATCCGACGCCGTCCCTAACGTTGACCGTCGGCGTCGAGGTAATAACGCCTTTTTCCATACTTGTGTGTAGTGTCGATGACCATGCATCATTAGTCGATAGTAATATAGATTTAGTTAAAATATTATGCAAATAATAAAAATTTAAATTAGTTTAGAATAACTAAATAATATAGAGAAATGTATAGTTAATAATTTTTGTTTACTCTTTTGTAGGTTAATTCGGTGAATAAATTAGTCAATTAATTAATAAATAAAATAAATTAGTGAAATATTAAAATAAAATGAAAAAAATAATTTTGTTTTAAATAATTTTGTTTTGTACTATTAAGTAATTAGTAATTATTTTTGTGCGATTGATTGTTGATTGATTATTATTTCGTAAATGTTATTTATTACCTTTTTTAGTTAGGTAATATATTAGACTTACTAATATTATGTCCGCATTAGTATTTTTTGATTGTGACCTAGCCGTACGTCACCCGTTCGGAAAAGGCACAACTCGTATGGAACACGAACGGTGATTCGTTTTGTTTTCATACGAGATGTGATTGGCGTTTCCGAATTATCCAGTGGACTGCCATATGTGGGCGTCCTAGTGGACAGCCCACGAATGACCGTTCGAGCAAAATTCATTGCGACACTTGTGAGTTCGAGACGTGAATT
The DNA here is from genome assembly GCA_036346415.1 of Raddia guianensis. Lineage (NCBI taxonomy): Eukaryota > Viridiplantae > Streptophyta > Magnoliopsida > Poales > Poaceae > Raddia > Raddia guianensis. Next base: position 53,342,485 of record CM070534.1, read on the forward strand.
TCGATGGCATAATCCTAAGAGTTTCTCCTGTGCATAACATAAGTGCCCGGTGGTTTTAATAACCCTCCTGGGCCATCGTTACACCGGAGAACCCTTAGGGTTATGCTGTCGAAATTTCGTCTCGAACCCATCGATGTCGCAATGAATTTCGCTCGAACGGTCATTCGTGGGTGGGTTTAGAAGTTTTTCTAAGCCTATCATGAAACCTCCCCTGAAATGACGCATGCCTACCATAGATCGAAGAACAAAGAAGTTGGATGTACGATGAATGGCAACCCAACGGACAACACATAGATGAATGGTATGAAAAGACCGATGAATTCGTGACTCATGCTTTCCGAAGATCGTCGACCTTACCTTTAAGGTGACATGTCCGCCGGTGTAATAAATACCGAGTGCAAAGAGTCCTGTGAAGATCAGCGGGCCCACGCGCGTCGGTGGCGACAAGGCCCGTGGCGTGGCGAGCCCTCGGCGCCAGGCGAGGCCCCACACGTCGGTGGGCGTCAGACCCAGCGTGCGGGCGAGCCCCACGGCGTATCAAGCGGGCCCAGCGCGTCGAGCGGCGACAAAGGCCCGGCGTCGGCGAGCCCCTCGAGGCGTCGGCGAGGCCCCACACGTCGTCGGTGGCGATCGGACCCGGCATGTGGGCGAGCCCCACGGCGTATCAGCGAGCCCTACGTCGGTGAGGCGATAAGGCCCAGGCGTGGCGACCCTCGAAGACTAAGCGAGGTCCCGCGTCGGCGGGCGGCAAGGTCGGCGTGTGGCGAGCCCATCAGCGGCGGCGAGGCCTCTGCGCCCGGGTGAAGCGCGTGGGCGAGCCCTCGGCGCGCATAAGGGCCCCAACATCAGCGGGGCCCGTGGCGAGGCGTTGCGGAAGGAGTCTTACGGCGAAGGCTCTCCCTGCTGCGAAGAGCGGCGCATTGTCGACATCACGTGTTGTAATCCATCGCGGTTGCAACAAGGCCCCACACCTCTAGCGGTCGCCTCGATCCATCGCAGATTGCGATCCGCCATTCGATCACCGTGATATCTCGCGATCTATCCGCTGTGATGTCGCATTAATGCGCTCGTCGCCGCGGCGAGGAGAGCCTTCGCCTGTAAGACTCTTCCGCAACGCCTCGCCACGGGCCCCGCTGATGTGGGGGCCCTATGCGCCGAGGGCTCGCCACGCCCCCACCGGCGCGTAGGGCCTCGCCCGCTGGGATGGGCTTCCGCCACACGCCGACCGCCGTCCGTCCGTCGCGTGGGACCTCGCTTAGTCTTCGAGGCTCGCCATCGCTGGGTTTTATCGCCGCCGACGCCAGAGGGCCCGCCACACACGCCGGGTCGATCGCCCACCGACGTGTGGGGCCCTCGCCGCGCATACTGAGGGCTCGCCAGCGCGGGGCCTTGTCGCCCTTTGCGCGCTGGGGCCGCTGATACGCCGTGGGGCTCGCCCACACGCTGGGTCGACGCCCACGACGTGTGGGGCCCTCGCCTCGGCATACGAGGGTTTCGCCAGCGCCACTGGGCCTTGTCGCCTCACCGCGTGTGGGGCCCGTGATGATCTTCACAGACTCTTTGCACCCTGGTATTTATTACACTGACAATGTCCTTGTGCTGAGTGTGGAAATTATCGGAAGAGAACCCGTGAGCAGATGGAGCTCGATCTATGTAAACATGGACTAGATAATCTAACAGCCACAATTGATGATGACGTCGATGAAGAAGTTAACCCACCCAATGACACGGACGACATCGAGGAACCTATGAATGATCCTCTCGATGTCGATGACACATAGTTCTAACTTGAGGGTATAAAATATGCATATTTTTATTTACTTAATAATTTATTATTCCTCGCTAACATAACTTTATCTACAGGATGGCACGACGACGGTTCAAGAGGAGCACCTCTGAGGAGGAGGAGGGCGATGACCGTGAGGGTACACCAGGTTCTGTCCATGAGGGCGGACACTACTCCGATGAGGAGCTGACCGTCACTGAGGAGTTTGGGGCCGGCGAGGCGGACACGCCGGGCTCTAGCCAGGGAGGGGCTAGTCAATCATCAAAGAAGAAGAGGGGGCCCAACAAGATGCCCAAGGCGCCAAGAAATCCGGCGGATCAGATTCTGATCGAGATTGATGGGGATAGATATGTTGTAATAACTGTGAACTATCTTATTATCAACGCAAGATACTAACTCCGTTATTTCTATTCTCTATAGCAACATGTCCTGTGTCCATCCCAGAAAGGACCACACTCAGCCAGGTCCCGCGCTTGGGATACTGATTAGACAATATTACCCTGGGATGGTCGGAGAGGAGTAGGCAGCCCATTCGGCTTACTCCTGGGATGATTACAAGGTCGCCGAGCACGGTGATAGCACCGCCGCCGAGGAGATTAAGTGGGAGTTTTGGGTGAGTTCGAACACATCTTTTTTTGTCATTTGTCGAAAGGGTATTTACAGACATTAATATCACACTTGTTTGTAGCTTAGGTACCATCCTCGTGCAGGGTTGGAGGAGGCCGACTTTGACCCGATGATAGACAGAAGTGCCAAGCAAAAGGTGCAGGATCTGATGTCTGGGGCACGAGTCTCGGCGATCGAGGACTTCTACAGGTAATCACTTCGTAAATTTCTATTTTTTTGTATATATTTCTAACGCATCGTAAATTTAAATTTTGCCAGGAGAGAGCACGGTGAAAGGGTCGGCAGCTCTTTTACTCGGACGAAGTACCTCACAGCATCGCAGTATGTCACCGTTCGGCCAGATTGGGCCTTGAACGTCCCGGATGCCTGGGAGGCCCTGGCCAACCATTGGGCCAGCCAGGAGTTCCGTGACAGGTCTGAGACGGCAAAGAAGAACCGTGAGATCAAAGGCAGCAGGACCACCATCGGGAAGATGTCCTTCGCCCAGCTTAGGAAGAAAATGGTAATCTTCTTTATTCCCTATTAGGAGCTTTGTTCTCGAACTAAAAATCATATTTTCTTTACTTTGTTCTGCAGGCCATCACCACTGGGCAGTTGCCTCCTTGGCTGCAAGTAATCCATAGAGGCCACTCATCGCAAAATAAGGATGGTTCCATGGGGCCCCTGGACCCCGTTGCTGCGCAGCGAGAGGTACGTAAAATGTTTATACCGAGTTTTGACTTAATGTGATATTCAACCATTCATGCCCACTATACACTTCCACGTAGGCACGCTACAAGAAGCCTTACGCCGAGAAGCATGGGCAAAAGAACCCGGAGGATGAGCCGCTGGACCCCGTGCTCATCCACCAAACTATGGGTGGGAAGGCTCACGGGAGGTTAGCGATCGGTCAGGACCACCTGAGGTAGGCTTTGTTTATATTAAAAGCTAACTAAGTTAAAATTTTTAACTACTGACAACACTTTGTTATAGATCCGAGGATTACATGCCCGCTGTGCGAGCTGGTTTAGGCACACATAGGCCGAGAGCCGACGCGCCTTCGAGTCCAGACTCCAGAGGGATAGGGAGCAGGAAAGGGAAGAGAACAGGCAGATGATGCAGGCGATGCAAGAGAGCCTGAGGACTGCGGAGAAGGCGCGGAAGAGGCAAGAGGAGGAGATGGCTCGACAGCGCGCAGAGTTCGAGGCAAGGTTCGCCTATTTGGAGAGCTAGAATGCAATGAATGCAAGTGTGTGGGAAGGGGAAGCAATTTTTAGATTAAGGGGGCTAAGTGAGACACCGGTAGACCTGATTATGGGAAGCCCTGCCCGGTACGCCCGGCCCGGCTTGACCAGCGCATCAGGCCGAGCTCAGGCCTCGATCCAAAGCCCGACCGTCGATCTAGGCAGGGCCCGGTAAAACCGCAATTTAAGCTGTGACCGGGCTGGGCCGGGCTTGGGAATAGAAATGAGGCCCAACGCGCTGGCCCAGGCCAGGCTCGGGCCTGATGCCGCAGGACTGGGCTTTTCCAAGCTCGGCCCGACCCGGCCTTTGAACAGGTCTAGACACCGGTAAGGGGGCACTAGTGTAATTTTCTCTTTTAAATATTTTGTGGAACAATCAATCGTTTTTTGGCTTGCGACAACGTTGAGGTCAGGGTTAATTTTTATCAACTTATGAACAAAATCATGATTTTTTCGACCATAGTTGCCACGGTGGCTCGGTAAGCAATCGAACGATTTATGATTTCGTAAATTTAGTTGTACTAAAATTTCAAACTTAAATTCAAAATCGATAAAAATGAATCAATCAATCGATATGTGTTGCTTATTCATCAACCTTAATTTGCATATTTTCCCCATAGTTGGGAGGGCCTTGCATATTTGCTCTATTTGCCCCGTAGCTGCTTGCCTCCTAGCAAATTTTTTTTCGATAAAGAGAGTTTTATTGATCTTAGAAAATTACATCGAGAAGATACAATCATACTAAGACCACTCCCGGCCTCTGCATAGCTAGGATGCACACAGCCTAAAAAATAAAAGAAAAAAAGAAAACGACATGGCACCAAATCATATCGGAGCGAGCTACAACACACAACATAATCTTCAGTTCCATCCACCCCATAGCAACACTTGGACTGCAATGCCCTCCGAACGCAACGCCTTCAAGAAGGAAACGATACGCACGCGCACCGCCATTGCCATGATCCAACCAATAAAGGACAGACCATAGGTTTTCACCCTGGAGAGCAAATTCCTCGAACTCCAGACAATGCCTTCAACAAGGGAGCGACAACAATGCCACCATTGCCAGGTACAACCAGCTAAGGCCAGACTTAGGGATTACTCCCCGAAGTCGAGGAACCGGTACCAAACATGCACCATCAAATCGAAGTCCCCCAGTGCTGCCTCCCCTCCTTTCCGAGCCAATGCCGCCATACCTCCCAATCTTGACCAACTGCAATCGGCCACGAACTCCACGACAAGCAAACCTGCATTAGACGAGCCACCCCACGATGACAGTGTCGCGAGATAGACAATAGGCACATGCCCAATGTCCGCAAGATCCATATGAATAGAGGTTGAGTCGGCCGAGTAAGCGATTCCGTGAGTCGATGCCAAGATGTCTCCAGCCATCGGACCGGTATAGCAGCCTCTGACTAAAGATGAAGACAACGTCACGAGAAGTAGCCGCAAAACCAACCGGCGAGACGACGATCCAGATGACCAGATCCAGATCCGGCCGCCACCGGAGCCGCTAGCCGACGCAAAAGCCGCCAGCCAACGCCGCAACGGCCGCCGCCGGCCACCGCTAATCGACCACCGACGACGGCCACCGGCCGCCACCAAAGGCCACGGCAGAGGGGGCACCGACGAGCTGCCGCCACCAGCCGTGGGCATTGCCACCGCACCAGCCAAGCCACGCCGCCGCCTCACCGGCAGATCCGCCACCTCACCTCCGGATCCGCCACCTCGGCGAATCGGCCTCTTATACCGACCGGCCGAGGGACGCCGGTGAAGGAGGAGGACGCGCCACAGGCCGCCCCAGCCACGCGAGGAAGGAAGGGGAGGGAGGATAGGAGGGGAGGGAGGGGAGGGAAGGGAGGGCCGCCGCCGCTGTGGCTAGCCGCCGGTGGAGATGGCTTGGCTGGAGGAGTCGTCGCCGCCCGAGCCGCCCCGCATAGGACGACACGGGGGCCGTCTCCAAATTAGGTCCACTCAACCACCAAAGGGTCTCCTCCTAGCAAATATGCTCCATTTTAATTTTTTTAGGAAGATTCCTTGGTTTTGATAGGTAAAAGGACATTCATGCCCCTCCTCTATTGTGTAAGTACCATCGTTGCTGCCTTTCACTGTCGCCGTTCTGGATGCGCAGCCATCAAGCTCGGGACTTCCACCGTCGGTGCTCACATATTGTGGTGTTCGGGATGACACTGGAAGACAACTTCTAACGCATTGCAGCTTTGGTAAATAGGTTTCAACCATCATGCGTGTCAAAAGCATCATGCTACCCATCTGCCTCACCACCGTCCACGAGTAGTCACTCCATCAGATCCTGGTGGAATGGCTTGTCAGGGAGCCTGCAATGAAAAAATTGAGGATTTGCCACTATCAACATTGCTTCTTGCTAAGACCCTGTTTGTTTGAGCTGCAGCTTTTCTAAAAGCTACTTCTGTTAAAAGCCACAAAAAACTAACTTCTGGAAAAAGCTCATATCATAGTACAAATTGAGCTTTTGGTGGCTTTTGACTTATTTGAAGGGGGTTCCAAAAGCTGGCTGTTTGTTTGAGCTTCTGACTTCTGAGGCTAAAAGCTGGTTAGAAGCTCAAACAAACAGGGCCTAAGTATGCCACTCTGTGTGTATTACACGTGGGACCATATGTGTATATGACAGTGGACCAGAGTGGTATTTTAGCGAGAGCCAATGTTAAGAGAGGTAAATCTTCAAATCCCTCGCATGCAATCACGGAAAGAAGACAATGGGGTCATCATTCACATCTTATGGAACCTCTAGAAGGAACGGAACAAAGAAAACTTTCGGATGATCTTTATTGTAGGAAACCAATGGCGATAAGTACCTAATTATTGCGTAATGTTGTAGGCTCGTGGGCTATATTGTAGGTTGTAGGGTCTTCTTGTGATTGTTGTTCTTTCGAATAACATGCATGTTTTTTTTTTACTTGATCTCTTTTATCAATGTGTGTAGACCTCTTGTCTAAACTTTAAAAAATCGCGTTGGCCGCACACCTTGCTTGTTCCCAGTCAGATGTGGATCCTTGATCCTCTAGGCCGACTAATTTCTCTTTTTCCTCGGTTGATAGTGTTTACATGTTACATCAATACAAACATGTAAATATAGTTTTATACGTATCAAAAAATATTATCATACAGTTAATTCTATTTTTTTTTGTTGAAAGCATCGTCTGGATATGATTTATACCTACAATGGGTACGATGTATGTGTAGAATGCTAGTCCGTAGCAATATTTTATTTTTTTATAGCTTAATTGCATATATGTTATTAATATATAACATGTAAATCTAACTTTGCACATATTTTTAAAAAATGTTAGCCGACGGTGGCATAGATCCATGGGACCGAGAATATTCGTAGGGGTGCGCGTGGGGCCAAAAAATTTTATATTTTAACCCTTTTAAAAAAATAATTTTATTTTTAACCCCTCGAATTTTTTTTTTCAAATCTAACCCTTTTGGACGCGCCATTGCAGCTGGCGCGGCGTATGCACTCTGACGCGTCATTTCACATGGCGCGGCAGAGGTGCCACGCTGGCAGCCCCGGTTAATGGCCGCCAGCGTGGAGAGGCGTGGGTCCCACCTTGACGCGCCAACCCGCCTGGCGCGTCAAGGCCCTTTACAGAGGCGCGCGCGGGGCTCTCTTTCCTTCTCTCTCCCTTCCCTCCTTATTTTCCCTTCTCTCCTCTTCCCTAAGCAATCACCTAGTCCACTAAAAGAACTTGATCTCCATCCGGGGAGATTTGTTGTGGGGAAAAGTTTTCCTCCACCATGACAGATGATCTCCTCTCGATTAATGTTTTATTGATCCATGTTTGACACATTTTTGATTGCTTTAGGGTTAGGGTTAGGGTTAGGGCTAGATTGTGTTTTGCGGTTATTATTGTAGTATTGATTCTTGTAATATGAATCCGTAGTATATATGTGTAGTTTAATGGTGGTAGAAAGTATGTTGAATTTTATGGAGACTTTATATTTTTAATTTAATGTAGGGAATAATGTTGATAAAGGGAAGGCAAGACTCAAATATATGGATTACCCTAGGAGTAAGGATGCTCGATTCGTTCCTCCCGTTTAGGTTCCACTTTGTGAGCACGACCTTCTGCGGAGGTTCAATATCTAGAGACCACGACATCTGCCGGTAGAGCCTTCTACACTTGTGGTATAAAGCACAATAACAATATCTGATGTTCTATTCGGCCGTGTTGTTTTTTCGAGTGGATTGATGGCCCGAAATGTTCGATCCGAGAATCGGCTCTTTCCTGGCGCCCATGGACACTAAACCAATAAAAGATTTTAGGCGTTGGATTCCTCCTCGTGCAAACCCACCGAAATGACAAATGAGGAGAAGGCGATCATGAAGTCTTGAGGAGAGCAAGACACCCTCCTTTATGTCATTGCGTTGAATAGTCTATCTTAGTAAGGCCTAACCCAGGTGGACTTTATCCCATTCTTCCGTTGCCGTACAATGATTGATGAAGTGTACGCATGTCATTTTCTATTTAAATTAATGTCATTTTGTACTAAATTCGATAACAAAATGATTTTTCCGTAGGATGGCTGGCCTTTGTGTGATTTTCAGGAGTACATTTATGGTCCCAAGTCCTGTTGGCCTTCTAGTGCGGAAGTGGAGGCCTTCCACTCCGGGGATAAGAAATGGCCATGTGAGGAATATCCACCCACTACTTGTAAGTGCGGGATACTAGCCCGTACAGGTGTTGTCCCATCGGAGCTCGGGTATGGATATTATTGTGGTAATTCTTATGGTGATTTTTGGGTACGTTATACTTGCACAGCTCTTTTTTATTTGTTCGTATATTTCATTGCATGTTTCGTTTAATAACTCTTACGGTAAATCTTGTAGGAGGGAAGGACATGTGATTGGGAGGAATATCAGGGGCAACAAGCTTTTGAAGCCAGAATTCTTAACTTGTGCGAACCTGAACGAGAGAATATAGTAGAGAAGAGGAAGGAGAAGATAAGACATGAGCATGGTGTGCTCATGCCGTCCACCAAGGACAAAAAGAAGGTCTTGGATGACATGACGAGGGAGTGTGGCGTGCCGCTACGTGGCTACTTCACCGCTTCAGAAATAATGGAATATTGGAGAAGGTATAGGGGGAGGTACCCACCTGGAGTTGACCCAAAAGAGGTGAAATATCAAAGAGAGGTGGCGAGGCACCAGACGGAGATGGAGAAGGAGCGCGAGCTTGAGCAGTACAGGAAGAAGTTGGCCGAGGGTTCACTCATTGATCTAAATGTCAATTACCAGCCTAATTCATGGGAGGGTTATTTGCAAACGGTTCAGCGCAAGAAGGCGAGGAGGACGGTGGAGATGGATACCATGAGGGCTCTTGTTGGTAACCTGCCTCATATCGTGCCGGATGATGATGACGAGGATCAAGAGGAGTGAGATCGACTTGATTTGATGTCGTTATGTAATATGATAATGAACTTAGTATGTTGCCTCCTATTGAACTGTTGTATGCAGTATTCTGAAAACCTCTGTATTTTATTTGAACAATTAAAAATTAGATGTTATGGTTGTCGTGATTCTAATTAGTGTATCTTTCTTAAAAACAAATTATGTGGTTTTCTGGTGAGTAGTATCTTTAATCGTACCTGCGCTTGAATTTTACGAGAAAAATAAAGTGTTCGTATAGAGAGAAGCAAATTAGAAGGAAACCCATGCTTGGAGGAAGATGAGGCACTCGGTTTGCGAGAATAGGTCAGGCGGCGATGAAACCTTTGCCGCGCCGATGGTATTAGCGCGTCAAGGATGCACCGCCGCTCACCGGAACTCCAAACCGATGGTTGTCGTGCGATTCGGTTTGGAGAATAAGGTCGCGGTAGTAGAACACTGACGCGCCAGTGGGGTTGGCGCGTCAAGTAGGCATTGCCGTTCCAGCTGGATCCCCAAACCAGTGGTTGTCGTGCGATTACGGTTTGCGAGCATCGTTGTCGGCGAAAACAGCACCGACGCGCCCGATGGGGTTAGGCGTCGAGGATGCATTACCGTTCAAGCTGGAACTCCAATCCAGTGGTTGTCGTGCAGTTCTGGTTTGCAGGCATCGGCTGTGCGGCAGAAGAGCACTGACGCGCCAGTGGGGTTGGCGCGTCAGGGATGCATTGCCGTTCAAGCTGGAACTCCATTCCAGTGGTTGTCGTGCAGTTCTGGTTTGGAGGCATCGGTATGCGGCGAGAAAAACAGCGACGCCAAGATGGGGTTGGTGCGTCGACCGTCGCGCCGACGTGAGCGGAGCGGCAGTGTTGAGCTGACACGACAAAAGGGATGGCGCGGCAGTGGCTTCCAGCACAAACCGACAATACTCGAGCGATGGCGGGCGCGCCTCAGTAGTTATTTCTTTGCCGTCGTTGTGGCGGTGGCAGCGGTGGCTCTAGGTTTAATACTCCAAAGATGGTTGGGATTTCAGAGGCTTTTGCTCTTAGTCAAAGTCGGCGGAACAAAGCACACATTCGTACGGCACATATGACGTGTGGGGAATGGCAAAATACCAGAGGTTGGGAAAATAGTTGGGTACCATAGTTAAGCTCCATATCATCGAGCATAATGTTATACATACATGCATACAAGTCACAAGCTAGTACATCCATACAAGTCATAAGATAGTACATCCATACATGCATACAAGTCACAAGCTAGTACATCCATACAAGTCACAAGCTAGTACAACTCGAGCTCAAGGCCCCTACAGATAAGGACCCCTTGACGGGCGGATCCTTCCAGATTTGTCTCAACACTTTGTGGCTACCGGCGTCGGCGGCCACGGTCACGCCAAGGCCTCGCGTGAAGATACTACTCTTGGTGGGGGGTGGATCCGCTAGGGCCTCAGACATGGTAGAAATGTTAGATATAACAGAAAACAACAAAGAATTCACGAGATCACTTCGGATGTCTTACCGCTCCGGGTGGGGTGTATCGACTTAGGGGAGCATCGGGCATCCGCTCATCCCGATTGTCTTCTGAAGCCGGGTCGTCGGCGGAGGAGTCGGTCGTAGTGCTGCCAAGACCTTCGCTCATCGACACGGGCGGCACGCAGCGCTGCTTGCGCCACCTTTCGCAGAGTCTCCGTAGTAGCTGCGGAGGACCGCCAACCGTGACGGTGTCGTGCACCGCGTTCCCTTGATAGACGGGGTCCGGTGGCTCGGCGACCGGGCACCGCGATCGGGTGATGACCCATATCCTCTTGGGGTCATCGCACTCATTTTCGAGCCATACGGCGGCATGTCCTCGCCACTCTCGTAAATGGCCAACACAGAAAAAGTGTATTAGCATGAAAATCAATTGAACTTTATAACATGCACACGGTCGTACCTCCGTAAACGCACGCAAGGCACCGCTTTCATGTGCACCCGCATTGCCAAGAGCGACCCCAGCCTCATTGGAGAGGCGTGCCAGCTGCGTAGCCTGTGAAGAGCAACAACAGGTTAATGTAGTGCATGGAAGAAGACGACATAAAATTCATATCCGCGTGGTTTGTAAAGATATGTACCATGTAACGCTGCAGTGGGGCTTTCTCGGGCTGCACACCCTCCCGTGTCAGACGATCGTACTCGTCCGTGATGTCGTCGTCCGAGTTCGTGTCGCCGATGGGGACGTCGGTAAGTGCTGGCTTAAGGAAAAGCCTCGCCGACCGGTGGAGCCAAGCCAAGTACGCGCTGAAGGCCTGATCGCTGTGCATCACTCCGTTGCCAGGCTGCCGCCTCTCCCTCGCCTCCCACAGCTCCAGAGGCTGGCTGTGCATGACACGCCAGTCTAGCTGGCTGTACCTCTTCTTTCTACTAAACCTGCAAAGTTTAGTGAACGGTGTGTTAATGCAAGATTTGAATGAATGAAACAAAATAAATTAATAACCATTATCTCACTTGTGCAGCCTCTGATCGGTCGAGTGAACGGGAGGTGGGGTGTGCTTTGCCTGCGACAAACCGTCGCATTGTCTTACACGGCGGTGCCACTCCACCACGTGGAAGAACACCAAATGACTAACCGCCCTCCGAGCTCCATGTCCCGTGCAAAGTGTGCTAAGGGCCATGTCCTGCACATCCTCGCACGCGGTGGTAAGGAGTCCAGATCACCGCCATCGCGTCACACGCATCTAGCTCGTTCGTGTCTCGCGGTACCTCTGTCGGGTTTCCGCGACCGACTTGATGTTCTTCCAAAGATACATCAACGTGTGCTCGGATCCTGCACGGGCCATGCCTCTGGTCGAATGAAGTTAGAATGACCACAAAAATATGAATATAAGTTTTTTCGGCTACACGCACGCAAGATCGGCAATCGGTGTGGCTCGCCAACCGAACCGCTCGTGCCCACACCGGAGGAGGTAGAGACATCCTCCAAGGCTAGATGTACCAGCCTCGTGCGGCGGCCCTCGACAGCTTGCCAGTATAGCCATGCGAGTGTGGCCGACCCCGAGAGTACGTGGCGATGTTCTCCCACCGCTTGCCTCGGACGGGAGGACACTCCGGTGACGGTGTTGCCGGACGATCCGTAAGAGAAAGTTTGCCACCAAGTGCCACACCCGACACGTCGTGCGTCTCTACCATCATGGGGAGCCTCACCGGACAAAGGGAAGCGCCACGCAGCCAAAGTGAGCTCACCGGGACGTCCTCCTACAAACATACAATTAATTTAAGTAGACGACAACCAAGGAATTTACAATAAACGAAACCAACTTGATGATGCTCTTACTTGCTCCGGTCGTTCTCGTCCTCTAGAGGCCGCACACCAATGGCGCCCTCCACCAAGTCACGTCAGGTGCCGGGATTTAAGATCCCGCACACTGCGGCGCCCTCCAACGGTAACCCGAGGACCATCTCCGTGTCCTGCAAGGTCACCGTCATCTCCCCGCACGGGAGGTGGAAGGTGTGTGTCTCGAGCCTCCAACGATCGACGAGAGCCGTCGGTAGTGGCCCATCAAGGTCCGGCAGCCCCTGCGTGACGGTGCGGGCTAGGTCCAGGAAGCCGGCTCGCTGCAAGTAGGGGCCGAACCTATCGTCCCACGTGAGGAAGATCACGTGGGTACGGGGACGGAGCGAGGGTAAAGTCTGCAAAAAGAACAAACCGTAAATAAGCACTACGATGGATAAAACAATTGAAATGCAAAGAGATGAGTGGATGGCCAAACCTGTTGCTCATCGCAGATGAGCCGCGCACGATGGTCCTTGTCGTACTCTGTCTCAAGAAGCGGGTACTGAGGGTGCGCCATCCTGTAAAATTGAAAAAAAAGGGTTAAATTCCAGCAAAAATATTAGTTAGTTTTATGCAAATATTAAATCGTAATAGACATCGCCATAGTATCTTTGAACATTTTCTACAGCTAGTAGAACCCTTATGCCTTTTATTATGTGTGCTCGCATTGTGCCCAACCCGGTGGCATTTAGAGCATCGGACCACCCCTGGGATAGAGTCGAAATCTCCTGTTCCATATGTATCATCCCCGTTACCATTTGCACGGTCCATCTCTCCTCGAAGCCTCTTTTTTCTTCCGTCGGCCTTTCTTATTCTTAAGTAAGGCAGGATCGGGCCAATAGTCCAATCCACTAAACTCTGGCCACTGCGTGGGATCAAGGTATGGCTCGAAGGTCGGTTCCCATATCTTCAACGATGTGTCTTCGTGTAAAACGGAGACATGTACGTGGCAGATTTGTGGTCTACCCCTCTTACGGAGCAAGCGGTGATCATGTGTGAACAAGGCGCATGAAGCAGCTGCAGAACCTTACACGTGCACTCGGCTTTGACAATGTCCACCTTGTAGTTCCTGCCGCCGAAACGCTCACCCCCCGGATTAGTTCCCCCGGAGGACTTTACATTGTAAACAACTCTACCCGGTGAATCCAAATATGGATTCAATCAAAGAGGCAACTGACACGTCGCTATCCGCCGCGACAATGCCAGCGATACGGCGCCCTAAATACTTGGCTGTGTTTTGAGCATGCACCTTCTTTGTGTTCGACGGGCCACACGTGTGAGGTTGCCTGACACGACTAATCTTCCATCTACCAGTATATTTGTCCAGCCGAGCCCACACACCCCAAAGGCATCCTTGTTTGCAGTTCACCGTGTACCTGACTTTGACGTCCGAATGAGTGACATTGTATGGCCTATGGTGTCTCACCGCATAGTCCATCAAGAAGTACTGCAATTGCTGGAAAGACTCGAATGACATGCCCTTTCGGATCTCTAGATTCTCAGAATCCGGCAGAACGTCGGTTGACAACAAACCGCTCTCACATATTGCCATGTGAGTTCGGCTTAGGTCCTCAAAGGTGGTCACCGTGGGCACATCAACACTAACTGTCGTAAGCTCTCCTCTCCGCAGCCGACAATGCGTACGTTGCTTGTCCTCTATCTTCCACGCCTAAACAAACAACCTCGTCATCTTCTTCGACATCATCTTCTTTCTCCACCTCATCTCCTTCCCCCACCTCTTCTTGTTCGCCTTGCACCCCCTCTCCTTCAGCCATTTCCTCATCATAGGATTCCTCCTCGGATCCTAGAGAAATTTGGTCGTCTTCCACTTCACGTTCTTCCTCCTCGAAAAGTCCATCGTCAAAATCATTCATGAAAAGGCCGTTATCAAAGTTATCAATCGGCTCTCCCACCGCATCCCCAACACGTGCTTCAGATCTGACCTGCCTTCCTCCAACTGTGCCCAACTCCTGTGTCAAGTGCTCAACAGCCTCATCTTCGTCATCAACAGTTTGCACAGCTTGTACGGGTCTTCCTAATGAGCCACTCCCACGAGCGATCTCAACCACCACCTCCCAACAACTGACGTTAGAATTTTTTACAACCTCTTTGTAGCTATTCCAATCCGACTCCGATGAAATCTTCAACATCACGTAGTGTGCCCTAGCCTTCCCAAAATCAAATCTTCCTTGTAACAATAGTTCGCCCTCACCAACCCCACGACTCATGAAAGACCGGCAACGGGAAACTAAATCATTAAAACTCGGGCTCCTATCAAACAATACCATATTTTCCTTCATATTCTCAAAACTCTCCGTTTTCTCTGACGGTACCACCATAAAAAAAACGGACAAAACGATCCATCTACAAAATTTAAAATAACAAATACAAATCGTTTAGACCTATTACAAACATCATTTATACCAAATTTAAATGACATACCCGTACATGCAATTGATTCTACACGTTAATAACACGGACAGTAGATGCAACACGGTGACCACGGTGCTCAGATCGATCTAAACACGACAATATGGAACAAAAACCAAGTTTTTCCTTCGAACCCTAACTATCCAAACCCTACGAAATGCGGTTAATCGAGAGCCAAATCGGAGAAACAAGTTGGAGGATAACCTTAACAGGAGGACGGGAAACGATTTCCCCACACCGAGGAGGCCGAGGCAAGGCGGCAACGTGGGCGGCCGGCGGCCAAGGCCATGTTGGCGCGAAGGCGGTGTCGTTTCGAAGAAAAGAAAATGAAGGCAGCGCTGCTGCTGTCAGAAGGCCTTGACGCGCCAAAGCGGGTGGCGCGTCAAGGTGGGACCCACACTTCTCCACGCCGGCGCATTGACCGGGGCCATGCAGATTTCTCGACGCGCCATATGCATTGGCGCGTCGAGTTGGCATGACGCCCAGGTTGTGGGCGCGCCAAAAGGGTTAGATTTGAAAAAAAAAATTCCGAGGGGTGAAAAATAAAATTATTTTTTTAAAAGGGTTAAAATATAAAATTTTTTGGCGTGGGGCTTGCATCTGACATTGGGCCAACAAATCGAACAACCAAGGTCTTGTTTGTTTTAGTTTAAATTAAATTAAAGGGAAATTTGTTATTTTGGTATAAGCCAAATGATGTAATGCTTTATAATCATTTTTGTGTGATTTTAAATAGTTATTTTTAGAGTTCGTAAAATATTTTTTTCTTAATTTTTTGAAATTTTTTAGACGTATTTTGAGGTGTTATATTTTTTCAAATTAAAATTTTCGAAAACTTTTAGTTGAAACAAGGCGTAGACTTGTTGATCGAAAAATCCGTCGATTTCAAGCAAGTCGACTGGCGTGCGGTCACTCCATATATATATTTAGAAGGCTCCACGACTTTTTGAAAATCGGCTTTTTTGGACGCTCCACGAATATTTGGAAGGCTGATTTTCAAAATTAGAAAACAAATAGCAAAAAAATTCAAAAAAATACGAAACTTGGTTGGTGGCTACCTTTTGACATGACGAACAAGATCAACGGTTTGGATCGATCACTAAAGTTCTCGAATTTTAAAAACCCATCGAAGTTCACGAAGGCTCCGTACACTCGAGTGTACACTAGCAAATCTCTCTCTCTCTCTCTCTATATATATATATATATATATATAGAGTATATATATATATATATATATATATATATATATATATATATATATATATATATATATATAGAGAGAGAGAGAGAGAGAGATCCTAATCTCCCTAGATGTAGAGCTACACAGGTCGGTTTGGGGCTAGATTTGTTAGACCCAACCAGACTGACACTGGTTATTTTCTGGTATTAAATGCCTGTTTAATAACGACCCACCACCCCATCCTCTCTTTCTCTCCTATCACCACCAAATTTGGATCGCGCCCGCCGCCCTCGTCCACCATGCGCTCGCCTCCCGGGGAGGCCCTCAAGCCCCCCCCTCCCGTCCCCGCCCCCACCGGGAGGAGAGGCCGCCACCACTGGCCTCGGCCCGCGACCACGCCCACCACTGCTGCCGACCCGCCCAGCTGGCAGCCTCGCGCCCAGCGCCGGCGCCTCCTCCCGACCCGACCACTGCCCTCGGCAGACGACCACGCCCGACACCAGCATGCAGACCCCGCCCGTGGCCTTGCCGCCCTGACAGCGCCACCTCCCCGACCTCGCCCTCGTCACCGCCTCCTAGAGCCGGCCGCGGCGTGGCCTCGCCTCCCCACGCCCGTCGCGGCCTCGCCCGCCCCGTGCCCTTGCGCCGTCTTTTCTCCGCGCGCCGCCGCCTGCTGACGCACGCACCTCCGCCGTCGCGCCCGACCAGCGCCCGGTCCCGTCCCCGCCTCCCGACCCGCAGAGCGCCGCCTGATCCGTCCTTCTCCAGATCGGCGCCGCCTGTCTCCGTCTGCGCCGCCCACGGCCGGCACCGCCCTCGGCATCCTCCACATTCGGCTGTGATTACTTAGAGATTGGTTAGGGGATTACTTAGGGATTGATTAGTGGATTACTTAGCAAATTCAACGGATTACTTAGAATACCCGCTGTGAAAATGTATATTTACTTAGCATTACGACTAAGTAATGCATAGTAATTAGGTTTTGACTGCTTTTTTACTTTTGTATGTATATGCATAACCGAAAGTAATGAGAAGTAATTGGTCGAAAATTTGGATTACTTTCTTATTTTGGCTCGAGAAATATAAGTAATGAAAAGTAATCCGCTTGAAAAGAAGCAACTCAAAATTCAAATAAACCGACATGCAACCCACGATTTTAGGCGCTTAATGCCCCACGATTTTAGGATCTTGCCTCCTAGCTAATTACTTTCCGTCTTTGAAACATGTTCACTTGATTTACTTTCATTACTTTTAAAAATGCGACCGTTTACTTAGGGTTTGGCTAGCTCACATGTTTATTTGGGAAGGTATATATATATATATATATATATATATATATATATATATATATATATATATATATATATATATATATATATATATATATATATATATAGAGTGGAGCTAAAGGAGTACTTTAGTTAAAGTACTCCCATCTTCACATGGCACCACGTGTCCCTCCCATCCACCCCTCCCCCGCCTCCTCTCCGGCTCTCCTGCTCTCCCCTCTCATTTCAATTTTTCCCAATACCTTCTCCTCTCTCTCCCACTCAGATCCAGCAGCGCCCGGCGATGCCGTCGCGCCCTAGCCATGCCGTCGCCGCCGCCGCCCGCCGCCACGCGCCGTCGCCCTAGCCACGCGATCCACATGATAGTTTTGTCGGCGCCTGTGTCCCTCAACGATCAGACGCAAGTGGCGGCGCCTACCCCGATATGCTAGGCGGCGCTGCGGTCATCTCCCTCAGATCCGGTCACTGGTGCTACCCTCCATCCCCAAGAGGTTCGCCGCCGGTGCCTTGCCTCCACCTCCATCCCCCTCGTTTTAGGCCCAAGGTCGCCAAGGCTTCCCTTACCACCATGACCAGATATGGAGCAGGGCAGAACGTCCCCTCACCTGTGTGGATCTCGGTCGTGGCCATGACCTCTGCATTCGCTCCAGCTCGCTCCAACGGCTCGCGCTGTCGAGTCCCCAGCATAGGATGGGCCGGTTCGTCGTGGTCACCTCGCCGAGTCTCTCCTACCTGGAGCTGGCACATGTCAGCGCTGTCTCTGCCTCCATTGCCGCTCCGGCCCTGTCCGAGATAATCTGGCATTGCTATTGCTCCATCGGGGACGACGACGACGACCCCGGTAGCATTCACATCACTAAGCCCGATCACCATCTTGGTAAACTGGAGACGTTTTTCAATTGCAGCAGCTTTAATAAGGCCGTGTTCCAATCGTTTGATATGTTCATTTGTTGGAACTAGGAGTATGTTCATACTATTTTGTCTTGGAAGAACAGAGTCAGGTAGTATCTTCAGACGAAGAGTTTCTTCAAAATTTGACATGGTATTATCTTCAGAGTTGTCCTATTTTTCTATAAATTCAGAAGCTTTCCCATCCCTTGTTCGGTTTGTAGTTTTTTCCATCCCTTTCCCATCTAGAAATCTGTAGTTTCCCCTTGTATGATATGTAATTTCCCTGGTTCGGTCTGTAATGAGCTAGAAATCCCATCTGTAATGAAGCTTTCTTTGCGTTTGAGGGTGTTATAGTACATATCTTTTTGAGTGGATGTTCAGTGCAATTCATGGAACATTGTAAGAATATGCGGATGCATCTGATGCGAATCATATGATTTCCATTGCCAAGACTGCTCTGAAAATTACAAGGTTCTGACTCCTGTAAATCCATGTGCCCATTACAGTACATATTCGTTTCCCAACTAAAGTCATATGAGTTATAGTAAACGTTGCTTCCCAACTATAGTAAACATTTTACAGGAAATATTTTTTTACTCTGAAAAATAGGTTTTACTGTTTTTTGTATTATAATAAAGTGAAGTAACAGTTATAGTAAACAAAAATTTATTTGGCAAGACCGGTCTATAGTAAACAACACATATGTAAAAACGGTTTGTCCATCGGAGCTCGCAATCAACGGGAAAAGTAGTAATAAGATGATAAATTCACGTAATTATTGCACCATGAGGGGAGCAATCTGATCAAATTTTTATTCGATTTACTATAATTTGAATGCATGTTTACAATAATCTATACATAAGTTTACTATAATTTTTCTGACGGAACCTGCGCGCATGGGGAGAGTGGGAGGGGCCCTTGGGGAGGAGGGTACGCACGTGGGGAGGGTGGGAGGTGCCTTTGGGAGGAGGGGGAGGGTGGAGGGACACGTGGCAACCTATAAATATGAGAGTATTTTAGTTAAAGTACTCTTAAGAGTACTATAGTAGGAAATTAATTTTTATTTGAAATGGTTTACTATAGTAGGAAAAAACATTTACTATAATTCACAAGGAATGTATTTACAAAAGGATGTTTATGAGTTAAAATTATAACAAATTTACAATAACCAACTTTACAATAATGTGCTCATCAATTACAATAATGTGTCAATAAATTTACAATAATGTGCAAAGTAGCTTTAGGAGATGATAAAATTATCATTACGTGCCAGATGCCTTAAAAAACATGAACATGCATGTTCTAGGAGATTCCAGAATAAGGCATTTACAATAATGAGCTAATCAATTTACAATAATCTGCTAATCAATTTACAATAATCCGAGTAAGAGAAAACAAGCCAACTCAGTAGTAAAATTGAGTCCATGACCGAACATGCTTGACCCATTTACAATAATGTGATAATCAATTTACAATAATGTGCTAATCAATTTACAATAATCCGAGCAAGAAAAACCGAGCCAACTCGGTAGTAAAACTTAGTCCATGTCCGAACAACCTATGAGCATAGTTACAAACACCCTGAGTCATCAACGGCATTCACGTCGACTCGAAGCTCCTCGACCAGGTATATGCACACCGGCATCCTCTCCGCGGTTGGCGTCCTAGGATTCTAAAATACGTAAAAATATACATAAAAAACAAAAACTATAGTAAATGGTGCTACATAATTATAGTAAAGAGGAAAAACACTTAAGGCATATTATGGTGAACACATATTGTAGTAAACACACATGTTCACACATATTACAGTAAATACCTAAGGCATATTATAGTAAACACATATTTCGCACATATTACAGTAAACGCCTATGACATATTATAGTAAACACATTTGACATCTTCTAATAAACACACATATTCACACATATTACAGTAAACACCTAAGCATATTACAGTAAACACATACGGTATCTTGTAGTAACACACATATGATCGCACATATTATAGTAAACGCATATGGCATCTTGTAGTAAACACATATGTTCGCACGTATTATAGTAAACACTTATGACATGTTATAGTAAACATACATGGCATATTACAGTAAACGCATATTTCACACATATTACAGTAAACACCTATGACATATTATAGTAAACACATATGGCATCTTATAATAGTAAATATATATTATAGTAAACATATATGGCATCTTGTAATAAACTGAAACAGTACCATCCTAATGGCTTATAAATAGAACTTGGATGGAACTCTGAACAACCTTCTAGATTGAAAATTTTAATTAAATTAATTATAATATGATCATGAAATGGAAATGGCTAAGCACAGTCTTAAAATTACTACATGAAATTCAGTTATGCTACAGGAAATTCAGTTTTGTATTCAGAGACCTCGTATAATCTCGGATCAAGTAATAATGACATGCTTGTTCAAATATGAAGAAACCAGTACTAGTACTATTTAAGCTCCATATGGATATTTGCAGCATAATTTCTGAAACT
This sequence comes from Raddia guianensis, assembly GCA_036346415.1. Lineage (NCBI taxonomy): Eukaryota > Viridiplantae > Streptophyta > Magnoliopsida > Poales > Poaceae > Raddia > Raddia guianensis. Next base: position 53,363,158 of record CM070534.1, read on the forward strand.
AGCAGGTTCATGTGAGAAGACAATAATATCTTTTATTGCTTTATTTCAAGTAAATATCTTTTAATGCTTTATTGTGAACATAAATGTAGTAAACCTCATTTTTACAATAATGAAATTTACAATAATGTGCTAATCAATTTACAATAATGTGCTAACCAATTTACAATAATGACAGGGAAATTATAGTAAACTTGCGTATACAATATTGTAAACTTGCACTCAAATTATCGTAAACGTTGATAAAAATTCGGTTAGGTTGCTTCCCTAGTGCAAGCTATGATTTACAATACATGCTAATAATTTTTACAATACTGTGATAAGAATCTTTACAATAAGAGCGCCATAGCATGAACCATAGAATGGATCATCTTATTTTTGTCACGACTCCATGGCAATATTTTGTAGCTCATTATGTCTGCAAGCAAATTACAATACCTCGGTCGAATCGATTAACTTTTCTCATCACCGTAAAATCATCAAGGAAGAAAAGAAAAGCATGTGTTCGACTTGACCTTACCCTCCGTGATGATAAATCCTACGAGCATAAGCACAGGATGGACCTGCATCACAATGAGATCACAACATTACAATTTTCAGATTATCCATACAAATCCTTGTATTGAGAAAAGCTCTACCGTATTTTGTACAATATTCTTGGTTTAGCCCAAAATAGGGCATTTTACTATTCCAATCCCACCACTCGTCCATCTCCATATTCATACCTACAACACATTGCACGGTATTCCGATCATTAGACTACAATTTCTATGGTAATAAAAATGGATTTAAGCACAAGTCTGAAAAAGAAAGACGTTGATCTAATAACTGTTTCCGACAAAGCAAATATTTTCAGAGCTACATAAAGCAAGACTGTCAGGATGCCGTAACCATTAGAACAAATGGTTCCCGAACTAGATGATTGCTACTAATACGACAAGTAATATCACACAGTCACCAGAGGAGGTCACGAGAAATCACCTGTAGTTCCTGCCCGGCGGCGACGCGCTCTTCAACATGGCACAACCGATTGCGACGCCATCTTCTCCGACAACCAAAGGCGGCGACTAGCTCGCCCCTTTCCTCAAGCATGGGCGGCGACGGCTCGATCCACGGCGGCCCGGTTTACTTCTTCTTCAACAGGACAGTGGCCAGATTGAAGTGACGGCCGGCGACTAGGAGCGCAGCCTGAGCTCGGGGAGCGGCTAGATAGACGCGGGGCTCTTCCACGGCCGGCGCGTCGCCCATCTCCTTCCCCTCAGCTCGTTGACAGCGGCGTGCCACCTTCTTCACGCGGCCAGTGGCGCCCAACCACCGTCTTCCCCACACACGGCGCGAAGGCGGCGGCCGAGGGTAAAGTGGTCGCGTCGGAGGGGAATAATGGAGGAGGAGGTAGCGGCGGCGGATGGGAATAATGGAGGGGGAAGTGGCCGCTGCGGAGGGGAAAAATGGAGGCGGGGCGTGGGCTCGGTGCGGTCGGCGAGGCGGCGGCGCAGAGGTGGGCGAACAGCGGCGCAGAAACGGGCGCGAGGCGGTGGCCTTGTGCGGTCGGTGGAGTGGGCTGGTGCCGATCGGACGAATACCTGAACACCGATCCGACGCGATCCGACGGAGGAAAAGGTGGAGTCTTTATATATATATATATATATATATATATATATATATATATATATATATATATATATATATATATATATAGAGAGAGAGAGAGAGAGAGAGAGAGAGAGAGATATATTGATATATAGATAGCACGGATCTTCTCGTGCTATAGACGGTTTTGGAGATTCTAGAACCAAAAGCGAAGATCGAACCGTCAATCTTGTTCATCTCCATGAAATCAAACTACACGCTAAATTTCAAATTTTTAAGAATTTTTTTACTATTTGTTTCGTATTTTTGAAAACCGAACTTATTGGAGGGTCCACAGCTAATTAGATCTGCGATTTTCAAAAATACGAAACAGATAGTAAAAAAATTCTAAAAAATTTAAAATTTGGCGTGTGGTTTGATTTCATAGAGATGAACAAGATTGACGGTTCGGATCTTTTGTTTTGGTTCTAGAATTTCCAAAACAGGTCTATAGCACGAAAAGATCTGTGCTATCTATAGCACAATAGTCAATCTCTCTATATATATATATATAGAGAGAGATTTGCTAGCGTGAACTCGAGTGCACGGATTCCTCCGTGAACTTCGACAGGTTTTTGAAATCCGAGATGTCTAATGACCGATCCGAACCGTTGATCTTGTTCGTCATATCGAAACGTAGCCACCAACCAAGTTTCGTATTTTTTGAATTTTTTTTACTATTTGTTTGGCTGATTTTCAAAATTAGAAAATAAATAGCAAAAAAATTTAAAAAAATACGAAACTTGGTTGGTGGCTACCTTTTGACATGACGAACAAGATCAACTGTTTGGATCGATCACTAAAGTTCTCGGATTTCAAAAACCCGTCGAAGTTCACAGAGGCTCCGTACACTCGAGTGTACACCAGCAAAACAAAACGGAATAGGACTCCAGGGAGTCAGTGCTCCATGTTTCGATGCCGTTGGATTCATCAAGATTCGTGCACACAAAGTAAATACATGCATAATAACATTTTTACTTACCATTCAAAGGTGTGAATACAATAATTGCACATTAAATTGTTTCTAAACAAGGTACGGAGACATGGACTTCATGGAGTCCCATATATATATATATATATATATATATATATATATATATATATATATATATATAAAATATGAATTACCGTCAGCAGGTTGGAAGCCGGGGTGGGCATTTTTGTCCGTATCCGAGATATCCGAGTTATCCGAATTAAATAGACAATATATTTTAAAAAAGTATTTAGACCGTATTATTAACCTTCATTCTAAAAACAAAAATATGAGTTGTATGGGAAAAAACTGTAATGTATATGTATCTATCCGAGCTAAAAACCTCTATCCGAATGATCCGAATACGATCCGTTTCCACCCCTAGTTGGAAGAGATCATCATATCAAGAACCACCAATCCACCACCATGGTCCATGGATGATGGATGTGAAACACATATAAACACTGTGCTGCGTCGAGCTGCAAGCCTGATCGATCGGTACGGCTCATGTAACCATCAATCAATCATATTTAGCCTCACGCGATAGATGAAGCATCAATTTTATCCATGTAGCTAGGCTTTGCTTGTGTAAGCATACAACGCGTTCTGCCGACCTCTCTTAATAACTTCTCAAGGAGTATTTTCCCTCTACCGAACAGGATCGATATCTCGAGGATAGGTGCGCAGCAGTGACCTCGCCGAGGCCGGTCCAGGGTACAAAAGGGACCTAACGCTAACATATATATCTTTGATTAAAACCAAGGCGGCTGTAAGGACATGTACAACGGTTTATCTCAGTAGTCTTTAAATTATCTCTAAGCAGTGTCATGCCAGATAATTGATGATGTGGAGGAGTGTGTGTGGATAGATATTTGAGTCGTCTTTTATGCAAGAGTCAATTGTACACAAAATTTAAAAAAACTTTGTATGTGAAGAAATTATTTATAAAAACGTGCAGTCATATCTACCATTGTATATTCTGTCTCTAAGTCATCTTTAGTGTTGTCTCTAAGGGACATGACAATAGTTAGATACAACTGCCGTCTTAACCATTGTTCATGCTCTCAAGTGCTATAGCTAGGCAATCCACATCAACGAAGCGCCATGCCTAGGCTCACGGCCTAGCATTTTTTATGTATTTAAAATTCGATTGTTTATTCAATTTTGACTCAAGATCGGTCTGTATTCATCTATATTCGTATCCTGAATAATCTAGATCTGATCCCATATCCAATTTATTCGAATCCAGATTTAGATCCAGGGGAAAAAAATATGGTTGCAATATGGAACGAGCAATATCTACTCGTATCCGACCTGTTCACACCATAGAAAGAGATTAAAAACAGGTCGGATCCAGGGGAAAAAATATGGTTGCAATATGGAACAAGCAAAACAAGAGAAGTGGTCACATAGAAAGAGATTAAAAACACGAGGCAAAATAGTCTTTTCTAATGACACATAGTGCAATAATTGGACAATTGCGATAGTGAATAGAAGAGAAACCACTAAACGATGCTATACTAAAGAGATTTGGTCAATGACATTAGAGGTGGCCAACAAACGAATCGAGCTCGGCCCGGTTTGGGCCCGCTTGTCTCGGTTTACTGTACAAACCAGACCTAATGGGCCGATGGGCTGGGGTCTTGGCCCAGACACAGTTCATATGTCATTCGAAATCGACCCCACAAACTTTGGTAGCTCCAACTTCAACTTTGATTTTATTAATAACTACTTATGAGAATTTTTTTTTGTATATACTCTTATCTCAAGTTTTTTTTTATTAAACCAATCCATTGAAACTATTATTCATGGACGAAAAGTGAGTTGTTTAGGTCATGAAGGATTAACGGGGAGAACCGCAACTTTTCGGAGTCGAGATATTCATTTGAGTCATTATGGGCGTATTTGTCCAATTGACACGTCCAAAGAAATCAATATTGGACTTACCGAATCCTTAACTATTCATGTGAAGCAAACTAGGACAAAAACGAACCGGGCTGGTCCGTCGCCATACAAACCAAACCGGACCAACCCACAGGCCGAAGTTTCGGCCCAAGTTCGGTTTGATGAAGCGAATCGGGCTAGCCTGGTTCGATGAACAGTATGAGTCAACTTGGTTACTGATTTGATGTGATTTGGTTCGGCCCATTTGACACTTATATGTGACATAAAATAATTGTCCTAATTTATCAATCAAAATAACTCACGGATATGTTTACCCAAATTAGTTATTTGAATAAAATAAAAAAGAAGATAGTCTTGAAATATTATAATTTTTGTAGTGACCACTGCCACTCTGGTTTGGGAGATTTGATTATTTGCCACTCTCAACATTGACGCTCGCTAAAATACCACTCTGGTCCACATGTAATACACACAGACGGTCCCATATGTAATACATACAGAAGTGGCATTTTAGCGAGCGTCAATGTTGGAAGTGGCAAATCATCAATTTTTTCGGTTTCGTGGGAGCACAGAGCACTGTAAGAGGAAAAACCCAGCGTGAAGGTTATCTGTTAGATTAGGGTTTCCGGTCGGCTAGTTCACACGGCGGAGGGCACGTCTGGGGAGCGCGAGGAGGAGCACGGGAGAATCGGGAGATGGGCGCGCCGAAGCAGAAGTGGACGTCGGAGGAGGAGGAGGCGCTGCGGCGCGGCGTGGTCAAGCACGGCCCAGGCAAGTGGCGCACCATCCAGAAGGATCCCGAGTTCAGCCCCGTCCTCTCCTCCCGCTCTAACATCGACCTCAAGGTACTAGTACTATCCCCTGCAGCAGCACCGTTGCTACGCACCTACTTCTCGTAGTCGCGCGCGCTGGCGCTCGTTGCGTTGCTAGATTCGGTATCGTGAAACTCTTGTTCAGCTAGATGAGGTTTCCGCGGTGCCGTTCGTGATGTTTCGTGCCGTCTCCTCCCGATTTTTGAGCAATGCTCTCTTAACCCCTTTGTAGGATCCTAGGCAATTCTTCGGACGGGGATATGGTGGTAGATTTGGGGTCTGGGAGGCGAGATTACGGGCCTTAGGCACCCCAAAATCCTAGCTTGAATGGACTTGGTGGCGTCCTATTGCCAAGGGATGTTATCATGTTTTTTTTTTTTTTTCTGAAGGATATTGTGCCGCATGTTTGAGAAGAGCTTGGGCTGCTGCTCGGGGCCTGGGGGATGGTCACTTTGTGGAGAACAGTCGTTTTGTGATCCAGTACATTGAATAAAGAGAATTGTTCTAATATTTGTGCACAGTAGGTGATAAAGCAACGAAATTTTTTGGTGTTGATGATCACGAGATGATGGCTTAAATCTCAGAAAGGAGTGAATTTGTGAAACAGATCTAGTTCCGATGTGTTTTTGCCCATGGATGCTCTGATTGCAGAGGAGAAGGTGATGCCATTCTGTGTGGGTGTGGTTGGATTTCTGTTTGTGGGGATTGGGTAGAAGTAATTGAGTAATATATTCTGTTTGTGACCAAGTGCCGGTATAATAGTTTGATATGATTATGTTGTTGCTCATGGGAAAATGACATTTTCTTAAAGAAGTGACCTTATGGATCCTTTGTTGTTTTATGGCAAATGCAAGCAGGCAATGACAAAGGAATTCTGATTAGAGTGCTGAGTGGTTGGTGCTGCTTGTAGACAATTTTCATCATTGAGTGAGTTTGGTGAATAGGCATGTGAGGATATGTAGTAGTGGAAACTGGGATAGTCAGAAGTGTTTATTGCCTTCAAGAAGTTGCTTTTAGCATCACAATGTTTCTGATTTCCTTGCCATATGCAAATAATTATTTACTGTAAACCTCTGTATGTAGCGATTTAACCACAAAATTACTTCAAAAATAGGGTACATGCTTATTTTTGCATCCGATTTATGTTTTTAGTTGGAAAATATGTACTTCCTCTGCTAAACTGCCCTTACCCTGTACTGCTTTAATTTACTCTCTCATTCTGTCTGAACAATTTCCCTTTCATGATCCATTCCTAAACCAGGGTTGCTGGTGTGGTTTTTTTTTTATAAAAAAAATCCCTCTTTTTTTCCCTCCAGATTTGGAGTTTGAGATGTGTGCAGAAAGAAAATGTAAGTGTATCAGTATAGAGTTGCTTTGAGATGAGTGATCTAGTGTGCCAAAAAGGCTGGTTTGCCAAATTTCCAATCTCAATAAAGGCAAAATTATTTTACCTTCAAAATCTAAAACAGCATCTATTTTGTAACATGGGAGAAATATGGTTTTTTTTTTTTCAAAGCCCCTGTTTTGAGGCAAAGACTAAAACTGCAGATTTTACATTTGGTGCTATTTTTTTAAAAAATAAAAGGGTCACACTGGTGATCGATTTTGAACTGAGATTTGTGCAGGATACTGGTATGTGTAACAGTCATGTAACCAGTCATCATGACACTGCCTCCTTGTTCATCGACATTACTTCCACTGGGTTTTACACTGATGCCTCTGCCATCATTTGGTTGGAGAGACTGGGTGGAGTGACAGAGGGGATATAGGGCAGATAGAAATGAGAGAGGATGGGGATGCCCATATAGGAAGTTTTGTACTACAGAGTATAGACTACAGACCCACAGATGTGTATATACTCGAAAATACCATGTATTGAACAGCTCAGGTGGTGAACATGGTTTTGGGCACACCAAATACCACTTTGAATCCAACACGGGTGCTTGGGTGTCTGACCCAGCAAAGTTTTAGGACTTTAGTGTGCCTTTTTTGCTAGTTCTTTAACGGGACATGTCATGTGCATGAAATGCCATACGTGTGTTTTTGGTTAACTTGGAAAAACCTTGATATACAGCGCAATCATCATCAACTTGTACAATACAAGGCAAGAATGAAGAATGTTTGTAAAGTTTGTTGCATTAGTGCTGCTATTTGAGCAAAACAGTTTAGTTTAATCTCGCACCTTCACATTAGTTAGTGTTTTATATTTTGATACTATCTGATTGAAATCATCTTTGGTACTTTCAGGACAAATGGAGGAATTTGAGTTTTAGCGCAAATGGATTGGGTTCAAGGGACAAAATAAGGGTTCCAAAGATAAAGGGGCCTTCATCTTCCCTGTCACCTAACTCACAGACTCTGCTTCTCCCAGCCCCAAACAAAGTTGCTGAAGTTTCGCCATCTGCAGATTCTGAAAAAAGCCCGCAATCACAGGATGGGAAGAATCCAAAGTTGGTCTCCTTATTTTCATCCTGAAGTCCAATTTATGGAGTTGATTTAACTATTCTTGTTGTTATGCCTTCAGACTCTAGCTTGAATCATAATCTTAAATGGTTATTTATTTTGAAATTCAAACATAAATTCCTATTGATTGAGTACTTCCATTCAAGAGTGAACTCATCTAACAGTATGGCACATCCCACTTATTGCATGCTATATAAATTGCCTCAGATGTCGTCTATATCTTCTGGTTATATAGGATTTTGACCAATGATTCGAAGATGATTTTCACATTTCACACCAGTAGAAATGACCAAGATAAGGATATCTGATATAAATGGTGTTGGTTTCTGTTCTAGTAGATGGGAACAGCATGTGGGTTTAAAACAAGCACTGCTTTCTGGGAAGCAAAATGCAAAGAAAATGTGCACAGAGCTATCAAGAATGTAGATAAACCAAACAGTACATACATAGAAAATATGGAATAAGTTCCACAGTATTGAATCCATACATATTGTGGAAGTGTGGACAGAATTACCAAGTTTTTATTTCGTTAACTTTGAAGAATTAGGGCTACACCATCCCCCCTCCCCACTTCTCTCACAGGCATTTGACCGTGCAATCTTGTTAGGTACAGTTCCATGATCCTTGAAGCTCTTTTTGTACTGAATGATCCAAATGGTTCAGACGTTGCTGCAATTTGCAACTTCATAGAGGTAGAGGATATTCACATTTGCAATTTGATTTCATTATTTTGCAATAGTTGCTTTGTTTCATATTTTTGTCCTCATTCAACTTCCATTTGTTCCTAACTATGTACAATGTATGACTTAGAGCTACAGTTAACATGAGACAATAATTATATGCCCATCACTTGATTTATTTTTAGGGTGAAATTAATATGTTTTCCTGTTCGCAAAATATTGTTTGCTAAGCTAACTCAGGTGAAGGAGATCAGTCTAGCCTCTTTTTAAATGGATAATTATCATCAAATGTTTCAAATTCAATACATTTAAAATGTGAGGCCATGGCCTTGAGTCCATCTCATTGATTCCTACTGGAAAATTTTGCTTTGGATTTTGTATCTTCTTATACCAATGTACCATATGGTGGGGGCTGTCACAAAATAACCGTTTTGGCATGGTCTATGTACACTGGGTTAGGGCTGCCCCTGGGCCAGATCAGCATTCCAGGCCAGGAGATGGCCCAGCTGGCACTGATTCGGCAGGAGATAAGTCTCCTTTTACTAGCAATATTTGTTCCTTATCTATTGTGAAGCCTTTTGGCCGGCTATATATAGACGCTAAGAGGCTGAATAAAGTAAGCAATCATTCTCTACTATTAAAAGAACCTTGTGGTGGTGGTAGTGACTTTATATTCAAATCAAGTCTACCTATTGGATAGTTTCACTTATTAATATCCCGCACCTGCTCTTTCCTTTCATTCTTTTTTAAAAAATCATAAATCATGTCTACCTATTGGATAGTTCCACCTATCCCGTGTGTGTTCTTTCCTTCCATTCTATTAGTTCCGCATCTCCTCTCCCACACCTGCACTTTCCTTTCATTCTTTTCAAAAGATTTCAATTCATGTGTATCAATTGGATATTTTCACATATCCTGCGCTTGCTCTTTCTTTTCATTCTTTTTTTTTTCAATTAGTGTTAAAACATCTGCCGACCGCCCGGGTGATATGGAGTGCTTCCCTCCATTCATCTGCATGAGCCAGCAACAATCTCCACGGAAATTCCCCACGTCATGACAGGGGCATTGTATACTTATGATGTGTCCAGTTTTGTACTTTGCAGAATTTAGATTTTCTTCAGATGAAATTGATACAAATAAATAATGTAAATTGCTGATGCTATGCCTATGTTTGTACCATATATGCAGCAAAAGCATGAGGTGCAACCGAATTTTAGGAGATTTCTTAGTGCGAAGTTGCGGCGGCTCATTGGTGCAAAAAAAATTGAGAAGGTGATGATTGTTTTACCGAAAAGTAATTGTAGTCTGTTCACTTTGATTTCCCTTTTCTTAAATTAGACTATAGTACTTTGCTTGTATAGTTTTTGTGCCTGAATTTGCCTTACTTGTTCCCTCTTAGAATTCATGTGGATGGATTATGGAATGGTGGGACCCTACCAAATCCACATGGGATTTTAGTTCTCCACATGAATTGTACATTCCAAAATCATACTACTGAGACTGTAGTGTGTGGCTTCTTGCATAATCAGCAGCTAGGCTAGTTAGAGACCATATTTCAGGGCCTGCGTTGTTAGATAAGTACTGTGCGTTTAAAGTTAGTTTCTAATTACAGTTTTATTGCTTGTTTAGTTTTTGAGTCAGTTTCTGTCAGTTTTTTATGGTAGTTAATAGCATGGTTAATGTGTTTTCAGTTTCAGCCTGTTTGCTTGGTCAGTTGCACGTTGATTAATAGGATCATGCATGTGCAAGTAATGGGTGTAATGGCCATGATCTGGAGTTACGAAAGTCATGGCTAAGTGGGTCTTTGTAATAGTCTATATATACTAATAAAGACACAAGGAAAAGCTGCCACTTTGCAGCCCAAAACACCTTACCTCTGATCTGGAGTGTATCTAACATGCGTGTTAGGTCTGGAGAGTATTGATGGGAATATAATGAGAATGTGAAAGCCTAACTGAGTTAACTTTGCTGCAGATGTTTTAATTTTAATAAAATGCAATTTAAGATTTAACAGTATGCAATTTTTGCAGTTGGTTAATCAACCCAGAATTTAGATCCTTATAATTGCTTGTCAATATTAGCACTCCAAACTTGATCTTTGGATTGCATGTAAAGACTCAAAATGCAAGTCATGTTCTACATTGTTTGTTTTTATTCAAAATGAATTCCTATTTGAAGTTTAGAATGCTCATTTTTATTATTGGAATGCTTTGGAGTTTGGATCCATGTTCTTGGAATCCCCACTATTGTTTTGTAATTCTTTGTATGTTTAAAAGATGGCAAAGGACTTCAGCTGAAATTAATCAGTGTTGATCTAGTTACATTCTTCTATTTTGGCACAATACAGATTGACAAGGTCTATAGGCTCACAAATGCTTATGCAACAAAAGCTTCATCTTCAATAAAATCCCCAACGCCAAAGCACAAGGATTCAGCCAAGCCACTGAAGGCATCACAGAATCTTGGAATGTTTGCTGCTGTGAGTCCCGCACTAGATGCAGCTGCAGCTGCAGCTGTGAAAGTAGCTGATGCGGAGGCCAAAGCAAACCTTGCAAATGAGCACATGATAGAGGCTGAAAGGATCCTCAAGCTGGCTGAGGAAACTGATTCTCTCCTTACGCTTGCAACAGAGATCTATGAACGATGTATGTCATGTCCATCTCCAGCATTTTTTCTTTCTTGTCATTCCTTTCCATAATTATCTTTCACAAATGATTCAGGTTCAAGGGGAGAGGTACTCACAATATTGCAAGTTGCTCAAAGGGAGTTTTGAAGCCAAATCTATTAGCGACATTTGTTCGTTTGTAAATGGATAGGTTGGCTTTGCTTGGTGTTTTGCCCATGTTGCCCCCGCTGTATAACCCAAAGCAGTTTGTGACGTACTCGGGAGATATTACCTGGGATTTTTAACTTAAGTATATCTCGTGTATCGTCCATGTCCGAATCATAACGTGCATCTCATCATGCCTTGGCCTGTGAGCTACTGCAAGTGTGGTCATGTGTCAGCTGTGTTTCTGGCGTGAGTAAAGACAGAAGAGGGAACAGATGCCTAAGGTAAAGTACCTCTCTTGTATGCTTCACTACTCACTAGACAAGGTTGTCTGGTTGTGTTCTAGTCGATCCTTGTTCTTAACGAATGTGTGAATTGCCGTCGTGGATGCTTAACTTGTAGCCTGTTACCTGATGCTGCCTTCTTTGTGTGGGCGATGACCTTTGTCAAAAGAAAACACCTCAAGGAAAGCAGATTCTTCCATGATTTTGTCCCGTGTGATGCATTTTGCAGACATTGGTCCTGTCTGATTCAACTTAAATCATATTATTAAAAAATTTGAGGACCTCGCAAAGCGATCTGAACAGTTTAAAAATATGTTTAAAAACTGTTTCGAGATTTTTTAGAAACAACACTAAAAAAATCCATACAATGACTGAAGTGTCACAATATGACTTATGAAAAATAATTTTCCAGTGATCTGATTTCACAAACGGTCGTATCAGGCCGCTACGAGCGCACGACAAATATAAATGATCGTTTTACGCAGCGCCTCTCTCTCGTAAGCAATTATAAAGAAAAAAATGATAATTTGTTCTCTCAAATGTTGTAACTTGGGATTTCCGCCTGCAAGTCTCGATGACATGTAAGATACACAGGACAGAGACACAAGGATGTGAAATTGTGAATCAATCTTTTGGGTTGAGCAAATCTTATAATCTTCCGATTATAAATCCTCCCATCCGTCTATGGTTAGGTTATAGTGGGACTGTTTAATTTCAGTCATTTTCGTTTTTTATGCAGTAAAAAATTGTATTTAGATAAACAACCTAAACACTTCTATAGACCATGAAGTTGTTTCTTGAAAAATATTAAAGCTATCTGAAATAGACGCTCAGAATCCATAATAAAGTCCAATATTTAGAAGAAACTTTATATTTCGTGCCGTCTCTATATTTTTAAATAAACCCTCTGGTTAATAAAAACTTGTCATTTAAAATATCAACATGATCTCCAAAATACAACGTTTTCACAACTATAATAGTTTAAAAGTTTCATCCCAAAAACATGTACTACAACTTATCACAACTGGTATTTAATGCAATGCATCTTGTGTTTCTTAAGTAACGTAATCTATATACTATTCAAAAAAATTGTAATTTGTATATTTGATAATTGGCACGCTTACGATAATCCCTAAGAGCATATACAATGCTATGTGCAGCTGTCTATAGCAAACTGCTATGAACTTGAATTTTCGCACGAAAAAGTGTGATAGATTCAGCGGTGAACAACTACTTTTTTCTTTCCTCAATCGTTCCTCCTACTTTCCTTAATCTTCGTGACTGGAATCCAAATCTCCCTGCTCGCTTTCAAGTAGTGTGCTTGCTCCACCTATAAACAATTTTATAGACAACTCATACAATGGTACAATGGTCAAGTAGCCATTTTCTTTACAAACAGCTCCTTCCTACTCACAATCATCTTTCTTCTTTCTTATCATCCACATTAACAAATAGATGACATGGTTTCCATGCTATAGTTAACTACATATATGTAGATAGATTCTTTCTATATCTCTTTCTTTTTCATCCATATATCAACAAATAGATTACATGCTAACTCTTATGAAAAGGCTTTGCGTCTTACGTCGGATAGAGTCGGACGACGTATTCCACATCAGTCCAGTCGCGTGCTTCACTCATGTGCGAATTGCACCAGGCGCACGTGCGGAGACAACATCACATAGGTGGGCTAGACCTGATCAAACCTCGGGTCGGGCTAGTTTTGAGCTTGAAAAAACCCGGGACCAAGCCCGAGCCCTGCCCGGTGCGCTAGGTCTTAGATTCGGGCTCGAGCTCGGCCCGGAGCCCAAAACCTGAAACCCGCCTTGGGCGCGGCTTATCGCGCAGTTACATAATTAAGTTTCACTGTACTCGGTTCATCGGTCTTTTTTTAGAGATTCATCAATAACTCTCTCAAGTTTTGACAGTTATTTTCGAAGGTTCATCATGATTCGCGTATATTTCATATGTATATTTATCAAGATTTATCGATATATTTCTTAAAATTCCATAGTTATTTTCTAATGTTTCATGCTGACATCAGTGTTCCGACAAAAAAAAAACGTCCGATTTGTGTCGCCCATCTAACTCTTATTGAAAATTGACATGGAGCATTGTATAATCTGTCTTTTAAACTAAACAGATATTTGTAATACATATCTTTGGCTGTTGGTACGCTTACGACGAGCCCACGAGAGATCCGCCCCATCGCGTTCCCCTCCTCAGTCTCGTCCACTTCTCCCTCCCAAATTCCTCAAACCCTACCGCCGATCCAGCCCCGCCGCCACCCCGATCGCCATGGCTGCCCCTAATAACAACGACGCCGCCGCCAGCGCCTCCACCAGCGAGGGCACCCCGGCGGTGCCGGAGGAGACCTCGATCGAGGCGCTGGCGCGGCGGGTGCAGGAGCACATGACCCTGGCCTCGAACCCCACCGCCCGCCGCCACAAGTTCTGGGAGACGCAGCCGGTGGGGCAGTTCCGCGACGCCGCTGACTCCTCCCTCACCGACGGCGCCATCGAGCCGCCCACCCCGCTCTCCGAGGTTCGCGCCGACCCCTACCCGCTCCCCGCTGCTTTCGAGTGGCTCACCTGCGACCTCGACGACGACGCCCTCCTTGCCGACCTCTACTCCCTTCTCGCCCACAACTACGTCGAGGACGACGAGAACATGTTCCGCTTCAACTACTCCCCGGCCTTCCTCCGCTGGGCGCTCCGGCCCCCGTCCTTCTTCCGCGCGTGGCACATCGGTGTCCGTGCCAAGGAGTCCAAGAAGCTCGTCGCCTTCATCTCCGGCGTTCCCGCGCGCATCCGTGCGCGCGATGACGTTGTCCGCATGGCCGAGATCAACTTCCTCTGCGTCCACAAGAAACTCCGATCCAAGCGCCTCGCGCCTGTGCTCATCCGCGAGGTCACCCGCCGAGTCCATCAAGAGAACATCTGGCAAGCTGCATACACTGCGGGGGTCGTCCTCCCAACACCCATCACTACCTGCCGCTACTGGCACAGATCCCTCAACCCCAAGAAGCTCATCGACGTTGGGTTCTCCCGGCTTGGCCCACGCATGACCATGAGCCGCACCGTCAGGCTGTACAAGCTGCCTGATGCGCCGCTCACCCCAGGGTTCCGCCAGATGGAGCTGCGGGATGTTGCAGCGGTCAAACGGCTGCTGAGAGCATACCTTATGAGGTTCGTGGTGGCACCAGATTTTGATGAGCTGGATGTAGAGCACTGGCTGCTGCCCCAAGAGGATGTAGTGGACAGTTACCTTGTGGAGAGCCCTGAGACTCATGAGGTCACAGATTTCTGCAGCTTCTACACTTTGCCGTCATCCGTACTGAATAATGCCAACTATGCAACGCTCAAGGCTGCTTACTCGTACTACAATGTTTCCACCAAGACTCCGCTGCAGCAGTTGATGAATGATGCACTGATTGTGGCCAAGCAGAAGAATTATGATGTGTTCAATGCGCTCGATGTCATGGAGAATGAGTCATTCCTCAAGGAGCTCAAGTTTGGACCTGGTGACGGGCAGCTCCACTATTATCTCTACAACTACCGTATTCGCAATGGAATTAAACCATCAGAGCTTGGCCTTGTGTTGCTATAGGCCAGTCAGTGCTTGGGACAGCGTCTGGGTTATACTTCTTAGCAGGTACTCCTTGTGTGGCTGGTTTAGTGTATCTTTGCTGGTTGTTGCAGATGATTTGATTCCTGCCATGCTGATGCTGTAGGTTGCTCAGTGTGCAATCTCATGGTTGCTCATTTTGTTTATTGTGGTAGCGAATCTTCTTTATATGATGACATTCCTTTTCATGGACCCAAGATGATTTGCAAATGAGGAGACTAAAATTAGAAATTTTTTTTTGTTAAGTTTAAGACTATTGTTTTCAGTTAGTGACATTCAGCGTGTATGGCTCCAAGCATTGTATGATGGAAGTGGGTTTACCAAGAAATTTTGATAGAACTTGTGTGTTATGCCAAATCGTCATTGATTAATTGCCCTTGTGTTTGAAGTTATAATTGTAGGGTTGTCTCAATGCTAGGGCATTCAGCATGTTTTTCTTCAACTCTGCCCCCAAATTTGTATGCTTTTACTGTATGCAATTTTTTATTTAGTTTTGATGTGCTTTAATCCAATGTTGCCATCGTATGAGGTGGGTTATGATGTTTAATGGTTTGATACTTTGATGTGCCTACTTTGCGCACCCCCCCCCCCCAGTAATGTTGGTTCATTTATTGCAGCAATAAGACACGTCATTAATGTAGTTTAAGGCATGTTATTTTCTGTGTTTTCCTCAAATCATCGCACTAAGATATTGTTGATTTATAGCATTCTCCATTTGAAAACATACATCATTCTGATGCCCCTTCTTAGCGGAACACTAGCTGTTGAATGTGCCTGAACTCATCATGCTTGTTAGCCTTGCATAATAAGGGAGAGTAACATGACAAAATGAAGGGCTGATCTTCCATTGAACTGAAATGAGTCGGTCACTCCAAAGCTGAGTTGATCCCTCTTTTTTTTTTTTTTTTTAATGAAGAGCTGATCCAACTGTTCAAAAGTGTCAGCTGCTGATCTATAATCGTAGGCCTGGCTGAAGATGGTAGCGGTTATAGGCAGAACTGCAGTAGTGGTTTGGTACCGTTTTGTCATTCGTTGTTACCGTTATAGCAGTCGATTTCAATCTAGGCATCTTCTCTCCTCTAAGCACATCTATTTGCTGATGTGGTAAAAAAGGGAAATTCCTCAGGACGGGATCCCGTCCGGGCGGGATCCGGAAGGGATCGCCCCCCCTCGCGCATTGTGCAGAGGAAGGAGGAGGGAGGAGGAGGCTTACCTCACCGCCGTCGCCCTCGCTGCCGGCCGTTTGGGTTAGGGTTCGGGGTTAGATTTGAGCCGGGGAAGGGGACGGCATGGCGGTGGGTGGGGCTCGTCGAGCGCGGCGGTGGCGGCGCCCGAGCCGGGAGAGGAAGGTGGTGGTCGGCGGTGGAGGATCGCCTCACCCCTCAAGTTAGGGGGTAATGACAACACGGCCAGCGGAGGTCAAGGTGGAGTGGCCGTGGCCATGGAGGGCGCCTTACCGCATGGAGGAGGAAGGCGGCGGGGTGTGCGAAGCAAGAGGTGGAGCGAGGGGGGCGCGAGTGAGGAAGACGATCCCGTCGGGGTGGGCTCTCGACGGGATACAGTCGTGTAGTCGCCTCCGGTAAAAAAGCCTAATTTTTTCCTAAGCACCTTGTCGACGGTTGAGATAACGATCTCAAGTCGCTAAGGTTCTTTAGAAGTGAGATGGGAGACACGCCGAACAGAACGAACAACAGCGAACAGGGAGACAGGGGTTTTTATCCTGGTTCAGGCCTCTCAAGGAGAGATAATAGCCCTACGTCCAGCCTTTTCTTATATATATCAAGGATGATTACAAGAGCTGGCTCGACGAGACGAACAAATCTCGGCGAGATTATGGTGTAAAGCTCTAAGCCAGATGCTAAGACGTAAGTTCATGTAAGATTGACCAGATGCCCCCTAAACGCCGTAGGGGCTTAGTTTATATAGTGGAGAGCAAACCGACCTACCGAGGGAATAACGGGCCGGGCTAACTACGAGTACGTAACGAACTCGATGTGCCAAATATATCCCGAGACAGATAAGGCATACTCCTAGTCTTGAGGATCACGGCTCCTATTCCAATCCGGGAAACCAACGTCCGGGTCTTCACGTAGCCGCGCAGAACTCTTGTTCGAGACGGACTCAAACACGATTCCTTAGCCATTACGCACCGTGCCAGCCTGGGAGCTATTCGGCAGGATGCATATGGGCCAGATAGAACCTTCCAGGGAGCTGGGTCCTGATAGGCTGTTCGATTGGGCCGTCAGGGAGTGGGCCACAAAGAATGGGCCGTAATTTTATCCCGACGGCTAGCCCCGAGACTCAAGTGGAAGGACTCACTAGAGCGGGTCATCCTCTTGAGACTCCAAGTCACGAAGAAGAGGGTATTTTTCCGCTACAAAGACGCGTGCAATAGGCGATCGAGCAGTTACGGTTCAACCGAACAAGTCTGTCGGGACCGAACAAACCCGCCCGGCGCCGAGCAACTCTGTCGCGTCGAACAGGGAACGACATCTGTCCGAGCAGAGTACCCAGCCCTCGATACAGAAATCAGAAGAAGTGATGTGAACCATTTCCTTGAGGTTGAACGTCATCAAGAAGGGATCGGATTCTTAGTAGTGAAGAGCGTACCACCGCATCCGGTAAGATCAGATCTTTCGGGAGAGTGAACATAGCAAGTCGCGAGACGGACTCGTGCTGCTGCATCCAGGCATTCAGATGCCTAGGAAAAGATAGGGGAACCACCTCTCGGGTTAGAGCTTGTCCGAGGAAATAAAATTGCGCTCTCGAGCGAATGTCGCGCTTAGGAGCGAAGGTGATGTGCCCCCAGACGTAGATCGTGTGCCAGGAGCAGACAATGCATACGAGGGGGAAGGTGACCCAGTCCTCGAGCGTAGAGCTCGCCAAAGGAACCAAGTAAGGAGATCTAGTCCCCGAGCACGGAGCTCGTTAAAGGGACCAGAAAGTGCGACCAGGCGAAGACGTGCCGTAGAGAGCCCGCGCTCCAGCGAAGAGTCGCCGGCGAGTGATCCACCCGAGCACGGAGCTCGTCATGGGACCGATGTGCGCCAGGCGAAGAACCGCCGTCGCGAGGTGAATCACAACCCGATGCGCCAGAGCCGCAAGAGAACGTGTGAAATCAACGCTTACCCATGACGTATTCCTTGCGGCGGTGTTAGCGTTGTCTTCGCAAGTCTGTAACCGACGCTGAGTGCCCATTGCGATGAGAATCGGCTTACGTGGGCTTGCCCGTTCGATGAGAATCGACTTACGATGGGCGGGACTCACAGGGGCGACTACCTTGACTTAGCCGAATCGTGAAGATCGATCGGGCAAAGGCAAGAAATCATACGCGGTGAAGTGAATCGGTCCCAGGCATGCGCGAGCAAACCCGGAAGAGAGGATGCGACATCGGTTTTGGTGGGAAGCACGAACCTCGCCGCGACCATCACCGGCGTCGATGTTCTCCGTTCTGTATTTCCGCGAAGACAAATAAGAAACGAGCCAAAGGGGAAAAGAGAGCAAGAACAGTTCTAAGAAGAGCAAAGCGAGTTTTGAAAACACGCAAAAGACGACCTACCGCACAAGACATAACTTTTTCGCACGCCCCGATAGCGTTAGTGTCACCTCGGCGAATCGCGAACCGACGCTAGAGTGTCCGCTGCGATGAGAATCGGCTACGGTGGGCGGACTCCGTTGGTGGTGCATTGCTCCGGATTACCGTGCGAAGGACGTAGCATGGATAAAAAAGGCGTGTCGGGCAAGTGCAGCCCCACGTGGCTAAGACCGCTAACCGGGAAGGCGATCGGGACCTTAGCCGCAGGAAAACGTCGGGCGAAATCTTATCCGGGCATGGACCCGCAAAGTTAGTGTCGCCTCGGCGAGTGCGGAACCAGCGCCAGAGTGCCGCTGCGATGAGAATCGACTTACGCTGGGCATGTTCGCTATGATGAGAATCGCTTACGGTGGGCGTAACTCCATCGGTGGTGCACCGCTTCGTTTAACCGAGCCGCATGTGTCGTCGCCAGATAAAGACATACTCAGACGCGGGGGCGCTACGGAACGAAGACCAACGAGGTTTTGGAAAACCAACGCTAAGGAAAGGAACGAAAAATCGAAACGTCATCGGGTTGCGAAATTCAGCTCAAGTCCCAACCGACCGAGTAGAGCGATCCTCCGAGGAGCCGGCCGAAGCGACTCAAGACCGCTGAAAGGCCGCTTGAATCAGAAAGCGAGAGTCGACCGAGCGACTTTTCCGCAAAAAGAGCAAAGAAAAGACAAGGACGAACAGAAACTAAGAGTAAGGCGAACAGCGCTAGAAAGTTTTAAAAAAACCGGTAGAACGCTTAGCCTAACTCTCAGCCCTCGTTGTGCAGCTGCTCGAGTACCTGAGTTGTCGAACTCGAACAGGTGTACAAGAGAAAGAGCGACGCTCTAGTCCCCGGTACGGACGATGCATGAAGACCTGAACTTGCGACTTCAAGCACGTGCGTAGAGAGTTAGAGCGACACCCGTATCCTGACCAACTTGTTCCAGGAACTGCTCGTTAACGTATGTTAGGCGATTCCGAAGGTAACCGAACAAGGAAAGTGCCTCTTCTGCGGAGGGCTTACGAGAGCAGGCTTTGCCAAGTGGTTGTGCCGTGAGCGGTAAGTGCCTCTGCCGCGGAGGGCTTACGAGAGCAGATTTAGCCGCAAGGCTGGATGCCGTGTTACGCAACTCTGAGTTTAGGAACTTGTTGAAACCAGATACGGGCAGGGAAACCCTGAAGATCGCGGAGCCAAGAATTCGCAAGACCGGGCAGCCATCAAGTGTTACCAGAGAGTAAGGTAGTCTAAGAAGACAAGTGGTGAGAAGAATCATGCGGGGTCGCGAACATTCACCGTTCAATGGGTTGAACTTTACATGGCGACCAAGAGACTTGGACGAACTAAGGCGCGAATTTGAGAAAAAGCGAAGCTAGGAAACGAAGACTTACACGAGGAACCGACGAAGCCGGTCGATGTTTCAAGTCTTGTCGACTTTTTCGTCATCCACCGCCAGCGACGACCACAGGATCCGGAAGGAGTTTGATCCATCCTCGAGCAAGGAGCTCGTCGCGGGACAGACAGCGCCGGCGAAGAGCTGCCTGCTGAAGTTGATCCGATCCCGAGCACGGAGCTCGTCGCGGGGCAGACACGCCAGCGGCGAAGAGTCGCCGGTGCGAAGAGATCCACCCGAGCACGGAGCTCGTCATGGGTGATCCAATTTCGAGCACGGAGCTCGTCGCGGGATCAGACGCGCGCGGCGAAGAGCCCGGCGCTAAGTGATCCAGCCTCCGAGCACGGAGCTCGTCGCGGGGACCAGACGAGCGCCCCGGGCGAAGAGCTGCCCGGCGCGAAGTGATCCAGCTCCCGAGCACGGAGCTCGTCGCAGGGACCAGATCTGGAAGGTGATCGAGATCGAAGGGATCGATCCGATCTGGCAGAGGAAGAGACATCCTGCCCTTCTGAGTCGTAGTCCTCAGAAAGAATCTTCTGGTCGCTGATAGAGTTCGACATGCTCGATCTGCGAATCCCCACGGTGGGAGCCAACTGTCGACGGTTGAGATAACGATATCAAGTCGCTAAGATTCTTTAGAAGTAAGATGGAGACACGCTGAACAGAACGAACAACAGCGAACAGGGAGACAGGGGTTTTTATCCTGGTTCAGGCCTCTCAAGGAGAGATAATAGCCCTACGTCCAGCCTTTTCTTATATATATCAAGGATGATTACAAGAGGTGGCTCGACGAGACGAACAAGTCTCGGCGAGATTATGGTGTAAAGCTCTAAGCCAGATGCTAAGACGTAAGTTCATGTAAGATTAACCAGATGCCCCCTAAACGCCGTAGGGGCTTAGTTTATATAGTGGAGAGCAAACCGACCTACCGAGGGAATAACGGGCCGGGCTAACTACGAGTACGTAATGAATTCGACGTGCCAAATATATCCCGAGGCAGATAAGGCATACTCCTAGTCTTGAGGATCACGGCTCCTATTCCAATCCGGGAAACCAACGTCCGAGTCTTCACGTAGCCGCGCAGAACTCTTGTTCGAGACGGACTCAAACACGATTTCTTAGCCATTACGCACCATGCCAGTCCCGGAATTGTTCGCCGAGGATCGTATGGTAGATAGAACCTTTCGGGAAATTTGCCCGATAGGGTTGCTCGATTGGCCGTCGAAAGTGGGCCACGGCAATGGGCCGTAATTTTATCCCCGACACACCTACTTAAGCATCTACATCGTAGATCATGAGTTTCAGCGATCCAAAATATCGATCGAATATCCTCACCCTTCTCAAGCGTGTGACGCCTAGCCAGTGCTTGACGGAAAATTGTGGTTGATATCGATTATGTCCGACTATTGGATGAAAGGTTTGATTGTGGGCTCATGGGTGGTCCCACTAGGGCGGACACAAAACAATGTGGCACGTATTGCCTGATGGTTGGGCTATACGTGTCCGCAGAAAATACTTGGTACCACGTTGACACTTATTGCCTAATGATTAGGCGATATATATGGCATATGTGCTCATGTTGACATTATCGTCTTAAGTGTTGGATGAAAGGCCATAATGTGGACTCATGTTGACACCTATCGTATAGCCTCTTTTATCTCATGGGACATCATTAGACAATGCCAGTATAAGATTCTATCATCCAATGATCTCCCTTTAACGGTGTGTAAATACGATTTAAACACCATTTTTAAATAACGAATAATAATAAATATAAAAAATGAACAAGCAGCTACCAAAGCTTGGCCAAATCTACTAACGGTCTGACTCCAAATTCCAAAGCCCATATCTAGACCAAGAAGTATAGATTACCCTTTAACTCATTGAAAGATATAGGATACCCTTGAACTCTAAAACCGGATAAAATACAACTCTTAACTTTGCAAATTAGGTATATTACCCCTCCTGAACTTTTCAAAAGGTATAGAATAGCCTCTTTAACCAGAAAAAACCCTGTTTTAGACACAATTACAATAGTTTGGGCATAAATAAATTTGTTTGGACTTCACAAGAAGGAGCGGTTTGAGAAATTTTCCATGATTGAACAGATATTCCAAAGTCAAAAAAAATAACACAACATGACAAACATTCTCCATTTAAGTCATGTTAAGTTTCAAACAGTCATGTCCGGTACAAGGCGTACAACAAATATACAAGTCCCCACATCCATGTCCAGTACAAGGCAAACAACAATCATAACAAGTCCCGAATATCCATGTTCATTATAAGCCACCTAACAAACATAATAATTTGAAGTTCATAAACCAACTAACATATTGCGTCATGAACTATTGTTGTTAATGGAATCTCTAGGCACCATGAAAATATTGGGCACAACTCTTGCTCTCTTTCTAGGAGTTGTTTTTTTAGGCTCATGAGTACTAGCTTGAGCCGATGCCTAACCAGAGGATACTTGAACTATAACCCTAGAGGCTACTTGAGATGTTGGTAAAACAACCTCTGAATTCATAGTTGCGGAACCAACATTACGTGTTGTCACACTAGTCTCAACTATAATAGTACATGAGGATGGCATGCCATGCTAGGAAAAAATTAGAGCAGTGTTAGGATTGTTGAGAGTGATAATAAATAAAAAAAAATGCATTCTGAGCACTTACATTTTGGTGTGCATAGAGTATATGTGTTTAGTCTTGAGTTGGCATGCATGCATTTTCTTTTCTTTCCTTTGCTTGTAAAGCTTTGTTGTGATGCTGCTACCACTTGATGTTCTATAGGAGCAATTCCATTGAATGTACCCGCAATTGATTCTTTTATTTTTAGAGCAAGTTGATTTGTTGTGACCACTTTCTTTGCAAAAGCTACATCTAACGATAGTGTCTACCTTGGAGACTTTTGTGGTTTTGAGATTCTCATGTGGATCTCTTGTCCTTACTTTTTTGACTTACCAAACATCCTAACATATTTTGGTGCATGTGGTTGTGGATGCACTGACGTATACCAGGTATGCATCCCTTCCAAAGGTTGTAGACAATACTCATATGTCTTTGTGAAGTTATCGATCCAATACAATGGTGCTATGTACTCATATAACCTATTGGTTGTGAAGTGTATGCAAGATATAGCATGACAACATGGTAAACTTGATAACTACCGACACCTACAAGAGCATGTTTTATCCTCTAGGTTGACTACAAACCTTTGGTCATGGTATTTGACCTCAAAAGCATTGTTGCCATTAGATATTGCATGACAAAAGCCAAATTAGCAATGTATGCATTGAGTTTTCTACATATATTTATTTGACATCAATTTATGCTTGATGCTCTATGGCTATTGGAGTGGTTGTTGGTGCCTCCACAAACACCTCTGCAACACCACCTTCGCTAACCCAATTTGACATCGTTTGTCATGCATTTTCATCCACAAAAATCCTGAGACCATTTGCTATTTTCTTTTCATGCAAACAACTAATGCAACAGCATCCCTTCTACCACAAAATGATCTCTAAGATGTCTAAACAATTATGGTGATGACAACTTGTTGCGTTCTAAATATGACATGCCTACTGAGCCTCCATGGTACTGTAAATTCTTCCCATCATGCACAAATCGACCATTGAAGTGAAATTTAACCAGAAGAGTTCCAAATACATCCATGCAGCTGGAGGAGGAGCCTTTGATCGGGTACAACATAATGCACTAACTAGGTGGGGGTGTTGGTGCCATTGCAGATGCTGGAGGTGCTGGAGGCAGGCGCCACCGTAGATGGTAGAGGCTAGAGACGAGTACCACTAGAGATGCTCGGTGCTGCGGAGGAGGCGTTGGGAGGTGGAAGGCGCGACGCCGGTGTGTGTTTGTGTGTGCAAGTGTTGGATAAAGACGGGGTAGCGCCGGTGTAGAGGCTACGGGGTAGGGCATAGGCGCGATGCCGGATGGAGGCGGGGTAGGGCATCGACGCGACGCCTAGATGGAGGTAGGGCAAGGTGCTGACGTGATCCTTAGATGGAGGCGGGGTGAGGGATCCAACGGTCAAGCCGACACGGCGGCTGAAGTCGGTGATAGCCGGATGAATGGCTAGGTAACCATAGGTGTAGTCGTGGAACACGATTTGGAAAAGAATCCTAGAGTTAGTGAAGGGGTGGAGTCAAAACTAATTTGATTAGGCTAAAGGATATGATATACCTGGTTTGTGTAGTTAAGGGTTGTTTTTTAGTCGGTTTTAGTGTTTCAGTGGTATTTTATATCTTTCAAAAAAATTAAGAAAATAATATACGGTTTTTTCACGGAGAAAGAGTATCCCTAATAACCTCTTAATTGCATCCGTATGAATAGTACTCGTATTTTAGAGCGTGGGATAGAACTATTGTTTGGAACTTTGGATGCTCTAACGCGTTCCTCCCGCACACCCGACGCTGCCACCCACTGGCCACTGACCCACCCCCACAAGTCCACCTGCAACGAGAACGCCACCGGTAGCGAGCGCAGCACGTGCAAGCCGGTGGGGATTCAGGCCGCAGGGGCACGAGCGCACGAGCAGTCGAGCGGGGCCGAACCCAGGAGAGTTCTCCCCTCCCCTCGTGGTCGCCTCGAGCCCTCGACTCCTCTCGGCTCCTCTCCTCCACTCCGCCCCTCCGAAAAAGTTCAGTTAAAAAAAAAAAAGAGGGGAAGCACGCCAATCCCACGCTCCCCTGGTGTTGGATCGGATCGGCGGGGCGGGCGCGAGATGTGGGAGTCGGTGGCGCTCACGCTGGCCGGCGCCGCCGGCAACAACATCGGCAAGGTCCTCCAGAAGAAGGGCACCCTCATCCTCCCTCCCCTCTCCTTCAAGCTCAAGGTTCGCCCCTTCTTCTCCTTCCTCCCTTCCCTTCCCTTCCGTTCCGGATCGCGGCGGCTGACTCCATCTCGCTTCTGCGCGCGCGCAGGTGATTAGGGCGTACGCGCTCAACAGGCTCTGGATCAGCGGGTTCCTCCTCGACATGTGCGGCGCCGCGCTTATGCTTACCGCGCTCTCGCAGGCACCGGTGCGTTGACCACTCCTCCGCTCCCGCAGGCCCCAGCCGCGGAGTCGCCGGACGGCTTGGCGCTGATTGCCGGACGCTGGCGTTTGCTTCTCTTCGCAGGTCTCCGTCGTGCAGCCGATTGCCGGCTGCGGCCTCGCCATACTCTGCGTCTTCTCCCACTTTTATCTCAAGGAGGTCATGAATGGCCTCGATTGGGTGGCCATCACTATGACAGGCCTCGGCAC
Source organism: Raddia guianensis (assembly GCA_036346415.1). Taxonomy (NCBI): domain Eukaryota; kingdom Viridiplantae; phylum Streptophyta; class Magnoliopsida; order Poales; family Poaceae; genus Raddia; species Raddia guianensis. The sequence continues at coordinate 53,388,522 of CM070534.1, forward strand.
GATAGGTTAAACATATTCGCAACCTCCTCCGCGCTGCATGTAATGGCGACAGGATAGGAATGGAATTCGAGCAGACATTATTCATGATCATATCTTGAGCCTAGTGTCCTTGGGTTTGACTGGGTGTGCGTTCTCTAACTTCAGGAGTTGGTGTTGGAGGCGAGGAGCAGAAAGTGGATAAGATTCCCCTTTTCAATATACCTTGGCTAGTGCTCTCCATTGTCATCTTGTTTGTAGGTACCATACTCTGTGCTGCATTAATTTTTGTCGCATCCACTAGAGTATGATTTCTACTGAGAGATTGATTTTCTTCCTCCACCATATGTGATATTCATTCTGCTTCAATACTATGAACTACCAACAAGAAACAAGAATTCTATATAAGTTCTGCATTTGCATCTCTATAAATTATGTTTGTCCTATACTCAATTCTTTCTTCCCCACAAACCTTCTTGCTGAAGCTTAAAAGTGTGTTTTTTTCTAATTTGTTGCCATTTGACTATATATGCACACGAATATGAAAACATGAGCCAGTTGTTAGGGTGCTAAGATGGTTTTATCATTTTTTATTTGTTGACTTGAATTCTAGCTTGTGATTGATGTCAAATTTTAATGGTGTGTATGCCAATTAAGGTTCTACTCAATACTTGGCTTCATATCTACAAAAGGCAAAGGCGTGAACAAGAGTTGGTGAGCATTTTTGAAATTTGGAATTTTTATTTGCCCATAGCAAGAATTGACACCTTGCATCAATACAGACTGGACCTGAAGTGATTGAGGAGATCATATACGGCTTAGAATCAGGCATTTTGTTTGGGTAATTTCTTACTATCCATAGTTCCATACGCTCTCATCACTGTGTTTTGCAGACTTCCATCACTGAGGTCATGAGGTCGTCATGCATGACTTCAAATTAGGCTTTTTTCATCCATCACTTCTTAGTTCATACTGCCTAATTCCATCGGGGATCTTTTATTTCTTTGAATCATATATGTATCATGATTCATGAAATGCAAATGTTGCTTTACTGTGTCTCAGGGTCTTTTTTTAGTTTACATTTATTTAATGACAAATGTGTGGGGACGACTTATAAGTTACAATTGTATTTCATCTGTAGGATTTCATCAATCATTTCTAAGATGGGATTTGTGATGTTTGAAATGGGCTTTCCAAAGATTGTTGTTCCAGCAGCCATTTCTGGTAGTGTGGCCTGCAGTGCTGTTGGATTTGTTTATCAGGTATACCAAGCTTCATGAAGATGTGCCTGCCTGCTTCATACCTTGCACTGTGGGCTTGATATAATTTATACTGTTTGTGGTCTTTTTAGAAAACATATAGATATTGATAGAACTCTTATACTTTGTTTATGATGCCCACATGTTGAAAAGTAGGATACACCACATGGGGGATCAGAAGAGTGTTAATGCCTATGTCTGTGAAGCAGGACCAGGGCACCAGGCTTGTGAACTGTGAAGTGGTCGGTGGGTTGCACTGTGGGGTTAGAGCCTTGGAGTCAGGGCATAAAAAACTTGTAAAAATGCATAAGTGGAGTATGATCCACATAGCTCGGTCATGCCACATAATCTAATACTAACTATGAGGATAGAGGTATAAAAATTTTACTTACAGATGTCATTACTCGCTCGGCGTTGATGCTTTTTTTAAAAAAAGAAATACTCACTCCGGTCACAAATATTTGACGCTTTTGACTTTTCATGGTCTCCAAAGCACAACTTTGACTGCTAATTGCCGATATAGTTTATCTATAAAACCTATTAAATTTTTAATGGTTTTGAACTACTTTTCAAACAAATCTAGGCATGTTATTTCGATCTAGCCAATCAAATATTTTGAAAGATATTTATAGCTCAACTTTCAAAGCTTTGATTGGCGCGTATCTCAAATGTCAAGAATTTGTGGCCGGAGGGAGTAACGTCTGCCTAATTTGAGACATTTACATGTTTGCTTTATTTTGTTAAATTTCACTAGTATGTTGTACCCATTTGATTAAATACATGTTCAATATCTTCCTTGTATAGTCATTTTACATTGATTTTGTTCTGCTTTCATTTTATCTTGACAAGTAGTTTTGCAATGTTTTTGTTCTGCTTTCATTTTATTTTCCACTATAATGGGATATTTCGTTTGTGCAGACTCGGGGTCTCAAGCATGGGAGGGCAATTGTTGTGTCCACATGTACATCAGTGGCATCTATTGTTTCTGGTGTTGTAGCTGGTATGGTTGCACTTGATGAACATCTTCCAACAACTCCCACAGGACGTTTCTTCCTCTTACTTGGATGGTAATTTTTATATGCTATATTGTGCTTTTATTGTGTATTTGTGTTCTTGTTGTTGACTGATATGGACTTCTCTTTAAATACAGTACGTAACTAATATAATGCTGCACCTAGAGGTCGCTTGAATCCATCTAGATCACACTCGTGCCACATAATTATTGTTGGTTTTACGTTGATCCTGATAAAAATCCAGAAAGATCTTAATTAGAACAGTAAGGTTGCTGGTTTGTAAATTCAACTTTCCTGAAGTAACTAATGGATAGTGGTGGATAATCAACATGATATTAGGACAATATTGGCAGTGTTGTACTGGAGGCATCTCTTCATTGACAAATTTCCATTGAACAAAAAATGTGTCTTCCCTCTTTGTGCTTTCTGCTTCAATTTGGAACACTCCAAGCCCACAACTTTCAAGTAGAACATTGGTTGCTACAAAAGGAACTGAAGAATTAATGTTTCTTGCAGGTTCTTCATTATCACGGGAGTGATACTTCTTGTTACTTCAACTCGATTGATTGCACGTCTTCCTAGGTCTGCACAGAAATTTTTGAAGAGTAATGTGGAGCGTACCCACAGCATCAGGAGGCCTGGCTCAGCCCGAGGGAAGGACCCCATCCCAACCACAACAATCCATGCATCGTCATTACATCTATTAACCTCACCAGCAAAGGAAAAGGCTTAGGAAAGCTGCTGTTGGAGCAGGATTCTTTTTGTGCCTCAGGTCCTCAGATGCGTCATGCCATTGTCTAACTGAAATGTTATGTGAATGCAGAAATGTAGAGTAGCATGTTCAAAGTTTGGGTTGGTTACTCATACACTAGCCTTATAGGTCTAACAGAAGCTTGGAAAATTTGCTGTGAATTTTGGTCAGCTGGTAAGTGTTATATTCGTTTGTTGTGTTATTCGTATTCAGTATGCATTGCTTGTTTGTGTCTCAGGAAGTTTATGTATGTGTGGCCTCTGTTTTTCCCCATGCTTAGCTCTGTGTGAATTGGAATTGCATATTTCGCCTATTCATTGACCGTGGCAGACATGGCAGCGGGGGATTAGTGTCCTGTCTCTGTGAATTATAATTGCAAATCTCGGTTGTATACTGGTATATATGGTATGACAGGAGCTACCAGCGGCAGTACTGATCGTGTGGCAGCTTGTTGCCACAGTGGCTGCTATAACAGCTGACCGGTTGCTGTAGTTGCACTTTTTTTTTTCGTTTGAAATTACTTGTACTTTCGGTAGTTCTTATCTTAGAATCAAACATTTTTTTTTATTTTTAAAGTTGTTTCTTGACGATGGTTTAGGGTGGTAAAAACCGAAACACGAATTTTAAATAGTGTTAAAAACTGAAAACAAAAACTCACAAAGACCAGCTGTAGTACCGCATCGGTCTGTGGGGGATTGAGATCCTCTTCGGTTATTTTTCTTGGTGTGGTCGTTGGCAATGTGTGCGTCAGTGACTCAACTGCAGATGACAGGATCCGCGTCCGTCTGTGTGGGTGGGTCTGTGAATGCATTTGAGTCGTCTGGTTGGTGGCTAGGATTTTTATTGATCTGGCGTTTGTTACACATGCTCGAGATGTGCAAGGTCCTGGTTCAGGTAGTAGCTCCGCAGTTGCACTTTGCCGACCATACGCACTGAATTCTTAACTTGAAAGGGCCGACAGTAGTAAGCAGTTCTCCAGCAAACAGCTATTGACGGCCGACTGATTCTCGTGCATGTTTGTCTAAGAATGTTTTTTTAACAATTATTACAAGTATTCATTGTTTATCTAGCCTAACATGACTTACATGGGATTATTCATTGCTTATTCATTGCTGACTTCTGAGTATCTTGCACAATTCAATGAGTCCACCGTTTCCCACTGATTTTTTTTGAGTGGAGAATTAAATATGGGATAGGATGATCTCAAAGTTATCTCCAGTCCACACTGCCAGACATGTGGCAAATGTCATATTTGTCCAAATAAAAAATTATCTATATGCAGCGGCTTTGGAATCTCTGTAACCCCAGGTTGGCAGGTTCCAAGTGTGCTAGGCATCTGGATAAGCTTGCATGTGCTATTTAGAAAAGATGTTAAGCTTGCAGGTGCTATTTAGACGAAAGTGTTTATCTTGCATATGCTTCCCTTCTCTTCCCTTTGTGACAAAACCTAAAAGTATCATCTAGAAACTTCCCAAAGCCTATCATGATTAAATAAATAGCCCTTGCTTGTGTTTGATTAAGATCTTGTTTCAACTAAAAGTTGCTGAAACTTTTAATCTAAAAAAGTTATGACCTCTTGAATGACGTCTTAAAAAGTTTAAAAATTATGAAAAAAATATTTTAGAAATTTTAAAACCATAAAAATGACTAAAAAGTATTACATCCTTTGGTTTATACAAAAATGATAAATTTTCATTTCATTTCATTTAATTTAAGCTGAAACAAACAAGTCCTAAGTTGCTAGCTAGGCATAGTTTTTGTCCGGCCTTTGGTTATAGCCAAGTTAGGTCAACAAATGTATGTATTTTTATTAAGTGCTGATGGATAAGTTTAAGGGTTGCTGATGGATACGTTTAAGGGTCCCTTCACATAAAATCACCTTGGGCCAGCATGTGTTGCCCAGTGCTAAAAGGGTCAGAGATTTTGTAGGTGGAGTTGCCCGATTGACCCCTGTGCTGCTGTGCATCTTTAGCCAGGGTGGGGTGCCAACCTTGTGTACGGAGTTCCTTGTCGACTGGCTATACAGAAATTAATTTCGCCCTGATATTTTCACTAGCTATACGAAAATCCATATCATGAATCATGATAAGTGAAATTGGATGTTTTTGGTGCGCACGCCGACGCGATGATCATTGCAGGCAGCTAAATCACAGGTGCTTTATTTTCTATCCTTGTTTACGCGGAGTGTTTTAATTAGGCGCTATGTTTTTATTTGCTTTATTTGCTCTCCTATCCTTTTGTTGATCCAGAATTTTACCTTTGAGGTGCCACATCGATACGCACCACACTAGCGATGATCATTCTTAAGCAACATCACAAAATAAAATTTGAGCTTGATTGAAAGCAATTTTTGAATTATATGTAAGTTCCTATTTTTTATGGATTTGTTGATTTTTTTATCTTTTGAACTCTTGATAATTATTTCATAAAATAAAATATTTTTCATTTTGTTTTTGAAATTGGACAAGGCCCTGTGTCATGTGCCATCTTCCTCCTAAGAAAATCAAACTAATCTTACGCCTCGTTCCTCCTAAAGAAAAAAAGGTGAAACCAAAGCAACAATGTGCTGGCTAGTACATGGATTGTCTCTAGATATTAGTTTTCCTTATCCGGCAACATCCCATGGATATATGATTGAAATTCAGAAAAATGACCAAGTTTAGCGGAGCGGAGCGAAGGCTACCACTGAGAGGCTTGGATTGGAGCGGAGCAAATCATTAGCAAACTGGATCTTAGCTCGCCACCATCTATATATATACCTCTTCTAAGCTGCATGAGAAAGAACTCACTGTAATCCCAGTTGTTTTGTAATTCCCTCGAAAATATTGAATTTGTTGCCCTAGGCTTGTTTTTTTTCTATAAGAGTTTTTCACATTAAATCCGTGTTTTTTTTATTTCTTTTATTTCGAATCTACTTCTTTACTTTCGTGTCTACCAATTTATAACAGACTTGTTCGTCACTACCACTTGCTGATAAAAGCCTTGAAATCCTATTAACCTCTGCCATGCACTATTGAAAAACCATCAAGGAAGCATCATTGTCTTGTACGGCAAGGGTTTCCTAAGCACAAGATAATGTTTCCCGGGAGACAGCAAAAGAGCATGCACCAAGCAATAAACCCTAGACGGATGCAAGAGGGAAAAGGACAGGTGGAGCGAGAGAGAGAGAAGAAGGGCATACAACGACAAGGACAGGGACTAAAACGCACACAATAAAAACCCAGTAGATATTGCGGATAATCGAAGGGCCAAACTGCACTTTCTCTTTTCTTTCCTGTTCCTGCCTGCTTTGCTGTGCTTGCTTCGTCTACTACTCCAGCTCCCCCCGATAAACTAATCCAAGCGTGTGTACACCCGCACCCGCACCCGCACGGCCATGGCCGCCGCCGCCTCCTCCTCCTCCGCCTCCTGCCCGCCCCTCCCAAACCCTAGGTAGCACGAGAGGCCCCGAGCCCCAGATCCCCGAACCCTCGCCCCGCGCCGATCTGGGCCGCCACCGCTAGATTTCCAGGGGAAAAGCGCGTTTTTTTAGCCCTTTTCCGGCTGTTTTTGGTGGAAGCGTCCGAGCTTTGGTGGTTTTTTTTCCCTCGGGAGGGCTGGAAGATGGAGCCGCGGGTCGGGAACAAGTTCCGGCTCGGGCGCAAGATCGGTAGCGGCTCCTTCGGGGAGATCTATCTCGGTGCGCGCTGCTGCTCGTGCTCAAATTTCTGAGCTTCTGATCCTAGGTTGGCTTTTTTGTGATATGTTTCTGTGTTGTATCTTGTGCATGCAGGGACCAACATCCAGACGAACGAGGAGGTCGCGATTAAGCTGGTCTGTGCTCTCTTGCTGCGGATTATTACTGCCTACATCTTCTTTAAATTGAAGCTTTGTTATACTACTAAGTAGTTTCCCTGTTCCAACCTATGTGTTTCTGGGCATCGGGGTGTTTTGTTCACTGTAAAATAGTGGCACGTTTTAGTTCTACTTTTGATGTCAGTCAGTTTGAGAGTTCCTGTAGGATAGTTGAGAATATGCTGTTGTTCTCCAAGCACATCGTACTTTTTGGGCAGCTCTGGATTCACTGTATGCTCGCCTTAGCAACTCTAGTTCTCCAGGATGAATCATTCGGTTAGTCCATTGGTTCCTGATTGGGCTGATTTGGATAAACTTAAATGCCTTTTTAGGTGATTCCATAGTTTCATTGTTCTGAGCAAATTGATGGTTAATATTAAGCCGTTGAAGCAATTGGATGATATTTATAACAAATCAATAAACGAGAAATAGAATGGGATTGGAGATAAGATTCATATGCTAGTACCTTATAACTTTATATGTTTTTTATATTGAGAATGCAAGGCTATTCATCGTAGTTACCGGTACCATCTTTGTGAAGATGGACATTTAATTAATTTGTTTCTTATGCAGGAAAATGTGAAAACAAAGCATCCTCAGTTGCTGTATGAATCAAAGATCTACAGGATTTTGCAGGGAGGAAGTATGGAAGCTCTACATCATTTGTAAGTTTTATTGAATGTGTGGTAGAGGAAGTTGTTTTGACCATCTTTTATCTGGCAGCTGGAATCCCAAATGTCAGATGGTTTGGTGTAGAAGGAGACTACAATGTCTTGGTTATGGATTTGCTGGGGCCAAGCCTGGAGGACCTATTTAATTTTTGCAGCAGAAAACTATCTCTTAAAACTGTACTTATGCTCGCCGATCAGATGGTATGCATATTGTCAAGTTATTAATTAACAATCCTTGATACATCTAGATTTGTCGTGGCATATGTTTCCACCTTTGGTATTAACACCAACACTTATCCTTGTGTAGAGTGTAGATGCACAAACTAGCCTTTATCGTATTTTTTTGTCCTCCAACATTAGTCTTTTTTCCCTCTTGACTTGCTTTTCTACCTCACTGTATTATTTCTATTTTTTCAAAAAAAAAATCACATTTTTCTTTTGTTTTTTTTAAAAATTCTCACACGTTGTTTGCTGATGGGCTATATGTGATCTCCATTCCCCATTTGTAGATTAATAGAGTGGAATTTGTCCATTCCAAGTCCTTTCTGCATCGAGATATCAAGCCAGATAATTTTCTCATGGGTCTTGGTAGGCGAGCTAACCAGGTGGGTGATGACGCAGTTTTTTTATAAGCATTTCACTTTCTGCTGATATATTTTTTTGGGGTTGATTTACCATTTATGTGTTGCTTTATATATATATATTTTTATTTCAGGTCTATATTATAGACTTCGGTCTTGCCAAAAAGTATAGGGATACCTCAACGCATCAGCACATCCCATATAGGTATAAGGGAAATGACAATAGCTCAGCAATACTGAGTCATCCATGTTTTCTCCCTTTCCCCTGGCATAATCATGTTCCTGTTGGACCATGTCTGGGTAAATTTTTGTGTTATAAGCATAAGATGTTGCTAGGAAGTACACTCTCTGATTAAGTCAGTGATAGTCATATCTCAATCATCTCTTGAGTGTGTAATGGGATGGGAAATTTAATCATGCTGTCTGGTCATGGAAATCCATGTTTTATGTTATGTATACCTTGTCATTAATATTTTTTGTCATCTAACCCTTGTATTCTGACATGCTATATATTGCTGCAGAGAGAACAAGAACTTGACTGGGACTGCAAGATATGCAAGTGTGAACACTCACCTTGGCATTGGTGAGGATTTAAAACTGTACCAGCTTCCTGAATTTTGAACATTATTAACTTGGACCAGTTTGTATATCAATCTGTTGTCGAGTGGGCTGTCACACATACTTGCCCTGCACAGCTTATTCTCTTACTACTACTTTTTGTTCACTTTTGTGATGGCCAGAACAAAGCCGAAGGGATGACTTGGAATCTCTTGGATATGTACTTATGTATTTCCTAAGAGGAAGGTTGGTGTTAATTGTTTGAATCCTTTTGTGCCATATACTGATGATTCAGGTGTAACATTGTTTTCTTTTCAGCCTTCCTTGGCAAGGTCTGAAAGCTGGCACAAAGAAGCAAAAGTATGAGAAAATCAGCGAGAAAAAAGTTGCAACATCGATTGAGGTACCTGTAGTACTTGTAGAAAAATGTCGGCATAGCCAACGACGTGTTATCATGTTGGTTATAATATTTATGTTCTATTTTCAGTCTCTGTGTCGTGGGTATCCTACTGAGTTCGCATCATATTTCCATTATTGTCGCTCACTGCGGTTTGATGACAAGCCTGATTATTCCTACCTTAAGCGGTTGTTCCGTGACCTCTTTATCCGTGAAGGTTAGTTTCCTTTTCATGCCTGAAGAGGTAGTATGGGGAACATTGTTTTCCTTTTCGTACTTAAATAAGTCAATGAAATTTTATTTTCCTACTCCACACTTGATAAAAGCCTGCTGCAACTAAACTTTACTCGATATTGAAATACCGAACATCCTAACTGATTTCAGAAGTTATTTAGGCATATGGTTCCTAATTGGAAGAACGATTTGCAGGTTTTCAGTTTGATTATGTGTTTGACTGGACAATTTTGAAGTACCAGCAATCTCAAATTGCTAGCGCTCCACCCCGTGCTGCGGTATCTTCCTCAAACACCCCCACCAAGAGAAGCACAATTTTCACATGGCCACCTGTTGGGCAGATTTTGATGTCTTGCATTTGTTACAGGGTCATGGTGCAGGACCTTCTGGATTGGCACCACCTGCATTGCAGAATGACAGACAGTCCGGTAATTGATCTACTATAATAGTTCCGTACTAGCATTACTCTTCGTTTTGCAATGTTCTGTTTATAGTTGCCTTAAAATACGAGTATAGTTCACAGACAGACTGGTAATTGATCTACCTTAGTGCAAGGTTCAATTGCTTCTATAACATGACATTGAGCTAGAGGATTAATTTTATTGAGTTTGTATTGAAACAATCACCGAGTTTGTTTTCTTTCCTGTTGAATGTGTTACTCTTCTTAGATATGCTCGTTCATTCATTATTTATCTTTTTAGGTGTTGAGGAAGGGAGGACTAGTGGTTGGTCATCAATGGATCGACGGCGTGGCCCACCCCCTGTTGCAAGCGTGGGGGCGTTGTCTAAGCAGAAAGCGCCTGTAGGAAATGAAGCTCCTGTTTCTAAAGATCCTGTTGTGAGTTCTCTCTCTATTTTCCTTTGTTGGTCTTAGGGCAAATGTCATGGTGATCATAAGACGTGGCAGATGCGACTTATAATTTTTCTAGTCTGACTGAAGAGCTATGTAAGAACGACCTTGAAGGTTTTTGAATAAATGACAAGTACGTAACTTGTTTTTGATAACCTGAAGCTCTGGTTTGCCAAATTCCTAATCTAAATAAAAAACATAAACTTCCATTTTCCTAGTTGTGCATCCAACCTGCACATCACTGCATCGCATAGGACCGAATACTGAAATGCTTCCTTGTTCAGTTCAGTTCTATGGCTATCAAATTTACTCCTATCATTGTGCATGTTTTGGTGTTTTGTATGGGTTGCATATGCTCTATGACTTTGTGACCTTAGGGCATGTTCTCGTCAGCTTATCTTATTTAACTTGTTTGCTTATCTAACTTATTTCTTAACTTTGAGAGCCTTTTAAGTTAAAATCAAGTGCCGAGTGCACTTTGTTTGATTTGTGTTTTAGAGCTCTTATAAAAGTCGACATAGACTGAAGACGAATTAAAAAAAATCAAATTATTTTTAAATAAGCAAAGATAAGTAAATGGGCAAATAAGGCCATTAAGTCAGATAAGCTGACGAGTATTTTATTGTATTTTCAGTTGGTTGTGAACGTTATTGTATTTTTTTTATTGTTGACACTAAGCATAGTTTAAATGTTATTGTATCTATATCAACCCAAAGCATCAGCTCGAAAGCATAATGAAACACCAAAAATTATCCCAAAGTGTCAACTTGAAAACGTAATTAAACACCAAAAATATTGTTCTTTTTATAATCTTGCCACTTCCTTTGTTGTTTTGTTTAGGTGTCTGGTTCTAATTTTTTGGGCCGGTCAAGTGGATCATCAAGGAGAGCCGCTGTTTCAAGTAGCCGGGATGTGTTGGCAACTGATACTTCTGAGCCTTCACGAGCACGTACGACTGATGCAAGCCCTGGGGCATTTCGTAGGAACTCAGGTCCTCAGAGGAGCTCACCAGTCAATTCTGCTGAGCCAAAGCGTTCATCCTCAGGTCGGCACTCATCTAACATTAAGAACTACGAGTCTGCTCTTAAAGGTATTGAAGGTCTTAATTTTGATGGTGACGAGAGGGTTCAGTATTAGCACTGAAGAAATTCGACATATGCTCCTTCAAAATCATAATCTGGTAATAAGCACGGCGTTTCCTGTTGAGTTTTGGATCAGGAGATGTTTGGAGGAGGATGTGGAGTGCTTTTGCCGGATGATGGCCCTCTGGACACGGTAAATAAGTGGTCAGTCTGAGGTGCGTGAAATTTAGTTCGTAATTAATGTGATGGTTATGTAAATGTCATAAATAGCTCGCTTGTCTGGCGCCTCGTGGGTTCATTAGTATGCTATATTATTTCTATTCCTCCGGGTATACTGTCACCATGTCCAGTTACTGTACCTCGGGAGAGCCAAGTGACATTGGTAAAACTTGTGGAACTTGAGCATGTAGATCTTTTTCATCAGTTCACTGAACAAATTTGTCTGAGAATGTTTCTGACTACTAATGTGCCTTGGTGATGTCATGGATACGAGTCACTCGTACGTGTGTGTTATTAAGGATACGGCTCAATGGCCGTATATTGCAAATTATATTTTCTTCACCCTATGTCTCGTTAAATCAAGAAAATTTGACATTTGAACTCGCATCGGTTGAGAAGCCGTGCCGGTTATTTGGAGAATGTCGAGTTCATCACCGATGGTACGACCTTTGATTTCAGGTCTCTTTGTTTCATGGTTTTGTTTTGTTTGATTTCAGGTCTCTTTGATTCGTGGTTTGGTTTTGTTTTGTTTGTTATTTTTGTGTGGACCATTCAGTGCAACCTTTTTTTTATATATGTATTTCTTTTAGGATTTGTGGGATTTTTAAGATCTTTTAAAATATTAATAATTTTGTCGTTTCATACTTATTTTAAAAATCCCTTTAACTGTTACTTTATCAAAAACCAAAACAAAGTAAACCGCCATTTAAAAAGCGCCTTTTTTGTCAAAGGGTGATGTAATAAGGCGAAGTGCATTATTTTTGGCTTGTCTGGCTTGGTAGCTTGTCCGGCTTGGTAGCCTGTTTGGGACTTGTGAGAAAAGAGGCAGTCCTATACACCTGTGGTGAGTCTGGGGATAACCAATGCTATGTCAATTTGTACACTATCATATCATTATTCATAATTTTTCAGTTAATATCTTATTTTTCTCCCTTATATTTTGATTTATACCATATTTGTCGACGGTTGAGATGACGATCTCAAGTCGCTAAGGTTCTTTAAAAGTGAGATAGGAGACACGCCAGAACAATGCGAGCAGAGAGGCAGGGTTTTATCTGGTTCGAGCCTCGGAAGAGATAATAGCCCTACGTCCAGCCTTTCTTATATATCAGAGATGAATACAAGAGGTGGTTCGACGAGATAAACAAGTCTCGGCGAGATCACGGTGTACAAACGAAGATCAGGTGTTTACCAGATGCTAAAAGCTAAAATCAAGTCGTAAAACTCGTTCCTCTACACGCAGCAGTAGAGCATTGTTTATATAGTGCGAAAAACCGACCTCTAGAGAGAATATCGGTAGGGCTAACTACGAGATAAATAACGAACTCGATTACATGCCAAATATATCCGGCGGATAAGGCATACTCTAGTCTTGGGGATCACGACTCTATTCAATCAGAAACCACGTCAAGGGTCTTCACGTGGCAGTGAGAACTCTGTTCGAGACGGACTCAACAGAATTCTAGGCCATTCGCCCGTGCGGTCGGGAAAGGTTTCGGCGAGGATGCATATGGGCTGATAGAACCTTCAGAGAGGACCACAGTAGGGTACATTCGATTGGGCCATCGAGAGTGTGTCGGGATAAAATCACGACCCATTGCCATAGCCCACTCACGACGTCCAATCGAATGTTCTACTAGGGCCCAGCCCCTGAAGATTCTATCGAGCCCATGTGCATCCCGCCGAATGCCTTCTTACCGCACGTGCGTGATGGCCTAAGATTCGGTTTGAGTCCGACTCAACAGTAGTTCTCGCACGGCCACGTGAAGACCCTGACGTGGTTTCCTGATTGAGTAGGAGCCGTGATCCCAAGAATTGAGTATGCCTTATCTATCTCGGATATATTTGGCATGTCGAGTTCATTACGATCTCGTAGTTAGCCAGCCCGATATTCCCTGCAGTGTCGGTTTCTCAACACTATATAAACCAGCCCTACGGCGCAGGTAGGCACGAGGTTTTCGATAATACTACTTCTCAGACACTCATATTCTCACCGAGACTTGTTCGTCTCGTCGAGCATCCTCTTGTAATACTCTTTGATATATAAGAAAGGCTGGACGTAGGGCTATATCTCTCCCGAGAGGCCTGAACTAGGATAAAAACCCCTGTCTTCTGTTCGTTGCTGTTCGTGGTTGTTCGGCATTGACGGCGTGTTCTCCGCTCAACCACTGCGGATCACACCCCTGGTCAGATTTTTATTCTGCTAGCCAACTCGATCAAGCTCGATTCGATTTGAGCGTCGGGCACAACAAGGAGCGACTCACAGATTTACCTGTTTCGGACCCTCGCGAGTAATAGTCCTACTCTGCTGAGCCTTAGCTCTTTTCTCGATTGTGGTTGAATGGGAATGTGTTTACAGGGTGTTTCGAATGCACCAATGCTAGTGCTCGTATGCTCTCGCCTTTTAGTATGCTAGTGCCTCCTTCCTCTCCCCTCTCTCTCCTCCCCTTTTATACAAGCTTTGGGCTGGCGGAGAGAGCCGAGGGTAAGCGTCTGATGCTCTCAAGATACTGACAAGACACGACAGAAGAGGCAACGTGCATTGCCCGTGCATGCGGCGCCAGCCTCGCGTGCCGCAAGTGGCCTCGACCCGCAATCCACCGGTGAGTCTGCGGGTGGGGCCTACACTGCTCCTCTCCGGCAGGCGGCCTCCCAAGCAAACCTTCTCTCTGCGGTCAATTCTTACGCGCCACAGTGACAACCGCTTTCGACTCTGCAGGGTCATTTGTGCGGTAATAATTTCTTCACCGTCTATCCGCGTGATGTCTCATTAAATGCGCTTCGTCTTCGCGAAGAGGGAGCCTTCGTCCAAGACTCATACGCAATGCTCCTGCCGCGAGCCCCACCTCGACGCGTGGGACCTCGCTTTGGTCTCGGAGGGGCTCATACGCGCACCGCTTTGGCGTGGGGCCCTCGCCTCGTCTCGGAGGGCCTCGCCCACGCAGCGATGGGGCCTCGCTTCGCCCACTTTGACGCGTGGGGCCGCACAGCCTTCGAGGACTCTTTGTACCCCGGTATTTATTACACCGATAGGCATGTCTCCCATCTCACTTTTAAAGAACCTTAGCGACTTGAGATCGTTATCTCAACCGTCGACAGAGTGGGCCATTGCAATGGGCCGTATTTTAATCCCCGACATAGCCCCGAGACTCAAGTGGAAGGACTCACTAGAGTGGGGTCTTCCTCTTGAGACTCCAAGTCACGAAGAGGAAACTTTATTGCTACAAAGGCGTTACAACGATCGTAGAAGCGATTTAAGGTACAATCGAAAGCGGGACTCGATCGGGACCGAACAAACACCTTGATCTTGAACAACTCTGTTGCACGAGCAGGAACCGCGTCTGTCCGAAAGCGAGCATTCACCTTTAGTGCGATCATTTGGAGAAAATAGCCGTTGATGACTCCAACGGTAACTTTCTGTCATTGCTTGATGAAAAATGCACATTGTTTTACCTAGCCGTTAAGGTAAAAACTAGCCGTTTTTGTGGCGAACCATTGCAGAGCTGCTCGTTTAGGCCTATAAAAGCACCCAAGCATGCCTGACAGCCCTCTGCTTTCACGCCTTTCCTCCTAAGCCCTAGTTCCAACCGCTCAACATCAACCGACCAAACTCCACCCAAGAACTTGCTCGCCCGCCCCGGGAACGCTATGGCGATTCTTAGCCACTAGCTTTGAGGAGGACTTAGTGACTAGG
Source organism: Raddia guianensis (assembly GCA_036346415.1). NCBI lineage: Eukaryota > Viridiplantae > Streptophyta > Magnoliopsida > Poales > Poaceae > Raddia > Raddia guianensis. Next base: position 53,403,641 of record CM070534.1, read on the forward strand.
GAGGAGGAGGGCCACATCGGCGCCGGTAGGCTGGAGGTCGCCGGGGAGGAGGAAATTCGAGTCACCGGAGGAGAGTTCGTCGACTTGAGCAGTTCACCTTTGTTGGGTTGAGGTCTCCGGCGACTTCGTCGAGCCTTCTTAAACATCGGTAGTTGGAGGTGACAAACCTCAATCCGAACTCCATCCTCCAGATGGCGTTTTGCACACTGCGAAGGCTATCTGGCATCGATCCGCCGGTGAAATTTTCTCCACTACTACACGGTGACGAGGCGCACTCGCCGCTTCAGCAGCTGGGTGCTACTACCTCAAGCTCCGGCCATCGACGACGACGCGCAGTACCCTCGGCCACCGCCGCTTGATTCGATGGGCGTGTGGTGGTCGAGGTGGTTCTACAAAGCAGATGCACGGACAACAAGCTTTCCTTCACCGGAAGGCGCCGGCAAAGGGACACCCATGCATGGCGGAGATGTCCGCCATGATCGGTATTTGACGAGGAAGATCGCTTCCTCGTGAGCCTCGCTCTCCGGGCGGGAGATCATCCGAGACTACACAAATAATGAGAATCATCATCTGCGGAGAAAACCCTATCCTTCTATAAGATAGAGGATGGGAAGACATCTAAGGGAAACACGGGTAAGTGCCTTTAGGACTCAACCTTTACATTGATTATTTCCTCCGAACAGGAACTAGCGATCCCCTTTGTTCGGGCAGAGAAGCCAACCGACGAGTGGGTGACCGAGCGGGTCGACGCCATGCTGAAGGCGGCGAAGAAGGACGGGGAGGTCACCGGCGAGGTGGCCTACACCTGCCCGCGCAACGTGCTTGTCCGCACAGACGAGGTAAATCACTCACGCTCAGCCTGTGTTGCTAGATTTGCACCGTTGTTTAATGCTAATGTCCGCTTCTCAAAACGCGCAGGAGAACCAGCTGATCCTTGGAGGGATCGTGGAGGAGCCCTTCGGGTCTGAGAAGGAGAAGGAAAAGAAAGGCAAGGCCAAGGTGGCCATAAAGCCCAAGGTGGCGGTGAGCCTCTGTGAGCTCGCCACGCCACAGCCACCACCACGTCGAGAGACCACCACTGCGCGACGGAGCGCCGAATGACCAAGCGGGCGCGGTCAACCCAGTGGGAAGAGACCAAACCTCTCCCTCCTCACTGAGCAGAGCGACGAAGAGGTAAAGAACATGACCCTTTGGCTTAGGCGTTACACGCAAGCTCACTCGGGCCATATGGCACGGCTACAACAGTCGCCCGAGAGAGGAGGCTTGAGGAAGAAGTCGCGCAAGGAAAAACTTCTTGCGTTCTTGCGAGAAGAGTGCTCACTCGGCGAGGAGCTAAACTCATCGCCATGAGCACCGGGGACGAGGCGAACAATCCGACAAGGAGCCCCAGGAAGAGGCGGAAGGTTCGGCAAAAAGATCAAGATCAAGCTTTCTCTGGCGGGTATGTAGCAATGAATCTCTTTGACCTTACGAATTTTCGGACCGTGTTGGGCTTGACTAAGTCTTTTTCATCACCGCCGAGAGAGACCGCCACAGACGGCGTCGGCGGCACTCGGCGTTCGTTGCTACCGAGCACCTACGGTGCATCGCGGGCAATAAGTGGCAGACCTCAGGGCAATTTGGCGGCGTGGAGCTCGCTCCGCCAGACTCAATGCAGCAACAGACGCGCTCAAAGACGCGGTGGAGCGGCTGGAGGCGAAGAGGCGGCGCCGCAGTGCCACGGACAATGAGGCCAAAGCGATAGCTCGGCGGTTGCCAGTGGGACGGCGGTATCTCTACGGGCACTCCGTCGCGAGGCGATCCATCCTGGCCGGCGGAGGTGGTCGGCGAAGGCGAAGTTCCCGCCGAGGTACAAGAAGAGGTCCTGGCGGTAGCGCAAAGTCGTCGTGCGATGGAAACTCAATGCCGCCCGGTGAAAGCAAGACCGGCCTTGCCGGCGATCAGGCGAAGGAGTAAGAAAAACGAGGCGGGGAGACGAAGCTTCGCCGATCGCCCCCCCCGGCGAAAGAACTCCGTGGGAAGAAGAACACAGAGATGGCGGCAAGAAGCGGCGCGCCGATCTCATCCCGCCGAAGCGGGCTTCGTGTACGACGGTCTCGAAGACCGCTTACGCCGGGGACTGAAGCATCGGTTGGGCAAGGTAAACTCCAAGACCAAACCTTGTTCAGTGTAGCTATATCACCGCAAAGTGATCGACTTGATCTTCTCCCTCAGGTCTTTAGGGACACCATGGCGGAACTCGAGGACGGTGTTACCATCGAGCGGGCGCCAGTCTTGGCGTCCTCCGGAAGCATCTCGAGACGAGGGAGCAGGCGAGCCCTCTGGCGGCCCAAGCGGGGAGCCGCTGGCGAAGCGAAGAAGCTCAAGGCCGAGCTGACCAAAGAGAGGCATTCCTCTGAGGCTCTTCTAAAAGAAGCCGAAGAGCTTCGCGCGCAGGCCGTGAAGACGAGCACCGCGGAGGAGAAGCCGGGCCGCACGAAGTGGCTCGAAGAGCAGCTTGCCGAAGCGTCCCATTGGCGGAAGGCGCTCGCGGCGGACGTTGAGAAGCTCAAGGCCCAGCTCGCCAAAGAGGAGCTGACCTCCGCAGGACTCCAGGCGAAGATTTCAACCCTGTGGGCTTCATAGGAAGAGATCGAGGAGATGCGCGGGATGGCGGTGAGGGCGATCACTGCAGAGAACAAGGTCAAGGAGCTGGTCGAGCAGCTCAAGACCGTCGGGCAGCGAGTTAGCCAGAGCGAGGCTCTGGCCGACCAGCTGCGTGCCAAGACCGAAGAGGTCGAGGCCATCCGGCGAAGCTGCGACCGAAGCCAAGCGAGACAAGGAGGAGATAGAACGCCTCCAGTGAAGCAGGGAAGGATCAAGGCCAAGGTGAAGTCGTGCGCCTCAAGTTAGAAGTTGAGGAGCTAAAGGAGCAGCTTGCTCCCAAATAGCCACGCGGCTGTAACCCGAAAGGGCCTTGTACCTGAAACTTTTGATTAATGCAATAAAACACTTACCTTTCTTTACGCAAAAAGAGCAAAAAAAAGACAGAGCGAAAAACTAAGAGAAAAGCGAGCAGCGCTAGGAAGTTTAAGAAAACCGGTGGGCGCTTAGCCTAACTCCAGCCCGTTGTGCATCTGCTCGGAAACTGAGTTTGCGAACCCGAGCAGTGCACAAGAGAAAGAGCGACACCCTAGCCCCGATGCGAGCGATCTTTGAAGAACCTAAACTGCGAACTTGAGCACGTCGTAGAGAGATAAGCGACACCCGCACTGATCGACTCGTTCCATGGATTGCTCGTCAACGTAAGTTAAGCGATTCGAGAGTAACCGAACAAGGAAAGTGCCTTTGCAGCGGGGGGCTTACGAGGCGGACTTTGCCAAGTGGTCGCGCCAAGCGATAGAAGTGCCTCTGCCAGCGGAGGGCTTACGAGCGGACTTAACCGCAAGATGGAAAAAGTGCGTATTACGTAACCACGAGTTCGAAATTCGTTGAAGCAAGATACGGGAAGGAAACCACGAAAAGTGCGAACCAAGAGTTTGCTAGGCCGGCGGCCATCAAGTGTTACCGAGAGAAAGAGGTAGTCTTGAAAGACAAGAAGTGAAAAGAACACAGAGGCGCGAGAATTCACTTAAGAATTGGATTGAACTTTACATGGTGCCCGAGACTTGGAGCGAACTAAAGTAGCCAAGTTTGACAAAAGCGCAAGGCTAAGCAAACACACAAAGAGACCTACACAAAGAACTTACGAAGGTGGTCGATGTTCCAAGTCTTTGGTCGACTCTCTCCGTCCTCCATTGCCGGTGAACAGCCCCGGACGAGCAAAAAGAAACGACCGTGAATGGGCCCTCCCAGCGTGGAGTTAACTTGTTGGCATTGGACAAGTTACGGACACTGTAGCGAGCAGAGGTCGCCCGCCTTCAAAGCCCTTGGTCGAACTGACTTGGCAGCATGCCGGCGAAGATCTTGTTGGTAGCGCGCCATTCTGACTTGTGCCCGTTCGCGTGTGCCTTCGAGGTAGGGGTGGAAACGAGCCGAGCCGAGCCGAGCCTGGCTCGGCCGAGCTCGGTCAAAAAACGAGGCGAGCCCGAGCCGGCTCGCTACTTTCCCGAGCCCCAAATGTAGGCTCGGCTCGAGCCAGATAACACCTCCGAGCCGAGCCGACCCTGTCCGAGCCGGGCCACGAGCCAAAGGCATTTCACGTTCAAAATATGGCAACGAGCCGAGCCGAGCCGAGCCAAACCGAGCTCGGTCAGAAACGAGCCGAGCCCGAGCCGGCTCGCTATTTTCCCGAGCCCCAAAAGTGGGCTCGGCTCGAGCTCGTAAACACCTCCGAGCCGAGCCGAGCCTGTCCGAGCCGAGCCGAGCCACGAGCCGCGAGCTATTTTTCCAGCCCTACTTCGAGGAGATCGAGATCGAGTAAAGCGCTCTTGCTTGTCGTCAACCAAGTTGGTGAGCTCGTCTTGGCGAGCCGAGTACTATTTCGGTGGCGGGATGGCTTCGCACCGTGAACCAGTTGGAAAGGAGTTTCCCGGTTGCCCGGTGGCCGTGGTCAGAAACAGCTCAAAGACGAAAGGAACCGTCGACCGAGCCTTGTTGTGCTCATGAGTGCAGCGAACACGCGCGTTGATACCGGGCGATCATGCATTAGCTCGCTCGACTTCTCCATTGCTCTATGGATGTGCCACGGGCGAAACAGACCTTGGTGCCCGGTATTCGCGATATTCTTGGAATAGCTCGCCGGGCGGGTACCGTTATCGGTGATCGACTTATGGGGAATCCCAAAGCGGTGACCACGTTGCTTTTGAAAAGCGAGCAGCCGTTTTGGCGTGAAGAGGCGACCGAGCTCTGCCTCAATCCACTTTGTAAAAGTGTCGATGGCGGCGAGCAAGTGTGTGTAGCCCTTGTACCCCTTAGGGAACGGTAAAGCGGATCCATACCCCATGTGGAGAAAGGCCAAGATGGGGATCGTTTGGAGCTCTTAGGCGGGCTTATGTGCCTTCCGGCGTGAAATTGGTAAGCCTTGCACTTAGTCACGATATCCGGACATCTTGTAGCGTGTGGGCCAATAATAGCCCATGCGAAGCGCTTTGCCGACGAGTTACGAAGGGGCGTGGTTGCCTGAGCACCCTCGTGTATGTCCCTAGAAGGAACACACCCTCTGTTGAGAGATGCACTTGGAGAGGACTCCTAGAGCACCGTGGCGGTAAAGGATGCCGTCCACAAGCTTGTATGGACCAGCCGCCTTATGGCGGGAACGCTCGGCCGTCTTGAGCGAGGTCCCATCTGCTAGGTAACGGACAAATGGCGTTATCCATTTCGCGACTGCTTTCGATGACGGAGACAAAGCACTACTTGTCTCGATTGCCTCGTCCGGAGCGTGATTGATGGCTTGTAAAGGTGCTCGTCGAGCACCCTGCGGAAGCGAGTTAGCGTGAGGATCAAACTTGGATAGGCTGGTCGGCCGAAATTGTCCTTCACAGGCACGAAGAGCACCTCGAAAAATCGAAAATCGGCTCAACTTTACACTTCAACACAGGTATCGCGCCATTGAGTCATCGCAGACCGATACTCCTTGTTAACTCGATTAATGACCACCGTGAATCTCCTTCACGGTCGGTAGTTGGACACCAAGCGACTTGCGCTCTTAGTCCCGCGAGGAGGGCCTCGTACTCTGCAGCGTTGTTAGTCGCCGCAAAGTGTAGTTGGATAGAATACTGGAGTTGCTCTCCTTGAGGGGAGATGAGGACAAAACCAGCCCCGAGTTTCCAGTGCGCGAGCCATCAAAAAACATGATCCAAGAGGGTTCATTAGGTTGCTCGGGAGCTTCCTGGGATTTGGGCGGGCAAGTCCATTCAACGACAAAGTCAGCCAGGACCTGAGATTTAATAGCAGTTCGGGCAACAAATAGAATATCGAATTCTACCAGTTCCATTGCCCATTTAGCTATCTGACCTTGACTTCCTTGTTCCTTAGGATTTCTCAAGAGGAACTTGGTCGGGACCGATGTTGATCTTGGGAAATAATGGCGAAGTTTCTGGAGGACATGAGCAAGGCGTAGAACAACCACGGACCTCGGGGTAATGCTCCTTAGATCCGTGAAGTACCTCGCTCACGTAATAGATTGGCCTCTGTATGCCTTCCCTTTCCACCGTCAAGACCGCGCTCACCGCTTGAGGCATGCAGCCAAGATAGAGCAAGAGTTGTTCGCCGTGTCGCGGGTAGTCAAGACAATGGGTTGGACGGTATTGCTTAAGATCTTGAAAAGACCGATCAACTTCCTCTGTCGCTCGAAGCCATTGTGCTTGCGCAGGCCTTAAGAAGAAGCGACCGCGTTATACTGACGGAAATAATCTGCTCGGAGCGACCATCCATGATAAGGCTCTGAACTTCCTTGACGGTAGTTGGAGCCTGCATGTTTTCAATGGCCTCGATTTTTTCGGGGTTGGCAGAGATGCCATGCGAACCAATCACATAACCGAGCAACATTCCAGATCGAACACCAAATGTACACTTCTCTGGATTTAATTTTATTCGATGCCTGGCGAGGTTACGAAACATCTCGGCCAGGTCTTTTACATGATCTGAAGCATGCTTGCTCTTTACAACTATGTCGTCGACATAGACCTCCAGGTTTTTTCCGCGCTGTTCTGGGAAAGTCTTCTCCATTAAGCGCTAGAACGTGGCACCAGCGTTGCGCAGACCGAAAGACATGGTCGTATAGCAGAAAGTGCCGAAGGGGGTGATGAAGGCAGTCTTCTCTTCATCCTCGGTGTCGACGGTTAAGATATCGATCTCAAGTCGCTAAGGTTCTTTAAGATTGAGATAGGAGACACGCCGAACAACCACGAACAACGTGACGAGGGAGAGCGAGTTTTTATCTGGTTCGGGCCTCTCGGGAGATAATAGCCCTCGTCCGGCCTTTCTTATATATCGAGAGATGAATACAAGAGGTGGCTCGGCGAGGCGAACAAGTCTCGGCGAGATTATCTTGATACAAGTCTTGCGATAAGCTATAAGATGATGACCGGGCCCCTTAACACGCCGTAAGGGCTCTGTTTATATAGTCTTGAGCAAACCGACCTCTGGGGAATATCGGGCGGGCTAAATGCGAGTTAATAATTAACTCAACATGCCAAATACATCCGAGGCGGATAAGGCATACTCCTAGTCTTGGGGATCACGACTCCTATTCAATCCGGAAACCACGTCCAGGGTCTTCACGTGGCCGTCAGAAATTCTGTTGAGACGGACTCAAACATGATTCCTTGGCCATTACGCATCTAGCCGGCCGGAAGGCATTGGCGGAGATGCATATGAGCAGATAGAACCTTCCAGGGGCTGGGCCTGGCGGTATTCGATTGGGCCGTCGGGGAGTGGGCCATGGCAATGGGCGTAATTTTATCCCGACAGCTAGCCCCGAGACTCAAGTGGAAGGACTCACTAGAGTGGGGTCATCCTCTTGAGACTCCAAGTCCGAAGAGGGTATTTTTCCTGCTACAAAGACGTGCAACAGGCGACCGAACAGGTTACGGTTCAACCGAACAAGTCGTGTTCGGGACCGAACAAACCCGTCCGGCGCCGAGCAACTCTGTTGCGTCGAGCGAGAACGACATCTGTCCGAAAGCGAGTACTCGGCCCTCGTCTGATCGGAAGAAGTGAGGTGAATCATCTCCTTGAGGTGGGGCGTCATCAAGGAGGGATTGGATTTTAGTAGTGAAGGCGTACCACAACCGGTAAGATCAAATCTTAGGGAGAATGAACATAGCAAGTCGCGAGGCGTACTCGTCTTCTTGCATCCGAGCATTCGGATGCCTAGGAAAACATAAGCGAAAATAGAGGAATCATCTCTCGGGCTAGAGCTTGCAGAAGCGAAGATGCGCTCTCGAGCAAGCGTTATGCTCGGGGCGAAGGTGATGTGCCTCTAGGCGTGAATCGCGTGCTAAGGCGGACAATGCATACGAATGGGAAAGGTGACCCGGTCCCGGCGTAAAGCTCGTCGAAGGAACCAAATAAGGAGATCCGGCCCCGAAAGCACGGAGCTCGTCGCGGGGACGAGACAGCGCCGGCGAAAACGTGCGGCGCGAGATGATCCGGCCCGAAACACGGGCTCGTTCACGGGACGGATCTGGCGCTCGACGAAGAAGCGCCGGTCGAGGTGAATCACAACCCGATCGGTCGAGCCGCAAGAAGAGCGTGTGAAATCAACGCCTTACCCATGGCGTATTCCTTGCGGCGATGTTAGCGTTGTCTTGGCAAGTCTGAAACCGCGCTTGGAGTGCCGTTGCGATGAGAATCGACTACGATGGGCTTGCCCGTTCGCGATGAGAATCGACTACGGTGGCGGGACCCGTTGGTGGCGCACTACTTGACTTAGCCGAACCGTGAAGGTCGATCTGCAAAGGCGAAATCATCTGTTGGTGAAGTGAATCGGTCCACGAGCATGCGCGGGCGTGCTCGGGAAGAGGATCTGGAACATTGGTTTTGGTGGGGAAGCACGGAACCTCGCCACGACCATCACCGGTCGATGTTCCCGTTCTGTATTTCTGCATAAGACAAACAAGAAGCGAGCGATGGGGGAAAAGAGAGCAAGAAAAGGCTCTAAGAAGAGCAAAGCGAGTTTTGGAAAACACGCAAAAAGCGACCTACCGCACAAGACATAATTTTTTCGGGTCGTCCCCGATAAGCGTTAGTGTCACCTCGGCGAATCACGGGCACCGACGCGAGTGCCCGTTGCGATGAGAATCGACTACGATGGGCGGGACTCGTGGGTGGTGCATTGCTCCGGATTACCGTGCAAGGAAGGGCGTAGCATGGATAAAAAGGCGTGTGCGGACAAGTCAGCCCAGCTGTGGCTAAGACCGCTAACCGGGAAAGCGATCGGGACCTTAGCCGCGAACAAAGCGTCTTGGCGAAATCTTATCCGGGCATGGACCAGCGCAGCGTTGGTGTCGCCTCGGCGGTGCGGAACCAGCACTAGGAGTGCCGTTGCGATGAGAATCGGCTACGATGGGCATGCCGTTGCGATGAGAATCGACTACGGTGGGCGAGAACTCCATCGGTGGTGCACGCTTGATTAACCGGGCTATGCAGGTCGTTGCCGGATAAAGCGACATGCTCAGTGCTGAGGGCGCTACGGGGCGAAGACCAACGAGGTTTTGGAAAACCAGCGCTAAGGAAAGGCGAAAAACTAAAAGCGTCTTTGGGGTTGCGAAATTCAGCTCAAGTCCCAATCGACCAAGAGAGCGATCCTCAGGGAGCCGGCGAGCGACTCAAGACCGCCAGCCTTGTGCCGCTTGAATCGAGCGAGAGTCGACCGAGCAGCTTTTCTGCAAAAAAAGCGACAAAAGACAAGGACGAGCGAAACCAAGAGCAAAGCGAAACGGCTAGAGAGTTTTAAGAAAAACGGTAGAACGCAGCCTAACTCCGGCCCGTTGTCAGCACCGCTCGAGGACTGAGTTTGCGAACTTCGAGCAGTGCACAAGAGAAAGAGCGACCCTAGCCCCGATGCAGACGATGCATGAAAACCTGAACTTGCGACTTCAAGCACGTGCGTAGAGAGTTAAGCGACACCGTATCTGATCGACTCGTTTGAAGCGCTCGTTAACGTAAGTTAGACGATTCGAAGGTAACCGAACAAGGAAAGTGCCTCTGCGCGAAGGGCTTACGAGAGCGAGCTTTGCCAAGTGGTTGTCTGCCGTGGCGGTAAGTGCCTCCGCCATGGAGGGCTTACGAGCGAGCTTAGCCGCGAGGCCGGATGCCGTGTTACGCATGGTCTGAGTTTAGGAACTTGTTGAAGCTAGATACGGGCGGAAAACCCTTAAGATTGCGGAGCCAAGAGTTATAAGACCGGACGACCATCAAGTTTTACCGAGAGAAAGAGAGTCCGAGAAGGCGAGTGGTGAGAAGAGACGCGAGGGGCGCGAACATTCACCGCTCAATGGGTTGAACTTTACATGGCGGCCGAGAGACTTGGACGAACTAAAGCGCGAAATTTGAGAAAAAGCGCCAAGCTAGAAGCGAAAAGACCTACGAGGAACTTACGAAGTCGGGTCGATGTTCCAGCGTTAGTCGACTCTCTCCGTCATCCACGACCAGGCGAACAGCCCGGGATCCGGAAGAATTTTGATCCGATCCCGAGCACGGAGCTCATCGCGGGACGAGACGCGCGCCGGACGAAGAGCTGCCTGGCGAAGTTGATGAAGACATCGGCCGAGAGATCCGGCCCGAGCACGGAGCCGGGAACCAGATCTGGAAGGCGATCAAGATCGAAGGATCGGTCCGATCTGGCAGGAAAGAGACATCCGCCGCCGAGTCGTAGTCCTCGGGAGAATCTCTGGTCGTGATAGAGTTCGACATGCTCGTCTGCGTATCCCGCGGACGGCGCCGGTTGCCGGCGGTTGAATATCGATCTCAAATCGCTAAGGTTCTTTAAGATTGAGATAGGAGACACGCCGAACAACCATGAACAACGTGAAACAGAGGAGGCGGGGTTTTTATCCCGGTTCGGGCTTCTCGGGAGATAATAGCCCTACGTCCGGCCTTTCTTATATATCGAGAGATGAATACAAGAGGTGGCTCGGCGAGACGAACAAGTCTCGGCGAGATTATCTTGATACAAGTCGCGATAAGCTATAAGATGATGACCAGGCCCCTTAACACGCCGTAGGGCTCTGTTTATATAGTCTTGAGCAAACCGACCTCTGGGGAATATCGGGCGGGCTAAATCACGAGTTAAATGTGAACTCAACATGCCAAAATACATCCCGAGGCGGATAAGGCATACTCCTAGTCTTGGGGATCACGACTCCTATTCCAATCCGGAAACCACGTCCCGGGTCTTCACGTGGCCGTCTGAAATTCTGTTGAGACGGACTCAAACATGATTCCTTGGCCATTCGCATCTAGCCGGCCAGAAGGCGTTGGCGAGATGCATATGAGCAGATAGAACCTTCCAGGAGCCGGGCCTGGCGGTATTCGATTGGGCCATCGAGGAGCCATGGCAATGGGCGTAATTTTATCCCGACACTCGGGAGATGCTTATTGGTGATAGCCGAGTAAGCATCAAAAACTCAAAAATTTGGGCATCCGCAATGATCGCATCGACCAATGGTCTATGTGAGGCAATGAAATTGTCCTTGGGACAAGCGGCATTCAAATCGTGTGATCGACACATCCTCCACTTGCCGCCTTTCTTCTTTACAATGACGGGGTTGGCTAACCACTCGGTGTGATCAACCTCACGGATGAAACCAAAGAATGAGACTTGCCAGTCGATCTTTAATGATCCCAGCGAAGTCCGAAAAGCGTCGAAGCTTCGCGAACAGGCTTTTTGTCGGCGGACGGCGGTTTGTGCTCGATGACCTCCTTGGAACTCCGGGCATGTCAGATGGCTCCCAGGCAAACACATCTGCGTTAGCTCGGAGGAAAGCGATAAGCTTCGTTTTCCTATTTGGGGTCGAGGTTGGCCCCCAAGTGAACTGTCTTGGCAGCGTCATCAAGGGACAATGGAACTTCCTTGGTCTCTCCTCCTGGCTGAAGGGAGACCCTAGGGCGTCTTGAGACTTAGTCTGCGAATTTGAAGACCACGCGGCGGTAGTTGGTCGACTAGGGCGAGGGATCTCCGTCGCAATCGAGCGACTTTGTAGTTGCCCTTGGCCGTGATCACGCCGTTAAGGCCCGGTATCTTCACGCAATGGTATCCATGATGGGACACGGCCATGAACTTGCCAAGAGATGGCCGGCCTAGGATCGCATTGTACGCGGAAGGGAAGTCGACCACGTCAAACGTGATCAACTCCGTCCGGAAGTTGCTTGGACTGCCGAAGGTAACAGGCAGAACAATCTGCCCCAATGGCTGAACAGCTTCTCCCGGGACAATGCCGTAGAAAGGCATTGCGACTTCTTTAAGCTTGGAGCGAGGAATCTGCATCTTGTCTAAGACCTTTGCTGATAGCAGGTCCAAAGCGCTCCCGCCGTCGACCAGGACGCGACCAACTCTGGCGTTGCTGATGGTCGGAGCGACCACCAGAGGGAGACGCTGAGGCTTGGTCATCCCAGTGGGGCAATCATCCTTAGAAAAGAAGATAGAGACCTCGGTCCACTTCATCGATTCAGTACGTGGTTTGCCTTTTTCAACGTTGTGGACCTCCCGGCGGCTTCCTTGAGGTCTGCGCGAGAGGTATAAGCCGAGGAGCCGCGAAAATAACGGCGATATGGTTCACGGCTCTTGATATTCGTCATCATTGTCCGATCACCACCGTCGGTGGGCGGACGCCCTTCTTGCCGGCATCACCTTGTTCGGGCAAGGTGGGCATTGGGCCCTTGCCGTTGTAGAAATCCTCGAGCTTTACAGCCCAAGTTCTGCAATGGCGTATGTTGTGCCCGTAGTGCTGGTGGAACTTGCAAAATCGGTCGCTTGGATCTTTCTTGCCTTGTCCGCATCCCTGAGCAGGCTTTTTGCGCTTGTAGTTATTGTTGGGCTTCTTCTGCCCATTCTTGGGAGGAGGTGCGCGATCTATACCAAATGACGGTATTGTTCGCATCACCTTTATTCTTCTTCTTCGGGACTTCTTGTCACCGGGGTTCTTCTTGCTCTTCTTCTTCTCATCCACACCAGTCGGGCGGCTTCGCCCTGTCGAACGCCTTTTATCTTGAGCGCGCTCTGCGCTGTTAGCATATGATCGGCCGCCTTGAAACAGTCGTTAGCGGTCCAAGTCTCGTTGATCTCGAGATCTGGGTGAGCCGCTCGTCGCGGACTCCGTTTTTGAAAGCGCGGACAACAGATTCGTCAAGAGATGTTCGGGATCGTGTTGCGAATCTTAATGAAACGCTTCACGAAGTTGCGGAGGGTCTCCCGTTCATCGAGGATCATCTGGTGCAGATCATCCTCCTTACCCGAGCCGCACGTAACGCTCTCCGGAAGTTGGCGATCGAGGCGTCACAAAGTTGGTCCCATGGTGATGGAACCCTCATGCTTTGATTGAGCGACCACGTCCGAGCGGCATCCTCAAGGACGATCGGGAGGTAATTAGCCATAACGAGCTCGTCACCCCGGCCGCCATGATGGTCAGAGCGTAGATGGAAAGGAATTCCTCCGGGTTACGAGTCCCATTGTATCTCTCCATGTGACCGGCTTGAACTTTGAGGGCCATCGGACGACCTGGCTCGTCGAGAAAGCCCCGCGACCCAAGGCATATGATCGCCACCCTCCCGCGAGAACCTAGTCTCGAGAAGACATTGGCCTGTTGCGCGGGGGACTCTGCTGAGCAGGAAGATTCACTGGAGAAATTCTCTCGGGACAATCCGCCGCTCCTTCCTCGTGGTCGCGACTACGGCGCTCCTCACGAGGGGACCGTCCGTGATCATCACGTGCACGCTTACCCCTGTGGTCGTGACGACTACGGGGACTTGGCGAGCGACGGCGACCACGGGTAGCTTGATCGCGGGCAGTGTTCCTTCGATGGTGACGTGGGTCACGCGATCGGTCAGAGTTGTCCGAGTCATTCCGGGCAGGTCGACTGCGCTGCCTAGAGGAGGTGTTGACTTCGCCTAGAGACTTTAGGCCTTCGGCCAATCGCTCTAGGTTAGAAGCAACAGCGTCGTCCATACGGGCGAGATCGACCTGATTGGTGTATCTGAGGACCGTTGTTATAGCTTCGAGCCGTTCCCGACTCTGATCTATGGGTCCCGGGATCCCTGAACCATCCGCGTTCTGCCCGACTGGAGTCCGATCATGCGGGGAATTGACCCGAACAGGGGAAGCTTCTGCCGGGAGACTTAGCGTCGGCACGCGAGGTGGGTCGCGACGCTGTCGCTTACACCGGTCGCGAAACCGTGCCAAGGTCTGATTGATGGAGGTGTCGAGGCTGCGGCGAATGATATCTTGCTCGTGAGCAGCCAGCGCGGCCTCATCTTGCTGCAGAGCAGAATTAATCTGCCCGATCTCGCCAGCCGCCGCATCCCGTGCAGGATCTCCGGAGGTTCCTGCATCGGCCATGTTGATGCTGCGGGGGCCGTGAGAAGGTATGCTTGACGGTGTCATCACTGTGTCGCCACAGGTGGAATCTACCGACATAGTCTTGGAGTCTGACAGATCTAAACCGTCGTAAAGATTATCAGTTCCGTAGTCATCGTCAATGACGGGAGTGCGATCTGAGGCTATCTCTGCCATATAGGCAGAGACTTTTGCCTCGGATACGGAAAGTGTTTGAGACCGAACGGTCGATCTGAACTAACGAGAATGAGGCGTCTGTCATACGAGTCGTATCCCTCAGGAATAATCTCCTGATCGCTGATAGAGTTCGACATGCTCGATCTGCGTGTCCCCACGGACGGCGCCAGCTGTCGACGGTTGAGATGACGATCTCAAGTCGCTAAGGTTCTTTAGAAGTGAGATAGGAGACACGCCGAACAACCACGAACAACAACAAACAGGAGACATGGGTTTTTATGCTGGTTCAGGCCTCTCAGGAGAGATAATAGCCCTACGTCCAGCCTTTCTTCTATATCAGAGATGAATACAAGAGGTGGCTCGACGAGACAAACAAGTCTCGGCGAGATCGCGGTGTACAAACGAATATCAGGTGTCTACCAGATGCTAAAAGCTAAAATCAAGTCGTAAAACTCGTCCCTCTACACGCCGTAGGGGCCTTGTTTATATAGTGCAGAGCAAACCGACCTACCGAGGGAATATCGGGCCGGGCTAACTACGAGATAAATAACGAACTCGGTACATGCCAAATATATCCCGAGGCGGATAAGGCCTACTCTAGTCTTGGGGATCACGACTCTATTCCAATCTGGAAACCACGTCCGGGTCTTCACGTGGCAGCAGAACTACATTAGAGACAGACTCAAGCAATCCTAGGCCATTACGCCCGTGCCAATCGAGAAGTCGTTGGCGGGATGCATATGGGCCTGATAGAACCTTCCAGAGAGCTGGGCCCTGGTAGGCTGTTCGATTGGGCCGTCAGGGAGTGGGCCATGGCAATGGGCCGTATTTTAATCCCCGACAATATTTTTATCTGCTACAGTGTTGTGTATCATAAATAGTCATCAAATGGGGGGATAGCATTGGTTATTTGGTTATGCCTAAGGTACACCATCTCTTTTGTCTCTTCTCCAGGTTTTACAAAACCGGGTCAAGGCACTGAGCTGCGACCTGCACGGAGGTGGTTAACCGTGGTTGGTTGCAGTTTTAAGCCGATTCTGGTCATGAATTCAAATCTACACCTTGCTGGTTTTCTTCGTGGTTAGCCACATTTTTTATGATTAATCTATGATTTTTTACGGTTAACCGACTGTTTTGTAAACCTTGCTCTCCTCTCCCCCGAACGAATGGAAGCTGTCCATGGTGAATCCAAGGTTTCAATGTGTATCATCGCCTCTCTCTCTCTCTCTCTCTCCTCTCCCTCCCATCCTAAATGATGGTAGATGACGCATCGGTAGATGGTATGCTTTCGAGTTTCGAATGTATGACATGTTGGCTAACGACTAAAAATACGTTGAACACTAGAGATTATGGCGTTGAAATAAACATATGTCACATTTGCGGCGTCCGAACAAACATTACATTATCTTTGTGAACTGAAATAGATTGCACTATTGTTAATTACTCCCCCATCAAATATGCCGTTAAAGCATGAATAATGGGCGTTGATATGCGCGATAGATTTCGAACACCATCTTTTAATCTCTCATGTGTTTAAACAATCGACTGATGGATATTTAAGCAATGTTGACTTCTCTTCCCATACGAAAACTAACTTCCTCTTAATTTCTCACAATGTAACTATCATCGTATAACGATAAATCAGTAAATCACTGCGACTACAAACAAGCGATTGAGACAAATCTACTTCCCGTGCCTCATCTCATGGTGAAAAGTTTCGTCTGTCTTCGTGCCAGAGGATGGCCCAACTCGGTCATGTGCCCTCTCTGCGGGCAGGCGGAGGAATCGGCCAAGCACCTTCTTGCTCTCTTGCTCTCTGCCCTTTCACCAAATATATTTGGCGCAAAAATTTTCAGGATTTGCCAGGACTTGATCTCAGAACAGCGAACACACATGAAGACTTCGGTGATTGGTGGCTTGCAGTTAGATCAGAGATCCCTAGACCGCAGACAAAGCAATTTGATGGTATCGTCGCATTCACTGTATGGAATGTGTGGAAAGAGCGGAATGCGCGAATTTTTGACCTCAAATACTCGCCAGTGGGCCAGGTTCTAATTGGCATTAACAATGACATTGGTAACTGGCTTCGTGCATTCCAGTGTGATGATCATGGATAGACAAAGTCTTCAAAGTTCGCTTTAGCCCCCTGTGCTCAATCTGCTGCTTATTCTGTACAAGTCCGTTGTTTTTTTTTTTTTTCTAGCTGTGCAGTTTTCCACCGTTGTTTTCTTTCTTTGCTTCAACCGTTTTGACGGTTTGTTTAACTCCTTTTTCCTGATCTAATAAAGCTTCGGCAGCGCTCCTGCCTTTTCTTCAAAAAAAAGTTTCGTCTAAATTCTTCTACCCTTCTTAATTCTTGCCATAGACCCGAGGGATCATGTGAAATTCCTGCCATTAGTTTTGAACACAGTAAGATATTATGATTGTCCTCTGAAGAGAGAAGACAAGAACACTGAAAAGGTTACTTCCTTCCGGGTGGCAGGTTCAGCCCATGCAGTCGTCATTGCAAAGCAGGACTTAAACCGTAAATAGTGCGCCGACCTAACTGTAAGCAATTCTTATTTATTGACGAGATGGTTGGGAAAAGAACTCCTGTGGCCACGCTGTTCATCAGTTGTCCAACGTCATTTCTACCACCATTGAAGCAAAGATTCATGCACATCGTACCAAAGAAAAAGAAAACCCTGTGGGTTCATTTCACCGGGGTTTGGTGGCTATCAGTCAAGGGCTCAAGGCATTATGCAATCGCAATCGCAATGTGAAGT
The DNA here is from genome assembly GCA_036346415.1 of Raddia guianensis. NCBI lineage: Eukaryota > Viridiplantae > Streptophyta > Magnoliopsida > Poales > Poaceae > Raddia > Raddia guianensis. Next base: position 53,420,558 of record CM070534.1, read on the forward strand.
GCCGTAAAGCGATGGATGACCCATAGCCGACCACAACGTATGCATCATCAACAGAACGGGAAAAAAATCTTCAGAAAGCAATCCACTTTGTTTCGCTTCTAATGTGCAAGAGTAAACCAGACTTTGGTACAGCATCTGTTGTGTAAATTTATAAGAATACTGAAGCCCAGTGTGGCATATATAAACAAGGAGGAAAAAATGTTGTATAAATTACAGCCATGTGTGAGGTTGACCACACCGTTACTGTCAAAAGGTAGGTACAAATTCTTATACTCGTTCAGCAGATGAAGTAACAACCGAACATAAAGATAACATGAAAGGTCACCAAAAAGGGAAAATAAAAGGAGCAGGATAAGTGCAAGCTAGTGCCCAGCTCAGTAACACTAATGCTAAAGGAAGAACAAGAAGAGGACTCCAGGGACGATGTCTGGTCGGCAAATATATGCTATGATTCCTGTGGCGCTTTGCCATAACCCAGCTCAGTCATCTCCCAGCTGGTCCGCGGGGCTACCTCCCGGTGTGAACGAGTGTATTGCTGAACATAGTAAAGAGAATTATTGAAACAATAACAATGGTCACCATCATGTTTTTGTCAACGAGGCTAAGTATTTTAGACTTCAAGAATGAGTATTGAAAGAGGACGATGAGGCCAATTCACCTCCATCTTTGTCAGCAGTTCATCGGCAGTCGGTGCAGAAACAATTATTTGCCTGCAATCAGACTTAATAAAGCCTTCAGCCGCACCCTTATCGAATAGTGCAAGCAATGGATCATAGTAGCCGTCAACATTTAGCAACCCAACCTGTAACAAGTCAATGATCAGTTCCCTTGATTAGTTGCAGCAGACTTGTTTGTCAATTATCACAATTCAATAGTTTATATATATACTAATACTGACCGGCTTGTCATGAATTCCAAGTTGTGACCATGTTATCATCTCTAAAAGCTCCTCCATTGTTCCATACCCTCCTGGTGTCCAGAATAAAGTTATCATGTAAGCTTGTTGGATTGAAATATTAGCACGTTCTTGTCAGGTAAGGCATGCTGGATTGAAACATTAGACTGAAAAAAATGTTAGAGAAGAACATGCAGAACTGTGCATACCAGGAAGAGCAATGAATGCATCAGATTGGCGTGCCATCTCAGCTTTCCTCTCATGCATGTCCGATACAACCTTGACTTCTCCAACACTCGCACCTGATATCTGTAAGAGAAGTGTTGGTGGGTAAAATAGTAGAATAACATAGGCCACAGTCTCAGAACCAAATTATCACGTTGCTATTTGTCTACTATACAAGTACTCAAAGATCAGACATGTCACATGTGCAAACAGTAAATTTTCATATCAGGATATATGTACAACAATGCAATTCAGCCTCACTTTGATAGTTTGATACAGGTGCCTTGAAAAAGTGATACTGTTTGTGCCTGCCTTGTTTTAACTCCATATGCTCAGTTTTGAAATATGGTGAACAGCCATTCAAAACCTATCCTCAACCGCGGAGAGATCTTACAATCTAATTACCTACTGCTCCGACTTTTTTTTTGTCCAACTTGTGATGTCCTCTTGGCAAGTTAGACATGGCAAGCTTTATAAATTCCAAGTTCTACCGTGCAAAAGTATAATAAATGGATAGTTAGTTTCACAGAAAGCCTATTTCACCCCCTAAATTCTAGTCCTAATTCCCAGATGATCACCTATTTCTAACCCCACAAGCAAATGTTGGTCAACCTGAACCAGCAGACCACAGGAATCAAATGGTGAGTGGGTGACCACTATGATAGCACTATATATAGTGGCTACATGCTTGGAAAAAATCTCATGACACGGACAGATGGGGCCAAATACAAGAATGCAGGGCAGATGACCTACCTGTCAGCAAGTGTTCCAAAATTCCATAACAAAGATTTTTCTAAATAGAGATTCTGTTCTTCGCTGCGTAATAGATCCTTCTCTCTAATGACCCAATCAGGTGATAGATTATACGCCTAACTTTAGAGCTAGCAATCACGTAGCAATCAGTATTTTCTGTAGACACAAAGAGGAAGAGAGCCGAGAAAGAAATTGCTACAGACCTCAAGGGGCATGAGTGCTCTCGGAATCACCCTGCAAAAGAATCAAATATAGCAGCCACAAATTTAGAAAGCTCGCAGATTGAAGCTTGGATTGTACTACAGAACTGCACAAAGGCAGAGTTTTTTTTTCCTAGTGTGGCGGTTAGCTACCCGAGGACACGGCAGCCGCCATCAAGAACCGTCCGCGCGATCAGGCCCATCAGCCCGATGCTACCGCCGCCGTAGACCAAATCGATCCCCCTCGTCACCTGCAAAACGGGAGGGCACGAAACCCCAGCATGAACGCGAGAGCAAGGAACCAAGAACCCGGCACACGGGCAGCGCGGCGCCGCGCGCCAAGATTGAATTGCGGCGCGGCCGCGGAAGCCCCCGCGCGAAACCTTGGCATTGGGGGGCAGCATTACCAGCCCGCTGCCGAGCTCGAGCGCGGCGTCGGCGAACACCGCGCGGTGGCCAGCGTTGCTGCCGCAGAAGACGCAGATCCTGCCGAACCTGCTCGGCGGCGCGGCCCCGGCGCTGTCGCCCATGGCTGGCTCTCCCTCGGGATCGGGGACGGGGAAGGGAAGGCGGATGGCAGAAAGCTCGCGGAGGACGAAGAAGAGGAGGAGGAGGGGGTGCCCCGTGCCCGTGTTCGGTTCTCCTCTCGCCCCGATGTGTTATCTCTTGTACCTTCGGGAGCTTCAAACGGAGGCGGCATTTTAAGGTTGCTGCAATCGTCCAATCTTTTATCCCCTAATTAATTCGCTGGGTCAAATGGCCCAACTTGCACCATGTCAGGCAGCTTTTTTTTGTAGTATGGTCCTTCCAGTGCACACCGTATCATAACATGGTCCTCTTGCCGGTGAAAATTCTGGGAGGATTCTAATAGCGACCGGATCTTCTTCAATGGGAAAAAAGTGACCTGCTCGATTAAAGTTCAGTGCTCTGCGCCATGATGTTGCAGCTACACAGCGTTGTGCTATGCGTAAAGTTGCTATAGGAGCACTCAAGGTGCAGTACACTACGGTACAAATGCTCAAAAATAATCAATTACAGTATGTTTTTATGGATGCGTTTTCTAAACAAAATATTTATTTAAAGAGACCAACTAGAACGCAGGCGTCTGCGTTTTGCGTTTCATGCAGGCGATCCTTTTTTCAGTACGATTTTATAGAAATTTCACCGTATAGAAGTACTGAAAAAATAGTATAAAAAAATAAAAAAAAAGCTCTGTAAGCTACCAATCGAGCAAATTGGAGAGGTAGAGAAGAGTAGATCGACGAAATCCGTCGGCGGGTAATGGCAATGCGGCATTAGCGGTCGGTGGCCTTGACAGCCAAGAATGCCACATCGGTAGCGCAAATAAGCGGCGTCGGCGAACAACGAAAGCAATGACAACGAACGAACGCCGAAGGTGGAGACAAACGCGGCGCGACAACGAAGCGACGGCGCTGCGCCCGACACGAAGCAGCGCATAGCCCAGCGCCTAGCCTCATTCGCGTCGAACGCAGCGCCACATACATCTGAGCAAAACCATTATTTAAATTATTTGGTTGTGTTTTTAATATTTTGATTTTCTCACATCATTTTTCATTAATGCTAAAGTTATAAAGTGGAACATTCTCGAATCTAACTTTTATTTCGACTTTTCTAAGCGGCCACGTAAGACGTTTACATTTCTGTTTCAACATAATTCCAGCATGGGAATACTATTGGCACTCGTTCGACACTACCGATAGGCATATACAATGCTTTTCTTACGCTTAGATCGGCACAGAACTGATAATTCTTACGTGTATCACACTTAGAGCATCTTCAGCATGCAATATAAAATATTGTGGCTCTGACTTTTTTGAAACACAATATTGTCTACTGAAAGGAAGAAACTAGAGTGTCAACCGGAGACGCTTCTATCCTCACTTTGCTTGCATTAGTTTGCGTAGCGGCGAGTCAGCAACGAGCCCCGGTCAGAAGAGATGACCGAGGGGCAGTTCGTTGATCGCACCGAGTTTCTTAGCAGAATCGCTGGTTGCCGCGAAGCTCCTCGCTACAGCAACAACCCCCTACCCCGTGTTTCTCAATCCCTATTCATCTTGATCGGTCCCCGGCAAAGCGACAATGACGCTCCATCATACATTTGTTTTTTTCCTTTTCAGTGCAATGAGATATCGCAGAGACGGATCGGAGGAGTGGATGCGGGCTGCACTCACTTTTATCCGTGGTCCAATCGAGGTCTGGCCAGAGTTACAAAAGCCGACATGGAGATGATAATTGAGGATCAATGGGTGTAACGAAGCAATTTTCATTAAAAAAATTATGGGAAAACAGTAAAACAAAATACTGACAAAGTCTCCTTTCTTAAAATTTAATTCCTTATTAAAAAAAATTTAAACCAACAACCAATCAAACATGCTCTAATAAGAAAAAACAACAGCAATTGAGATAAAACCGGTTTCGACCATGGCACCTCATCCCTCTCCAAAAACCAAAGCTATTGTCCTCCTCATCCACCACCTACACCTCATTCTCTCCCTCTTGTATGAGACAACAATAATGGTAATATAGACAAATGTGCGTGGCAATCTAGCATGAGACGGTGACAGCGCATCTGAGAGCAAATGAGTGCATCTAGAAGATAGGAGGTAGCAGTTCACCTTCTATTTGATGAATTGCTATACAAGAGCGAGCTAATAAGGTCATTACTCATAAACTGCATAAATTATTTCTAAAACAATTATATGACAAATGCTTTGAACACACAAATGCTACTTTCAGGTTTCTGTTACTGAGTTCGTACACCTAAAAACTGATAGGTTTTTATCAGCGACCGTGCAAGGCCCTAGTTCTAGCCCATGGTCTTCTAATAGCACAATATACACATGGATCACATTAGTTTGGATAGCCCAGTGGAAAGAAATGGTGCATGTAATTACCATGTTTCATGTTTAAAACACACAAAATTCTTACCCTTTTTTTACATGTTAATTACCTACTCACAGCATGTTCTATTTTAAAACTTTGATATATTTTAGCACTAGGAATTTTAAATCTCTATTTTAAAACTTTTTTTATATTTTTGCATTGTGGCCTCAAAATTGTAAGACTAGCTTTAGTTTTTGTAGTTTTGTGAGCCCTAGTCCTATGGTACTAATTAGACATGTAGGGGGAGTTACCTAGAGATCACAGATTCATTTTATCCGTTTACTCACAAGATTTGAAAAAAAGGGGAAAATGATTTTGGGAAAAAACATAATTCAATTTTATAATCAGTGGTGGATCAAACGTGAAATTTGCTCTATTTTACCGAAATCCTAAGCAAAATCTTCGAAAATCACCTGTGTGCTCAAGCATCGGATACGGGGAAAAAAATATTCGAAATTTCCGAGCAAGATCTTCGAAAATTTGTTTTCTAGTTTTAATCTGAATTCTAGAGCAAGATAAATTTGTTTGGTTGCCTTCTCGATTAAAAGCGAAATTTGTATGGCGAGCCAGTTGGTTGGAGCAAAATGAGATAATGCAAATGGTTGTTGTTTGGTTAGGTATATGATATTGTACAGGCTGCGTAGAGATGTTGTTTGATTGACTGTACTAAAGAGATAATGGCATAGAGAAATTCAAAAGTGGGATGAAACATATTAAAAAATAAATTCGAGAAAATCAAAATAACAAAAAACCAATTACGAAAATAAAAAATTCAAAAGAAAGTCTCATAAATAAATTAATTCATAAATGAAAATTTTAAACTTTTAAAATTTATATGGCAAGTGTGGTCTCGTTTTGTTTGAAAAATATCAATAACCCATTTTTGAAATCGGTTCGGTAATCGAAAATACTAATCAAAAGATATAGCAAATAAATGAATCAAATGTGTCGTGCACGTGTAGGCTGTTTGGTTGCCTTCTCAGGTGAGCCTGGCTCGTACCAGCTTAGCCAGGCTAGTGGGATGCAGGCTGTGTAGATGCAGGAGATGGTGTTTGGTTGTTTGCACCTGGTGAGACAAGCTGAGAGGAGAAAATGTTTGGTTGATTGCATTAGAGTGCACGTGATCTCTAGGATCAAGAGAGATGTTGTTTGGTTGTCCAGTCTAATTTTTTAATTGGCTGCCAGTATTTTTTTATGTTAGTAAAATTGAACCGTCTAATATTGTAATACTTACAGTTTGAATTTTCTCTAGTTTCTACTGAAAGCTACGGAGAACCGCATAAGTGGTGACATAAGAATAAGTGGCTGTGCCTGCAGTCTGCAGCTCAATCGATCAGCATTGCCAATCAAGTTAATTAGCTAGGGCGCCACGCACATCTGACTGCTTGAAATATGAGTACGTAACACACATATATGCATCCAACCTTGAACAGCGCAAATGAAAAATAAATGCAGGTACATCGTAGTATGGTACTCACTGCAGGAAAATAACCAATGTAAGATGCACACTGGACATAAAGCTCATATCTGCAACCAGCTAACTAACTGTATAGCCTCCGAAGAAGATTTGGTAAATCTAAGTTGTAAACCCCTTTAAACTTCTTAGACCCGTAAGTCAGCTCCCCATTTTCATGCTGCAGAATGTCAGTACAAGGACCAAGCAGGTGCGGCTTAAGCTTATAGGCCAAAAGCACAAAACAGTCGGTCCACTTTACACCTTATTGTTGTAATGATAAGCCAAAACATAAGTTAAACAAACAGGACCAGTGTGGGTCCAAGATGATGCATAATCATGCCACAGTTATCAACTTATCATCACCATAGCTTCAATCATAAGAGGCTGAGATTGAGTGCACTGAAGATTTACAATTAACAAACCACAAACTGCATTAAATAATTAAAATAGACAGCCAGTTGATCATAACCATGTGTCCATGTCCCACACTTATGAAGTGCAATTTAATTTAGGCAATAGATAATGTAATTATGTACTCAATACATTTCCATTGCTCTTACTCAAACCAGATAGCCTACGCGAAATAAAACCAGTGTTCAAGAACTAAATTATAAGACAATACGCCAAGGAAAGCCAACCAGAAAGCCAACTCAGTGCAGCCTCATATCCTCCCTCTCAAACTGGAGGGAAATAATGCAAATGCTTATCTCACCTGGTACAAGAAAAAAGCAAAGTTAATACATAAGCACACATTAGTTCAAAACTAAATAGAGAAATTGAACATATAAGAAGTGATTTTACCTTACTCAATGTTGTTCTTTGCGCAAAATGAGTTTAGCCACATAATGCGATGGTTTTCATTCATAGTCACAAATGCAGCACCTTGCGCCTTGTTGTCGACCAAATAAGCAAAAGAAGAAAACAAAGCATTTTCCGAGTTGCCAGTCATGTTCATCACAGCTCCATACAAACCAGGATGCACCTCATGCATAGCTGTCTCTCGAATGGCAGCTGCAACATTATTGACTGCCTCAGTCATACCAGACAGCATAACAGTTTCCTCATCGGATATAAGCGATCTCTTCCTTTTCTTGTTCCCCTTTGAATCACTAGCTGCATCTTTAGCTTGTTTTTTTGTCATGTTCGATACCTCATCGTTTGCAGGTGTCCCAGCTTCATCCGGCTCATCCTTGATAGAATTGTCCATGAACTCAGAAGGGTCACCAAGTGGCTCATTAGATCCTATAGAATACTTGCCAGTAGCTATCCCACTCCCAAATATATTCATCATTACCTCATAGTTCTCTATGGGCTTGTTTAAGTACTCAGCATCCTTAGGATGTGCCTATAAATATAACAAACAAGGACATTTGGAAGACTTATTAAATTTTACCTCTACGAAAGCTTAATATTGCATTTTTAAGTCATACCTTAATATGGCCCATATAATGCTCCTCTTCCAACACTATCATGTGGTTATCCTCATCCCAGTTTGCTCCCCTCAAGTCCCTAAGCTTACTAACTTTGATCCACCTTTGGCGCCATTTACGAAGATGATTATACACTTGGGTACCACTTACATCATTGCCACTGAACTCTTGCAGCTCCTTTGCCACTTTGTTGTAGTGAACTTCCTTGAAACCTTTATCACTTCTTACCCCAGATTTTACAAGGTCGCTCATTCGACGGAGGACAAATGAAGACATGACATTGGTCCACCTCATTTGAACCCTTGCCGTCTTCCCATTCTCTTCAATACCACCTCCAAGATCAATGATTTCCGGATTCATGGTCTGAAATAAATCAGAAACCATATAACAATTCAGCATAACATATTAGGGCAATATTACAAGTTTAAACAGCATATAACATGTTTGGACAGCACACACCAAGTTTTCACATCATAAAAAATATTCAGGCAATATTAAACAAGTTTGATCAGAATACCACAAGTTTGAACAGCAACATTATTATAATAGTTTGGATAACATATTACAACAATTTTTCACACACGAGAATTGCCTCTATTAGCCCACATGGCGTTAGCCCACTCATCCCTCTTTGCTGCCCAAGTTAAGTTATCTTCAGGAGAATTAACATTCATGGCATTGGCCATTTGTACAGTTCTAACATCGTTGTTGGGTACCCAATCTTCCTCTCCAGGAACCATCTCATCATGGCCATGTAGAAGAATCCAATTATGTAAAATGCAGCAAGCCAAAACTAACTTCACTTGGGTCTTGAATGGGTGAAAAGGCTTGTTGTCTATGATGCAAAAACGATTCTTCAAGGACCCAAAAGCCCTCTCTACCGTGACCCGTACGCTGGAATGCCTCAAGTTGAACAACTCTTTTGAATTGGTGGGGTAGTTCCGTCCATCGTACTCATTCAAATGGTACCTAGTAGCCCGATAAGGTGGCATAAACCCTGGTCGACATGCATATCCAGCATCTACCAAGTACCATTTTCCTATCAATTAAACAAATTAAATTAGTTTTTGTCATAAATGTAAGGTATATGTATTAAATTTACATGTCTTGTCATGTTAACATTTACCTTGTTCAATCCGTAACCCATCGTTTCTTTCTAAAGCATCAGCAAGAATTGTTGCATCATGCGCTGAACCTTCCCAACCAGCTAGCACATAGGTGAAGCGTAAATCAAAATCCACTGCCGCTAGCACATTTTGAGTGGGGTATGGCTTTCTACCCCTAAAAGTCGCTACATTTGCCTTTGGAACTCTTGCGCACATGAGTTCCGTCAATAGCACCCACACAGTCCTATACGGAGTATATGGACAGATTATCTTACATGCCATACAAGCAAATAAACTCAAATCTTAATGAAATATCAGATTTTTACCTTAAAATAGGGATACCACCTCGAACTCGAGCTGATCTTTATGGGTGTATCATTGGAAGGGGGCCTAATCATCTCATCCCGTAGCTCTCCAATAGCATATAACACTTCTTTGAAGTACCGACTCACCGTTTCTATAGACCGCCTAAATGTGTGATGGATTACTCGGAATCTTTGGTTATGACCAACTACATGGAGGAACATTGAGACTTGCTCTTCTATACAAGTGTGTACGCTATCTCGCAACAAATTCCTATTCCTAAATAGGTTGCATAGGAGAAAAAAAGGGGCTCTTCTCATACGTAGCATGCTGACGCATTCAACATCACTATAGTTATAAATAAGATTTAGGTTGGCTTGGCGTTCAGCGTCTCTATCACACATAGGACCATAGGTGATTGCGGGCCGTGATAGTCTAGCCAATCTAAGCTTATTAACCCAAAAAGCTTGCATGCGGTAACAAAGCAATCGCTGAATAATAAGCTTCCGTCGTCGGCTTGCCATATCCATCTAACAAATAATATGGGACTCTGTTAATATACATCTAACAATTTTTTCAAAAACAGAATCAACTCTTCTATGGTACAGTAAAATGCTTGTAAATTAATATAACAATCTCATCTAAGAACACAAGATAATGGTTATCCGTGGTCTAGAACTGAATTAAACATGCACGATCCAGAACTAAAACAAAACATCTTTCCCATCCATACAGAAACATAGTACACAAATCATTTATTTTTTTAAGCTTCTTTTACAGATTCAAAAAAGAACACAGGCAACCAGGGTAATTAACACAAGATTCTGCAGTTACACGACAGCTACATTAGCTGGGCGATAGTTAGTGAGCATATATATGGCTGTTCAAGCAATAAGTGGATGGGCTAATCAACCGCGTAGCAGCATGATGCTTATACTTGCTTATAGAATAGGACATAAGCTTGGTCATGCAAGACCTTGTTCACGCTGATAGGCGTGACATTGCTATCATCGAATTGAAGCCACTGCCCACCAGCACCAGAACCCAGTACACAGAACCCAGTACACAGAACCCATTACCAGTCCAAATAAGTACATGTGAAAGAACACCGAAGGATGAAACAAATTCTAATCCAGCACATGCAATCGGCCAGCACATTAACATCTGATCGGCAAGCACATGTCAATTCGACCATGGCGTGTGTATATCTACAACTAATTTGTGTATCTTACATCGGCAATCACATGTCTTACCTTACCGGTGGCGGCTCACAGTAGTAGGCGTTGGCGGCGGAGTCCGGGAGGGGTCGGAGGAGTTGGCGGCGGAGTCCGGGAGGGAGTCACCCACGGAGCCAAGCAGGAAGGTGGCGGCTGCGTTAGGGCAAAGGGTGGGTCGCTACCTAAATAGGGGAACATGGCGGGAAGGAAGCAAATCGGAGGCTGGCGCGCGGGAAGGAAGCGAGGCGCGGTGGAGGCGGCGAATCGAAGGCAAAGGCTGGGGATGGCGGCGAATCGAGCCAGTCTGCGGGAATAAGGCAAGAGGGAAGCTTGTGAGGGGAGGGAGGCGCGGCTAACCGGAGGCGGTTGCGCGTGGGAATAACTCGCTGGAAGGAAGCGGAGGTCTGGTAGGAAGTCGCGGAAGTCGCGGAGAAGGCAGCGCCAGGCGCCTCCCATCGCCATGGCAGTCACATCCGCCGAGCCTGGCTCTCCGGAAACGCTCGATTTGGGCGTATCTGTGGAGCCAGGCCCGAGAGGGTATTTTGCATCCGCTAAATCCGGCCCAGAAACGAGAATAGGCAACCAAACACCCAATTTTTGCATCTACAGATGCAAAACTCTAGGGATGCAGCCAACCAAACAGCCTAGTGGTTGTTGCTGCATCCGCGGAGTCTGACTCTGGGGAAACGCCCAATTTGGTCGTATCTCCAGAGCCTGGCCCGGAGGGGATAATTGCATCTGGAGAGCCTGGTTCAGATGGGTGAGAGGACAACCAAACACCCTAGTTCTGTATCTCTAGATGCAAAACTCGTTGGATGCAAGCAACCAAACAACCCATAAAGTTCGGAAATAATGATTTTGGGCCGGCTTGGAAGTGAAAACCTCGCTGAAAATGGCAACCCACAAGTGTTTGGGAGGACGGTCCAGAGAAACCGCGACTGGCGAACCCGCTCCGCCGGCGCGACGCCCGGAAAAGGCACATTCTGGGAAGGAAAAATTCCTCCTCAATCATGGGGTTGCTCCGCTTTGTTTACCACGCCACCAATAGGTTAATAGTGTCATTAGGGGGCACTGCTGCCTCTCTAAGGCACTAATCGCTTTGTTTAGTGGCGTAGCGGATCATGCGACGGTGGGAAGATGCTGGGCACACATGGCGCGACGCGCACATCTTCCAAATCGGATACCACACTGGGATCCAAATCGGATACTACGTCTTCCAGATAGAGTATTCAAGTAGTACTCCTTCCGTTCTTTTTTGTTTGACGCATCTGACTTTTGAACACGCCTTTGATCATTCGTGTTATTTTAAAAAATTATTTAAAAATTATTTATTTTGTTATGATTTGTTTTATCAATAAAGTTACTTTAAATAGGAGTTATTTTTTCTGTATGTTTGAACTAAATTTTTGAATAAGATGAATGGTTAGATACGTGTGCAATAGTCAAATGCGTAAAACAAAAAACGGAGTTAGTATTTAGTACTGTATTAATCTTGAAGGATTATGCAGTGGATCGGGGGCAGGTGTGAGGTGTCAGAGAGTCGGCCGACATCAGGTTACCTGCAAACAAGGGCTGCTATTGATTGATCCACCGCATGCATATATTTTTGAGCGACTTGCTTCTCCTAGTCTCCTGCAAGGCAAGCGCAGAAAGTAGTGTTTTGGACTGCACTAGCTAATCCTTTATTTAAGGATGACAGCATTGTTTATGACATATAGGAGCAGATTGTTTATCTTGGTAACGTGTATGATCAGGCCGGTAGCAGCTTTCGTGTGTGCTTCTTACACATGTACGGTTGGGCGTGACAGAACTATTAGTTCTTCCACCTATATATATACAAGGAGGCTCTAACAGTTTCAACTTAAATTTAACCTATCTTCTGTCGCAAATTCCCTATTATTATGCTCTAACAGTTTCAACTTAAATTTAACCTATCTTCTGTCGCAAATTCCCTATTATTGTCCGAGTACATACCAGATGTGCTTGACAAATTGGTAACTAATAAATTCTACCAAGAAAAAAAACCCTCTAGATTTCTTCCTGTGTCACAAGTCACAGCATTCCAGACTGCTGAGATTGGCCGGCTTTTGACATGTGTAATGAAGATGCAGTTAATCAAATCAGAAGGTTAAGGAAGAACATCAGGAATGTAGCATGAAATCAAATATTGACAACTAGGACTGGGACAAATACCAAATAGACTGTTTACAAAACCAATAGGCAAAAGAACCGCACGAGTTTTGTTTTCCAGTATTATCGGTCCATTGCTGGTAATCGAATAGAACCAGCAATCACTATCACATAACAGTGAGATTTTAAGATGCAGCAGGCAGACAACATCAATTCAACCATTGGCTAGTTTCGCATTTGTAAATCATAAATATAAATTTTATAAAAAGCAATGAGGCATTGAGCTCAGGGCATACATATTACATACAGGTAAAACTTCAAGGCCAATAAAACATTTGAAGGGAATAAATAAGGCTCGAGTCCTAAAACAATGAACTAGATTGATCAGCATTCTCCTTGCCCAAACTTCTTCTAGTCCCTCGACCTTTCAGAGTCAAACTGCTTAACCTCTTTGAAGTAACTGAAACCTCCGAGCCAGCAGTGCTCTGAACATCTATTGAAGAGAATGCCGCCCTGTCCTTACGGTGCAAATCACCAGATCTTTGTCTCTGAAGTGGTGGCTTATGAGTGCTACAAGAACCAGTCAGCCTTGCTTTGGCTGATTTGGTCAAGCTCATGTAGCTCGGTCCATCACCCCGACCACAATCCGATGTTCGTTCGGATGTTAGGAAGCTGGTGCCAAACACTGGGGTAACCGAAGATGTTGATGGAGAGCTCTCATCACACACTACAGAAGAGGAGGCTGAGATTATGGTAGGAGGCTTTGCAGCAACCCTAGTTGTAACATTGTTTCTTCTGATCTTGACCGAGCTTACATCAGAAAGTTTTGAGCTGGCTACGTTTATTTCCTCAACACTCTCTGAACAACGTGAAACAGTGGAGTGTTCGGTGTGGGTTTGCTCCATTAGACGACTCTCCCAAGGTTTTGTTGCCATCCACCCTTCCAAATAGCTCCAGCTATTGCTCCTGTTAGCCCCATGATTCTTAAGAGAGACAACAGGAGACCTCGGTCTTCCACCGTGGTTTGAACTCCGGGACTAACACAAATACCAACATCATGTTAGCAAAAATAAAAAAAATTAGTTCTCTGCCCAGATTATTGATGCAAGATGTACCTGGTGAGAAAGGGCATAAGCAATTGCTCTTTCCCTCTTAACTGCACCCTCATGCCTCATGTGAATCTTTGATCTCACGTCATCTGCAGTGCCTTGACTATCACACCATCCTGCCTGAAATGTGAACAATGCCATCCAAACATGCATTGGGTAATCTTGTGAAACCGAAGTCGATGAACGACAAACTTGACTTGGCTAGAATAATAAGTTGCAAAGAGCATTATTGGTAGCATGACCCTAAGAAAACATACCTAACAATGCCACTGCCATGGTTCATTCAGAATTTCAGACACACAGTCAAAGACTAATGGTCTAATACGATCTCACATCATTACTTAAACAAAAAAAAAGGAGCTAAATGTCGGCATCAATCCTCGTCATGCATGATTAGATCATTCAACTACTGCAAGTCTCTAATCTCACACGAGTAGAAGTAACTCATCAGTCATTACATCAGCTGATTGACATACCAAAATTTACTGCTGCAAGTCGCCATCAAGTGCATTCAAAATAAGGTTCTTTACTTGCACCATAACATACGGTAATGCATAATGCACATAGCAATCCTAGAGTAAAAGCAAAATTCGTAAAATTTATCTAGAGTACAGAGCAATCTTTCATTTTTGCAAAATTTTGCTAATCAAGGGAACGCATGGCACTCGGCAAGAAGGTTATGAAGTTATGATTTACGAACTACTGGTACGTAGCAAGTGCAGTAGTGCAGTATATACCTCTGCTTCCCTGATTGGATCCTGTCGGCTGGTGCGATCGTCGAGCATGTCCTGCGAGTCGCGGCCATCCGCTGACACCCGCGTGCGCCGGTCCCGCGCCCGCTCTTGCACCCGGACGAGCGCGTGCATGCACTTGAGCGTCACGGCCACCTGCTTGCGCACGCGGCGGCCGCGCACCAGCGCCTGCAGCCGCACGATCCCTCGCAGCGCCCTCAGCGCCCTCCTCGCCTGCGCAAGACACCGAGACGAAACGCTCGCAAAGCTAGCATTTGTACCAAGGGTTGAGCAGCGGCGCGGGAGAAACGGCGGCGGGCCGGCGGCGTACCAGGAAGGCGCGGAAGGCGGTCTGGATGCGCACGGCGGCCCACTCCTGCCTGATGAGGCGGAAGTCCCTAGGCGGCGCGCGGACCACGGCAGCGACGACCGAGCTGAGCGCGTCGGCGGCGGAGGACGACGTCTCGGACACCTCGGAAGCCGACGCGTTCCCCGCCGCGGAACCGCTCTGCCCGCCGGAAGAGCTCCGCCACAGCCTGCTCCACTTCCGCGCCTTCCCCCCGCGCGGCTTCTCCTTCTCCGCCGCCGGCTTCAGCCCCAGCAGCGCCCTGGTCCACTTCCCTGACGCCCCCATCGACGCCGCAGCCAAACCCCACTTTCCTCAAGCGGATAGCCCGTGAGTCCGAGACGAGCCCCTCTCTCTCGCTGTCTCTCTGAAACTGAAGAGCGAGCATGAGCACGACGACTGCACGAGAGGCTTCATTTGTTTGCTGTTGCGCGGCTCGGTCGCGAGCTACGAGGCCAGGAGCCGTTTGGCCTCAGTGCCGGTTCAAATTTTGAAACGGAAGACGTGCGACAAGCCGGGAAAAGGGCCCGACCGGGCGCCAGGGGCCCACCGCCCGTTCGTCTCAGGACGCTGGCGTGTGGTCCCGTGCTACGGAGGGTTAAGCTTTGCTACGGCCTACCGCCACGTCGCTGGGCCGTTGGGACGAGTAGTACGTAGCACGCAGCAGCGGAAAAGGTGCGGCAATTGCGGCTGGCGCCGTCACGCGCTTGCCCTTTTGCAGGCGTTGGGCTTCGGGAAAGTGGGCTGTCTCTCTCCTCCTCCGGGGGTGGGCCGGGAGGCGCTGCCATGTGGGGTCGCCAAGTGGCTGCGCTGGAGAATGGAGAGATGCTCGTCGGGATCGTGGAACGTTGGTGAACGTCCGGCTCGGGATTTTGAACTCGTGGCGGTTGGCTGCTAATAACCTGTACCGTCGGCGTTGTTCGAGATGAGGTGGCCCAGTGCATCGTCGGAACTCTGGTACCGAACCGGTGCTACTGCGCTCTGCGGTCCCGCCCTCCTCGCGTGCGCGTTGCCGCGCTCTTCATAGAAGAGTTGGCAGCTGGCCTATGAATGTCAAATTGTCAAGCCATGGATGTCCTGCAAACCACACCATCTTGAGCCTGAGCAATGTACTCCGAATCGATCCATTGCATGAGTGCAACTGGAGTCTTCTTATTAATAATCACATATTCGTAATAATCTTGCTGAAAAAAGTTTCAAAAACGAGAATTAGTGAACTCCTTGTTGTAGTTTTGTAGGGTTCTTGACTCGCTGTATTAAGACATCTTCAGTTTTCACTTTGTAGTTGACAGCACGTCAAGAGTGTGCTAGACGAGTGGTCGGTATTTTCAAGTTAAAAGGCCCTCTCACTTCAACTTCGCGTGCCTCAGCAGTTTTTGGTTCTTCTTCCATCTCCTCGTCTTGAACGGAAGGAAGTGCATCGCTCATGGAAGATGCTAGCCTCTTCCTAGCCACGACTCTATTGCCCTCTTCAGTTCGCGGTTCGATTAGGTTTGATTTGGTTGAGTAAAAAATTAAAAGCTTTCAAAAAGATGTAAAAAAATATTTTTATTTTTTTAAGATCTTTAAATAAAATCTTATGAAGTCTTCAAAAAATAATTACAAAATGTTACACCAAATACCTCAAGCCTTTTTCCTTCTTTCATAAAACTCGGATGAAGATGACCAACCTTGGAGGTGGAGGGCTGGGGTTAGGGATGGTTGCAGGAAGTGTGTCGATGTTGTGAAATACAATTGTGCTTGGATGATGTAGGTGATGTTGAGGATACATAGCAAAAGATGGGCTTGGTGTCGTTGTGGTCAAGACGGTGAAGGCAAATGCATGGGGGGATACCGCTGGATGAGAGCATCTTCAAGGTGATCTGCCCTTCTAAGGCGCATTGGCGTAATTATTTAATTTGTTCACAGGATATGTTCTATAGTTTAGAGAAGCTTGGGTGTGGCAATAGAGCATCTCCAATAATAATGGTAAATAATCAATACCAAAAGCTACTTCCTAAATATTTAGAATTGTACCCAATTATATGCACTGATATAGCTCTTAGTGCATCTCCGAAATTATATAGTGGGTAGCTATATGGGTGCATATCTCTATATTTTGAGATTTTCTAAAAAAGCAGTAACTTCAACGAGAGTATTTTACCCCCTCAAAAGTTATATAATTATTTGAGGTTTTTCAAAAGAAATAACTCCAACAATAATAGTTATACCTTAAAAATATATTTGAAAACTTAAAACTTTTTTAGCAAGCCATTTTTTAGTAATAGGTACTCTTGTTTGAGCTATTATTTTTCAGAATATCTCAATATAGAGATAGGCACACATACAATGAGTTTTACATTTTTAGAAACCGGCTACTTTGTAGTGAGAAAGTTAAGCCGGCAGCCACTAGTCACCAGACGCCGTTACAAATTTTTAATAGTAGAAATAAATCACTAAGAAATATTATCGTTTCATTTAGGGTAAATTGCATCCATATCACTGTGGAGTTGCTAATGTCATAGAAATACACTGCAATGTCAAAAATTGCTCTTATCTCATTGCTGACATGCCATTAGAAAGTTGAATACCTTGCAAATAGGTCATTTATGCCCTGCTTGTCCGCTTTAAATTTACATCTTATATGTCATTGCCTTCTTCTTGCTCTCTTCATCCATCCTCTTCTTCGATGACCACTTCTCCTTTGTCTCCCGCCAAGTGAGCTTAGATCTAGCATTGCCCGCGCTCTCATTCTCTCACGTCGACGAAACCCAAGTTCCTCCTTCCTAACTCCGATAGTCTTTCCTTCCTTTTCTCCTACCTTGAGCTCTAGATTCAACGCCCCATCCTCAATCACTCATATCTAGGGAGATTCCCAAGCTATCTCTTCTCTCCCCCTCTTATACTCCCTCTTCCTCTTGGTTGTGGTTGAGTATCCAATGTTGAGTATATATGCAATGACAACCTAGTGGCTGAGGATATGAGGTAGCATGACGAGGATTGTCATTCATTGGTGGTGGAACCATTATGGTAGTAGCAAAGTGAGAGAGAAAAGGAGTGCACACACGCTTTGGCTAGAGACAGCGCGCAAGAGAGTGCAAGCGAGCTAGTGGTAGGTCTTGTTGGTCGAGTGGAAGAGGAGGCTTGAGAGGGATGAGCAAGGGAAGCCCTGGTGCAAGCTCGAGATGGAGGGGGAGGTAAGGTGATAGTTGCTTGTGGCGGTCAGAGGTCATATAAGGAGAAGAGAGATGCTATTCGAGGTGGCATTTCCTCCAACACAGACCATCAGATTTTGTTGGGTTGTCACTGGTGAGGAGAGAAGATCAGTCTGCGTTGGGGGATGTTCAGAAGTAGTTGTAGATTAGGTTTTCAAGGAGTTACACCAATAAAGGTATTGGTGAAGTTTGACAAAGACGATTGATCTAAAGGCAACAACAGAGCCAATTTATTGTTGTCTCTATCCTTGATGATCGCCCATGATCCTTCTGGCTCCACAACGTCTTTCTTTGATCAGTGTAGATGTCAATACAAGGCATCGGCGGCATATCCATGGTGGTCGGTGCTAGTGCGCCCTATTAACCTCGTTCCGAGAGGTACAAAAAAGTCGATGCCTTGGGTGTTTTGTACAACGAAAAGCTTAGGAAGACAATGATTAGCTTCAGTATGTTGTCTTCATGCTACACACCTTTTCCCCTCCTCCATGACTGCGCATCTCCGCGTCATGGTTGCCACCAACATTTATGTGTCCCTTTGCACTAGTGAGCTAGCTCCTTCCGTGCCACCACCTTCTAAACCGAATCCAACTAGTCCGAGCTAGATAGTGGCAATCAACATGCTAGGCCACCTTCCCTCTCATTGGATCTGGCTGCCTTGAACACTGCCACGACCTTCTTGACTAGATTCATCCAACTTAAGCCTGACAACTGCACCCATCGTGCCACGCCTGCTCTTTCTCACCAGATCTGGTCAGCTCGAGCCCTGCCACCATCCAACTGCTCCGAGGTCAGCGACTATAATGTTGACGATTGTGATTGGTTGTCGTTCCTGTTAGAGGTACAAGGGTGAGAGAAGGGAGGAGCAAAGTAGTTGGGTGGATGGTCTTTGACGAGGCAGTGATCAATGTCAATGCGCGGCGAAGTATATGAGAGAAGAGAAAGACGTAGAATGACATATGTGATATATAATTTGATAAATCCAAAAAAGCGAAGATGTTATCTTTTTATAATGGCACGTTGCTAATCATAAATCTATAGTGTATGTTCTTATACTATCATGTTTTTAACGATAAACATTTGTACACATGAGTCTAGTCAGCCCTTCATTAATCTTTCGGATCTGCTCTCTGGCGATCGCTGGCAGCGGCACTTCGGCCAGACGACTTCTCGACGAGCGGATCTAGGGGGAAGAGGGGGGAGGGGTAGCGGCGGAGGGAGAGAGTGGGGGAGAGCACCTACGCTGCTCGGCCGTCTTCCTCCTCGCCGGCGCCGCCGTCTTCCTCCTCTCCGTCGACCTCTCCCGCCGTCGCGCCGCCGGGTTAGGGTTTAGGTGGGGGGTTCGGGTTAGGGTACATCGGGGTGCCGCCAAGCTTAGAGGATGGCAGGGGAGGCGGCTCGGTGGTTGGTAGAGGATGGAGTGAGGCGGCGGCGGCGCCACGAGCCGGGCTAGGGAAAAGCGGTTGGGCGGCGGTGGCGGGTGAAAACACCGGCCGGGTTAGGATAAATGCGAAGCAAGGCAGCGGGAGGTCAGGCGGCCAGGCGGCTAAGCGCCAGCCGGCGGCGGCGGGAGGAGGGAGGAGCACGAGCAAAGGGGTTCGAGGTCGGGTTAGGGAGCGCGGAGGAGACCGGAAGGAAGGGAAAGTGTGAGAGAGAGAGTGGGGGGCGCGGTGGCCGTTGGATGCTGATCCAACGGTCACAAAAATCATCTGCGCTCCCCCCACAAAACCCAGACGACTGCCCTAAAGTCAATCCCTTAATCTTTTGGAGACGGCTTTCAATTTTTAAATATGAATTCAATCCTTAAAATTGAAACACTGCCTTGCTGATTATACTAGTATGTTCAGGAGGAGCGCGAAGATTCTCCCGCATATTTCTCGTCGCCTCGTAGGCCACCGCTCCGCCCTAGGCAGTTCGTCGTTATTTCTTAGGGCGCGACTTGGGGTCGGACGTCCGACCAGAAAAAATTGGATCGGACGCCGGCCCAACTCATCCTTGCACACAAAACGTCAAACCTGCATGCATGCACAAAACGCCAACAAGCTAGCTCTCTCCTCCAACCTGCATGCATGCAAGATGACATCAGCGAAGATTCCTCCTTTTTGTTTTTCTTTAAACAGCGATTACTTTTGACTGGTAGCTCCAATCGATAAACCGTTTTCACCAACGCGTTCTTGACATTTTTACGAACAAAACAAGATCTATGTTGCTATATAAAAATTTCTTGGAACAATTTGCGTATAATATGGAACAATTATTTTGGCCTGTTGGAACAATACGTCTAATCTGATGGAACGTTTTAGTATTTGGTCTGCTGAAACAAATGTACTAAAGCCATTTGGAACAAAAATACGTCTAGTCTGATGGAACAAACTAGTATACCTTAAAATTTTTTGTTCATATGAAAAAAAATTTTAAAATCAATTGACTACTGGAACATATGTATGGAACAATATGTTGATATGTTGGAACAAAAAATTTTGACTATTGAAACATAAATCTTAGCTTACTGGAACAAATATGGTGACATGTTGGACCAAGAAAAGTAGGCTATTGGAACAGAAATGTTGGATTGTCGGAACAATTAAAATATCCTATTGGAATAGTACTACGTCTAATCTGATGGAACATTTGGGGATAAAAAACACACACTGCTGGAATAAAAAAAATTGATGGAACAACAGGTTATACATGTGGGACAAAAAACACACACTAATGAAACAAAAAATGATGGAGCAGTGTTATATGGGTGGAACAAAAAACACACTGTTGGAATAAAAAATGATGGAACAATAGGTTATACATGTGGGATAAAAAACACACACTACTGGAACAAAAAAATAAATAATGGAACAACATGTTATACATGTGGAACAAGAAACACAGAATGCTGGACAAAAAAAATGATAGAACAACATGTTATATGTGTGGAACAAAAAACACACACTGCTGAAACAAAAAAAAATGATGGAATAACAAGTTATATATGTGGGACAAAAAACACACACTAATGGAACAAAAAAAATGATGGAACAACGTGTTATATGGGTGGAACAAAAAATGATGGAACAACATGTTATACATGTGGGACAAAAAACACACACTGCTGAAACAAAAAAATGATGGAACAACATGTTATACATGTGGAACAAGAAACACACAATGCTGAACAAAAAAATGATAGAACAACATGTTATATGTGTGAAACAAAAAACACACATTGCTGGAACAAAAAAATGATGGAATAACAGGTTATACATGTGGAACAATAAGGTTTGTGCTACAAGAACAGTTAAACTTTGCCTACTGGAACAATAACTATTACCTTATGGAACAATAAATTTGCCTTCTAAAACAATAACGTTTGCCTTTTGGAACAAATAAAGATTTTGACTACCGGAACAATAAAGTTTGCTTACTGGAACAATAAAGTTTGTTCTACTGGAATAGTTAAGCTTTGCTTATTGGAACAATAACTTTTGCCTTCCGAAACAAATAAGGTTTGCCTACTGGAACAATAAAGTTTGTCTGTTGGAACAATAAAGTTTGCCTACTGAAACAATAAAGAAGGAATGCGACGTGTTGTGTGCATGCATGGATATATGATCGAGCGTATCGATCGATGATGCATACTATCAAACATGCATGCAACGGCTGATGATGATGGATGTATTTCATGCATGCATGCATGCGTGTTGCGTTGAAAATCCCCCCAAAAGATACATGTACAGCAACGTAACTACTTTAGTGCATGTACACAGGTACGAGAAAGGTGGAGAGAGTCAGGTACGTGGGTAGGGTAGCGGTGAGCGATGGAAGGAGGCGACATGTCCATGGGCGTGGTTGCATTCCGACGGGCCTTGAAATTGGGTCGGGCGTCCGTGATCGGACGCCGGTCCTAAGCATTTTCGTTAACTTTGCCTACCGGAACAATAACTTTTGCCTTATGAAACAATAAATTTGCCTTCTGAAACAATAACGTTTGCCTTCTGGAACAAATAAAGGTTTTGACTACCGGAACAATAAAGTTTGCCTACTAAAACAATAAAATTTTATCTACCGGAATAATAAAGTTTGCCTAATGGAACAATAAAGTTTGTCCTACTGAAATAGTTGAGGTTACTGAAATAATAAAATTTGCCTACTGAAACAATAAAGTTTGCCTACTGGAACAATAAAGTTTGTCCTACTGGAATAGTTGAGCTTTGCCTACTGGAACAATAACTTTTGCCTTCTGGAACAATACCTTTTTGCCTTCTGGAACAATAACTTTTGCCTTCTGGAACAAATAAGGTTTTGCCTACTGGAACAATAAAGTTTACCTACTGGAACAATAAAGTTTACCTATTGAAACAATAAAGTTTGTATGTTAGAACAATGAGTCTAGCCTCCCGGAACAATCTATCTTGTCTGCTGGAACAATGAGTCTAGCCTCTCCGAACAATCAATCTTACTTGCTGAAACAACTTTTATACCTGTTGAAACAATGTATGGTCTGCTGCAATAATAGGCTAACCCATTTGGAACAATATGTCTAGTTTGATGAATCACAATTTGTATACCTACTGAAACAATCTATCTTGCTTATTAGAATAATAAGTCTAGCCTTCCGGAACAATCTATCTTGCCTGATAGAACAATTGTACCAATAAAAAGAAAAATGATAATTTTGGATGAATATTTGAGGGATTTATTGAACTAACCTTAGACTAATGATTTTTCGTGAGATTTGGATATATTATTACAATTCGTACTGAAAATGCTTTGAACATATATATGATTGTTTTTTTAGAAAGAGAAAAAAGAGAAAAAAAGAAAAAGAAAAAGAAAAGAAATGTGTTGTGTTGTGCTGCGTGGATATGCATGCAAATGCGTGTGTGTGCATGTAGTGCGTGCGTGTGTGCTGTGCTGCGAGGGTGTGCATGCAGTGCATGCGTGTGTGCTGTGATGTGCTGCGTGGCGTGTGTGTGCATGTGCATGCAGTGCGTGCATGTGTTCTGTGCTGTGTGGGTGTGCATGTAAATACGATGTGGCCTGCGTGGGTGTGGGTGTGGCTGGTGGGCTGTACGCTCGATGGGCTGGCGCGGGCGTCCGATCGGTTCGGACGTCTGCGTATAAGCATTTTCGTATTTCTTATTCTTAATTATCTTGCAGAAAAAGAAAGAAAAGAGGAAACGTGTAATCAACTCCGTTCTGGTCTTCTCCGCGGTCAAATTCGGCGGCGGTGGAGGCCGGAGGGCTGAGAACGGGCCGCGGCGTGCGTGCCCCATCCGGTGGGATCCTTCGGGCTCCCGCCCAGGTGGAGATTCGGCGAGCGGGGGTTGCTTGATTTGGATGAGAGGAGCTCGCCGGCGGCATGGGCACCCCCTCGCAGGGTTCCGCGACCGTGATGGCCGGGGTCGACCTCTGCGCGCTCGACCTGATGCCCATCTTTGCCAAGGAGATGATCGCTGGGGGCGTCGCTGGCGCCTTCTCCAAGACCGCCATCGCGCCGCTCGAGCGCGTAAAGATATTGCTGCAGGTTCGTCCGCCCCCTAGCGCATTCAGTAATCAGTACAACAGAGTCGAATTGTAGCATCGTCGCGCGGGCTCATCGTTCGAAAAATAAATCCCTTGGGATTAGAGTTATGTTTGCGGAGATTAACTAGTAATTTGATTCTGGAATTGTCGGGCGTAAGAGCCTTTAGGCATATTTGCATGAGAATGCCAACGTCAAAATTGTTAACCGAAAGGTGATTTTAAATCCATGCTATCACTTTTTTAATGTCGAGAAGGATATGCATATCGATCTCATGCGATGCAAAAGGAAGGTAGTGATTCCACTTCCATTTGTGTATGCACACATTCTTGCAGTTGTAAAAGATGCCAGCGCGTGAATATCTGTGCTACTTCAGTGAAATTGATGCCACAAAGTTCACTGAAGAATTGCAGCAAAAAAGGCTAACATAGATTAATATTTTGATTCTCGAATATCGTCCATAGTTATGCTTCGTTCTATTAGAGAGAACATACCTTCTCCCATTCTGCACATTTGGAGGTCACTCTACACTGCATTTTAGGGAATCATAGATATGAAAATTACAAAGGTCCAATTCCAGAAGTTTGAGAAGTTCTGCTTCTATTGACTTTATAGATGCAAGATGATAAAATAATTACCTGCTCTTTATTTGTTTTGCATGTCCAGTTTTCATATGATATTATGATGTTATTTTGACATTAGTACATCTTGTTGCTAATTCAAATAAATTTCTAAATATTTTTTTGATGGTTAACAGATGCTTAAATTTCTAATTTTCCTTTAACAGACTAGAACAAATGAGTTCATATCTCTTGGAATTATCAGATCCTTGAAGAAATTGAGGCGACATGATGGAGTATTGGGCTTTTACAAGTATATAGCATTTCAACTAATTTACAATATTTGGACACAGCCATTATGTAACATTTTTCACAAATCAAGTCTTTGTGTTACTTTCAGGGGAAATGGCGCCAGTATGTTAAGAACTGTTCCCTATGCTGCATTACATTATATGGCGTATGAGCGGTACAGGTGTTGGATCTTGAATAACTACCCCTCACTTGGGACAGGACCCTTCATAGATCTTTTAGCTGGTTCGGCCTCGGGGGGGCTGCAGTGTTGTGTACTTATCCATTGGATTTGGCTAGGACTAAGCTTGCATTCCAGGTATTTTATTGTACATCCGTAATTGCCTTCTTTGACCATCTCCTCAGCTTGATTTTTTTTTACCATGCTAGGCTATTGTTCTCTTATGCACCTGCACATTTGCACTTACATTGCAGAGCGCAATTGTAGTATATTATTCAGTTTGTAGTATATTGTTCAGTATTGATTTGGTTCACTAGGGTAAGCAATAAATTGAACAGTTAACAAAGCTGTAACAATTTTACTATCTGTTCCTCTTTTGCTATTAGTATTGAGCTATAGCATTCCCTTTGTTTACGTGCATCACACAGACATGCCATAGTATGTGTGCAATCAAACTTATCTAACTTGGAGCTCTTGAGATCAAGTATGGGGTTTCCTCGTATATTTTTATTTTTCTCTATTTTCAAGTGGTGCTGGTCCCAATTTCAATGAATACCTCTTATGTTATTTGTATTGCATGTCAGCATGCTTTTGCTTGACATTGCGGTGTTCTAACTTGTTTGGTTTTGCTTGAAGGTCAATACTTCAGACCAACTCAGTAGTAGTTTGAAAAGGATGAGTGCCCAACCAACATATGGAGGGATAAAGGATGTTTTTAGAGGTGTTTATTCAGAAGGTGGAGCGCGAGCTCTGTATCGTGGAGTAGGTATGGATATTCCCTTTATATCACTGATGCTTAATCAAGCATCATAAGAATCTCTAGTGAGCTGTAGACTTGCTGCAAGCTGTATGTATTTGTATGCTCTCATATCTCGGATCATTTCAATACCTTTGCTACTGTAGTAGTTACATTGTTTAGTCCTCCATCTTTTTTGCATCCAGGTCCAACACTTATGGGGATACTTCCATATGCTGGTCTTAAATTCTATATATATGAAGGACTGAAGGCACACCTACCTGAAGATTACAAAAATTCTGTCACATTGAAATTGTCCTGTGGTGCTGCAGCTGGTCTGTTTGGGCAGACTCTAACTTACCCGTTAGATGTTGCCAGGAGACAGATGCAGGTACTTCATTTATTTCATATAGCACTACTTTTTTTTAGAGATCCTTGTTAATTTTCTCAATAACTATGTTTCTCGATTATTTATCATATTTGTATTTGCTTC
Organism: Raddia guianensis; assembly: GCA_036346415.1. Lineage (NCBI taxonomy): Eukaryota > Viridiplantae > Streptophyta > Magnoliopsida > Poales > Poaceae > Raddia > Raddia guianensis. The sequence goes on from CM070534.1 coordinate 53,446,330, forward strand.
CCTTTTATAGGTTCAGAGTCAGCAACATAATGATCACTTCGGTGGCCCACAAATAAGGGGTACATTTCAGGGGCTTATGATCATCAAGCAAACACAAGGATGGCGACAATTGTTTGCTGGCTTGAGCCTCAATTACATCAAGGTAGTTCTTCCAATAATACTTGTCAATTGCCGTATATGATTCAACTGTACATTTATAGGAGCACATTTAGTTTCTTAATATATTTAACAATATTTTATCACATTTTCTTTTGCAACCAACCCATTAGATAATTGCGTGGTAGTCTCAAAAGTATTAGGAAAACTTGTCTCCTGCTGTGAGTCTGGAACTGTGCACCCTTAACTTATGCAGTATGCATGGCTTTCTTGTGCTTGCTTTGCCTATGAAAATGTAGATTTTTTAAAAAAAAATTGAAAATTTTGACAAGGTGCCGGCTATATTAGGGTGAGTGATAAATTACAGTCTGTTAGAAAATTACAAAATGAACCATGTAGCCACTAGTAACTGTAGCTGTTGATTGACTGGCTGGTGTTCAATATACCTGCTATGTGGTCATTCTTGTGAGCGATGTGTGCCATTTGGATTATTTGGAATTGAGAAGTTTCACATTTTGCATTTATCACTTGGTGTCTCATTGATGTGGATATCTTTGTTCTTTAAATTACATAATAGTGTTGTTGGGGATATCCGGACAGTTAATTTAGTGGGGGAGGTGCCTTCCCCGAGGTCAAGATTTGGTTGTCTCGGGCAAGACAACCTAACAAGAAAGCGCAATCTAGAATAGCATGGGGACTTGAGAAGTTTTTTGGGATTTTGACTATCCTTGAGTTACAACGGGCCTGAGAGCCTAAGTCTTATAGATCCAAATCATTTCACCCACTTTGCCCTCGCCAATACGTGGGATCCTAAGGGCAAAGTGATAATCCTATCCCTAGTTCTCATGTTTGCCCCTGGTCGGTTAGCCAAAGTAGGGGCCTGCTTGTCCTTCTTCCTCGCTTGCCTTCTTTTTTGCAGCCTTGGTACCTGGGGACAAAACAATGGTTCATTCCGTTGGTCTTTACTTTGGCTCTGAATGTTGGTAAAGCCTTCTTCCGTCTTGTAGCGATAGTAGTCTGCTACTTTTGATAGGCACGGAGCATCTTTGAATCCCGAGCTTTCTTTTGACTATCTGCCTTGGGCGGGACTCCCAGATCTCCCACCCAGGACAATGATTGATTCATGGAGTGCTTAAGAGCAACCCCGCACGAGTCCTCGGCCCGGAATAGTCTCCAGGGATCGCCGGGGCATGTGGTGCTTCGGGAAGGTCCCCATGAGGGGCTTCGGTCCATAGGAGTCTTCGAGACACGTGGCGCTTTAAGAAGGTCAAGGTGAGAGGCTTCAGGCCGAAGGAGTCTCCAGGACACATGGTGCTTCGGGAAGGTTCCCTTTCTAGGCTTCAATGTGGAGTCTCTGGGGCACCGAGCAATTCTCTAAGGTTTTTGCACGAGGCTTCGGTTCAGAAGGGTATCTAGGACACGTGTCATTCCGAGAAGGTCCCCTCACGGGGTTTCAGTCCAGAGGAGTCTTCGAGACACGTGGCGCTTTAGAAAGGTCCTCGTGTGGGGCTTCGGTCCCCGGGGGAGGGGGTGTTTCCAGGACACGTGGGTATCTGGATGGTCCGCATGGAGTTTTATTGACTAGGGGCACTGGGGGCCACTCCTACAACAAATAGTAACCTGGCTCCGCCTTAGGGACGCCAACACTAAGTACTTCCACCTCCGTGCGAACGGTCGTCGTCGGAGAAACCACATTCACTCTCTCCAATCAGGCGATGGCCTCGTCCTAACGGAGTTCCAAGACCAGGCTCAGGCCTTCCACCAACACTTTAGGGCCATCTTCGGCGATCTCTCCGCAGGTGATCAGCCGGCTGTAAGTCGCTCCTTCAACTGGGAGTTCCTTGCTTTGCCCTCCGCTGATCTGTCTTCCCTCGACGCCCCTATCTCCATTGAAGAGTTGAAGGTGGTCCTCTTCTCCTTGCCCAGCGACAAGGCCCCTGGACCCGATGGTTTCACCTGGGACTTTTACAAGGCTTGCTGGGATTTCATCTAAGCAGATCTTTTCGCGGCTCTCCAATGCCTTTTCAACCTTGATGCGCCCCGGTTTGCTGAGATGAATGAATCCCTCATCATCCTACTCCCCAAGAAAGAGTCTCCGAGCTCTGCCTCGGACTACCGCCCCATTAGCCTCATCCACAGCATTGGCAAGCTCTTCATTAAAATCCTAGCCTCGCGCCTCGCTCCCTTCATGGACGAGTTGGTATCGCCTTGCCAGAGCGCTTTCATCAAGCGCAGGCACATCCAAGATAACTTCTTGCTTGTCCAGCGCAAAGCTACGGCACTCCTCAAGTTCGGCACGCCAGCTCTCCACTTCAAGCTTGACCTCGAGAAGGCGTTTGATTCGGTCTCCTGGGCCTACCTGCTGGATAACCTTAGAGCCCGCAGTTTCAGCAATCGCTGGCGCGATTGAATCACCTTATCCCTAACCACCTCCTCTATGGTCCTCCTTAACGGCCACCCCGCTGACACCATCCAACACCGGCGTGGCCTTCGCCAGGGGGACTCGCTATCCCCGCTTCTCTTCAATTTAGCCATCGAACCTCTGGTCTACCTGCTCAACAAGGCCATGGCCGCCGGGACACTCACGCCTCTAGGCGGCCCACTGCCTGGTGCCCACATATCCTTGTTCGCCGATGACGCGGCAATTTTCCTTAACCCATCCAGCGAAGACGTCTCCACCCTAGCCGAACTCCTCCAGGCCTTCGGTTCCATCACGGGCCTCCGCACCAATTTCTCCAAAAGTCAGGTGGTCCCAATTCGTTGCCCAGGTCTTGGCCTTGACCACATCTTCCAGTCCTTACCAGCGGAACAAACCTCCTTCCCCATCAAGTACTTGGGGATGCCGCTCTCCGTCCGCAGACTAAGGCGCGTCCACTTCCAACCGCTCATCGACAAAGTGGCCTCCAGGCTTGTTGGGTGGCGAGGACCACTCTTGTCCAAAGGGGGTCGCCTCACACTGCTTAAAGCGGTGTTATCTGCGCTTCCCACCTACGTGTTGTCGGTCACCCGTCCGCCTACCTCGGTCATCAAGAAGATTGACTCCATCCGTCGTGGCTTGCTTTGGAAAGGAGCAGACTCCCAAGGCGCTGCCGGAAGGATCAGTTGGAGCATCGTTTGCTCCCCCACCTCTCTTGGCGGCCTCGGGGTCCTGGATCTCATCCGCTTCTCCAGGGCTCTTAGGCTTTGTTGGCTCTGGTTGTCCAGACGTACCCCGGCTCCTGCTTGGGCTCCCAGGTCGCTGCCCGCCTCGGACCCCGACCTGCCACTTCTGCGGGCCGGCTGCCATTCAGTCCTAGGGGACGGGGCCTCCACCTCCTTCTGGGACGACTACTGGCTCTTTGGAAGCTCCCCACGGCTGATTGCCCCGACTCTTTTTAAGGCCTCAGCCAGGAAAAATCGGACAGTGCGTGAGTCTTTTTCTAACCTCTCCCGGATTTCCGACCTCAGGCGTAACCTTACCCCACAACTGTTGCCGGAATTCGTGTTGCTACTACGTCAAATTGCCCAAATTCAGCTGGTTCCCGGCTCACAGGATCAGTTCCCTTGGCGCTTCTCGCCCGACGGATCCTCTGTGCGGTCTGCGTACCTTCTCCAGTTCGCGGGTAGGGTGGCCCGCCCGGACCTCAAACGCGCCTAGAAACTGTGGGCCCCTTCGAAGTGCAGGTTCTTCCTCTGGACGCTGCTTCATCGGTGCGTTTTCACGGCGGACGCCCTCCTCCGGCGACAGCTGCCGAACGACTATTTTTGTCCTTTGTGCAGACGAAATCTCGAGACACCGGAGCACCTCTTCCTGCAGTGCCCCTTGTCCCGTTTTGTCTGGACCAGGATCGCAACCCGGCTTGCCGTTCCGCGCTTGGATCCAGCTCAGTGGGCCAACGACAACTGTGTTATTCGCTGGTGGTCCAGTGATATCCTTCAGGGTGCCTCAACCTCCTCGATGCGGGGTGCGCTCGCCATCGCCGCCGCAACAATCTGGGGCCTTTGGTTAGAGAGAAATGGCCGAATCTTTCGAAGCACCGACAGATGCCCCCAAGTGTTCCTCCACCAACTTTTAGATGATCTGCGGCTTTGGGAGACCGCAGGCGCCCCTTTTGTAATCAGCTAGTTTTGCTTTCCTTGGCCCAGGGGGGAGGGGCCCTTTTCTCCCCCCACCCTATAAACTTGTTCCCTTTTTTTGAAATACAAGGCAGTTCTCTTGCCCTTCAAAAAAAAAAAAAATTATCCCCCCGAAACGGTGAAACATTGCATTCCATTGAATCACAACGTATCTTGAGCTTTCTGGTTTCCACTACTTGTGCATGTATCATGGTTGATTGGTGTATTTGATGTTCAGCTGGCGGATTATAGCTGGGACGCATACAATTGTGGCTGTGTTATCAAAATAGCGCTGCTGAAACATCGGTCGTTTTGCAGGTCGTACCCTCCGTGGCTATTGGTTTCACTGCATATGACACCATGAAGAATTTGCTGAAGATACCTCCGAGAGAGAACAAAAGGTCTGGCCATGGTTCTACTTGAAGTTATTTTCCACAAGAAAGGCATAACGAGTGTGCAATGACATAACTTTGTCACGTAGCAATTGTGTTACTTAGCTGCCCTATGGCTAATTCTTTTGTTTTTTTTGTTTTATCTTTTTTTTTTCTTATGTAACATCAACATGTATATTTTATTCAATTGGAATATTTTCATTATTTGTTAATATTTGATTATAAAATAACAGCATTATATTTCTTTCAGCTCCGCTTGGTGACAAAAAAAAAATGGGAGCCCCCTTTTTTCCCTTTGCTTAGGTAGTGCTACCTTATACTCAAGAATTTGCTAGGATTAATTGTTTGGTGATGGGGGAGAAGAGTTGAGGTGAGAGAGGAACATGATAAGGCTGGGTTGAGTTAAATGTTTCGATTTTCTTTAGTTTGGGCCAGACAGCTAGGGGAAAAAAAAACCGTTTCCATACAGAATTAAGGCCTTCGACTAGCATGAAACAAATGCCTAGCTCGCTGGTCGATCGAAACGCCGATATTGCACCCACGGTCACGGTCGGCAGGTCGGACCGTCTGACGATGTTTGGGCGCTTCAGAGCATTTACAACAGTTGAGATAGTAGATGTTTCTAACTATTATTATGTCATCTAAAGACAACACTAGATATGGCTTAGAAATAACATATACAATAGTATAGATGACTGCATGTTTTTATAGGTAATTTGCTCACACAAAGTTTCATAATTCTCGTGCAGAATCGACTTTTGCATAAGAGACGACTTAAATATATATGCACACACTCTCTATAGCATCAATTAGCTGACATGACACTTCAAAGATGACTTAGGCCCTTTTTTTTAGCTTAACAGATTAACGACATGTCTATATTTAGAAAAGACAAATGGTTTGAGTGTTTTTAGTCTTTTTTTCACTGTTTTGAAGGTGGGTTCTAACGCTTTAAAAAGCAAATCAAACAAAAATGGATCTGAATCTCAAGACTACCTCGAGAAGCTCTTAAAATTCAGTCATTCTAGCCATTCAGATGTTCAGTCGTTCAGATCAGCCTAAAAGAATAGACCTAAAATTGCTGAGATGCACTTCGGTACACGCTCTTAAAGCAAGCCCAGATCGGGCGCCATATCACACTGATTAGGAACAGTGCTCGTACGCTACAGCCCACTCCAATTCGCCATCGATGGCTGATCGATTTGCTAAAGACGCCTGGACGAAATCTCGTATGCGCACTCGTTCCCGATCCAGTGCCAACGATTGGTAAAAGAACGGTGCCTTCTGCTGTCAGGGGCAGACGATATATAAGGTCTTATTCTTTTCGGCGTACTGTTGCGTTGGTATATTACTGTAGGAAATTTGAAAGTATATAAAAAGAGGTCTAAAGACTATTAAAAAAATAAAAAAATAGTTTTATAATCTTTGAAAGGACTGATAAAAGCTATGAAAAATCATTATAAATTATCATAACACATGAGCTATATAAAAATAACAAAATTTGATACGGTAATATAGAACGATACGTAACGCTCTCCCAGGAAAAAAATTACGTAGGACCTAGGTCCTTCTTTTATCTAAAGGACCTCACTTAAGCAGCACGTTTGCAGTTAGCACGTCGCCTTCCTGGGCTAGGCAGCAGTTTCCTTAAGCCACGGCTTGGAAAGCTTGCAATTTTGTTTAAGGGCAAAAACAACAAACTAAGCTTTTAGTTAGCTTGTCTATGGAAGAAAAAAGAGAAACAGTTGATTCCTACGATAGAGAATGACTTGGAAGAGTTCTTGTTGCAAAGGAGACACAGACAAAAAAATGTCATGTTTTGATCCCTTTTCTGCTACAAATCAAACCTTTGCGAAATGTTCCATTAGAAAACAAAATAAACCTCACCAGAATGAATATCTGTTAGGATCATGGGTCAAGCATTTTTGAGACGCATCATCAGGTGTATTTAAAAATTCAGAATTCTTAATCAGAGTATTTAAACATTCAGAGTACTTCATTTGACTGCCAAAACATTCAAAGTTCTTACTTAACCAGAGTACTCTTAAATAGAGTGAAACAAACTAGCAAGGTCCAAAAAGAGTAGTTTGTTTATGAATAGCCAAACAAATGAAACTAGCAAACCAGCAAATGATCGAAACTAACAAATGAAATTAGCAAACTAGCACGCGTGCTGCTGTCAAAGTGAGGTCCTTTAGATAAACACCTTACATAAAAGGACCCAGGTTCTACGTAATTTTTTTCCAGTCTCCCCCGCTACGGGAGCTCGCCTCGGTTAATCGACGCGGCACGGCGCGTTTCCGGGAACCAAAGAGATCGCTGCCCCATTCCCAGTGCCCTGTGCACCAATCCGCAAGTCAACCCCTTCTCCGGCAACGTCGAGCCGCTCGGCTGTCGCATCCCAGGTCGTTTCGGCCGTTGCATGGTACGCGCAGGCGCGACGGGCGCGGCCGAATCGGCGAGGGGATCCGGCTAGCTTGTACGCACTACGCACGCCCTGTTCCTCGCGCCGGCGACGACTGAAATCGATCAGGTCATGTATGGGGCGTACGTATAGCCGTATAGGTCGCCGGGCTATTTCCAGGACGATGAAGATGAGACCCGGGACTACGCGAGTCCAATAAGGCAGTGTCGGACGTTAACTCCTGGTGTAAACAAAAAAAAAATCATCCTGCCAGGAATCTCTACTCCTAAAAAACAGCTTGTGGTGGTGAGTGATGGCTCATTAGATGTATCCTGACCATTCAAACTTATCCAACGGTCTACATGCCCAGTGATCCATAGCCACAGTAGATGGCCAATCACGCGTCCCAGTCACAAAGCCCGGATCCTTAGGCCTGCGCGCCCGCCTCCTCCCACGCCCCGCCCTCCACGGCCTGCGCGCCCGCCGCCCTCCACCGCCTGCGCGCCCGCCGCCGCCCTTCCCCGACGGCGCCCCCGCCTCCGCTGCCCCCTACCAGACCTGCCGCCGCCTCCGCCGACTCCACCCCTGCGCGCCCACCAAGAATCCCCACCAGCTGAGGGCGCCGCCGCCCTTCCCCGGCGGCGCCGGCGCCTCAGCCGCCCTCCACCAGATCTGCGCGCCCGCCGCTGCCCTCCACCGCCTGCGCCGCCGTTGCCTCTTCGCCGTCTCCTCCACCGCCTACGCCGCCGTACACCAGACCTGCGCGCCCCCCGCTGCCGACGGCGTTGCAGGCGTCCATGGCGGCGCTCTCCTTCTCCGCTCCCGGCGCGGCGAGCACCAGCAGCTTCTGGGGCCACCCGCTCGCCACCTTCTCCGCCGCGCCGCCTGGGGTTCGTGCCTCCCGCCCGACTTGACCCTTCTCCTTCGCTCCTTTCTGTTGGCTCGCTGCTGGAGACGCTAGATTTAGAATCTTAGAGCTCACCAATAGTGTAGCATTGCAATGGTAATGTCTACCTTGCTCGCTGTTCCTCTCCAAGGTAGTGTAACCGTGTAGGATGGATTGGGTGGAAGTAGAGAAGAATTCCCTAGTGGGGTATGCATGTAAACCCAGGAAATTGTTGTCTCATATGGGCCATGTACTAAGTTTCAGTTTACGCCTTTGTTCTATACGCGAAAGCTTAAGTTGAGGGCAGTTTAGATGACGAACCTCCAATTCACAGCCTTCTTCTTCTTGCATTTTTGAACTGGTTGCCGATTTGGCTATATATTCATAGAAGAAGAGTAAAAAGGTTTGTATGCAAAGCCTGAGATTAAAACCAGGCGATCAAAGAGGTTCGTGGGTCGCTAATCTCCGGAGGAGCAAGTCTTCTTAAGCCATTTCCCACACCCGCTGCATTGTACAGAACTATTCCTAAAGATGCAAGAATTCCTCTCTATGCCACAAAGCGTGCAAAATTGACCATTAGGCCAGCTCTTTGCTTTGAGCAAATCTGATGTTGATACGCATTTTCTCCGGATGAGCCAAGCAAAGAAACTGCATTTGTGTTCCATGTCAGCCTTCCAGATTGAGTGAGAATCACCTGTATCAACCATGCCAAAGAACTGAGCCCTATAGGCTGTTGCTGCTGTGTAATGACCAGCTGCATTCCATTTCCATCTAGCTGCATCATCCTCATGCTCATTGAACATCACGGATCGGATTGCAGTCATCAGGGTTAAGCAATGTACTATTCTTGTTAATTCTCCTTGATCTATGTGAAGACTAGGTAGTAATTTTTAGGGATTTGTACCCTAGGGTCTAATTGGGTCGTTGCAATTTTGGTCTGTGAACGCGTCAGGTTGTAGGGGTAATTTGGGTAGTTACGACGAGTTTTAGAGCAAGGCGAGGCTGTAGAATTTGTAGCTTATGCTCTTAGCTTTCAATTGAGTCTGGGAACACATGGAATTAGCTCGTGTTTCAAAGGTTTAGATAATCCATTCATGTTTTGAAGAAGCATGATTCTTTGAAAAATACAATTGGTTAACTTATTATATTTATTGTTTTGCAACCTCCTAGCAGCTCCCCCATCCCATGCCCTCTCCTCAAATCATGTCTCTGTGAACCGTAGCCACAAGAGGAGCACCACTGCCCAGATCCATCGGCGGGAGGAGCGCAGCCGCTGGGAGATCCCAACTTGCCATGGGGACAAACCTCTTGTGATTCCCCTTTGGCCTCTGGTGTGTCGACACTGCAGGTTTCAGTTTTTTTAAAATTTTCTTTAGGTCGTGTAATACAAAATTCACCTTTGGATTGTACTGAGAGGCGAGAGCAGCCATTTGTTGACGCGCTTACTTAGATGGTAAATTGAGACAAACAAATAATTCATTTAGACGTAGAGCTTATATGTTGCTATTAGAGTTACTCCAAATTTCAGTTTTTTTTGAACTTTTCTTTAGCTATATAGGTGGTGTGCATCGAGATGGCATGACCCCAAAGATGCAGTGGATTCATGAAGTCTTTTGGTCCCTAATTATCATCTCTACCATTAAAAAGAGCCTTGTGGATAATCTTTTTTTTGAGAGCTATCAATTTAACTGTTACATTACCTCACGTGCCATACACTCGATCTAAAATGAGTTCATGTATAATGACTTTTCTATAAATCACTCTTCATGCTTATATATTTTTCTACGAGCTACGTTTTCCTTTGATCCCTTTATGGTCCGTGGCAGAGCACGGGCATTGTACTAGTGTTTTTAAAGCACGTCCATACATGGCTGCATGCTGCGCTGCCTGCTGGTGCTGGATCGAACCAATTACTGCTAACAGCGTCAAAAGAGGAGTCCCTCCCAAACCGAGGATAAGGCACTGTTTTTTTCGTCCTAACGGTATATTTATGTTTTTTTAAAATATGCTTTATGTTTCTTTATGGCGAGCGCCAGGCGTCGGACATCCGGTCCGAACCAGCCCCGGCCGTAGGATCAACGGCAACCGCGCCAATCCGAGCATGCATGGCAGCGCGCGTTCTAGGCCGTTGTTAGTCGTCCTTTGATTAAAATTCCAAATAAACTTCTGATTTTTGTACAAAATTCAAACAATGTTCAAAATATGTGGAATAAATTTCATAATTCTTCTAAAATCGAGAGCAACCCATTTTAAATTTTTTATTTTTTCACTTTTTCAATTTTTTTGATGTGAAATTAGGAGAAGACACTTATGAAACTCACACCTATACTAGCGAAACTTGGCCATGTGCTGATGAAACCTGGCCGTGTGCTGTGTGCTGATGAAATCTGATGAAACTTCGATGTAACCTGATGAAACTTGGATGAAACTTGTTGAAACTTGAATTGACCTGATGAAACTTGAAGAAACTTGTAAGAGACCTGTTGAAACTTGATAAAACTTACATTAAACCTGATGAAACTTGACAGTTCGACAAGTTTAACGAATATGAAATCCAAGTTTCAGTAGGCGAAACCCAAGTTTCACCAGGTGAGTTTGAAGAGTTATATGACAACATATATTTTGTTTTATTCGTAAAAATACGAGGAACACGTTGGTGTAAACGGTTTGTGGATTGGAGCATCCAGTCAAAAATTATGGCCATTCAAAAGAAAAATACGAGTGGGACCCATCTTGCATGTGTGCAGTTGGCTCCTCCAGTTTAGATTCATAGCGTTCTTGAGCGTCCGGACCTTGTGGCCTTCATGGGACGTCTGCATAGTAGCCTTTCCGTTTTTTATTCTTTTTTCGCTATTTCGAAGGTGGGTCCTAAAGTTTTAAAACACAAGTCAAATGAAATGGATCTGAATCTCGATACTATCTCGAGAAGCTCTCGAAATTTAGTCATTTCAATCTTTCAGCTATTCAACTATTCAGATTAGTTAAAAAACATAACCTAAGTCTCCAATGGGCTACTCACGTGTTCGCTTGCCAACGCCATGTCCACCTCGGGGGGAGCTAGGCGGCACTTCCTTTAATTTTTTTTTCTTCTATCCTTCTCCTCCATGTCTAGATCTTTGACAACTTGGACGTGCCAGTGAGGACAACAGTGGTGATAGTGTGGAGATGGCATTGGTCTCTCCCTTCCTTCAAATCTGCGATGCGTAAAAAGGCCTTAGCGTGGGATCTTAACGTAATGCTTAGTTAGTACAAAAACATCTAAAGTAAGTGGTTGATATTATGTGTGTGTGTTGATATCCTCACGATGTAGAGGTAGTTTAGACCCGTAGAAGCCAGCTTGACGATGATGCGGTGCAGAGAGACGTATAGACTGTTTGGTTGCTTTCTCAAGTGAGCTTGAGTCGTACCAGCTCAGCCAGGCTAGTGGAATGAAAGAGGTGTTTGATTGTTTGCACAAACTAAAGTAGGCTGAGAAGAGAAGATGTTTGGTTGGGTGCTTAGACTGTCTCCAACAGGCTCCCCTAAAGCACCCTCTACCCTAAAATAGGAGACGGATTATTCCTCTACGCGCTCCAACAACATTCTCTATTCCGTTCCATAAAATAGAGTTTTCTCTCCATTCTCTTATATGTAGGGGTTCTCTTTCCTTCCCCTATACAATTCTCCATATAGGGAACGCTGTTGGAGATGAGAGAAATATAGGGAGAGATTTTTTTAAAGGGAGCCTGTATATGAGGCTATAGGGGATCAAATTTAGAGATTCCTGTTGGAGAGAGCGGCCTTAGGGGTTTGCGGAGTCGCGCGATGCGCTCAACTGTATCTCGCGAGCCTGGCTCTAGGAAAACATCCAATTTAGCCGTATCTTCAGAGCCTGGCCCGGATAGGGTAATTGCATCTGGAGAGTCTAGCCCAAATGAGTGAGAAGGCAACCAAATACTCTATTTTTGTATTTCTAAATGCAAAACTGCTATGACGCAGTCAACCAAACAGCCTAGCAGTGGATGCCGGAAGAGGAAGCAATGCAGTGCAGTCGCCAGCGAGGTTTTTCCGGCAGCGACGGACTTCCCACTTCAGCGCGTACTCTTAGATCGGTTAGGGTTCGAAGGCTGTGTTCAGGAGGAGCTGGTCTCATGGGTCATGGCAGACCAGTGGGCGTGGTTGGCTGTGAGGTATAATAAGGTCCGATTTAACAGGTTGCGTCATTAGCTAATGAGCTGGCTAAGTGGCAAAGCATACATACAGTAGATTAAAGGTTCATGTGTGCATTTTTTATCCGTGCTAAGTTCTTTTGGTTTGGGTCTGTTCGGCAGCACGGTAGAATAAAATTGGGCTTAAATAATTCATACATCATACTTTGGCTTTGTTCTTTTGGACTTAATTAACAAATTAATGGTTTATCTATTTTTGAAAAGATATATGCTTTGAGTTTTTTTAGTCCAATTTTTCATTGTCTCGAAGGTGGATTCTAACACTAAGACAAACGAAATGGATCCAAATCTCGAGACTATCTCAAGGAGTTCTCAAAATTCAGTCATTTCAGTTGTTGAGCTGTTGAGATCAGATCAAAAGAACAGAACCTTTTCTATATTTAAAGTAGTATCGTTTTAGTGTTGTTCTCTTATATGAATGAATGTGATGTTATTGATAAGCTTAAAAGTAGCATTGACGAGACTCCCTTGTCGAAATTGCGGCACTATTGTTTGTGCCACAGGTATGTTGTTGGCATGATGTCGGTGTGTGTATATGGGCCTTCTGTATTGTGTCCTATTTTCAAGAAATGAATTGAAAAAATTAATTACTGCTAGCATTTCTATGGTGAAGTTACAGATGCCAAAGCGCCGGAGCGCCATGACATGTAGGCCCTTTTTTATGCCTTGTTTAGTTTTAGTTTTTATTTTGCAATTTTTGTTTTTTTTGTATATACCATTCACTTTAATTTATAAAAATATTTTTTTTGAACTTTGTAGAATTTTATCTCAAAGATCTAAAAAAAAGTATTTTAATACCATTTTTAAATGTGGTCAATTTTTTCAACTAAAACTAAACAAGGGCATCAAAGAGGGCCGCAGTTGCCATGACGGGAATCGGTAGTCCAAGATGCTTTTGCAATTTTGTTCGAAAAGTAACCATACATGTACGAAGCCTTGCCTAGCTAGCGGCTAGTGCCTAAAGGTTGAGGAGAAACTCTTGTCTCAACTCTTTCGGTTTCAACTCCACCGACTCTAACCCATCTCGACTTCTATCTCCTGCACGAGTGGTTGAGTTATTACTTGAGTAGTACTACGTACTTGCTTTCTTTCTGGTCACATTGCCTAGCAGCTGCTGTACGGCCAGCGAGGACCGTTCAACTCGTTTCTGCACAGTTCACGACAGGGGCGGATCTATGGGTGCTCCACTGCTCGCGCCCTAAAAAATTTTGATAACCTAGATAGATATAGGGTATATATTGAACATATGCATAAAATTTTGTAAGAGCAGAGTTATTATCAATCGCATTCCTAGTATATTGGTTCAATTGGATGAACCTATTTTATGGAACAAGAGGTTATAACTTATTAAGTTTGAATTTTACTCACTGCATTAATCTTTTCCTTTTGTAATTTTTCTCCTTTCCTTTCCTTTTTCTTTCACATTTTCTCTCTATTCCACTTTATTTTTTCTTTTTTTTCGACACTCTTTCATTTTTTTTCTAATTTGGTTGTACTTTTGCTTCGTGATTTTTCTCTTTTCCAGCTTGTATTTTTTCCCATTTTTCCTAAACCCACTTTTTTCTAATCTAGTTGTACTTAAAGTGCAAAACACTTTTTATTTCAATCTTTAGGTTCTGTTTTCGAGCAATATATTATCTGGTCACTTTTATTGAATGGAATGTTTTTTAGGTTATGCAATAGAGCGTTTTTAGATTATAAAGACTCATGAAATAATATTAGGTTTCTATTCGATGTTGATTACATTGCATCTTGTGTTAATATTTTTATGTAACACTAAACCTTTTTTTATGTGCCAATTTATGTTGTGCATTCAGAAAATTATATAGTTATGTACATCGGTTCTGGTTCAGGTGACGAGATATCTGCTATGGAAAAATTGAGGCGAATGATGACGTGAAGCAGTGGCGGATCCAGGATTTCAAAACTAGGGGTGCACGGCTTATATAAATTTTTTTTGCGCACTTGGCAATAGACACATATAGCACAAATCAACGTAGAAATATAGAATTGGCACAAATAGTCAAATGCATAGCGAGTTTCTAAGTTCCACAATACTAACATAACATAACATAATATAAAGTACGGTGAACATCGAAATTGTACCTTATAATATCCCTATTCCTCATCATAATGTTGGTCGTTGGATGTCCTGTCCAATTTACAAAAATACAACACAAATCACATTTCACAGGTCACAAATTGACATGTTTATCTCACAATCAGCATTCACATTTCACGGGTCACAAAATCACAAATCACATTTCACAGGAGTGAGGACTCACTGTCTCACCGAGGACGAGCCGATGAGACGAGGTCACGAGGAGCAGGCCGAGGCGCCGAGGGCTGAGGCTTAGCCGCTCAGGCGCTGACCGCCGCACTTGACGAGGCGCCGAGCCCCAGCTCTCGGTCTCCCCAGTGAGGCGCCGACCGCCGACCACCGGCGGCGGCGGCGGGCGTGGGCGTGCGTGGGCTGCGTCCACAGTGAGGGAGACCGAGAGGGGAGAGAGGTGTGGCGCGCCCGTCTAATTTGGGAATTTTTCCCCCAATTCCCTAACCCTAGCCGGCTGAGGAGGGAGGGAGAGGCATGTTGGGCCATTGGGCCTTATCTAATATTGGGCTGGCTGGGCTGAGTGAGAGAGGAGGTCGAAATTGACTTGAGATGGGTTTTTTTTCTATAATTTGGCTCAATACTATATGGGGGTCTTCATGTTTTCAAAATTTAAGAGGTGCCCGTGCACACGGTGCACCCATGCTGGATCCGCCCCTGACGTGAAGCTCTACAAAGCACACACATGCAAATTAAATCTTGAGAAAATTGTACAATAGCTTCCCGTCTTTATAAACTTGCAGAGATTTTTCACTTAGCCTCGTAATCTTACAAACTTGCAGAGATTTTTCACTTAGCATCATAATCTTGCAAGTTAGAAAGTTAAGGGTGTTATAGTACAATTTTCTCTCAGATTAATCTTCCTAATACGGACGGCGTCACAGTTTTCAAAACTCTACTCTGTGTGTGTGTGTGTTTTCAGTTTTCACACAGATATATGTGCGGCATTTTTCTCTTGTCCGGGATGTATATAGTAGCCATCAGCATTCATTCCCGTAGCTTGGCTTACAAGTGCAGCAAGAGAGCTACGTCCGTTCGCCGGTACGTACTTCGTGCAGCACATGCAGCGGTTTCTACGTCCTGCCGGTTCTGAAGATTGGACATTTGTCATCTGATGGAGGAGCACCATGAATACGTACTGAATATATATACCGGCCGGCCGGCCGGTCTCACACGTACGTACTCGCAAGCATTTCGCTTCCGATTAACGCAACGAAATCTAGAAAGGCTACATCGATATGTATCCATTTGGATTTCTAATTAATAATGAATTTAGAAAGATCATCGATCAAAAAGCCCATAAACAGTTATATATAAAAAAAAACACTTGCCAAATGATTTACCGGTAACCTCACAAGTCTCGACTAATCAATAAAATCAGCTGACTAACCGCGGAGACCAAGTGGGCAGTGGCTAACCAAAGTGATCGATTTGTATCAAATTAATTAATAATATCCACTAAAATAGAGCTAACTAGCTCAACAATTTCGTATTTTCGTACGTAGTCACATGTATACGTAAATACACTACTTTAAAAGAACAAGGAGAGACAATAGATTGAGACGGAGAGGCTTGCCGGTGAATCAACCGCGCGCGATGGGCAACGAAGTGTGCGGTGGTTGAGGAATCACATCGGCTCGTCTTTGGCACGCACGGACGAGCTGGAGGAGAAAGCACTAGAGGGAGACCACCAAGTACAGATACATGTACGTAGCTAGCTAATTACTACGTGTATATGTGTGCCCGACTGCCCGTGTGTGCATGTGTGTGACCACGGCAATGCGCTGCAAGAGGAAACTTGTTCACCGACGACTTGATACTCGTTAACATGCATGAGCCGTTTTTCTCCGTACTACCACATTAATCGGAGTATCACATCAATCGAAGGAATTTCCGTATAAATCAAAGAAAAAATTCACCATCAATACAGTGGGAACAGATTATGGAGTATTAGTTCTAAAAAAAAGATTATGGAGTATTAGCTTAGATTAAATATGG
This sequence comes from Raddia guianensis, assembly GCA_036346415.1. Lineage (NCBI taxonomy): Eukaryota > Viridiplantae > Streptophyta > Magnoliopsida > Poales > Poaceae > Raddia > Raddia guianensis. The sequence continues at coordinate 53,462,519 of CM070534.1, forward strand.
AATCTTTTTTTTGAAGGTCAGCTTACGCTGACAATTCATTTATAGGAGAGTGAAAACTTACAGAAAAACGGATAGGAGCCTGGAGCTAGACCAGGCACCCGCTTACAACCACCGGCCTGGCAGACAGACCCTGCCAAGACCGCCGAAGAACACTAGCTGACTACTCAGTAAGCAGGGCGGCCAACCCAGCCGCCGACCACAACTGTCGTTCCGCAATCCAGTCCGCGAGAAGCTGATGAAGCTGACGTGCCTGGCCTTGGAACAGGCGCTTGTTGCGTTCGCACCAGATCATCCAGAGCGTCAGCATGATGGTGGTTCCCGCTCGCTTTGTCGCGTCACTAGGAAAGAGGGCCAGGCGGTCAGCCCACCACTGGCTGACTGAGGACGTATGCACCCAAGTTAACGGAGCCAACGCCTGGCTAGCAGACAGACCCCCAATGGCAAACCAAAAAGATCTAGAGAACTGGCACTTGAGAAAGAGGTGGGTCGTGGTCTCGAGGGAGACGTTACATAGGGGGCAGAACAGGTTGTTAGGCCAACCCCGACGCTGAAGTTGATCGGCCGTCCAAAGGCGATGCTGCGCAAGTAGCCAGCTGAAAACTTTGCATTTCATCGGCGCCTTCGATTTCCAGAACAGCTTAGGGAATAGCGATACGGTAGAGCCCTAGCCGGAGTCAGATCTTGATATGCCGAAGCGCCGCCGTACTCTCCGAATCGCGACCATCTCCAGGTGATCCGATCTTCCTGGTCTTCCGTGAGGTCAGTTGACTGACCCTGTAGCACCCGCCATAAATCGAAGAATTCCTTAACCAGCTGGGCGTTGATGAGCGGCCCTAAGTCTTGCATCCAGGAGTTTGCTCAAATGGCGTCTGCCACGGACACCCCTTTCCTTTGCGCATGATGAAATAGTCGCGGCGCAATCGTGCAGAGCGTTGTTGGCCCCGCCCAAGGCGTAGTCCAGAAGCGCGCTTTAGTGCCATCACCTAGGCACACTGTAATGGATGCGTTGAAGAGCGCTATGTCCGATGCGTCACAGGGCGGCTGCAATCCTTTCCATCCGCTTTCTTCACGGTGCCACTGTAGCCAAAGCCAACGAAGGCGCAAAGCACTACCGGCACGGGCCAAGTCCGGCAGGCCAAGGCCCCCTACTTCCTTTGGTGAACAAACCTTCGGCCAGTTGACTTTGCATTTGCCACCACTAAGAACGTCGTTTCCTGCCCATAGGAAACGCCGACGGATCCTGTCGAACTCGCGTAAAAATGAGGCCGGTGCTTGGATGGCCGTCAGCATGAAAATAGGCAGTGCACTTAGTACAAAGTTCACTAAGACATGGCGGCCCCCGACCGAGAGTAGGCTTGATTTCCACCCCGCAAGACAGGAAGCTGCCTTGTCGAGATAAGACTGGGTGTCCATACGCCGAACTCTGCGCACATGAAGAGGAAGACCCTAATAGCGCACCGGGAAGGTCTCAACTTTGCCAGGGAAGTTGTGTAGGACATGATCTAGGTCTATCGTAGAACAACAGATGGGCACCACGAAACTTTTGAGCATATTAACCCGCAGTCCTGTAGCCTCTCCAAAATCGCGGAGAATGGAGAGGAGGCAACCAACATCCTGAACAGTGGGTTTGACAAAGATGACAGTGTCATCCGCGTAAAGAGAGCAACGAATGCCTCCTCCCCGAATTGCAACCCTTTGCAGCCCTCCCATTTCTATGGCCGAAGAGAGGACGTAACTGAGTGCATCGATGGCTAGGATGAACAGATAGGGAGAGAGCGGGTCCCCCTGTCTCAAGCCCCTCCTGTGAGTGAAACTCGGCCTCGGATGGCCATTTAGATGGACTGACGAGGAGGAAGAGGTCAGAATCAAGGACAACCAGTTTCTCCACTTGTCGCTGAATCCCCTTGCTCCAAGAAGGTCTAGCAGATATTGCCAGGAAACTGAGTCGAAAGCTCGTGCAATGTCTAGCTTGAACATGAGACATGGTGTTTTGCGCCGGTGTAATCGACGGACAAAGGACTGCACCTGGATGAAGTTATCATGGATTGACCGGCCTTTTAGGAAGGCACTCTGCGACTCCGAAATCACCTGTCCTAGAATGTTTCCCAGACGGATGGCATGAATCTTGGAGAAAAGCTTGGCTACAGAGTGTACCAAGCTAATAGGCCCAGAAATTCTTGATCGGGTGCGATCCACTTCGTTACTCTTTGGAAGGAGGACGATTTCCGCCCTATTAAGTTTCGAAAGATGTTTCCCCCTCATGGACAGCAAGCTCTGGATGGCTTTGTGAACATCGTTTTGATGGTGTCCCAAAGATGCTCGGTAAAATTCCTGTGAAGCCATCGAGGCTGGCGCCTTTGTCGGCAGGGGACCGATTGATTGCTTGCCAGATTTCATCGAGCTCAACGTCGACATCTAGGGAGGTACAGTCCACAGCTGGCATGTTGAGGACAGTCCAGTTGAGTTTACGGCTTGGAGGGGCAGAAACTCCTAACAATTGAGTGAAATGGTGCAGCAACAACCTTTCCTTGTCCTCGTGGCATAGTGCCGACTCATCTGGCGTAGAGAGTTTGGAAATGTGGTTTTTCTTTCTACGGCCAATTGCCCTAATGTGAAAATACTTGGTGTTCGCATCGCCCTCCTTCAGCCACCGCACTCTTGCCTGCTGTTTGGCCCTAGATCGTTTGATGGCCGCCAACCCAAGAACTTTTAATTTGAGACTCTTGTGGAAGGCCTGCTCATAATCGAGAAGTGTCCTAGTTTCTTGTGCCTGGTCGAGCCGAAGGATTAACTCATTGGAGATTGCTAGATGGTCTTTGAAACGGCTGGAGATACCCCTACTCCAGGACGTTAGTCTACGCGCGGTCCTCGAAAGTTTCAGGTGTAGCGACAACAGTGGGTCTGGGTGATGGCATTCCGACCAGGCCTGTGAGACCACTTGATTGAAACCTTGGAGCCGTGGCCAGTGGTTCTCGAAGCGAAACGCCTAGGCACCGGGGCCTTAACACCTGGTGCTAGGAGTAGTGGGCAGTGGTCAGAGAAAGAGGAAGAAAGAGCTGACAGCCGGTGATTTGGAAAGAGAAGATCCCATTCTGCATTGCATAGGGCACGGTCCAACCTGACCAGGGTCGGGTCTGCCCTACCATTGCTCCAAGTGAAGCTTCGCTCACACAGGAGAATATCCTTGAGAGCACAAATATCCACCATCCACCGGAAGCGACCTAACCAGTTGTAGTTCACATTGGAGTTGCTTTTGTCACTTGCCGCCAGAATCAAGTTGAAGTCACCTAAAAGTAACCATGGCGTACCTGGCTGGGGTTGCATTTGCACTAACTCCTGAAGGAACTCATCCTTGTCAAAATCACTCGTCGGTCCGTACAGCGTGGTCAAAGTGAATTGAGTAGTGCTTTGTGCTAAGGTGACAGTGGCGGTGATCGAGAATCGCCCATAATGGGGCTGAGACAGCATTAGGCGATCAGATATTCGAAAAATTCTCACGTAAATCAGATCAGACAAAAATGAGACCAAATTATAGTAGTGTAGAATAGATCAAATCAATTATAATGGTCAAATCACAACGTTGGGAGCAACATCAGATGAATACGGATTCCTATGAGATGGAGAATTCTCTCCATATTAGATAAGGACATGGATTGATCGGATAGCAAACTAATCCATATGTTGATAACTAAAACAATTGGCATGGTTTTGCGCAAAAGTGCATAAATGGGATAGAGGAGTTCTACCTCAATGTATCTAAACTATCTAGATTGGATCTAATGGACCATGATGAGTAGTGCAAAAGATTTTTCGATGCATAAGCGTAAAAGGCTAATCTTGACACTTGGATCTCATCTCAGTGGTCTAGCTTAGACATGAGAACATGGGAAATAATCACCATGCATGGTTTTGCACACAAGTGCATAAATGGAATAGGGGAGTTATATCTCAATGCATCTAAACTGTCCATGAATTTAAGGGACCATGATGACTTTTTTCATTTGTGCACTGAAAATCTTTTGCACCGAATATTTTCCTAAGATCTATATGGCTACAGATATAAAGATTACTTTAAATTATATTAGAGATTTTCTCTAAAAAAATATTTTAGTTTTTTAAAAAATAAATGCGCTGAACACCGTGTTAAGTATCGCGATATGTGGGCCGGCTGCCGTTTTCTCATCGTGTTTTTTAACGCAAGACCCACTGATTTGCGTTCTCAACTTCTATTCTGTTAACAAGATAGTGCAATTTATTTTAGCCAATTGAACCATTCATCGTGGAATCAACGCTAGTTTAAAGGAACATGTCATGCATATTGTAGCTTCAATCAGCCTTTTATTCCCCACCCGCCTCGAGAAAATTAAAGCCAATCCATGAGTAATAATCAGATGCGTCCTTTGTAATCATGATAAAAAATACATGTCCTTTGTAATTATGCACGGTTCTGTTGGTTGTGTCGTTGTGACCGCTGATTTTGTGATGAATGGTTAGCGAGAGTAAAGACAGGTGATGCCAATATCCCAGTACGTAGCTGGTCACTCACAGTGTCACAGTACACTATCACACATGCCTCTCAGGCTCTCAGCCGACGTATATACGTACGTGTATAGTACTCCTACATGATTGTTCTCTTCGATTTTTCTTTCTGGTGTAGTATAGTAGTATGTAGCAGGGGCGAATCTACAGTGTTAGCACTGGATCAAGCGTCCTTGATGCCTTTCGGACAAACCCTTCTTATTTATTATTACACTATTAGTATATATACATATGAACTTATAATTTAAAGTTTAAACATAGTGATTAATTTAGTATTAAAATGACCCGACGATTCTGGCTACCTGTTTTCTTGGTTCCTCTTGGTACGTAGTATATGCATGTACTTGTCATGACATGTTGCGCGGGCCCATTGCATTCATGGCACGAGGGACGTGCACATGACCCGTGCGGTGCACGCCTCGATCGATCGATCAGGGGGGAGAGGGTCGTGTGATGCACGTACGGTTCATGTTACTTGTTGTCGCGTTTGCTCTATATATTCTGCCATGGTCCATATGTATGCATTGTTGGAGTCCCCGTCGATGCTCTTGCTCGGCCGAAACCGCTCCCCCTTCTCGAGTCGATTAATCTTAATTTGGCCAACAAATTAATATATGCATCCAGGCCTCCGTCATGATATTTTATTAGGATATGTCTATTTTAGGTATTTAAACTATCACGAATGTTCAGAAAACCCACTAAACTATGATTTGGTCTACTTTTCATACCTAAATTTGCAAAATCGAGACAAAACACACTACAAGCGATTTCCCATAGTGGTTTTGCTGACGTTAATTAGATGCCATGTGGTACAGTCTCGTTAGCAAAAACCACCCTAATGTGGATGCCATGTCAACAAAACCACTAGGCGAAACCATCTTTGTTATATTTTGACCCAATTTTACAAGTTCAGGTATGAAAAATAGATCAAATTATATTTTATGGATTTTTTTTACCGTATTTAGATATCTAAAATGGACTTATTCCTTTTTTATTTATTTAATTTTTGGCTGATGGATTGAGCGCAATGTGCTAAATTAAAATGCGAATGCGGGCAGTGGCGGAGCTCGGACCGAAAGTTAAGAGAGGCTCAATGCTAGATAATACAATCAATCGGTAGTTATTTTTAAGCTATAACCAATGCAAATGTGTACCAATAGTTTACTGAAATTTGTAGGTCAAACAAACAAGGGAAACTTTACCATGCATCGTTGAACTCTCTAAGGGGTTAGGCCTTGTTTATTTCAGATTACCGTAGAGTTGCATTTTACTGTAGTAAATTTGTGAACCCCTTTAAATACGTTTTAATGAGTTTAAAAAATTATGAAAAAAATATTTTACAAACTTTAAGAGGCACTATTTAAAACCCCACAAGAATGACTACAAAACATTACATCATTTGGCTTATACAAAAATAACAAATTTTCATTTAATTTAATTTAATCTGAAACAAACAAGGCCTTAGTTTGTTTGTCTAATTTGAATAGTTGATCTCCATAAAAGGTGTTCCACGTAAAGGATCGAAATTCGTCGATCTCAAATACCATATATTGGGATTACATTTCAAAATATGAAAATCAAATTCAAAATTCAAAATTTTCAAATTCAGATTTCAACGGTTTGATCTGAAATTCAAATTCCAAAAATGAAAATAAATTTGAAACTGAAAATTTCAATTCAAAATTTGAAAAAACTCGATCTTCCGTATGGGAGATTGACAAATTCAAATTTTCAACGGTTTGACCCAAAATTCAAGTTCAAAACAAGAAATCAAATTTGAAAATTTCTAATTCAAAATATGTAGAATCCCAATCTTTGATACGAGATATCGATGAATTCTCGATTCTTTTTTGTATGGGTCACCCTTTATGGAGATCAACAATTCAAATTAGGCAAACGATCTAACCCCCTGTGGGGTTCATTGGTGCGTGCTAAGAAACTCCAACAAACAAACTGTGCTTTAATATATATTGAACAACTGCGACATTATATGAGATCATATTTTTTTCACCGTGTTAGATATGACTATTCAACCGTACGACTGCCCCAGTTTTCTTATCTATAGCAGAAGCTTTAAAACTCGACAACTAAAAGGCAACCATCGTAACAAGCCGGCCGAGGAATCTATGAAATCTCGACGGTTAAGTCAAAAGCCATCAAAGATCATATTTCTGGATGGTCAAGTAAAAAATACCATCAAGACAAAGCCTAATGGGGAATGATATAACCATCAAAGACGGTATTTCTCGACAGTCAAGTAAAAAAGTACCGTCAATACAAAGCCATCATCGAAGGAAACTGGATTGATGAGATGTGATCCCTCTCTAAATTAGGGATTTAAAACTATTCTAAGAATAAAATGGTGTGCGTGTGTGTGGGGGGGGGGGGGGTTAGCTAGGTTTGTAAAAATAGTAGTTTAGTAATTGACGACGGAGGAGAGTTTCGGGCGTTTTGACTCAGTAGCATAACAAGAGCTAGGGATTTTAAGTTTAGAGCATCCATATCTATTCCTCTATTATCGCACTCTATGTTGATGCGCTGAGTGTTAAGAACATGACATCATGGGAAAATCTCCAAGCGACTGGTCATGAGCGCCAGTATCTAGGTGCACCGATAACACAAGCTGCCAAGTTGCGATAATTTTTGGTAGGAGTGGTGGGGAGAAATGATAACGGAGGTCCATAATCCAGTTCATGTGTAGTGCGTCTGCAAAGATTTGTTCTTCCTGGTAGAAATATCGAAGAAGAACGAAGCTATTTTGCTTGGGGAATAGCCTTGCAGGAGCATCACCAACTCTCTCTATATATCTCCCCTATAAAACACTATTAGCGTCCTCTCTATCCATTCCTCTAAAATTCCTTCACAATTTACACTATCCTTTAAAAAATTCATGTTCTCCAGCAGTCACTCTATATCTACTACAATATTATAGAGTAATTATATATAGAGGGCCACTTGAAAATGCTCTTATCCGGTCAGGATAGGAGAGAGTTCCCATCACTGACAGAGATGTTGGTGGTCATCTGAAATAAGGTTGTTCAGGAGGCAAGGAGGGGTTAGTGCCAACCCAAAGTTTTTTTGGCAAAAGATTTGCTGAGCCATAAAAAAATATTAAGTCGTTGGAGCAAGGGACTTACCAATTTTCGTATGTATACCTCGATAACTTTTTAGATAGTCGTCGAGATTAATTTTGTACTTCTTTATAAGTGCCAAGATCATGTTTTTTAATTTTTAATAATACTTAAAATTGCTAAAAAAAATTTAGGTGTTCATGCCGATAGAAACGTTGTTCGGCTATCGAGAGAAACGTTCTACCATAACCTCTTATAGTTATAGTGACGATACATGATGATGCTGGGATGACAAGCTCGTTGAAGAAGATGAACCACACCACACATGCAGCTTCAAGAACATTTTTGAATGATTTACTTGCAAAAGATAATGATGTACATATGGATAGCTATTGTAAGTACATTTTTAATGGTATCAAGTCATCTAATTAAGTACTACTCGCCCCATTTCAAACAGTACTTGTTTTATACTTGTTCTAAGTTAATTTTTTTAAAAAAATTTATCCACAAAAAACTTTTAGACTATTTAGATTGAGCACATAAATAGATTCGTTTTTTTAAAAAGGACTTTCTTAATGTTATAATTTAGTTGCATTTTATAAATAAATTGTAATAGTTTTTAGTAATCAAAATTACATTTGGAGACCATGTCAACATCCAAACCGACTACTATTTTAGGATGGAGGGAGTATAAGGATTCCAACTCAGTATTTTACTTACGTGGAGGAAAGAATGGGAGGAGAAAAATAAAGACTGGTGTTAATTTATAGTCAATCTATAGTTGATTACAACGTTCATACACACTGTTACATATCAATCCCATATTAGAGATGATACATGTTATACTACCAGTCCATTGGAGAGGTTTGCTATCATTTCGGTCATCACCAATAGCGTCATAATCTAGAATTCCTAAATATTATTTACAACTTTTTTTACTATTTATCTACATTTTTTCACTACTATTATAATTACCATAGCACTAGTACGTCGTAGGACCTATTGAACATGCTAATTACAGCTGCAATCTTTCTAAGAGCATAGGGGCTACCTAACTGTGTCCTCAAGAAGATGTACTCACGTACGGACCTCTTTGCTGCAGTTCCCGTTCCTTGTCTTTCTCCTTGGCAGCGGATACGGAGGATCCCAGTCTGATTTTTCGTCAAAGGTGAATGAATGATCGATTGCTTTTTATAACATATTGGTAGATAAACTCAGTTTTCTTCATGCAGCAGGGCACACGCATGCATGGTATAAGCGATGAAGATATTAAACGCTCCGGCGTGGCCGTGGCGCGCGTGTTCTTAAAGGATGAGCTGAATTTCTTAAAGCTGAACTTCCATATGTACTCTAGATTTTAGAAGTGGTATTAAAAACCGGTTCATTTGATTTGACTAGTTTCTTAGAGCTTTGATAAACAACTTCAAAAATTTTGGAGAAACATACGTAATATGTCAAAACTAAAGCGTGTGGCTTGTAGAAACGCTAAGCAGCACTAAAAATAAACTGCGGGTATATATAGAGAATATTTAAGGCTAGGGTACATAGGACGATTAGGTCGTCGAATTGATACGTACAGTCCCAGTGGTAGCTGACTAGCTTCTGCCATATGGTTTTGAAGAAAGCACGCAGTTATGGGCGTAGCGATAAAACAGTGAAAAATCTTACGCGTGCAAACACACAACCCCCACTGCAGAGGCATCAAAGATGCGGTGTCACGAGCCACACCCGGTGCAGGAGTTCCCAAAACTACACAAGGCAAGGGCATAGGGGCTCAAGCACTCCATCACACCAAGCGTTCTCACTAGTCTTTCACCCTTCACATGCAGGGATTCAATGCAGTGCGAAAGTACCAAAACACCCTCCACTCACCTCACCTCGTCATCTTTGCAGCAGGGTCCTAGACTCCTCTCTCCCGATCGCTCGAGCCACTCACTTTTGAAGCAACCTATGTAACATGCTGCTCACACGCATAGGTTCGATAGGGTCCTCGTTAGGGCTGGCTCAACTGCATGCACAGGTTTAGGTCCAACTTTTACTCCCCGGCCTTTTGATTTGCCTGCCCTTAGATGTAGCCATTGCATATTTGCATGCATATGTATCTGGCATATTGCTACTCTCTCCCTCTCTCTCCTCGATCTTCTTTATAACCAAGTACTACAAGAGCTCTTCTGCCGGTGTGTGTGTATGGAGGGAGAGCCTTCATGAGCTGAGGGAGAGAGAGATGGGGCACCACTCCTGCTGCAACAAGCAGAAGGTCAGGAGGGGCCTGTGGTCTCCAGAGGAAGACGAGAAGCTCGTCAAGTACATCTCCACGCATGGCCATGGCTGCTGGAGCTCGGTCCCAAGACAAGCTGGTCTCTCTCTCTCTCTCTCTCTCCACACACGCACACACACACACACACACACACGTGAAGCTCTCACTTCAGAATTAAGCTCAGTGTACCTCAGTTTATGCACTGCTGCATGTGTGTGTGTGTGAGCATCGATATCCATGTAGGGCTTCAGAGGTGTGGCAAGAGCTGCAGGCTGAGGTGGATCAACTACCTGAGGCCGGACCTTAAGAGGGGAAGTTTCTCGCAGCAGGAGGAGGCGCTCATCATCGAGCTCCACAGGGTGCTGGGGAACAGGTACTCCTTGGCCTGCATGCGAATGAGCAGCTACGCGTGCATGTGACGCTGTAACTTCTACTACGTGCATGACAGCTATCTACGCAAGCATGGCCTGTATTATATGATACTGAGAGTGACCAATGCACAATCTCATTGCTTGCTCGAGAGTCGAGAGTCGAGACAAGGGAAGGGACAAAAACAAAATGGCAAATCCAGCTATCTAAAAATATGCGTCGTCACTGTGCTCCTGTTACGCTGCAGGTGGGCCCAGATAGCCAAGCACCTGCCTGGTAGAACGGACAACGAGGTGAAGAACTTCTGGAACTCCACCATCAAGAAGAAGCTCATCTCTCAGGCTGTGGGCAGCCTCCACCCTGGTAACCTCCCTTCCCCTGCAGGTAACCAATAAACCAGTGCTGCATTCGACACTTCTTTCTCTATAAAAATGCATTGCCAGTTTGCCACCCCTCATACATATATACCTTCTACGTCTTCTTGCTTTGTTTGTGGTACACCAAATTAAGGCTCAAATGATCTTCAAAATGAACAGATTTATCTGACAACAAGCATCCTGACCTGACTCGAATTCTATCTGTTTGCGTTGCTCCAGACTTGTACTACAGCATTCTGGACGCGGCGGCGACGGGGCAGGGCGTCGTCGCAACATGCGCATCACTGAACGGGGTGGAGGACGCGGCTCACGCGGCGGTGGCGCAGTCTCCGCCACCTTCGGTGCAGGACTCCGCGGCGGCCTGGGCCAGCTGCCTCAGCTCTCAGCAACTCTTCCTCCCGGTCCCCGGCCACTCCACCGTCCTCGGCGCTGGCGACCTCCAGTACGACGTCGACGGCGAGTTCATCAGGCTCTGCCGCGCGGCGGACGACGCTTACCCGGAGAGCGGCGCAGGGCAGTGCAGATCTGCTAGCGGCAGCGCCCTCCTGGAGGCTCAGGATGGCGCGGCGAGGAGCTGCCTCCCGGTGTTCGCCGACCCGAAGGGCGGCGCAGCCGCGTTCGTGGCCGAGCCGGCCATGGGCCCGGTGGTGGACTTCATGGACGCCATTCTGGGCTCGTCGTCGACGTCGGCGACCAGCGCTTCCTCCGTGGAGAGTTTCTCGGCGAACACCGGCATGCAGCCCCATTGGATTCCCTGAATGTGAATGCATGTGGTGTTAAGATTGGTAGCTTGGTAAGTAGGTATGGGTTGATCTAGCTCGCATTCTTAATATGGAATAATCGCATACTCATGTTCCTTAGAATATATTTGCATAAGTTACGTGTAAATATATTTTTATATATAATGTGCAGGAATGATATGTAAGTGTATAATCTTGTGTCAGAAATACTTGAACTTATAATTGGTTATATACGATTTGCATAATAAGCATATAATCTGGCGTGTCAGAAGTACTTGAACCGATTATTTGCATAAGTGAGTGCTTGATGAGTTAATTAATTATGTACAGCTAACTATTCTCGTTGGTGAAGTGAGTACAGCTAACTACTCTCCGTCATCACCCCCTGACCTAGGTCATTAAGAAAATTGACCAAATAAGAAAAACATGGCTTTGGAGCGGATCTGCTATCCTAGGGGCTCCACCCAGGGTCAACTGGGGCTTGGTCTGCTCCCCTATCAAGTTCGGGGGTCTTGGGGTTTTGGACTTATCCCGCTTCGATCGAGCCCTTCGGCTGCGCTGGCTGTGGCTCAACAAGACGTCGCCCTTTAGGCCTTGGGTGGGCTCACTAGACCCTCCCACAGAGACTGATGCAGCTCTCCTTCGTGTCGGATGCTCAGTTACTCTTCGGAATGGGTTCTTGCTATCCTTCTGGTAGGATAGTTGGCTTGCTGGCTCGTCGTCAAAGGAATTAGCGCCGCTGCTCTTCCTGGCTTCCACCAGAAAAGGGCGAAGCGTCATGGAGGCGCTTGAGAACAACAACTGGCTAATAGACCTACGGCGCAATATAGATCCCTCCCTCGTGACTGAACTTGTCCAACTTCTCCTCCGCCTCGCTCAGGCGTCGTTGACGCCACTCGAAGATGACCTGTTCATATGGCGTTTCTCCACAGACTGGCGCTTCTCCATGAAAACTGCCTACAATATGCAGATCATTAGCTGTCGTGAGTTTTCCCCGCAGCGCAGGGTCTGGCGGATATGGGCCCCATCCAAATGCAAGTTCTTTGTCTGGTTGCTTCTGGTAAGGAGGATGTGGACAGCCGATGCACTATTACGAAGACAACTGCCCAACGCTTACTTTTGCCCCCTCTGCCTGAGGAAGCTAGAAACTCCAGAGCACCTCTTCCTGGAATGCAGCTTCAGCTCCTTCATCTGGACGAGCCTTGCCGCTTCGCTTCGACTTTCCTCGTTGGACCCGTCACACTGGCAATGGAAATCCGACTTCTCGCTTTGGTGGGAAATTGATGTCGCCCAGGATGCCAACCCAAAAGCGACCCTCTCCATTGCCATCGGCACCATTTGGCATCTCTGGCTCGAATGGAATAACCGTGTTTTTCGCTCGTCCGAACGACCACTGGACGTTGTCTTTCGACAACTTCTATATGACCTGCGGCTATGGGCAACCGCAAGAGCGTATTTTGTAATCTCTTAATTCTTTGTACGTCCTCTGAGGAGAGGGCTTTAAAACCCCTAACTCTGTAGGCCTCTTCTCTTTTGATCAATAGATGGCAGCTCTCCTGCCCTTTGCTCAAAAAAGATGTAGTTTGCATACGTAGGCATGACGCATATATAATGGCTGGCTTCATTCACTCTGCTCACTTCGGTGATTGGTACTATTAAAACAGAGAGTAAGAAAGAACTCCCGAAAAATGTACTCTTCTAAGACAACCGCAAATTAATGGACCAGAATTCCAAACATCATCTCTCAATCTCACCGTTTGGTCTTATGTATGGCACATGCATTGTTTGAAGGAGTAAAGCATGTTCAAGATGGTTTAAACTTATTTGTTCATTCCATTTATACATTTAGTCTTATATATATACATATCCCGCGTCACCCTCTCCGAGGGCGAGCCGGAGAAGCGCGCTTGGCGCTTCTCACAAGACGATTCTTTCTCGGTGCGCTCAGCCTACCGGTTGCAGTTCTTTGGGCTTTGCCCCGCTCCCCCACTGCTTAGAGTCTAGAAGCACTGGACGCCTTCCAAATGCAAGTTCTTCCTGTGTCTTCTTCTGCAGAATCTAGTCCTGACAGCGGATGCTCTTCAGCGCTTCCTAACTCTTATTTCTGCCCCCTATGACGAAGGAATTTGGAGACTCCGAAGCACCTTTTCTGCATTGTGACTTCAGCATTTTCATCTGGAGCGGATCCGGCTACGCGGGGACGCTTGGTGGGGGCACATCACCTTATGATTCCGATCAGAAGAGAAACCTCGCCTCCTCCTCTTCCAGCAGCTGACCGACGAGCTGCATCTCTGGGAGGCAGTTGGTGCCAATTTAATTTCCGTGTAATTTAAACGCTGCTTTCTTTCCTGTTTCCCGAGGGGGCCCGCCCTGTAAAACTTCCTCCTTTTGATCAATAGATGGCAACTCTTTTGCCCTTTTGCTCAAAAAAAAATCTTCAACTCAGCCAGCTTATTCATTCAGCTCAACCATTTTAAACATTAGCAATTTTGCATATTTTTATTTAGAAAACAACCCTTCGATCGATGCAAACCAATTATGGGGCGGGCCAAGTCTGCAAGTCTCGATTAGCAGAAAATGGGATCTGCTGTCGCACAGCTGCAGAGCGCAGTTTTTATCTTTGTTAGATAAAAGACAGGAGCGCGCTACAGTTCTAGAAATGTCTTCAGTTGATGCGAATTGAATACCGGCAATCGAGCACTGCAGGTACGGCTAAGAGAGCATCGAGTCGATCACGAGATCGTTGCGCAAGAGCACAAACCGCACAAGGACCCGTGAAGTGAAGCCTGTATTTCGAACGTACGTATTCGCGTTATCTTGACGTTATTTTGTAGACGTTAAGAGCAAAGCTAGCAGCAGCTTTAAAAGCTGCTGCAAATACCCATGCTGCAAATTTACAGCTTTGCTGCAAACATCCTTTCAGACTTTACACTACACTCTAAAAAATTTCCTCACCTACCAGACACTCTATACATGCTGCAAATTTAAAACGCCATATAGAGCTTCTCCTAGCCATGCTCTAATTGGGTGTCAGGAACCGGAGGGACGCAAGATAGGTAGCAGATTTATTGTAGTGGAAATTGTTCGTAGTCTCCTGCCAAGATCCAGAGCAGAGGCGTCCTCAGGGCGTCGGCGCTGGCTCCATGAGGAGAGAGGAAGGGGCGGCCAATGGCGGCGGCGCCCAGGTACCATGGCGGCGCGGCGACCCACGGCATGGTGGCGCAGCGACCACTCACGGCCTCGGCGCGGCAGGCACAGCCAAGGGCGGCGCGGGCCTAAGGCGGGGTCGGCCAGGGGCGCGTCGGCCAGTAAGGGCTCCAGGAGGCGGCGCCAGCTCAGACCACAGCCAGCATCTTCTCCAGCAGCGGTAAGGCAGGGGCGGCACGCCGGCGGCGCCCTAGGCGGCGACCTTGCTGGGGTGAGAACAGAGAAGGGGAGAGAGAGGCCGTGTGAGAGAAGGGAGATGAGAGAGCGCCTGAGAGAGGGAGACCACGAGGAAGAAGGGCCTCGGTCTCCATGGAGTTCAAAGATTCATGCTACTGCTCAAAGTTCCATGGAGAGATCATGAGAGAAATCAGAGAGCATGAGAGAGAGAGGGAGAGACCGGATCTGTGAGAGAAAGAGTATCTAATCTAGATCATGAGATCATGCATAGATTCAAGATCGTTGCGTTAAAATAAAATAGATTCAAGATCATGTAGGCTTGTAGGCTTGTACCTGTGAAATGTCCGGAAATCTTGTTCCACAGCACACACGCATGTAAAAGGGTGAAAAGTTCCCGTGTTACAACTAGGGGTGCAACTGGTTGGATTGGTCTAAAGTGACGGATACGGATAGGGATCCACATTTTTTTATCAGATCTAGATACAGATACGATTAGTATCGGGCACGGATACAAACGCAGATATTGTCAGAGACAAAGATGAATCATATAAGATCAATATGATCATCGAATATTTATGAAAATGCATATTTGAAATATTATCAATATAATAAATTTAGTTGTGTCCAGGGATTTTTATTTCGGCAGGAAATTCACGAAATTTCGCGAATTTCGGTGGTTTCGGTCCACAACGAAATTTTAAATCACCTCTCAAAAATTTTTAGTTCAAATAATTTTATAAAACTTGAGACTAACATATAAAAAAAGAAGCCATAATATCCTTATTTTGAGAATCTATGATAGCTTAGTGAGTAGTGCAAGCATGAGGTGAATAGTTTGAGTTGCTGGTTTGCTATTTCTCATAACTTCTTGTTTAAAATTCAAAATCTCTATTTTTATTTCGGCCGAAATTTCGCGAAATCCGGTTATTTCGGTCGGCAACGAAATTTTTGGTGTTGCGAAATATAAATCCCTGGTTGTGTCTTATCCGGTGTAGAGTAGTGTCGTTTGCTAATGAGGCAGATAGTATCCGTCACCCTATCCATATTTTGTTTGAAAATAATCTATTAAGATTATCCACATCCATATTCGTATCCACAGAAAGTCAAATATTCATAAGCTATTCAAATCACTATTTAATTGATTCAAACGGTCGAACCATTTGAACCCCTAGCTGCAACAATGCAATATATGCATAGTTTTTACACAAACGTGACATATATGGGAGTACAATGTAAACTGGCGCCACTAAGTATCATGTAACATCCCAACCCAGTCGGAAGTATCATGTAAGTATGTAACATCCCAACCCAATCGGGGTTTGAAATGCTACCAGCTCTCTAAAAACTACAAAATTTCGACATCACCTTCCTTGTGTTCTCTAATTCATGACATAGAATATTGCAGATAAACATAATTCCTTCACATAGACAATGTCGGTCACAATTAATTCTTCCTAAGCTAAATTTTGACCCATCTTAAGGGAAATTCATCACGGTCATTTGATTAATTACCTCTCTTATTTTTAATGACGGCAAAGACGTGAGATGAAGGACCGGACATGATTAATTTGTCTCTAACGCTGCCCTTCCTGCCCTTTGTCTGAAAGTTTCGAATTTTTAATTTTTTTATATTTATTTTTATTCGTTTATGCAAAATTATATGTCGGATTGAAATTTAGACACAAATAGGCGCCGGTCGCACTTTCAATTAACGACAGGGTGGCTAATGTGTGTTGAATTAGCGATAGCTTGGTGAGAACAGGTCGCAGGAGAGACAAAGGCAGCAATGGTGCGTTGATTTAATGACATGCTCTCGTCTACGGTAACTGCACTGTACATTTTGAACTTCTTATATCTATTAACATTCCAACCATATCCAGCTTACACGAACAAATTTTAAAATTCATGTAAAATCCTAAAGAATCCATTTTTGAAACTTTCAATTTTTTAATTTTTTTGAATTTTGAATTTCGAATTTACACTTGAATTTGTATTAAAATTTTGAAATTTTGAATTTTGAATTTCGAAAATTCTAAGTTTAAAAAATGGGTTCTTTAGGATTTCACATGAATTTTAAAATTTGTTTTCGTGTAAATTGGATATGGTATGAAATATTAAACTTCAAATTTTTGTGTAAATTCAAAATTCAAAAATTGGAAGTTTAATATTCATACCATATCAATTTACACAAAACAAATTTTAAAATTCATGTAAAATCCTAAAGAACCCATTTTTGAAACTTATAATTTTCGAAATTCAAAATTCAAAAATTCAAATTTAAAATAAAAATTCAAGTGTAAATTCGAAATTCAATATTCAAAAAAAATTTAAAAAAATTAAAAGTTTCAAAAATGGGTTCTTTAGGATTTTATATGAATTTTAAAATTTGTTTCTTGTAAGTTGGATATGGTATGAAATGTTAATAGATATAAAAAGTTCAAAATGTACAGTGTAGTTACTGTAGAGAGAGCATGTTGTTAAATCAACGCAGTTCCCTGCCTTGTCTCTCCTGCGACCTGTTCTCACCAAGCTATCGCTAATTCAACACAGGACAGCCACCATATCGTTAATTGAAAGTGCGACCGGCGTCTATTTGTGTCTAAATTTCAATTCGACATATAATTTTGCATAAACGAATAAAAATAAATATAAAAAAATTAAAAATTCTGAAAGTTTCCATGCACAGCGCAGTTTTTGGCCTGCATCTGCACCACTTGCCCCCAAACGGGCCGAGAAAACATAGCGCTGGGCTCCCAAAGAGGCCCGTGCTAGCTTCAGGAGCAGTGCTCGTTGCCGTTGACGTTTTACGACCGATTCGATGCGTGTACGTAAGCGTAGGACCACCTATGTGGCTATGTCCGAGAATGAACGTACATTACACAACGCATCGTCGATCTGAATGTGCTGGGGTCGAACGTATGCATGAGATCGATCGTCGGCAAACAGCCATGGACAGACATAGAGGCCCAGCCTGGTTGGACACAAGATCAAGATCATCTCAGGATCGACGTCACAGATCATGGACACGGGCACATGCATGTGCATTAGTGCATTTACAGCCACTGGATCGACGAATTGAAGGAGCCATGGATGGATGGGATGGACGGATCAGTGCAGCATGAGCGTCTCGCCGGGGGTGAGCGGCTCGAGCTCGCAGGTGGGGATGCCCTCGGCGGGCAGCTTGGGGAAGCCCTTGAGCGTGCACGCCTCCTCGCAGCTCCGCACGCACGCGTCCTCCCGGCACTTGCCCTCGCACGGCTCCATGCCCGGGAGGTGCGTCCGCATGCACAGCTTCATGCACTCGCAGATGCAGTTCTGCCCCGCCTCCGCGCCGCCCATCATCGTCGCCGCCGTCGCCACCATCAGCGCCACCGCCACCGCCACCGTCGCCGTTCTCGTCGTCCTCGCTGCTGCCATCTTGTGTTCTTGATTATTACTATTATTTCCTGGCTCTGGATTTATATGTGCCTGTGGACTGTGGTATGCGTGTTTCCGTTGCGAATTGACGTTCGTTCGTGTCGTGCTTAATTAGTACCAAGAGGTTTTTGTCGTGCTAATTAAAGGCAGAGCTAGCGGTGTCGTGGACGACAGATTGGCAGATGCTTGTATCAAAACCGTCGCTTGATTCGTGCGTTGGTAGGCCTTGACAAGCGGTATCGACTGCTTAATCACGGAAATAAATGCCTAATAATAGCGTTATTTTGGGCGGTCATAGACAATGTTCGACAATTTTTGCTCTATACCCACCCCGTAGCGTTATTTTAAGATTCGTGATTTTGACCGGCTATCTTTAAAGATATGTAAATTTTATAATAAAAAATAGTACCATTTATTAATTTGTATTTGAACGTGTTTTTCAAAATCTATAACTTTTGTTATTTAAACAATATATTATAAAAGATATTAAGAATTAAAGTGTAGTTTTGGAGACTATGTCAAATCAAACTGTCTTACAAAATTGAACGAAGAATGGATTAAAAAAATCAAATTATTTATATTTTAACAAAAAAAGAAAATAAGAAGATAAGTCAAATAAGGTGTAAGGAACTGAATTTTTTTCATCTTTTTATTCAAATTCTAGTCTTTTATATATTTTTTAGCTAAAATAGACTCTTCTTATAGCCTTGCAATTACTATTTATTTTTATTTTTATAAAATAATTAATTGCATTTTTAATGCAGTTTATGTGGACTCTTTTTTCTAGCATTGTACTTGCTCCTTTTTATTATTTATTATTTTGAATGCTGGATAGTAGCTAAGTATGGATTCTTTTTTCAGTCTTTTAATTGTAGTGCACTTTTTTTTATTCTTTTATTTCGTTTTTTATTTTAGTTCTAGTTCTTGATATGGACTCTTTTTCCTTTTTTTTTAGTTGACAGCTCTTTTTTTACTCTTATATTTGACATTAAACTTTTATTTTATATCCTTCTTTATTAATTGTTGTATATATGGATGTGTTTTTAATCTAAACTTTTACAACTCGGGTCTACTACAATCAACGATGTAGTGTTTTATTTTTTCTCTAATTAGAATTGACATTTCTTTGAGTAACGTTGTGGCTTAGTCTATCCTTATGGACAAATAGATTGTATAAAGTTACGTGGTCCGCCTGGTTTGCTGCTCTAGGAGTCATTTTGTCGCTGTGTGAGTGTTGGTGGTGTTTTCTCTACTCCCTCTCCTGTATCTCTCCTTCCTTTTTTGCTGTTGGCTAGGTGATGAGAGAGGGTCGCTTGTTCCCTACTCATGGCGGGCGTGTCCAGTTTTGTCAGGGGTTGCAATGAATGAATGTGGTTGTACCCTATGTTCGCATGAGTTTTTATTTTATTTTTTTTCTACTTATCAATGAAATAGGACGGCAATTCTCCTGCCCCTCTTTCAAAAAAAAAAGTCTATTTACATAAGAATCAACAAACATATAATTATGATACAGCTTAAGCTATATGGAGCCAAAATCAAGAGATTTAACCTCAGCTCAAACTTGACTCTTCTTTAGCCGAGCCACGCAAGGTGCTCAAACTTGGCTCTTTTTTAAAAAATCGAGTTTTTTTTTGGGGATGATATTCTCAAGTGGCCTAATAATTGTGAGGAGTTCAGCTAAGCCTTTCTGAGATTATCTTTGTGTCCCAACTTAGAGATAAAGCACCGTGCATGGATGCTCTAAGCATCTAGAATAGCCCATGAATTGAAAGTACTGCACTATGTATGTGGTAGCCACGTCTCCTTGAAGGCTTGAACACGCGAAGTCAAACAATATTATTAAGCCAAACCCTGACTTATCACGCATGCATCGACCATCACGCAAGCCAGCCAGTACTAGTATCACGTACGAGAAGCACGAATAATTGGCAGCACCACCAGCTAGCAAGCTAGCTAGCTCGTCACTCGTGAGCCCCCCAATCAGGGCCAGCTCCCTCCAAGTCCATGCGTCCAAAATGATGCCTCCGCGGCGCGGTGCGTTGGGCGTGAGCGCACGACATCTCCAGACGTAAAGCGCAACGCACATGGTGGACATCGACCACGAGCCCCCCAAGCCCCAGTCCCAGCCCCCCCTTGTGGTCGTCCCCCCTCGCTCGCACGTCTGGACTGGACCAAAGCGTGCGCCCGCGCGCGCAGCCGAGCCGCGCATGGCGATCGATGGCCCAGGACCGGGCGCCGGAGTTGAGACGCCCGAACCGCGCGGGCGCGGAGCCGCGGACGCGGACGCGGACGCGGACCAGCCGATCGAGCCGCCGTGCCGTGGCCCGTGGTACGTGGTGAATCACTGAATCTGCCGTTTTTGCCCGGCGCGCGCGCGCGCAGCCGCGCATGGCGATCGATGGTCCAGGGCCGGGCGCGCGCTCCCCAACTCGCGGTCGAAACGCTCGAAGCGCGCGGACGCGGACCGGAAAAAAATTCTCTGCGCACCGTCCGCAGCGTTCGGCTCGTGCGGACCCGACCCGATGCGCGACGCGTGTCCCGTTGCTAATATCTGCCCACGCCGCAGCTTCTCCCCCCTGCGACTCCCTCTCCCCCCCGTCCTCCTCCTTCTTAGGGTTTAGCGGCGGCTGCCACTTCCGGCGGCGCAGCCCTCAGCGCCATGGAGCCACCGCCGGCGAGCTGCCCCTCGCCAACGCCGGCACCGCCGCCGACGGCTACTGCCCATCCGCCACCGGAGCCACCTCCTCGAGCCATCGACGACGGAGCTCGGCGGCGCCTCCACCAAGAGCTCGCGGGCCGCCGCCATCTCCTCTAGCCATCGACGACGGAGCTCACCAGCGCCTCCACCAAGAGCTCGCGGGCCACCGCCACCTCCTCAAGCCATCGACGACGGAGCTCGCCGGCGCCTCCACCAAGAGCTCTCGGGCTGCCGCCACCTCGTCTCCCGCCGGCCTGCTTTGATTTCATCCTTATTTGGTTTTTTGTGTATGTTCTGTACCGATGTAATTCGTTTGTTAATTGGCTGTACTCATGTAATTCCAGCGAGTGCAGTTGTTTCAATCTGTTTTTATTTTTGTCGATCTCTGTTTTGAGTCTCTGATGGCCTTAAAGATAAAGGTTGCTTCAATGGCCAACAGCTTGTAATCTCCAACAACAGCTCAATCTAGTTCTGAAAATTTCAAGCAATGGAACAACAGCTTGTACAATTCAGATTATTCAATGTACAATTTCCAGTGTGCAAATTCAGATTCTTCAATGTACAATTTTGAATTTTGAAATGTGAGCTTTAACATTTCGTATGATTTGACAATTGCATTTGAATGCTATATAGACCAGAGCTCTTGCTGTTGCCTGCACATCTTTTTTGTCACTTGATAATTGCATTTGAATGCTACATAGCCCAGATTTTGCTGTCAATTGGTAAAACATGATTCATACAAAATGTGAAGCAATACAAGCAATTCATTTCAGATTCATACAAATTCACTTCAGGTAGAACCAGCCCCACATGGTATATAATAATTGTATCATACATGACCAGAATGCATTACATATTGTTGGCACAAGAGTGCATTACATAACTAGCAGAGCTTAAGCAAAAGTTACAAAATGAAGTTGACTCCTCAACATGGCAGGTTCCTAGAAGAGTGCATTACATTACATAAAGAGGCTAACAACACTACTACTAAAATCTTCCATCAGTTGGCAAGTCATTAAAATGTAATCTTCTAGTGGCCGATGTTTGATTGGCATCTTCAACTTCAAGTAGTAAGCTTGTATAAGAAGTCATGGTTGAAGACCCCTCGAGAGTATTAAACATCTGCCCTTCTTCTTCCTTGTGTGGAGATGCCTCAGTGTCTCTACCTGCACATGAAACAAAAATAAGAAAGTAGTAGGGAGCTATAAGAAAATATTTTTTGTGTTTACCTTTTTTCTTGTTCTTGGAATTCTTTGCACTCTTTCCTTTCTTTCTGTCCAGTACAGTTTTTTGTCTTCTTCTTTTACCTATTATGATCGGAGGTGCTCTAAATGATACATGACCATTTGGAACGAGTTGTGAACATTCATCGGAGCTTTGACTAACCACAGGAGATTTCATAGGCATTTGGCTTAGGGAATTATCTGCCTCCAAATCTAACTTATCCATCGCTTTCTCCAAATCATCAAGTAGTTCTTTAGAGACTGATAACTTCAATGTGGTGTCAAATGACAGAGCATCCCCAAAGCACGCATAATCTATGATAGATTGCCCGTCTGCCCAAAAGAAGTTAGCGATGCGACCATCCTCCTTGTCTAATTGTATGGCATAAAAGAAATTAGGATCCTCCAACTGCTTATTCTTTAAGTACTCTAACAATGTTTATGCATCATTGGCGGACAAATACTTTTTACGCTCACGACCAATCTGATTATTGCAATCCATCCGTGAAAAGGGTACATTCTCACCTCCCCCATAAAATTGCTTGAAGAACTCATACACTTGTGCAGGTTTTAGTCCAGCTTCTCTTATCTGGCTAATTAGTTGTTTATCCGCATCTTTAATTTGCCGTTGTGACCTCAAATGGTGTTTCTTATTAGGACTAGCAAGATAATGATTATGTTCAAGCACCACCTTTTGCACTGTCCAAAGCCCCTCCCGACAAACACTAAACTGAACACGAGCATTGCAACATGTCCTAGTAGTAGCATTTTCTTTTAAAGTGTCATGCACCGAGTGATTACCTCGTCCACCTTGGTTGCTGCAAACAAAGTACTTCTGATATATTGTCTTATTGACTCGCCGCTTTGTGTGACCCTTTCTGATACTAAATCCAACCTTTCTGGCAAAAGAATTGTACATCTCATATGCCTCGTCCTCTGATTTGAAGACCATTCCAACTTCAGGAAAAACAACCTGAAATTGAAACAGATAGAACAGAGATAGGTCAACCCTCAGGTTCCAATTTTGCTTGTTTACTCACTACAATCTAGGCCACCTTTCTACCTTATTGGAACCATCTGCTGTCTCGATGAAGGGAGGACCTTCATTGATGGTAAGGGCTGCCTCGGTGGTGCGAGCAGGGGCAGCAACAATGGTGGCATTGGCCACGGATGCCTCGGCGATGAGCAGCGGCGAAGGAGCTATGGGGGGTGACAGAGAGGCAGCTCGCCGGCGGTGGCTCCACGACGGTGTATGGGGCCCGTTAGAAGCGGCGATCTTGCGATGACGGAGGCGATGGCCGCGGTGGCGAAGCGGCGCCGATGTGGCGAGGGCGCTTCGTCGGCGACGGCTCCATGGCGGCGGATAAATTCAGAAGCGGTGGTGGCGGCGGGCAAGAGCCATCGGCGGCGGCGGCGTTGGCGGCGGCTTCGCCGGTGGTGGCTCCATGGCGGCGAAATGCTGCCCACGGAAGTGGCGGCCGCCGCTAAACCCTAAGGAGGAGGAGGACGCGGGGAAGAGGAGTCGCAGGGGAAGAAGCTGCGGCGTGGGCAGATATTAGCAACGGGACACGCGTCGCGCATCGAGTCGGGTCCGCACGAGCCGAACGCTGCGGACGGTGTGCAGAGAATTTTTTTCCGACGCGGACCAGCCGATCGAGCCGCCGTGCAGTGGTACGTGGTGAATCTGCCGTTTCCCCCGGCGCGCGCGACGGACGGACGGACGGGGAGGCGCCACCAACCGAAGGCCGGCCTGGCCATCCACACATGACCTCTGGGGAGGGCTCACATGGGGTGCTGCTGCGGCTGGTGGTGCTGCGCCCCACGGCCGCTCCACCTGTCTGGTATGTTCAGCTGGTGGCCTGGAGGGGCTTGGCGAGTGGTGGCCTCGCCTCCCAATTCCCCAGCCATGCCATGCGCCCCGCACGTACGTACGGTACGTATATGCGCTTGAAGCTGTGCTCCACCTCGTCCTTGGCGTCCTCTGTGTACAGGACAAGATCCCCTTGTGTTCCATGGCTGCCTGCCACGGAGGCGTCGGGTTTCAGTGGGTTAGGTGTCAAGGAGACTCGGGGTGTGGATTAAGCAGAGCTAAGAGAAGCTCTAAAACTTGTTACAAATAACTGTGCTGTAAATTTAAAGCTTCGCTGTAATTTTTTTTCACACTTTACACTATACTTTAAAAAATTATTTCGTTCTTTCAGACACTCTATTCAATGCGGCAACTTTTACGGCTTCTTCTAACTTGGGAACGACTACGGTGATCTGGGGGATCAGATTTTTTTTTCCGCTCCAGTCCTTCTGTTTTTAGGGATTTTTTCTCGCTCCAATCTGTGCAGGTCAAAGAAATTGAAGAAAGTGACTGCCTCTACACGTAAGGCGTGCCCGGCCTGGAAATCCATAAACTATGCGCGCCCAGCCCGGCCCCATTCCACTCCATTTTTCCTCTCCTCCGTGAAAGCCTCCTGCTTCCTCCCTTGGTTCGTACACCTCTCTCTCTCTCTCTCTCTCTCTTCCCTACCACCCGTCCGCCTCTCCGGCGTAGCCGATGGCCGCAAGCTCCGGCGACGACGCCCCGAGGCCCAATCCCCTCCCATCCGCGCTCGTATCTAATCTGCAGTCCGTACTGGCCGCCCGCCGCCCGCCGCCGGCCGAGGACGCCGGCGCCTCGGCCGCCGAGACCTCGGCCCCGGAGGAGGAGGATGCGGGTGCTCCGGCGGCTGATGACGAGCCGGCGAAGCCGGCCGTACTTCTGACCTGCGTCGGAGGGATCCGGTCGCCGGGTCTCGCGGCTCTCGTCGACGCCCTCGTCGCCGGCGGCCGCTGCGACGTCCACGTATGCGCACCCGAATCGTATGTGCCCCCAATCCGACCACCCGAATCCTTCATTGCTTGCATTTTTCTCCTGACGCCAGGAGATTCTTCGTTTTGGATGGATTTGTTGCGAACACCAAGTAACCGACTAATCCATTTTTCTACGATGATTCTAATATCAACTAATTAGTGTATAATATTTCCTTGATTTGAAGGGACAAGCCTGTCTGCGGCCACTCCATCACCATCGGCGAGACCGTTTCTGCGACATCCGTGGAGTTCACAGGGGCGAAAGCTTTTGAGATATCAGGTGAAGGTTCTTCTTCCATTTGGATCATACTAATTCTTGGCCATTGACGATTGGTATTGAGTTTGACGATGGTTGATGTAGGGACACCGGTGGATTGTGTCTCATTGGCGTTATCTGGGAGGCTGTTTTCTTGGTCGGCTCCTGCTTTGGTATTTTTCTTGCTAACTATGTTTATTAATTTTTTTCTTAAAAATTATGTTTATTAAGTTTTTCTAAAAAACTATGTTTATTAAGTCAGTTTCCGATTTCGTAACCTTGTTATCGTTGATGGCGATTTTATTTTGTTTGAAGGTGATTTGTGGCATCAATGCAGGGCTGAATTGTGGTTATGAGATGTATGCTCTTGTTTCAGACGTGGTTCATTTGTAATCTGTTTCCTATCTTGTTATGTAATTTATTACAAATTTGTGTAGGCTCCACTCTTCGGCTATTGCTACTGCAAGGGAGGCTTTAATGTATGGGGTACCTTCAATTTTGATCTCATTGAATTGGTGGGTATGCGTGTAGTCATGTTAAATCTGTGTTTCAAATTTGCTCCATTATTAGTTATAGGATGAGTGCATGCATTAGCATGAGCTAACCATATGCAGTGGGTATCTGCAACTAGGAAGAAGGATGAGACCAAAGACAGTGACTTCAAGGATGCAGCTGAGGTTTGTTTGCCACTGATATATTCCGCCTTGGCAGACATTGAGAAAGGAACTTTCTTCAGAGGGTGCCTGCTGAATATTGGTGTTCCAAGCTCACCGACTGCAAATAAGGTTATTTTGTGAACAGAACTTGAATATTTAACTGTATTTTAGGCCCAAAAAATAGCAAGCGCATGAAGCCCTTGTAGTTCTTGTCCACTTTGACTATTATTTACGAGCATACTGGACCATGCTATTGCTATGGGCTAGAGCAATGTCTATCTGATTCTTGACTTTAAGCGCCATGGTCATATGGAGCTTCTCTTTGAATTCATCGGTTACTAGTATAATGATAAAGATTACAGGTGTTTTAATTATGCTGGATCCTTCTTAGCAGAGAACTGAATCAATCTGTCTTATTCCAAATTTTCTAAAATTTACCATGCATTTTCTTGAACTTCAGAATGGTCAAATGGATCCATCGTTGCTTTTCTGCATCATGAGCTCATGACTTGGCTCTGTTGATCTGTATAGAATGCTTAGCCATATTACTATTACCTTAGGCTCAGGTGCAACAATATGCATTAAGCTTTCTTCATGAAGTATGTCTTGATTCTAAAGTCAAGTCTATGCCACAAACTAACCTTTTAATTGGAGGAACCATTATATTTGTTTAGATCTTGATTCTGGTGAAATCAGTTCACTTTGATTTCTTGTGCTAATTTTCTTATTCTTTTCAACATCTTTGATGGAAAAAGCTCATAGCGCCTAGGGATGCAAATGGGTTGATCCTAGGGCCACCTTTGACCCTCTCTAGTTAATTTGTTTGTACTAAAAGCTTTATTCCTAATCTATTTAGTACAAATAAATGACCTAGGGGGGCCAAAGGTGGCCCTAGGGCCTACCCATTTGCATCCCTAATAGCGCCTGGTAATTCTGGTTCTCTTAACATATTGTTACTTCTTTTTTTGGTATTTCTTTCCTGATGTCAGGGTTTCAAGTTGACTAAGCAAAGTGTATACAGTCCTGCTCAAAGTTGGCAAGCTGTTTCAACAAGCAGACCTTCATCTGCTGCTCACTTCATGGGCATGCACCAAAGCCTTGGTATACAGCTTGCCCAGCTTGGGAAGGATGCATCTGCAGCGGTATGAAAACACTCTCTTATGTGACAAAGTTTGTTATGCCCTTATTAGCACATTCTCAGATTGGCTTTTCATTTCTTCTTCAGGGAGCTGCACGCAGAGTTAATGCTCAACGGAAGACAGTGGAGGTTGAATCTGTTGCATCTGCTGGGAGACCAGAGACTCGAGAAGTAGTGAAAAAGTTTTTCCGTGCTGAGGTAAATATGTTTCTCCGGAGCTTTGATATAGCACAAACACATTATTCGCTTGTCATGCTTCTTTTTTTTTTTGGAAATTTAAGCGGTACCAACAATGTACATAGGGGTCATATGGAGATTGTGAATAGGCCGGGGACATTTTATTGTTCACTGATTTTAAAACTTAAGATACTTTTAGCATGTTCCTATGGATGTATGGACATCAAAGCTTACTGAGCCTCCTTTTTTTCTTTGACTGCATCACAATGCAGTTCAGTGAGAAGCAACATGAAAGTTTAGATGAGGACATCGATTTGAGAGCTTTGGAGAATGGATTTGTGAGCTCTCTCTCTCTCTCTCTCTGCATGCTTTCTCCAGTGGTTAATTACTTAACTGTCTTCCCCTTTTACAACCTACAGATATCTGTCACTCCTCTGAATGTACATGGTCTTGTGGAACCGGCACTTGGGGCTCCTGCTTCTGACTGGCTCTCCGCAGCTGTGGCTCTAGACAAAGAAAAGGAAGCTTCTCCAGTTATAGCTGAAGAACAATATCTGGTTATAGCCGAAGAAAAGGAAGATCCTTCAGCAACCTAACAAACAAGCAGACATGTACACTGTAGGTTTTTAGTCTTTGGAATGATGTCTTTCTTTTCTCACCTTGTTTTATTGTTTCGATTCTTCTTTATCCTTTGCACTTCTTATTTGTCTGGTGCAAATCTTTATTTTTGTTCATTTCAATGTTGATTGCTGATTTTAATCGTCATGTAAAATGGTTTGAAACTTTGATGCTGGAACTCCCTACAGTTTGGATGTAACCACGTAGGCGATGGCATCTACTAAGTGAATACTGCCAGCCCTCACTATTTTTCGGTGTGGTTTGTTCCAGAAAGTTATTGTATTCATTATCGGAAGGATTTGATTCATTTTTCTTTTTTTCGTCTGCACGATGGCCCAAGAACCGACAAAAGTAGTATATTTTAAACTCTTACCCATATAACCTGAAATCCAATTCCAACAACTTAATGCGCAAGTGTCTTACAAGCTTGTGCTTAATTCGTGGTTTGAAACCTCAAGTTTTGGATACTGACAAAGATTCCACGTCATATTTTGTAAATTTGGACAGTGGTTCACTGTATTATCCACGTGATAATTTGTAATTTTGATCTCGACGATGTTAGAAAAATGTCAAAAATGCCTTTTCAAAGAAAAATAAAAGTAAGGAAAAACAATGTGGTCCAAGACATTGAACCACACTGCAATTCTATGCCACCAACTCGGCCTAAAGTTGGCCATACTGTCACCTGACGAGAAAAAAACACCACGATAGCCAGCCATCGTCGGCAACCAACAACACAACATCGATGGTTGATCTGACAGAGCAACTCAGCCGACACAACCAAAACTACCTCCTTAGCAATGTTGATATAACGAAGAAACAACAATATAAACTCTCACTGGTGGCCAATTGACAGCTCGAGAGATGACACCTTTAAAGTAGTGGCGCTAAACACGGTGTCATTGTCCGTCTACATGGACTAGGTTTTCACTCGGGAGACTTTGAGAGAGGATGACACCTACAACAATGCCTCCAAAGAGGAGAGCGTCACCGAGCGGTGCACCATCACCGATCCAAACGGGTAGGGCTTTCACCCAACACACGTCCTTGAAAGCCATGTCGAAGGTAGACAACAGACCATGGGATTGGCGTGACAATGGTAGCCACCAACGCCACCACCATAGCCCAACATCATTGAGCCTCGCGCGTGGGAAGCGAGGAGCAAGGCCACGATGTGAGGGACCTCGCCGAAAGCGTCGAAGGACATGGGATCCACCATCAAGAAGACCTTAGGACGGGAACCAGCAAGAAGCTCACCGCTCCCACTCTCCACTACGTTAGATCGTACCGTTCCACTACACAAGAAGGACATGGCGAAGAGATAGGTTTTTATAGAGTATTGCATGGTCAGTGCTATGATATAAATCATACTCTCTCCTTTTTTATATAAGACATATTTTGAAATGGCACATAAATTAATGAAGTTGTGAAACCAAGAGAAAGTAAAGAGAAAATGATCATGCTACCTATGTTATAAATGTCTTAAAAATATGAGAAAGAACATCATGTGAGAGAGTGAATCATAAAAAAGAGGATTGTGTAATACATAAGGGTAGATAAAGAAAAACATCAATAAATCCACATGCATGTGTTATATTTCTAAACAAAATCATTCAAACTATATGCTTTATATAAAAAACTATATGCATTATATAAAAAAAACGGAGGAAGTACGATGTTTGACGGAACTGGTTTATATCTGTCATATCCGTGACTTTACTAGAGGTAGATTACACTGATCCTTATGTTAGCTTAAAATTTGAGCAAAATCATTAACGCGTGCTTTATGCAAACGCTTTATGGATTACATCCATATCTCATGATTTCATTAAATGGAATGGGCGTTATTCTCCGAGCTCAAAAATGTTGACAGCATTCGTACAAACACCCCAGATTCAGTTGATATCTCTGTGATTTTTCATAGCTTTCGTGTGATATAAACGGGAAACTGGGGAGGATACGTCCAGTCGTCCATGGCGATTTACAATTGAAGGACGTGCTTTTGTATTGTCTATGCTCTGTACAAAAAGACGCGAAGTTTTCAGCTGACCGTTTGCCGTCAATCAGGCCCTTCCACTTGCGCTCACTGAGCACTGGACCATTCGCTCCCAGTCCCAGCTAGAGCTGGTACGCCGCTTTTGAAACATCTTCAACCATCTATCACTGATATTCACAATAAATATGAAATTCGACTTGCACAAAATAGCCAATGTTCATTTCTTCAACTCCCACATCATGGTAAGACGACTGCAAGTTGGCTACTCTGAATCTATCCTAAATCTGTGTAGACCACCGTGTTCACTTGAGCTACCTGACAAGCCTCTCTCCCTGTTGTGTCCAGTTTTACTTAACCTTAAAGGACCTGAACTTGAATACCGACGAAAAGAACCAGAAGCATCCAGAGTGACATAACGTCCTGATGCGGTGAGCAGCTCGGCAGAGATTGCCGAGTGTACGTCCATATCCAGACTCGATCTGCTTATAATCTCAGCATCCTGGATATGTAAATCACGGCTAAAGCTTTTTGATCCATTGAACTCACTACCTTCGTTGCATACCAACTTCAAAGCTTGAACAACTTCCCCCATAAACGGGCGCTGATCCACCTCAGGTTGAACGCACATAGAAGCAATGGCTGCTACTTTTGCAATGCTGTCAAATGGAATGCTACTTTTAAGTGATGGGTCTATGATTTTCTCCAAACAATCCTTGCTTGTTAGAAGAGGACAAGCCCATGCAACTAAGTTTTCTTGCCCTGGAGGTCTAGACAAATCTACTGGTTTCCTTCCAGTAAGAAGCTCCAGAAGAACAACACCGTAGCTGTACACATCACTCTTTACTAGAAGATGGCCAGTCATTGCATATTCAGGAGCAACATACCTAGCAAGAATACACCATAAGTTCACAATATATCCAGGATATTTAATCAAATATGAGCAAAAATATTTAATCAACTTTGAAAGAGCAAGCGAAGAATTTCAGATCCAACATACCCGAATGTTCCCATAACACGAGTTGAAATATGCTCGTTCCCCTCACCTAGAGCTGTTCTTGCTAGGCCAAAGTCTGACACCTTAGGGGTGAAGTCGTGTTCCAACAAAATGTTACTGGACTTGAAATCACGATGTATAACACGAGGACTTGAATCTTCGTGTAAATAAGCAAGAGCTCGTGCTGCACCAAGTGCAATTCTAAGCCTAGCATCCCAATCAAGTGGAGCAGTTTCTTTATCTGATCCTACATGGAATCACAAAAAAAAAAATTGAAGTTCACACATCCATATTACACAGGTTTGCTAATTGAGAGAGATATCTATGCTATGCAACCCATAAAACATATGAAGAATTTGAAAAGGCGCCAGAAAATAATGCATCTCTCATTTCTTAGTGCATCAGTGTCCATATAGGAATCTCCATATAACATCTGTATAGAAATATATGATGAATTTGTGCATTTTATTGTCAATGGCATACTTGGTTCATCTATATTAGAGTAAATTGCACTTTTGCCCCCTGAAGTTGGATGAAAATCTCACTTGGCCCCCTAAACTTTGTTTTGTCTCACTTGGCCCTTTAAAGTTTCAACACAGGCTAATTTTTTCCGCAACCGAAGCCAACTTCCAGGGGCCAAGTGAGATTTTCATCCAACTTCAGGGGGCTTTTGTGGCACCCAAAGGCAACTTCCAGGGGCCAAGTGAGACAAAACAAAGTTTAGGGGGCCAAGTAAGATTTTCGTCCAACTTTAGGGGGCAAAAGTGCAATTTACTCTCTATATTAAGTAATGAAACAGTGATTCTCATAAAAAGTAGTCTTGGAAACTGAAGATCTGTTGACAAAATTTTGAGCAAAACATAGTATTACCATGCAAGTGAGATTCCACACTTCCATTTGGAACAAGCTCATATACCAAACATCGGATATGCTCCTCTGTGCATATACCTATCAACTTAACTAAATTCCTGTGATGCAATCGACTAAGCATCTCAACCTCAGCCAAAAATTCACGGGTTCCCTGCTGATCATCCCTCTTAAGAATTTTGATAGCAACTCGTTCCCCATCGTCAAGAATACCTTCATAAACACGTCCAAAACCACCCTCACCAATAATTCTGGACTTGTCAAATCTTTGTGTAGCTCTCTCCATCTCAACCAAAGTAAATGTTTTTGCGGATCCTTTATATGTCACTATGCTTGAGCTGAAGGATGGTGATGCTGAAATAGGTCTGCTTGCCAACCTGCTCCCAACAACAACAGAACCAGGACCTGCATTTTCAAGGCAAGCAATGATGAAAAAAAGAGAGATAATTAATGTCTTACGTAAATATTGTAGTTGTGACCCCTTCAATTTTTGTGAGCACTATCAACAGTAAAGCACGAGGTGACGAAATACAACTCATGGTCCTTCATAAAAACATTACTTTACAGCAACAGCCACATGAAACAGAACTTCTAAACTCTTGAAAACTTCCAAAAAATGAATAATCATCTTAAGCAAACTAGTTGGCTACTTACATGCACAAACAATCGTATCAAGGCCTTAGAATGCATGTAGACAAGGAAAGGATGATCAATCAATCATGTCCTTTCTCTAGCACATAGATACAGTAGAATCTGCTACCGGATGGTCAGTGTTTCCAGCAGAAAATTGGAAGCATTGTACTTTTATACCAAAAAGGAGATGCACCTGATGCATTCGGCTAGTGTCTTATGGAAAAATAATAATAATGCATGAATTGCGTTTAGAAAGAGATCCAAAAACAGAATGTCTTGCTACCTGCAGGCTTCGTTGGCGTAACTGACACTTCAGTTAAATGATTGCGGTTTCTAAGCTTGACAAAAATCAGCGATGCAGCTCCAGCACATAAAATGAAAGCAAAGATACTTGAGAGAACAATTATGACTATTATGCCCCTTCCTTTTCTTTCTTTATGATTTCCCACATCAACAGCAAATGGACGTAACCTTGGGTCATTTACATTGCTAAGGCCATTGTTCAGACCTCCAGGAGCTGTTGGTGGCGGCGAAGGAAGACCTGCATGAGTAAATGAAATAATAAAGTATAATTCAACCATGTTTAAAAAACAATTGAGAGCGCATGCAACAAATTTGCTAACATAAAGAGATCAAAATTAAGTGGAATAACACAAAAGGAAATATGAAGACCTCTTACCTGGGTAAACAACACATACGACATCATAGTTTCCAAAATTCATAGGGTTTATGATGACTTGCTTGTGCCAAAACCTTTCAAATACTAAAAGTGCTGTTTTATTGTCAAATTTCGCTCCCAATGGCACAAGATCAATGAGGACAACTGTCTTCTCAGGGTCTTCAGTTGCAGAATTTGCTCCCATGACACGAACTTGACTTTGTTTCATGATCACTCCAGATGAGATTTCCTGAGCAAGTTCTGAGACCAATGCAAAAAATGTGTACAATGCTATACCTAAACGGAGCTCGACTTTTATTGGCAACACACAAAGACATGTTGTTCCTGGAGGATTATTGGTCAGAGGATCTTGACAAGATAATGGTGTGCAGTCTAGCAAAAAAGAAAAAAACATGAATGAATCACAATTAAGTGACTGACACTCGTATCACCTGAATAGCTAATTTGGTTTGAATGTAAAGAAAAATTTAATGAGGGGTTAAAATGGCATAAATGGTATCATCAGCATACATGAATTTGGAGGTGGAGGCGGAAGTGATTGACTTGGTGACAAAGCCTTGGGCTTTACAAATGGAGGACTGTCAGGTGAATGTGAAGGTGGTAGGGCAGGCTCTGCATTATAACAAAAAAAGAATATTGCGATATTATATTATATAGTTACATCCATACTAAAGCCACAGAAAACTAGATTACTTCTGGCCCTATTGGATTTCACTAAAGCAAAGAAAGAAGTTTTTATTTTTACAGTTTCACAAATTGAATGGAGGATAAAAACTTGACGATCTGCTGGACTAATATTGCATACATTCAAATTTCTATAGCAAGGCCAGATTATTTGCATGTTCAAATCAGTGTTGTAGACTAAATATTGAACTGTAGATCAAGTATACCAGAGATAATTCTTGCGTTACTATGATGAACTGTCTGTCTTATTCAATGCCATGATATCTCAACTCTCAAGATTGTCATCATGCGTGATTCAGCTAACATGCTAGCACCTTTGGAAAAATGAAGTGGCACATGTTTGG
This sequence comes from Raddia guianensis, assembly GCA_036346415.1. Lineage (NCBI taxonomy): Eukaryota > Viridiplantae > Streptophyta > Magnoliopsida > Poales > Poaceae > Raddia > Raddia guianensis. The sequence continues at coordinate 53,496,477 of CM070534.1, forward strand.
AGGTGTTCTTAGAGGATATGGCTGGAGCATTGTAGGGACTAGAAAAAAAATGAGCATGTGGACAGTAAAAAAAAATCACTCAAAAGAAGTGTAAAGAACAAGAACAAATTGCCATGCAAATTCAAACAAAGAATTTGTAACCTGGGAAATATGAAGGTGGATGAGAATGATGTGGAGCATATGCAGCCTTTCCTTGTCCTTTTCCCTTCGATGGAGGCAGGCTTACAGGTGCAGGTGCAGGTGCAGGACTGTGGTGTAAACCAGAATGTCCATGGCTTGCTGCAGAAGCATTATCAGCTTTATGCGGAGCAGGGCTTATGACAGGAAAAGAACCTGCATCAAATATAGCTTAGTTAGATAACTGCATTAAACTCTAATTGACTTTTCGCTATGTGAGTACCTTTGTGGTGTCTGTGATTTGGAGGTTGTAAATGGCTGGAACGTTCCTTCGGAGGTGCAGCAACTGGAATACCATGTCTTCTCCTATGAATGCTGGGAGAGGTTGAGGGAGAAACAGCAGGGCCTGAACAATGTGACTTCATGAATCACTATATATTATCAACAATTATCATCATGGTAGTAGCCTAGTAGGTATGGTTGGTGTTATACCTTTTACATATGTGTTATTTACCGGCAAGGAACGGTGATGCCTCCCCTTTGAAGGTGCCATTACTGGAGCTCCATGCATCTTACCATGTGTATTATTTTTTGAACGGGAATTACCTTGTGTATTATGATCAGGAATAGAATGGTGATGCCTTCCTTTCGAAGGTGTTGCAACAGGAACTCCATGGGCTTTCCCATGGTTGGCAGGATGGATTGTTGTTGCTGCAGAAGTTGATGATCCTACATAATGTAATTGAAAAAAATGTGTAATGCATTCTCGAGCAGATTTATTTCTTGTAATGAATACTGCTTGGAAGACATACTTTGTACTGATAAATAAGGGTGTTAGATAACTGGTTTTTTTATTTTGGAAGACATACTATGGACTTATTTCTATTGTAATCACTAACCAGGAAACGTTTTGAGATTCAACTAAATGACAAAGCTACCTCCTATGTGTGCATAATGTGCAGGGGTGAAGGGGTAGAGGATTGCACTGGAGGCGCAGCAACCGTTGCACCATACCTAGTCCCATGGATGGCAGCAGAATGATGGAGAAACATCGGAAATGGTACATCATATGTTTGAAATGCATAAATGGAGATGGCAAAATCTACAGAATAGCCTAGTTGAGCTCAGTACAATTTGAATGTGAACTTTGTCCCTGTTGCGGGGGAACCAAATGTGTGATGCATAGGTAGGGCAGCATGAATGTTCTCTGTTTGAATCAATTGGTGGAAAGATAGATGGGTTTGCATGGGAGTGATCGATCTCCCTTGTGCCTAGTACCAAGAAAATAGCTCTTTTAGAAATGCCATATAATTTTTGTACCCTGAATCAGGGAGAGTGCACCTTTTGGTGGGGAGCTGTCGTGCCTTGGTATTGGTAAGTTATTCGGAGGTCTGGCAGTTGATATGCCATCCTTGTCATGGCTGGATGTGGGAGTGATGGACTTCGGTGGTACAGGTGCTATATAAGCCAAAGGTTACAAGTTACAACAAAATCTGTGTCAGATAAACATGAACATTTGAAATAAATGGACTGATTAGATGGCCAGAGATCAAAGAATAAGAACAACTATATACCTTTGGGTGATGGCTTTCTTTGGCTGAGAAATTCTGCTGGAGGTGAAGTAACTGGTACTCTAGATATGTCCTGGAAAGCTGGAGTGGCTAGTACCATGCAAATGACAGGTTACAAGTTGCAACAGATTATGAGTTAGGTATATATGAGATATTGACGCCATTTGATTAGTTAGTAAAGTAATAACATGGTATAGCATTAGATTCAACAGTCTTACAATGGCCATTTATATGGGGTGAAGGAGCTCGTTGTGTTGATCGACTGTCAGTAGAAGGGGTGGTTGTAGGATGTTGAGATGCTGATCAAGGTAAAAAATATGAAATTAAAGAAATTAAATGATAAAAAAATGTTCTTACAAACAGTGAGAACATAAGAAAGACCAAAAGAGTCCTTACACCATGGTGGCTGTTGAAACAAAGGTGCAGCAGCTGGAGTGTTGACAGTAATTTTAGGGCGAGGTACATGTGGTTGAAATGGAACATATGCTGAAGTTGCAGGTACATGTTCTTGAAGATGAGGATTGCCAGTTTGAATAGATGGGGAAACCATTTTCAGAGGTGGGAAATATTTTCCTGTGAATATAGCAATATTAAGACATTCCTAAGTAGACTGTGCAATTACATGGAATGAGACAGGGTTCAGCATCATGCTGACCATCAATTGGCTGTGAACTCTGTATTGATGGGAAAATCTCTGTGTTCGGTGACTGGTAAAAATGATGAGGTGGGGCACTAGGTTGCATTGTAGGCAGCATTGCTTGCTCAGAAGGTGACACAGCCTCATCTGTGAAAGCCAACTCATTAGGAGAATATAAACTACTTCAGGTGCAAAAATATTGTCATTATTACATTAAAAAATTCAAATTCTAATCATTGGACTCATTGCATATATGCTGTTTATTAACATGTACTAGTTGGTGAAGACTGCAGATTGTTTTGCAGTTAGTCCTAGCAAAGAAATAGCTCATGGCATTTAGTTTGGAAACACTCGCCATGACATAGGAAAACAAAAAATCCAAATCATTGAGCTATGGGCATGTTTAGTTACAGCCTTAAGCTTTGAGGTCTAAAAGCTTAAAATTGAGATGGATCAACTACATTATCCAAGTTAATTTGTTGATGCTCACTTGTAATGGATAGAAGAACTTTACGAGCAAAGGCAGGTTCATTAGAATGCATCAGACCTTCACAGCAAAGAGTGAAACAGAACATTCAATTGTTTACTATCATACAAAGTTACAAACCCATGACTCCAGCTGTCATTGTACAAAGGGTTAAACCGGTTGTCTTTGTGAGGGAAACAACTGTAAAACAATACTACTTCTTTCCATCATTTTTACCAACATATAAAATGATAAAGAACATATAGAGGAATAATATAACCACTGTATAGTACTATAGCAGCAGTCCATTAGTGCTCAACATGACTTTGATTAGAACAGAACATTCTCACTTTATATGTAAATAAATGAAAATCATCTTTCTTTCCCCTCATGTTAAGATCCTTGAATTCCAAATCATGAGGTAATGGGTATTTCATCCCAGTTATTGCCATCATCCTAAGCTACAGCATTCATCCAAATTCTTCTTTTGCAGTCTTACGTCTGCACCCTTCTTTGAATACACTAAACTCCAACAATGCCACATGCAGCACAATAATTTTACTAGCCAAAACAAATTATAAAGGGACCCAACAAATTAGATACAACAACTCGCTCCATCCTAACATCTCGGTATATAAACTTAAAACATGTGTCTCAAATCTAAATTTCGTTTTTTTTTCTAACATTTTAGCTATACTTCTGAATAGAGTGTTCCCCAGGTGCGCGTCCTGTTATCTACTGAAGAATCTGGGATCCTAGCAGGTGTTAACATTCAGCGCACCCGCCAAATCGCGTACCAACAATTAACCATCCAATCCTCAAGGATCAAAGGCTCAAGAGACGTTAGCTCGAATTACCACGGATAAACTACGCAGTACGCACCAGTCCCGCAGAAAAATCTATGGAGCGGCTCCAAACAAACCGTGAGGCTCAGGTTTTGGCAGCTCAACCACCCAAAATTCTCACGAGAAAGTGACTCTAGCATTCAGAGTTTCAGGCACGCGTAAGCGTAATCCTGGTTCCTGACTAGGCCACGCTAACAGGAAACCGCGAAACCACCAAACTTCCAGAGACCAACACAGCTCACCGGCGATTCCACATACCTCCAGCTCCAGGGATCACGAGCGCGGAGGCGACCAAGGTGACGGCGAGGACGGCGCTGCCACTCCACGCCCCTCCTCCTCCACCTCTCCCGCGCCGCCCCATCCCTGGCAGCACCACAGCACGGCGGGAAAGCTCCGATCAACAGCCGGCACTAACCGCCCCCCGGATTCTCCATGATCACATCTCAATCCGCACCTCGGCGCTCCGCCCGACACATCCACCGCGCGCACGGCAAGCGCGGAGGCGGGTGAGTGCGCGGCGGTGGCGGCGGTGCGCGCGGAGGGAAAAGATTCGATGCGGCGGAGACTGGACTGACTAGTAAACAAAAGTGGGGAACGAGAGGCGAGCATAAACCCAACGGAGTCGGGGAGCGCAGGAGGGGAGGGGAGACTGGAGAGGGAGCCTAACTCCTTTTTGAAAAAAGAGGGAGAAATCGCGGAGGTCGGCAGCACCGCGCGGCGCGGCACGGCGATTCCTGGCGGTTTTCCGCGATCGCGCGAGCGTTTTCTCTCGTTTTTGAAGGGCTCGGCTTGCGTTGTGCTGCTGCGGTGAGCCGGTGAGGCGGAGAGGTCTCTCTGGTTGGCTGAATGGCTGATGTGGAGTTGTGTAGGTTGTGCCAGGCTCAGGCTCAGCAGCCAGCCCTCGGCCGCTGTGGTTTTTGTCTGTCTGGTAAACTCGCAATAAAGTTTGGTGGAGTCCCCGTTGAAGGACGGCGGTGGTGGTGGACGCGTGGGCCTCTCGTTTGCCCTTCTCGGGGACAGCGGCAATCAGTGGGATTATGGACAGTTGGACACCCGTGGCGTGGTGCTGCGCCACCGCCAGCACAGCGCCATACAGGTTAAGACTCCGGAAGTCCGGATTAGATTAGTCATTACAGTGGGTTGGTGAATTTTACACAACGAAATTGTTCTCGGTTGTCTATCTGAAACTGGATAAAATTTCAATTGTTACTCCTTCCAGTTTCCAAATAATAGACGTTGTAGGTAACGTTTAGCGTACCAAGACGTGTTTACTACCCCTTATTAATATGCGGTAGCTTTTTCTGATCACAACATGCATGCAGCGCGATTGGTTAGAGCCCTCCTTTTGCAATCAACAGGTATTAAATGCCTGTGTCGGGGATAAAATTACGGTACCATCGCTACTACTTCTCACGACGACCAATCAAGCAACACCGCCAGGCCCAACTCCCTGGAAGGTTCTATCGACCCATATGCATCCCGCCGAATGAACTTCGGCCGGCATGGTGCGTAACGATCTAGGATTCTGTTTGAGTCCGACTCGAACAGAGTTCTGCACGGCTACGTGAAGACCGGACGTGGTTTCCGGATTGGACTAGGAGTCGTGTTCCCCAAGACTAGGAGTATGCCTTATCTGCCTCGGGATATATTTGGCATGTATGAGTTCGTTACGATCTCGTAGTTAGCCCGGCCCGATATTCCCTCGGTAGGTCGGTTTGCTCTGTACTATATAAACCATACCCCTACGATATGTAGAGGAGAGAAGATCAAGACTTACCATATCATCGCATATTGCCTCCTTGTACACCCATAATCTCACCGAGACTTGTTTGTCTCGTCGAGCCACCTCTTGTATTCATCCTTGATATATAAGAAAGGCTGGACGTAGGGCTATTATCTCCTCCGAGAGGTCTGAACCAGGATAAAAACCCCTGTCTCCTGTTCGTTGTTGTTCGGCGTGTCTCCTATCTCACTTCTAAAGGACCTTAGCGACTTGAGATCGTCATCTCAACCGTCGACAGTTGGCGCCGTCCGTGGGGACTCGCAGATCGAACATGTTGAACTCTATCAGCGACCAGGAGATTCGTCCTGAGGACTACGACTCAGAAGGGCAGGATGTCTCTTCCCCTGCCAGATCGGATCGATCCCTTCGATCTTGATCGCCTTCCAGATCTGGTTCCCAGCTCCGTGCTCGGGGCTCGGATCTCCTCGCCGGCGGCGACTCTTCGCCGGGCGTCGTCTCGTCCCGCGACGAGCTCCGTGCTCGGGATCGGACCAACTTCGCGGGCAGCTCTTCGCCATGGCGCTGACCAACTTCGCCGGGTAGCTCTTCGCCGTGGCGCCGACGTCTCGTCCCCGCGACGAAGCTCCGTGCTCGGGATCGGATCAACCGGCGCGGCGGCTCTTCGCCTCGGCGCTGTCTCGTCCCCGCGACGAGCTCCGTGCTTGGGGGCTGGATCACTTCGCACCGGGCAGCTCTTCGCCCGGAGCGCGCGTCTGGTCCCCGCGACGAGCTCCGTGTTCGGGGACTGGATCTCTTCGCGCCGGGCAGTTCTTCGCCCGGGACGCGCGTCTGGTCCCCGTGACGAGCTCCGTGCTCGGGGGCTGGATCAAAAGCTCCTTCCGGATCTAGGGGGATGTTTGCCTGACAGTGGATGACGGGAGAGAGCTGATCAGCACTTGTAACATCGACCAACTTCGTAAGTTCCTCGTGTAGGTCTTTCGTTTCCTAACTTCGCGCTTTTTCTCAAACTTCGCGCCTTAGTTCGTCCAAGTCTCTCGGGCTGCCATGTAAAGTTCAATCCGATAAACGGTGAATGTTCGCGGCCCCCTGCGGTCCTTCTCACCACTTGTCTTTTCAGACAACTCTTCCTCTCTGGTAACACTTGATGGCTGCCCGGTCTTGCGAATTCTTGTCTCCGCGATCTTCAAGGTTTTCCCTGCCCGTATCTAATTTCAACGAGTTCCTAAACTCAGAGTTGCGTAACACGGCTTCCAGCCTTGCGGCTAAGCCTGATCTCGTAAGCCCTCCGCGGCAGAGGCACTTACCGCTCACGGCACGACCACTTGGCAGAGCCTGCTCTCGTAAGCCCTCCGCGGCAGAGGCACTTTCCTTGTTCGGTTACCTTCGGAATCGCCTAACTTACGTTAATGAGCAGTTCCTGGAACGAGTCGATCAGGGTACGGGTGTCGCTCTATCTCTCTACGCACGTGCTTGAAGTCGCAAACTCAGGTCTTCATGCATCGTCCGTACCGGGGGCTAAGGCGTCGCTCTTTCTCTTGTGCACCTGTTCGAGTTCGCAAACTCAGGTCCTCGAGCGGCTGCACAACGGAGGCTGAGAGTTAGGCTAAGCGTTCTACCGGTTTTGTTAAAACTTTCTAGCGATGTTCGCCTTGCTCTTGGTTTCCTGTTTGTCCTTGTCTTTTGCTGCTTTTTTTTGCAGGAAAAATCTGTTCGGTCAGACTCTCGCTCTGATTCAAGCGCTACTCGGCGATCTTGAGCTGCTCGGCCAGCTCCTCGACCCTTTCTTCCGCGATGCTAGTCCTCGCGGCCAGCACGCGAAGCTCCTTGGCTTCTTCCCGAAGAGTCTCGGAGGACTGCCTCTCCCCCGTCAGTTGGGACTTAAGCTGAATTTCGGCAACCCCGGTACGTTTCCAGCTTTCCTTTTCCTTTCCTTAGCGTTGATTTTCCAAAACCTCGTTAGTCTTTCGCTCCCGTAGCGCTCCCCGCGTACGAGCATGTCTTTTTATCTGGCGACAACCTGTACAGCTCCGGTTAACCGAAGCGGTGCACCACCGATGGAGTTCTGCCCACCGTAAGCCGATTCTCATCGCAACGGGCATGCCCACCGTAAGCCGATTTTCATCGCAACGGGCACTCCTGGAGTTGGTTCAGCACCCGTCAAGGTGACACCAACGCTGCACAGGTCCATGCCCGGATAAGATTTGGCCTCGCACGTTTTGCCTACGGCTAAGGTCCCGATCGCCTTCCCTGGTTAGCGGTCTTAGCCACAGCGGGGCTGCACTTGCCCGCACACGTCTTCTTTATCCATGCTACGTCTTTCCTAGCACGGTAATCCAGAGCAATGCACCACCAACGGAGTCCTGCCCACCGTAAGCCGATTCTCATCGCAATGGGCACTCCTAGCGTCGGTTCCGCATTCGCCGAGGTGACACTAACGCTATCGGCGGACGTACCCGTAAAAAATTATGTCTTGTACGGGTAGGTCGTCCTTGTCGTATTTTTTCAAAACTCGCTTTGCTCTTCTTAGAGCCTGTTCTTGCTCTCTTTTTTCCCTTGCTGGCTCGTTTCTTGTTTGTCTTTTGCAGAAAATACAGGAACGGGGAACATCAGACTCCGGTGATGGTCGTGGCGAGGTTCCAGGCTTCCCACCAAAACCGATGTCTGCATCCCTCTCTTCTCGGATTTGCTCCGCGCATGTCCGGGGATTGATTCACTTCACCCGCGTATGATTTCTTGCCTTTGCCCGGTACTGACCTTCACAGTTCGGCTAAGTCAAGGTGGTGCACCACCGATGGAGTTCTGCCCACCGTAAGCTGATTCTCATCGCAACGGGCATGCCCACCGTAAGCCGATTCTCATCTCAACGGGCACTCCAAGCGTCGGTTCTGCACTTGCCAAGACAACGCTAACACTATCGCAAGGAATACGTCATGGGTAAAGCGTTGATTTCACACGTTCTCTTGCGGCTCTGGCTGCATCGGGTTGTGATTCACCTCGCGCCGGGCAGCTCTTCGTCCGGAGCGCACGTCTGGTCCCCGCGACGAGCTCCGTGCTCGGGGACTGGATGGTCTTTGATCGGGTACGTCTTCGCCTGGTCGCACTTTCTGGTTCCTTTAACGAGCTCCGTGTTCGGGGACTAGATCTCTGTACCTGGTTCCTTTGGCGAGCTCTACGCTCGGGGACTGGGTCACCTTCCCCCTCGTATGCATTGTCTGCTCCTGGCACACGATCTACGTCTGGGGGCACATCACTTTCGCTCCTGAGCATAACGTTTGCTCGAAAGCGCAATCTCTATTTTCTCGGGCAAGCTCTAGCCCGAGAGGTGGTTTTTCTATTTCCGTTCATCTTTTCCTAGGCATCTGAATGTCTGGATGCAGCAACACGAGTCCGTCTCGCGACTTGCTATGTTTATTCTTCCGGAAGATCTGATCTTACCGGATGCGGTGGTACGCTCTTCACTACCAAGAATCCAATCCCTCCTTGATGACGTTCAGCCTCAAGGAGATGATTCACCTCACTTCTTCCAATTTCTGTATCGAGGGCTGGGTACTCTGTTCGGACAGATGTCGTTTCCTGTTCGAAGCAACAGAGTTGCTCGGCGTCGGACGGGTTTGTTCAGTCTCGAACAAGTATTGTTCGGTTGAACCATAACCTGTTCGGTCTCCTGTTGCACGTCTTTGTAGCAGAAAAAATACCCTCTTCGTGACTTAGAGTCTCAAGAGGAAGACCCCACTCTAGTGAGTCCTTCCACTTGAGTCTCGGGGCTAAATGTCGAGGATAAAATTACGCCCATTGCCATGGCCCACTCGACGGTCCAATCGAACGACTGCCAGGCCCAACTCCTGAAGGTTCTATCGCCCATATGCATTCTCGCCAAACGACTTTACGGGCGGCACGGTAACGGTTTAGGATTCCTGTTTGAGTCCGACTCGAACAGAGTTCTGCACGGCTACGTGAAGACTCGGACGTGGTTTCCCTGATTGGACTAGGAGTCGTGTTCCCCAAAACTAGGAGTATGCCTTATCTGCCTCGGGATATATTTGGCATGTGTGAGTTCGTTACGATCTCGTAGTTAGCCCGACCCGATATTCCCTCGGTAGGTCGGTTTGCTCTGTACTATATAAACCATGCCCTACGACATGTAGAGGAGAGAAGATCAAGACTTAGCATATCATCGCATATTGCTTCATTGTACACCCATAATCTCGCCGAGACTTGTTTGTCTCGTCGAGCCACCTCTTGTATTCATCTTTGATATATAAGAAAGGCTGAACGTAGGGCTATTATCTCTCCCGAGAGGCTTGAACCAGGATAAAAACCCCTGTCTCCCTGTTCGTTGCTGTTCGCATTGTTCGGCGTGTCTCTTATCTCACTTCTAAAGAACCTTAGCGACTTGAGATCGTCATCTCAACCGTCGACAGCCTGGTTAAACGTCTACTAATTTTGCACTTCATGCAAAGAGCTTAAACGTCTATTATTCCTATTTATTCCTATACCGGAGGGAGTATATTTATACCGGTAAATAACTAAGGTCCTGTTTTCTACGGTTTATTAAATTTATTTGACTTATATGCTTATTTGCTTATCTTTGCTTATAAATAATTTGGTTCTTTCAATCCGTTTTTTATCTCAAATGCGTGTCTAAAACCTCTCTAAAACAAGTAAAAAAAAAAACCCGGCTCCCTTAAAGTTAGAACATAAGTGAAATAAGTTGAATAAGATAAGACGTGAAAAACAAAACCTAAATTTATAGTATATGACTTGATGTTGTAAACGGTGTACAGTTTAATTAACCAAAAAAGTTTGTGTGCTATATTGACGCATACCTTCAGTTCTATACGTAATCTCTTGTGTGCCTTATTTTTTAAAATAAACTTACGATACCTAAAAAATATCTAGCTAATTGATTGTTGTATCTTCTTTACAACATCAAACTATATAAAAATTTAGTAATAAACTAATGTAAAAATATGTTCACTAAAATTATCTTCGTTTTCACTCGTTTGACAAGTAGACACAGCCTTTGAACAACAAGGATAATTTCGGAATCAACAAGTTTCGAGGCTCGGGGAAGATTTGAGACCTGATATTTTATGGGGCACGGGGGAACACCCTCATCGGGGGTAGCTTTTGTGGCTATGAGCAACCAAGTATGTGACCTGTGCACGTAGGCACATCATTTATGTTGTTTAAAATAATCGAACGAACATTGAAAGGTGCCAAATTAGACATAGATGGCTCTAAGCACTGATGCTAGTGTTGTAAATAGGCCATTTAGTTCGTAGAGATGAGTTGTGATATTGATAACGTTGGTCATATACCCTAGCTCATTTCGTCAATTCTCATATTTCAATGTGTAGCAGCCATTTTACTATATTTAGGTGAGAGATATTATGCTATCGTTGTGACCATGTATTTTTGCAGTTAGGTGCTAGCTATATAGGAGTATGTTATACATCATTGTGCCGCTTGTGCGCTATACATTAGCTATTTTAATTTAACACGTACAACGCTACGGCCATTGCTTCGCAAATAAGCTTGCTTAATTAATGGCCACCAATCGAGTACGTTGGTCGGACTGATATCTCGCACAAAAATGTACATCCAAATCTAGACTGTTGACGACCAGGGTGGCTAATTAACAAGCCGGAATCATGATTCAGAAAATTATAGACATATGGTCCAATGTAATCGATGTATCAGAGTTGGCATCAATTATATAAGGTTGCTATGGTGACGTCACGCACATCCTCAGTGAGGTCACCAGTCGATCACCAATTCACCATGCACAGTGCTCCAAACAACACGCGAGAGGAAGACCACATATGATTTTCTGAAGAAAAGAATTAAGGAGGAAGGCCACATATTGCGGTCCTATGTTCGGAGCATTCTCAAAAGTATAATGACTAATCTACTTCCCGGTCTATTTCAAAAGGGAAAGAAAGAAGAGGAAAGCGAACAGCCAGGCAGGCAATGAAGTGCCTTGCTGCCTTGCGTGCTGTGGAGTGTGTATGCCTTCGATTCGATGGCAATCAGACAAGCCACCCACGCGCGTAGAGACCTTTTACTTTGTCTCCTTGCTCTTTCCAAGTATAACTATAAATAACACGTATGATTCATACGGGGAATATCCTTTATATGTTATATAATATGCATTTACATATTTAGTCTCTCTGGTGTAGCGGTGAGCACTTCTACTATGTTTAGTGACAAGGTTCGAGACGCGGACAGAGAATTTAAAGAAGCACACTGCTAGCCAAAACAAACGGAACAATCATTTCCTTAGCTGCCTAGAGGAAGATTTTATTTTATATATAGATTTAAAAGGGATGATTGGACTTCGTTTCAGCTGACGATCGAACGCAGGACGTTATCTTGCCGATGTGGATGCGTGAGGATGCATATGGACATATAGATGGGGAGTTCAGTTTACAAAAACATAGGAGTAGATATTTATGGATCATGCTCAACACGCAATAAATATGTTAAAAGCAAGGTCACCAAATTCTACACATGTTTTGTGGGTCAATTTTTTAGTCACCGTAGAGTATGTTAATTTCATTCATGTCATCACATTCGTACTCTATCCTTATATGCGATCACACACGGTTTGATATTTTATATACCATTGTTAGCCAATCAAGCTGTTTCGGAGTTGCATATAGACACTTGTGCCCATGCATTTTTGATACATTGAAAAATAAAATAAATTCCTAAAAAAAGAAAAATTCATTAAATTAACATAAAACTTTCTATAGGTTTAAAAAAATACGTGTTCTCAAATGTGTCTCTGCAATTAAAAATTTTGGGATACAAAATTTTATATTAAAATTAATGATGCGTAGTGCCACAAAATTAATTTTAATATTATAGTTTTGTATTACAAAAACATACAAAAATTTCACTATGTGAGACCATGTGGAGATCCTCCCATGTATGTGATGAGTATTTATGATTTTGAGGATTCTTGCTCTTGGTTGAGAGTTTGTTTTTGCGCTTAAAGTTATCATTGCAATTTGGGTGGCATGTCCATCATTTTTTGTTGAGATATTGAGATGGTATATTGTGCGGTGATATGTGACAGTTTGCATGTTTGTGTCAGTTGTAGGATCTTGAAGCTAGGTTGTGGTGAAGCGGGAGCCGAAGACGGGGTGAGGCCTAAAGGTGGTGGACTTCGTGGCTTGTCCGTGGTGTGGAAAGGAGCCAAAAACGGGTGAGGCCAAGAAGTGTCGGGCTTTAAGGCTAGACCGTGGTGAGGGATATCTTGAAGACGGATGAAACCAAAATGTGGTTATAACCAAACGGACAAGAGAGCGGAGCGGGAGCTTGTGCATCGGTAAGTTGGTGTGTATTTCGATCAGGGTACTACCGTACTAGATCCGATAGGATTATTTTGTTCGCGGGTTGCACAATTATGTGCAGTTTTAGATGCTGGGATAGGAAGATGATATAACCTCCATCGATCGGACATGCGTATACGAAAAACAACGGCGAATCTTGGTCGTTTCACTTTCTGATGCAACCATGAACTACACGACGTAGAGAAACACATCAAATGCGGCCGTCTCTAACGATCCTAGGTAGACAATGATTTGAATCCAAGGAGGACCATCGAATCATGGATGATAGCATTTTTGCGCAGGCAGGGACCCCGCCTGCTCGGTGCGACGGGGCGTGAGATGTTCGTTCCAGTACCTAAGCGATGCGAAAAGCTTAACATCGCGGGAGGGAAAAGGTCTGTACAGAGACGCCTGTGAAAGCAGCGAGCTAGGCGGAAGAGAGACTGCTAGCGTAGAGACCCTTGCGCATGCTGTATCGTGCGATACTGCTAGCATAGGGAGTTAACGGAACGGGAGGTTATTCGGACGAGGGCAATGTGCACGAGGGTCGTCTCCATCAAACTGACATGAGATAGCTGCGAAATGTACGTGCATCCGAGTAGACTCGTCAAAGCGACGTAGACGGCTATCGCCGAGCCAGAAGCTGGGATAACGATGGGGGAAGCGCAGTGGAATTCCACGCCGATCTCCACCGAGCCCCAGTCGAGCCCCACGCTTTCGCTTGACCTGCAAAAGCAGAGAGATGGCGTACGTAGATGTGATCACGTGCTATCGATCATATCGGTAGCAACGAAACCTTCCATTAACGGCACGAACGGTAGCCTCTTCCGTAGACCGTAGTCCCGTGCGTGCGCTCGCCGGCCGGTCCGTACGTGTTACGTGTACATTGCTCGGAGAAGTTGGGAGCGGTTTGACGCATGACGGCATGGGCGGTGGAGAGGTGACGGCCGAGGAGGAGGAGGAGGAACTGCCGAACTGCCGATAAGCTCAAATTGCGGTTGAATCGGAATTTTGTTCTCTTTTTGGTCCTGTCCATTTGTCCAATGAATTACCCCCGTGATTTCACGGTCACTAAAGCCTAATCCTCCTGCGGGGTCCCACCGATCATTACCAAAGTTTGAACCGAAGGGGATTAAGGAAAAAAGACCGGCCATTAGGGATGTAGGAGTAAGTGGGTTGCTTCGTGGATACCCGCGAACCCGATCTACTATCTATATAAAGTAGAGTTGAACGGAGCCACCACATTAATCCTAAAATCCTAGAAATTCCCACATTAATAAAAAATAGTAGAAATTCTCACGTTAATCATAGAAAATAAAAAAATCTACATCGTTGAATATGGATATTATTATGTAAATCTAGCGGTCAATATTAACCTCTGTAACAAACTACTGAAGCTGATCTATATATTAGAGATAAAATCTAAATCTAATCTGATATATTATCTATATCTTAATACAAATCTAGCCGCGCAAACGCGCGGGCCACCTTGCTCGTTATTCATTAAAATACACTAGTCTCACAGTGCTTAGTGTATTTTTATGAAGCAAGCGGATTTGTGGGTACCCGTTAAGCAACCCACTTGCATCCCTACTAGCCACACGCACACACCCTCGACCCTCGTACAACTTAACACTTGCAAAAATTGCAATCTAAACAAGCTATTTAGAAAAGAGCTACGGAATTAAAACAGGTCAACCAAACCACTATATTAATTTCAAGTTACTGGAAAATTTAATTAATTGAAGATAAAAAGAAAGATATGCATCATCGATTATTATAAAGCCGAATTATTATGTCTTAGATTAAAAATAGTCTACATCCACTACTAAAATAAGATAGAAACAATTAAAAGAAGTTCATATCAAATATAAGAATAGAAAAAGAGTACAAATCAAATATGAGATCACAAAAGAGTCTATATTAGATACAAGATCTAACCGCGTATTTGCGCGGGATCACACCTTGCTCTTTTATAAGCAACAAGGGCCTTCATAGTTCAAAGGGAGCTTCGCCAGGGGCGCCCATTTCGCTTGCCCAGCGAAAAATATCTCGCGCGACTCAGCGGCTCCAGGCGAAAAAAAAGGCAACGAAGAGGAGCTAGCTCCCTGCTCAGATCCGGCGGGCTCCCTCGCCGGTGTTGGCCTCCGGGTCGCCACCGGTGTTGGGGGAACGTGGATCTGGGCAGGGAGATGCTTTAGGAGTAGTATTAGTAGTAGTTAGGGGTAGGTTTGAGGAGTATTTTGATTCGGTCTGATCGTTGGTAGCCGGTGTTGCTGGGATGCCCGGAGCTCGCCGGTCTTCCGTGGCGGCGGCGAGGGTTGTCCTGGCTACAGCGTCTCTGGTCTTGGCCGAGGTATGTACAGTTTTGTGTGTTATCGGTAGCTTGGGGCTTTCAAATAAAGTGCTTCCGAGGAGACGGCCGGCGACGAGGTCCTATTGCTCAGGAGGTTTCGTCTACAGACCCTGCGTTGTCGCGTTCCCTTCTTTGTTGCTGCAGGAAGTTGGAGCGAGGTGGCGTGATGGGAACAAAGCTTCTCTTTGTGGAGGCTTTGCTTTTGGAGAATTAGGTGAATTGGGAAGGTTGGTTTGGGAGACTCCGGCGTTCGTGCCTCTACTGATGATGACGGTGAATGACAGTGGTGGTTATTTGGGCCTTGCTTCCGGTTTCATGCCCGCGACGGTCGATTGTTCTTTGACGATTATTGTTGGTTTTGACCTCCAAAACCGTCGAATCTGGTGCTGGTCGGTTAAGCTAGGTCGGGTGCTACGTTGTCGTTCGTCGGTGGTCGTCTTGGTGGCCGGCGTAAGGAGAAGGGAAAGCTTCTCTACTTGTTATATGAATAGGCCCTTGAGTGAGTTTGTTATAATTTTCTTTATCTGTAAGGGTCATCTTGTAAGGCTGAAGCTTTGGAATTGAATGGCATGTTTGCCTTGTTCTAAAAAAAAAAAAAACAAGGGCCCTCATCACAAGTTGTTAATTTAATGCCCTAGCAAGCTATCGTGGATTTTTTTTGCACATACATCAAGCCATTTTGCCAACGCGCCCTTTGTTGTTTTACTTATTTTTTTTTTTCTAGAAGGCAACTGTCTTAGGATAAATATTTGAGAACACTCGCAACATCCTAACTTAGTTTGGTCCATCTACCAATCATACCTTCATTTCGCTGTTTATCTTCATTTTACTCACTTATATGTTATTTGCTACGGTATCGGGACGTCCTAACTTAGGATCCACTGAACATTACCTTAGTTGCGTAGTGGTCTAGTGGAGTGGTGTGGTGTAGACTTGCAGCATCACAACCTGCTGGTTTGTTTTTCATCATTGCTCGCGGATTGGACCCAACCTAAGAGCACCTCCAGCAGCCCTTCCATAATACGGTAACAGATATAGTGGGGCTGCTAGAAGTAGGGTTGGAAAACGAGCCAGAAGCTTGCGAGCTGCTCGGGCTTGGCTCGATTCCAGCTAGGCTTGGGCTCGGCTTGTTTTGAAATGAGCACGAGCTGAGCACCATTTTCAGCTCGTGCAACCAACTGAGCCGAGCTGAGCTAGAGGTTGACTTGGCTTGGGCTCGGGCTCGTGTCTCGTACATCATCACTCATCAGTCACCGAGCCTGTTTTTCACTCGGGCTCGGGCTCATGGTTGGTGGTTCAGGCTCGTGGCTCGAGCTCGTGGGGGCTCGCGAGCTACCATTGAGCCGAGCCTGTTTTTTAACCGGGACTCTTGCTCAGCTGGGCTTGGTACCTAACGAGCCGAGTCAAGCCGAGCCGAGCTAGGGGCTGGCTCGCTCGGACTCGGCTCATTTCCGCCACTAGCTGGAAGCTCCCTATAATATTATAATGCAGTGTAAATTGTGAAGTAATTTTAGAGACATAGATAGAGAAGCCGTCAATAGTGTTTTACAGAGGAGATATAGAGGATTTGTTGAAGATGTCTAACACAAAGGCCTTGTTTGTTTGAGCTGAAAGTTGCTGAAAACTTTAATATGAAAAGTAGTGACCCAGTGAAAGGCATCTTAAAATTTTAAAAATTATGAAAAAAATATTTTACGAACTTCAAAAGAAACTATTTAAAAACCCACAAAAATGTCTACCAAGTATTATGTTATTTGGCTTATAAAAAATAACTAATTTTAATTTAATTTAATTTAATTTAATTTAGGACTTGTTCTTTTGGGCTAACCTCAACGACTGAAATAGTTAAACTTTGAGAGCTTCTCAAGATAGATTTGTGATTCGGATCTATCTCATTTTGACTTGCTTTTTAAAGTGCTAGCACATACCTTCAGTACAACGAAAAAACGGATTTAAAAAACTAAAGCGTATGCATTTTTAGGATGATAAGTCATTAAACTATCAAGACGTTAAACAGTTAAGACCAAAAGAACTGGAAGGAAATCCTCTGCCGTTGCAAGAAAAAAAGCGTTGGGGCCTCAGAGATTCCAGCATAAATGCAAGAACACCAGTAGAAACAAGAAGTATACTGATGAAAACACTTTTTTACAACGCTAAATAGTGATTTTAAACAGTACTAAACAGTGTTTTTAAGTATAAAATGCACCGTCACTGTTCACTGTCCGCCGTTTTGCCCAACGGCAGAGGATAAACAATCAGGGCAAAGTAACATGCCACAGAACCCCGTTCTCACTTGCCTGCGTGTGCATGTCGGCCGTCCCGATCCACCCGGGGCCGGACCACGGATCCATCGTATTCCTAATGGAGGCCGGCGCGGGAGGCCGCCTGGGCGCGCGCATGTGCGTCCCGAGGCTGGGGCAACGGTGCGTCAGGCCGCTCATGCGCACTGCACCGCTCCACAGCTCTGCCACTGCCCACTGCCACAGTGCCACTGGTGGTTCGATTTTTTCTTTACCAATTTCTTCTCACGCTAGAACCCAGAATTTATATATGCGCCGATCGATTATCTTTGTGCTCAAGTTTGGCCGCTTTGAAATCAGCCGCCCCAAAGTACGTCTACGTGGACAACCGTGAATCCTAAAAAATACTTTCTTCGTTCTTTTTTGTTTGACGACTCTAATTTTTGGACACGTATTTTACCATTCGTTTTATTCAAAAATTTAGTGCAAACGCGCAAAACAAGCCATGTTTAAAGTATCTTTAATGATAAAAATAAATTACAACAAAATAAATGATATTTAGATAGTTTTTTAATAAGACGAATGGTCAAATACGTACTTAAAAATTTAAAACGTTAAACAAAAAAGAACGTAGGGAATACTAGGTCTCTCCCATTTGCTCGGGTATTTTTTAGTCCACTTTGTCGCTTTGACGACTTAGGCCGACATTTTTGGACAAAACCACACACTTCAGGCTGCGTCGCGAGTTGCGACACACCAAGGATGAAGACTACAATATGAAATGCAGATTGTTGAGAAACCTCGCTACCGGGTGTAGTCCGAGGTATAAACGTGGACAATCAATCACAGAGAAAGATCAAACACAGGGGACACAAAGATGTATGGGTGGAGCTTCTCTTTATTATTTCTTCGATCTGTTATACAACAAATGCTCTACCTCTTCTTATATAGTAGTGCTTAGGGTTTAGACCAGGTCCATATATGGGACCCACCGGGGGAAGCCACCGGCCGGCCCGAGCCGCGCCGTGCCGCACGTCGGCCTAGCCGGGCCGGGCTCCCCCCTGCAGGTGGTTTCCCAACACAGATATCCTCCAAGGCCCTATTAGATGATCTAGATTCTAGACCAACTCACAGAAGCCCACAAAGCCCATTCGTCTTCTCCGTATCCATCAGCCCAAGCACAAAACGGTCCAATCCACGCACCACTGCCGTTTCCTATGATGCTCCGGGTTCTACCGTTCTACACTTCTACTCGCAAGTCGCAACTCGCAAGGCACGAAGCGTCCAGTCTGAGAGTCCAGACTCCACAACGCTCTCCTGCTGTCCTGCAGCAGAGTGAGCGTGGCGGCCTGACGGCGAGAGGGGGAGCAGAGCAGTCGCCGGCGGTGACCAGCGGTGATGAAGGAGAGAGGCGGGTCGAGGGCGGCAGTGGACGAGCGCTACGCGCAGTGGAAGTCGCTCATCCCCGTCCTCTACGACTGGTTCGCCAACCACAACCTCGTCTGGCCGTCCCTTTCGTGCAGGTAAACCTCGATGTCGTGCGACCCCCTTCTCCTTGCTCTAGCTGTTCCGCCCCGTATCGTGGATGTGGTCCGTTGTCTCCGCGTAGGTTACAGCCGGGTTATGGTTTGGGGCCTTGGGGGTCTGGGTGACGTATCTAGGGTTTTGGTGCGTGGATGTGCGCGCGGTGGCGCCAGATCTGTCGCGTGGTTGCTGCGTTGGTAGTGCTGGATTGAAGGTTTCAGCTGTGTTAAAGTTTTCATGTCAGTGATATGCGATGCTAGGGTTTTGGGGTCAGGGGTTTTTGTGGAATGGGACTGTTTGAGTTGGAGGGTTCTGACTTTTGAGCTTGTGTGTCCATGCAATGATTGCTGCAGTGAATTGCTTTTTTTAATATTTGATGTCTAGTGGAATGGTGTTCGTCCACTTATTTGTTTTTACGGAAACGCTAATCAACAGTCGACTGAAATCCGGGGGAGATTTCAGTCGATTTGTCACTTACCCGCGCGCCGCCGGCCGTCTTCCTCCCCGCCGGCGAGCTCCTCCTCTCCCGCCGCCGCGCCGCCGGGCTTAGGGTTAGGGTTCGGGTTCGGGTTAGGGAACATTTGGGTTTCTCCGGTTGTAGAGGGAGGTCGGGGGAGGCGGCGGACCGGCGGTGGGAGGGGCTTGTCGGGGGCGGCGGCGGAGGCGGCGGTGGCGCCGCCGAGCCGGGAAGCGGCGGGGGGGGCGGTGGAGGGGACACGCCGCCCCGTCCGTTGGGGTGGGCGGCGGTGGCACGGCGGGCGGCGGCAGGAGGCGAAGCCGGGCGGCGGCGGGTGGTGGTGGCGCGCGAGGCGACGCGGCTGGGGATTTGGCGGTGGCGACTCGGGTTAGGTTGGGCGGGGTAGCTCGGCGGCGGGGCGGAGGCGGGCGGCGCGAGGCGCCAGGCGCCGCCGCATGGCGGCGGAGGCGGAGGCGGGGGAGGAGGAGGAGGAGGCGAAGCAGTCGGGAGGGGACGAGTCAGGGTCGGGGGCAGTGGAGGGGAGGGGGAGGGGAAGGTAAGAGAGAGAGAGGGGGGCGCGGGTATGATCTGGACCGTTGGATCTCAATCCAACGGTCCAGAAAATCGACTGAAAGTTAAAAAAAAAAACAGTCGACTGTAGATTAGACAGTCCCTTGTTTTTAATATGATTACTTGTTATCTGTTAGAGCGAGCGAGCTGTTGACATGCATTATGCATATATATGATGTGCTGCATTTTGTTTTTTCACCTGGTACTACAAGGCTAAAGTATGACAGATAAGCGGAATTACTCATTTGGTCTAAAAGCATGCTGGTTGGAGTTTGCTGTGCTTTTGACTTCCAATGATGGTTTTATAACTGATGATTTGTTCATTTCTTGGTTGATCTGGAACAGGTGGGGACCTCAGTTTGAGAAGGCTACATATAAGAATCGCCAGCGCCTTTACCTATCCGAGCAGGTGAGTGCATCAACTGATCCATAAGCAGATATTCTTTTTTTTTTTGTCTATTTAAAGATGCTTCGAAGCTCAATCTGGTTGTTAGTTTGAATTAGCAACATCAGCTGATGCTTAGGTGGTGTTATTGTCTTATCTGGAGCTAACAATATCATTTGTTTATTTTGCAATGGTTTCAGACTGATGGGAGTGTGCCTAATACCCTGGTCATCGCAAATTGTGAAGTTGTCAAACCAAGGGTTGCAGCGGCAGAACATATATCACAGGTTATTGAAAATTTGTTGTGTTCGTACAGTTTCTGTTTGTCAAAAGCAGAACAGCATGATATTTTAGATGGTGTAGATATGTCTGTCCTACCTTTTATCCCTTCCTTAGTTCTTGTCCTGTAGTGGTTAATTATTTTTTGTACCAGTTTCTCATTTTTAATGTAACTACAGGTGTAGACCCATAGTTCTGTCTACTGAAGTTATGTACCTATGGCCAATCTATCAATGTACATTACTATATAGATATTGATCTCAACTGTAACATTTGGATCTGTACGACTTCTGGCATGTAATGAGTACGTGTGTTGATGTCTTTTGTCTGAACTATTTTTTATAATCAAATTAGGAAATTGATGTGTACAGCAGTGTAACTCTGGTGGTTCTTGAGTATCTTTATGTACTAAGTACATCAACATTGTTGCTCGAGAGGACTGAATTAGACTTATACTTATTTTAGATCGGTTTACATGGAGCTGACAAGATGCCTTTTTTTTTTTTTTGTCGCAGTTCAATGAGGAAGCACGCTCACCTTTTGTAAAGAAGTACAAGACTATAATTCATCCTGGCGAGGTAAGAACTGTCTTTGTTTTTTTGTTACAACTGCAGCTATTTTGTATCTAAGTTATCTTATTTACATGTTGCTGCTGCTATTTTGTGGATCTCGATTATTCCTCATTTCCTTTCTCAAATTATATTGTCTATTTCATCTTGAGAATCTTATGTTCTCTGATGCAGACCTTGCTTCCTTATTCTAATTATGATTTTCTTTGCTGTCCTTTGGTTCAGTTTATTTACCTATGTGGAATACTGGAATATGATGTTTGAGGTGCTTTGTTTGATTTGCTAAACACAACTATTGATGTAATGTTTCTGCTTTATCATGTATACAGGTTAATCGAATCAGGGAGCTTCCACAGAATAGTAAGATCATCGCCACTCATACTGACAGCCCAGATGTATGCCCAAGCCTTTACCCTGCTGATTAATTTTTGTCAAATATTCAACAATCCCTAGGTGTTCCAGTGACATTTATAAATTTAAGCCCTTTACTGTACACAGGTACTTATTTGGGATGTTGAGACCCAGCCAAATAGGCATGCTGTCCTTGGAGCAGCTGAATCTCGTCCTGATTTGGTGTGTTTTCTTATTTCATTTCTTAATTCAAATCATTTTGAGATGATGAAAATTGTACTTTTGCATGATGTGCACAGCATGGATGGACATAACAGGGTTTAATAGAATAGACCAAAAGTTCTCATGTACTGATTGTGCACTTCTCACACATAGCGCTCATTAGACTTAACTGTTTGTCAGATATTAAGAGGACATCAGGAAAATGCTGAGTTCGCACTTGCCATGTGTCCAGCAGAACCATATGTACTATCTGGAGGTTAGCAGAATTTTGTTCTGTCCTGTTATATGCTCCTATCTTTCTGCCCCTCACCCCCTTTTTTAAATTCTAATATCAATATATTTTCGTCTAAACACTTCAAACTATACGTTCGATGTGCTCTCTTCCTAGGATTCTTTGTATGTGTAGCAGTATTATCCGTTCTATTATACTTATCTTCCCACATTACTAACAAATAACAATATATGAAATTAGGAAATGCCATGAATCATGGTCGTAAATTATGCTAAGTGGCCTGTCTGTGTCATAGCTGTTTTTTTACTTTTAGTTAAAGACACTTTTGGTTTCAAATGCACAATTGCTAGCACAATGTTTTTATGAGAACGCACACTTGTGCTACTTATGGTCCATGAACTAAGAACTGAACTTCTGATTCCATTGGTGCTTGTACATGTGAGTGAAGGCATGCCCAGTCCTGATTTAGCTGCTAAAGAGGAGCTGACATGAAAACTTTAACACAAGCAAAAAAAAATGGAAGGATCATAGAATCCAATCACTAATTCAACCAACATCATAATTAGGCAAGCATCATTGCTATCTAATTTGGGTTTGGCTTTAACTTAAATCAATGCAAGTGTTAGGAACGAAAGTCTTTGTCATGTTCAAAGGACCAAACGGGCAGTAGAATGCTGCATCCCTTGTCGAATTTCCTTTTAGTGCGCTGCTGTGATAACTTGAGCTTTGCCTCAAATGCTAATTTTATATAGGGAAGGACAAGTCTGTTGTCTGGTGGAGCATCCAAGACCATATATCATCACTTGGAGATTCCTCAAAAACTGAGACTTCCCCTGGGGCATCAGGCAGCAAGCAGTCTGGCAAAAGTGCGAATGAAAAGGATAGCCCTAAAGTTGAACCTCGTGGTATATTTCATGGACATGATAGCACTGTTGAAGATGTGCAGTTTTGCCCTTCTAGGTAAATGAGCGACTTTTTTTTTTCTTGTTTTGCTTTCAGTGCATTGCACTTATACAGATCACTGAACATATACATATGTTTGGCATCTTGGTCTTTCAGCAACAGTTAATTGGTCATTTTATACTTGGTTAATACAGTGTTTTTAATGATAAATTGAATATATCCGTCGTTATGAAAGAATGGTGTATGTTATTTTCCCCATCTGTATGCTTTATCTTCTCAGTTTTTTTTTTTTCGGATGAAGTGCACAGGAGTTCTGTAGCGTGGGCGATGATGCTTGCCTTATTCTTTGGGATGCTCGGACTGGTAACAGCCCAGCTGTTAAGGTGATATTATTATCTATCTTAAGTGGATTAACATTGTTTTGGACATGAGTTTGAAATGCATGTTGCTTTCAATGTAATAGCCCTTTTGTACTGACATAGTTTTCATGAAGAGGATTATGGATACTAAGAAACCAGATGATCTATAATGGTCAATTGTGTCCCAGATGGAATGTTTAATTTGGGGCTTGTTCGGTGATTTTGCCCATCATTTGCCTAGTCTACATTCTACTAGCCTTGCTAGTTGGCAAGGAAATCCTTGCTTGTGGAGGAGCGTCAATTTGGCTCCCCCTCAAAAGCAAAGGGATCTTCTTTTTCACTAGGTTGGGAAAGGTAACTAAACATGCCTGTTTGCCCACTAGCAAAGGTTGGGCAGTAGAGCCAACCGTTCCCGTAGTAAAATTAGCTTGATATATTTTAATTGGGCCCATGGTACTTTTTTCTGCTGCTTTTTATGGCTGGCATTTCTTTCGTTAGCTTAGCAAACATTTATTACCCCCAATTGAATGTGTCTTTGACCAGTGTACTGATTGTTAAGTTAGCTACTTTCATTTGAATGGTTCCAGGACTTCCAGCCAGCTAAGTTTTTGTGTGGCCAGCCTTTTTTATCTTGTTCCAAAGTGGCTGAAGTTTTTTAGTCAGCCATTTTTCTTCTTGTATGGAATGACTCGATGTTGAAACTATTTTTTGATGTTCAGGTTGAAAAGGCTCACGGTGGAGATGTTCATTGCGTTGACTGGAATCTCCATGATGTTAACTATATCTTAACTGGGTATGATGATCGCTTGAAGAATTTCTTAGTTCTTGCAAGATATGTTTGTGATCTGTAGTTAGTTTAATGCCAGATGAGATTCCATCTACTCAGATGAACACACATTTGAGTTAATTTTTTTTTATTCCCAGATCTGCTGATAATTCCATCCGTATGTGGGACCGCCGAAATCTGGGTTCTGGAGGAGCTGGTTCTCCGATTCACAAGTTTGAGGGCCATAAAGCTGCTGTTCTTTCTGTTCAGGCATGTATAGATTGCTTACCTTATGTTCTTCTGTTATGTAGATTAGTTACTGTTCCATGGTATATCTGTATGCTTTTGGCTATAATTTGAACCTTGTGCATTCCAGTGGTCACCTGACAAAGCATCTGTTTTTGGAAGCTCTGCGGAAGATGGTTTCTTAAATGTTTGGGATCACGAGAAGGTATCTGCTTATACACTATCTCCACTAGTATACTGCTTTGTATCTTCAGAGATTTACTGGCTGAATTATTGACATGAGTCCACTCTCATGTAGTTCCCCTCTCTCGTTTAGTTCATTTTTAGCCTGAGACTAATAGAGCTTTCTTGTAATATAGGTTGGGAATAAGAAAAATTCCAATTCACCTGCTGGGCTTTTCTTTCAACATGCTGGCCATAGGTACAGTGTTTTCATAAGAAACTGGGGGCTCAGTCTGTCCCTTTTTTTGTTAAAATGGTTACGCCATGTTTGTGGGCATTTTTTTTTGTGTGTCACATTACTTAAGCAATTGAAGAAAAGCCCTTCTGTCCTTGCATGAAAGTTTTAGGCTATATCTTTTCTTTGTGCATCATTAGGTATGTTTAGTTTTGCTAATGTTCTTCTCTGCTCACATAAGGAGCTACTTTTGCTGGTATTTTCATGAAGCTCTGTTAAGTTCGAAAATGACGAGAAAATAATTAATCGGGACTGAAATCCGCTGAGTACCATCGGAATTAGACACGGATGAATGTGCAATTGTAAATGAATTTTGAACATGTCGGAGGGGGTTTGTGAAGTGGTATTTTCTCCAGCTTTTGGGAATGATAACATGACATGACATGGCATACATCGTTCCATTGTTCTTACGTTTTGCTTTTGTAACCAACAAACTAGGGGTGCAAAAGGGTTGGATACGGGCGGATACTATTCGTCCCATATCCTAACCCATATTTTTTTTCCCCGGATATGAATCCGGATAGAATAAGTCGGATACGGATTCGAATCCGGATTATTCGGGATATGAATACAGGATGAATATGGATCGGTCTCGGGTTGGGTTTGGATAAACAATCGGATATTCACATGCATAAAAAATAGCACATGACATAATTATTTACTATTATTGTAATACCGATAAACCTTCCATGTTTAATACAAAAGCTAACTACATGTTAATATTGAATCAAACATTAGCTACAAACTAATGGTTCCAGTAAAACATATTTCATGCAGAATATTTATGTTCATCAAAATATGTTTTTTGATATCTATTATGCTAATTTACACTGATATTTTTCGGATATCTCGGATATGTGGGTACGAATTGGATACGGATCGGATATTGCTCTTCCTACATCCTAACCCATATATTTTCTAGATAGGCGGATTCAAATCCAGATTCAAATCCGGATATACTCAAATATCATTTTTCCAAATTCTAATCAGGTTCTAAATGAATCTGGGCTCGGATCGGTCGGGAATTTCCTGCCCTGATTGTACCCCTACAAAAAAACCGATAAAGTGAATTGTATAGCTTAATTACTTGATTAATTGATTTTATTGAACTGCATTTGAAAGGCATCAAATGACTTTCAATTGATTTGGATCCTGCCATACATTGAGGGAAGTCTTCAGTCAGATGCAGTGGGCACTGATTGATCTGTAGGAATGGTCTAAAACCAGTCTGTTGAGGAGAATTGAAGATTAATGTTGCATTTTTCTTATTCCATGATCAGTTATTCATTGTTTCAGTCCTTTTCACCTTGTCAGGGATAAGATTGTAGACTTTCACTGGAACTCGTCGGATCCTTGGACCATTGTTAGTGTCTCTGATGATGGTGAGAGCACTGGTGGAGGTGGAACATTGCAGGTATTTCTTTTTCTTTAATTGCACAATTATTTTGTAAACCACAGGCAACAAATAACTGTACTTTTCATAGTTTGCAACAATTATGGAACTATACTGTTTTTCTGATACTATACTGGTCCAGATATGGCGCATGAGTGATCTGATCTACCGCCCAGAGGAGGAGGTTCTTACAGAGCTGGAGAATTTCAAGTCCCACTTGGCCAGCTGCACTCCAAGGACTTGATTATGTGAGAATCTGTGAAAACCCAATCCTGTGATAACTCTAGTAGGTACCTTAGTTTCCTGTCCATTTCAAAAAAATGGGTTAAAATTGGTTCTGAAGTTGAACCTAGACTTGTAACCTTAAGGTGCGGGTGAGCTTATGTCAACTTGTTCTGTGACTCAATTCGGTATGCTCGTGCAAACACAGCGGGGCTGAATCTCTCTGTAGGCAGACTATTGGGGTATTGTGAAACATTATTCTGGAAATTTCTATTGTGACTTAATGAACTCGATTGTAATGAGCTTGCCTTTATGACTTGATCAGATGGTTCATATCTGACCGACTGTGCTCGACTGTATTGCTGGTTATAACTTGACCCAGCGTCTATTGCATTGGAGGGCTACTGCTCACTGAAGGACTCTGTGATTGTTGCAGTTGCTGCTGTCGTTGCATTGATTAACTACTGCGTATCTTGCGGTTGCTTTGTTGCGAGGAATTAGTTCCACATTTAGAAAGTCCGACAAAGATTGCGAGGCACATAGTCATGTGGTGCTGCTTCGCTGTGGAAAATAAAAGGCAAAATCGCAAATTCGACGGAGTAAAACATTAAAAAATAGGAGCATCTGTAATGGAGTAATGCAAGATATCAAGAAAAGAAAAACGTTCAAAAAATGGTGGGGCAGCCTCATTTTACATTGGATGAACCAAGGAAGCGAAACATAAAATGATAGTTTTTTAACGTTTGATAAATGGTGGAGCAACGCAAGATAGGAAACTTTAAAGATGGGCATGCACATTCACAAGAGGTCTTGGACTCTTAGGTATTGGGTCAAGTCTAATGGTACTCTAATTTAGGTTGAACTTATCACTGTAACAATAATTTAGGATGAATTTAGCATAGTAGCAATAAAAAAAGAGAACAATTATAGAGCATGTTCCTAATTTGTCCCGTCGGGTCATGCTGTTCCGAACTTGCGGTCTCATCATCGAGCAGGTCGTGGCACGTGAGGTGAATCAACGTGCACACACCGAGAGCGGCCGGCTACTTCACTGCCGGTCTCTGCTAAACCTTGTCTCTTTTTTTTTTTTGAGATGAAAATAGTTTAAAATTTTAATCTGAAAAAACTATGACAACTAAGGAGAAGTTTTGTAGGGTTTGGATATTCACCTTTGTTAATAATCAGGCAAGTGAAACTTATTTATTTCTCAGTCAATTTTCTCGCATACCTAGATGTTCGTTGATTTTTTTATGTGTTCTATGGAGGTGTTTGATAAACAGCTCAGAAAATCGACTGAGAGCTAAATAAGTCTCAGTCGTCTCCTGATGGCAAGTCAGTCCCTTAAAAATTATAAAAAATATTTTAGAAACTCTAAGTAGAACCCTTTAAAACTAGTAAAAAAATGACTGCAAGATATTAAATTGTTTGGTTTGTAGAAAAATGATAAAATCTTAGTATTAGTTCTTAAACAAGACCACCTTTTCTCTAGTTTTCTTTATTGCTTCAACAGTATTTTATTTGTAGATCATTTACTTTGGAAGGACACTGTTAGAGAGACAGCGAAAAATTTAGGGGGAAAAATTGGTGTAGAGAATGAGTGAAAGTAAACGAGATGAAAGGAACGATGCTGGAGATGAAAACCTTTTCACTTCACGTCGAATTGAATGAGGACGCAGCTCCAGTTCGATCAACTGCGTAGGCTGTAGCCTGTAGGCACATGATACTTGCTCAAAACAGTGGAGGCTAGAGCTAGAGGGAGTATCAGTGCGCCATTACTTTTCTCACATGAAACGCTGTGGCCGACACGCGCGACGCCCAGCTAGTCGTCAGTCGTCACTGACCCCCCTGCTGCTTGCGTTCAAGGCTCCATTCATGGCCATGCATGGGCTAGCTTGGGGATCCCCAACCAGGCAGGGTGGATGGTCGCTCGAGGGAGTCGCGAGCGCACACGGAGGGTCAAGCATTCTCTTCCACCGCCCGGCCACCCCCGTATAAACCACGCGCGCCGAGCAGTCGAAGCAGCCACCAACACACGCGCGTCTCCTCTCACTGCGCTCCGATCCCCGTGCTCCCTAGCTTAGAAGCTAGTAGCTAGGAGACCCAGCCAAATGGACGGAGCGGACGCGACGGTGACGTGGTCGTCTCTGGTCCGCGGCTACTTCTCCCCGGCGACGCTCTTCCTCCTGCTCAACGTAGGGATGAAAACGGTTCGGATCCGGTCGGATAGTAGGTCATACCGTATCCTATCTTTAAATTTTTTATCGGATATCGGTTCGGATACGGTTATCATAAAAATCGGTTCGGATGCGGACGCGGAAACGGTTACTTTCGGACGGGTAGAAAACGGATATCGGTTATTTTACGGACGGATTAAAAACGGATATCGGATACTAAATCGGTTAGCACATAATTTATATGTAATTAAAACATGCGATAAAAATAATCTAACTAACACATGTTTATAACACATAATTCATTACCATAGTTCCGGTTTATAATTGAATAATGCATGACTTATCAATTGTCATTGTCAATTGTCCATTTAAAAGAAACAGAACTTCTTTCCAATATATATACAGTTTCCAATATATATTTGCTGATTTTCTTCTCTGTCCCTCGTGCATCCCAAACTCAGCTCAGTATGAATTCCTTCTACTGACATGTTTACTCAGGCTCAATTAACCGCAAGAGGTCATGCCAAGCTCAATTAACCTAGAGCTTCATCGCAGCAATACAAGCAACCATGGGAATGGATAACCGGCTCACCTAGGTTCCGTCGGGCGGAGTTGGCAGGGCGTCGGGGAGGCGGCGGCGCCAGCGGAAGCGGCGGAGGCGTCGGGCGGCCGGAGGAAGGCGGCGCCCTTCAGCCGGCGGAGGCGGCGTCAGGCGTCCCACGGTGGCAGCGAGGCGGCGTCGGGACTCGGCGAAGCGGAGTTAGCCGGCCGGCGGAGGCGAGGCGTCGGCGGCAGCGGAGAAGCGTCGGGCGGCGGCCCGGAAGGCGGGGCGCCATGCACCCGGTGGGACGGGGAGTGGGAGCTGCTAGGGTTGGATGGGGGTGGGGACGAGTGTAGTCTGTAGAGGCGGCAGTAGCTGGCCCTGTTGGGCTGGGCCTTGTTGCCTTGTTGTTGTTGGGCTCAAATGAAACGGATATCCGATCCTATCCGAAGTGCGGATATCCGAATCCGATCCGAATCCGCTGTATACCATTCATAGCATATCCGACCCGAATCCGACATAAAAATATCGGATACTATTCGAATCCGAAACCGAATCCAAAAAATCCGAATCCGCAGCAATCCGTTTTTACAAAATGGCACTTCGGATCGGATATCCGTCGGATAATATCTGACCCGTTTTCACCCCTAGCTCAACGTGGTCATCGGCACCATCGCGCTCACCTCCCGCTCCCACCGCCGCCGCCGCCGCCACGACGGCGAGGACGGGCACCAGCCACAGCAGCAGCACTGCCACGACCATCGCTACGCTCCTCCGCCCGCGCCGCTCACGCGCAACGTCGTCCGTCGTGGAGCGCCTTCGCTCCCTCGGCCTCTACCGCTTCGTCCGCTTGCGCTCCGGCGACTTCCCTCCCGAGTACAACTACAACCACAGCCTCTCCGCCGCAAGCGCCGCCGTCGACGACGAGAACAGCAACACCCGGCACAAGGCTCAGTACGCCAGGAGCCGGTCAGAGCCGGCTGCGGCTGCGGGGCCGCCCGCCGACCGGAAGAACAAGGAGGAGAAGCCTGCGACGGCGAAGGCGGTGAAGAAGTCGGGCTCCGAGGTGAAGAGGGTGCAGCAGCGCGCACCCAGGGCTCCGGCCCGGGCGGCGGCGAGGGAGCAGGACGGCGCGGTGGAGGCACTGGCGGAGAAGTGCGTGGACGCGAGGGCGGACGACTTCGTCAACAAGTTCCGGCAGCAGCTGCAGCTGCAGAGGCTCAACTCGCTGCTAAGCTACAAGGAGATGCTCAACCGCGGCACATAGCTCGCCTCACTCATGGTCATGGAGCAGATCCGAAAGAAGCGCATCGCGGGCTCGCGGCGAGCCGGCCCGTACATACGTGCATGCGCTTGGCTCGTGGTCGGTGCTGTTGATCGTGTGTGGGAACTGCATGTGCCATGTGCGAGTTGTTGCAAATGTTAATTTTGAAAGGATGAATTGTTCGTGCAGATATACGTATATAAATTAAGTAACGTGCACATGTCGAGAACCATTGATCTGCTATTAACCATGTAACCATATGGAGTTGATCTTCCCTGATTTCAATGGTGCAAACAAACTTTGCCGAAGCCCCTCTTATTTTCATATAAAGAGTGCGGATATATGAGAGGGCAGGAAGATCGTCTACGCACTCCGGAACATTTGAAAAGAGCGCAAAAGCCGGATCTTCAATCCTTCGCACAGCCTCGCTGGTGCATGCGGTCGATGGGCTTGTGTGACCCCGCATCAGCCCGCATTAGCCTGCGCATGCTCGCGTACTGCCGCTGAATTTTGAATTTGCTGCACGCGTACGCTGATGCCGAGCTTGATACAGGGTCTCCTGATAAGGGTAGGTCCCGTTGTGTTCGGGCAGGTCGCCCTTGTATTCCTTGCCTGTAGCCATTATTTTTCTGTTTTTGTTTTTCTTAATTTGTAAGCTAGGCATCTTGCCAACCCCTTAAAAAAAGGGGGTGACTGCACAACGGGATCCCGTCGGGAGCCGACCCCGACGGGATCGCTTCTTCGGCCTCTCCGCGCGTTGTGTTTCTTTCCCGCGTCGCTGTGCTATTTTTTTGGCCTTGCGTTTCTTTCCCGCACGCGTCTCTCCGCTTCCCACGCGCGCCTCTCCAGCTTTCCACGTGCACGTTTCTTCCTCTGGACCTGAGCTTCTCCGCGTCGGTGGTATCAGGTTCTACAGCAAGTTCGATTTTTTGCACGTGCACCTGTGCTTCTCCAGTTCTCCACGTCGGTGGTATCAGGTTCTACAGCAAGTTCCACATGTGCTTCTACAGCAAGGCCAAAAATAGCACCGCGCAATCAGAAAATAAAAAATTCGAAAAAGAAGTTTCATAATAGCCAAAAAAAAAAGGTTACAAAACACAAAGCTTCATATATAAAAGTTCAAAAAAGAAAGTTTCGTAAATATGATATCACATGCATAAAAAAGGTTTAAAAAAGTTTCATTAAAGAAATGTGTTTCAAAAACAAAAAAGTATCGGATTGACAGTATCAGGTTGATGGTATCAAGTTGATGATATCATCGATTATCGTGTAAAAAAAATCAAGTATCGGATTAGAAGTATCATCGAGTATCAGGTCAAAAAAATCAAGTATGGTATCAGAAGTATCATCGAGTATGGGGTTAAGCGGGTTTGGTGTCGAGTCGGGTATATCATGTTAGGGCGTCATTAAAAAAAAGTATTGGATCTGGGTGTCGAGTATCGGTGGTATCAGGTTGTTTATCGTCGAGTTTCAATATCGAAAAAAGGTATCATATCTCCGGTATCAATATCAATGATATTAGGGGTCAAAAAATCATGTATCGGGTAAAAAAAATTAAGTATCGGATTAAAAGTATCATCGATTACCAGGACAAAAAAATCAGAAGTATCATCGAGTATCAGGTCAAAAAAATCAAGTATCGGATCAGAAGTATCATCGAGTATTGGGTCAAAAAATCAGGTATCGGGTCAAAAAATCACGTATTGGATCAGAAATATCATTCAGTATCTGGTCTAGGTGTCGAGTATCGGTGGTATCAGGTTGTTGGTATCGGCAATTATCGGGTCAAAAAATCAAGTATCGGATCATAACTATCATCGAGTATCAGGTCAAAAAATCAAGTATCGGATCATTAGTATCATTGATTATCAGGTAAAAAACAGGTATCGAATCAGAAGTATATCGAGTATCAAATCAAAAATTAAGTATCGGATCAGAAATATCATCGATTATCAGGTATCGGAAAAAGTACCATATATAACAAACAAAGTATCGGGTCTAAATGTAAAGTATAGGTGGTATCGTCGAGTTTCAGTATCGACAAGGGTACCACGTATCATAAACAAAAAATATCAGTATCGGTGGTATAAGGTTGGTGGTATCGTCGAGTTTCGGTATCGGAAAAAGGTATGCAGTACCAAAGTTGGAGTGTCATGTATGCAGTATCAAAGTTGTAGTATCAGGTATGTAGTATCATCGAGTATCAGGTCAAAAAACAAGTATCGGATTAGAAAAAAATATCATCGAGTATCGGGTCAAAAAAATCAAATATTAGATCAGAAGTATCATCGAGTGTCAGGTCAAAAAAATCTAGTATTGGATTAGAAGTATCATCAAGTATCGGGTCAACAAAAAATCAAGTATTGGATCATTAGTATCATCAATTATCAGATCAAAAAACAGTATCAAATCAGAAAGTATCATCGAGTATCAAATCAAAAATCAAGTATCGGCTTTGGGGTGTTGAGTATCGGTGGCATCATATTGTGTTGAGTATCGGTGGTATCATATATCACAAACAAAAAAAGTATCGGTATCAGTGGTATCAGATTAGTGGTATCATCGAGTTTCATGGTATCATTGAGGTATCATAAAAAGTATCATATATCACAAACAAAAAAGGTATCGGGTCCGAGGTATAAAGTATCGATGGTATCAAGTTGGTAGTATCGTCAAGTTTCGGTATCGGAAAAAGGTACCATAAAAGTATCATATATGACAAACAAAAAAGGTATCAGTATCAGTGATATTAAGTTGGTTGTATCGTTGAGTTTTAGTATTAGAAATGGTATCGTAAGGGTATCATATATCTTAAACAAAAAAGTATCAGGTCTGGGGGTCGAATATTTGTGTATCAAGTCTGTGAGGTTGAGTATTTGTGGTTTCAGGTTGGTGGTATCGTCGTATGATGATAACTCCTAACTAGTATAAAATAAAAAAAATCAAAAGTATTTAAAATGGATCAATTAGAATTTTAGAGGAAATATAAATTTTTTATTTATAATTTGGGCTCTCAATAAAAAAGATATAAAAATAAGAATTTTAATTACAACGAAAATCAACTGCCGATCTGCTTTGCGTTTGCGTGGGAAGAAAATCACGTACGAGCTCCGGTGGATGGGAAACGGACGTACGGGTGCTATCCTGTCCTCGCGCGCAGACGAAATATCCCACAAGACGAGTGCGCACTGCGCAGGGTGAGAGACGCGCGCATCGGACGGCCGGATCCTATCCCGTCGCTCGTGCCTGGGAACGGGACCCGTTCTTAAGAATTCCTCTAAAAAAAGGTGTGAAAATTCAATCCCAATTCCCACAAGTACATGGGTGTCAAACTGCGACCATTAAATGCGCTACAAGTTATGTGTTTTAAAACTAGCACATCTCTCAAACTTGCAGACATGGTCGCGCGTGCTTGGATAGTAGTCACCGGGAGGGTGGTCAACTCAAGGCGTGAGGAAGTAGAAGGCCTTGGTTGCTTTTTGAAAGTTTCAAGAACGTTTTTGAAAAAAAAATAATGAGGGTGAGTGTGACTGAGCACAAATCTTGGTGCAAATCTGATGATCATAAATGTGCCTATGCCTGCTTATACGTGAGGAAATCCAAATTGTTTGTTATGTCTATTTGGGTAACGCTATAGGAAACGACGGTAAAATTGATGACTGAAACCATTGAATTTTTTTTAAAAAAATATTGAAATAATTCTATATTGACGGTCGACCGTTGAGACAAATCGTCGAGAGAAAACAGCTTACCCTCCATGGCAGGCTGAAAGGTGGTTAATTAAGACCGTTTGTGGAGTCGCCATCTCTAGGCCTTGACAGTGTACTAGGAGGCTTCCTAGAAGCCACCGAGAAAGACATGGTGGGCCTGCTACCAAGAACAGCAGGAAGCAATGTCTCTCTTGGCGACAACACGAACCATTGAGATAGATTTATTGGGCCTGCCTGCCTGGAGCACAGAGTCTCTCGACAATGAAAGAAGTCCATTTTATCCCCTTGAACTATCGCACAAGTTCAATTTTCCCCCCTCAACTTCAAAACCGGACAAAACACCCTCTCAACTATCAAAACAAATACAAAATACCCACTTTAAAACCATGGTGGTTTTGGATGACATAACATCCTAATCAACATTTTTCTAGAAAATAAATTCAAAAATTTCTAGAAAATCATAGGAAGCTCAAAAAATAAAATAAAAATACCAAAAGTACAAAATAGGTAGAATCCAAATATTCATTGGAAATACTTTTCTATGTATATATTTATACGTAAAAATAGTACATAATGTATTTCATTGAATAAATAAATCAAGTATTTAAGAAAACTTAATTTGGCTTGTAGGAAAAATGAGAGAAACTGAGAAATAGAGGATCTTGACTTGGCCTTTCAATTTATATTTTCAAATTCTAATTTATTTTGACCTTTCAATTGTATTTTTTTAAAAAAAATCAAATTCAACGGTCAAAATAGCATCTTTATGTTTTTATTAATTTCTACATCATTCTCAAAACTAAAATATTTTTCACCATTTTTATAGAGAACAAACAAAATTTTCTTGAATACTTTTTTAATAAATAAAACACCTTATATAAAAATAATAATTTTTGCAAATAAGTATGCACATAAGCTTTACAGTGTTATTGCATATTTGGATTCTATGTATTTTTCTATTGTTGTGCATATTTTTATTATATTTTTTGAGCTTCCTATAATTTTCTAGATTTTTTTAAAATTTATTTTCTAGAAAAAAATGATGACTAGATGCCATGTCATACAAAACCACCATGGTTTTGGGTGAGGGGGGTATTTTGGACCGGTTTTGACATTGAGGTGTTTTGTCGGTTTTGAAGTTGAGTGAAACTGAACTTGATAGTTCAAAAAAATGACTTCTTCCCTCGACAATTAACTTCTCAACCAATAAAAAAAAGGCTTGTTGGGTCTGGCCCATGAGGTGACCTGGTCCCTGAGACCTAACTCCGTTATTATCGATGACTTTTCTGTAGCCATCAAGAGTAGTTAAATTTTAGTAACAAAGATAGTTAAAAAAAATTCAATTGATGGTACTAACAATAGTGTAGCAGTTTGTGGCAAGCATCTTCAAAAATAATCCCTTTCAAAAATTCTGTGGCGAGCAGTCAAAAGAAAGCCACTAGGAGTTTAGTGTTAGTGTAACACATCCCAAGATGGGCTACTATTGACCGCCTAATTACATCAACGGTCAAGAGAGGCTTGCAATGTTGCCCTGCCATGAGCATGCAGGTTGGCCACGACTATATAACTTGACGGCTCTCTAGAAGCGTTGATAGAGATGTTTGAATCGCCGCTTGTTTTGGTCTGTCAATTTTAATGCTATATGTCTGACGGTTGATTTTTGTTCGTCGAGACCTCGAAATTTTGATGTTTTCTATAGTGTATTTCTTGATTGATGTATGTGGTGTCAAACAAATGAACAGCAGCAGCCGCAGCAGCAACCACATGGCAGTGTAAGAATCGCCTAGTTACATGGACGAACTTGTTTGTCCGGTTTTAAGCCTACACTGCAGCCTTGGAGGTTTGAAGAACAGAAAGGCAGTCGGTATGCTTGTAATGACTTTACACATGACCAATTGACCAGGCGCAATATTTTCTTGTTTACTACAGCCCGTTCTACTGAGCGACTTCCTAAGTTCTACATGTTTTTGCCCGGGCAATAGCTTGCTTGAAATTTCTGTTATTTCCAAGCAGGAAAGCTACCACAAAGTGTCGAATTTGTGCTTTAGGACCGAAAACAAACACGCACATATGCCATTTCGTGTCCTCATCACCAAACACCTCTCTCAGCAGTGGTGCTGAAGTATTTCGATGAACCGGCCACGCCTTTCCCTGTTTCAACTTTCAAAAGGCTAGACAGAAAGCAAGATCTTCTATAAGAAAAACGAAAACGTGGAACAGGCTAG
Source organism: Raddia guianensis (assembly GCA_036346415.1). Taxonomy (NCBI): domain Eukaryota; kingdom Viridiplantae; phylum Streptophyta; class Magnoliopsida; order Poales; family Poaceae; genus Raddia; species Raddia guianensis. The sequence goes on from CM070534.1 coordinate 53,532,642, forward strand.
TGCACTTTGTGATGATAGTTGTCGGTGAAATGGGAATCTTGCTCCTTTTTTATTGATAGTTTGCTAGACGACGGCTATTTGTGTTGATTAGTATCACACGAAAATAACAGCAATTTAGCGAGCCGCAAATTGAGCTCTAAGCCCAATGTATTTCTGAGGCTGAAAAACTATTAGAATCTAGTCGACTGTTAAATAACCTTCTCGTAAAAAATATACCTATTACCATGGCATAGGCCGGAGCGTGTTGTGTTAATTTACAACGACGTCGGTCGAGCCGTGCCAACTCGTCATGCAAGGTAGAGGAGGAAAGGTGCCGAGTGGGGTCAAGGAAGGGTGGTGCGGGCAAATGTTATCATTTGCTAATTGCTACTCCCTTCATTTACCATGGGACTAGTTTATCATTAGGCGACTGAGACTTATTTAATTTTAAGTCTCAGTTGCCTGATTATTAGCAAATGCGTTTTACTATATTTGTCTATGCCTATCATTGCATACATATAAAAAAGTCACGATAATTATTAGGGTATGCTTGGTTGGAAACCAGTTTTACCGCATTTATTTATAATCTGTCAAATGCTAACCCAAAATGTTGATTCCATCCTAAATATTAGGGTTATGAATAGTAAATAAATATAGTGAAATTTAAGATTGAGGCTAAAATCATCGATCGGATATTTCCTGAGCATATTAATCGAACAAGGCCAATCTTCTCACGGGACAAGAATTGGATGTAATCATATCTAATGGCCTATCGGCTTTGGGCATCAGCATCATGATGGCCTGGGACTCGAACAAGAAATGGACGCTCTGCCTGGCTGCCTCATTGTCATTGGGTCCGTGGGCCCTCGCATCGCATCGTCTGCGCGCGAGCTCAGAAACCATTTGCTGTGCAGCCTGTGCTGTGCAATGACTGAATAGTTGGAATGTTGAACTTTTGAGATCTGTTTTATAAGATTTTTAAAGAAGTTTCTAAAATCAAAATATTTAGCCTGCATAAACGATCATAACTCATAAGCTAATGGTTTGATTTGTCTGGACTATGACCTATCCTATAACAGAAGTAAGCCAAAGTTACCCGTTATATCTAATCTAAAATTAAAAACATAGTCAGTGTAGCTGCTTCAACTTCACATGCCAAGTTCGCGACCCAAACCCAAACCAAGAGGAGCTCCACCCACCCAAACCCTAGCCCCTGGCGGCGGCGGCGGCGGCGTGGCCGGCCAGTCTTACCTCCGCAGGCGGGCCTCTAGACATGGCTGCCGGTGTCGACTCCGCCAGGGCGGAGAAGCAAAGCGGCGCTCCTCCCTCCTTCCCCTTCTTCCCCTTCTCCATCTGCTCCGGCTGGCGCAGCGGTGCCCACCATCTTCTCCGACCGACGTGGGCTATATTCGGCCAGTACCGCCTCCCCGTTCTTGGCTGGCGGCGCCCTCTTTCCTTGTGGTTCAGCGGCGCCCGGTGTCTCCCCTCCAGATCCGGCAGCGCCCAGTGTACCTCCGCCAGATTCGGCTAGCGCGGCGCCTCTTCCCCACCTTGGCGATAGAGACCAGCGGTCCTCCTCCTCCATGGCGCGGCGTTGAAGGCGGCGCCCCCCTTCTTCCCCAAACGCGGCTCCTCTCCCATCCACGGCGCGGCCCGGCCAAATCCCTACCTCCCGGGAGGCGCACGGCCAGATCCGTTAGCATCCCCCTCTTCCTCCATGCAAGATTCCCGGTGTCCCTCCTCTCTCTCCGGCATTGTGGCGCCGGTTTTGACGATGGGCGGCCGAACTGTGTCGCCGGTTCTTGTCCTCCTCTGCCCCGTCCCCCTGCTCCATCTTGGACGGTGGACGGCAGCGGTGGTGGTTGTCCCCTTCCGTTCTTCTACCTCTCCCTTCCTACCCCTACCCTCGTGCCCGCCATGTCAGTAGGCCGCTCGAGGGGGTCCACGTCGGTGGTGCTGGCCAGATCCGTCGACAGCAGGCCCGGGTCTGGCATGGTCCCTACCGCTGGCGTGGTCGGAGCTGGTGAGCTCCAGGGGCGTGCCCCGACGTCTTGGTGGCCACCGCGGCTTTTTGCCTTCGGTTTCGACGTCCCGGTCACCAGTTTTTGGCATTGCCTTGGTTAGATAGTGCATCGGCGGCCGACCGGCGCCTTGGTGGTTGTCCTATGGTGGCCACATGGATCCGACGCCTTGTCTTCCGTTTCGAGGGTGATATGCTTCGTCGATGCATCGATGGTCGGGGTTGCCATGCCAGTGAGGAGTCCGACTGGCTCCGGACAATGATGCCTGTTGCGGCGCAACAGACACCTGTACCTTCGGTTTGGTGCGGCGCTCGGTTGCCTCTCGGCGTCGTCCAATCCGCCCTTCCTCTCTTCGTGGTGCTCGATGGTGGTTGCAGCGTCTTCCTCATTCGGTCGTGCGTCTCGGCGTCCTCTCCGCCTGGCAAGGTCCCGCTTGCCGACTTCCTACCCTCCCCACTTCCCGTGAGGGCTACGATGGCGGTGGTGGCGTCTTCTTTGTCGACTTCAGGGGACGGTTCGAGTTTCCTTTGGCGTTTTGCGTCCCTTGGCTTGTGCTTCGTGTGGGCGTATCTGCGATTACCCACAGTGTGGTGCCAGGGTTGAGCGTTTCAGACAAAAGCCCTGCCTAGCTCTTGCTGGGATGGTCGTGGCGGCGCTTCAAGTGCCGTTCCCTTCTGAGGCCCCGCTCTCCCTGTCGGGCGAAAGCCCCGTGCGGTCAGCGACGACGACGGTTCTTCGTTGTTTACCTTGTTGAAGGCATTGTGTTCCGCTCTGGCGCTGCGGGTGGTCGCTGGCTCGTCCCTCTTTGTCGCCATTAGCCGTTTTGTTTGTTTGTGTTCTGTGTGTCCCCGGTTTGACTGGTGTCTCCTCTTCTTCCTCCCCCTTAACTCTTTCTCCTTTTTTGTAAGGCCTTCGGCCTAGGTGACAGCGGTAGCGTTGCATTATTCTCTGTAGGCGTGTGTTCTGACTCGGTGGAGACCGGTGGTGTCCTGACTTTGTTCAGGGTTTGCAGCGTTGCGCTGTGGTTGTACCCCGTACTTGCGGGTTTTTTCTTTTATTTTCTCCTGCTTCAATAAAATAAATCGGTAGTTCTCATGTATCTCTTTTAAAAAAATAAAATAAAAACATCATCAGATATTCCAAGATGTGATGAGGTTAGCAACGTACGTCATCGACGTCGATGTGCAAGAAAAAGTCGTCCAGCCGTAGGGCCAATCGCAGTTGAGTCAGTACGTCAAAAAGTGACGAGCAGGAGAGACAAAGCTGGCAGATCATGCCTACTGTTAGCGAGAAAACAGCATCAACGTTATTATTTGGTGCGTGAAAGTGACGCCGTAATAAGTTGACAGGAGACGCAGCCACTCTACTGTTAGGCTGCAGCCGTCACTGCCAATGCGGACAAGCGCACGGACGAGTCGCTTATCAGAGACGACAAGTTTGTTCTAACCCTGTGAGAGTTTCATTTGATCCATCCTCAACAGGGTTTTTTTTAACGGATGTGAACAAACGTTTTTTAATAGTGCAAGCACGTTTTACTCATGCATAGAAGAAGTATGTTTATTGGCATTTATGGCGAGAATGTAGGTTTTTTCGACAACTTTATTTAGTCTATATCTTGCTTTGCCTAAATAAAGATGTTCCTAAGCAAAAACACACACTTGAGAATATTTCGTGCACTTTTTAGGTATCTTATTGATTTCAGCATTTGAGGTCGTTAAAAAAAGAATGATATATAGGATGACATGAAAGGGGTGTGTCATTAATTTTTGGAGGTGATGGCCATCGAGTTCTCCAATATTTTTTTGGTGGAAACTAACATTAGAAACAACATTTTTAGCTTCATAAATTTTTTTTTGTATACATCTTGTTATATGTAGAGGTCCAATATAATTTCATCTTTAAAAAATGTTCAGGAGCGAAGAAGAGCAAGCCTTCTCTATCTCCTCTATCCCTAATCTATCCAGCACAATTAGAGTATCTCCAATGGGTTTTAGTCAGCTAGCTCTTAAGATGGCCACCTCAGTTTTTTGCTTATGTAAAGGAGAGAGAGATAGAGACTTCAGCTCTTGGTAAGAAGTCGATCTCTTAACTGATTCTGAGGTCATTGAGACTATTACATATGGGTCCAAATCAATTTTAAAGCCAACACTAAAACTATCACCATTGAACAAGTTGTCTCTAGTGCTGGCTTATAGCCAACTGCTATCTCTGCCATCGGAGATGCTCGCAATATCCACAGTGCATTCATAGTACGTGACACGTCGTCGTGGAGACGAGAGACATGCATAAAGACACACAGGAACAAACATCGTTAGTGATGATGAGTGATCCATGTCCGTTTCCATCACCAGCTCACCACACGCCACACCGACATGCGGCAGCGACGATGTGACATAGCCTAGCTGCCGCTCGCGTGAATCACACCGAAGCAAAACCAAGCAAATTTATTACTACCGGAAAACTAGTAAGCTACAGGGCTAGATCGATCGAGTGGCCGCGATTCTCAGCGGTAGTGCTGCAGCAGCCGGTCGGCCTCCCGTACGCCGCTCAGGTAGGCCGCGTGCGTCGTGGAGTAGTGCGTCCGGTGCGTGGCCTCGCCGGCGAACAGCAACCGCAGCGGCGGCGTCCGTTCGGCCTCCGGCGCGCGTGGCAGCGGCTCGGCCATCCGATCGAGATCCTCCCCGCTCGATCCGACGGCCACGTAGCTGTACGACCCGAGGAACAGCGGGTCCGTGGCCCACCGGCTTCTCCTGATCCTCCGCACCCTCCACCGCGACGTCGCCGTCGCCGCCACGGCCGCCCCGCCGCCGCGGCGCGGTGGGGAAGGGAGGAAGGAGTCCAGCGTGGCGTGGACTCCACGGATGACCTCGTCGTCGGGGAGGGACTCGAGGTGCGCGGCCTCCCGCCCAGCGAACCACGCCAGCGCCACGCTGGAGCCCGCGTGGACGGGGCAGATGGACTCCGTGCCACGCATCCACCACGGGATCTTCGACGCGTGGCCGGCGAACGCCATGTGGAGGAACGGGAAACCCGGCGCCGGCTCGTCGCCGCCGTCCGGTTCGACGGGCTCCACCTCCATGAACAGCTTGTTGACGACGCCGAAGCCCAGGCGCGCGGCGGCCTCGCGCTTGAACGGCGGGAGCGGCGGGTCGAAGGCGATGGCGCCCGGGGCGGAGGAGTCCTTGCCGAGGCTGGCCTTGAGGACGCCCAGCGAGACGGTGAGGATAACGTGGTCGGCGACGATGGCCGGAGCGCCATCGGCGAAGTGGAGGAGCACGGGGTTCTCGCCCCAGTCGACACGGCGCAGACGGAGGCCGAGGCGGACGGTGCCTGGAGGGAGCGCGTCGGCCAGGCGCTCCACCACGCGGGAGTACCCGCCTGGGATCGTGACGTGGTCGCCGGGGAAGTCGCGGTACTCGCCCTCGGCGGCGAGGTCGAGATCGCCGAGGTCGTCGGCGGAGGTGTCCGTCCGCTCCCGGTTGATGTGCATGGCCAGCAGCGAGTCCTCGACCTCCTCCAGCTCCTTGCCCCCGCCACGGCGCTCCACCTGGTACGCTCGGAGCCCCCGCCGGAGGTACTCCTCAACTCCCACTCCGCCGCCGGCCTCGCCCGCCCGCGCCGCCTCCATCATGCCCCTGTACAGCTCCTCCACCGGCTTGGCCACCGCGTCGGCGTCGACGATGTCGCCGCCCTGGGCGACGGTGAGCACGCGGTCGGGGAAGCCGTCCATGCGCTCGTACGGGAGCCCGGCTGCCGCGTCGTCGTGCGCGCCGGCGTCGCGCGCCAGGGCGTAGACGGGGCTCCCGACGATACCCTGCACCCACGTGGCGCCCATCTCGACCCGGTGCCCGGAGAACTCGGACGTCAGTATCCGGCCGCCGACGCGGGCGCCGGCTTCCACCACCGCCACATCGAACCTGTCTCCGCCGGCGCCGCACAGCCGCCGCGCCGCCGCGAGCCCGGATATGCCCGCGCCCACTACAACAACCCTCACCCTCTTCGCCACCATCGTCGCCCTGCGGCGGGCGCGCGCGCGCGCGTGTCGCGACGCGAACCACACCGCTCACTGGTGTCTCCCCTCCCCGCCAACCCAAAGACCGCAGAGCCACACAAGCACGAGCAAGCTAGCTGCACACTTCACACTATACTGGAAAGGGGTGACACCGCAGCACAATGCAAGCAACACGACGGGACCCTCCTTTATACATATGGCTGTGTATCGCCCCTCTGTTAGTAGAGTGCGCCGTGTAAGGTGTAGCAGCGGAAGTGTACGTACGTGTGCTTGTGTACGTACGTGTGCTTGCCGTGGCGACGCATGGACCTCTAGGAACAAACTGCCTTCACCTATACGCAGGGCCGGTCCTGGCATTTTGGGGGCCCGTGGCGAAAACTTATATGGAGGTCATTCCATCCACCTCATATATATATATATATATATATATATATATATATATATATATATATATATATATATATATATATCTTTTAAACACAAATCATTGAAGAAATTAATATTCGATGCACAAAAATTACTTCTATAGAACACTTTAAAGTTTATGAAATGACAAATATAAATTGTATTCATGAACACTTACTTGGCACTTGACATTATCTTAAAAAAATTTTTCTAACATTTTGTGATACAAAGTCATCGATTATTATATTGATATTAATCTCGTCCAATAACTTCTTCTCGATGCATAAAGTCGCCAAATCATTTAACCTTTTCTGTGTCATTGTTGATCTCAAATAGTTCTTCAACAATTTCAATTTTGAAAAACTTCTTTCAGCCGATGCAACAGTCACAGGCATAGTAAATAAAATTCGATAAGCAATGGAGACACTAGGATAACAATCCACATGTGCTAAGCTTCTCACTAATATGCCTCCAATTTCTATATCCATCATGTGCTAATGAACTCAGACTTTTGTTAGAGCTGGACTTAAAGATCTTACAGCAAAAGCAAAGCACTCTATCATCATGTTTTGAATAAACTAACCATTTTCTATCATGTACCTCTCCATTGCTTAATTTTTTATGATAATGAGCATATGAAAAATGTCTTGAGGCATCATCTAGAGGGAATTCCAGACCCTCCTCTCTTATAGGCCCTTTCTCAACTAATATGTCTCTTGCTTTGTTATCAAGATTATCCCAATTTCTTGGATCATAAATATCAGAAGTATAAACTGGTGGTTCATCAACACTAGCAGACTGTGCATTTGCACCCGATGAATTAGCTGGATTCTCAGGGCCACTTACATTGTTATCATCGATATTGATGTCAACATTTTCCTCTTCTTCAGAAATCCCAATAGCTGGTTCCTCTTCCTCCACAGCAACTATCGCCAATTCATTATTTGGGTTCGTCGAAACACTAGGATTACTCTTTAAAAATTTATCCATAGCGCCTCTCTGCGTTTCTACGAAGTCATCCGTCCGTTTTTTTCTTTTTCTTTTTTTGCTACCGGATGGATACTTTCTCGATGACATGATATCACAAAGCACTGAAAATAAAAATAAACGCATCAAAGGATGAATTGAAAATAACCCTGTACCGTTCATTCAGTTCATGGAATTTTAAAAAAAAATAGAATACGCATAACACATACACTACGGAAAAGTAATCGTACGTATGTGATTCCAGAATTGTGATCGCTGATCGGCCGGTCGTCGTTGGCGCCTCCACGGCTCCACGCCTCCACGAGACGCCGAGTCGGCCGAGACGGCGAGACCGCGACGCGATGAGCAGCCGATCGCCCGATCGGCGATCTGCCGATGACGGGCGACACGGGCGGCCGAGGCGTAGCCGCGTAGGCGCCGCGCCGTCGCCGAGGGTATCGCGTATTCGCGTGACGGCGTGAGGCTCGCGTGATCGCGTCGGGGTCCCGGCGACTGGACTGGACATGGGCTGGTTCGGCTGGACCCTGGACGTCGCGTACTTAGCTTAGCTCGCGTTCTGAGGAGTACAGGCCCAGATGGCCATACAGGCATACAGCATACGCATACCTACCTGGGCGGCCCATGAACTGTCATCATAGCGGCATGATTCGATCTGTCATCATAGCGGCATGATTATATACCGCAGCAGGACTTACTGCGACACTTGATTTGATCATTCTCTTTTAAGCTAGCTGTTCGACTAGGAGAAATGCAAGTTGGTTTCCATTTTGCAGGCTTCCAGCTTATACTACTACGGATAGCGTGTGCAAGCTTCCACTCTACGAATGGAATTCCATAACAATGTTAAAAAAATAGGAAGAAAAAAATGTTCAATTGATCATTGAACTTCCGTTAGTCCCTAAATTAATCCATAAACTTAATTAGACTTAAATGGTACTTCAACTCCCAAAATCGGATATAACCAGTTTGTTGACCAAAACAGATGGTCGCCGCATCATGTTTCTCTCTGCCTCTTTCACTTTCAACACCCTCTTCTCTCCCCTACCCCTCTCTTTGGCATGAGACGCCTTCGACCTCTCTATGATGCCCCCTCATCATGTTGCCTCGTTGTCGTCCTCGCTAGAGCTCCTAGCCACTATAAGACCATCTCCAACCGCATTGCTTCCCTGTCCTAAGTCGCGTCGCGATGAAAAAATGCCCGGAAAGAGGCGGCCGACGCTGCTCCAAGGGCGTTGCTTCCCGGAAGCAAATCTCCTCCCGTTGGAGAGAGAAACCCTTCACGTCGGAATTCTCTCTCCATTCCCTTCATGCGCAAGGCCACTTCTTCCAAGCAACGGCCGTTCAGTCCCGCGTGTGGGCGGAAGGTGGAAGAGGGCAAGGGAGCGACGACGCAGCCGGCGAGGTCAGTCCGAGGCGAGGCGGCGGAAGCAGTGGCGGGCATATCCTTGCTCTGGGCACCGGCGACGACTCGGAATCGACGACCTGCAGCGAGCACGCACCGCTGACGACCGTGGAAAGGCAAGTTCGTCGATCTCAAGTTTCTTTGGTTGAAACTCATTGTATGTACATGGATTTGGTTGGAATCATATCGATCTACGTTCTTGAGGGCTTGTTCTTGCGGATTTTGCGGATTAGGGTTCGACCGGTCGGATTTGGGGCCCGATTTGGGGACGGTCAGAAAATAGTTCATTGATCTGAAGCCCTTTAGTTTGAAACTGATTGTATGTACATGGAGATGATTTCAAACTCCCCAAAGGAAGAAGCGGCCGGGGAAGGGGGGAAGAACAGCGAGAGGTAAACAAGAAGACCGAGAGAGAGAGACGAGCGACACGCGAGGAGAATAGATTGGGAGCGCCTGCGCCGCCTCCCTCCGCGATCCGGGTCCCTGCTCGAGCCGCGTGGCGCGGCGGCGGCGGCGCTCAGGTAGGTCGCCGGTGGCGGCGCGATTGCCTCCCACGATTCTCTCTGCTGGAGGAGCCGTCGCAGGCTCGTTCTTGCGCCGGAAAGGCTAGATACGTTCTGATTTGCTGGGGATCCCCGATCCAGCCTTGCAACCCTGAGCGCGTAGCGGTCAGATCGGTAGCCTTTTACGGTTCTTTGCTAGGCCTTGTTGATTTCTGGGCAGGATGTAAAAAGGATGGAAATTTCCCAACGTGCTGGTGTTCGTCAGGGTTTCTGTCGAGCCGTGCTGGTGTTCTTCAGGGTTTCTATCGAGAATTAGGTTCATTCCGTGTGTTCTAGGCTGCGTAGCTGCAAGGACGTGTGGTTATTATAGGGGATATGATTTAAGTTTTTTGTTCGATCAGGAGTGAGAGAGATCAAAGATTCAGGGTTTGATGTTGCAGCATCCTTTATTTATCTGCTGCTAATTCTGGGATGTTGATCCTTCATTTGTAGTTGGCACTGTGGTTTTTTCTGTTTTGAGTTGATTAGCAGTGGTACAACTTAAGAGTCTGGTTTGCTTATAAATATAAAACATAATCTTCATGTACTGAAATAAGTGATTTCGTTCACAACGAACATGAAGTGCCTGAATTGCTCGCTGGTCATTGTGAATTGCTATTACCTTCATTTAAACTGTTGATTTTACATGGATTGGCATATGCTTGAATATTGTGAAAGAATGTTTTTTTAAGAATCATTGGTCATTGTCAATTGGTATTATCTTCATTTAAACTGTTGATCTTACACGGTAAAATTCACTGTTTCGGCATTTTTTACAATATTTAAATCCTTTCTACATAATATATCATACGACGGTATATGCAAAAATACACCCTGGTATAAATACGGTACGTGGTACAGTGTTCGCCTAAACGCGTTTAAACCGTTGTTTACACTCGTCTAAACGCTAAACTGCGGGTATGCGTGTAGTTTAGGGCCTAAACTCCAAATTAAACGGAACGACGTTTAAACGGTCAACGTAGTCAAAAAACGGTTTAAACGCACCAATTAAACGTGAGGTAAACGTGTTTAAACCACTATTTGCACGTTTAAACAGTCGTCTCGAAAATAATGAAAAATTTGTGAGAGGATAACCTAGGCTGCCTAGCTTCTCGGTTATCTGTTTGTGAGAACTTAACTATCTAGTAGACTAGTACAATCATTTGTCTAATGAATTCATATTGTGTAATAACGTTTACTGATATGACTATGTGAGAATGAAGAACTTTGTCTACTATCTACTCAGTTGTCATTGTGTCTATATTAATTGCTTATGCCAAATTGTGCAACTTTATGCACGCCTCAAATCGTATTGAAGAAAAATGTAGTATGAAATTTTGATATTTGTATGTATATTCAATGCTACAGTGCAAACAGTTTAAACTATTTAATATATCGTCTAAACCGTCTAAACGCTAAACTGTGGGTCACCGACCGTCTAGCGTTTCGCGTTTAGGATAACACTGACGTGGTATGACGGTTATGAAAGAATGTTAAAATATGTAGGGTGAGAATGGAAGGGAATGTGGGAAGAAATTCTGTTGGAGAACAGGATTGGGAAGAGAATGAAGTTTGGAAAGAAAATCTCTTTAGAGGTGTTGAAGGGAATGATGGGAAGAAAAATGGTTGGAGATGGTCTAAGCACAGGTGTTGCCTCGTCGTCATCCGCATCAGTGCCATCTTTCCGTTGTCCGTGCCGGTGCTGCCTCGTCCGAACCAGAGTGTCATCCACACCGAGAACTAGAAACGCTGCACCAACCCGCATCGCCCAACCAAATGTCGCCTGCATCGATCCCATGCGCAGGTCGTGGACATGGATGCGATGGCCACGCCACCACCATAGCTCCACCTCCACCCTCCTTCATGTATCTACTCTTGTCGGGGATAAAATCACGGCCCATTGCCATGGCCCACTCCCTGACGGCCCAATCGAACAGCCTACCAGGGCCCAGCTCCCTGGAAGGTTCTATCAGGCCCATGTGCATCCTGCCGAACAGCTTCCTGGCTGGCATGATGCGTAATGGCCAAGGAATCGTGTTTGAGTCTGTCTCGAACAAGAGTTCTGCACGGCTACGTGAAGACCCGGACGTGGTTTTTCGGATTGGATCAGAAGTCGTGATCCCCAAGACATGGAGTTTACCTTATCTACCTCGGGATGTATTTGGCACGTTGAGTTCGTTACGATCTCGTAGTTAGCCCGGCCCGATTATCCCTCGATAGGTCGGTTTGCTCAGCACTATATAAACAAGGCCCCTACGGCGTGTTTAGGGGTCAAGCCATCATCTGATAGGGCCAAGAGTCTTCGCATTGTCGCATATTGCTTCTTGCACACCGTAATCTCGTCGAGACTTGTTCGTCTCGCCGAGCCACCTTCTGTAATCATCTTTCATATAAAAGAAAGGCTGGACGTAGGGCTATTATCTCTCCTGAGAGGCCTGAACCAGAATAAAAACCCTTGTCTCCCTGTTCGTCGTTGATTGTTGTTCATTCTGTTCGGCGTGTCTCCTATCTTCCTTTATTAAGAATCTTAGTTGACTTGGGTCAATATCCCAACCGTCGACAACTCTCTTTCCCCTCATCTCACATCGCCGACCACCTCTACCTCCCCATCTTCTCCCCCTCTCGGTGCCGGAGGGGAACGAGGAAGGGGACTGAAGGAGAAGGATCTCGGTGTCAGAGGGAGAGAAGGAGAGGGGCATCGGTGACTTGTTCCATCTCAGTGCCATCGCCCTCAATGTTGGCCGCCTCTCATATATTGCGTTCGTTGTCATCTCCAGTGACCTTGCGCTTGCCGAAGGGTATCGCTGCCCACTCACTAAAGACAAAGAGGACGGGGAGGCCAAGGCAACACTAGCATGGAAGGAGAGGGCATTAGATCTTGGAGAGGAGCATCGGATCTAAGAGGAGGTCGAGGCGTCGCTGAATTTAGGAGGAGGTTGTCACAGCCCACATGCTGGAGGCTCCCACATCTCACCAACATAAGTGTGGCCTGCCACCAGAGCAACCTGCTTCTTGTCTCTTCCCATCGCGTTAGGAGGGAGGACAGAGAGTGAGGGAGAGAGAGAAGAATGCTATGGTCGTTGACGTCAGCATTCATCTAGCCTCCAACTCAGCATCTACGAACACAAGACAATCCACCTCTACTGCTACATCACCAAAGCTGCCCATAATCTGGTTAAAGGACTAGCTGTGTCCGGTTTTCAAAGATGGAGGACCGCCTAAGTTTGGTTTTAGAGTTTAGGGACCAATTTGAGGCCGGAGCAAAAGTTCGGGGATCAATTAGGCACTTTTTCTAAATAGGAATTATATATAGTATATTTGAACATAAAACTGGGGTCATGCAAGCCTTTTTGAGCATGGGAGCCGAAGGCTTCTTAGTTTGAGGTGAACTGGCGTTAGATTATAACATAAAAAGTTATGAACCCTTTATTAGGATCTTTAGAGTCCAAAATTATTTTAAAAAATAGTTTTCGAGTTTTGAGAAAAATCATGTAAAGTTTTACAAAATGGCTACAAAATGAGGCGATCATTGTCGATAGAGTTGAAAATTAAGGCGGGTTTTTTTTTTGGGCAACCCGAACACAACCCGATTTTGATGGCACAGAAGCATAATACGTAAAAAAAAAAGTGGTTCGGGCTAGCATGGCTTTTATGGCGTGCCGGGTAGGCCTAAAAACCTGGCGTGAAGGGCAACCCGGCTAAAATAGATTGTATGGGCCATGTTTGGGCCGACACAACCCGAATTAAAGCGCTAGCCTCTAATTTGCATTTTTGAGGTCTATTTGCTTGAATAAATTTGTATTCTATAATAAAGTTGTAGAAAATTTCGAGATGCATCTTTTATGTAGACAACCTTTTCTTTTGAGCAACGTATCAAATTCTAAAAGCTATTTAGTGTGCTGCCCACTTTAGGACCAACGCCACCTTTCTCGGTCATTAGCATATTTTTAGGCCTTTCATTGCTCATATGATTTTTTGTTCTACATGAAAATTGTAGAGAATTTTGATACTCTTTCTTTTCATGTAGACAACCTTTTAATTTGAGCAACACATACATTTATTAAAAAATATTTAGATCGACACATTCTCCCTAGTGTTGTGCTCGAACCAGTTCGGCGTGCCTTTGGGCCGAGTCGAGCCTTGATTTTGGCTGTCTGCGCCAGCCTGACATGGCCCTAAGAGTATCAAAATTTAGTGTGCTGCCTACCTTAGGACGAACACCACCTTTCTCGGTCATTAGCATCTTTTGAGGCCTTTCATTGCTCTTATGAATTTTTGTTTTGCATGAAAGTTGTAGAGAATTTTGATACTCTTTCTTTTCATGTAGACAACCTTTTAATTTGGACAACATATGAATCTACAAAAAAAAATGTTTAGATTGACACAATCTCCCTAGTTGGCCCTTTCGAATGAAAATGGAAGAATATTATACCATATATCTCACTTGGACAAAACAAATTAGAAGCCATTTTCTCTTATCCTCGTTTGTCTTCTCCTTTAGATATATACTAAGAATCCCCTTACAATAAGGAATCCAATTACGAAGGGGCCTCTCCCGACGCTAATTCGAATCCCTCAGGCAAAATAAGAACATCACCCACATTTAACCCTCCCTTTTTCCCATTAGCAAGAACTTGTTTCAGTTGCACTGCTTCAAATACAGTATTGGGAAGCACAGCTTGGGGAACTTCAATATCCACGGGCTTATTAGCTAAATGGCAATTGGCGCAAACAATTTGTCCGGTTGTGCTCGAACCAGCACGACGTGCCTTTGGACCGAGCCAAGCCTTGATTTTGGTTGTCCGTGCCAGCCTTGCATGGCCTTAAGAGATGGTAAAGTCGGTCCCACCCATTTTGCACCGGTTCGACATAACCCACTTTCCAGCTCTAATTGTCGGACTATATGTAGTGTTGAGACGGACTAAGTACTATCCAGAGGCTGAAACAAAATAAATTTTCGTGTAATTCTTTTTTTTTTTTAAGGGAAGGGCAGGAGAGCTGCCGTCCATTCATATGAAAGAAGAAGAACTGTGCGACGCACCAAGTTACAACGCAGCAAGGCTGCTGCACACCCTGGCCCGAAGGCTCCACACTCACCCACAAGGCCAAGACAGCTTGCGGAGACACACACTTGGAAGGGATAGAAGAAGGGAGAGATACAACACCGGCCACCGCCGGTCACACTACCAACACTCACACAACAACGGACGACTTCCAAAGCAGCAGGCCCAGAGGAGAATCGAAATAGTGCAGGGCGACAAACACAACGCGTCCAACAAGGTTGCGACGGGAAGGACCCGCTGTCGTCACGCGATCGCTGGGGCTTTCACCCAAAATGAGGGAAGGGCACGGTGATGCCTCCAATGAGGGAACGACACTAAGGTGACGCCACCACCGGCCCAGGAGCGGGCAAGGCTTTCGCCGAAGCACCTTCCCCCGCCAACGCACTATGCGGAAGCCGCAGGAGACACCAAACAGGAGAACCGAGCCACCGGCTGTAGTCCCTGGACCAAAGAGCGCACACGATGTGCCACCGCCTGAAGAGGAAGACGCCGCCCGCGCCACCAAGCACCTCAAAGAAGGTGGAGGCCAAGGCGGCGAAAGCGGGACCAAGTCAGGCGGCAGAGGACCGAAGACACCGCCGGAGAAAGGACGCCAGCCAAGTTGCTGAAGAAGGGACCACCCCGCTAGGTGACCCCACGAGCGGAAGTGTTGCCGACCAACGCCGCACCTCCAGAGCCACACAAGCCGAAACACTGACTCCTAGGTCGGAATACACCGCCCAACTCCAACAAGCACCTCGAAAGAAAGGAGGGGCATGGAGACGCGGACGGGACCAAGCTAGGTGGCCGAGCACGCCAGTGTTGTTGAAGACAGGGCGACGGCCTACCCCACTACCTAGGAAGAGCCGAGCATCCACCGGAAACACGCCCCTGCAGCACACCTGCTATAGCCACTCCAGCTGGACACCACCAGAACCGGGCAACCTCCGGAGCGGTCCTCCCTATTGGCCCCCACCAGGAAGGGCACAGGGGGAGGGGGAAGAAGGAAGGAGGGAAAGTCGATGTCGCGGCAAGCGGACACCGGACGCATGCCCCTGGAGCACGCCCGCTCCGACTGCTCCAGCCAAAGAACCAAAAACGCCCCCCCAAGCGGTCTACGCCAAGACGGGCCTAGGAGGAGGGGGAAGAGGGGATGACGGCACTGAGCTCCTCCAAGACGCGTGAAGGTAGGCGCACGACAATCGACGCCGAAGCAGCACACCCGCCGTCGTCGGCGATTGGCAGCGAGGGGGTCCTCCTTCAACCAGCACCTCCCCTTGGACGGCCGCCGGCGCCGCAGTAACACTTGCAGGCGACGGGAGGGACGAGGCTGCCACGGAAGTCGACGAGGAAGAACACCGCGACGACGTCCTCCGAGGGGACAGGACGATCCCGGGCGAACGAAGCTGAAAGAGGATCCTAAGGCCTAGAGGGGGGGTGAATAGGCAATTTTAATTTCTTCTTCGATTATTCTTAATTAAGCATCATATTAAGAATGACCCAATCCTAGTTGCAATTATCAAGTAAGCGGAAGCGATAAACAAATTACAAGGCAACTAAGACATGGCATTCAATTTATCACAAGCGATGCAAAGAAAGTAAGTGCGGGAATTAAATGAGAGAGTGACACGGTATTTGTTTGACCAAAGTTCGGAGCCGCAACTCCTACTCTCCGTTGAGGCTACCCCTTGCGCACATGGACCGGCTCGCTCTCGAGCCTAACGCCTCACTTACTCCCCGGTAGTCGTTCCGCCACTCCGGCGAGGTGGACTCCGTCACCCGTACACCAACTCGAGAGTAGCCACACGCCAAGGCCTACTCCCAAGCCCACGCCGCCACGAAGGATGCCGTCTTCAAGAGTAACAAGCCCGAAACGCCCCGATCATGCCGGATCGAAGGACTTTCATGAAGCTCGGTGTTGGGGTTTAGTGATTTGTGGCTTTGATTGGTTTGTGGGTGAAGGAATGGCTCTAGATCATCTAATTGAAGAGCAATAAGTGTGGTAGGTGTAAAGAGCAGCAAAACCTCAAAGTAGCCAGCCACTAGATAGATATTTATAGTCCCTAGAGCAAAACTAGCCGTTGCCCCCCCGGAAGGAGACAAAAAGACTAGCCGTTAGCCTCTACCGGACGCCGTCCGACGGGCACCGGACGCCGTCCGGCAACAGCAATCGCTCACAAAATTAGGTTTATCGGACGCCGTCCGTCCCAGCGGACGCCGTCCGACAAACGGTCTGTGCCTGAATTGTAGCTAACCGGACGCTACCCGTGCACCAGACGCCGTCCGACGGAGAAAACTCAGATTTTTAACTTTATCGGACGCCGTCCGTAATGAATGGACGCCGTCAAACGATGTCTGCTTATGCGTGTTTTGTTGGTCGGACGCCGTCCGGCCGCTGAGCAGCCGTCCGACAGAGAGTGTTTTCGTGCTAGGAATTGTGGGTGAGTTGAGGTGGGGTATTTTTCACTCTAGAAATCTCACAAGGATATCTTTAGGTATTTTTAGAAGAGGTGGACTAAGGAAACCGAGTTTTCGAGAATTCGCAAAGATCCGAGATATTCAAACCCCTTTTGAAATCCGACAAAAACAGAAAATAAAACCTAACTACTCCTAAACTATACGTGACCTCATCTCTCGCCCGGTCACGCACTTAGAACCTTGGAGCAGCTCACGAATTTGTCGAGGCTTCAAATTAGGGTTTTACGTGAAGCCGAGTCTTCGCTAGGGTTCCTAGAAGTCCAAAAACCCCCTAGCACTTAATATTAAATATTTTTGACATCAATGCCACTAATAAAAATTAGGGCTCAACGATGCTCACAATCTCCCCCTTTATGGCACCTGATGGCAACCCAAGAGAGAATAAATTTTTGAGCTGCAAAAGGGTTAGTGCAATACAAGTATGCGAGCAATTTCAGAACTAAAACAACCACAACTCGACCACAGGAATGTGCATAAAAGAGAAGCTCCCCCTAAATTTATGCATAAATTTAAGAACACAAGCCAACAATGTTTAAATTTCATAAAGCGTACCAGAGCAACAAACACAAATCAAAAAGAGTATCGAGGCAATAAACAGAATTACAGGAAAAACAGGACCTCGATCTCACTATCCCTAGCTAACCCTTGCTACCCTCTCTAACTTCTCCCCCTTTGTCACCAAGTGACACAAAAGGGAAAAGGCTCCTAGCCAGTCTACTCTTCTTCTTATTGATCCATGTCGTCGCCTCCATCATGTCCATGGCGCGGAAGATGAACCACGCCTCTCATGACGCTTGTGCGTAGCTAGATGAGTTCTGCGAAGGTACAACCGAGGAGAAGATTGATCATCAAAGAGCTGGGTCGGTTGAGGATTTGGCAAATAAAAGTTTAGATGACGACACATCTCTCCACCAGTAAAAAAGATCTTACCGAGAGGAGGATGCTGGGCTGGAGCACCAGGAGGAGGGAAAGGCTGTGGTGGTGGCACATGAGTAGGAGCAGACCCTGAAGAAGGATATACCCAAGGGTGAACCGGTGGTGGGTAGGCAGGTGGGCGAGGGAACACCTGTCGCTGCTCGTAGGCCTGATAACTGTCGTGGGCATGAGAATAACATGAGTATGGATTTGCCCCTTCTGGAACTGGCATGAACATCGCACCCATATACTGCAGAGCAGACTTAAATTCTGCAAATTCATCACTCAGGTACGTCTGCTGACTGCCAATTCATTCATCTCTCTCCGGTGGTCTGAGCTCTTCTTTCATCTCGACTGTGATTCCGCATCTCACCTATCAAAGAGTCATACCAAGGAGGGTAGGCTGCAGAAGAACCCGCACCAGGCCGGCACAAAAGCAGTGCATTGGAAAGCGGGAGGCGGGAGGCTGGAGCTGGAGGAGGAGCATCATCACCAGGACGATCCAATTTGGGCTTGTTGCCAAGAGAGTTCAGAAAGATCTTCATCTGATGTTTCTTGATCTTGTTGTCCCAACTCCTGACTTCATCCTCGAATCTGTGGCGAGTCACGGAGAGCAACAGGCCAATATAGGGAGCTAGAGGTAGTGCTCTATTGACCTCTCTGAAAATGGCGTCATCAAATTCTCCCAAAAGAGTGGCTCCAATGTTTATTGTCCTGCCTGTCAGAAGATACAGCATAAACCAACTGCAGATGGGGAGAATCTCGTCATGATTGCCATCTATGAACGAGCAGGTGCTTGAAGTATGAGGTTGATCAGCGGGCTCTCGTCATGGCCGATTTGCCTTATCCACACTGATTTCCTCATCGTCAAGAT
Organism: Raddia guianensis; assembly: GCA_036346415.1. Lineage (NCBI taxonomy): Eukaryota > Viridiplantae > Streptophyta > Magnoliopsida > Poales > Poaceae > Raddia > Raddia guianensis. The sequence goes on from CM070534.1 coordinate 53,551,299, forward strand.
CGAGGTACATAAATCTGATTTCTTCAAGTGGAGGATATTTGGCCTTCCAGAAGGCATCTTCATATGCCATCTCATTTAGGTCGGCGCCAGAATCAGGAGTACCCAATGCAAAGTTCATGTCCGCCACTGAGATCCCTTGAACATTTCCTTTGACTGAATGATAGTAATTGAATTCTGACTCATCCTCAGCAGCTAGCAGAGTGGCGAAGAATTCACAGTGTCTCTCTTTGCACCACGTCAACTTCTTGTTAGAGATCAGTTCTACCAATCCTGGAGTGGAGCTGAAGATAGTGTAAATCTCAAGCCCTGCGACTGTGGTGATCTCGCTCCAATCAACACAATGGGGATCCCATAGACCACCCTTGGGTGCAGAGAAACACATATATAACTGTTTCTGAAACTTGGTGTAGAATCTGAAGTCTTTGGTATCCTCTCGCCGCTGAGGGAACCATTTTGCATAAGAGACGGCCCTCTTCCTTCTCAAAGTTTCCATAGACAATTTTAGAACCAGATTATCCACGGGCTCGTCCTCAGCGACCACAGTCTCAGTAACATCATCCTCTGTCGGGTCCTCAGCATAAGTGTCATCGTCCATATCATCAGCTGTCACAAAAGAAGTCCCTGCAACACGCTTCCAATTGAAACCCTCGTCGTGCTGCTGCTGCTGATGTTCTCTAGCGACCTTTCGTGTGCGAGGAGAGGCACTGCCAGCCGTCTCATCAATGTAATCAGGATCACCCCGGCTGCCACTGTCACGACGACCACTCAGTGTCCTGCTTAGAGCCTTGCCAAACTTCTTCAATGAACACGACATCTCGAATCACTCTCTCTGACCAAGTGCCCACTGACGAATCAATCCCACTGCCAAGTGCCCACTAACCAAAAGCCAACCCTAGACACAAACGGGGGAAAACTCTATTCAAAACGTAGAACTCGGTAACCTAAGGAATATGCGGGAAAAGAAGACGGGAAGCCGTTACCGAGCCCTAGAAGGGAAGAGGAAGCCGCCGTGCGCGAGAGGATCGTCCCCTAGGCCCTTCCCGGTAGGGGAAAGGAGGGAAACTCGACGGAGATGAGGCGCACGAATCGGGCCATCCACGTTCAATCCCCGCGGAGGGAATCGAAGAGGAGGACGAGGGGAAGCCGCCGGTGGTGGTGGACGACGCCGGAGATCGCCGGAGGGCCTTCCCGGGAGAGGAGAAGGAGCAGGGGCGCCGCCGGTTTGGAGAGGAGAGTGAAGAGAAATGAGGAAAGAGGGAGGCAGACGGGTGAGATTAAGGGCGATCCGCACAGTTGGGCCCTATCAGACGACGTCCGATGGCGGTCGGACGGCGTCCGACAGTAAGACTACAGCGTGGTAACAGCTTCGTCGGACGGGGTCGGGGAGAGGCTAGACGGCGTCCGACAGAAGAATTGCAGCGCGGATAAGACTTGGTCGGACGGCGTCCGATGGCTACCGGACGGCGTCCGACAGTGAGTATGCGGCGCAAGCAAAACCCTGTCGGACGGTGTCTGAGAGAATCCGAACGGTGTCCGATGAAGGCTGAAAACAGCGCAGCATGCACTGCTCACCAGTGGACCCCACCAATGCAAGAATTTTTATATAAAAATAGTGTTTTGAAGGGATATTCTCCATTTTTGCTCAAAGTTCAAAGAAAAATTCAAATGTGAGCAATTTGAAGTCATTTTAAATTTTAATTTTGAAGGGATAAGATTCTAATGTGACAAATGAAACCAAACGAAATTCAAAATCTCAAATTTCGATCTTAGAGACCAAGAAAATGTGTGAACCTAAATTTTGCCTTGATTTCACATATAGGCATGAAAATCACGCATAGGGGTTCACTTTAGAGTTCAAGCACATGTTTTTAAATTTCGGCTTCTTTTCAAATATTTTCAATAATTTTTAATGCCATATGATTTTTAAGAGAACAAATATGCATATGGAGCAAATTTTTCAAAAAGGATAAGATTTTTTTAAATTGAAAAGTTTGAAGTGGTAAGAAGATAGAGGATAGTCTATTAATTTTAAATTTGTTTTGGCTTGAAATATAGGACAAGAATGTACTAACCCAAAAACAAATTTATCTTTTCACCACTAGAGGGAGTTTTGGGATCATGAGTTGAAATTAAGCTCCCCCTAAATATGACAAGGGTCAAAAGCAAATGGAAAAATTCAAATAAGACCCAAAAAGTCACAAAATCTAATTAACACGCATTTGATCTATCTAGTATGTTGAGTTCATTTCTTAATTTGCAAAACCGTGCCTCATCTAAGGGTTTGGTGAAAATATCCGCCAATTGGTCTTCCGTTCGCACGTAGGCAAGCACAACGTCACCCTTTGCAACATGGTCACGAATAAAGTGATGTCGGATGTCGATGTGCTTTGTACGGGAATGTTGGATCGGATTGTTGGCTATTTTCACCGCACTTTCATTATCGCATAGAAGTGACACTTTTTCAAATTTTAGACCAAAGTCATTAAGCATCCGTGTCATGTACAAGAGTTGAGCACAACAACTCCCCGCCGCTACATATTCCGCTTCCGCGGTAGATAGCGCCACGGAGTTTTGTTTCCTCGAAGTCCATGACACGAGTGGCAATCTAACAGCGACAACCCCGAGGTGCTTTTGAGATCAATTTTGCAACCGGCATAATCCGAGTCGGAATAGCCAAGAAGCTCAACACGCGCTCCCTTGGGGTACCAAAGTCCTAGGCTAGTAGTGATTTTTAGATATCTCAAAATGCGTTTTACGGCAATAAGATGCACTTCTTTAGGGGATGCTTGAAAGCGAGCACACATGCACACACTAAACATAATATCGGGTCGAGAAGCGGTGAGATAGAGAAGCGAACCGATCATGGAGGGATAAAGCTTTTGGTCCACGGGCTTTCCATCTTCATTCAAATCAAGATGCCCATTAGTGGCCATTAGTGTTTTGATCGATTTGCAATCGTTCATACAAAACCGCTTGAGAAGGTCCTTTGTGTATTTCTCTTAACAAATGAAGGTCCCTTCCAGAAGTTGCTTGATTTGAAATCCAAGGAAAAAGGTGAGTTCTCCAATCATAGACATTTTAAATTCCTTGGACATCATTTCTTCAAAGTCCTTGCATTTAGATTTGTTAGTGCATCCAAATATAATATCATCCACATATATTTGACAAATAAATAAGTCATTTTCTATAGGCTTGAGAAACAATGTGGAATCAATCGCCCCGGTTTTAAATCCTTTTTCTAAGAGAAAATCCCTAAGACGCTCATACCATGCTCTAGGAGCTTGCTTGAGACCGTATAGCGCCTTAGTGAGCTTGTAGACATGGTTTGGATGTTTGAGGTTTTTAAAACTGAGCGGTTGCTCGACATAAACAAGTTCATCAATAAAACCATTTAGAAAAGCACTCTTAACATCCATTTGAAAGAGAGTTATGTTATAGAGAGAGGCGAATGTCAAGAGTAACCGTATAGCTTCAAGTCAAGCAACGGGGGCGTAGGTTTCTCCATAGTCAAGACCTTCGATTTGAGTGAAACCTTGTGCCACCAATCTTGCCTTGTTTCGTACTACTTCACCGTTCTCATCTTGTTTGTTGCGGAAGACCCATTTAGTGCCAATGACATTGTGATCCCTCGGTCTTTCCACAAGCTCCCAAACTTCATTGCGAGTGAAGTTATTTAATTCTTCGTGCATGGCGTTCACCCAATCCGCATCCGCCAATGCCTCATCAATGGTCCTAGGCTCAACAATAGACACAAAGACGTGATGATCACAATAATTAGCGGTATGAGAACGGGTTCTTACGCCTTGATTGAGATTGCCAATGACTTGTTCTAGGGGATGATCCTTAGAGAGAGAGCGATGTTGTTGAACGGGTACTTGTAGATCATCGCCTCCCCCTTGAGCTTGATCAACTTCAAATTTTGCATCTCCGTCCACCGCTTGATCTTGAGTTGTTGGAGAGGTGTCTTGAGCTTGATTATCGATGGAGGTGGTGGGAGAGATTACTTCATCTTTTGGTACCTCCGGTGAGGGTCGAATTTCTCCCAACTCCATGGCTTCATGGGGTGGCTCATCACCTACATTTCTTGTCATATCTTGCTCATTTTGCGAGCCGTTAGTTTCATCAAATTTAACATCATAGGCTTCCTCAACTAGCCGGATAGAATTATTAAAGACTCGAAAAGCTTTGGAGCGAGAAGAGTACCCTAACATGATACCAATGTCACACCTCTTTTGGAACTTACCCAAATGAGTTCTTTTCTTATAAATGTATACCTTGCAACCGAAGACTCGAAAGTAAGAGATGTTGGATCTTCGTCCCACTAATAGTTCATATGAGGTCTTGTGAAGGAGTCGGTGGAGGTAAAGGCGGTTGATGGCATGGCACGCCGTGTTGATGGCTTCCGCCCAAAAAGTATGCGGCGTGTTATACTCGTCAAGCATTGATCTTGCCATCTCTATCAACGCACGGTTCTTCCTCTCCACCACTCCATTTGTTGGGGAGTGTAGGCCGCCGAGAATTCGTGCTTGACTCCTAACTCATCACAAAATTCCTCAACATCTGTGTTAGTGAACTCGGTGCCGTTATCACTCCTCATCTTTTTAATAAAAGAGTCAAATTCCTTTTGAGCTTTCAAAACAAATCTTTTAAACACATCACCGGCAAGTGATTTATTTGCAAGGAAAAATACCCAAATGAAGCGAGAGAAATCATCGACAATCACATGACAATAAGAATTACCGCTTATGCTCGCATAGGTGGTTGGGCCAAATAAATCCATATGCAAAAGTTCAAGTGGTCGGGATGTAGACATGAATGTCTTAGTCGGATGAGAATTAGCCACTTGCTTGCCGGCTTGGCATGAGCTACATAAACGATTTTTCTCGAATTTGACATCCTTCACTCCAACAACCAAGTTGTCTTTAAAAACCTTTTTCAAAGTGCCCATTCCAACATATCCAAGACGTTCATGCCACAACCAACCAAGAGTGGTTTGAGTAATAAGACAAGTCTTGATTTGAGAAGATTCACGGTTTGAAAAATCAACCAAATACAAATTTTAAAACCGGGTGCCTTCAAATGCAACACTTTGATCCTTGATGGAAACAACACGAACTCCGTTAACCGAAAAGAAGCAATCAAAGTCTAAGTCGCACACTTGAGCAACGGAGAGGAGATTAAAGTTACAAACTTCCACCAAGAGAACATTAGAGATGGATAGGTAATTGGATATTGCAATTTTACCTATACCCTTTTCCTTTCGCTTGGGGTTGTCCCCAAATGTGATCTTGTGTTCGGGGTCCTTCTCCTCTTCTAGTGAGGTGAACATACTTGAGCTACCGGTCATGTGTTGGGTGCAACCGCTATCAAATATACAATGCCGGCCACCGCTCTTGTAGTTCACCTACACACACAAATTCAAGCTTAGGTTTTAGGTACCCAAGACTTCTTCTTGGGTCCTTGTGAGTTAGTCATCAAACATTTGGGCACCCAAATAGTTTTTACATTCTTCTTATCATTTGGTGCACCAACATACTTAGCATAAGTAGAGCCATTTTTCCTCATAAGCATGTAGCTAGCATCAAGCACTTGAGTTTTAAATATGAATTGAGATGATTTAGCAAGAGGACAAACAATGGTTTTGTGTTTCTCATTTTTACAAATGTGGCAACGGGTCCCTCCTTTAACAAAAGTTAGCTAGGGCTTACCCCAACCCCCTTGGACAAATCCCCTGGATGAAATCCCAAACTATGCTTACCCAAGGTGTACCTTTGCTCCCGAAGCACCTTGTTAAGAGAGTTGTTCCCCACAAGCAATTTAGCCAAGTTAGAGTCTAGTTGCTCAATTCTATCCTTTAGAAGCAAATTTTTCTTAACTACACCACAAGTACATTTAGCACATTTAGCACATTTAGCAATACCACAAGTACCAATAGAACAAGCATTTTCATTTAAAGTACTAGCAGTAGTGGGTGAAGATGAGCTAGCATTAGGTGTGATAGTGGGTGACAAGCTCAAAGATGTGTCATGAGACAAACTAAGTGAACCATTTATAATATCAATCAAGTCACAAGTCACACCAACATTGCATTTTTCAATTGAGCAATCAAGAGGAGTTTCATCATCAACATTAGAGCTAGCTAATTTATTCTCTAGAATTTCAACTTGCAAATTTAGAGTTTTGTAATCATCTTCTAGAGTCTCATGTTATTCAAGCAAAATCTCAAATTTATTAGCAAACTCCTTATGCACTTTCATTAACTTTTTCCTTTTAAATTTTTCCTTCTCTAGAGCATTATTCAAATCATCAATCAAAGCCTTAAACTCACTTTCGAGAGAGGTGCTCATTTGTTACCTTCTCCTCTAGTGCCCTGAGGCACATGGGAGGTGTGGGGTTGTCGATGGCGACTCCGGACACCTTGGTGTTTTCATTGTCGGAGAAGTCCGTCCAAGAACCTTCATCATCGGTGATCCATTCCCCAATCATCTCTTTTTGTATGCTGGCGGTGAGACAAAGCTTTTGCTTGGAAAGGGCCGGAGGAGCATTTTCCTTGATCGCAAGTCCGGCTAGCCCATGAGCTCTAGTGTCTTCTTCTTCGGAGGAGGATTGGGAGGATGATGAGCTTGAGCTATCTTCCTTTTTGGTCCTTTGATCGGCAAGAGCCTTTTTCTTGTCCTTGGATTTGTGATCGCTCTTGCTATAGTGACGGTACTTCTTCTTGTCGTCATCCTCATCTTTTTCTTGATTCCTCGTTTTGTGCTTGCTCTTTTTGTTTCTCGGGCAATCCGCCGCCAAGTGGCCCTTCTCTCCGCATTCATAGAAACGCATTTCGGAAATGGGTCTTCGCCTTGAAGAGGATGATCCACCGCGGAAGCTCATTTTCTTGATCGCTTGACAAGGAGGGCCAATTCTTCAATCTCCGAAATTGCATCATCGGAGTCATCATCATCTTCTTCATCTTCAAGCTTCTTCTTTCCACTTTTGGTTTTGGCGGGGATAGCAATTGACTTCTTGTTGAGCGAGGACTCTTCACTTTCGAGAAGTCGCATCTCATAAGAGTTGAGTTGACCGAGTAGCTTGGTTGGAGTCATCTTCTTGAGCTTTGACTTGGATGCTCGAATTAAGGTCACAAGTGGATTGAAGCTAAATGGCACAACATCAAGCATCTTCCGACAAACGTCAATGTCCTCCAAAACCTTCCTATCCGAGCATCCGGCAATTTCATTGACAATGGGGTTCAATCTAAGAAACATATCATTGACACTTTCATTAGGGAGCATTTTGAATTGATCAAATCTTTTTCTAACTCGAGATAGCTTCTCCTCAAGCATCTCGGTACTACCAACATGAATTTATTTTAAATGCTTTCAAATATCATAAGTTTTAGTGAGATTGCCAATACTATCAAACACTTGGGAAGAAACACTAGAGAGTAAAGCATTTCTAGCAATGGCATTAAAACGTTTGTACTTAGCATGAACTTCATCTAGAGTCATTGTTCCTTCCGGAGGATCCGGATAACCGATCTCACAAGCAACCCACACATCATAACTAAGAGTCTCAAGATAACATTGCATTCGAATTTTTCAATAGTTGTAGTTAGTCCCATAAAAAATAGGAGCTTTTCCAATTTCTATCCTAGGCCCCTCTTGAACCATCTCCTAGCGGTGAAGCTAATATCGGAGAACCTAGATGCTCTGATACCACTTGAAAGAGGATCCTAAGGCCTAGAGGGGGGTGAATAGGCAATTTTAATTTCTTTTTCGATTATTCTCAATTAAGCATCATATTAAGAATGACCCAATCCTAGTTGCAATTATCAAGTAAGCGGAAGCGATAAACAAATTACAAGGCAACTAAGACATGTCATTCAATTTATCACAAGCGATGCAAAGAATGTAAGTGCGGGAATTAAATGAGAGAGTGACACGGTATTTGTTTGACCGAAGTTCGGAGCCGCAACTCCTACTCTCCGTTGAGGCTACCCCTTGCGCACATGGACCGGCTCGCTCTCAAGCCTAACGCCTCACTTACTCCCCGGTAGTCGTTCCGCCACTCCGGCGAGGTGGACTCCGTCACCCGTACACCGACTCGAGAGTAGCCACACGCCAAGGCCTACTACCAAGCCACGCCTCCACGAAGGATGTCGTCTTCAAGAGTAATAAGCCCGAAACACCCCGATCATACCGGATCGAAGGACTTCCATGAAGCTCGGTATTGGGGTTTAGTGATTTGTGGCTTTGATTGGTTTGTGGGTGGAGGAATGGCTCTAGATCACCTAATTGAAGAGCAATAAGTGTGGTAGGTGTAAAGAGCAGCAAAACCTCAAAGTAGCCAGCCACTAGATAGGTATTTATAGCCCCTAGAGCAAAACTAGCCGTTGCCCCCCGGAAGGAGACAAAAAGACTAACCGTTAGGCTCTACCGGACACCGTCCGACGGGCACCGGACGCCGTCCGACAGCGGCAACTGCTAACAAAAATTACGTTTACCGGACGCCGTCCGGTCCCCACCGGACGTCGTCCGACGGTCGCGATGTGCCTTTGGATTATGGCTAACGGACGCTACCGGCCGCGCCAGACGCCGTCCGATGGGAGAAAACTCAGATTTTTAACTTTATCGGACGCCGTCCGTAATACCAGACGCCGTCAAGCGGTGTCTGCTTATGCATCGCGTGTTTTCTTTGGTCGGACGCTGTCCGGCTGCGCCCAGACGCCGTCCGACAGAGAGTGTGTTCGTGCTAGGAATTGTGAGTGAGTTGAGGTGGGGTATTTTTCACTCTAGAAATCTCACAACGATATCTTTAGGTATTTTTAGAAGAGGTGGACTAAGGAAACCGAGTTTTCAAGAATTCGCAAAGATCCGAGATATTCAAACCCCTTTTGAAATCCGACAAAAACAGAAAATAAAACCTAACTACTTCTAAACTATACGTGACCTCATCTCTCGCCCGGTCACGCACTTAAAACCTTAGAGTAGCTCACGAATTTGTCGAGGCTTCAAATTAGGGTTTTACGTGAAGCCGAGTCTTCGCTAGGGTTCCGAGAAGTCCAAAAACCCCCTAGCACTTAATATTAAATATTTTTGACATCAATGCCACTAATAAAAATTAGGGCTCAACGATGCTCACAGAAGCCCACACGGGGCGCGGCGTGGCGAGGTGGCGTGGGCGGCAGCAGTGGCGGGGACGACGGCATCGAGGGCGTGGCGGACAATAGCCGTCGTCGGCGCCTCGCGCAAGAAATCCTCGGCGGCCTTGGCGACCGTGTGGCGGACTTGGCGGGCGGTAGGAGTCACGCCGGCACGGCAGCAAGCAAAGCGGTCGGCAAAGTTGAGCGGCAAACCCCCGCCAATGACGGCGAGCATGGCGTCGTCTTGTATGTATGACGACCTCAGCGGTCAAGTGACCGAGCGAGCACAGGCCGCGCCCATGCTGCACGAGCACCTCTCACACACACCGCCCAAGGGCCCTACCACCGGGACGGGCCGCCCCCACCAGATCTCACAGCAGTGCCACAGAGAGGAGAGGAAAGGAGACGGGAGGAGAGGAAGAGGAGGGACCGGGACCTCGCAGCCGCCAGAGACGGCCTCCGCGCCGCCGGCCTTGACCAGAGCAGCCGCGCACGAGAAAACGGGAGGAGGAAATGGGAGGAATGGAGGAGGGGGAGGGAGGGAGGGAGGAGGCAAGGGAGGGCCGGCGGTGGCGGGCTAGGGTTCCGACGGTGGCTTTTGAGGCGGGTTGGGGCACCACCCGTGTCGCCCAGCACAAGACGACGCGGGGGCCTCCTGTTCAAAGTCCGCCTGACAAAGTTTTCACATATATGCACATTCTGCTACTGATTATTTCGTGTAATTCTTGATGGAATGCCAGATTGAGATCAAGTTTTAGACATGTCTTCCTTTCGATGTCTAATACCTATTCTATCCAAGAATTAAAGGTACAGTTCCCAAGAACTCAGGTTTTTTTCGAAACCTAGGCCATGAATAGGGCATGATACAAGAATTCAATTTTTGGCCACAATCGTTGGAAAGTTTGTACGCGGCTAACCTTGATGAGTTCCTACACATTTTTGGGAAACACAACCAAAACTAGGGGAACAAGATTTCCTAGGAATCAAGCCAACATCTATAAAAATGGAAAATTTGAATCAAAGAAAGGAACACAAAATTTAAAAGCTCGTGTGATGGTTAAAAAGAAATTATTACAGCGGAATGATTAGGGATAATCACAACAAATTCATCTACAACATACCTTGCGTAATTTGGCTAAACTTAGTACCTTAGTCCTTTCCAAAAGCATCTAAAATTCCCACATTATATCTAAACTCGTGAATCTTATAACTATTTTGAATAAGACGAATGATCAAACATGTGTTCAAAAGTTAACACCGACTTTTTTTTCACTAACAGAGGGAGTATTTCCTTGCTTGCAGGCCTGCTTGAGTTTTGACCAAACTGGACTATGCCTAATATTTATTCGTACAAGTGGAGATGATTTTATTCTTTATCTACAGTCGTGCCTAAGAGTATTCACAATAGCCCCTCTATCTTACTCCTTAAAACAGTATTTATGAGGTGGGATGGAGGGCCGCAGCCAGCTCCTTACGTTATTACTTGATCTTTGCTGTTACAGAAGTAGGCACCATGGTCTTTTTCATCATTCGATTAATCATAAGAGTGCTTCTTCAAAGGTTCGCTGAGAGAGAGAGGGGTGGGGGATATCGGACCAGTGTGAAGCTACATTGGTACGAATAGAAAGACACTCTTTTCCACAATAAATATTTTGCAAGGTTTTTTTCATAAATTTAATACTACTAAGTAATAAATATAATGACTCGTTAATGCTCTAATCAGACTTCAGAGACAAATTTAAGGGGAAAATATCGATAGAATAGGGTAGTACGATATACAAACATTAATATACGCATATTTACGAAAATTTGTACGCAATCCAGCTAAGCAAGCAGGTAATTTGAGGGGATAAATCAGGTAAGTGAAGGTACGGCACCGTATGACACAAAGTGTCATGTAGAGGGAACATAATGGAAGCGCAATTGTCTTGCAGAGGGAACATGACATACTTATCACAACTTTAACCACTGCTATTACACACCACCATGTCCATCATCACTTTCATTTGCATATCATTAGGCCATCATCCCAGCAGCAAAATAAAATAACCACACCATTTAACGTTCGCTATGCACAAACTATTTAACCCCTCTAAAACACGAAGGGAGAAGCTTAGCCACCGAGCTCCCCTTCTTGCTCTCCGCCGGAATCTTGGCCTCCTTAGCACCGACCTTCGCGGCGCCAGCGGCGGCTTCGTCGTCGACGACCTTCCCGGTCACGACCGGCGGGGCGGGCAGGTTCTCCTCCGCGGGCTGCTCGAGCTGCCACTCCCCTGTCTCGCCGAGCACCATCCCCTTGTTTCTCTCCACCCACCACGACTCCGGCACGAGGTTGTCGTCCTTGAGGAAAGCGCACGACTTGTTCACCAGCGCCAAGCTGCGCCTCACCTGCAGCTTGAACTCGCCGCCCACCCCGTTCCAGCCGGCCACCGTGTGCAGGATGCCCTGCAGGTTGTGGTAGTCGCCTACGTTGGTGGTGTCGGGCTTCAGGTAGGGCGACTTCCTGGAGTCCACGGCGAGGAGCGCGCCGACGTTGGCGTAGCCGAGGAGGTTGCTCGGGTAGAGCGGGATGAGGTCGGACTTGTTCCTGACGTGCAGCGCCCGCAGGTTGGGCAGCTCGTCCAACCGCCTCTTGAACTCCGGGTTCCCGATCTGCGGGCTCCCGAACACGATGGCCGCGACCGGGACGTGCTCACCGCCGCCGGCCTTGGACACGCCGTTCACGACGATGTCGAACGCGGAGAGCGTGGCGAGCGACGCGCCGAGGCTGTGGCCGGTGCAAACGATGCTGAGGTTCTCACCCCTGTACTTGGCAACCAGCTCGCGCACCGCCGCGAGCAGCTGGTCGCGCGCGCTGTGCCTGGAGAAGGGCGACCTCTCGTCGCTGGAAGTGTAGATGAGGTACCACCCCTTCATGACGCGCGCGTCGCCGCGGGACGGGTCGGACTCCGGCAGGACGCCGTCGGGGGAGGCCAGGTCGGGCTTCAGCACGTCTACCCACTCCAGCGTCCGGATGGTGCCGCGCCACGCGACGTAGATGACGCGCTGCCCCGTGGCGGCGGCGGCGGCGTCCGTCGACACGGAGACGTAGCCTATCCAGTTGGACTCCTTGCTCCACGCCTCGCGGGAGAGCGAGTGCACCATGAGCCCCCCCGGGAAGGACGCCACGGAGGCCGCGTACAGGTTCGCGACCACGGTGATGTCGGCGGCGGCGGGGAACTGCGTGCGGGTGAAGAGCGTGGCCTTGGAGTAGCGGCAGCTGCATGCCGCAGTACTTGGAGTGGGGGTCCGAGTTGAAGGAGTCGTAGGTGACCTGGCAGAGGTCGCCGCAGAGCAGGATGAGGCGGCGGAGCGTGAGGTCCAGCGGGTCGAGGAGGCCATCCCAGTGGGCGGAACCGAGCAGCTCCGGCCACGACGGGACGGAGCCCCCCTTGGCGCCAGCGCCGGCCAGGGCGCTGGACAGGAGGACGCCTTGGCTCACGTCCATGTGTGTGGACGCCGGCGCCGCGCGTGGCGTGACAAGAAGATTAGGTGTGCACTGATCGGTCAGTGGAGGTGAGCATCAGGAGATAGCTTGTGCTAGCCTACTGGCATTAGGTAAATGCCAGAATAATGGTATTTTAAAGGGTAACGAGCGAGGTGGCCCGCGTGTTTGTACGGCTAGATTTGTTTTGGCATATAGAGTTTATAAACTTATAATCTATCTCTAATATATCAAATCGAATTTAGAGCTTATCTCTAAGCATAGATTTTTTTTTTTTGATTTATGTAAGAATTTCTTTGATCGATCTAGGCCGTTATAATTTGGTCCCATCGTTGATCGAACGACTGAAATAATCTGGATGATGTGGACGAACGTGGTGGCTTCTTTTTCCCCTCCTTTATAAATATAATAAAGATAGATTTTTCTATTCTAAAGTGTTAAATTCTGTCGCCTTTTAAGCATCGATCTCTACAGGCTATTGCATTTTGCAGGCCTTTTTTTTTTGTCTTTTGTGAAAACTTGTCTTGTTTATTTAAGATATATAAACATTCCTAATAGCGTTAGAAAATTCATAGTGCTACCAAATATGTAATACTTTCAACCGAGTTTTCTACATTTTTTATGAACGGTATGTTACCAAAACAATGCATAAACAGTCAATCAATATCATTAGCACTAAATTTTAGAGAAGCGGTATGCGGTTTCTTCCCCCAAAATGATATACTCATCAGCCCCTTTTCATCCTCGATCTCCTCAGCACGCGCTCCGGCTTAATTCTTCCTCTCTCCCATGTGCCACTGCCGTCTTCGCCGCCGCCACCGACCTTCGAGTTCAGGTTGGAGGGGGGCTCGGTGAGGGGCCTGCGCTACGGCGTCAAAGGCTCGAGGCTAGGTAAAGGTGGTTGAACGGAGGCGGCGGGTGAATATGCTGCTTTCCCAAAGTTTAGAGTGCGCGGGGTCGGTGAGGCAGTGGGAAGAATGTGGGCGGCACGGTGAGGCTGCAGGAAGGAGGTGGGTAGCACGGCGAGGCAGCGAAGGTGCCGCCAACCGCGGGTGGTGGTGGAGGCGAATCAAGGTGGCGGTGGGGGAGGCACATAGAGCAATCCAAAGAGGACCGCAGAGGCGGAGGAAGGCATGACGATGGCGGCGAAGGAGACGCGACGGTAGAGACGGAGCAGGCGGAGGAGGAAGGAGCTATACCGTTCCTTGGCTTGGAATGGTATAGCATATTGTAGCACTTCTCAAAATTTAATAATAAAAATTCAAATACCAAAATAAAAGTATTCATATTTGGTAGCACTATAATTTTTTTCCTGGGATTTATAGAAACGTTTATAAAGAGAAAAATGTGAATTTAGCCATGTAATCTTGCATTGTTTCGCATATCGCATTTTACTTCTCAGTCCTCCAAACTTATTGACGCTTGCACGGGAGGTTTAAAATTGTTAGTCCAGCTGTTTAGCGCTGAGGTGGCACCCGATGTGGATGTCAAATGACTATGCGGCTCTCCATCTAAGTGTCCATGTCATAATCTCTTTCCAATTCTCTTTAAAATTTTAGAAATTGATTTTTTGGGAATTTTAAATTCTATCAAATGAATTTTGGTATTTTAAATTTTCTAAAAAAGGGATTTTAAAATTCAAAATAATGAATTTTAGGGATATTAAAATTCAAAAAAAAAATTTTAGGATATTAAAATTCAAAATAATAAATTTTGGGGTCAGGGATTTCAAAATTTAAAAGTTAGAATTTTGGAAATTATGAAATTTAAAATGTATTTTGCAAATTACAGATTTCAAAATAGAAAAATGAAATAAAAACCCAAATAGTCATTTTTTAATATAAAAATCCTAAATTCAATTTTTTTGTTATTTTAAAGTCCAAAATTCGTTTTCAAAAATTTGAAATTCCTGAATTTTTAAAAATTTAAGATCCTCGAAATTCAAATTTTGAATTTAAAAATACCCAAAATCTCTCGTGGCATGATTGGTTGGATTGCTCCAGACATACCCTTACTGAGCACTTGTACTTAAATAAACTCTCTCTTGGCATGATTGGTAAAGTTTCATATTATACCTTGTAATATGTTGAAGCACTTAAAATGATCCACGCCAACTATCTATAAACTGTCTATAAGCATTTGTCACGTAAACATATTATAATATGGATAGGAGAGATGGTGCAAAAAAATTCTCTTGATGACCAAAGGCTAGCCGGCAGCCATGGAGTCAAATGTTTCTTTCACCGGTCCTGCGTAAAACTGTAGAGCAAAACTTCTCTCGACGACATGCACAAAAAACGCCGAGAAAACTCTAATACAGCATACAACGGTCGGTTATCTTTTCTCAACGAGATTCTACCTTTTCTCGACAATTTTGGCCACCAAAAAAAATGAGTTGATCCCGCCTGTAGTGCAAATTTATATCGATTATGTGAAATAAATTCAAGTGGGTAACCTTTTAGAGATGCTACTATTCTTCAATTTTCTCATTCTTGGATTAAATTTTCTATCTATATTTATTATTTGAAAATCTCTTATGTGAAGTGATAGCGGGTGGTTTTTAAATTACATCTCTGTTCATCCGGTCTTTGTTTTATTCCATTTATGTCCACAAAGTTTTTTAATTCACAAGTAGACCTTGATTTTCTTTTGTTTTTATCATTGAGGTCCCATTTTCGTGAAGAGACTTATGATTTTAGTTCTCCTCGTCGTAAAGCATGAGCACTAGACTAGTTTCATGAAAATTCCGTAGGAGTAAGAACATCGTCGCCACCAGGTTCCCTAAATTTTGATCAGTATATCCCATTTTCAAAACATTATTCAGTTTCTATTTCTCTACACTATCCATCAGTATATATTTCCAAAAAGATATAGAAATCGGATGGAGAGTCTCTGAATATAGGAACGAGGGATAGTCTGTAAATCTAGAGACTGACGTAGAGACTCTGTTAGATAGGTTATAGACACTAAATTGTTTGCAATAGTATTATATAGTACATGTTAGATATGCTCTAGGCCTTTTTTTGAGCTGATCTGAACGGCTGAACAACTGAACGGCTGAAATAACTGAATTTCGAGAGCTTCTCGAGGTAGTCTCGAGGTAGTCTCGAGATTCGGATCCATTTCGTTCGACTTGTTTTTTAAAACATTAGAAACCATCTTCAAAATAACCAAAAAAGGAATAAAAAAGTCAAAACATATGTCTTTTTCTACACGTAGATAAGTTGTTAAGCTAAAAAGAACTGGGCCTTAGAGCATCCCCAGCATACCTCGTAAAACACTGTAGCATCGCTAATACACCCGAGCGCGCGCGATTGATTCAAATAAGCGCAGACTCATGCATGCGGGCGGGCGGCGCTGCGCGCGCGTGCATTAGCTGCATGATGCCGGCTGATGATGCAAAGTGTGCTATGCATGCTCTTAAGAGTTTGGAAAACCCTTATGATCTCTCCTTTATACTAGTTGTTTAAGAGCATCTCTATGTTAAACTCTAAATGCATACTCTATTACACATGCACTGCACACTCTGTTCGTCTCTATAAAATTCTTTCACACTTTACATTACACTTTAAAAATATTCATTTCCTATAAGAAACACTATATTACTGCACACTTTATTTTATAGTTTCTTTGACGAATGCTCTGATGAAACCCATCGATCTCCTTGTTCATAATTACATTTGAGGCCTTACAACTTAAGACCGCTCCTTTGAATCAAATATTTTGGCTTCTTAACATTGTTTTTTGAAAATTTCGAAAGCTGCTTGTCAAAGCTAAAAAGACGAACAGATTTCCGATTCCTTGAAGTCCTCTGATCTAGTGCTACCGTCCAGTCGCTTATGAACCAAACCGGGACACCATATTTATTAGCAAGTGTGTAAACGAATGAACAGTCAAAATACAAATACTATCGTCGTAGCGGACCAGAGGAAAGCTACGTCTTACCCGCCACGGGGTTCCACAATTCATTGTGTAGTCACTTCAATTCTTCATCATGCTTTTTTTGGCTAAACTCGGGCTTTTGTTAACGTTCCAGCTAGCACCAGGGAATCCCCCAGAAAAGGTGAACATTACTACACACAGAAGATAAATGTAGTGACGAGCCTTCTTCGCATGCAACATTGTCATGCACTGATTTGTACATTATGGAAACGAGTAGCTTCTCTTGCCTCAACATTCGTGCATGTATCAGCGTAGAGAAAAATCAACTGCACAGGACTAACGGCTTCCTAGTCCTAGGCAAGTGTGTCGCGTTCAAGTGCATGTACGCATTCAAAGCATGCATCCAAAACTCATGTTTGGCTCCTGCTATTATCCTGACTATTTCGACGCTGTGGGGGCACTTGCAAGGGACAGCGATGAAATGACCTGGACGACAGTGGTCAGTGGCCGTCCAGATCAATGATCTGGATTCTGCTTATTATTTACTAAGACATGTCCAGTGTCCACGACCACTGAATCGTGATGGCCAGTACGTAAGGGGACGGAACAATGAAGAACCGAGTGAATAAAACCCTGGAGAATCTTGTTTTGCTCCACATTCCGACATGCACGTGTGATTAATTGGTCTTGCTGAGTCACAACAAAATGGACATGTAAGTTTAACTGTCAGGAAATTATTTGCATGCAGTTTAGGTTTCTAAGTTAGGGCCTCTTAATTCGCCTGAACGGCCTAAAATGCTGGACTTCTTCGAGAAATTAGAATATTATATTTGACTAACCCTTATGCAGAAAGTAGTAGTATAAACTGTTAAAAGAGAGTGCATATTTTTCAGCTAGGCATTTAAGCGAGGGGCTATAGGATAACAGTGGAGAATGTATGGGGATGGCCCACCCATCAGTCATGTATCCGGGTACCCAATAGGTGCCCACAAGTACAAATTTGTACCCCAGTCCCCAGACCTAGAAATAGATACCTATGGGTCTAAAGTAAGATCCGAATTTGAATCCATCATGTCAGATACCCGTGAGTATCTGAACTCGTGGGTATTTTTATCATCTTTAGGAGTGATTGAGCTGAGGGAATAAGCTGACCAAGCTGAAGTTAGTTTCACCACGCGAATCGCGCCAAATCTCGATGGCCAAAGCCGTCGAGAAAGCCACGAAAACCTTCGAGAAAGGTCAGTCTCGACGGCCAGCCGTCGAGATTTGGTCCTCGAGATAGCGTGGTCGAGAGAAGGCCTGTCTCGACGGCTTGGCCGTCGAGATAGTCTATCTCGATAGCCGTCGAGACCGATGTTTTTCCGTCCCCGCGAAAATCAGGAAAAGGTGCGCGCGCGGGCTTGGGCGACCTTATATCGACGGTTGTTGTCTGGCCGTCGAGACTAGCGTTATATAACGTCGAGATTACATGACTAATATCAACGGCTTGAGTTTGACTGTCGAGAATAGTTTTGGCCGTCGATATTTCGCGCGATTCATATAGTGTGTGGGGCTGAATGGATAAGCTTGTTGAATGAATAAGGTTAAGTCATTTTAAATATATTGTATACGTATTTGTTATTCTATTTAGGAAACCATTGACGTCCTAATTATTAAAATCATGTGGGAAAACTTCTTGTTTAGAAAAGACATTGATGTCTCGTTCATTTAAATCATGTCGAGAACGCGAACTAACAACACCTCGATTGGCTAGGTGCGCATTGCGCACGCTGCGCCCTTGCACGAGTGGGTTCAAGCGTAGTCTCGCTCGTTGCATCGTCCCTATGTTTGGTTCGTGGTTTGCCACGTCTAAAGGTATGTGCGTTACAACTTACAACTCACAAACTTTAGCCACGTGTTTGGTTTCTTCTCTATTAGATCTGTTTGTGGGCGGCCCGGTCTGACGACCGGCTCGATTTTTTTGTAGCAGGCTAGGTTGGGCTTAGCCGTCAATCCAGGCTCGGACTGAATTTCAAACATGACGAAAAAACCGGGCTGTGTTCCTTATTTATTCAGGGAAGAAGTCATTTCTGCATGAGCTATCATGCGTATTCGGTTTCACTCTCGACTTAAAACCGGACAAAACACACTCATTATCAAAACAGGTCAAAATCACTCCTTTAAAACCATGGTGGTTTTGGATGACATAACATCTAGTCATCATTTTTCTAGAAAATAAATTCAAAAAAATCTAGAAAATTATAGGAAGCTCAAAAATATAATAAAAATATGCACAACAATAGAAAAATACATAGAATCCAAATATGCTATAAAAGCTGTAAAGTTTATGTGCATACTTATTTGCAAAAATTATTATTTTTATATAAGGTGTTTTATTTATTAAAAAGTATTCAAGAAAATTTTGTTTGTTCTCTATAAAATGGTGAAAAATATTTTAGTTTTGAGAATGATGTAGAAATTAATAAAAACATAAAGATGCTATTTTGACCGTTGAATTTGATTTTTTTAAAATGCAATTGAAAGGTCAAAATAAATTAGAATTAGAATTTGAAAATATAAATTGAAAGGCAAAGTTAGCATCCCTCTATTTCATGGGTTTCTCTCATTTTTCCTACAAGCCAAATTAAGTTTTCTTAAATACTTGATTTATTTATTCAATGAAATACATTATGTACTATTTTTACGTATAAGTATATACATAGAAAAGTATTTTCAATGAATATTTGGATTCTACCTATTTTGTATTTTTGGTATTTTTATTTTATTTTTTGAGCTTCCTATGATTTTCTAGAAATTTTTGAATTTATTTTCTAGAAAAATGTTGATTAGGATGTTATGTCATCCAAAACCACCATGGTTTTAAAGTGAGGGGTATTTTGTACCGGTTTTGATAGTTGAGGGGTGTTTTGTCCGACGTCAAGTTGAGGAGAAACCGAACTCAAGGCGATAGTTGAGGGTAAAATGGACTTCTTCCTTTATTCAGGCTAGGGAAGGATAAATTGCAGTAGACATATTTGGGCCGTGTTTCAGGCTTTTGGACTGGGCTCAGGTCCAAGTCAAAAAATATTTGGGTCAATCCAGGCTCGGGCCTAGCGCCTGAGCCCCAGGCTGCTTCAAGTCTGGCTTGACCTATGATCAGAAATTTTTTGCCACCTGCCACCCGACGCTCGTCTCTTCCTTTATCTGAGCATGAGCATACCGAGATCATCGGGATGGAGCCCGTCACCGTTCCATATTTGTCTCCATTTTGAGGACTCGTGGGGAAAGATCCTCACTGGGGGCAGCTCGCCAGGGCGAGATGGCAACACTTGGGCGGCGGTCGCAAGGAAAGGAAGCAGGCCGCCATGAATGAGCTTGCTCGTTGTCGTGGTCGCCGCCTAGGGAGGCGTCGGCTTGCCGGTGCCGCTCAGTAATGAGTGTCTCTGCGTTTGATCACCCAGAAGAGAAGCACCCGCTCACCAAGGCATCGCTCGATCACACATCCGGCTGCAGGCATCCTACACTTCTACACCATCGTGGTCTACTCAAATCCTACCTCACATCCCCTCCCAATCAATCTGATTTGGTTTCTTGTTCGTTATCAAGTAGGCATATATTTATCCGGTTTGAGGCTTCTTTGCAACAAATGATCCCTTTTTGTTTTGATTTCTCCACAAATATGTTTCATTGCTCCACGAACATGTCGATGCATTATGCAGTGGCAACGTTTTATTAGCAAGATGAATGCGCAGGGATGGAGCTTTCTCTAACAAAGCCCTTCGGTCCGATCTGGTTCTGCGTATGCATTGACTTATGCCAATGCCAAATTGCCAATGGTGCGAGCATATCATTAACGAAGCGAAGAGATTCGCCAACGTCATGGAAAAAATCATCGTAACCCAAGTTCGAACGTTTGAGCGGATTGGTCAGAGTGATGTTGTCAACTGCACAGCACAGTTATCTCTTCAGTTTTTTGAGGAAATTAACTGTTCAGCTCAATCACGGCTGCAGAACCAAGGCCCGACTATTGTAGGCCCAAAATAAGATAGTACTATCCGGCGGACGGCTGCGATCTTTAGATCCTCCAAAATCGCGGATCAGGACTTGGCCTTGCTTGTTTCAGATTAAGGTAGAGTTGCGTTTTACTGTAGCAAATTTGTAACCCTTTTAAAATACGTTTTAACGAGTTCAAAAAATTAGAAAAAAAATATTTTACAAACTTTAAGAAGTACTACTTAAAATCCCACAAAAATAACTACAAAACATTATATTATTTGGCTTATACAAAAATAATAAATTTTCATTTAATTTAATTTAATCTGAAACAAACAAGGCAAAGACTCAGGAGTCAGGACTCAGGAGGGGAAGCTAAACGAAGCTGCTAATCACGTCGCCGACCCAGGTCCCAGCGCTGGAGAGCTATAGCTCGCGCGATCCCTCGAGCATCCAATCAGAGCTCTCCTCCGCCGCGCGCATCCGATCGAGTACTAGGTACGTGGGCTCCCCGGATCCCATCCCCCGTTGCGTCTCGATTCCGGTTCCGGCAACCGCCGCGGCGCGCTCAAGCTCGCCGCATTGCAGATCTGCTCGCCTGGGTCTCGTACTCGCGTGAGCTGCCTGACTGAGGCTAGCAGGCCACGATTTGGCGCCTCGGATCGGCTGTGTCGCGGTCGGCTGCTGAGTCAATCAGTCGGTGACGCCGGCCGGGGATGTGTTTGCCACAGCGTGATCTCTGGGAGCTTGATGATATGCTTGAAAAAAATGATGTCAAGCTCGAGTTTTATTAGCTGGTCAATCTGGTTTGGTGTCCTAAACCGTGACTTTTAGGGAGCTCGGCGCATAATGATTGTCCCCGGTGTTTCTGAAACATGTGTTGCGCTAGGAATGGCGCTAATGAAGTTATCATGATCCTTGAGTTGTGTTTTTAAACAGATTAATAGAGTGAGGTTGCGAGCCTTAAAATGCTTTAGGGATGTTAGAACAAAACTTAATTTACTTTCGTTGCTCTCCTGTTAGTTCAGCTAGTACTGGGCAATTGTTTTTTTTTTTGAACAACAGTACTGGGCAATTGTTAATATCAAACGAACATGGACATTCACAATAATGGATATTTCTCGGATAATACGTGCAAGCATAAACCAACTTTATAAACTGAGTGATAGGCTATAGCAAATATCTGTGGACGAGTAAAGTGTATTCTTTTAATAAAATAGGATGGGATCCATTTAAAATAATTTAGGTAAACAAAATATCTCTACCTCTCTACCTAATAATAATAAAGAAGAGAACAGAGTTTCCGTCCGTTTTCTTCGTCCGTCCCCCAACCCCGCCCTCCGTCGCAGGACGCGCAGACGCGCAGGGCGCCCCCGGGCATCCAGCCGCCGCCTCATCCCTAACTCGCACTCCACCTCCCTCCCCGCTCTCCTCATGCCTAGCGCCGCCTTGCCTCTCTCTCCATCGCCACCGCCACAGCCCTCTCCCTTCTGCTCTCCATCCGATCACTGCCTCCACCAGATCTAGCTTACCCGCGCCGCTGCCTCCTCTCACCCTCCCCAACCGCTTCACGCGCCCGCCTCCTCTCAAATCGGCGGCGAGCCGAGCCAGGGGCCAGGGCGCCGCCGCGATGGTGAAGTCCCGCGTGGCGGCCTCGGGCGAGCGCGGCGAGGATGTGGCCTTCTTTATCCGCATCGCCAGGGCCTTGGCATCTTCGAGAAGGTCGGCCGCCTCGCCAAGCCCCACGTCCTCGCTCTCACCAGTCAGTGCTCGTCGTCGCCTCCTCCTCTCCTCCTCCCTCCGCCGCCACGCGCCTCCCCATCAGGCGACTTTGCTCTCTCGGGCCTCGACTTGATTTGGCTCATTGTGTTGCTCATGTGGCGGTTGGTTTCACGTGTCCCCAAGTGGCTAGCTTGGAGAGGCTAGCTCGTTTAGGCACCAAACGTTTGGAGCAGAATTTGCGTAGTTCTATCCGAGCTCCGCTTATGCGACTCTTGCTCAGATTCTGAGTGCAAGGGTTGCGATTTGCGGAGCTTGGATCGAGCCAATGGCTGTGGTTGAGTTCGAATAATTGTATTTGGCTAACACATGTATTATCCTACTCAAATTAGAATTCATATTACAATCTCAGATAAGTAACAATGCGGTTTTCTTAATATAAGCTCTGTAATCCTTTCAACACTTTGGCTATCAGGTCTTTGTTCCATTACAAAATCGGTAATTGAACAACTTGTCGGTGTAATAAATACCAGGGTACAAAGAGTCCTAAGAAGGCCCCAGCTGGAGACGAGGCGAGGGCCCCACGCGCCAGGCGGGTGCGTGGGCGAGCCCCCTCTAGAGACGAGGCGAGGGCCCCACGCGCCAGGCGGGTGCGTGGGCGAGCCCCTCTCGAGAGGCAGGCGAGGCCCCACCCTCCGGAGACCAAAGCGAGGTCCCACGCGTCAGTGGGGCCAGCGGCGAGGCATTGCGAATGAGTCTTGGTGACGAAGGCTCCCCTGCTGCGAAGGACGGCGCATTTAATGAGACATCACGCGCGGATAGATAGTGAAGAAATGATTACCGCCTGGCGACCCTGCAGTCTGGCGGCACATCACTTGTGGCGCAGAAGAATTGACCGGCAGAGAGAAGGTTTGCTTGGGGAGGCCGCCGCGTCGGGAGGAGTGGCGGGGCCCCACCCGCAGACTCACCGGTGTGTTGTCTTGGTCGAGGCCACTTGCGGCACGCGAGGGCGCCAGCCACGGCATGGGCAAGCAAAGACGTTTTCGTCTCTTCATCGTGTCTTGTCGATTATCTTCGAGAGCATCAGACGCCTACCTCCTCGGCTCTCCGCCACCAAGCTTGTATAAAGGGGAGGAGAGAGAGGGAGAGAGAGAGGCAAGAGCAAACGTGCACTAGCATTCGTGCATTCGAAACACTCTGTAAACACATTCCCATTCAACCACAATCAGAAAAGAGTTAAGGCTCGGCGGGAGTAGGACTATTACCCGCGAGGGGTCCGAACTCAGGTAAATCATGAGTCGCTCCTTGTTGTGCCCGACGCTCAAATCGAATCGAGTTTGATCGAGTTGGCTAGCAGACTAAAAATCTGACCAGGGGTGTGATCCGCAGTGGTTGAGCGGAGAACACGCCGTCACAACTCGTACAACTCTTTGCAGTTATGTTGATCTGTTCTTGCAAAAAATCATTGAGGTATTCATTTTTTACAGGTCATAAACTGTCATAACTTGAACCAGTTCTCACTGAATCTTACGCAATAAAATAATAATCCTATTAATCTAATCAGTTTGATGGATAGTTTGGGCTGTATATGCTCAAATTTGTAAAACCTGCACATCTCCTCAATTCATTTATGCAATGAAGCCGTGTTTGCTCTAGAGAGTGCTAATCTCGAGTACTTAATGACTTGCTTGGAATGCTTCTCGTATTTTCAAGAATTATGCTAGATTGCTTTGTTATGATTATAGTTTATTTTGAACTCAACCTTATTTGGTTTGTTTTCTTATTCTTTCAGGGGCGTTTTGTAAGTTATTCATGATTCTTGATTCTAAAATAATAGATGCAGCCGTTGCGTCTATTGCTCGTTTTTATGCAAGCTTGGAATTGCTTGATTTAAGTGGGTAAGCACCATTTTCTATGGTTAAATTCCTATACACTGGCACGGTTATTTCCATGTAAAATCAAGAGAACTTCATTTAAATGCTATGGTAGCTAAGCTGCGTTATGGCTTGTTGGTTACACTAATAAAACTTCAATAGCTACTGTCGGGGATAAAATCACGGCCCATTGCCATGGCCCACTCCCTGACGGCCCACTCGAATACCTACCAGGCCCACTCCTGGAAGGTTCTATCGAGCCCATGTGCATCTGCCGCCGAACTTCTTGGGCGGCACGGTGCGTAACGGCCCGGATTCGTGTTTGAGTCCTACTCGAGCAAGAGTTACGACGGCTACGTAAAGACCGGGACGTTGGTTTCCGGATTGGATTGGGAGTCGTGATCCTCAAGACTAGGAGTATGCCTTATCCGCCTCGGGATATATTTGGCATATATGAGTTCGCTATGATCTCGAAGTTAGCCCGCCCGATATTCCCTCGGTAGGTCGGTTTGTTCAAGACTATATAAACAGGCCCTACGGTGTTTAGAGGATCCCCGCATTGAGTTTTACATCTTAGCATCTAGCTTAAGGCTTACGGCACTTGATCCTCGCATTATTGCTTCACTCAGACCATAACCTCGCCGAGACTTGTTCGCCTCGCCGAGCCACCTCTTGTATTCATCTCGATATATAAGAAAGGTTGGGCGTGGGGCTATTATCTCTACCGAGAGGCTGAACCAGATAAAACCCCGCTCCTGCTCGTTGTTGTTCGTGGTTGTTCGGCGTGTCTCTATCTCAATCTTAAAGAACCTTAGCGACTTGAGATCGATATCTCAACCGCCGACAACCGGCGCCGTCCGTGGGGACACGCAGACGAGCATGTCGAACTCCGTCGGCGATCTGTAGATACTTCCCGAGGGCTACGACTCGGAAGGGCGGGATGTCTCGTCCCCCGTCGATTCAGACGATCTGCTCGGTCTCGAACGCTTCGCATCCGAGGCGGATGTCTCCGCTTACATGGCGTAGATAGCCTCGGATCGCACTCTGTCGACGACAGCGACTACGGAACCGATGATCTTTACGACGGTTTAGATTTATCGATTCCAAGGCTATGTCGGTAGATTCCACCGTGGAGACACAAACGATGACACCGCCTAGCATACCTTCGCATGGCCCCGCAAAGATCAACATGGCCGATGTAGGAACCTCTCGAGGATCTGCGCGGCCGTGGCGGCCGGGCGAGGTCGGGCAGATTAACTCGCCGCATCAAGACGAGGCTGCACAGTCGCCAGCAAAGCAAGACGTCATTCGCCGCAACCTCGACGATTCCATCAATCGACCTTAGCACGGTTTCGCGACCGATTAGCGGCGGCGTCGCGACCCACCTCGCGTCTTGCGGCGCTAAGTCTCCCGGCGAAGCTTCCCCGCCGGGTCAATTCCCGCGGACCGGACTCGATCAGGGCGAGCGCGGATGGTTCAGAGATCCCGGACCCATAGATCAAAGTCGGAACGGCTCGGCTATAGCAACGGTCCTTAGATCCACCAATCGTTGATCTCGCCCGCATAGGCGTCTTTGCTGCGACTAACCTAGAGCGACCGGTCGAGGGTCTAAAGTCTCTAGGAGAAGTCAACAACTCCTCCAGTAAAAGCAGCCAAATAAGCTGCCGGAATGATTCGGACAGCTCGATCGATCGCGTGACCCCGCCACCATCGAAGGATCATCGCCCATGAGCAGGCTACCGTGGTCGCCGTCGCCGCCAAGTCCTCGTAGTCATCGCGACCACGAGGGCAAGCGCTGCCGCGATGATCACGGACGGTCCCCTCGTGAGGCGCTGCGTCGCCGCCACCACGAGGAAGGAGCGTGGTGGATTATCCCGAGAGAGTTTCTCCAGCCGAGTCCTCCTGTTCAGCAGAGTTCCTCCGCGCCGCAGACCAACGTCTTCTCAAGACTAGGTTCTCACGGGAAGGTGGCCGGTCATATGTTCTGTCTTTGCAGGCTTTCTCCGACGAGCTTGGGCTGTCCGGTGGCCCTCAAAATTCAAGCCCGGTCACATGGAGAGATACAATGGGACTCGTAACCCGAGGAATTCCTTTCCATCTCGCTTCGGCCATCATGGCGGCCGGGGTGACGAGCTCGTTATGGCTAATTACCTCCGACCGTCCTTGAGGGTGCCGCTCGGACGTGGTCGTTCAATCGAGCAAGAGGTTCCATCACTCATGGAACCAGCTTTGTGACGCTTCGATTGCTAATTTCCGGAGTCAGCATTACGTGCGTCTCGGGCAAGGAGGACGATCCGCACGGATGATCCAGATGAACGGGAGACCCTCCGCAATTTAAGTGAAGCGTTTCATTAAGATCCGCAACACGATCCCAAATATCTCGGATGAGTCTGTTGTCCGCGCCTTCAAAACGGAGTCCGCGACGAGCGGCTCACCCAGATCTCGAGATCAATGAGACTGGACCGCTAACGACTGTTCAAGGCGGTGATCATACGCCAACGCGGCAGAGCGCGTTGATAAAAAGGCGTTCGACAAAGGCGAGCTGCCCGCCCAGCCTGGTGTGGATGAGAAGAAGAAGAGCAGCAGCAACGTTCCTGGTGACAAAAAATCCCAGAAGAAGAAGAACAAAGGTGATGCGAACAATACCGTTGCAGGTATGGATCGCGCACCTCCTCCCAAGGACGGGCAGAAGAAGCCCAACAATAATTACAAGGGCAAAAAGCCTGCTCAGGGAGGCGGACAAGGCAAGAAAGGTCCGAGCGACCGATTTTGCAAGTTCCACCAGC
This sequence comes from Raddia guianensis, assembly GCA_036346415.1. Taxonomy (NCBI): domain Eukaryota; kingdom Viridiplantae; phylum Streptophyta; class Magnoliopsida; order Poales; family Poaceae; genus Raddia; species Raddia guianensis. The sequence continues at coordinate 53,578,146 of CM070534.1, forward strand.
ACTACGGGCATGATATACGCCATCAGAGAACTTGGGCCGCAAAGCTCAAGATTTCTACAACGGCAAGGGCCCAATGCCCACCCCGCCTCGAACAAGGTGATGCTGGCAAGGCTAAGCGCCAAACCGACGATGGTGATCGGAAGATGATGATGAATATCAAGAGCCCGTGAACCATATCGCCGTCATTTTCGGCGGCTCCTCGGCTTACACCTCTCTGCGCAGCCTCAAGGAAGCCGCTCGGGAGGTCCATTAACGTCGAAAAGGCAAAACCTCGGCTGAATCGATAAAGTGGATGAGGTCCCCATCTCCTTCTCTCGGAGGATTGCCCCACTGGATGACCAAGCCTCGGCGCCCCATCGGTGGTCGCCTCACCATCGACAACGCGAGAGTTGGCCGTGTCTTAGTAGACGGCGGAGCGCTTTGGACTTGCTTTCGCTAAAGTCTTGGGCGAGATGCGATTCCTCGTTCTAAGTCAAGGAAGTCGCAATGCCCTTCTACGGAATTGTTCCGGAGAAGTCATCAAACCGCTAGGCAGTTGTCCCGCCTCGTCACCTTCGCAACCCAAGCAACTTCCGGACGAGTTGATCACTTTTGACGTGGTCGACTTCCGTCGGCGCAGACAACGCAATCTTGGGCGAGCCATCTCTCGGCAAGTTTATGGTCAGATCCCACCACGCTTATCATTGCGTGAAGATACCGGGTCCTAACGGCGTGATCACGGTCAAGGGCAACTACAAAGCCGACCGGAGTCGACGAGCGATCCTTGCCTGTCGACCAGCTTCCGCCGCGTGGTCTCAAGTTCCGCAGACTAAGTCTGCGCGCCTAGGGTCTCCCTTCACCGGGGAGAAACCAAGGAAGTTCATTGCCGCTTGACGATACTTCCAAGATAGCCACTTGGGGGCGATCTGGACCCCAAATAGGAAAGCGAAGCTTATTGCCTTCCTCCGAGCTAATGCGTATGTATTCGCTGGGAGCCATCCGACATGCCCGAGTCCCAAGGAGGTAATCGAGCACAAATTGGTCGTCCGTGGACAAGAAGCTGTTCGCCGGAAGCTTCGCCGCTGAATTCAAACAGGGATCATCAAAGATCGACAGCAACCGCTTTCATTGGTTCATCCGCGAGGTTGATCACACCGAGTGGTTAGCCAACCTGTCATTGTAAAGAAGAAAGGCGGCAAGTGGAGGATGTGTCGATCACACAGATCTGAACGCCGCTTGTCCTAAGGACAATTTCATTGCCAGATTGACCACCGGTCGATGCGATCATGGACGCCCAAACTTCGAAGTTTTTAGATGCTTACTCGGTTACCACCAAATAAGTATCTCCCAGGATGAAGAGAAGATCCTTCATCACCCCTTTTCGCACTTTCGCTATACGACCATGTCTTTCGGTTCTGCGAATGTCTTTGGTGCCATGCCCAAATACTTAATGGAGAAGACCTTCCCGAGCAAATGTGAAAAAACTCGGAGGTCTATGTCGACGACATAGTCGTAAAGAGCAAGAATGCTCCAGATCATGTAAAAGACCGGCAGAGACTTTTGTAATCTCACCAGCATCGAATAAAATTAAATCCAGAGAAGTGTACCTTTGGTGTTCGATCCGAATGTTGCTCGGATATGTCATTGGCTCGCAAGGTATTTACGCCAACCCCGAAAAAATCGAGGCCATTGAAAATATGCGAGCTCCAACTACCATAAAGGAAGTACAAAGCCTCATCGACGGATGGTCGCTCTAAGCGTGTTTATTTCCGTCAAGGCGAACGCTGGCTGCCCTTCTTAAGGCCTGCGCAAGCACAATGGTTTCGAGTGGGCGGAAGAAGTCGATAGATCCTTCCAGATCTGAGCGATACTGTCCAATCCTCCGTCTTGACTACCCCCGCGGCATGGCGGCGGCTCCCATCAGACCTAGGTTGCACGCCACAAGCGGTGAGCGCAGATCTTGACGGTCGAAAGGGAAGGCCTACAATGACCAATCTATTACGTGAGCGAGGTACTTCACGGATCAAAGGAGCGCACCACGAGGTCCGAAGCTACTCTCGCCTTGCTCATGTCCTCCGGAAGCTTCGCCACTACTTCCAAGCGCATCAAATCGGGTCCCACCACGCTCCTCCGGGAGAAATCTTACTAACAAGGAATCTAGCGGACGATAGCCAAGTGGGCAATGGAACTAGCGAGTTTGATCTGTTATTTGTCGCCTGAATCGCTATCAAGTCACGTGTCCTAGCCGACTTTGTCGCCGAATGGACTTGCCCGCCCAAATCCCAGTGGAGCTCCCGAGCAACCCGATGAACCCCTTGGACCATGTTTTTCGATGGCTCGCAAGACCGAAACTTCGGGGCTGGTTTTGTTCTCATCTCCCCAAGGAGAGCGGCTCGAGATTCTATCCAACTACACTTTGCGGCGACTAACAACGCCGCAGAGTACGAGGCCCTCCTCACGGGACTAAGAGTGTGCAAATCGCTTGGTGTCCAACGGCTAACTGTGAAGGAGATTCACAACGGTCATCAATCGAGTTAACAAGGAGTATCGGTCTTTGCGATAACTCAATGGCGCGATACCGTTGAAGTGAGGAAGTTGGGCGGCATTTTCGATTTTTGGTGCTCTTCGTGCCGGTGAAGGACAACTTCGGCCGACCAGCTATCCAAGTATGGATCCTCACGCGAACTCGCTTCCGGCAGAGGTGCTCGCCGAGCACCTTCACAAGCCCTCAATCACGTCTCGGACGAGGCAACAGAGACAGTGGTCTTGTCTCCGTCATCGAAAGTGCCGGATCGACAACGCCATTTGTCCGGTACCTTGCGATGGGACCTCGCCCGACGACGAAGCCGAAGCGTTCCCGCCATAAGGCGTCTTGCTCCATACAAGCTTGTGGACGGCATCCTTTACCGCCAAGGTGCTCGGGAGTTCTCTCCAAGTGCATCTCGCAATGCGAGGGTGTGTTCCTTCTTAGGGACATACACGAGGGTGCTCAGGCAACCACGCCTCCTCGTAACTCGGTCGGCAAAGCGTTTCGCATGGGCTATTATTGGCCCATCATTACAAGATGCCCGGACATCGTGACTAAGTGCAAGGCTTGCCAATTTCACGCCTGAAGGCACACAAGCCCGCCAAGAGCTCCAAACAATCCCCATCTTGGCCTTTCTCCACATGGGGCTGGATCTCGCTTTACGCCCATTCCTCGGGGTACAAGGGCTATACACACCGCTTGTTGCCATAGACACTTTTACAAAGTGGATTGAGGCAGAGCCTGTGTCGTCTCTTCACGCCAAAACGGCTGTTCGTTTTTTCAAAAGCAACGTGGTCACGCGCTTCGGGATTCCACATAAGCTGATCACGGATAACGGTACCCGGCCCGGCGAGCTATTCGAGAATATCGCGAGCACCGGGTACCAAGGTCTGTTCGCCTCGTGGCGATCCACGAGCAATGGAGCAATGAGCGAGCTAACGGACAGATAGTCCAGGTATCAAACGGCGGTATTTGCCGCTCTCGGCGAGCACAACAAGGCTCGGGTTGACGGTTCCTTCCGTCCTCCGGGCGATTCGCTTTCTACGGCCACCGGCGACCGGGAAACTCCTTTCCAACCGGTCTATGGTGCGAAGCCATCCGCCTCCGAAATCGTACTCGGTTCGCCTCAAGACGAGCTCGGTCAACCTAGTTGACGACGAGCAAGAGCGCCTCGATCTCGATCTCCTCGAAGGCACACGCGACCGGGCACAAGTCGAATGGCGCTACCAAAGAAGATCTTCGCCGCACGCCGCCAAGTCGATTCGACCTAGGGCTTTGAAGGCGGGCGACCTCGCTCTGCAGTGTCCAGAACTTGTCCAATGCCAACAAGTTAACTCCTCGTTGGGAGGGCCCGTTCTGGTCGTTTCTTCCGCCGCCGGGCTGTTCGCTGGCTATGGAGGACGGGAGAGAGTTGACCAAAGACTTGGAACATCGACCCGGCCGTAAGTTCTTTGTGTAGGTCTTTTCTGTGTTTGCTTAGCTTTGCGCTTTTTGTAAACTTCGCGCCTTAGTTCGTCCAAGTCTCTCGGGCACCATGTAAAGTTCAATCCAATTCTTCAGTGAATCCTCGCGCCTCTGTGCCCTTTTTTCACCGCTTGTCTTCTCGCACTACTTTCTCTCTGTAACACTTAACGGCCGCCTTGTCTTGCGAACTCTTGGCTCCGCAATCTTAAGGATTGTTCCCTACCCGTGATCTGGTTTCGACAAGTTCCTAAACTCGTGGTTGCGTAACACGGCCTTTCCACCTTGCGGCTAAGTCTGCTCTCGTAAGCCCTCCGCGGCAGAGGCACTTACTGCTCGGCGCGACCACTTGGTAAAGCCTGCTCTCGTAAGCCCTCCGCGGCAGAGGCACTTTCCTTGTTCGGTTACTCTCGGAACTGCCTAACTTACGTCAACGAGCAGACTACGGACCGAATCGAGCAAGGTACGGGTGTCGCTCTTTCTCTCTACGCACGTGCTCGAGTTCGCAAGCTTAGGTTCTCGAGCATCGTCTGCATCGGGCTAGGGTGTCGCTTTTCTCTTGTGCACTGCTCGGGTTCATAAACTCGAGTTTTCGAGCGCTTGCACAACGGGCCGGAGTTAGGCTAAGCGCCACCGGTTTTCTTAAACTCCCTAGCGCTGTTCGCTTTTCTCTTAGTTCTGCTCGTTTTGTCTTTTTTGTCGCTCTCTTTGCAGGGAAAAGGGTAAGCTTTATTAACAAAATTTGCGGTACAAAAGTCCATCCCGATTACAATTTCCTACGGCTACCTAGAAGCGAGTTGCTCCTTGAGCTCCTCGATCACTTCCTTAAGGCGCGGGACTTCCCCTTGGGCTTTGAACCCTTCTCGGCCTCACTCGGAGACGATCGGCTTCCTCCTTGCTGCTCTTGGCCTGCTCCGCGCCAGACGGAGAGCCTCGACTTCTTCGGTCTTGGCCTTGGTGGTCGGCCAGAGCCTCGCTACTAACTCTGTTGCTTTCGGCGGTCTTGAGCTGCTCGCCCAGCTCCTTGACCGTCCTCTCCGCGGTGATCGCCCTCACCGTCATCCCGCGCATCTCCTCGATCTCTTCCTGTGAAGCCCACAGGGTTGAGATCTTAGCCTGGAGTCCCGCGGATGTCTGCTCCTCCTCAGCGAGCTGGGCCTTTAGCTTCTTGGCTTCTTCCGCGAGCTGGTTCCGCCATTGGGACGCGTCGGCGAGCTGCTCTTCAAGCCACTTCGTGCGGCCCGGCATCTCCTCCGCGGTACTTCGCCTTCACGGCTTCTGCTGCTGCTCCTCGGCTTCCTTTAGGAGAGCCTCAGAGGAATGCCTCTCCTTGGTCGACTTTGGCTTTGAGCTTCTTCGCTTTCACCTTGGGCTCGGCTTTGGGCCAGCAGAGTGCTCTGCCGGATCCCCGTCTCAAGATGCTCCGGAGGACGCCAAAGACGGGCGTCTGCTCGATGGTAACCCCATCCTCGAGTTCCGCCATGGTGTCCTCAAGACCGAGAGGAAGAACAGTTAATTACGCTATGCGATGACGTGGCTAAAATGAATAAGCTTCGCCTTGGTGTTTACCTTGCCAAGTCGGCGCTTGATCCGCGACGCAGCGGTCCTCGAGGCCATCGTCCACGAAGCCCCGCCGTCGGGATGAGGCGGCGCGCTTCTTGCCGCCGCCGCTTTGTTCGCTCCTTCTTCTTGCGGAGCGATCCGCCGAGCTGGAGCGACGGCGAAGCGCTTTCGTCTCTGCGCTCCTTCTCCTCTTCCTTTTCCTCTTCCGCCCAACGTCTTGGGCGAGGCGGAGCCGCTCCGCTTCGGGCGGCGCCGTTGTTTCCACGGCGGGGCGACACGCCGGCTTTGCTCGGGGCTTCTTCTTGTTCCGGGCAGTGGGTCTCACCTTGCTCGGCGGAGAATCCTGCCGCTTCAGGTGAGCTGCCTGCGTCGAAGTGCTCGGCAAGACGGCCGCTCGGTCTCGCCTGGCGCCTCCGAGCCATCGCCTTGGCTCAAGTCCGTGGCGCCATCCGCCGTTACTTTTGCCTCCACCGCTTCACCGCGTCTTTGAGCGTCGATCTGCTCGGCTGGAGCCGGCGGCAAGAAGCTCCACGCCGCCGGCTTGTCCTTGAGGCTTGCCACCATCGCTTTGCGGACGCGCCGCGGCAGATGCTCGGCAGCGAGACCGCCAACCGCCTCCTCGGCGTCGTCTGTGGCGGTCTCTTCTTGGACAACTGATGAACGAGAGTTGATCGTTAAGTCTAATGCGGTCGAGGGTGGAAGGATCAAAAGATCGATTTCTACATACCGCCGTGGAGGGCTTAATCTCGATCTTCTTCGCGAAACTTTCCGCCTCTTCCTGGGGCTCCTTGGCGGGTTCTCCGCTTTGGCCCTTGGCGTTCATATGCGATGAGCTCAGCTCTCTAGTGAGTGAGCACTCCTCTCAGCATAACGCAAGGAGTTTCTCCTTGCGCGCAACCTCCTCCTCGAGTCTCCTTTGTTCGGCGACTGTTGTAGTCGCGCCATATGGCCGGGTGAGCTTGGCGTAATGCCTAAGCCAGAGGGCCATGGTCTTTACTCTTCGTCGCTCTGCTCGGCGGCGAGGGAGGGGCTTGGTCTCTTCTCATTGGGCTGACCACTACCGCTTGGTTCGCCTGGCGCCCGTCGCCTTGTGGTTTCTGGGCGGTGGCGGCCGCCATGGCGCTGGCGAGCTCAGCGTCGGCTCGGCCGCCACCTTGGGCTTTGTGGCCGCCTTGGCCTTGCCCTTCTTCGGCTTCTCCTTCTCGACCAGAGAGATCCTCGACGATCCTCCGAGGATCACCGGTCCTCCCACGATTTTGAGAAGCGAACGCCAAACATTAAAACCAACAGTGTAAATCTAGCAACACGGCTGGGTATAAGTGATTTACCTCGTGCATGCGGATGAGCACATTCCTCGGACAAGTGTAGGCAACCTCGCGGTGACCTCGCTGTCCTTCTTCGCCGCCTTCAAGATGGCGTCAACCCGCCGGTCACCCATGCGTCGGTCGGCATCTCCGCCCGGCAGATGGGATCGTTAAATTCTGTCGGAGAAAATGATCAATGAAGAGGTTGAGTCTTAAAGGCACTTACCTGCTCTCCCTTGTGATGTCTTCCCATCCCTCTATCTTGTAGAAGGATAGGACCTTCTCCGCAAGGCGGACTCATTATTTGTGAAGTCCCGGATGATCTCCTCGCCGTGAGCCCAAGGCTCACGAGAGGCGATCTTCCTTGTCGCGTACCAGCCTCGGCACTCATCTCCGCCGAGGCATTGGCGTTCCTTCACGGCGCCTTTCCGGTGAAGATGAGCCTCTCGTCGCCACTCCGCTTGTCAGAGAACCACCTCACCCACCATGCGCCCATTGAGTCGAAAGCAGGCGGCGAGGGTACGGCGCGTCGTCGGCAAATGGCTTGAGCTTGAGGTAGTAGCACCCAGCCCGAAGCGGCGAGCTGCTCCTCGTTCAGATAATAGTGGAGGAACATTTCACCGGTGGATCGATTCTCAGATAGCCTTCGCACAAAAGCGAAGACGCCATCCGGAGGATGCTTATCGGATTGACGCTCGCCACCTCCAATCCGCTAATGTTTAAGAAGGCCTCAACGGTCGCTTTGGAGATCGCAACCCAACAGAGCGAATCGCTCGGTTAACGAACTCCCTCCAAATGCTCGAGTATCCTCCTCTCCGGCAACCTCCACCACTGGCGTCGATGTGGCCCTCCTCCTCCCAGTCCTAAGGTCCTCCTCGGTCGAGCTAGTGCCGTGAACTTGGCCATAGCGGTTCCCGAGATTGGACGAAAGGGTTGGTGGTGGAGTTCGGTGCTTGATGTTTGAGCGCTGTTGGATCTAAGGCTTAGAGAGGAAGGGCGTGAGAACAGTGGTGGCAGCAGCGGCTTGGGTGCTTTATAGTCCCGTATAAGCGGCTACGCAACGGTTCGATCCCAAAATGGCTAGTTTTTACTTTGCAACGGCTAGGTAAAACGGTCACTTTGTTTTCATTCTTGCAATGACAGAAGTTACTGGTTGGAATCCGCCAACGGCTATTTTTTCCAAAGTTCGCGACCGGCTACGAGTGCTCGCTTTCGGACAGATGTCGTTCCTGCTCGACACGACGGAATTGCTCAAGATCGATCGGGTTTATTCGGTCCGGACAAGTCCTGTTCGGTTGAACCATAACTGTTCGGCCGCTTGTTACACGCCTTTGTAGCAGGAAAAATACCCTCTTCGTGACTTGAGTCTCAAGAGGATGACCCCACTCTAGTGAGTCCTTCCACTTGAGTCTCGGGGCTAGCCGTCGGGGATAAAATCACGGCCCATTGCCATGGCCCACTCCCGACGGCCCACTCGAATGCACCCTACCAGGCCCGGCTCCTGGAAGGTTCTATCAGCCCATGTGCATCCCGCCGAACAGCTTCTTGGTCGGCACGGTGCGTGAACGGCCCGGATTCGTGTTTGAGTCCTACTCGAGCAAGAGTTCTGCACGGCTACGTAAAGACCCGGACGTTGGTTTCCCGGATTGGATTGGGAGTCGTGATCCTCAAGACTAGGAGTATGCCTTATCTGCCTCGGGATATATTTGGCATATATGAGTTCGCTATGATCTCGGTTAGCCCGCCCGATATTCCCTCGGTAGGTCGGTTTGCTCCGCACTATATAAACAGGGCCCCTACGGTGTTTAGAGGGATCCCTGGCATTGAGTTTTACATCTTAGCATCTAGCTTAAGGCTTCTGGCACTTGATCCTCGCATTATTGCTTCCTGTAGACCATAACCTCGCCGAGACTTGTTCGTCTCGCCGAGCCACCTCTTGTATTCATCTCTGATATATAAGAAAGGCTGGACGTAGGGCTATTATCTCTACCGAGAGGCCTGAACCAGGATAAAAACCCTGTCTCCCTGTTCGTTGTTGTTCGTGGTTGTTCGGCGTGTCTCCTATCTCAATCTTAAAGAACCTTAGCGACTTGAGATCGATATCTCAACCGTCGATAGCTACTAATTTGCTTATAGGACTGAATTTTCTTCATAGTCTTGTGCTTGCTTTTTTCAGACAACAAATATGTTGGCCACCGTGGTACCACTGAAAATTTATATGCTTGGAAATTTTGGTATATAATTGCATTTCCTTGCTGCATTATATGATGCTAATGTTTTTTATTTGCATTTTTTTAGACTGGTCTTCAGGTCCGAATGGCTAGATAATTAAGTTTCTCAAGCATTTATCTACATAGTGGAAAACACACAACAACCAAGCGGTAACAACTCTAAAATGTTGTCTTCCCACACTCAAGTACACTGGCTCCATTGATATTTGCTTCAACATCCAGGCTGACAAATATTAGTGTTGTGTTATTGATCGATCATCGCTTCTCTCCTACATCGCCACCGGTTTCCCGATTTCGCCAAGGCTCGAGACTCGAGTCGACCTTACTCTATTCTGCGTGAGGTTCATGATATGTCCTCGACGGCCCTATTCTGTGTATATATCACTAAGGTCAAATTCACAATTTTGTTTTTCATTTCTGTTGCAGAGAACTATTGTACCTGAAGAGCCTTTCAAATTTACTTATCTTCGGAATTTGAGGTTGGATTTAGTTCTCTCTGACTATGAAATCAGAATGAATGATGTCCTTGATTATGCTCATCTCTTGAAGATTGCTCCTTTCATGGAGACATTGGAGTTGCTAAGTTTATTTCATTGTGTCTTTCGAATACACATTTCGGATATGACAATTTTGGTTGTGGAAAAAATACCAATGACAAAAAAAATTTAAAAGGACGGTGATTCATTTATGTTGCCTGTTGAGCAGTTGGTAATGCTAGGAGTGCGTAGTGACATGCAGTAGTTTATTTGATTTTTTGTTGAATTGAATGTATGATTCTGTCTTTCATGAATAGCATATCTAAGAACCCGTTCTTTTCGGTTTATCACCGTTAGTTTAATAATCAGAAGCGTGGGCCAAGAACAATCGACAAAAATGCAAAGATTGAATTCCTTCCCCGTCCCCCACCATCGCCCTTCCTCCGTCATCCCCACACTCGTGCCTCCACATCCCCAAACCCTCCTAAAACATTGGTCGATTGAAGTTAAGTCATTATAGTATTCACAAAGGAAGAACTTCCAACAATAAAAGTTTAATTATTTAGCGCCCCATTTGGAACACGGAATTTCCCATGAAACTATTTCCTATAAGATTCTTGTGAAATTCTGCCTCAAAGGGCCCTTGGTGCCTTTGCCTTTGAGGGTGCACTATGTCTATGGGGCCATGGCTATCCATTTCACGATAATACTACCTTGAGGCGTGTCTTGACTCCATTTTTTTAATGCATGTATTGGTATTTTCCATTAGATGTGGAAGAATTGCCGCATCGATCGTATTGCAAAGAGGACGACGAGCTAAGGATTGGTCTTCCACACCAAAGACGCCCATCTCAAATCTGTTCAGACGGTGGCTTTTCCGGTCACAAAGCCCAGTGGAGCTAGCACTTCAAATCCTTCGCAGCTCCATCGTGCTTGAGAAGATGGTGATCACCCCAAAGGTAGAAATAAGATTATGGGGTCATTACTATAAGGAGCGGCAATACGTGGATGGCCATAGAGTCGCCATCGAATTTGTTTGCAAAGCGCACCATCGCAATGTTGTTAATGTGGTAAGGTGCCGTGATCGCCGTCTTCTTGGGAGCTGGCGAGAGACGCCATGGAAGCTAGGGATGGATATCGAGCCAAATGACACTTTTTTTGAGCTTTTTAAAAACTAATCGCAGATTGATTTTTGAATGACCTGGTGTGCGAAGTTTTTTTATCTCCCGTTGCAATGCACGGGCATTTTTGCTAGTAGATACTAATATCAAAATGGTGTCATAATATGTAAAGTTACAGCCATAATATCGAACGAATATGGACATCCAGACGAATGGATATTTCTAAGATAACACGTGAAAGCATAAACCAACTTTATAACTTGAGTGATAGGCTATGGCAAATATTTGTGGACGACTAAATCTGTTTTCTTTTAAGAAAATAGGATGGGATCCATTTAAATTATTTTTAGGTAAGCAAAATATAGATGCTAATGTCAAAATGGTGTCATAATATATTACGTTGCAACCATAATATCACATATACTACTATACAAAAACAACAAAGAACATATTAAAATGTTTACAACAACACAAGATAATGTAGGTGCTTAAGTGGGCTTGGAGCCTAATGGGCCAATGACCACTCACTTACTATATGGGTTCAGCTGAAAGACTGATATGAATATTATCTTAACATTATCCGGATATTATCCAAGATATCTAAATCCGAATCAAAGACCCTTAAACCGTATTCAAAAAAAATTTTGGCATCCAAACAAATATCCGAATCACTTTTGAGATACTTCAGTCGATCGAAAATTAATTGTACTATTTTCGGCCCTCATTGATTCGTGGTTATGGCTTGGTCTTGGTTGTAGTTAAAAAAGTTGAGTGTTTTTAAAAAGAGAATATGGAAGGTTAAAAGATTTATTTAAAAATATTTTTAAGATTTTAAAAAATTATACCAAACCTAAAAAATATTGCAGAATATAAAAATGAATGATTTATGAAAATAATAGATTTTACAAACCCAACCTAGAATAGGTTCCTCTTTTGCTCTTCATAAATAGAAATCATATAAATTCCTCTAGTTTACCTAGAGCTGACCAACTGCCAAATCGAGTTGGCAGGTTTGGAGTCTCTGTTGGTTCTACATTATATCTAATCTGGCCAATCTGTCATGGTCTCTTACCAGTCCGGTTTGCCTTGTGAATCAACTTAACCCAAGTTTGGCCGGTTTTTTGTTTGCAGGTTTTATTTTATTTAAATATATATAAATTAAGAAAAACCATTATATATTTCATGAATATATATTATAAATTAAATAAATATATTATTTATGATAAAAATATATAAAAACATATATTTAATTAAATTAATATATTACAGTAGCGAACCAAACCGGGCCGACCCGACAAACCGATGTACGGTCCAAGTTCAATTCGGAGAAAAAAACAGGAGAGAGAGAAAACCGCAAGAATAAAACAGGAGAGAGAGAAAACCCCGACCCCTCTTCTCTTTACCCCTCCCCCTGCGGCGGCGCGACGGTAGGGGGATTCTGTCGAGCACATGGCCGCCGCCGCCGGTGCCGTATGCCGCTCGAAGCGCAAGCTCCTACCCTACCTTCACCGCCTTCTCCACTCCACCTCTGCCCCATCGTCCAATCGCTTCCTCCGCCACGCCTCGCCGGTGCCCCGCGCCGCCGACCACTCCCCCTTTCTCCGTTTCCCCGCCGCGCGTGTTTCTACGCTCCCCACCGGCCTCCGCGTAGTCACCCAAGCCTACCCGGTCGCCACCGGCATGGCTTCCGTCGGCGTCTGGGTCGACGCGGGCAGCCGCTTCGAGCTGCCCGGCACCAACGGAACCGCGCACTTCCTCGAGCACATGGCCTTCAAGGGCACCGGGCGCCGGCCCACGGCGCACGCACTTGAGTTGGAGATTGAGAACATGGGCGCGCGTCTCAATGCCTACACCTCCCGCGAGCAGACCACCTTCTTCGCCGACGTGCAAGCCTGCGACGTGTCCACTGCGCTCGATGTCCTCGGCGACATCCTTCAATACCCGCGCTTCCCCAAGCATGCCTTAGAGCGTGAGCGCGGCGTCATCCTCCGAGAGATGGAAGAGGTGAACTGTCGCTTCCATTTTTTTTGGCATTGCTCCTTTTCTTGCACCGCACTACTATTCCTTAATTTACTAGGCTAAAGGTGTAATCTTTGATTATGTTTGTGCTTGCTTGATGTTCTCGCTGCATTGGTAATTTGGCAATTATCCTCAGAGTAAAGGTGAAAATTTTAGGTGCTTGTTTGTTTTGTGAAAATAAAAGTGGAAGCCTCCCTTTATTTAGAAAAATGTTCTTAACGCATAATAATAATTATTTTTGCAGCAAAGGTGGGACTTTGGTGTGTTAGATTTGGGTCGTTCATAAATTCAGCTTTGCCATTTGTATGTAGTGTAATACTGAGGTTGCTCCTCCTATCTTTCAGTGTGAATTTACATTATTCATGTGGGAAGCTGCTGGATTTTAACACTTTTTGAAACATTGGCAATTTGGATTATTACTTCTGTAATGGTTGGTGTTGATTGAATCATTTCAGGGTAGAACCTTGGAGACTTTTTAGTGGTGCCATGTTGGTTATCCTAGGTGCTAGGCGGGAGGGGAAGGGCCACCTAGCGCCTAAACAGCTAAACAAATTTGTGTCTAAATTTATGTTTTGACTAGTTTGACTTATGTATTAATATTTTATAATGTAGATTTGCATTTATATGATATAGTTGACATTTCATATGATAATTCTTACTTTTTTATATAGAAAATCTTTCCAATATAATCATTTCATAAATTATTAAAGTCACTTAAGTCCACCTAATTGCCGCCTAGCGCCTAGGGCAACGCTGTGGTGCACACAATATGTTAGGTGTGATTTAACACAGATATGGTTAAATAATTGCATAGGATTAAATCTTGTGTTATGGCGTCCTGTATATAGTTGGAACACAATAATATAGTATCTTGTCGGTTTACCTTTTAGCATTTGTTCTTCCATGAATAGTGATAACTCCTGGATGTCTGCTCTGGTTAGGAGTTAGGACAGCTTTTGCTCCACTAGGCGTGGATGTTTGATATTTATTTATGTGTGTTTTTTGGGAAGACAGGTGCAAGGAATGATGGAGGAGGTGATATTTGATCACTTGCATGCTGCAGCTTTCCAAGGGCATCCTCTGGGGGATACAATATTAGGTCCTAAAGAGAACATTGAATCGATTTCTAAGAAAGATTTGGAGCAGTATATTTCAACTCATTATACTTGCTCCAGAGTGGTATTACACCCAACAATTCTGAAAAATTGTACCCATCAGTTAACATAACTTGTGATAAAATGTTGCTATTTCTGCTGGTTGGTTTAGGTCGTATCTGCTGCAGGGGCTGTCAATCACAATGAAATCGTTGATAAAACAAGAGAATTGTTTACAGAATTCTCTTCTGATCCAACTACAGCAGATCAGCTTGTTGAGGCAAACCCGGCTATTTTTACTGGTTCAGAGGTCTGGTTCAGTTTCTTGTGATGTTATTGTATTAGTTTTCAAGGTTTTTGAATTGATTTTTTTTGTTCTTTTTATATCATTAGGTTCGTGTGGAGAACGTGGATATGTCTGCAGCACACCTTGCAATTGCTTTCAAGGGGGCATCATGGACTGATCCTAGCTCAATTCCTCTTATGGTGATACAGAGCATATTAGGATCTTGGCACAGAAGTACTGGGGTTGGGAACCACTCGGGGTGAGATTGGATTTTCACTAATAAGATTTTTTTTGCTTCATTGATGTTTCTCTCCTAGTGTTATTACTTATTACTAATTTCTGCATAATTCTGTTGTACATATTGAAACTGCAAGGTCTTCTTTGGCTCGTGGTATCAGCAACGGTGGTTTAGCCGAGTGCCTGGTGGCATTCAATACTAACTATCGAGATACAGGATTATTTGGCGTCTATACTATTGCACCGGTAAAGTTTGTTTGTCAGTCTTCTCAATTGATCAACTTCAATTAAATAATGTCTTTTACCTATATGTTGTTGTTAGTCTTTATGAGTAATAGTCATCTTTATTATTAATTCAGGTCTTGTATTTGTTATTATAGCACACTGGAACTGAGGATTAGGTCAGGTTATAGAAATAACTAGCAGTGGCCAGTGAGTTCTCTGTTATTGAAGTAGTGTCTAGCAGTGCGTGGTCTGTTACTGTATCTGTGGTAATATATTTGCATGAACAAGCAGTGTGTTGTGGTATGCTGGTAGATGTGCTACCCTCTGTATATGTTGTCACTTTGGTGAATGTGTAATCAATTATTACTTAAAAACATAGGATGGACTAATAAAATCTTATTTCAGATTTTACCTTGGTAAATGTGTGATCAAACTATTCCTTTTTACCTTTGGATTTTGTGTTGATCGCAATATTGTGAGCAATCACTTGTAATGGGACATACCAGCAGCCAAACAGGGGTTCAATCAGTTAGGTTCTTTACAATTGTTTACAGTCATGAAATATGACTGCAGGCTTATTCCCTGCATGACCTGTCACAATTAATAATGGAAGAATTTAGAAGGCTTGCACACAGAGTGTCAGAGACGGAGGTTGCCCGTGCTCGTAATCAGGTAGCTTGCCTGGTCTCCAAGTTTGTTCAGCATATTTTATATATTTCCACTGCTACTAGCTGGTTTTCCATGTGAATGTGTATAGAAGGCAAAATCTCACAGTGAATTTTAGATTGAAAAAACAGTATAGTTTGCTTGATTTGTCCTTGCATTTGTAGTACTTCAGTTCATTTAGGCCCATGCTTTTATATGGCTTTACTAACATCTAGGTCACTGATAAATGATAAAATAATAGATACATTACCTTTTCCTTTTGTTCTGTGTATCCTCATCCTTTTCTTCATTTGACGGTACTATCGTTATTGTTGAACCATGTTTTTCTACTTTATGTAACAGTGAGGGATGTATCGTGTGATATGGTTAAATAATTTACCTGACGTTGAATATTTTGTCGCTTTGACAATAGACTAACAACTTGGTCGACACCAAATGTCTAAACCGCTAACAATTTCCCTGAAATGACACTGACACCTTGTGCGTGATGGATATTACATTATACTGCACGAATACAATAATCAAGTATGATGCGTGCTTGTTATAACATGACAATCTACTCATCTTTTTTTTTTTTAGCAAAGGGCAGGAGAGCTGCTATCTATTGATCAAAAGAGGAGTTTACAAAATCCTGTATCATCTCAATACAATCTACTCATCTCAATATATGGATTACTGTGGGGGTGGGGGTGGGGCCATGAAACATGTGTTTTTGTTTAAATATCAACTTGTAATCCTGCATCTACTTACAGAGGCGCCTCAAGTATGATGCATGCTTGTTATAACATATTACATTCTACTCATATTTAATAATCGTGGGTGCTGAAAAAATGTTTTTCATTTAAGCATTAACTTATAATTATGTGTTTTTGTTTAAACATCAACTTGTAATCCTGTATCTACTTACAGAGGTGCCTCAAGTATGATGCATGCTTGTTATAACATATGACAATCTACTCATATTCAATATATGAAGCACTATACAATGTAATTGTGGGTCCTGAAAAATGTTTTTCATTTAAGCATTAACTTGTAACCATGTATCTACTTACATGACGTTTCTCAATTGCAAATGACGTTTTGTACATTCCTTAAATAGTTATGGTTTTATTAATGAAGTAGGTGACAAGTAAGAACTAACACTTTATCCTATTCCAGTTGAAATCTTCTCTTCTACTTCACATTGATGGATCAACTGCGGTTGCTGAGAACAATGGTCGCCAGGTACGTTAGTCCACTTGTATCTTAAGCATTTACAATAACAATATACACTACTCTTCCTGATTAACAAATTTGTGCTAAACCATCTTGGTGCAGATGCTAACTTATGGAAGAATAATGCCATTCTTAGAGCTTTTTGCACGCATTGATGCTGTTGACTCTACTACAGTAATGGAAACAGCCAAAGAGTTCATAATTGATAGGGTAAAACTCCAAGACGTGGTTATTAGTAATACAGTAGTACAAAATAGCATTGATTGGGCTTTTGAGTTATACGCAGACGTCATGCACTCACATGACTTGTTTGACATCTTTCAGGATATCGCCCTTGCTGCAGTGGGACCACTCGGGAATTTGCCAGACCTTAGTTGGTTTCGCTCTCAGACATGTTCTGATGATGAATTTACTGCAAGAATATTCCTTCAGAACGCTTCAAAATAATTGAAGCTGCAGCTCTGTAATAGTGTTGTTGTAACTTTAGTTCAGTTAAAAAAAAGCTCAATTGATAGGTTTCATCAATCATGTAGTTATGCTTAAATACTCCATATTTGCCCTTTTGTGATTACATTTTATTTATTTTATGCCAAATGCGCAAATATTTTTATTCGCTGCAGTGCTCTTACTTGTAGATTCCTTCACGCGTTATTTGCGAGTTGTGTGTATTTTGGAATCATTTACAGTAAATGTGTACATCATCCGTAGCGGTCGCTTCAAAATACACTTTAGATAGAGTAGCTGATAGAGAAAAGTAAACTTTTAAAGTGTAGTGTAAATTATAAAGTAACTTAGAGTAAATGATAGAGTGAGTAGGTAATCGTGAAATTGAGTAGAGGGATGGCGGTGTGGATGCTATACAAAGCATCTTGAGATAATACTCGTTCCGGTCACAAAAAGAAGTCGCCGTAGATTTTTGGACACGTCTTTGATCATTCGTCTTATTCAAAAAAGTTACATAAATATTATTTATTTTGTTAAGTTTTGGTTTAATCTTGGGCAGCGCCAGGCGTCGGACGTCCGACGCCTGGCGCCCGTTCGGACCTGCCTGCGCCGTCGGATCCCCGCTACCGCGCCAATCCTACGTGATGCCGAGCGCCCACGTCTCAGAAATCAAAACCAGCGACTAGATAAATCAGTGTCTTAGATCAAATTTTCAATTAAGCTTCCGATTTTTGTACAAAATTCAAACAGTGTTCAAAATTCATGGAATAAATTTTATAATTCTTCTAAAATCGAGAAAAACCCATTTTAAATACTTTTTGAATTTTTCATTTTTTCAATTTTTTTATGTGAACTATGAGAAGACCCTTATGAAACTTACATTTATACTAGCGAAACTTAGCCGTGTTCTGATGAAACTTGGCTGTGTTCTGTCGAAACCTGATGAAACTTCGATGTAACCTAATGAAACTTGGATGAAACCTGTTGAAACTTGATGAAACTTGGATTGGCCTGATGAAACTTGAAGAAACTTGAAAGAAACCTGTTAAAACTTGATGAAACTTGCATTAAACCTGATGAAACTTGACAGTTCGATGAGTTTTACGAATATGAAAATCTAAGTTTCAGTAGGCGAAAACCCAAGTTTCAGTAGGCAAACCCTAAGTTTCGTCAGGTAAGTTTGAATATTTATATGGCAACAAATATCTTGTTTTGTTCGTAAAAATACGAGGAACACGTTGGTGCGAACGGTTTTTAGATTGGATCACCCAGTCAAAAATTATGGTCGTCGAAAGAAGAATACAAAAAACGGAATCTGCTGACGTCAGCTTGCATCATCCTTTTTTTTTCCGTGCGCATGCTGTCTCCATGAGCTCTCGCATGCATGCGCCGGCCTTGGGCTACAGGCCCACTTGCCTCGCGCGCGTCCGGACGAGCCGGACGGCCGAGGTCAAGTGTTTCCGTTATTAAATGTATTTTAATTATTATTTATATTTTTACATATTTGAACTATATTTTTTAATAAGACGAATGATCAAAAACGTCTCCAAAAGTCAATGGCAGCTTCTTTTGGGAACCTCGTATCTGCAATTGTTTGGCTTCATTAGGTCTGCATTGGTTGTTATAAGCTCATAACTCATTTAACATGAGGTGAGAGGTTTGTGCTGGCATGTTGAGTTATTTTTGCAAGATTTTTCTGGAGAAGTCGGATGGCATCCGTTTTTAAAAAATTGAGCTACTCCCAATGTTTATGGCCTTGTTTGTTTCAGATTAAATTAAATTAAATTAAATGAAAATTTGTTATTTTTGTATAGGCCAAATGTTGTAATATTTTGTAGTTATTTTTATGGGGTTTTAAATAGTTCTTCTTAGAGTTCGCAAAATATTTTTTTTCATATTTTTTTAAAATTTTAAAATATTTTTGCTACAGTAAACGCAACTCAACATTAATCCGAAACAAACAAGGCCTATGCCGTTGCGTCAGGTTGTGGAGAGGTTAGAAACACTTGTTACATCACCATCACCATCCTCTTTATTATTGAACAAACTGGATGTGACTTCACTGATCATAAAATACACTAGCAACAAACGAACGAACAAAAAAGAAGGGGAAAAAAAACGAACGAACAAAAAAGAAGGGAAAAATGTAAAGGTTACATGATCATCAAATGGTTGAGGTAGACCCTTCAAACTTAATAATTCGCAGCTTTCAACACATTTAGGCTCAATTAACGCGTAAAAATCTTGTGTAACACAGTCCTAGTTATGCCCCCCTGCATTGCTGAATGACAATACAAACCATTGAAACTGCCGCAGGTACCGAGCGGCCAGGCAGCCGGCCAGCGGCCATAACAGCCAAGTTGAAACTCAGGAGAACAGCCAAGTCGAACGCAGCCCACAGTGCACAGATGTGCGTAAAAGGCTGCATGATACAAACGAGACCAGCTACTTTTTTTCAGTGAATACATGGATCAGACAGACTTCAGAGCCATCATACCATCAGTCGTGCAGCGCTGCGGACTGCGGTCTTGCTCAGTGACTCGGTGAGAAACGCAGATCACTGGATGGATTCGCTACCTCGCTTCGTTACTGCAATAGTGCAGTTGATGGCACATAGGACATGGATGCTGCTGTTTTCATCTGCGGCTGTTAGGCAGGACGCGTCGGGTAGCCGCTGGCCATTGGCCACGGCGGCGTTCTCCTGAACGATATGCCGCGCGGCGTGGAGTGGGCAAATGGGCTCACGCCGAGCACGTTCCCGCGCCACCGTCACGCTCACACGCTGTCGCGGTGTCGCCCCGCTCCGCTCTCTCTCTCCCTTTCCCACGCAGACGCCCATTAATCCCTCACGCACTCGACCGTTGCACCATCAACTCGTTCTCCGGCACCCTGCTTCGCTCTTCTGCTGCATGCTGCGCGCATACATACACGCCGCCCGGCCGGCGTTCTTGATCGTGACAAACTGACACCTTCGAAGGCGTAGCAATGGCGCTGCGCGTGCTCTTCTTCTTGGTCATGGCGCTCCCGCTTCGCCGCCTCGCCGCCTCTGCCGCGAGCCCCGACGCCGTGGCGCTGCTCGCCTTCAAGGCGGCGTGCGCCGACCCCGCCGCCGCGCTCGCGTCCTGGGCGGAGTTCTCCGACCCCTGCTCCGGCGGGTGGAGCGGCGTCACCTGCCGGCGGCCGTCGTCGCCGTCGTCCTCCCCTCCTCGCGTCCGCCGCGTCGTTCTTGACGGCCTCCGGCTCCGCGGCGATGCTGCTGCTGTCGCCGTGCTCGCGGATCTCCTGTTGCTTTCCTTCCTCAGCCTCAAGAACAACAGCTTCGCGGGCTCGCTCCATGGTGTCGATTTCTCCCCGTTGGCGCCGCACCTCAAGCTCCTTTACCTCTCCGGCAATGGCTTCTCCGGCCGGTTCCCCGAGTCCATCCTACGCCTTCGCCATCTGCGCCGCCTCGACCTCGCCGGTAATCGGCTTACTGGCACGATCCCGCCGGAGATCGGTCACCGCCTCCGCGCTCTCCTGACGCTGAATCTCGCATGCAATTTGCTCGTCGGGCCCGTGCCCTCCTCGTTGGAGGCACTGACCAAGCTTCATGAGTTCAACGTCTCCGTGAACCGCCTCGAGGGGCAGATTCCGAAGCACCTCGCCGCCGTTTTCCCCGCGTCGTCGTTTGCGACAAATCCCGACCTTTGCGGTGCCCCGCTGCGCCGCCGGTGCAATGGGCGGCAACGGATCGTGTACGCTGGCGGCAACGGCGGGACGACGACACCGCACGAGTCGGGGAGGAGGAACCCGAGCCACGACCGGCTGGTGGTCGCGGTGATCATGGCTGCGGTGGGCGCGGCAGTCGCGACAATGATCGCCGCGGCGCTGTGCGCCGTGCTTTGGTTGAAGAAGAAGAAGGCGGCGGCGGCGACGGCGACCACGAGGCATCGCGCCAGCTCGATGTCGCGAGAGGAGACGGTGCGCTTCGACGGGTGCTGCGTGGAGTTCGACGTGGCGACGCTCATGAGGGGAGCCGCGGAGATGCTGGGCAAAGGCGCGACGGCGACGACGTACCGCGTGGTCATGCGAGGCGACGACGCGAACGGCGGCGGCGGCGAGGAGGCCAAGGGCGACGCGGTGGTGGTGAAGAGGCTAAGGAGGAGGGAAGGCGCGACCCGGGAGGACGAGAAGCGGAGGAGGGAGCTGGTGAGGGAGATGGGCTCGTGGCGCCACGCCAACGTTGTCAACCTGCGCGCGTTCTACGCTTCGGCGGAGGAGCTTCTCCTCGTCGTCGACTACATCCCTAACGGCAGCCTCCACAGCCTCTTGCATGGTCAGTAGCCTATCTCCTCCATCACCTCTCTCAGATCTCTGCATAGTGCGGCTTTTCCGCTATCCTGTGGAGCTTTCCTGTCTTATCTTTGGCTGTTGATCATGCACTGAATATCCTAAACAGTCGTATAGGCCTTTTTTTTTTTTTTCCTTCAGCGTATTGTTGTGTTGACGTATATATTACTATGTCAAACTTAAGAGCACTCGAAAAGAGGTCTCAAAATTATAAAAAATATAACTAAAAAAATACTTTCAATGTCTTTGGAAGGATTACTAAAAACCACGAGAAAATCGTTACAAATTACCACAACATATATGCTATATAAAAATAACAAAATTTGCTACAATAATAAAAATAACCTCTCTTATCAATCTTTTACAACCCTTGGCATTTTGAAAAAAAAATAGTTTTTATTTTTCTTTCCTTCTAGATCTTCCCTCTCCCAAATTGGCCACCGAAGACTACTGCACCATGCTCGCTAAGGGTGTAAGCGGACGCGAAAACCTAATGACCCACGTTGCCTATCCGTAAAAAAAAAAGCTTACATCCTAGATGAAAATCCACATTCTCGATGTGACTTAAACGACCGAGCCATTTAAGGCCACTTGTGTCCAATGGCTTAGACGTAGATCCCCTTCTCTCTTTGCTCGTGGACGCACCCATGAACTCATGATCGAAGATCCCCATCTCTTTACTCTAGCACCAATAATCCACCGATATATCCCTAGCCACAATCCTCTTCTCTGCCCTGGCACCACTGATTCCCAACAACGATCCGGTGTGGTACGCCTCTCCCATGACCCTTCCTTCTCCACATAGCCATGATCTGCTTGTAAGTGCCATAGGAGGCAATGAATTAAGGCAAGAACCAGAGGATCATGTGGAGGAGCTCGATGAAGAGCCACCTAGTGGAGGAGCCCGATAATCAGGAGCAAACATTAGACATTGTGGAGGAGTTGATCCGCAAGTTTGACTCTAATCTACAGATATCCAAGAAGAGGACCTCTCTTTCACTTTTTTTGTTCCTGACTTATTTTCTTTCTTCTTATTGGGTTCTTGATATTTTTAAGTTGTAATGACTACTCTCTAACGTTGTTAATGGTGATAGCTTGCATTCGCTATCGTCGACGCATGTTATTGATTTATGTTTAGGGTAGTTTTAATATAATTAATGTAGTGGATAACATAAGATTTATTAGCGGCCTTCCACGTAAACCTGCTAAGGGTTATACGCATGTAAAAGATTTTTTGTAAACAATCCGTCTGGAGCAATAATAGAGAAAGAGAGGAAAAAAGATTTGATTAGTTTGAAATTTTAAAAGGGTTTGTAGAAGACCAAGGGAGAGAGATGGGGCAGCGTAACGGATATCAATGCACACTAAGGAAGAGAGATGGGGTTGCGTAACAGATATCAGCGTACAAGTCAGAATAATGCGGTAAACTCCATAGGCAGGGGCGGATCTATAGTGTTGGCGCCGGGGTCAAGCGACCCTGGTGCCTTTCGAACAAATCCTTTTTGTCTATTGCTACCGTATTAATATATACACATATAAACCTACAATGAAGTTTAAAAAAAGTGATTTAGTGTTAAAATGACCTTGACAACCTCAGCAACTTGTTTTCTTGTATCCGCCACTGTCCATAGGGGGAGGCGAAACATATTTTCACGAAAAAAATTAGCCACATGACACTGAATTCGTATACTAATTTTAAAAATGGGTCCATCGAGTCACTGAAAATGGGTCCGGTTGTTATGGGAGTAATATGAATTTTAAAAAAGTGTGGTGAGGGTATCTTCCTGAGCTAATGTCTTCACGATCGAGTTGATTGAACAGAGAACCGAGGGCCGGCACGGGTTCCTCTCGGCTGGCAGACGAGGCTGAAGCTGGCGCAGGACGCGGCGCAGGGGCTCGCCTACCTCCACGGCGTGTCCGGCGGCAAGCTCTCCCACCGGCACCTAACGTCCTCCAACGTCCTCGTCGACGGCGGCGGCAACGCGCGCGTCTCCGACTTCGCGCTGCTCCAGCTGCTCGCGCCGGCGCCGCCCGAGGAGGCCCTGCAGAGGCAGGACGTGCACGGCTTCGGGGTCATCCTGCTGGAGATCCTCACGGGCCGATCGCCGGAGGGCGGGAAGGTGGACCTGCCGCAGTGGGTGCGTACGGTGGTGCGGGAGGAGTGGACGTCGGAAGTGTTCGACGTGGAGCTGCTGCGGAGAAAGGGCGCCGAGGACGAGATGGTGGCGCTCCTCCAGGTAGCGCTGCTCTGCGTCGCCGACGACCCGGGGGAGCGGCCCAAGATGGCGGTGGTGTCCAAGATGATCGAGGACATCAGGGATAGGGGGAGCAAGAGGAGCAAGTTCTCCGCTTCGCCCTCGCAGATGGTTGGGGGCCAGTCCTACGAGTCCTCTCCCTGCGTATCGGAGGACACAACAAGATCCACCGCTGCATCAAGTTCTTGACGCAGGGAGATTCTTGGCCTCTATCGCCGTTTCTTTCGTCGCTGTCTGGCGGCGGCTGTCTCAGGAGATAGAAAGAGGACAATTTTACAGTTGCACTGAGCTAAGCTAGTGATAAAACGTTTGCACGTCAAGTACGTGGTGTACCGTTTTAAAGTCGATTCTTCTACCGACTAATGAACTGCATACTAATCAAAGGGCTTTGCTTAAACTGTATTCATGGAGATGGAGGGGGACAGCTGTTGGCCATCTAACGTATCAGTGATCTTCCCGCCTACCTTGGTCCTTCAGAAAATCGACAAACTGCGTCGCACCTGGCTTTGGCGTGGGAATGACAATGTTGCGGCGGTGGATATCGTGTCAATTGGAAACTCGTCTGGTCCCCGGCTAATCTTGGGGGGCTCGGGGTGCCCGACCTAAAAATTTTTGCCCGCGCCCTTCAACTGCGTTGGCTTTGACTGGCCAAATCCGGCTCTCCCAGATCGTGCTTTGTCTCACTGGACCGGGTAGACCCTACTGGCTCAGCACTCTTCAGAGCTAGCACTGAGTTGATTCTTGAAAATAGAGTCACCTTTCTTTTCTGGATCGACGCTTGGTTCTTTGGTCAATCTCCAAAGGAAGTGACCCCTGGACTATTTGCAGCCTCCACATGAAAAAATCGCACAGTCACCGAGGCCCTACACAATAACAACTGGTTGTTGGATCTATGGCGAAATTTTGCCCCCAACCTCGCCGTGGAGCTAGTGTCACTCTATCAAAAGATCAGTCGTGCTGTGATCCGTCCGAACCACCAGGACCGAGCCATCTGTTGTTTCTCCGCAGACGGGAACTTCTCTGTTCGCTCAGCGTACCGCATGCAATTCACTGAAAGAGTATCTCCGACAATGCTAGTGCTTATATGGAAGCAGTGGGCGCCTTCCAAGTGCAAGTTCTTTGCCTGGACGTTGTTTCTAAGGAGGGTCTTGACTGCTGACGCCCTCCTGCGAAGGGGACTGCCGAATAGCTACTTTTGCGTCCTCTGCCTCATATGCCTGGAGACCCCAGAACACCTCTTCCTCGAGTGTCCCTTCTCCTCCCATATTTGGGACCTCCTGGCTGCCAGGATCAATGCCCCATGCCTACTCCGCTCTACGTGGACCCACACTGACGATCTCAACGCCTGGTGGACTGATGACATCCTACAATCCAACCTTGCCCCGGGTCTAGGATCGGTCGTGCTAGCAACCTTATGGCATCTCTAGCTCGAAAGGAACAATCACATTTTTAACTCGAAGGAGCTACCGCCGATGACCTTCTTCGATTTGCTTCTGGAAGTCCTGCGCCTTTTGGTGGCGGTAGGCGCCCGTTTTGTAATAAGTTAACTCAATTGTAACGCGCGTCTGGGGGGAATGCGCCTAAACCTCCCCCTAAATTTTGACCGTGTAACATTCCTTTTAAATTAATTCAAGGCAGTTCTCCTACCTTTTCCTAAAAAAAAAACGTCATATATGTGCCTTTTGAAACAAAAACAACGAAACGAAACAAAACGAAACAAAACATCTGTGGAAAGTCTAAAACGAAATGATAAATGATAATGCTTCCGAAATATCGTGGTAGCATGAGAGAGCGCTAAGTTAGAGCAACATATAGTAAGGCCATAAGGGTATCCCGGCCCAGTTGACAGCAACACGGTCTGAGAAAGTAGTATTTTGTTTAGTCCCACATCCATTATCGGTTGTGGAGGAGTTAATACAACTTGAAAAGGGAACGACCATCATCTATCACGATAGCCTTTTGGGTTGAGTGTGTGAAAAGATAAGATAGAGATTGTTAGGTTGTTAGTTTGGTACTTATCTCGTACGATATGAATAGAGATGTCAATGGTATGCTGTAATCGTATACTACAAACATATGCGGGTTGTTATACTTTTGTTCCTAGCATTGCTGGCCCTATATAATGAATGTGTTGTTCTGTCGGGGATAAAATCACGGCCCATTGCCATGACCCACTCCCTGACGGCCCAATCGAACAGCCTGCCAGGGCCCAGCTCCCTGGAAGGTTCTCTAAGGCCCATGTGCATCGTGCCGAACAGCCTCCTGGTCGGTACGATTGCGTGGCGTCCAAGACTTCGTGTTTGAGTCCGACTCGAGCGAGTTACTGCGACGGCTACGTGAAGACCCGACGTTGGTTTCCGGATTGGAGCAGACGTCGTGATCCCCAAGACTAGCAGTATTCCATATCTGCCTTGGGATATATCCGGCACGTCGAGTTCGTTACGTACTCGTGGTTAGCCCGGCCCGATAATCCCTCGGTAGGTCGGTTTGCCCTGTACTATATAAACCATGCCCCTACGGCGTTTAGGGGGCATCTAACTTCGAGTTTACGCATTAGCATCTCGTAGACACCTGATCTTCGCTTGTACACCCATAAACTCGCCGAGATCTGTTCGTCTCGCCGAGCCACCTCTTGTATTCTCCTCTGATATATAAGAAAGGCTGGACGTAGGGCTATTATCTCTCCTGAGAGGCCCGAACCAGGTTAAAAACCCCTGTCTCCTGTTCGTTGCTGTTCGGCGTGTCTCCCATCTCACTTCTAAAGAACCTTAGCGACTTGAGATCGTTATCTCAACCGTCGACATGTTCCTAATTAGTTGAGGTAGCCGAGCCCTCATCTTCTTCCCTTTTCTTCACAAGGTCTTGAACTTTGGTTGTGACTCTTGGTGGGTTTGTGAATGAAGCAAGTTTAATAGGACTTGGGTCTGAGATGGCTCGATCCGGATCACCGCATGCCATGAGATGGTTAGATCACAACAGACCAACAACAAGGATCCATTAGGCGTGCCATGAGATGGCTAGATCACAGCTAGCTTTAACAACAAGGATCCATTGGAGAAGTGGTCTAACCCTCGTATAAGATTGAAATATTTATGAAACGTTTTGAAATAATGTTTAAACATTTTTTGAACAAATATTTATGCAAAAAGTTTAGAAGTTATTCCAATAAGTAATTTTTTACTGGAGCATGCAACAAAAACCTAAGCCTGAGACTTGTAATAATAGAAAATGTGACAAAACATCATCAACAACTTATTAAAACAGAAACGTGTGCTCTTTCCAAACATTCGTGAAGTCTTACTGAAACAACAAAATTTATACTATTAAGCAAACAATTAACTCCCACAAAACTTTCACACAAAGGTATACTGAAAACAAAAGGTTGTTCTTGGGAAGCATTTGTCAATGCTTAAACATTGAAGTATCTTGTGCAAATTCAAATACACTGCAACAACATTTTTTTAAGAAAAAACACATATGTCGACTTCATGGTTGGACACACTTTTGGAGGAAGAGAGTAAGAATTTCGTTTCAAGATTGATTCTGGATCGATGTCTAAAGCTAAGCCAAATATCGAACGCTTCACTCCCTCATACCCCTCTATCACTATAACAATAAAACTTTGGTAACAATATATGTCACTCTCATATGGTGATATGGCTCATTTCATCATGTTTTCCTTCTCTCCTTGTTCTCTCCACTCCTCATCCCCTTCATGCCCAACACTTAGTCCAACCTCTCCTTCTCCATGGATCTCTCTCTCTCCCAAGCATGGAATCTCCATTTCTTTCTCAAGCTCATAATCCCACCCAGATCTCCTCTCCTCCTGCTCCTATTAATGTGGTGGTGCCTTGGTATCCTTATCCTCATGTTGTCGAGATGGAACAATGGAAGCCATGGTGGCGGGAACGATTCATGTCTCAAACCCTGAGTTTTCTAATCCTGAGTTTCTTTTTACAACCTTAATTCTAGTCTTGTCAATATGTTTGGCATCTTTATAAGAATTCTAGAATCGCGATTCCTCATCTAATGCTGCTATTTCTACTATACCAGGGGTTAGTAAATTGTGTTTGTGATGTGTAGCTCAACCTCACCCAATGTTGCTCTATCTCCTATACCTAGGGTTAGTATGTTATGCTTGTAACGTGTAGCTCCCCTTATAGTTCTTCTGCTAGAAATAACAGAGCAATGTCTTTTTTTCATAAAGAAAGAGTTGCAAGCATTTGGACTTCAACAAAGTGTTCTCTCTAAACTTTGAAAGAACTTTAAAATTCAGTAATATATTGTACGATACCATACATGATAAAAATCTTCCCACGAATTTTGCCTACCTTACATGTCCTTTTCTATTCGTCTCCTCTAATTTTCAAGGTTAAGTTTCTTATTACATTGTTTTCCTTCCTAATTTTCAAGATAGCATACACCATTTTCCCTTCCTTATTTTGTTAGGACGATACCGCCCCCACTTGGTTAGTGCAAGCTTTTATTGTTCTTTATTATACCGTTTTTTGTGATGGTAGCTCGCTTGTTGCACCCCTAGATACGTACTGTCGTCCAAAGTTGTTTGTTTGCAGTATGTTCCATAAACAAAACGTTGTAACAACACTGGACATTACCCACTTGGCACTGTCCATATTATTGTCAGGTTGTTCCATAAATAAAGTAGCGTGTTATGTCCACAAAAACTTCTTGTTCTTCAACAAAAATTAATGAGGTTGCATGACCCGTTAAGTGAAATTCGAACTACTGTAAATCATATTTTAAGAGAACTACTATGGGTAGCGAGTTTTTTTTTTTTACGGGGGGGTTTAGTTTCCAAATAGTTCTTTAAGTACAAGTTCAACTCATTCCTCATACGTGCATGTTTAACTAGCACAACAAAAACATTACTCCATAAGATCTTTCCAAAGATACCTATTAAAATGTATCCCTAAAAACATCACCCACATGATTTATATATTTATTTCCCTATATTTCTATCATCTCCAGCTGAGCCTCTATTATTGAAAAGATATAGAGATCCTCTAGAGAGACAGACTGGGATAGAGACTCTGCTATATCTTTATAGAGACTGAGACCGTCTGTAATAGTATTTTAGGGAACCTTTTAAGGAACCACTGACTATGCTCTAAGTAGCTATTTAAGACACACCAACTTTGACTAAAAAACTAAACAGTGACATGTTAAACATGATGTAGTGATGGACAATCTATTAATACTAAATGGACATTAATGAATTAATTTACTTTTTTTTGGCATTTACGGAACGATGGAATAAACCTTTAATGTTATAAACGAAAGAACTCAGCGGTGGTGGCAATATATTTTTATTCCTTTCCTGTCCTAAAAATTGACGCTATCACAATAACAATGATAGCGCTAACAGATCCACAATGAAGCCATGGTGCGATGTTGTGATGTAATCAACTCTAAAAATAGAGCAAAGAACATGACCAATCAGAGTGAAAGCAATACAATATTTTTATTGATAGCAGGGGCGGACACAAAAAAAAAATAGAAGTGACTAAAGTTTAGTTTTAAGACCCAAGTCTAAAGTTTAGTCCATTCTTTCTTTCCATTTTATACTAAAAATTATAGATGAGTCTAAGTTGGAGCTCCACTATCATAGACAGTGTAGATGGGGCTGACCCGATGGTGAGTCCGCCCCTGATTGGTAGCAAAGCACAAACAATTGAAATTTAGAACATTCCTAATAACCTCTCTATCCCACGCTAAAGACACTATTCATACACACATATAGTATTTTATAGGATGGATAGGGGCTATTGAGATGCTCTTACTACTTTTTATTTCGATCTCGGCACGCTCCTTTTCTTTTAACTTTAGGTGTAGTCGTGTAGGGGCCGAATCAACTGAGGGATGCTTCCGATTACGTGCGCCTATTGCGTACGGCTGGCCATAGACCATGGTCGCAGATTCCATATGATCTGCAATTTCGACCATTTGAGGCCTTGTTCTTTTCAACGTCTTGAATTGCGTTTGCGTATTCAGAAGAATTTGAAAGCGCTCAAAATGAGGTCTAAAGATTATAAAAATAATTAAAAATAGTTTTAGAATCTTTGGAGCATTACTAAAAATCATGAAAAAATCGTCGCAAATTATGACAGCGTATAAATATATAAAAATAATAAAATTTCTTCTGATGTCGTGCTGATGCGATCTGTTGAAAAGAACGAGGCCTGAGAATCCATCAAAGACCAAAGGTTTTCCAAAGATGAGCAGGCTTTGCCTACGGAGGTTGGTGGAACAGCGACATCCCGCCTCCTACCCCCACGGGATCCCAGAGATTCTTTGGCGGTAGGTGATCCCAACCCGACCAACGTTCCGCCCCACTCCGATCCATCCTCCACCGAACCCATGCCAGTCACTGACGCACCAACCCCGCTCCCGGTTCGTGCGGTCGTGCCTCCTATACCCCGCGCGTCAGACGCCTCCTCCACCCCCTCCGATCCCGGTGAATCTGTGGAGCGACGCCGCTGCGCCGGAGCCGAGCGCGCGATCCCACGTGTTGCCACCTGCCTGGGCTTGCATCCGGCGCAGATCCCTTCGCCGGCATCGCGCTCGCCAGCACCGCACCGGTTTGGCTGCTTCCCTCGTGGGCGCCGAGGGGGCGTGGGGGCCTCTCCCGCCGTGCAAAAATAGCCCCGGGCGCGCGGCGGTTTCACGCAATTTTCTGCGGCCGGAGGGGAGCACGGAGCGGAAAGCGATAAGGTGCCCGCCGCGGCGGCGTCGTGCCCCCAGCTCTTCCTCTCGCTCGTCCCTCCTCCTTCCTGGGGCCTGGGATTGGGTCGGTCGATCGCTGATACCTCCCACCGCGGGCGTTCCCACTCGCCGATCGGCGGCGCGCCCGTTTCTGTGGCTGGGCCTTTTATACCGGCCGCGGCTCGGCTCCTCGTCCATCCAAACGCCATCCGCCATTCCGCCTCGCCCGCCTCCCGTTGCCCATCGAGCGTGTCAGCGCCCACGTCGCCCTTGAAACATCTCCCGTGCTCTCCACCTCACTCCACAATAACTTGGCAGCTCTGCACATCCTGAGTTTTTTTTTCTTTTTCTCGACTCTAAAAATCTCCAAATGCGCCGATATATATTAGCCAACCAAATCACTCCCTAAGCGAGCACCTCAGCCGCTCTTCTCGGCACCCCCGGGACTCGCCGGCTCGCCGCCCCCATTCCTGCGCCTCCGCCGTCGCACCGCCCGGCCAGATCGGATGGAGCGCGCACGCCGCCTCGCCAGCCGCGCGCTGCTGCGCCGCCTGATGGCGGCGGCCACGTCCACCACGGCCACGGCCCCCTCGCCGTCCCGTGGCCTCGCGACCCTGGCACCGGGGTCGCGGCCGCGGCCGCGGCCGCGCGCGAGCCCGGCGCACCAGTACACGCCGGGGCGGCCCGTGTCGGTGTCGGCGCTGCAGCCGAGCGACACCTTCCCGCGGAGGCACAACTCCGCCACGCCCCCCGAGCAGGCAGCGATGGCGTCGGCCTGCGGGTTCGACACCCTCGACGCGCTCATCGACGCCACCGTCCCGGCCGCCATCCGCGCGCCGGAAATGAGGTTCTCCGGCAAGTTCGACGAGGGCTTCACGGAGTCCCAGATGGTCGGCCATATGCAGCGCCTCGCCGCGATGAACAAGGCCTACAAGTCCTTCATCGGGATGGGGTACTACAACACCCACGTCCCCCCGGTGATACTGCGCAACCTCATGGAGAACCCCGCGTGGTACACGCAGTACACGCCGTACCAGGCGGAGATCGCGCAGGGCCGCCTCGAGTCGCTGCTCAACTACCAGACCATGGTCGCCGACCTCACCGGCCTGCCCATGTCCAACGCCTCGCTGCTTGATGAGGCCACCGCCGCCGCCGAGGCCATGGCTATGTGCAACGGCATCCTCAAGTCCAAGAAGAAGACCTTCCTCATCGCCTCCAACTGCCACCCGCAGACCATCGATGTCTGCCAGACGCGCGCCGCCGGGTTCGACCTCAACGTCGTCGTCGCGGACGCCAAGAACTTCGACTACAGCAGCGGGGACGTCTGCGGCGTGCTCGTGCAGTACCCCGGCACGGAGGGGGAGGTGCTGGACTATGCCGAGTTCGTCAAGGACGCGCACGCGCACGGTGTTAAGGTGGTGATGGCCACCGACCTGCTCGCGCTCACCACGCTGCGTCCGCCGGGCGAAATCGGCGCCGACATCGCCGTGGGCTCCGCGCAACGGTTCGGCGTGCCCATGGGGTACGGCGGCCCGCACGCCGCGTTCCTCGCCACGTCCCAGGAGTACAAGCGGCTGATGCCCGGCAGGATCATCGGCGTCAGCGTCGATGCCAGCGGCAAGCCCGCGCTCCGCATGGCGATGCAGACCCGGGAGCAGCACATCCGCCGCGACAAGGCCACCAGCAACATCTGCACCGCCCAGGTAATGCACGCACTCCACCCGTTTGCCAAATTGCCTGATGATGATAGACGATAAGAGAGGGATATGGTGGATTAGTGGGTGAGTACTTGTCATGGAGTTGTGATAAAGATACGTGTGGTCTATACTTTATAGGCCTTGCTCGCCAACATGGCAGCGATGTACGCTGTCTACCATGGTCCCGAGGGGCTGAAGACAATCGCCGACCGTGTCCATGGCCTGGCTGGTACCTTCGCCCATGGATTGAAGAAGCTCGGGACAGTGACGGTGCAGGAGCTGCCGTTCTTTGACACGGTCAAGGTCAAGTGCGCCGATGCGAACGCGATTGCCCAGGAGGCTTGCAAGAACGAGATGAACCTTCGCGTTGTTGACGCAAACACGGTTCGCTTTATGTTGATGTTCCTGTTCCATTGCAACTGAATTGGTTGATTTTGAGTGTTGAGCATTAAATTTTGAGTTGTGATGTTGTAGATAACTGCTGCCTTTGATGAAACCACCACCTTGGAGGATGTTGACAAGCTGTTCAAAGTGTTCTCTGGTGGCAAGCCAGTAAGTAGTCATTCAATCAATGCAAAATCTAAATCTGTGAGCTTGATGTGAAATTAAATCGGATCATTAAAGTGAGCCACCACAAACTCATTCAGGTGAACTTCACAGCTGAATCCCTCGCACCAGAGGTCTCAAGCTCAGTTCCTACCAGCCTTGTGCGTGACAGCCCCTACCTAACGCACCCAATCTTTAACATGTATGTGTATTGTCAAAAGCTTGCATCTTTTCTTCAGTAATTTATCTGAATGTTTAGAATAAACTTGAGTTATCTTGGGGCTTGCAGGTACCACACAGAGCATGAGCTTCTCCGTTACCTGCATAAGTTGCAATCAAAGGATCTCTCACTGTGCCACAGTATGATCCCTCTTGGTTCTTGCACCATGAAACTGAATGCTACTGCAGAGATGATGCCTGTCACCTATCCCAACTTTGCAAACACGCACCCATTTGCCCCTACTGACCAGGCTGCAGGCTATCATGTAAGATATTGGCCATTCAGCAATTATTTATATTATCGTGGAAAATGGTTTATAAATAGGAATTTCTAGATTATCTAAAATGACTTGTTTTGTGATGAAGGAAATGTTTGACAATTTGGGTGATCTGTTGAACACAATCACCGGTTTTGATTCATTCTCTTTGCAACCAAATGCTGGTGCTTCTGGAGAGTATGCTGGACTGATGGTTATTCGTGCTTACCACAGGGTATGTCGTGATAAATATGCCATCCTAGCTCTTTTGTTCTGTGTAGCATATTTTGTTTAATGTTTACAAACCATTTGAAAAAAACTGCAGTCAAGAGGAGACCACCACCGCAATGTGTGCATTATTCCTGTCTCAGCACATGGTACAAATCCTGCAAGTGCTGCTATGTGTGGAATGAAGATTGTTGCTGTTGGAACTGATTCCAAAGGTAACATTAACATTGAGGAGTTGAGGAAAGCTGCCGAAGCAAACAAGGACAACTTGGCTGCTTTAATGGTACTGTTTTAGGCCCCTTTACATGAGAATTTATCATGGCACTTATGATAATAACGTGAACACACTTCAGTCACTTCTACTCTATCAGCTCAACTGTTCATCACTAAAGTTTGATCTGGTGTTCTGATGCTTTACTATGGCTGCATGACCTTCTTGTTATATTTGGGGTGATAATTATGCAAAGTACTAGACTCTTCCTGTCTTATTGCTGCCTCTACTTTTTGTATGAAAGATGTTTCTAATACATTTCAAGAGAGAAACCAGATGGTTGCTTCATAGTGCTTCCCTCTAATGGTAATGGACATAAATAGTGGAAGCAAGTGTCCAATTTGCATTGGTTTATCTACTGTCACATAAAAGCTACAAATGTTTGATGAATAAGAGTAAATAAAAAAGGAAATATGAATTTGTCTGAAATAAGTTAATTCTTTTTTTAAAATGTCTGAAATAATTTTGCTAATAACAGGATGCTGCGTGATTACCTTATTCTTCAGGTTACCTATCCTTCAACCCATGGAGTCTATGAAGAAGGCATTGATGAGATTTGCAGGATCATTCATGAGAATGGGGGGCAGGTCTATATGGATGGTGCTAACATGAACGCTCAGGTTAGTTCTTCGCAGTTTGTTGTGCTTTTTTTTCACTTTGTTCTTTTTTCAATTGCTCCAAATGTTTTAATAGATTGGAACACATTAATGTGGTTTATAGATCTTAGGGATGGCTTTCCAACACTGTGAATGAAATAAAAAAATCTTGGGATAAATCTATGCCACGGCAGAGTCACTTAATCCCTCCCATGCCACCACATTCACACTCTACCCTTATGTGCCATCACATTCGTAGCTCAATACCTTCTGTGCCACTCTTGATTGGTCAAGACGTTGCGAAGTTGCATAAACACGCTTATGCCTTGGCCTTTTCAATGCATCGGAGAATAATATAAATTCCTAAAAATTGTATAAAATTTCTAAAATTACGAGAAAGCTTCCCATGGGTTCAGAAAATTATGTGTACTTACTCAGATGTGCTAGTGAACTTAAATTTTTTTTGGGGATGTGAAAGTTCATATTAAAATCAGTGATACGTAGTGTCACAAAATTATTTTTTATATTAGAATTTTGTATTACAAAAATATAAGTTTAACAATAAGTAAAACATGATTTTATATAAATTTAGAAATTTCGGTGGCTTGATTTGGAGTTAAAACCTAGGAGATATAATTTTTTTTAAAGTTTAAAATATAAGGGTATTTTGAGCATTATAGTCATCTTTCTAATGATGTACCCTTAACGGAGCTATGAATGTAATGGTACATAAGGTAGAGTGCGAATGTGGTGACACAAGATGGACTCTGCAATAGCATACAAGGACTTATAATGTGTTTATGAAACAATTATACATGATCTCAGATCAACAGACACAATAGCAACTGTCTTTCATTTGTTTCTTACTCTATATTTCAAAGAATGGTAATTAAATGATAAATATTCCTCCATAGTTTATTTTTCAAACCGCAACCATGAATGAAAAATATGAATCAGTTCACCTGAATTTGTGTTATAGAGCAAAGAATTGAACACACTGGAAATTCTCATGCTTACAAAAGTTGCCTCTTCGCAGGTTGGATTGACAAGCCCTGGTTTTATTGGAGCAGATGTTTGCCACCTTAACCTTCACAAGACATTTTGCATTCCACATGGTGGAGGTGGTCCTGGCATGGGTCCTATTGGTGTTAAGAAGCACTTGGCACCATTTTTACCATCTCATCCAGTGGTAGGTATCCTAAGTTTTTCAATATAATAAAAATTATGTTATTCAGTTCTTAAGCGTATCTGATAAGTGATAACGACTTACCTTGAAAAAATCGAAATTATAAAGAATGCCACTGCCTTTTCTCTGCCATTTTGTGACACTAAAATTTTCTTTCTTCAATTGTATACAACATAAGACATAGATCTGTAATGATGCTGAACTTCCACCAAAAAGTCTAAAAAAAAGTATTCAAAGAGAGATTCAGATGATTTAACGTGAGTTACATCTCTCTACGTTACCATCAGTTCTGTATTATTCATGTTCTTCTTCTTTTGGGGGGCTTATGGATGCCACATTGGCTCTGGTCAATATGGAAGTGGCTACTTATGCCCATTTTATTTACTCAAAAGAACCATTTTATTTACTCAAAAGAAATACTTATGCCCATTTTCTTATTCACCTAAAACTACTGAAGCAAGAAAGAGTTGGTCACATTTTCTTTCATGTCAAAAGCTTAAAATGGCAATTGCTTAAAATGTGTTTGGTGCTCAAACCATGATTTAAATGACTAAATGTTGAACACTAAAACCAAGAATCCTTCATGATTTTCTTCCATAACTTCTGTCATTTCATTCAAAAGAAAAATGCATCTATATTATCAGGCTGACACTGTAATGATCAGATACCGACTGGTGGCTTTCCTCTCCCTGAGAAAACCGATCCTCTTGGTACCATTTCTGCTGCTCCATGGGGATCTGCTTTGATTTTGCCAATTTCCTACACATACATAGCCATGATGGGCTCTAAGGGTCTCACTGATGCTTCAAAGATTGCAATCTTGAATGCAAACTACATGGCAAAGCGTCTAGAGGTACTGCATGTTATTCTTGATCATATATGCTTCGCTATAGTTACTATTTATGTTTAAACTAGCTTTCTAACATTTATTTTGCAATGGATATTTCAGAAACACTACCCAGTTCTTTTCCGTGGAGTCAATGGGACTGTTGCCCATGAATTCATCATTGATTTAAGAGGGTTTAAGGTAGTTATCTTAGTCATATTAGTATTGAACCTTATGCTTAACTGCTTACGCATGTCAATTCTTACCTGGATCTGTTGATTTTTTTTACAGACAACTGCTGGTATAGAGCCTGAGGATGTCGCAAAGCGTTTGATGGATTATGGGTTCCATGCACCAACTATGTCATGGCCTGTGCCAGGCACACTTATGATTGAACCCACTGAAAGTGAAAGCAAGGTAAGACATTTTGCTTTGAACATATTCCTTGTCATTGTACCAGCTGATGGATTTTATATATGCTTATTGTCACATCATTTGTGTTTCAGGCCGAACTAGACCGGTTCTGTGACGCTCTTATCTCCGTCAGAGAAGAAATCGCAGCGATAGAAAATGGCAAAGCAGATGTGCACAACAATGTCCTGAAGGTATACACTACTACTATTATCGACAAAAGTTAAATAGTTAAAAGTCTTACCATACCAGTCGATAATAGGCTATTAGGTCCTGTCGAATTATAGTCCCTTCCTTTTATGCTGTCTGCAACTTTGGAGAAAAATAGCTTAAACCTGTAAATATACGTTTGCATGGTTCAGACTTCAAAATACGAAATAAACATGAGATTATTATGCATCTCTCTTGTGTTAACACTTCAGCAGGGAACTTGACATGTGCATTCTCTTTTTTTATGTAGAGCGCTCCTCACCCACCCCAACTCCTGATGAGTGACTCATGGACTAAGCCGTACTCCAGGGAGTATGCTGCGTTCCCTGCAGCTTGGCTTCGTGGTGCCAAGTTCTGGCCAACAACATGTACTACAAACTTCAGTCCCCAGAACTTTTCTCGTTGCTTAGTATTCTGACATGCAAGTTAATCTCTGCTGCTGCTGCTCTGTTTGTGCGATCTTGCCAGGCCGTGTGGACAACGTGTATGGGGATCGCAACCTCATATGCACTCTGCAGCAGGCGTCCCAAATGGCAGATGAAGCTGCAGCTGCTACTGCATGATCATCATCTATAATCATGATCGCTGCTTGTAAACAACATCACGAAGTTGTAATGCTTCCTGTAGGAGGGAAGCATGCTCTCTTCTCAATCTTCTGAACTGTATATAGCTCATGACAGCTCCTGATTCTCCTCAGCTGCTACATTCTCCTGTATTTCTGTACTCCATTGCTCCTCCATTCCCATTTAAAAGTGAATTAGCTTTATTGACTAACATTTCTACTCCTTTCTGCATTAAAGGAAAAAAAATGTGAATTAACCATATCAAACAAGAAAAGACACGAAAGTATGAATCAGGCCCGCGCGTTTGCGCGGCTAGATTTGTTTTGGAATATAGTGTTTATCTCTAACTCATAATCTATCTCTAACATATCATATCGGATTTAGAGTTTATCTCTACTATATTATATCAACTTTAGTATTTAATATGAATTTCTAATATTTTCTTTTAATCTAAGCCGCATAGATCTTTTATTTTTTTTCTTTGATTAATCTATCCCGTTATAACTTGTCCCACAGTTGATTGAACGGATAAAATAACCATATTATATCATCTTTAGTATTTAATCCGAATTTCTAATATTCTTCTTTTAATCTAATCCGTTATAATCCGGCCCCACAAAATCAATGGCATAGATCTTTTATTTTTTTTCTTGATTTATGTGAGAATTTCTTTGATTGATCTTGACTGTTATAATTTGATCCCACTGTTGATCGAACGGCTGAAATAATTTGGATGATGTGGACGAATGTGGTGGTTTTTTTCCCTCCTTATATATATAATAGATAGATAGATTTGCTTGCGTAGCT
This sequence comes from Raddia guianensis, assembly GCA_036346415.1. Taxonomy (NCBI): domain Eukaryota; kingdom Viridiplantae; phylum Streptophyta; class Magnoliopsida; order Poales; family Poaceae; genus Raddia; species Raddia guianensis. The sequence continues at coordinate 53,616,118 of CM070534.1, forward strand.
AACCAACAAAAGCGAGCTATCTGCCTGGTGGAGTATTGCTGTTACTGAGAATATTTATTCCATTAAACCATATATTACATTTGGGTCATTTCAGGGTTAAATGGTAGGGATGAAATAGATTCAGAATATAATAACATTAGATTTAGAAATATAATGAAATTAGTTAGAATATCGATTTTATAATGACAGATGTGCGAGAAAGCAACTTAATATTGTCATAGTCTCGTGGATGCAATTAACCTAATATAAGAAAGGTGCAATATGCAATTTATTGTGGCTGTTTCTGGAAATCAAAATTATAGCACCATATTGCAAAAGTTCTTTATAATTGAAATGCTGTATGTTGCACGTACACAGCGTATCCGAAATCATGTTAAAATCCGAGGAACCACCATTCTGAGGACACGCGGATATTTGGCGGCGACCCACTTGGATGACGTCAATGGCAAATGCAAGTATGCAGCCCTGCCTGTCCTGTGCAGAACAGCAGCGCCACGGCGCCACCCACCGCCAGGTGTCAAGCCAGATTGCGAGAACAATTGGACAGACACTGCACACGCAACTCTGCCAATCCCCTCACGCGCCGACGGTTGCCCTCTGGGGCGGGAACGTGACGACTGACGATCCCGGCCGGCCGCCTCACGACCGGCATGGCGGCGTGTTGCGGCTGGCGAGGAAGCAGAGGAGTCAGGCACCTCATCGATCCATGGTTTGCCGCCGGCTGCACGGGCATGGCGCATGGACTCCTCCAGCTCTTTCAACGCTCTCGTAATGGCGCCGCCTCTGCCTGCTCCGCACGTCTCGTAAAAGTAGGTGGATTCGTGGATGTTTGAGTACAGCACCATCTATCTGTGCTGAGCTGGCCGGCTTCTTTCCAAGTTCCAAAATGTGTTTATTCGGAGCATATACAATGATTGAGACAACAGTTGTCTCTAACAATTTTTATGTCACATAGAAACAACACTAAAGATAACATGTATCCCTCCGTCCCAAAATATAGGACGTATAAAAATTTTTATCAAAACCAAAAAATGATGTTTAAGGGAGTAAGGTCATGTCCTTTTGAGCTGATCTGAACGGCTGATTGGCTGAACGGTTGAAATGACTGAATTTCGAGAGCTTCTCGAGGTAGTCTCGAGATTCGGATATATTTCATTTGACTTGCTTTTTAAAGTGTTAAAACCCACATTCAAAACAACGAAAAAACGAACTCAAAAAACTCAAAATATTTATGTTTTCAAAACGTAGATAAGTCGTTAAGGTGAAAAGAACTGGGCCTAAATCATTTTTACTTATCTCGTTACTCGAAGCATGCATCTCCTTTCCATGCACTTAATTAATAGTTTTAATAGCTAAAGCTAGCAAAAGCATGCACTTTATAGTGTGAATAGCTTAACTATGAGTTAATTGCTTGTCTTTTTTAAAAAATAATAAGAAGACGTCTTATATTATAGGACAACTCAACAAAACTTATGCGCCCTATATATTAGGACGGAGGGAGTACAATGATAGAGATGACTGTATGTTTTTATAATTAATTTACTCACACACAAAGTTTTTTAATTCTCGTGCAGTGTTGACTCTTGTTTAAGAGACGACTTAAATATCTATGCACACACTCTCTCCTTCATATCTCAAGGATAAAAAAGACTTAGAGACTATTGAGATGAAATGTTGTACATGCTTTAAGAACTATTTAAAACTGCACAAAAATAACTACAAAGTAAATACATTATTTGGTTTATAAAAAATAACAAATTTACATTTAATTTAATTTAAACCAAAACAAACCAATCTGAAAATGGGATCGGTTGCCATGCTGCCAATCCTGCTGTTCAAGTAGCCATCCATCCCGACGGCCGCACGAACGGACAGCTGATGATCTCTCCCCACCGCGTCCACCGCTCTCTAACAGGCTGGGCTGCCTTGTCAGTTCGGCAGTGCAGTGCAATACGCAAATATAGCAAGTACGGAGTTAGTAAATCCAGCAGCTGAAGCAAGCGCCTGCGTGCGCGCCTACCATTTGTGCCCATTCCGTCATCCAATGAGCTACCCCCGTCCAGGCTCTAGACCCCAGGGGCATGCACCTTGCCCTCCTCGCCTCCTCCCTCTCGTCCCGTCTGACTCCACCTTCCTCTGTAACTGCGCCTCCCCAGCTCGCAAGCCTCGAGCGCACCGACGCTTCGCCCGTACGGCGAGTTGACCCGCGCCGCTGCCGGATCGCGAAGGGCAGGACGCCCACCGCATCGGCGCGATCCAGCTCCCCCGGTGAGGGTTCCCTGTCCCAGCCTCCTCCCCGCTTTGATTTCGATTGGTTCATACCCTGCTGCTGTACCAGGGGCATAGGGCGATTGAGTTTTAGGGCTAGTTTTAAGATGTTTGGGACCTACAGCTTCGGTGTGTGTTTTTCGTTGCGAACTGCTAAACGAGATCAGTGGTGGCTATGATTTTTTAAGCCTAGGCAAACTAATAGATATAATTTAACAAAATTAAAATATTTAACTTTTTAACAATTTTTTCTATTTTTATAATGACTTATTACAAAAATATCTAATCTATTCCATTATAAGTTTAATAATGAGGTCTAATTCGACATAATGGTGATGGAGGAGTTTTGATAATATAATGTAATGTGATGAAGGGGATTTGATAATACAATAAACCTTTATTTATATTCTTATTATACCATTATGTTGTCGCCATGTGGCACAATCCAAAACATATAAAACTAAATCTAGAATCATTTATGAAAAAAAAAGTACTTTTATGTTTGCAAAAAATAAACAAGGATCGTTGTATCTTATCTTATTCCTATTTTATTTTTGTACTTATTGATTAAAGATAATACTACATAATAAATATTTAGTTTCTATATATTTATATATTTCATAAGGTAATTTGCATCAATACTATTATAAAATTTGAACTTTGCAAAAATTGCACTCTTCTGTGTATGACATGTGGGTCTAGAGCACAATTTCATTGTTTCATGGGGTGACATTTTTTGTGAATCAACAACTTTATAATGGCATGTGTATAATTTTTCTATTTTATATAATGCATTTCTATGTAATATAACATATAAAAATTATTTTTTAGAATACTCTAATATAAGTATGAATATCGACTTTAAACACATTGTCGGTGTCTGGGAAGCGCGCTCCTGAAGAGCAGCGGCTCCACAGACCGGCAGACGAATTTGTAGTTGGTGTGAGGCCCAACAATCACCCTTCTCAGCAGCCCGGGGCGGCGGCCGAGCCTACGGGGGCTCAGGGAACGCGATCTTTCCGGGCAGGGCCTGGTGCGATTTGGCGATCCGGGTACGGACCCTTCGTACGGTGAGAGAGAGAAGAAAGAGGGGGAGAGAGAGGAAACAACACAAACCGTGTAGACACAAGCGATTTACCTTGGTTCGAGCCCCCACTACCGGGTAATAACTCTATTCCAGCCTTGTTGATTATACGGTGGAAAACGGTACAGAGGTGCCGAGACCGGGCTTGAAGGCACTGATCCCGAGCTTACAAAGGTAGTGACTAAAGACTATGGCTACTGCTAAGGAAGCTTCAGATGCGCATGTTGCTTGGGTGATTGCTTGATACTGCCTGAATCACTTGATCCCTTCGCATGCCCAGGGGTCCTCCTTTTATAGGCGCGGCGGGTCGCCCGGGTCGCCCGGAGCCGATACGGCAGGCCCCGCGCCCGTTTCTGCTTTAGTGGCGGTGCCCTTGTCTCATTTCGGCGCTCTGTCTGGTCCGGAGCCTGCAGGGAGAAACTGGTCAGTTAGTACTGGACCCGTGTTTGCCTTGGGATGCCGATACGGGGGATGAATCTTCTTTAGGGAGAAAGCGCTTTCCCTTTATCCGCAATATAGCATTGACTGGACCGGGCCAGCCTTGCGCCGCCCGTTGGAGGCGTCGCGTAGCGTAACAACCGTCGCCACCTGCCAAAGAAGGTAAACGACAAACCGGGCTGCTCGCGCGTCCCTTCCCGGGCTACGGATCCTTGGGGAGACATAGTTCATCTCGGTCAAGACCGGGAAAAGTGAGGTGGAACATGATAGTTGTCGCCACCTGCCCACGGATAGGCGGGCTGCCCGTGAGACCCTTTCCCGGGCTAAGGATAGCCCGGGGAGTGTGCCACGCTCTTGGCTGGGACCCAGGGAGGCGCGGTTGACCAGGTCACGCGCCGGGGAAATCCCTGGCGGGCTAGACGCTTCCTTTAGTACGGCCAGGGGCGGCCTTTCGGGCCTTCTATACGTGCGGTGGGCCGGTACGGAATCGGTCCAAGGCCCGTCTCTGGATGGGCCACTTATCAATCACCAACAGCCAGCCCCGAGTCTCGAGCGGGTCGCGTGGTGAGCCGGTCTGAGGTTTAGAAAAAATCTCCCTTACGCGCTGCGCGGGAAGATTCGGCTAAGGTTTTTGGGAGCCGCGGGAGCCAAAGCCTGAGCATTGAATTCGATTTGACGGAAAAGTGGGGCTGTTACGCCCCCTGGGCATGACTCCCACGATCTCCGCCTCGACCGTTGGCTTCTTTGATAAGGCAACGCTTCAGGGGGAACTTTTACTGCAGAATCATCTCCTTTGCCTTTGCTTTCGTCTCCCCCTCTCGCTTCCTACCTTCTCGCTTCCTGCCGCCATGGTGCTCATCGGAGACAGCGCTCTTACAAGGGAGAGGATGGCAGAGCTCGAGAGGGACGGCTTCGTTAAGCCGAGCTCATGGAGGCTCTCTGGCGCAGACCGGGAGCCAAGGCCTGAGCCCGACGAGTTGGTATGCTTCTAGAGTTCGGCCATCTGCGGGTTCCGTGCGCCGGAATCGCAGTTTATGGCGGATTTCTTCGCCTTCACGGAGCTGCGGCCGGAGAACCTGTCCCCGCAGTCCTACGTTCATTGTCGATCTTTGTGCACCTGTGGGAGGCGCACTGCGGGGTGCGGCCCACGGTGAGCCTCCTCCAGCACTACTTCGAACTGAAGTCCGTCGGCCACCGCGTGGGCAACGGCGGGATCTTCTACCTGACCGTGCGCCGGGCTCGGGGGAGCCAATCGTACCCCGGAGTACGAGGTGAGGACGAAAGTCGATGGTTGGGCCCGGCGGTGGTTCTACCTGAACCACGGGGGCTCAAACTTGGAGTATTCTTCGGCCGCGCCGGACACTCCGATCTTCGCACGCAGTGAGACCCTGCGGGAGGATCAAGTGACTGCGTACGAGATTGGGAAGCTCACCAAGAAGGGCTTGACGGGCTACGATGTTTTCAATAGCTTCGTCCGGCACCGGATGAGCCCGATGGGGCGCCGTGAGTGGTGCGTCAGCGAGATGGGCGGCTGGGAGGATCCGGAGCGGGATTTCCATCAATGTAAGCGCGTGCCGCGCCATTGCGTTTCATTTTAGGTCGGCGCATGTCTTGAACGTCCGCGATGTCTTGCAGGACTCCCGGCCGGCGACGCTACAAGGATCGCGGGCATGCTGCTGCCCATGGACAAGAATCCCCACGCCAAGAGACCTTGTGAGGGATAAATTGTCCGCGGTACATACCCGTAAGGTGTTTGATCAAATTCCCGGCCGCGCGCGCCCTTGAGGCTTGATGGACCGTGCCGACTGTTTGTAGCAGACGTGGAAGGTGGCCAAGAGGGCCACGCAGGCCACGGGCTTCGCTGAAGAGCCTTTGGCCGTGCAACCATCGGGCGAGGGGAGCCCAGCGTCGGCATCGACAGTGACAAGTGCGGCGCAGGCAGGCGCGGAGACGCACGCGAGGAAGCGTACTGCGCCGGCACAGGCAAGCCCTTTCCTTCCGACGTAAGTCGAGTATTGGGCATTCATCGGCCCTTAAGCTCTGTTCCTTGCGCGCGTCCAGGGCGTGGCACATTCGAAGAAGAGGAGGGCGTACCGGCACGTTCTGGGCAGCGACGACGAGGAGGTGGCACCGGCGGCGGGTTCGTCGCCTGTGGTTACAACGCGGCGAGGGCCCACGAAGAAGGTCCCCACGGGCCGGAAGAAGACGGCCGCGCCCACCACAAGCCACGTCGACCGGCTGGAGACGGAGCTCTTTCTGCATCCTACACCGGGGGTGTACGAGGACACAGAGCTTGAATCAGCGCGTAAGTCTCCTGCGCCGCTCGCTACCATTCTGCTTCTGTATCTGATATTTGTGTGTTTTTGATCGCAGTGCGTGGCGCCAAGGTGGCAGCTAAGGTGTTACCTCCTTCTGCCGAAGCCGTGGCGGCCGAGAGCGAACCAATCGAGCCTGAAGGAGGGGTATCCTTGTTGCGGCGGCTGGAGGCCGCCGGATTGATGAGGCCAACGGACTCGCGGGGCAAGAGCAAGCCGGTCCGCAGAGGGTCATCGGCTTGCTTATCGGTGGCGGTGCTGGACGCCTCTAATGAGATCGCGGAGACGGTGAATGTCGACGCTGGCGCGGATTCCCTATGGATCACGCCCCTGCGCGTTGAAGGACGCACGGCGCACGGATGGTGGCCGATCGATCGCCGGGGAATCGCCGACTACTTCAAGACTCCGATCGGGAGAGCGCTCCCGGCGCCCGACCGGCAGATGCTGCTAGTTAACTGGGTCTGGCCGGTGCGCGTGCTTACGCCGTTGGGCTGGACGGGCGTCTCGATGCCCAGCGTGGCCCCGTTGGCGTCCGTGGGCTGGATCTCCGCCACCCCGGAATGGGTAGAGCAGCAGGACTCCGCCAGGGCGCAGGGCGCCGCCGAGAAAGGCTGGCCGCCCGTAAAGATCTATCCTACCCCCGGGCTAGAGGCGCCATCCGAGCTCGCGGCTGCAAGCTGAGGGTGGACGAGCTAAAAACTGCGCTGGCAAGCTTACGGGCTCGGCTTAGCGAGGCCGAACTGGCCGTAGAGCAAGCAACAGCGGCAATGGCCGAGCTTGCGACAGTGGAGGATCTTAGAAAGGCGGCGCCGCAGATTGGAACAACAACCACCTTTTGGCAGCACCACCAGCGTCGTCACGTTCCGCGCCGTTGGAGGAGAGTAGCCAGGAGTCAGTAGGCTGCCCGTCCTTGCCGTTCCATGAGGCGCACGTCCGCGGGTTCGACCGAACCATGCGTGGCGCTGTTGAGGAGAGGGTGAAGAGCATGCTCGCTCTCAACAAAAAGGTAACACCCTTGAGTCTGCACATCGCGCCTGGGCATTGACTTTTCCGTGGTTTGACTGGATTTATCTTCCCTGGTTTCAGTTCTATGCCCTTATTGCCGGCACGTCTTCGCTGATGGAGGCAGCGAGTGGGCGGTCAGAAGACGATGCGGCGAAGATCGAACGCCTCTCCGCCGTGCTTGCGCAAGCCCGGGATCAGACGGAGCGCGCGAACGGGTTGGCCGCTGAGAATGAGGTCCGCGGAACTGCCCGCATCGCCAAGCTAGAGGCCATGCTCCAGTCAACGCAGGAAAAGGAGCAGGAGGCCATGGCGAGGCTTGCCCAGGCCCAAGGGACGGAGAAGGCCGCGACGAGCCAGGCCCAAGCTGCCCGTGAAGAGGCAGACCGGGCCCGGGCTGCCTTTGATGAAGAGCGCAGACGCAGGGAGGCGGTCTCCAAGGAGCTGGAGGCCGCTCTGTCCGAGCGCAACTCCACCGTACGCGGGCTTGAGGAAGCCAGCGATAAGCTTGCGGCGGAGATTGCTGTGCTTCGAGAGGCCAGGACAAAGTCCAGGGCCGAGATGGAATCCTTGAGGAAGCAGGAGCAAGAGCTCGTTGAAGCCCGGGCTAAATGGAGCCAGAAGCAAAATGAGGTGGACTCGCAGGCTATAGAGCTGCTTCAGGCGCGGAAGCGGATTCGCGACCTAGAGACCGAGCTGGAAAAGCTTCATTTGCAGCGCAGGTTGTGGTTTTGGCCCGTGCCACTTTGTTCCGAACTCTGTGCCATAAACACATATGTATTTTCTTTTAAACGCTCGCTTAATCGGATAAGCATCGCGTATTGTGTGGTGGCCGACGGACTTAGCTATTTTTCCCTTAGTTTATTAGTCAAATCGCGCAAGATCAGGGCTCGGCGGTATGCGCACGATGTTTCGCCGACCGCAGGGAACGCGTTGCTGAACACAGTGCGGGCGAAACCACCCGTGACGGTTCGTGTACGCGGCCTAAGCCACGCGTCAAATTAAAGAGACGCCGTCGGGCCATGTTCGCACTGGTGGGCCAGGCCTGCACAGTGGGCTTCGATACGCAGCGAGTCTTCCCTTTGCCACTAACAGCGGGACCAGGACACACGTCACGTGGCGACTGGCGCGATTGGTATTCTGCCAGACGGCGCGTGCGCGCGCGTCTCTTCAGCTCGCACAGTGGGTTTTAATTGCTTGCTCCTTCGCGCGCAGCGGCGCTTCGGGTAGCCCGCAGCGCGACGGGACGTTGCATAGCCGCCGGCCTATATAAAGCGAGGCCCAGTAGCGGCTATGTTGCCTCCATCTCGCCTTCTCGATCTCAAGCAGCTTAAGCTCGCACGAGAGGAGAAAGCTCCGAGACCGGTCTAATTGACCGAATCCCAATTGTGCATACAGTACTTGTCCCAGAAGATCATGGCTAGCACACACAATTTAACAATAATGGTACATTGCCTTCGAGTTACAATATTACAACATAGGGGACTAAGCATCCCACAGGAAGTCACAATTTAAAACATCAAGCACGGCACGCAGGTCAAGATACAGAGTTACACATACGGTAACGCAGGAGCCTAACATGGCACGATTTATTCTAGTAGCTAGACTATTCCACAGGCGAAGCGACAGGCAGGACACAACCCTACTCTTCGTCCTCGAAGTCCTCCTCCTCGAAGTCTGGGTCCTCCTCGGATGACGAGTCGTAGGGAGCTTCCTCGACTGTTGAACTTTTTGTGAGAGGGGAAGGAGAAATAGGGGTGAGTATAAAGGTACTCAGCAAGTCGAGGATATATGCAGATGGGGTTTAGTACAAATGGATGGCTTGAGCAGTTTTGCGGAAATTGCAGTTATTAGCCTAGTTTTGACAAAGCGATTTAGAAACATTAAATCTCCATATTTTCTTTGGGCTTTTCTCAAACGGTTCTCGCCACTTGGCCTCAGTGCCATAACGAGAACAAAATCCTTTCTTATTTTCTTTTCTCAAACCGACTAGGTCCATTCTGCGCGACACTTTCCGGTAGGCCGTCATCCAATCCGGAATATCACTGGTGGCACCTGGCTCAAACGAAATCCTGATCAAGTTCTTACTCATCTCAAATCCTTTGTTCAAAACCCTTTTTCTAAATTGGTTTTAAAATGAAGGAGCTACCATATAATCAGTCCCTTTGGCGCTCATAACATGAAACACGGCTATCATGACGATTTTAACTCTGCGGGGTGGGTACGCTTTACCCTCGAGAGGCTACGCACCCGACGATGTTTCGCCACAAGACCATCAACCACGAGGGCCAACGATCGGGCCCGTCCCATTCGGAGCTTCGAGGTCGTCTTGTAATGGCTCGATTCATAGAATCATAGGATGGCGGTCCTTAGACTAGGGAGATTTGATATTTTAGCCCGCCAAATGGTGCCATCTTGCACTAACCGACAAAATATCTCCTAGTCGAAAAGATTTTGGGTAAGAGGAAAGTCATTTCCTGCTAAGCATCACCCTTGATGCGTTACCTTTAAACCACCATTTTTCCTAAACATTTCTCAACAATATTCTCATTCCACACAAATGATTGAATCATTCCGCATAAATGATTTTAAGCATTTATCCTACCACAACGAGTATATAAATATGAGCAATTCGTAGTTTAGCCTTAGGTTTAATCCTACCATATTTCTTACCATTTCTATTCGGCATGATATCTAAGTCTAGTAAATACGGCATTTAACCTTTTTAAACTAGCATGCATATTTTCTAAGTCTAGTAAACATTTTCTAAATAACCGAAAATGGCTTCACAACATGATCGAAGGGGGACTTGCCTTGGTTAGAAGACGGGTAGGAGCAACCGGCAGCGTTGGACGGGTCTAACCACGCGGACAACACATACAAGATAATACAACCATCCATCAGACACGAAAACATTTATATGCAATTTTGGTTTGAAAATCATGCACGAAATAAATATACATGAAAATGTGATGCATGCACAACTATTTTATATTTTTATATTTTTATTAAATCAATTGTATGCATCAAAATAATATTTTTGATATTTTTCTAAGGTCTTTGAAAATCATTTGTTATTTGCTAGTTAATGCAAAATGATTAGTTTAATTTTTATTTTTATAGGTATTAATATATATAGAGAGTTATTAAATTTTTGGATTATATTTATTGCTGCGCTTTGAACTCTGGAAAGCGTATTCTGCTCAAATATATTTCCACTTATCAGTGCCAACCAACTACACAAGCTAGCACTAATCTCAAAACACGTCTTCTTCTAGCTCTAGCCATATGCATGCAGCCACAACACAGCACGCACACAAGAAACTCCATTGGAGCACACTGGAGCTCTCCTAGCCAGCGGTGGCGACCTCCGTTCGATAAACCGACTGCAAAAATGGATTCCTCTCGACTCAGCGCCTCCAAAGGACCCTATAGATGTGATTCCGCCTTCCGCGCCAACGCACGTATTTTTATACATAGCTACAGTACACGTTCTAAACTAGCTCGCATGGCTTCCATGTGAGCTCTAGCTCAACATGGCACACGCAGGGGAGACTACGGCCACCCCGGGATCATCTTCCCAAGCTCATGCGCACCTAGAGATGTGCAGAAGCTTACGAGGCGACAACAACCGAGCGCACTTCTTTTTAACTTGGTGGTTCTTGGGTTCCTTTGACCTTTGCGGTATGGAGGATGAGAGGAAGCGAGTGAAAGCGATGAAGAAATGGCGAAGGCGAGGAACAGAGCGAGCTCACCGAGGAGAAGCACGGGCACGGCAGGGCACTGGCAAGGAGAAGTAGGAGCACAGAGCTCTACTTTATAGCTGAGAAGGGCACGGCAAGTGTCGGACTTTACTCCGACGGGTGGCACAGCGCGCGGAGGCAACGAAAGACAGGTGCTATTGCACAATAGCAGCAGCGACATGACGGCGAGGTTAGGGCGCTTGGCGTGGCGTGGCGGCGAGAGGAGGTCGTGGCGTGGTCTTGGTGCGCCGACGACGCGCTTACAGGGGTTGTAGGAGTAACTTCATAGCGGCAATGAGTTAAAGGAGAGATAAGCTTGCGGTGCAGAGGTAGCACGGAGAGGACAGAGGGCTTCAGGCCCAACAGAAAGAAAAGGTGAGAGAGAGAAAAGTTTTTTTAATTTTTCCAGTTTTGTTTTTCTCTTTTCTTCTTTCTAAATAATTATTCAAAGGGCAAATATTAAATAGATTTTGACAAATTCACAAGGGTTTGAAAGTTTCTAAATGCACCCATGAAAATATTTATACCTTTAAATAACTAACACCCATGACAATGATTTTTACTTTAAAAATTAATGACCCAAACCACTTCCAAAAGGTTACATGCAATGATGATGCCATGATGTTTTTCAACACTTAAATAGTTTAATATTTTAGTTATGCATTGTAATGAAATTATTAACGTGCCAAATTTGGTTTTGAAAATTTGGGATGTTACAGAAACAGAGGAAGAAAAGCGAGAGAGAACAGAGAGAGGGAGAAAACATGTCCTCCGACGCTGAATCCGATTACCTGCATGCTTGGCTGATGGCGGCAACGGAGGATCTGCCGTCGCTGCCTCCTCTGACGCCGCCGATCCAGCCCGCGGCGGAGGAGGTGAACGGGCCGGGCCCCGTTGTCGCAGCCCAGGCGGCCGAGCTGGCGGCGTATGCCCAGGTCCGTGCCAACAAGAAGGTGGCTGCAGCGCTCACCGCCACACTCGCGGCGGAGGATGAGGAGGACGCGGTGGCGGTGCCAATCGCCGTCGACGCAGCGTACGCCGCCAAGCTTGCGGCGGAGGAGGAAACTCCGCCCGGTGGCAGCGGTGGAGGAGGAGGCTGCGCCGGTGTCCGCGGCGGAGGAGGAGCCTCGGTGGAAGCGCCGTGGGTGCTTATGGACGGCGGCATCCGCCATCGGCGAGGCGGCACCGAAGCGCCGGGCCGTCGATGCCAGCGCGGACCAGCCGACGCCGCCGTCGTCGTCGTCATCACCGTCGGCGGAGTCTGCAGCTCCGTCGGCTCGTCGCCAGCGCCGCTGCTAGGCGTGGCAAGATAGTTGTAGGATTTGGGCGCCGCCGTAGGTGTGGTAGCGCGGCGCCTTCTTTTGCGGTAGTTCGGGGATGCTGGATCCCTTTTTCTTGTAAAACCTTTATCTATGCAAGATCTTCCCTTGTGAAATGCAACTTCGTTAATGAATCCGTCTTGTTAGCCGCAGATGCCCTCGTGAATGTCGAACAGAAGGTACTTCTTCTTGGGTAATGCACTTACAAAGCACGCTATTAGCACCCCTTCGGTACAATAAGCCCCCCGTGCAGACGTTAAGCTTGGGCTCGCCTTTTTAGCTGGGAACGCTCAGCGACGTCCTCGGGCAATGTCCCCTGCTCCAAGAACTGGATGAATGGCGTCATCCAGGAGGTGCTTTGCTCGAGAAATGAGACAGTACCGGATGTCTCGGACTGGGGGGTAGAAGACGTCCCCGTGGCCTCCTCTCCGGAGGGAGTGGAGGGCTTTAAAAGGTGCTGCACCAGCACCCCCGGCAGGTCAGTTCTTGTGAGGATCCGAGCTTGGCGAGCTTGTCAGCTTCGCCGTTCTCTTTCCTGGGAATTTTGCTAATTTCGAAATTCGTGAAACGCTTCTCCAGTTTCCTCACTTCCGCCAGGTACCGCGCCATTGAGTCGTCAGTTGTCTGAAACTCCTTCTTGACCTGGCGGACGACGAGCTGCGAATCCCCTTTCGCAACAAGCCGTTTAATGTCGAGCGCAACGCATACTCTTAGGCCCGCAATTAGGGCTTCATACTCTGCGGCGTTGTTTGTCGCCGCAAAGTGTATTTGTATGACGTGCTGGAGTCGCTCTCCGTTGGGAGAGATGAGAACGAGACCGCATCCTGATCGCCCGGACTGGTGTGAACCGTCGTAGAACAGAGTCCACCGACCTTCTCTCCCGTCTTGACCTGTGTAAGGATCCTAGGCCGAGAGGGGGGGTGAATCGGCTCTTTTCAAATTTTATTTCTTTCAATTAGCTTGATTAATTAGTCAAATTAGGAACCCAAGCTATCGATAGATTTATAGCCTAGTTGCGGAAGCGATCACAATAAGCACGACCGACTACAAGGAGGCTCGATGGCACTCACACGCAAGCGATCAATCCAATGAGCGGAAGTAAGCGAGTGAGATGAGAAGACGCAAACCGAGTTGTTTATCAAGTTCGATTGCTCAACACATGAGCACCTACGTCTCCGTTGAGGAAACTTCTCACACGAGAAGTCGGGACCCTTTCGTCCCTAGTCCTCAATCCACTCGTGGTAGCTCTTCACCAACACATGGTAGGCGAGCTCCAAACCTTCACACGGAGGCGAGTTCTCTCACACGCGAGAGCTCCTCACACCCACGGCACCGACACACGGCACCGACCACCGACACACGGTGGATTTCACCTCAACACATGAGGTACCCCCAACACATGGAGGATTTGGATCCGACACACGGATACCTTTGCACCCCCGACACACGGAGATGGCCGCCGACACACGGCGGACTTGAGGGCTCCAACGGATGGAGAGGATGCACCCCTACACAAGGTGGTGACCACCAACGAATGGTGGGTTTGCGGCACGGTCGATGTAGTCGTACGGTCGATGAAGCTCGTGGCGTGACTACGATCTCTTCGGCGACGGAATCCCAAGAGCACTAGATCGGAGATCGTCTCTCACCACTTCCCTCTCTCTCCCACCATGAAACTAGGGCAAGAACACCATGGGAGTTGGGGAAAACCTTGGAGATGGATGAGAGGAGGTAGGGTCACCTTCTTCTTCTTCTTCTTCTTCTTCTTCTTCTTCTTCTTCCTCTCTTCTTCTCCCTCTCAATCTCTCAAGCACATGGAACCCTAGGTGGAGATGGGAACCATGGGAGGAGCACTTTTGGTGGCTAAGACAAGAGGTGGCGGCTTAATGGTGGCTCTCTCAAGTTTCTCCCGTGCTCATAGCCCCTATTTATAGGCCCAATGCGAAACCCTAGAAATGGGCTACCAGATTAATCGCGAGATTCAGATCGCCCGACGGACGCTTCTTTGGTGGCGATTTTGAGCTTGATCGGACGCCGTCCGATGGGCTTCGGACGCTGTCCAACAGGGACGGTGTCATCTGGGACTTAGTCGATTTTTAGCTTACCTCCGAAATCGCGCTTGCCGGACCCCGTCTCAAGCGTCGGACGCCGTCCGACGATGGCGGTGCAGGCGATCTCTCCCGTCACGGGCGACCTCTAAGCGAGCACCGGCGACCACTCGGCGAGCACGGGCGACCCTCGGCGAAAGCACGAGCGACCCTCGGCAAGCAGGCGGCCTCTCCCGATCACAGGCGACCCTAGGCGAGCACCGCGACCACTCCCCAAGCAGGCGACCTACTTTAAGCACGGCGATCACTCGGCGAGCACCGGCGACCCCTCGGCGGCCGGGCGACCTCGCCCCAAGCACGGGCGATCACTCGGCGAGAAGTTTCGCGCTCTCAGGTATTTTGGTGACTTAGCGGCTGACCCTGGGACAGGTGTACTCGCTCTAGGTTCGCTCAGTACTAACACCTGGCACTCTCGGAACCCCATGGGACCCACGGCTGATGTTTCTGGACCTGTGCTCGGTGGGACCACAACCGAGAGATGTAGTCTAGCCAAAGACGCACACAAGGAAAATAGAAGAACTATATAAAAACAGAGGCCTTTATCCTTAGCGTTCCGACTGTACGGCCTAGTTGCCATCAATTACCAAAATCAATCAGCCCATGGGAGGCTTGATCTTACAACCTGGAGAGCTTATCTCTTGCTCATCCGACCTGATCAACTCTGCAACGAAATCAGCCAGGGCATGGGCCTTGATCACGGTACGGGATACAAACTGGATGTCAAACTCACCCAGCTCGACTCCCCCACTTCGCGACCCGGCCAGTGGCCTCCGGGTTTCGGAGAATGTCCTTGATCGGGTAAGTAGTCGGGACAATGATCTGGTGGGCTTGGAAATAGTGACGCAACTTGCGCGAGACCATCAGCAAGGCATAGCAAAGTTTCTGAAGGTCGGGATAGAGCTCCTTCGGCCCGGTGAGAACCTCGCTCACGTAGTAGACGGGCTGTTGCTTCCCTTCTCGATCTACTGTCAGCACCACACTTGCGGCGTTTGGTGTCACTGAGAGGTACAGCAGGAGGGCTTCCCTGAGCTTGTGAGTGGCAAGGACGGGTGGCGAGGCGAGGTACTGCTTAAGCTGCAGAAACGCGGCATCAGCCTCCTCAGTCCACTCGAAGCGATCGTGCTTGCGAAGCAGCTTGCAAAAAGGCGCGCTTCGGACTCCGAGGCGGGAGATGAAACGTCTTAAGGCCGCCATTTTGCCTGTGAGGGACTGCATGTCCTTTACGCATGTCGGCGACCTCATCTTTTCGATGGCCTTCATCTTCTCGGGGTTTGCACCGATGCTCGCCCCGCCGATTATATAGCCTAGGAGCATGTCGGACTTGACGCCAAAGACGCATTTCTCGGGGTTTAGCTTGACCCGGTGCTGTCTCAGGCTGTCGAAGGTTTCCCGTAGGTCGGACACGTGGTCACGGACGTCCTTGCTCTTGACTACGATATCGTCCACGTAGACTTCTACATTGCGCCCTATTTGATCAGGGAGAGTTTTTTGCATGAAACGCTGGAACGTGGCGCCAGCCTTTCTGAGACCGAAAGACATGGTCGTATAGCAAAATATGCCGAAAGACGTTACAAAGACGGTTTTCTCTTCGTCCTCTTTACACAACGCGATCTGATGGTAACCGAAATAAGCATCCAGGAAACTCGTCAATGCAGAATCCGCCGTAGCGTTAACTAGCTGATCTATGCGTGGAAGGGGAAAGTTATCCTTAGGACAGGCGGAATTAAGGTCGCGGTGGTCAACACACATGCGCCACTTGCCGCCCTTCTTCTGGACTACGACTGGGTTCGCAAGCCAATCGGAGTGCTGTACTTCGCCGAGCTGGTCTTGGATGATCTTGGCCTTCCAGTTGGGGACACGCCTCTGACACTGCCTTACCGGTTTTTTGTCAGGCCGGACAGCTAGCCTATGCTCGATCACCTTCCTTAGGACACCAGGCATATCGGACGGTTCCCATGCAAACGCGTCCTTGTTAGCCCGGAGGAAGGTAATGAGCTCGAGTTCCTATTGAGGCTCGAGGGTTGTCCCCACGTGGACCACCTTGGAGGGGTATGTCTCCGTGAGGACGATGGTTTTGGTGGGCTCCTGCGGCTGCAGTGCCACCTTTGGGCGCTATGTGGGCGCTCCTTCTTCTTGGAACCACGGCTAGGAGCGGCCTACCATGGCGGTAGCGGTCTCGTCATGATCGAGGGCGTTTGTGGTTCCCCCGAACGGTGATGACTCCCTTTGGCGCCGGCATCTTCAGACAATGGTAGGCGTGGTGGGAGACCGCCATGAACTTGGAGAGCGCAGGGCGGCCCAAGATGGCATTGTAGGGGAGCTCGGTTTCCACCACCTCGAAGGTGATGTACTCCGTCCGAAAGTTAGCGGAGGAGCCGAACGTGACGGGTAGCACGACTTGCCCGACGAGACAGAGGGACGACCCTGGGACGAACCCGTGGAAGGGGACGGTGATGTCCTTGATCTTGGAACGCGGAACCTGCATGAGGCCCAGAACGCGGGCCGTAATGATGTCCAGCGAGCTCCCGCTATCCACGAGGACGCGGTCAACTTGGGTGTTGCCGATGGTGGGGCACAAGACCAGCGGGGGGCGCTGCGGCCTGGAAAGCCCGGCCGGACAGTCCGCCATCGAAAAGGTGATGGCCTGGCTGGACCAAGGCAGGGATTCCACCGCGGGCTCGCCGCCGGAGATGTGGAGGACCTCGCGGGACGCGGCCTTTAGCTCGCGGCGGGAGCTGTAGGCAACGTGCCGCCAAAGATGACGGCGACATGCATGGCCGCGGGCCTCAGGGAAACCCTGGTCCTAGCCGCCCTGAGGAGGAGGCATCGCACCGCGCCTCGTAGTAGCTTCGGGCATGGGGCGCTGCGGCGTAGAAAGTCCTCAATGGCGAGCCCATGTGCGGCGATTCTTGCGCAGTCATGGCCGGGCGGATGGAGGCGGCGAAGAGGCGGGGTCATGGAGCGGGTCTCGCCTCTGTTACTGCTGCTGGACAGGGGCGGCCGGCCGACGAGGAGGCCTCTGTCGCCAGTGTGCTTTGCTCCGACTGGGAGGTCGGCTGCGATCATTCTTTGCGGCGACGCTGCGACAGCGGAGTCTGCCGTGAGGCATTTTGTTTGGGCTAACTACGTTGATATATTTTGTAGCTTCCAATGAAATTTTATATTTAGTTTTTATTATCTTTTAGTATGTTTTTACTAGTCTTGGACAGCCAACAATCTAAAAAACACCATCTACCAGTTTAAAAATCGGTTTTGCTAAGTAGCAATCGCTTGTTTTTTGAGTTTTGGACAGAAAACTATTTTTTTCTTATTAGTCTACATTGCTTTCACTTTGGTAACTACGTTTTCAATTAGTCTATGATATTTTTTCACTTAGTTTTATAGTGAAAATGTAGTTATTTTGTACTAGAAAAAACTTATATACATATGCTTACATTAATTTTCAACATTTTTGTCGATCAATGGTTGTTTTTAGATACAAATATGTTTTGTAAGTGTTTTAGGTTAAATACATTTGGATATTTTGTTTAACTTCTAAAATTTTTTATAGGTGCATTTTTGTTGTTTTATATGATTATTTATTGATCATGTGGATGACATAAATCTTAAAAGCAACTGGCTGTCACTAAGTTGGTCGCTTTAAAATAATATATAAACAAAACGAACCAGCTTTACAAAAGTGACTTTAAAATTAAAATCCAACGTAATATTCACCCATCTTAAACAAGCTCCAATCTCGCAGAATTTTAAAAAGTGGGAGAGATGAGAGAAAATCAGGAAAAAAAACTGGGCGAAAGCACGATCATTGAGAGCATCCTTAATAGCCACTATCCTATCCTATAAAACATTATTTATGTGTGTATGAATAGTTTTTAGAGATAAACGCGAACACGCACGCCCGGAAGACGAGTCCACACGCTTGTGGACGATATGATCCATCCTACTCGCCCACGTCTCCCGCTATAAAATCTCAGCCCTCCGTTGGCTCCCTACCCAGTCCTTCTCCCCGCCCCACCCTTCTATACCAGTCCGTCCGGATAAAAATCGTCTGCCGTTGTTACTCTAAGGCAACGCATGCCTTTACTACTAAAAGCTGCTTCCATGCCGCTCTGCGCTCCCGCACAGCCCAGACGACGCAGCGCTTAGCGAGACCACTAAGGCCCATCCAAGAGAAGCTTTGATATGCCTGGGAGGGATTAAAAAATGCGTACAGGAAAGACGGGAGAACTCACTTCGCTGCTTTCCTGGAGATTGTGTCAGCATGATTCTCTCCGTAAAAAGAGATTGTTTCATGTAAGGTATGACCTATTATCTTTAATTACCCTTTAATGATGTTCTTTTTATGGGGGATTATCTTTAATCTTTTCATGATCGAGGCTTCGTGATGTGTTTTTTTTGGAGTATTTAGACATTTTTCAGGCTTTTTGATGCTTTCTTTGTCGATTATCTCTAATCATCCTGTAAGTTGATTCTTGACAAATTAAGCTAATTAAGATTGTACGAGATTTAGAAGAATGGCGCCACATCAATATGATTCATCACCAACATCATTGGAGACAAATAAGGATGACACACCGGTACAACCGGATCCCTCTCTTGAGGAAAAATCTGCTCAATTCAAGCCCTTAAATAAGTTGGTGCCTTATCTCTATTTTTACTGGCATTTTGTACATACGGATTCGTCTTCAGTTACATTTTAACATGGTAAAAAATAGTACTTTGTCTCTAATTTAAAAATCTTGGTCCTTTTTTCCTAATTTTTTAAAAAAATTTGAAAACCATATTCTTATGCAGAGTGACTCTAACGGTGAAGATTTTGCTAATGAAAGTTTACTTCAAGAAAGAGAGAAATGATGGACAGATCCTTTTGATAACCAGGCTAGCTTTTGTCAAAAATGGTGTTAAGAGTTTCTTTTGGAGGAATCCTTTTGATAACATAGCTGGTGGCTAGCTTTTGTCAATATTGGTGATAACCTTTTAGTTTGATTTGGCCACTTCTTGTGTTATCTAAAGTCTAAATATGTGTCAATTGAAAGTCTGTGACTTAGTATATATGTGGAGAAATAGTTTAGTACAAGATCTCTAAAATTTCACCTGAACTCTGATAATATGAACCTGTCAAACCTGCTCTATAATATTTCTATAAATGTTATGAATCCATTTTAATAACTTTCAGAATATTTTGTGCATGCAAGAGCTTCGATTTTGCATGCAAATAGATGCTACACTGTTTATTTTGTCATTCTGTAGCCGTGCTGTACTGAACCTAGCAGAAAATCAAGCTTGGCCTTGGTGGGCTTTGCTGCGTGCATAAATTGGGCCGTGCGGGAGCGCAGAGCGGCATGGAAGCAGCGCAGAGCATACGTTCCGTTAGAGTAACAACGGCCAACGATTTTTATCCAGTCCGTCCCGCGTCTCCCGCCGCCGCCTCCGCTATAAAGCACTCAGCGCCGTCACCTATAGGGTTTATCGGGTTTCGCTCGCCTCGCTCTCCTCCTTCGCCACGAAGCTTCTAGGGCCTTCTACCCTTCCCCCGAGTCCCCGACCCCCGCCGCAGCAGCGATGAGCGAGCGTAACAACGCGACTGGCCTCTCCGCCGTCGACGCTGCCGTCCCTGCCATGGCCGGTGAGTTCTGCGCCCCCCGCTGCGTTTCGTCGCTGCTGGTCGCTTCGTTCTAATGGTAGTTGGGTGAACCCCTCTAATTGTTCGCGGCGGTGGTTTTTGATGCAGCGCTCACGCTGGAGCAGAAGGCCGGCCTCGTGGAGCCGCTGAAGGTATCACGATCTTTTCCCCTGCGATCAGTTGGGTTCTGGGGCGTCTGTGTGGTGGCGTTTGGTTTGATTCGACGATACATTTGTGCAGACGGGCCTGCACGACAGCCTCGCACCCAAGGTCAGGAAGCGCGTCGAGGCGCTGAGGGAGATTCAGGTAGCAGAAACGCTTTCACATTATGTTGCTGATGTTTAGAATTCCATGCATGGTTGTTTGCGCATTGATTTGATTGATGCCGTATTATATTTTATATGCTTTGGACTTATTGATTGCATCTGGTTAAGTGTGAATGGTGTGGTTATATCTTTTGGAATGCATACTGCTATTGCATGCGCAATTGGCTTGGAGTTACCATGGCAGGCTGCCGGCATTACTCTATAACTAGAGCTTGAGCCTATCATTTTTTTTGCACAGCCACATCTATTGCTGGTTCCTTAATACTCTGGTTTAAGAGTTGTGTAGGGCTGTAGGCTGTAGGTGTAGGGTAACGATATACTGTTTGATCCTCCAGTATATCAGTGATCTTTTTTGGTTTCTTCAAGACAATTATTTCCACCTTTGCTTCCTAATGATAAGTGGATAGGCATGGTGCGGCACCTCAACACGGTGGAGCAGCTTCAGGACTACCTCCACCGTTGGAGCCAACTTTGTGGTGTAACGCTTACAGATGTAGCTGATGAGATCTTTTGGACTCCAACCTCGAATGGTCAGTTCTTCACTAAGTCGACCTATCATTTCCAATTTGTGGGCAGCACAGGCTGGTCCCTCGGAGGCACCATCTGGAAGGCACTGACAGAAAACAAATGCAAATTTTTTGCCTGGTCTCTCGCCCATGGACGCATTCATACGGCTGACGTCCTGGCTCGAAAAGGATGGCCACACCATCCCATCTGTCCTTTATGCCAGAATAGTCCGGAAACCATTAACCATCTGACTCTCCATTGTTCGTACTCTGAAGAAGTTTGGAATGAGGTTCTCCATCAATACCCTCAAACGCCTAGATGAACAAACAACATGAGCTTCTGCGATTGGTGGATTGCGACCTCTTTCAGACAGCCGACAAAGCGACCAAGAGGGTCCTGAATGGTCTCATAATCTACACTATTTGGAATCTTTGGAAGGAAAGAAATAGACGCATTTTTCAGCATAAGAATCTTCCCTCTAGGACGCTGGTTGATAGAATTTTGGAGGATGTGAGGGGATGGAGCATGGGGCTCCTTGCTATCCCAATGTAATTCCTTTTTGTTTTCCTAGCCATGGTTAGGTCTTTGTACAGTGTATAGTTCTCTTCTTCTTAATGAAATGGCAGAGCGCCTGCCCCGTTTCGTTCAAAAAATTATTTCCACCTAGCTGGTGGTCAAATTTTAATCCCATCAATTTTTAATTTTGTTTAGTTGATTCTATGCTATGTTTAGTTACCCTCTTTATTCTAATGTGGCAATTTCAAAACAAAATATACGGTACAAAGTGGGATATACCTGCAAGGCTGCAAATATCACGCCATGTCTTTTGAAGTTCTCTTTTGGATTATTTTGCATTGTTTAAAACATGAAGTTCTCTTTTGGATTGTTTAAGTTGATGGCTATACACTCTGTGAAGCCGTTTGTACTAATTATATATTAGAGGATCCCAATGAAGAAGAAAAACCCAAAGTGTAAAAAAAGAGAAAAAATACAAATAGTAAATGCTTATTTTGACAGATGTTTTTTTGAAAGAAAAGGCGAGTTGCCAATTTTCATTCAAAAGGAGGAGTGAATACAGCAAAGGGTTTATTTTGACAAATGTGACTTGCCTGTCTTCTAGTGGGATAAACAATAATCATGAGGATCCTGTAGTTTGTGACTTGGAACACTTGATTGGGCCATGCCATTATAGCTTAGCTTAATCGATACTGTTGGTGACTGTGAAATGCATGTTCCTATTCGCAGTGCATATTAATTCACTGGACGTGGCTCCCCAATTTTTTATATTCCTCAAATCAGCCGAAGAGTTTTGTGTATAAAACTATATATGATGGTACTTTGTGAAGTGCTATGTGTACATTTTTTAAAATGGAATACCACAGTTGTTCCTTGAGGCGGATTTCTTATCTATGTTTACATGTTTCAGAGGCAGCATGATCAGCTGAAAGAAAAATTCTTTGAGGAAAGACTTGCTCTAGAAACTAGGTATCAGAAGCTTTATGATCCACTGTACTCAAAGGTATATCATCTATTTCATCTTGGGTCTTTGGTGAATTTTGTTTTGTACATGTTTCGCGATTTGCTCGTCCCCACTCTGTTTATTTCATATTTGGCACCTTCCTGTACATTCACAACTTCTTAAATAAACTTATCTCAAATCATTAGAAGGAAGCACAGCTGCTGCTATAGGGTATTATTATATTAGCATTTTAAGTATTGGATGATGATTTTTTTCTGTAATCCAGATAGTGTAACATGCCAATAGCAACATTGTCCACCACGTTGCTGATATACTGCTTAAATAATCTATCCTGTCTAGTGACTTTACTGTGCTTGAAAAATTGCAGCGTTGTGAAATTGTGACTGGTGTGGTTGAGGTAGATGGCATCGTACAAGGTGGAGATGAAATCCCTGCAGAGCAGAAAGGTGATGTATTTTTCGTTTGTACTATATATATACTTTGGATGGTTTGGTTTAATGCTAAAACAATTTTGATCCTTGTTAAACTTTTGTTCACTATGCTTTCCTGCAGAGGAAAAGGGTGTTCCGAATTTCTGGCTTAATGCAATGAAGAGCAATGACATCCTGGTTGAGGAGGTGAGGTCATACGAGATTTTAAATCCCCCTTCCTCTAGCATTAATTTCTTTGTTGCCAAAGATTATTGTAGTGAATTACTCTTTTCTTTTTGTTTAGATCCATGAGAGGGATGAGAAGCTCTGAAGTACCTCAAGGACATCAAATGGTGCAGATCTAATGATATGAAGGGTTTCAAGATTGACTTTTTCTTTGATACCAATCCCTTCTTCAAAAATTCTGTGCTGACAAAAACATATTACATTGTTGATGATGGAGAACCCATTCTAGCGAAAGCAATCGGGTATATGATCATTTTGTTTGTACACAGTTGCTTCGTTGTTGAGAAAAAAAATCATATGTACCTCTCATATTGGCAAAATGTTTTATTTTTCAGGACAGAAATTGAATGGCATGCACGAAAGTGTCCGACACAAAAGGTGCTACAAAAGAAATCAAGTAAGAGTTCGAAGAATTCAAAACCTATCACAAAGGCCGAAGATTGCGAGAGTTTCTTTAACTTCTTCAGTCCCCCTCAAGTTCCTGAAGAAGGGATTGATAATGACGGTGTTAGTTGATGACGACTATTTGTTTGTGAATATGCCTTATGTTAATGATTCTTATCTTATTTCTGATCACTGTCCATTGTTTTTCCTCAACAGGCTCAACAATTGCAAAACCAAATGGAGCATGACTACGATGTTGGGTAAAAATTTCATTTATATATGCTTTGCATGCACTTCTGTTATGCACCATATTGAAGTAGAAGATTCTTTAAAATATTTGTGAAACAACATTTCTTATATTTTGGGGTGATTCTGAGTGAACTTTGTTTGATGGCCAGAGCTATCATCAGAGACAAGACAATCCCACATGCCATTTCATGGTTCACTGGAGAGGCTATTCAAGATGAAGACTACGTATCCATGTTAGGTGATGGTTATGAAGAATATTATGATGATGAGGTTTAGAAGCTTAATTATTCTGCTATGGAATTGTTCTATTAGATTTACATGGTGCGTTAAACCGCTATTACTTATTTAAGATTGTTGCTTTTCTACCTTTGAGAAGTCTGGTGGAGGCCAGCAGGGTGAACGACCTGCTGAATGCAAACAACAGTGAATTGTTTGAAGTTTTGATGCCTTTGGGATTCCACGAGTGAAGCCATTTGTGGTCCTGCTTGTGTAGTTATTGAGTTGGTCTTCATGAACTAGTGCAGGATTCATTTTCGGGATATAGTTTTATTTGCATTTTTTTTTTCTCTCGTTGCTATACCAGGGGCTGATGAACATGCATGCCCCCGTAAGCTTATGTTCGATTGGTCAAGTTAAGGTGGCGTTTCATATTGTCAAGCGTTTTGTTGCTATCGTGGTATCTGCTAATTTGATCAGCATTTCTATATTGCAATCATGAAATCAGTCTACTTGTCCAACGTCAATGCTGACCGTTTTACTTTGTATTCACTTTTTAGTGTAAGCAAATGTTGAACAATTTCACTCCTAAAATCTCTCTTCCATTCTTCGTACGACGGCAGTTGATTTTCATACTTCTTTTCTCATTACGCATTTACGCTGTTTCTAAATATGTATGATTCCATGAGGAACATACTCATTGAGTACTGGCATCCCAATAAATATGTTCTGCTGGTCGAAACATCTGCGCTACCATCTCGGTTTGAAGTCAAATATCCAGAAACAGCAAAAACTGCTTAAAGACAATGTGATGCGACACTCTTGTTTGGTATTTAAGGAAACTTGTAATGGATTTTTTATACATAATATATAGTAGCTAACAATGTGAGATAGCCATGAAGTATTATTATGCAAATTCCAAAACTCTACAAAATAAAAATCTATGATCTAAGCACTTCTCTTTCTGGAGTAGACAATGTACATTGGGTCTGTTCGTCCTGGATTAGGAGATATATCAACAGCCTGCAAGAATAGGAAAATAAATATACATGTCTGGAATTAATTTGAAAGCATAAATCGAGGAATACAACTATATATAGAGGCAGATATTTTAACTACCAATGCTGCAAATGTTTATTGAGCCATTCACTTCTTTCATGGAATATGCTCATACAAACGAAAAAAATAATATTAAAAAATCTTTAGTTGCAATAACTATTCAACTTTTCTCCATATTCAACCGTGACAGATGAACAGACAAATGGCATACCTCAGCGGGTTCAAAACCTCCAGCATAGTGAAAGTAAGCACCAACTATCCAAGCATGATCTGCATCGCCCGTTGATGTCCAGATAGATATAGCCTTTGTCCAAAAGCAGCGATTCGAAAAACTGCACTCAATATTAAAACTAGATTTTAGAACCATTTAATATAGTAATGAAGATCCTGTTATCCAAAGCTAGTAAACGGCATGCATTTTTTTTACAATACTCAGGACAGCACATTACCTCATTATGGCTAACCCAGATGGTTTAAGAATTCGTTGCATCTCCTTAAAAACATCCATTGGTTTTGTCAGGTAGTCTACACTAACCTAGAAACAAAAAAAAAGTTACTATTAGATGGGCTCCCATATTATGAGCATATGTGCTATGACACACGGAAAGAAAAGTGCAAATCCTTTTTTTCTAGGAAGAGTAAATTTATGATGTAGAAAAAACTGTACCACGTTAGTTATAACGTCAAAGGAGTTATCCTCAAAAGGAAGCTTTGGGTTCACATTGAGGTCTTGCACAACATACTCTGTCAAAACCTATCGCCATCAACACCTTGTCAAGAGTGTATGTTTAGCTTGCTCAAAAAAAATGAAGGTTTAGTGAGACAACCTAAATGGATATATTAATTACTTCTCAACTAGCTATTATTAATGATTCCTCCAATAAAAAACCTAATAAACTTGTACTTTTGCGAAAGTTCCTTTCAAGATAAATTTATACATAACATGCCCATAGTTGTAATCTATTGGAAATGATATTGGTAACTAAAGTTTAGAGAGTATAATAATTGCATAAGTTCTATAACTGCTACAGCTAAGAATTTGATCATCAGAAGTCATACAACTGTTGTACATAACATGTTCATGGGTTTAATCCTCATAGGTCGTATCACTGCTATAGATAAGAGAGTCTCAGGCAACATTGTCTTGCTGCTATCACTAAAACTTTAAAGCATATCAGAAGTACCAAAAACACACTAATTTAGTCGGTTCACAGTACCGAATTCCTTTTCAGCTCATCTTCATTCATACCCATCCCCACAATCTTTTCTTGTTTGTAACCGGGTGGATAATGGCTCACCTAGGAAAGTGAAACAATAAGCAACTTCACTGGAAGACATTTGAACGGAATGCTAACTTTTTTTTTTTTTTGAAGGGCAAGAGAACTGCCTTGTATTTCAAAAAGGGGAACGAGTTTACAGGGTGGGGGGAGATAAGGGCCCCTCCCCCCCTGGGCCAAGGAGAACGGAATGCTAACTTGAAAGGAAAAAAATCCTACCCAGCTGCTGCACATATCTAGGATAGCCACCCCGGGGGTGTTGCTTGGAGGAAGAACCTCCGAGTAGTACTCCGTGAGAGCTCTGATTGCTTGGTCATCAATGTGCGTGACAAAACGGGGAACTGAGTAGAACAGAGTATCTGATGATCTGCAAAGAAATCAGAATGCATCATTCAGGGAACCACCGGCTGCCCAGATTTTCTCAAGCTACTATACTAGTGACTAGTTATGCTAGAGTTGATGACTTATGTTGTCCTTGATGGCTACTCATCAAGTTACAACGTTGCTCATAATCATAAGCAGTAGGCCAGTAGCAACAACCACTGACTGGCTACTCGATTCCAGAAAATGTCTCGCATGAACAGTGAGTTCGCTCAGAGCTACTTACTCGTCGAAGCGGCTGAAGTCCTCAGGCTTGAAAGGGAACTCATCTGGCCACTCCACATTCTTCAAAATCTACAATCATTACCAATAATTTGCATCCCCCACGCAGCTATCTAAACACGCGCCGGCGCGCGAGAAGGCAAGAAATGGTCACGCATAAAGACCTGTTCGACCGGGGAAACTCCCTGCCTCGGCCGCGCCGCGGCCACGAACGAGCGGGGCGGGACGCCGCCGGAAGCCATGAGGGAGAGCTGGGCGACGAAGGCGGCGCCGAGGCCGAGGAAGACGCGCCGCGGCCGCGCTCCCGCGCGGCGGACACGAGGGGCGGCGGCGAGGGCACGAAGGGTTCTGGGGCGGGGCCTTCTCAGGGCGAAGAGGAAGACATCAAGGCGCGGCGCGACGGTGGCCATGGAGACGGCGGGCGGCGGTTCGGTCCGGAGTTGGAACTCGACGGAAGGCGGCAAGGCCGCCATGTGTTGCGTTTCGCGCGCCCAAGAGGGCGTCGTGGCGCCACGCGCGTCGCAGGGACGCGAAGACATCTTTGGATTGGGGGTTTGGGTTGGCCCGTAGGCCCCCTGGATCGCTGCCATGTGGGCCCTGCTACGTCAATTCGCCGTCGCCTTCTCTGTAGCCATAATAATAAGCCCATAAACGTATGGCAGTCGAAGTCGATGAAGCACACGCAGCAGAGCAGCGCTGGAATGCGTCTGTCCAGCCAACCAAAGAGCGCTAGCGAGGCGCCCCTACCACAGCTTGAGCGGGAAGGCGATCTCCAATGCAGGTGTTTAAGTAGGTGTTTAGAAAAAAAAAATTTGTTTTTTGTCATATAGGATTGAGAAGATGCTTGCATGGGTGTTTAGAGAAAGGTACGAGTGTCTAATTAAACACCATGCTTAGAAAAGTTCTTAGAGAAACTAAACACCCATTAAAGCTTATATGCATTGGAAATAAGTTTTTCTACGTAAATGCTTAGTAGCGTGGCAACACTTTCTTTGTTTAAGCACCTGCTATAAACGTTTTTCATTGTACATGGCATCCTATAGTCGTACCTTCTTCCTGGAAGAGCCGATCGGTAACGGGAATTCCATCGACGTGGATAGGATGTAAGACGTTTCGGATCACTCATATATATACTCCTCCATTTGATAATTCGCATCATTTGGGCGTTTTGTGTTAATTTGGAAAATTCGCCGTTTCAGGATGCATTGATTGCAAGCAGAACTTTATGTGGCCCTAGAACCATTCGTTGGATGTGCATGTAAATATACTCCAGTATAAGATAATTTGTCCTTTTATCTATACTTAAAAAGATACCAACAACAATGTTTGGTGTGTTTTTTTTATAACGAGAATAAATTCCAGCCTATATATATTTTAATTTTATGTATGACGTTTACAAACCGATTTGATGGAAAAATTTTACTGTTTGCCCATAAAAAATCACGCAAACGAAAAAATGCCCAAGGTCTACGCCCAATTGCAAAAATGCCCCTAGGCGCTCTCGGTCGGCGGCATCGGGGCATGGCGCTCCGGCGAGCGCGCCAGGGCTCGGCGCCACGCCAGGCGCCAGGGCTCAGCGCCTCGCCCAGCGCCAGGGCGGCGCGCCGCCAGGCGCCTAGGTGGGGCCCGGTGGCATGGCGCGGCGATGTGGCGTGCGAGGCGTGCGGCGGTGGCGTGCGGGCGCGCTGTGGCGCGTGGCGCAGCGAAAGCAAGCGGCGGCGGCGGCAGTGGCGGCGGCGGCGCTGCGCGCGGCGTGGCGCTTCGGCGCGTAACGCCGCGCCATCTCGCATGCCGCCGCGTATTTCGCCACCGCCGCTTCGCCGCCGCCGCCAGCCGCCACCTGCACGCGCGCGCCGCCGCCGCCACGCCGCTACGCGCCACGCCACCGCCACATGCCACGCCGCCCACACACACATGCACACCGCACACACACACCGCCATTGCATGCCGCCACACATGCCATGCCATGCCATGCCACGGTCCCACCTAGGCGCCTGGCGGCGCCGCCTTGGCGCCTGGCGCGGCGCTGAGCCTTGGCGCCTGGCGTGCGCTGAGCCTTGGCGCTTCACGCCGGAGCGCCATGCCCCGATGCCGCCCTGACCGAGAGCGCCTAGGGGCATTTTTGCAATTGGGCGTAGACCTTGGGCATTTTTTCGTTTGCGTGATTTTTTATGGGCAAACAGTAAAATTTTTCGATTTGATGTTTGGTATATGCTGCTAATGTCAGACGGCAAGTGCTACTCTGCATCTGTCTGACAACTGGGGATGGCATGTTATCATCAGCAGGCCAGCGTCCCAACTCACAACTGCATCCCAGCTCAGATTGGGCAATGCTGCTCCATTCATTCTTAACTGACAACTTGACACAGTACTAAGCGAAGTTTGCAGTACAGCACGGCTATGCAAGTATACGACGCACAAGACGTGAAGCATTTGTGTCCACCTGCTGGTTTCAATCGACAGAAAGAAATTGATTGGAACTGAGACGCGGAGGCACATATGATTGAGAGACAGGCATCCGTCCTGTTCTGCGGTCGGTGCGCAAAGGTCCAGAGAATTTTAACATATACAAAATTTGATCCAAACGGTTTAGATTCATTCCGATACTATGATCGGAATAATTTTTATGAATTTTCGTTTTCTTACCACCGAAAAATGCACTTTTGTAGAAATATTATTATTGTCTCATTAATATGTGGGACCAAATCCCACCTACCTTTATAGCATAATGATATTTTGGCAAACCGTAAATTCTTAGTGGTAAGGACTTTTTTTTCTATTTTATATTATAGTGAGAGTATATTTTTGTGTAAGAGACTCTTTTAATGTACGGCTAAATCTAAGTTATAGTATTGTTCTAATATATTTGCCATTGCATATTTTAAAAGTATAAGAAGCATGGGTGAGGTATTCTTTTTGGGACCGAGTAGCTCTCAGTTGCCTGAGATTGTAATAAGTCTCATTAGTTCTCAAGGATCAATCCAATGGCCCAGATTTCACTCCCTCTCTACACACAGTGTGTCGTATCCAATTCCCTCTATCGCAATCCCTCTCCGTGTCACCCTCAATCCTACCTGTGTCGCCCCTTATCCCTCGTCAACGACGCCCTTCCTTCTCGCCCTTCTCTGTTATCGGTGCCACTCCTCCCCCTCTTCTTCTTCTTCGTTTCTCTATGTTCCTCCTCCGCCACCGTTGACCCACCTACCTATGGCCGACGTTGCCACCACGTCTCCTCGTTCATCTTAACTTCAGTCATCTATGTCGATTTGTCCGCCACCACCGCTAGTCTGGCACCTCCTCCGGCATCCCTCTAAGTCCGGAACCAAGTGCCAGGCAGTGCAACTGCAAGGAATATGCTGCTGTGCTGAGCTACCACTTCCGTTTTGAACCGTCCATGGCTACGAGACAACCAACACTTGCAACACGAGACTGGTATATATAATTGACGTGACAGCTGATTTTATCAAAGATTGCGATTACTTTAGTGCCTTTAACCATTACGAAACTGCAGAAGAAATGAACAACCGACACGGGATCCATCTACCAGATTTGGCCTGGAATTCCTGCACCATGTTCCGTTGTTAACTCTCCTACGAAATTCACCAGACTAAAAATTTTCAGGATACAGATCCCAGGACCACCTGCTATTGCTCAAACGTATGCCAGGCAAGCGACACGTACGCATGTGCCAAGCCAATTCGGCGTATGCCAGGCAAGAAACACGCATGTGCGAAGCCAATTCGGTGTGTGTGGTTGTGTTGAGTTACACAGTCTGGTCGAGCTGTCGAGGACAAGCTCACATAGCACATAGCCATCGGAGAGCGACCAGTCCTGATCATTTGGTACAGGCAGTCAATTTTTCGTGGCTGCTAAAATTTTAAAGACGGCTTTTATGTGACTGATTCTGTGATTCAGTACTCCCCCGTGGACCGTCATTTTCCATGTCTAGGTTGATGTTTTCCCGGGACACTAATTCCCGGGTAATCATTTATGGATTAAGAGGGGTCAGCAAAGAACTTGCTTCCAGAAAATGATGTCAAAATTGCTAAAATGCTTCCATAGTGGCATAGTGAAGACAGCCATAACTATGATCGCGTAACCACACTTTACAGTATCATCAGCAAAAAATCAGGGAAGCAATATCCAATGAAGGGTGGATTTTCAGTATGATTGCATAATAGCAATATCCAACAACGAACAGGTTAATGTGCACCATTGCTTTTCTTTTTCTTTTTCCTTTTCTTTTTCTTTAGAGATTTGAACCATTGCTTTATGCCGTGGGCAACTAACAACCTTCAGCTCAGGCCCACCAAGAAAAGATCATAAAGTGACCCATCACTCGTGTATTTGAGGCTTGCAAGGAAGAAGAACCGATGCGCATGATTGGATAGCCAGGTCATAGTCCTACTGTTCGCGAGGCTGCATCCCATTGTTCTGCCCATTTTCTCATGACCATGAGCAGGTGAGCAAGTAGTGTGCAATTCTTGCGAACTACGACGAAAAACATAGAGCAAGAGACGGGGAAGAAAGAAGCAATTTCCACTTGATTTACCTTATACTACTACTCCAGTTGTTTACTAGTGGCATTATTTATATTTTTTTTGGTTTATTTTGTCTAAACACACCAGAACATAAGAATATAATCACCCTGAATAAGTAGGCCCCAGCTCTTGGTTCCCTACCAACCAATCGCCAAGTGCCACGTGGAGTTAACAGCTCATCCCAACTGCACGAGATTTCTTTTTATTCCCTTCCATCTTATTCTTATTTTCTTTTATGAACATTATCCCATCCCATCTCACCTCCCAATTCTCCTCACCACCACGAGGTCCAGACTCTAGAGCCGTGCATCACGCGTCGGACGGCCTGTAGTTGTACACGTGGAAGCTCGCCTGCGGCGCGACCCCTTCCAGGAAGATCCTGGCCGTTGCCTCCTGCGACACCACCGCCCCGTCCTTCTCCACGAGCGCCGCCGCCACCACGTCCCCGGCGGGGCCGCCACCGGCGGCCACCATGGCTATGATGGCAGCCTGGATGGGACCCAGTGTCGGGTTGTAGGCGGCGGACTCCAGGCATCCGCCGGCGTACACCCGTCCTTCGCCGTCGGCGACCGCGAACCCCGACGGGCACCCGCTGTACGGCGCGTGCGCAGCCCGCGCGGCCGCCTCAGCCGCTTCGCGCAGACGAGCCTCCAGGTCGCCGCTGGCGAAGCCATTGGCGACGGCGGCGACGGGATCGCCGAGGGAGTTGTCGTGTGGCTCGAGGACGAGGGGGACGTGCGGGGGCAGGAGGTCGTGGGGTCCGAAGGGGCGGAGGAGGAGCGACGCCACCGTGCGCCACTCGGGCTCGCAGCCGTTGTCTGTGTCGGAGGTGACCAGGATGCGGATCCCGGCGGCGCCGCGGATTTCCTGGAAGAACTGGCGGCAGTGGCCGCAGGGCATGTGGGAGACGGCGACGGCTTGCAGCGCGGGCTCGCCAGCCGCGGCCGCGTTGGCGATGAGGAACTGCTCGGCGTGGACGGAATGGGAGAGCGGCATGCCCCGGAACTCGAGGTTTACGCCGGCGAAGATCCGGCCGCTCGCGCCCAGGCCCACGGCGCCCACCGGGAACCGCGAGATCGGGGCGCGCGCTCGCTTCATCGCCGACGGCACCAAAAGCGGTAGCAGTTCCTCCACGGTCTCCACCCCGGCAGCCGCCGCCGCCCGCTCCGCCTCCTCCGCGCTCATCACGAACCCCGTCAGCTCGACCGCCTCGGCGGCCGCCGGCTTCGACGCCACTTTCTCCTCCCCCATTGCTCAGATCTAACTCTAAACTATGTTATCACAGTATGGTTTGCTCCCTTCTAATCCTGTTTAGCCTCAGGAGGAGTGCTTAGATGTTTCCTCAGGATGTGGAGGAGAGGAGAGGAGAGGGGAGCCGGGGAGCTTTTTCGTTGCGGTGTGTGGCAGTTTATAAAGGACGCTGCAACGCAGCTACGCAAGTGTTCTGTTTCTTTTTTTTTTTTCTTTTTTTTTATACACTAGCTTTGCAGAGGAAAGCGACGGTCACCGAAAATCATCACCCGCAAGGTTGCATTCGACGTGTCAGTGGTGTCGCAGTGCAATCCGACTAGTGACTACTTTGCCACGTTGGGGGCCTAAATGATATTTGTTGTGTCATGTATAATTTGTTCCAAGTGTTGCTGGGGAGAGATCACTATGCCTAGAGATAAAGGTGGTATAGGTATTCAAAATTTAAGACGGCTGAACATTAGTCTTCTTTGCAAGTGGCTCTGGAAGCTAGAAAATGATCAAGGTATGTGGCAAGACCTTGTTAAGGCCAAATACTGCAAGGGGCAAGGACTGGCCTTGATAAAAGCAAGACAATATGACTCTCCCTGTTGGAAAGATTTGATGAAAGTTAAACTGTTCTACTTGAATAATAGGAAAATGGAGATTGGGGATGGTAATTCTACCAGCTTTTGGTATGATAAGTGGTATGGTGACAAGTCGTTATGTGATCAATTCCCTGGGATGTTTGACATTTGTCAGAATACAAAATGATATGTATCAGAAATTATAAAAAATAAAAGGATCTTAAGGTTCAGGAGAGAAATGGATGGGGAGAGTAATCCTCTCTGGAAGGATATGATGAATATTATTGATTTAAATCATAATCCTGAAAAAAAAAAAGATGTTCCTAAATGGATCCCTGAGAAAAAAGGTTGTTTTACAGTGGCTTCCATGTATAAAACGTTCTATTGCGTCAAAGGTAATAGAAATCTGAAAAGAATTTGGGAGGCCAAAATTCCTCTCAAAATCAAGAGTTTTCTTTGGCTATGTCAAAAGGATGCAGTTTTGACCAAGAAAAATTTATATAGGAGGGGTTGGTCTGGTGATCAAACTTGTGAATTCTGTCAGGAGGTTGAAACAAGCAAGCATTTATTTTTTGATTGTAAGTTGGCAAAAACTCTTTGGGGGATTATTGCCAATATTCTGGGTGCTGATACAACTCCTAAGGACTTTGAGCAGGTTTGGCACTGGTTTCAAAAGTGGAATGGAAATTGTATGAAGCTTAGTGGGTTCTGCACCGCTACTATTGTTTGGGCCATCTGGGTGACCAGAAATGATAGCTGTTTTGAGAGGAATCTTATCAAGGATCCGTTGATGTTAGTTTACAAGATGCTTACTTTTGTTAAACTTTGGACAGGTCTCCTTAAATCTGACGACAAGGAGTTGGTGGAGATGGGGGTTGCAAAGATTTTTCAAGTCATCAAAGAGTATCAGGACTGCAAGGACAGTCCCAAGAAGAGGAGGATGGATGGCGATGAAGATTGATGACTCCCTCGCTAGGAGTGACCTGAGTCTCTGTTGGCGCTCTTGTGTTTTGTTGAGTTTTAGTTGATCTGTCTATGTTTGTCATTTTGTGATCATTAACTGTGGCGGTGGCTGGAAGGAAAACGCTTTAGATTGGTGAGGTCGCTGATCGTAGAGCGTTTTCCCTCGTTTTTTGGTATTTTGCTGTGGGGTTCGATTAGTCTAGTTTCTTTCTGTAAGGACATTGTTTCCGTTATTCTGATGGTAATGGAAATCGGGGCCCTTCCCCTTTTGCAAAAAAAAAAAGTGTTGCTGGGGAATTGGGAAATACGAGACGGACATATTGACGGCGTGTTCACCGCTCAACCACTGCGGATCACACCTCTAGTCAGATTTCTATCCTGCTAGCCTATCAGCCGCGCTCAGTTCGATTGAGCTTGGGACGCAGCAAGGAGCTTCACACGGGGATTACCCAGGTTAGGACCCCCTTGCGGGTAATAGTCCTACTCCTGCTGAGCTTTAGCTCTCTTGTGGTTGTGGTTGAATGGAATGTGGTTACAGGATTTTTCGAACCCCCTCTCCCTCCTCTCTCCGCCCCTTTTATACAAGCCTCGAGCTGGCGGAGAGAGCCGAGGGTAGGCGATCTGATACTCAAGATACTCGACAAGACACGACAGGAGACGAAAACGTGCTTGCCGCCACGCCGTCAGGCGGCGCCGCTCGCGTGCCGCAGTGGCCTCGACCCGCCGATTACACCGGTGAGAGGCTGCGGGTGCGGCCCACCGCTTCTCCTCGACGCGGCGGCCATCTTAAGCAAACCTTCTCTGCCGGACAATTCCTCGCACCACAATGGATGGTACCGCCGCACCTGCAGGGTCATCAGAAGCGGTAATCATTTCTTCATTTGTCTATCTGCGCGTGATGTCGCGTTAAATGCGCCGTCCTTCGCAGCAGGGAGAGCCTTCGCCGAAGACTCCTTCCGCAACGCCTCGCCACGGGCCCCGCTGACAGATGGGAGGCCTATATCGCGCCGAGGGGCTCGCCACGTGCCCTTTGGTGCGTGGGGCCTCGCCCGGCCGGCTGATGGGCTCGCCCGCACGCCGGGACCTCGTCGCCGCTTTGATGTGTGGGGCCCTCGCCTAGTCTTCTAAGGGCTCGCCAACGCGCTGGGGCCTTGTCGCCCACCTGACGCGTGGGGCCCGCTTGATACGCCGTGGGGCTCGCCCACACGCTGGGGTCTGATCGCCCACCTGACGTGTGGGGCCCTCGCCGACGCTTCGAGGGGCTCGCTTCTGTGCTGGGGGCCTTGTCGCCGCTTTGACGCGTGGGGCCGCTCTGATACGCCAGGGGCTCGCCCACCTGCTGGTCTGATCGCCCTTTGGCGTGTGGGGCCCTCGCTCGGCGCCACTGAGGGGCTTCGCCACGCCTGGGGCCTTGTCGCCGCTGACGCGGGGGTCCGCTTGATACGCCGTGGGGCTCGCCCACACGCTGGGGTTTGATCGCCCACCTGACGTGTGGGGCCCTCGTCCGGCGCCCTGAGGGGCTCGCCCACGCGCTGGGGCCTTGTCGCCCGCCTGACGCGTGGGGCCCGCTTGATCTTTACAGGACTCTTTGCACCCTGGTATTTATTACACCGACACATATCATGATTCATGAGGTTGATTCATGTTCGATAGAGCCACCCATTTCAGAGCAATCCATATTTGCGCATGTTGTCGTCCTTTCAGATATAGAATTTCTCGTATACTCTCTCCGGTAGACATTTTACTCATATTCCGAGCCAAAGTTTCAGAATATTTTCTATATAAATCTTTCAAAATATTCAGATTGGGTATATGAAAATCAAACGTATAGATTCGCTTTGAGAAACATTTTCATAATAATATTTTTTGTGGATTTTATAAATAAATTGTAATAGTAATTAGTGGTCAAAGTTACATTTAAAAGATTGTGTCGATACCTATCACGACTAGTTTTTGTGATACGATGGGAGTATGTATTATCATATACCACGAAAAGGTATTTTAGTTATTGTACTATAGAAAGAGTTCCAATATATTTCTAGATTAAATAGTTTGAAGCTTTTCGTCTGGTTATTCTTTTTATATAAAAAAGGTAGGAGGGCTTTGAGCTAGTTTCATTATATATAATCATATTTTAAGCATATTAAATTAAAAAATTGTTCAAATTAGTTAGATTTTGTCCAAATGTCACTTATTAAACTATTTTCAAACTAGTTTAAATTATTCCACATCCAAACTCTGAACTTCATATCAATCATAAGCACATATGATTTGGAGCATCACCAACCCGAACCTAACTTATTTCAACCCATCACTATTCAGATGCTATTCATCTATATTCCCATCTCTTCTATTTTATTTGTTACATTGCTAGATCAACCTAACATAGGTTCCCATTGAACATGCCCTTATGACCTAGGTGCCTCCGTAATTTTTTTTAATTTTATATACACATATCATTCCTTGCTATGCAAACAAAAAGTGTTGCAAACTACCCTAGAGCAGGTGGGAGGGCATTTTAATGGTGACTCCGTGACTCTATTGCTACTGAAATATAATTATGAATGGTGAAAGGGTTAAGGCTAAAATATAAGAAATATATATAATAGGGTTGAGGGTAAAATATAGGTGATATACATGTTAGCAGGGAAATATGGCTAGAGTTACAGATGGTATAAATAGGGACAAGTAAAGCAGGGACGATAAAAATCCGTAACATTTTTGAGGACGTGTTGCAGTTGTGGGTCCGAATTATGTTAATCCTTATAATACCTCTAAAAGTTGGGGCTGACCATTCATCAACCAATTAAAAAATAATCAATTTTCTTACCCAACGCAATTTTCCTTGCCCAATGGTCCATATCTATCTGACTCATCAAGCCACTACCACATCTACAAGCCCTCCTCTCATATATTGTATCGGTGCATCTCCACTATAGGCGCACCCTCCTTCCTTTGATCCATGCCTTCTTCCTCTCTGGCGAGGAGCCTTGGCCTTGCTCTCCTTCCACTTCCATGGTAGCTCTTGTTGTTGGCTCTCCACCTCACTTCGCTCCATAATAACCCTTCCCTCATCATCTTCTACCAGCCGATCCTATCCACAACCCTGCGCTGATCATTACAAGAAGGGCCTCCTCTAAAAGAGTGTGGGTGTGGGGGGAGGGGGGAGTCCGAACCCTAATCTTGTTGCGATGCTCTAGCAAATCTAAACATGCGTGAGATAGGTTTAAAATTAAAGGTATTCAACAAATCCGTTAAAAATATCGGTCAAATTGGGGCAATGCTTTTTAATCCGACGATCCAAACCCCCTGTAACGAATGCATGGTGCTTTCGTGGTCCATTCCTTAATTGCTTGCGAGTTGCGAATGATCAGCTTTCGGTATTATATGGATAGTGATGGCAAGGTAGGTCCATATTATAATTGAGACAGCCGTACCGTGCACTTTCTTGCTTGCCTCGCATAGTCGCGTGATTCACGTTCACGTCTAAACTATTGGTTCCGAAGCTAGGGTAGCTTGCTAACGAGGGTGAGCTTGGCCATTCAAACTCCGATGCAGATCGATCTATCTGATCGTGCCTTCTTGCGTCAAATACTCCATATCCGATGTTTTCTTCGTGCGGGAGCGCGGCCGCGAGATGAAAGAATGACTAGTGGTTAGGGACAACCCCATCGATGGAATTAGTGATGCTCGACTGGCGAGAAGGAAAACATGCTTAATTGGTTGAGCGAGTGGAAGAGATGGATCCTATTCAGTAAAAAATAAACTGGTTTTTGGCTAGCCATAACATTTAATTCGTATATCTTTTCTATTTTGTGTATATGATACGTGGACTGTATATAATACGTGGAATTAATCATTTTGGTTAACGAAAGTAGACCAACTAGCATGGATTGAAATACGAATTTTAAAAAGCGTCGTTGGTTCTGAAATCTCCTAGTGAAAACAGAATGAATTCAAAAGAGGTATCGTGAGAGATCACCTTGGTTATTTGATCAGGTAAAATGAATAGTTCAAACTAGTTTAGCTATATCTTTAAATAATCCATTTAACAAAACGTAGCTTGTACATATGCTTGATTTATATGTTATCTGTCTCTACCAAAATTTAGTGAGAATTGACTAGGCAACGTATTTTTGCAAGAAATCCTCGTGGCTAAAACTTTGGCAGGATCAATACGAGACCACCAAAGTACTAGCAGGCCATGTGGGTAACCAAAACTGAGCAAAAGCCAAATGGTGAAATAGGGAATAATTACAGAACATTGCTCCGTCGATTCTTAGGCAACAGATCAATACGCGACAATCAAGCACGTGACGCGCTTCCTTCTTTGCACTGATTTGTTTGAACACCCCCGCGTGTGTACGTGGGCTCATAGCATAAGCAGGTCCCTGCAATGTTTTTTTTTAGATATACTAACTCCGATCATAAAAACAAATCGCCATTGACTTTTAAACACATCTTTAACCATTTGTCTTATTTAAAAATTTAGTACAAACATGCGTAAATATAATCATGCCTAAAGTATTTTTAATGATAAAACAAATCATAAAAAATTGATAAATTACATAGTTTTTTGAATAAAGACGAATGGTCAAAAGCGTGTACAAAAGTCAACAGCAACTTGTTTTTATGACCGGAGAGAGTATATAATAGCAAGATTTCGTATGCTTTGAACTGTGTATTATCAGGGTTCAAGTATTATCAAGCTTTAGAGCATCCCCATAGTGCATGGATAGTGTTTTAGAGTGAGGTATAGACGGGCTTATGGAGATGCTCTTAGGTATGATCGAGTATTGCTATCACCTAGGTTTTGGTTTTATGGAGTATCGGATATTGTGAATTTTCAGGTTTCATAGAGCATGAAGAATCAATTAGTTTAGGTATCTTCGAGTGTCAATCATGCTCGAGCATTAAGTATCGATGAGTATTGAATATAATCATGCATCAGATGTTGTCGTATATGAATATCACCAAGTACGGGGTCGTTGGGGGTGCATGACAGTCAACGGTGGATGGGCCATGGCGTGACGAGTGATGAAGGAAGGTATGTCCCATGGCTACCCCTTCTGTTCTCACCGCAAACATTTTGTTTCCTCTCTCTCTTGGTCTCTCTCATTCATGAGCCATGAACGTTCACGAGCTTCATCGAGGCCAAACCGAGCAAGCTTTCTAGATCAGCTCATACAAGCGAGTTGAGTCGAGCTAACTCGCTCGCAAAATAAGACTGAGCCGTGACAAGCCTATCTTGCCCATCCTCGTCTTTCCACCCATAGGCACAAGTAGCAGGTTCGTCGAATGCACAAAGCAAACACCTTCCACAGTTATGTTCCACACTAGTAGACAACTCTCATTGATGTTTAGCTATCCGAATTACCAACGCTACGAACGCTACAAGTTTGTTAAGGGTGTGTTTTGTGCATAACTAATTTTTGCCTTCATTAAACATGTCAATAGTTGGCATAACCATTGAAAGAATGAGGATTTCATAAACCATGAATTGGTCAACTATTAGTAAGAAAATGAATTAGGATGAGAAAAGTTGTCAATGGGAGAAAAAAAATCTTACCATTTGTAGCAATCAAAATACAAATCAAATCAATCAACGCTATCAACAATTAATAAGGCAAGCATTAATATACAGTGGCTATAATACCAAAAAATCTTTTCTGGATAGATCATCTGGGATGGTAAAAGAAAAAAAATATTTTGGTTGGGCAAGTTGGAGAACACAACAAAATACTCCATGATCACGCACGATTGCATCCAAGGGCCATGCCGGATGCAGCGCGCTGCGGCTAGATAGGAGGTCACCGTGATTTTTTTTATGGGGTAGGTCAGCATGATTGGTCTTGATTTGATCAATCACGTTCGAATTAGGACGTGCATGGTCACGTACGCCTCGCTCCTCAGGAGTGAGGAGCACACACGGGGAAAGCCAGTGGCTGCATCGGACTCGCACTAGGCTGATGCAACAAAAGGGCCCGCGCAGAGCAGGCGAGCACAACTAGAGGACGGTGGATTTGTGGCATGTGTGCAGCCTGCGAGATGAGCATGAAATTGCTTTGCTCGGTGCACAAACGGCCAGGGAAGCAACGGAAAAGCATTGCTGTGTACGTACTGCGTCGTGGTCAACTGATCATTGTTGGGTTCACAAATCCGAATGAACAAAAAAAAATGAAGTAGAAAAACCATCAAACGGTTTCCCAATAGAATTTTTTTGTGGTTTTGAGCGGTTTCTTGTGAATACGTAGCCTATATGATTTTTTTCTTTTAGAAAAATTCCTCAATTGTCTTCAGCAGTGGAATTAATGTGGACCTTTGATTGGGTTGATGGCTGCACAATTAATTGTACCAGTTACTTTAAGATGTATGGCTACTCTCGCGTGGTACACATCCCGTATGCTTGAATTTGCGACCTGTGGCCTGTGGGAGGATCAAGGTTCAAGACAGCTAATGTTTGTTTCCATGGGTTCATGCATGTAGACTTTAATTTGGTTACTGTAGAATTTGGATGTTTTTCGGCTGGAGCCTCGATGACGCCCACCGAACTGAATAATGCACGACAAATAATTGAATGCGATAATATTGACCACCAAGGGTTGTTCGGGTCCAGCTTCAACCACTTTTGTGAGGAATGGCGACTTGAGTCACCGATGGAAGAAGAAAAGATATTATCCTCGGCAGCCAATTTCATTAGCCAACAAGCGACCGTCGACATAAACAAATATTATCAACGATCAAAATTATCATGGTTAGATAAATCTTTGGTTGCAATGATGTTTTAGGCCGTAAATCCAAATAGTGAGCGAGATGTGTGCAAACCATGTCTACAAAGAAGCTTGATAGATCAAAATCATGTGCTTATGAACCTAGGGTCCTCCGTGGACCCGAGCCCCATGCCATAAGCAGCTATACTCAACCTCGACCGCTCGAGCACCCTTGCAAGGATAAACCTCCGCAATCATATATTCATAATGGTAAATAAGCTTGTGCATGTGAGGGGGTGGTTTGTGTATGAATCTTACGTGCGACCAACGACAGAGATAAGACGAGGAATCACTAAACTAAGCTATTGCAGACGCTTTTTTCCTACTATCAAAGGTTTATCCTTGTTAGGTAAGCTGCAAGGGAACCAAACCACGGGCTCAATATTGAACAGCTAGCTAGGAATAAAGTGTGGTGCATTAATTAAATTCTTTTGTTTTAAAAATAGGTGAATTATCAACCCTGATCTTTTTGGAATATTGGAATGTACGATCAGAAGATTGATCTAACCCCAAAATGTATGTGTACAATGTTATGTTGGATTGCGTATGTAGATCAGTGGCCAGAATAACTTGCAAGACAGCTCTGCTGGCTTGTGCGGTCTCCAGTGTAATTTCTTTCAAGAGCATTATTGATCATCCATCATATGGATTATATGGGTCTCCGTAAGATGATCTGATGTGCGCTCGGTGACACATGCTGTCGCTCGTCCCTACCCACCGGTGCCGCCACATGTCCACTAGTGGTCGTGGCCATGCGCTCGGTGACACATGCTATCACTCGTCCCTAGCAACCGCCGCTGCTGCGGGCCTCTGGCCACCATCGTCGCCACTAGTCCCCGGACACTGCCACGCTCGCCGATGGCTGCCACCGCGTGTCCCCCCACCACTGTTGTCGTGTGCTCGCCGCCGCCCGCCGCATGTCCCTAGCCACAGCCACCGCCGCGCGCTCGTTGACGCACGTGGCTCCAGCCACCTACGGTCGCTGCGCGTCCCCCAGCGGCGGCCGCCGCCACCGCGTGTCCCCTTGCCAAGGGTGGCCGTGTGCTTGTCAATCGGTGCCGCCACACGTCCCCAACCACCGACGCCGACGAACTTGAGATTAGGCAGGGACGGTCAAGTTGCCAACAAAGGCCTCGGGTTGGGCGTCCGATGGCGGCGGGCGTTGACGAGGGCGGTGGCTGCATGCGGCGACTCTTTTCATAAAGTTGGCAGCTACAACGCACAGTCGTGAGTTCACGCCCTTGCACATCAGAAATAAGCCATCATAAAACGGAAAAGGTCATCGAAAAGTAAAAGGATGCGGGGTGGTTGAGATCTTATAAAAACTATCGGATCATATTAGATCAACGGTCAAAAACAATTGGGGTGTATGAAAACCCCAGCCAAAAATATATAATCTTCTTTGACAACTTGATTGCTCTCTTAGATCCCTCTTAAACCATATCTTCTTTTGACAACTTGATTGCCATGGTTCTTTTATCGTCCGGATTTGTTAACTCTTTAGATCTTTTGTTAAGCTTTAGCAAGGTTTTTACCTTCAACACTAATTTTAATCAGTTAACTGAAAGTTGATAGATTTTTTACCTTGCCAATTGTAGATCAAATTGGTTAGCATGCATATAACCCTATTTGGTGCTGACGATATCTTAGGGCAAGTCTAGTGATATACTGATATTCTAAATTAGGATAAACTTAGCACTATAATAAATAAATTAGATGAGAAAGAATTTGATAAATACTGTTAAATAGTGCTAAGATCATTCTAAGTTAGG
The DNA here is from genome assembly GCA_036346415.1 of Raddia guianensis. NCBI lineage: Eukaryota > Viridiplantae > Streptophyta > Magnoliopsida > Poales > Poaceae > Raddia > Raddia guianensis. The sequence goes on from CM070534.1 coordinate 53,658,635, forward strand.
ATAGCATTAGATCCTAAGTCCAAAGTGTTGAGACGGACCGTTAACTTTGGACGCAAACAGATTCTTTGCTAGTGAATACTTAATTTCCCTCATGAAAATTGGATCCTATTTAAAGAAGCATGAGAAAAGGAAGCAGTGCCACTTGAGGCACATGATGGTTAACTGATGCCGCTGATGCATGCATGTATGCCCGTTGGTGTTGAGAGAGATCACAATCGTACAAATATTCCTGCTTATCTGCACTGTGGAGAGCGAAGACCAGCCGCCATTCCCTGGATTGGTTCGATCCTATTCAGCATCCTTAACCTGATTCTATCTTCTCTCCCCTTTTTATCCATTTCATAATTCTTCAAATTTCAGCGCCCAATCCAAGAAGGATAACAAAATTCGCGGTTCAAGCACGCAGCCATAGCGTCCCTTCGTCCCAAAAGAGAGAGCACCGGAGAAAACGATCGACCGGGTCTGCCAAAGTAGAGGCGTGCCCTATGCCAAAGCGTGCGTACGAATATGCAAATGCAAGCAGCGAGCAGGACGTCAGGCGCGGAGGTGCTAGCTTCACTCTGCGCGGTCCCTAGATTCCAGATGGCAACGGCCAACGGCATCTCGGATCAGACGCCCGCACACATTTGCATGCGCAAGCGTGTATCTCATCCGCTAGGAAATCGGTAGACTGATGCGACGTTAAGGGCCTGTTTGGCAATAAAGTATTTTTATAGTTTCGAGGTAAAACCATGGTTTTGGAGAATACCATGGTATTTTGGTAATGAGGTGTTTGGAAGCAACCTCAAAAACTCTGTTTTAAAAACCATGGTATTGGTAATACCATGGTATTTTTGGAGTATTGTAGACTCTACTCTAACCTAAAGTTTTCTCACTTGTGCTAGCAAACCATAGTAAAAACTCTGCTACTAAACAGTTTGTAGATCCTAGGAATACCATGGTTTCAAGGGGGTTGGGTAAAACCATGGTATTTATGATAACTACACTCAAATATTATGGTATGATAAAAACCATGGTTTTAAAAAACTTTGCTTCCAAACAGGACCTAAGTGTACCTGCAATGCCTGAGGCAGCAGATCAAATCATTTTTAAATAGCATTACAAATGTTCAAAACGAATTTCGATGTATAATGGAAGTTCTATTGTTAGTTAATATGAAATGATGATGCTTAACTTGTTCTACCTGATACTGTACTTGTGCTTGAAATGAGTAATGATGCGATGTTCTGCAATGCATCTAAATTTTGTTGTGTGGGCTCATGCCACGAAGCGGTAGCGACAAACTTATTAGCACTATTGGTTCGAGTCATGAACCAGTAGTGATATAGTTACTATCAATATCAGTTCATGTCATGAACCGATAGTAATAGATACATATCATTGCCGATTTTTAGCCGTTAGCACTATTGTTTATTCACTGAAGGTGACATAACCAATAATGAAGCTCGTTGCAACCGACAGTAAATCGTTGTCCAGTAGGAGTGACGGTATTTTGGTGATGTAGTATTCAATTTTCCACTTTGCTTATACATGTGGTAGTAGTGATTTTAGACTCAAAACTTGAAAAATACTACTCAAAAATACTTTGCGTAAGAATCATGAAAGAAATAGGAAATTACAGAGTTTAAATATCTTATTGCATTTCTTTAGTTAGTTCAAAAAAATAAAGTTAATATTTATAAAAGATAAAATTTTCAAAAAAAAATTTCCATGGTCCTTACGTGTCGGAAGTTTTTATTTTAGAAAGTAAGAGTCTAAAAATCTCTGACTAAAAAACACATGGAAAAATCCCACGCCACAAAAAACACACAAAGATTGTAAAATGATCCGTTCTTGATAGTTTGATGGTGTTCAGAACCCTTTATGACTTTACAGTTAGTGTGTATAGTGAACTCTTTTATTAAAAGTACAACGAACTCTTTCATAGTTGATTGAATGACCGATGGAATGTGGAATATTTTTCATCAGCTCATTTGTGTCAAAAGATCGATCACAATCTTCTTTCCGTGGCCCATCTTAACGCATGTACATATCTTTTTATCTTACAAAATTGCCACGTTCAACACAATAACGGTAGGTATATCATTTCCCCTCAAAAAAAATCATAGGTATCACATTTCTTGCCCCTTCCAGCTGAATATTATTTTCTTCATGCTTTCTCATTGCGGAAATAATGGTGTGCCGGTGGTTAGTTCCATGGCGCCATAGAAGTTGTAACAAAAACATGATTTACAATTGCTGCATGATTACAAGGAAGTATCTTGGCCAGTTTTACATTAATTCGATTGGCCACTCCCTCCATTTATCCAATTAATATTCTGCTCGTATTCATAGAAAAAATCTTATCATATAACTTCATCGATCTTAGAAATTAGTTGTGGCAGATTTGGCAACAAACCAAACGGACCCTAAAACTCGCGTCAGTAAAATAACCTTTTGGCGCTGGGGGGAGGCATCAACTGCCGAGCCACAAGAATTTATCTAACCTTCAGAAGTGCAAAGAGCCAAAGAATCAGCACTTTTCCATGACCTGCTAATACACTTCGCTCTACCACACTAAACACATAACAAAAGTTTCAGAATGATATGAATGGCGACCATCTTTCGCTTGCGTAGACTAGTACATTCGGAGAACGGTTCGTAGAACACGTAATTTGGCATACCACTGACAATCTAACACAATTCTGAAGCGAAAGCCCTCTTAACAAGAAGGTGATTCGTACACTGAATCAGGCTCTGGCAAGATTATACATTATACACCGTATTTCCCGCCCCATTTGAAAATCCTGCCTTTTTCCTGGTTAATTCCTCCACGCCTTGATTACCGGCCCGGACAAGAGCAGAGGAAGCGATGCTGCGACGCCCTCCAGCGTGGGGAGCGATCTGCTTGCCTCTTGCCGTCTCGTTGCTCGTATGCACGGTCAATCGCCGCACGGACGCGAGCTGGCCGGCCTCCTACGAGCTCCTGCTTGACGACGACGGCGCCGGCGCCGGCGGTGATGGCTCGCCGCCGTCCTTCTCCTTCTCCTTCCCTCAGGCGCGGGCGCGCGGGCTGGTGTTCGGGTTCTACGACGGGACTTGCCCCGACGCCGAGGCGATCGTCGCGTCCACCGTGCGGGAGCTCTACCTCGCCAACTCCAACGTCGCCGCCGCGCTCGTCCGTCTCTTCTTCCACGACTGCTTCGTCCACGTACGCACAGTACAGTGTTTAACTCCGTGTTCCCTGCCAAGATCACGCTGTTTTTTTCTTCCTCGACGTACGCGTGTGCGCATGGCGCAGGGCTGCGACGCCTCGGTGCTCCTGGACGAGCGCGTCGACGGCGGCAAGTCAGAGAGGGACGCCGCCCCGAACCGGTCGCTGCGGGGCTTCGGCGCCGTCGAGAAGATCAAGGCGAGGCTGGAGGCGGAGTGCCCGGAGACTGTGTCCTGCGCCGACATCCTCGCCCTCGCCGCGCGGGACAGCCTCGTCCTGGTCGGCGGGCCGAGCTACCCGGTGCTCACCGGGCGCCGCGACAGCACCCGGAGCTTCCACGACGAGGTGGACGCGCACTTCCCTTCCCCGAACGCCACCTACGCCATGACCCTCGACGCGTTCGCTCGCCGCGGCTTCACCGAGCGCGAGACCGTCGCGCTCTTAGGTCCGCCCATCCATTGAAACTCGATCCGCGCATGAAAAAGTGTCTCTGATTCCATCTTCTTGGCGTTCTTTGCAGGAGCGCATAGCATCGGGAAGGTGCAGTGCAGGTTCTTCAGGGACAGGATCTACGACTTCGCCGGGAGCGGCGAGCCGGACGGCTCCCTGGACCCGGACATGGTCGGCGAGATGCGCGCGGCGTGCGGCGGCGGCGGCGGAAGCGGCGGGGCGGCCATGGAGATGGGTTACTACCGGCGGGGCAGGGAGGTGGGGTTCGGCTCGCACTACTACGCGAGGCTGCTCGAGGGCCGCGGCATCCTGCGGTCGGACCAGCAGCTCACGGCGGGGAGCACAGTGCGGTGGGTGCGCGTGTACGCGTCCAGGAAGCGCGGGGAGGCGTCGTTCCGCGAGGACTTCGCGCACGCCATGGTCAAGCTGTCCGCACTGTCGCCGCTCACCGCGCCGGCCGGCCAGGTCCGGGTCAGCTGCTTCAAGGCTACGACCCGTAAAGGGGCTTAGTACAAAGCGTTGGTGGCCGGTGTCTATGCCATGGAACTTGCGTGTGTTTGCTGCATGCTAAAGAAGAGAGGATAGACGCGCATTTTATTGACCACAAACGATTGTTTGCCCGGCATGACTGCGCTTTGCACTCGCTATTCGTGAGGCAAATGAGTCCTCTGCTGAATGTCACCATGGTCCATCCTCCAGAGTCCAATCGTCTATGCATGTGTTTTGAGTGTTTCTCCAGATTCCAGAACAAGGGGTATATTGCCAATTTTTATGGTGGTCTGGGCCTCGCTTGGGTACGTACACTCTAGACGGAACATTTCGGGAGATGAGAATAGGCCCAATTGCATATAGTCGGGCCGCCCTGCAACCTCTAGTGAAAACTACAGGTTGGGCCGAGCCTTCGGAGATCCTGCCTTCCGAGCTATTCGAGAAGATCCAAAAGCTATGAAAAAATATATTAGAAACTGTAAAAAATCATTTAAAATCCCATAAAAATTGTACTATAATGACTTGTAAAAAAGGAAAAATTTTAGTGCTACCTTTTATCTTTTAATTTAAGAAAAAAAAAGGCCTTTATGGCTACCGTGATAACAACCATATGACCAATCATATGTTTGGCCACCACGAACCTGCAATGCCACCGCTGTCCTGGCAGAGACATAGTTCAGGAAATTGGCCTGATTTGAAACTGCTATGGTTGGCATGCATAACAGGTAATATGACATTGATTAGAGATCGTTATTATCTCGACCATTGTACATGTTGATATGTTCAAATCTTAGCCAGAAGTCTTTTGAGAAGTCAAAACATTTGATTTCTTTGGTTCCAACAGTTTTAAGTAGTAGTTTGGATATATATCTTACGACCCCGAGAAGTTCAAGCTTATAGAATTTAGAGTAGAAGCTTTTCTATTATGGAAAAGCCAAAAGCAGTTGTAGAATGTGATACCGGGCAAAAATCATCACGGAGTAAGGCCCCAAATTTTACTCTCAAGGCTCTATGCATGCTAGAACTATGCCACGTGGAATAAGTAAGATACATATATATATATATATAGAAAAACTAGCAACGCTCGCGGAGGGCGGGGCAAAAAATGGGAAAAATGCAGCCTTGTACCTGGGTATGCACGCGCGCTGTTGCTAACCAACTGAACTACATATGTTTGTTGTATATAGCGCATGTAAGAAGGTAAAAAACAGGACGTAGAAGAGGAGAAAGGAAAATCGAGAAAAAGCGGAGCGGCTAGGACTCAAACCGTGGCCGACGGCATGAAACCTTGTGCGAAAGACCAACGGAGCAAACCTCCCGCGCTGTTGAAATTGTGGGGAAAAAATTGTTTTATATATAGATTATAAATGGGCGGTGGGATTCAGCTATCGGTCGCGATCGAATGACCGTGATCATCTCGTCAACGTGGCCGCAGGGGAAGGTTTGCTAAGCGCCATGTGGCAGCGAGCGGGAACCTAACCTCCCTCTTGTATATTTATAGATTAGATGGCTTTCGGTGCATTCGTACTATTCATATCTTTATATATTTTAGAATGTGTCTTTGCACATCAGTGTTCTTGTGGTGTAGGATCCTTGTGGGCGACCTAGGTTCGAAACCAGCTACTAGTTATGGCACACTTTTTCATTTTCACTTTTTTGGGTTCTTTTGGTGAAAACTGAGCTCACGGGAAAAGGGGGAATGGGTAGAATTTACGCATAGACCATTTATGCTTAGCTTTTCTTCGAGTAAAATACCTGTGGCCAGAGCTACCAAGGAAGAGGGGTGAAATAGGTACATGGATGACAACAACCAATCACACGTTTGGCTGCCACGAATCTGCAGTGCCACCACAGCACCGCTGCCCTGCCAGAGACATGGTTCACGAAATTGGCCTTGTTTGAAAATGCTACGGTTGGTGTGCATTTGAGCATGTACAGAAGGTCCTTAATTTGTTGAAAAACAATATTCTCTCTCTATCTCACTCCTCTAGCTCCGCTTGCTCCCCGCTAGTGACCACCGTTCTCCCAGCGCGACCATATCGATGCCGTTCGAGCCGTCGGACCGCCTACAAATGCTTGGTTCGACTTGACTATGGTGTTGTGCATGTGAACTGCACGAGTGACGGCTCTATTTGACGCCGCGTGGGATAATAGTTGTACGGGACATCGCATCCTGTAAAACGAATGGTACTTGCATTTTAGAAAAGAATGGACGGGGTTAGTAAAAAGTGAACTGGATAATTAATTGATTAGCCGTTCACACTACCCATTTACAGTAGACCAATAGCAGTGCAGGTGCTATTGTCCTCACACGAAGAGCATACTTTCGGGAAGGCCTGGGAGAGACCTCGGGGGGCTATTTTTAGCGGCACTCCTCCATAGTTCAAGCCTCACCGCAGCCTATCGCCAGAGGCCAGGCCAGAGCGCGCGCGCGGGGGCGGGCGGGCGGCAGTGAGCCAACCACCGAGAAGGGCGATCGAGCGAGGCGGAAAAGCGAGCGAGCGAGCGGAAGCGCGGAGGCGCGGAGGCGGAGGCGGATTCAAAAGCACAGGGAATCCCGATGCGGGGGCGGAAAAAATGCCAGGCGCAGCCAGCCAGCCAGCCCGCGCCCCCCACCCCTGGCGTGCCACCTCGCGCCCGCGCGGTTGGCCGCGCCCGCGCGCCCTCCGCCTCGGCCTCCCCTCCCCTCCCCCCTCTCGTCCCGTCGGGCGTTGGCTGCCCACCTGCACCCATTTCAGAGCCCGACCGCCACTTGGCACCGCGCACCCCCGTCCCCGCGTCTCCGCCCGCCCGCCCGCCTATTAAAAGCACCGCGCGCGCGGCCCCCAACCCTAGCCGCCGCCGCGTCCTCCCCAGCGCCCTCGCTTCCTCCTCCCTCCTCCTCCTCCTCCTCCGACCTCCGCGTGTTCTCCACCGACATGGCCGGCATCAGCAGCAAGCGCCGCTCCCCCTCCGCCTCCACCTCCTCCTCCTCCGGCGACGGCGTCAGTGCCGCCCGGCTGCCCAGGGTCACCCGGAAGCGCAGGTCCGCGGGCCGCGGGCCCCGGGGCGCCGTCCGGAGGCCGCCGGCGCTCCGACCTGTGAGTGCCTCGGAATTCACGGTCTCCTCTCCTATCGCGCGGTTGCTCGGTGCTCGCTCGATTCCTCCGTATATATGTGTGTGTATGTGCGTGGAGGTGGTGGGCCGAGGTGGTGGGGAGGAAGCGCGGTGGGCTGACGGCCCAGAGGGGAGGGAGTTCGTTCGTGCCCCAGGTCCCGACGTTGCTGGTTTTTATAACTTTTTTTTTTGTCGCGAGGAGCTTGCAGTGATGTTGACATTTGTGGGCGATTTGGAGCTCTGATCCGTCCGATGGTTGCATTGATTTGTGAATTCTTGCGAGCCTATTTGGTCTCTTTCAAATTTCACGATCAGGTTTGAGCGATATAGTGGGCGTACTTGCTTGATATGGAGTGTGATCGATTATTTAAATGTCAAATTTTGTTGTAGGTGTGATGGTATGATCATTATTGCTAGGTCGTGTGGGGCCGACACAACACTGGTTTTTCCTTCTCCTGCCCCTTTTTCAAAAAAAAATTGCTAGGTCGTAAGTTTCAATGAGGTACGATTGCTGCATTTATTTGTCCGATCTGCGAGACTTATACATCGTTCCAAGATAGTTTTGGTCTGTGTTGATTGTTGAACAAATTATCCATGTTTGGGGGTCAATCAAGTCAGATTTTCGCATTTCATGTATGGTCACGTGCACATGGATAGATGATGTCCATGTCCTGAATCATCTTGCAGTTTCAGGGTAATAAGAACACTTTGTATCAGGTGCAAGTGCATAATTTGGTGGCTCACACACGTCATTTTTGTCGAGGTAGTTATGTGCAATTCTACAGATACTATTTCATAACACTTCTTATATTAGTTGCAAGCGCATAATTTAGCAATTTGCATACCACAAATGCCACTTTGTCCATGTAGTTAAGTGCAGTGTACAATTAGTCAATTACTATGTGCATATTTCTGGTGTTTGTTTTAGTTGTTACTGATAGTTTAGCATAAGACAGTGAGATGGTGGTGGAAGTTGTCGGTACATGTCTGTTCTCAGAAGCATACTCCATCACAAAGTTGGTAGGGATTGACAGTACATGATTAACTGATGATTGGCAGTACATGATTAACTGATGAAGGTTTTTCATGTCAGTGAATTTTTTATTGGCATTGACACTTTCTTGCCAAAACATGGGCCATACAAGTAATTATACTGGGCAGCATATACTGGCGGACAAACAAATGTGTACCAGTATATCCTTTTTTTAGAAAAAGATGTGTACCAGTATGCTGACTGGCAGGAATGTACACGATCTGTATGAATGAAACAATGGTTTAATGGGTCTGGGATTCTTGACTTTAATTGTCTCCGAGCTTGACTTTAATTGTCTCCGAGTAACCCTACAATTAAGCTAAATGCAGATTATCTCTTTATTTTTTTTCGAAAGATCCAGCAGGTTGGCATATTATGTTAAAGAGAATACCAGAGTTGATCTCTTGATTTGCAAGGTTGCTAGTTGTTTCCATGTTTGATTTGAGCACTTGGTTAGTGTGAGCACTTGTTTAGTGTGAGCTCTTTCCTCTTTGAAGCTGAAGCTGGGAAAATGTTCTGCCCCATTCTAATATAGGATTAGAAGATGTTTGAGCTATCGGCAAATCAGAAGAAATTTGTTTTCGGTGGCATCATTTCTATTACAATTAATGGATGCCACTGTTGTAGGAGGGCATGAATAGTAGAATGGTGGACTACTTACTCACGTACACATTTTTAATTAGTACAAAACGAGCAAGGTGACCCACGCGTTATATTAGATCAGATTTAGAGTTTATCTCTAATAAATTAGATTAACTTAAGTAGTTTGTTATAGATATTATTTATTTATCTTTTTTATCTGATTTGGTGGACAACATATGAACGATTATCTAATTTGGTGGACATTGATTGGATGGTGGAGGATTTTCGGACGACGTGGCGCAATTTGGTGGCTCCATTTTCCTCTACTTTAATAATATAATAGAAATAGATGATATTATTTTAGCTATCTACAACGCATGCAAGAATGGTGGAATTATTTGCAAATAGAGAAAACAGAATTGCAAAAGGAATGTTCCTACATAAGAACTGTTGGATTATTGTCTTTGTTTTCTGATTATCAGGTTTATGAAACCATACATATTGTACTTGATTTTTTGCTGTGCTATCTAAATGAATTAATGTTTTGATGACAGGTAAATGACCTGGATTTAAATAGAGCTGTTCTTTATCCAGATGTAAGATTTATGCAGAAACTAGATAAATTCTTTTCTTTTCTTTTGAGAAGGAGAACAGAGGCACTCAAAACTAATTTATTTTATGGATTAAAATATTCCCCAATATTTATGTAGCATCAAGTTGCTGGGTTGAGAGTTATTCTGCAGAAGGAACTCCGAAATAGTGACGTAAGCCAACTTGGGAGAATTGTTCTTCCAAAGGTTAGTTCTTGGCAAATAGATTTCCCATACATCCTTTTTCCTGCATATTTCCATATTCATTTAATTCTCGTAATAAATTATACATTAACACTTGTCTCTAATAAATTAATTCTGCAGAAGGAGGCGGAGGCTTACCTCCCAATTCTGATATCAAAGGATGGCAAAAGTTTATGTATGCATGATTTGTTAAATGCACAACTCTGGACGTTCAAGTACAGGTCGGAGAAATTTTAATCCAATCGGTCTTCATCATTTTTTTTCTAAAAGAGCCTTCATCTTTGTTTCGACAAATTGATCGGATATGATTTTTGCTATCACTTAGCGACCAAATTGAATTGGAAAGGCTCCTTGAAAGAAGCAAAATCTAATAATCATGGTGGTGCTTTTTTCTGCCATGTCTAACAAGAAATGAATTGTATTAGATAAGGAAGAGATTTTGTAAATCTGTTAGAACTTAGAAGTACAAACTGTGAATATGAATTGTTATTGATGCTCTTGAAAATGCTCTGTCATTCTTGCATTTAATCTGTATTAAGGTCTATCATATCGTCTTGAGTGACATATTTAGCATCTTTCATGCAGGTACTGGCCTAACAACAAGAGCAGGATGTATCTACTTGAGAATACTGGTGCAAATATTTTCTTCTAGTACTCTTTATCTTTTTGTTACATTCTGTAGATCAATGTTCTTATATTTCTTTCCTTCATTTAAACATCCCAGGGGATTATGTCAGAACCCATGACCTTCAACCCGGAGACTTCATCATGATATACAAAGATGATGAGAATAACCGATTTGTACATGATTCTCCATCCTATTATTAAATCATTTTAGTCGTTTGTGACATGAAGCTAGTAGTTCCTTACTATTTGTTGCATTTTATATCATGAAGGTCATCCGAGCAAAGAAGGCGGGAAATGATCAAGCTGCAACAATGCCACAAGTCCATGAACATATTTCTGCTACTTTGCCAGTACCAGAAATCGATGACTTTATGTCTTCCATTCCACTAGAAGCTGATATATCTGGTATTGTGCCACAAGGTGACGAGAATTATGAAATATTTGATGGAATACTGAGCTCTCTGCCAGAGATACCAGTAGCCAATGTGAGGTACTCTGACTTTTTCGATCCATTTGATGATTGTATGGACATGGCAAATCCTCTAAATGCCAGTAACTCTGCTAACCTGACGACGCATTTCCATGATGAGAAGGCTGGCCATTCCTCCTTTTCCAACCCCAAAACTGGGCCTCACATATGAGATTAGCCCAGAAAACTGCTGGATGATACCATCCCCTGCGCGAAGCTCGAAACCTCCAGCCTTGACGCCATTGCTGTAAATCAAAATAATTGGTGTCCTCATTTTGTATGTTGTAGATGTTTATCTCCTGCATGTTGTTTATGTGTAAAAGGTTTAGTTTCCAACTCAACTGTAGGTTTCATCAGATGCAACGCTGTGCCTGTAACTTTGCTCAGTTCAGCTCATAAATATGGTTCTGATGTTTCCCAATTTCCTGTTCCTGAATTCCTGATCATGCAAATTCTAAAAATAAAGATGTGCTATAAAGTTACCTGTCCGTCTATGGCTAAGCAAAGTTGTATACTCGCGAAAAACATGAAGTGTTTGCTCCCCGCACGAAAGCACCGCTCTTGTACTTATGGTTTGAGTTGCAGGCTGCGGCGTGCTGGTACTTTGTGCGTGCATGTGTGTTCAATTCGTAGCATTTGCGTGCACGATGCATGTACGTGTAGGCACGGACCGTAGCATACTGGCCGGTGGTGTTTCAGGTTTACATTGTAATTACAATTTTCATTCAAAAAAGATCGAATCCCTTGCTTTCAGGCTTCAGCATTCAAAGCTGCTCAATTCATGTTTATACGAGGAAAAAAAAAAGCGTCAGTATATTTATTGTACTCGGAGACATTTGGGAAATCTATCTGGCCCATTTTATAATTTAAGGGTAGATAAGTATGGTTAGCTCGGCTGTTGCACTTGCACCTTGTAGGTGGCAACGGCAAGTGGACAACCAGCTAGCGTCAGCGTACCGAGGGGCAAGAGAAGAACACGTACACAAATGGCGTGGCACAGCTCGGTGATGCTCTCGGCACGTAGGGAATACGAAGAATTCGCGCGAACGAAGTCAATGCCGTTGCTTGGCTTCCGGGTGAAGTCGAATGGAACACGTACGTGCGAGTGGCCGGGACACAATTCACAACTGACAAATAAGCAAAGGATCGCCATGTGTCAAAACGCTGACTCACCAACGCAAAACTGCAAAATATGGTAACGGTATGAACGCAAAGATCACTTTGCCAATCATTGGGAATCTACGCAAGGGATCACGCCATCATGGTATCATGCTAATTGGAGCTATCACAGCAGCGCAGATAATCGTTGTGGACTACGGTTTACGATATATTGGCGACATACTTATGGTTGTTTTTTATGCATAAACGAGACAAACGCTCTGTCATTGATTAAAAAACACACACATCTACGATGAACAGGGTACAAGATTAAAAGGTTAGGGCTATGCGTCGGAGGCAGGTAAGGCCGCAAGACCTCAACTCCAATACTCCTCTTTCGCCCTATCGATGATTACAACCTGAAATAGGCTGATTGATTGAAAAATATGATTATTCCTCTTTTTCTAGATATACTACGGCGTGTAGATTACCAAACCATTGAAGGGCCTCCGGCTCCGAGATTCTTTGGGGAAGAGTCTCAAGGTATCCGACCACTTACATCGAAAATCTCCATTTGGCAGCAGCAGGGTGGCGAACATAGGGGGAAGGACGGCAGTCCAAGCACTTAATAAGAAGGAACAACAGAAAGATAGATGATCAGCCGTCTCTGGAGCTATGCGGCAGAGGGGCCAAATCGGTTGGTGCCGTCAGCCTTTCCTAGCTAGCATACCTGCTATATGAAGATTCTGCCATGGTGGAGGATCCACGCAAAGAATTTGCACTTGCTCTCCGCGTGATTGCTCTAGATGCTATTAGCGTGGTTGTAAGGAATGCTCCCCAAAAACTAAAGTTTGGATGTAAAGCCGGAGGAATAGAGGCTGAAAGCCCGGAAGACATAACCGTTTCGATCAGGTGGTCTCTTTTGTGGGCAGATTTGTTGTAGGAGGGACCAGATCTGGAGGTTTACTCCGAGTTGTAAAGGGGTGCCAAAGGGTCAGCTGAATGTTGCCCAATGCTCCTCAATGATGTCTAGATGCATCAACAGATGGAAGGTGGTGTTCTCCTTGGACTCAGGGACGTTGTCGTTATCTAGGTTGGCTGCAATGGCGAGGTAGTGCAACTTTCGGGACGTTTTTCCGGCCTAGTGATCCAAGCCCAGACATTGAGGATGAAGGTTTCGTCGCGCCGCAGTGAACGCTCCACAATGCTATAGAGGGCGCAACACTCCCTCCCCAAGATGCTCTCCATCCACGCATGTAGCGGGGCGTTCTCCGGGCAAAGCCTCATTAGTTCAAAAAGATGCGTAGAAGATCAAGAGCTACATATGACGTTGGTTTAAAACCATGGGCTAATAAAGGGGAGAACGAGTAAGAGAAATGGAAGTTTAGGGTTCTAAATTTTGGCACCAATATTGTAACAGTAGACGGTGGCAGATCCAGGACCCGACCGCCCTAGGCGTGTGCCCGTGCTCTTGGTCATGCCCCTCTATATATTGGCATTTGTAGGCCATAGTTTGGGCATGGATGGCCCAAAATGGCCATATTGAAGTGCCAAAGGCAAAAACCCAAAGCCTAGCTCCTTTCCTCACAATTCCCATAAACCTAGCAGAGACGCAAATTAGCAAGCCATCGTCCACCTCATATTTTGCCTCACGTTCCGCAGCGTTGCAACTTCTTGCCTGTAGGACTACCCAAAAGATTGGGGTTGATGAGCTACCCCGAATCGAGCTTAAATTAAACTTGTCTTTATGCTTTAGAAGTATTTATTACACCTTAATTTGATCGCTTCAAAAAAACTCGTGAAATTACCGTATCAGTTCACACAAAACAACAAATCAGCATCAAAGAACCAAAGTAAGACGCCAGCGATCGATCCACGTAATAAGTGAGAAGAAAGAAGATCACAGTAGGGATGCAAGCGAGTTGCTTTGCGGCAATGCTTAGTGTATTTTAGTGAAGTAAGCGGTCTCACGGGTACCTGTGGCTTAATATATTTTAGTGAAGCAAGCGGTCTCGCGAGAACCCGCGAATCAACCCACTTGCATGCCTAGAGCACAGCCTTGATCGATCTCAACCAGAGAAGGAGAAGAACATAATCGGCGGCGTGCGTGTAAAAGTGTCCATGATTAGTGACGCGACGTCGGAGCGCCCGGGCGACACATGGCCGACACGGCGACACCGGTCGGGGCGGAGAAGAGAGACGGCCCCAGCGGGGGCGCACTGCGTCGACGGCGACGGCGACGTACGCGCCCCGCGTGCGGTGCGCGCGCCAACGCACGGCAGCATGAGCTCCCGTCCGTCGTCTAGACGGGGACGGGGTTCTCTCGGCCAAGCGCCGCGCCCTGAGTGGCTCGAAGCGGCGGGGGACCACCGTCGCGGAGACCGCTAGCTCGGGTGGGGTGGAGACGTTGGCGCGGGATGGCTCAACCGCGGCAGTCTTCGTTTGGTGAGCGGCCGGGACGCCGGGACACAAGTCACACAAGGCCATTCCAGGTCATTGTCTTTTTCCGCCTGCTACGGTGCCACGGCTCAAAAAATTCAGCACACTTTTTAGCAGAGGACAGAAAAACTAAAAACTAATCAAAATTAAGTGAAAGAGAAATTACAAAGATAGTCGGCGATCCAAATAACCATCAAAAAACATCCTAAGAACTATGGAACAAAACTAAAAGGAGTTCCGACCTCCTCCTACTGATGAAACTTATCAAGCACCGTAGCGAGCAAAGAGAGAGAGAGAGGAGGACTCTCCCCTACGGGAAATTTTGTTGCTACGTTCTAATCAGATACTCCAGACTAGAGCAGTAATTCAGTAAATGAACTGAGCTCGAGCGAGCTTGCCTGCCAGGCTTAAGATCGATAATGCTCAGGCTAGCTCGACTCAAGACTTGAGCCCAGATATAGACTCGAGCTCAGCTCAAACAAAGTTTGAATAGACTCGAGCTCGACTCATCTAGGCTCGGTAAGATATATATTCAATATAAATAAAACATATAAAACTCAAGCAGGCTTACATAAAGCTCAAGCTCAGTTTAAGTACTCATAAAATAAGATTTGATAAAGAAAAAACTGCAACTTGAAATAGACATGATGAAGATCGAGTACGCTCGGACGAGGCTCGAACTTGAGCAAAATCGATAAAATATGATATCGAGAATTTTGAGTTTTTAAACAAGCTTGACAAAGCTAGAGCAGGCTCGAGTCAAGATCGAGCTTGGCTTGTCTAGGCTAGCGAGCTTAGGATCAAGCTCAAGCCGAGCATGAAGCAACCGAGTTCGAGCAACTTGCAAGTTTCGAGCTATTTTGACAACCCTACTCCAGCGACCCCAAGAATAATAAGACCAATACTGAATTAGTCTAGGCGGACGAAAGCAGAGAAAATGTCATTCGCCCACCAATTTGGAATGTTGGAAATTAAATGTGGTTCCAACTAGCGTGGCTTAGAGCTAGGATGTTGTATTTCTATGATACCCTGGGCTAGATCGAACAACTAAAATCACATTGCAGGGACAAGTGGGAAGGAGTTTCAAGATTCCGGCGGCAAAACGGGCAAAGTAGCAGTTAGGCAGTTGGCGCCAAAGCAAGGCAGCGGTAGTGTAAACCTTGTTGTGTAATAGAATCCAGATGAAGGCCCCATGGTTTCCAAATGATAGTTCCAACGGTGGAGAGGTACCACCAACAAACTATTGTTTGTAAGCTGAGTTGACTGCGAAGATTTCGTTGCCAGTGAAGTGCCAGTGGATCTGGTCCGGTAAATTAGTACAGAGGTGCACACAATCGACTATTTTCCATAATATGATAAACTACGGTAGTAGCCTCACAGAGAAGTTACGACAAAAGGTCGGCTATCCAAGTATTAGAGTAGAGAGTTTTTCCACCAATCTATTATTTCTTGTTGAAATGCGAAGATGTTAGGCGCAACTACTTTGGGGAAGAGACCGAATAGCTAGTTATCTGTCAAAAAGTAGGTGTTGTCATTTCCCATGTCAAGGCACGAGGCCATCTGAAACAGAGCTAGGTCGCTCAAACAAACGGATGGGCAGTTGTTGATGGTTTTGAGGAGGAGGCTTTGTTATGCTAGAGAAATCTTATGTGAAGAGCATGAGGAAACCTTTCTAGGTCAATGAACCCTAGATCGCTGAGGTCTATGGAGAGGGCACCAGCTTCCAATTGACACGAGAGTAACAAGTGTCGGCGCTAACAAAGTTTTTGCCCTTCCAAAACCAGGATTTGAGGAGCCGGTTAACTTGTTTTATGACAAATCTGGGAGTGGTAATTGCCGAGAGGGAGTAGACAGCAGAGAGCACCGACTTGAGAAGGGTGTGAAAGATCGAGATGTTGCCTAAAAGATGTAAATAGACATTACATAAAAAATTGTTAATTTCACTTACAGAAGTAATATAGGATAAATTGTTAATTTCATTTAACTGTAGAGGATATAAACAATTTTTTCTAAGGCACTCCTCTGCAGTCTGCAGGAAGAAGTAGCTCTAGCAGCATGCCAGCAACCCAGCGGCGGCGGCGGCGTTAGAGAGCGAGACCACGGCGAATCCAGTCAGGCACTCACACGTCGCGCTTCCCTGATCCTCCTGCCTTCCAGATCATTCCCAAGTCTCTCTCTCTCGCATCCCCTCCTCGTGACCACACTTGTCTCCTCTCTCTCGCTCCCCCTCTGCTTCGCGCACAGGACGCCACGGCTCGCGCTTTCTTCATGACGATGCGGATGCGGCTCGGGCGCGTGGTGGGGCGGGCGCCGGTGTAGCTACGGGGGCAGCACCGCAGCAACTGCTCATCTTGCTATTGTGATGGCCGCGGCGGTGTTCGCGGGGGACGGGGGAGCCGCGCGCGGCGCGTGCTTGGCGGAATGCGCCGGCGGGTCCGAGAGGCCGCCGGATCTTGGCGGCAGGGCGCGCACCACGGCGGGGCCCGGGTGCGGCAAGAGGAGCGTGTACCTCATGGAGTGCGTGCCGCGGTGGGGCTGCGCCGCGACGCGGGGCCGCGGCGCGGAGATGGAGGACGCGTGCGCCGCCGTGCCGCGCGTCGCCGACGTGCCGGCGCGGATGCTAGCGAGCAGGCGGGAGCTGGACGGCCTCGGGCTCGACTTCGACGCCGCCGCTCTCCGGCTGCCGGCGCACCTGTTCGGCGTGTACGATGGACACGGCGGCGCGGAGGTTACCTTCTGTCATGTGCTGTTCTTCAGTTCTTGGCTCAGGCGAATGTTCTTCAGTTCTTGGCTCAGGCGAACACGTTAACCTTGATGCCTCTTGCTCATGCTTCCTATCTTTTGTGCAGGTATCGAACTACTGCCGGGATAGGATCCATGTCGTGTTAAGAGAGGTCCTGAGAGCTGACAGGGGGTTGGGGGAGGTGGACGTGCAGGAGCACTGGGAGAAGGTTTTTGGTGACTGTTTCCAGAGGGTAGATGATGAGGTGTCAGGGAAAGCAAGCAGGTTCTGCAATGGCGTCAGGGGGTTCCGATTGGGACCTGTTGCTGCGGAAAACATAGGTTCCACTGCTGTTGTTGCGGTTATCTGCTCTTCTCATTTGATAACTGCGAATTGCGGAGATTCACGCGTTGTGCTCTGCCGTGGGAAGGAGCCCATTGCCCTGTCCACCGATCACAAAGTACAGATCAAAGTTCATGATTCAATTATGACTCCCTCAGTTAAGGTAACTTTTCCTGATTATGCTTTGTTGCCCCAGCCTGATAGGAAAGATGAGCGTGCAAGGATTGAGACCGCAGGTGGGAAGGTCATTGACTGGAATGGTTATCGTGTCTCTGGTATACTCGCAATGACACGGTCAATAGGTAAGTCTTATGCTTTTTTATGCCCAAGCATACGGGATAGGCAACATCTGTCTATCTATCTATATCCATCTATCTACTGTCTATCTATATAAAGCAGAGTTAAATGGAGCCACCATATTAATCTTAAAATCCTAGAAATTCCCACGTTAATAGAAAAATAGTAGAAATTCTCACATTAATCATAGAAAAAAGAAAAAATCTACATCATTGAATATGGATATTATTATGTAAATCTAGCGGTCAATATTAATCTCTATAACAAACTACTGAAGCTGATCTATATATTAGAGATAAACTCTAAATCTAATATGATATATTTATCTATATCTTAACACAAATCTAGCCGCGCAAACGTGCGGGTCACCTTGCTCGTTATTGATGATATCACACAAGCTGTATAGCAAAGCTTGGAATAAGATCAAGGCCTAAACACCAATTACTTGCCTTTTGATTTTTGACCAACTGAAAACACATTTTCGCTGGTCCAAATGATTGAACATGAGCTCTAATAGAAGGTGTCTCTTTGTAAGCTGTACCAAACTGGCAATAGAAAACATTATAGCAGCTCAAGGACATGTGGTAACATTGTGCTGCATATGCAGCATTGCATGAAATTACTTGAGCCATTGCTAAAAAAAAGCCATAGCGGGAACAATTCTAATTTCTAAGGCCATATTGGCTATTACTTCTTGGGTCTGAGATTACGTGAACAGTAGTCTATATCTATATGAAAGCATTAGTCCTTATGTCGTTGAATGGAATAAAACTGAATTGACCTTAATATTTAGCAATGATCTTAAATCTGTGAGTATTGATAATACCTTTTGAAGTTGTAGGGAAACATCTAGTTGAACTATATGAAAATTGTTAATTGTTCATATTGATCTACGCACAATTAAGCTGAATTTCTGCAACAATTTTCAATTTTTCACGATAAAGCTTTTTATCTTACTGCCTGGGTGACTTTTTCTGTGCATACTATGCTCCTATCAATGTACTTATGTATATGAATTTTATTGAAAAGTCAGGCATTTATTTCTGTTGTATTTCAATTTATGAGATGACCTGCTCTCACACATTTTAGCTTATTTGAAGTCGTAATTGTAACCGAAAAGAAATGCTGAGGTTCATAGTTGTAGCAACTAGCAACTTTGGTCCATAGCTTATTTTCATCAGAGAAAATTCATGTTTAAGAGTAGTGTGCTCACCAATCATGTTTCTAGCTCCTTATCCGTAAAATTTGGGGATGGGGCTGAAGTTGTTAGTGTACTTAAATATATTCTTGTGAAAGCATTCAGATTAGGATGCAGATGTGGTTAAGAAGGTACCTGCCCAAGTAAAAAAGCCTCCCTTATTGAAGGAACAAAGGTACCCTATATGCTTATGTTATGATTCGTGCAAGTAGCTCTGGCAGTTGTGACCATGACTAATACTGGGTATTAGTTGTATCTGTTCACATACCTGGCGTTCTCTGAATAGATCCAGTATCAGCGCTTGGACAACACTGCTCTTCCAATTCCATGTGAAAATTTAGTTGAACTAAGAAATTAGTTCAGCCAATTTCTCTGTGCATTGGATAACATTTGTCTGAAGTTTCCTATCACTTTGTAACATCGAGAAGAAATTGCCAATCTCCTTGCAGGAGACCGATATCTGAAACCATTTCTGATTCCAAAGCCAGAAGTCACTGTTGTTCCTCGGGCAAAAGATGACGACTGCCTCATTCTAGCGAGCGATGGCCTGTGGGACGTCATGTCAAATGAGGATGCTTGCAAAGTTGCACGCCGACAGATCCTTCTGTGGTACAAGAACAACGATGACACATATTCTGTTGAAGGCAGTGAATCCGCTATGAACCCTGCTGCGCAAGCAGCTGCTGATTGTCTTGTGAGGCTAGCTTTGACCAAAGGGAGCGAGGACAACATTACCGTCATCGTGGTTGACCTGAAATCACGAAAGAAGCTGAAGGGCAAATCCTAACAAGCGCTAGATTTCGTGTGACTAGCTGACCATGATCTGCAATCAAAGTTTCCTGTGCTAGTCTGCCTTCCTCACAAGATGGTCTACATATTATTTTTCTTCAGCCGCTCTTCAAGAACTGTACACGTTTAAATATGCTGATAGGTTATGGGGTTTAGTGATATCTTCCCCCTTTGTGGTTTCAGGCTGTTCCCGTGTGATTTATGCCAGGCTTAGAACAGTCATGTAAATATAGTGGTCGCTGCATAATAATTGAGCATTTTAAATGACTAAGCCGCTGAGATCATCTCCAAAGCTTACATATATTACAATAATACATGATGTGCTCCTTTCTCTGATCAACAAATAATATTGTTTTTTCTTTGACACGAGATCATAAAATGAACATGCTAAGTGTTGATCGAAGCTCTTCATTAAACCAGGCAAGATTGGTATTTCAAAATTTGCCACCTAATTCAGTTAGTTTGCACAATGGTTTTCTTAGGTTTTACGAAAAATCGATCAGTTTTTTGCAAGTAAAAGCTCCGGCACACCATGTATGCCAGCACAGCGTGCGGCTGGGGGGCTGTCTACAAGCTGTTTGACATTCACCATTTGTTGGAGCAGGTGAGGTAGTTTTTTTAAAAAGTAATTTCATGTTAAATGCTTAAACATATTAATACTATTTAGGTTTTTTTTTTCTAACTTGACATTCGCCATTTGTTGGAGCAGGAAAGTAATTTCATGTTAAATGCTTTAAACATATTAACACTATTTTTTTGCCATTGTAAGCAGCTCTAAACTTGAAGTAGTTGTAAGGAGAGCTGTTGTGATGGGGCAGGCGACCCGCTAGGGTTCTCCCTTCCCTGCCGTCGACGGCGCCGTCGGCAAGGCGGAGCAGGTTGACGGAGAGGTGGACCAGGTTGACGATGACCCTTGCGTGGTGAGGCGGAGCTGGTCGACGACAAGGTAGAGCAGGTCTACGGCAAACCGGAGCACAGGGGAGGAATTTGGGATTTAGGGTTCCACGGTTGGATTTGATTGTGACCAACATGTCAGGGCGGTGGCAAAAGCGTAAATACGATGGCTCCCTACGTATTTTGAATTGTATATTGTGGGAAAATGGCTAGAAAAGGCCCCAGTGGTATACTCACTTTGAAGAAACACATCTTTGTAATGGGTTGGACTCACTTTGTTGTTTTTTATTTGTCATTGTTAACTCTGGACATGCCTTTTGATCATTCGCCTTTTGATATCAAAAGGTATATTTAAATGTTGACGACGACAAATAAAAAGGAACCGAGAGAGCTCTGTATAGCATATGAATTTTTCTCAAAAATAAAACCAAGACTCCCCGTAAGGCGAAAGAAAATTCTCTAGGGGTGGTCCGCATTCTTGCTCCAATGAGGTCTTGTCTCGATGGATGACGCATGTCCGCCATCAATCCCAAAGCACCCTCCTCCTCTTCCTATTCGAGCATCTCCAATGGTAAAGACAACTTGTTGTCTATAAGATCTAGGTGGCACATCCTAGTCAGCTTAAGAGACCATTTCTCCATCCAATAGTTTGGCTATAAGCACCAACTCCAAACCTTATGGGACCCACACGTAATAATACTATTGCTGCTTCTTCCTCCCTGTTCTCCCCCAAATCAGTCCCTTCCCCGTCAAGCTCCCCGTCGCTGCTACTGGAGCTCCCATTGCCGTAAGAGCTCCCTTCCTCGCCATGCATACAAGTCGGCTCCCTTACTCGCCACCATCCGCCACCTTCTCACGCCACATGTCGCCGCCACCGTCACACGCCAGCCGAAGCACCACCAAAACACCATCTTTCCTCAAGCGTGGCGGGGGTGCCATCATAGCCGTCGTCGCATCGCGACATTCAGCGTTCTTTGCCATTGTCGCGCCGCTGAACGGAGCCGCTTTCCTCTCTCGCGCCGCCGCGCCACGAAGACGGACGCTGTTGCCTCCTTCCACTTCGCCGCCGCCTTATGACGCCGCCACTCAACTCCTCCGCTGCCGCCTCGCGCGGATCAGCGCCACCACCTCAGCACCTCCTTCCTTCCTCGCCGACGGGATCCGGCGTCTCCGGCTTCTCCATCGTGGCGCGGCAGGAAGGCGCTGCAGCGGCTCCCGGATTTTGGAACGATGGAGGAGGAAGAAGGTAAATCGGGAAGAAAGGGAGGAGGCGCGACCGTGCTGGCGATAGGCTGGCTGCAAGTGGGCGCTACGCGCCTCTTTTTCTAAACGAGACCGGCGCTGCATGTAGCGCCGACGCTTCTCTCTCTCCTAGTTCTCTCTCCTCCACCTAGGAAAAATGCTGATGCTGGCACCCTTATAGCCAGCTGACCTGGTCTATTGGAGATGCTCTTCCAATCTCCAGCACCGAGGTGAGAATGGAGCTACTCGTTCGCGCGCGCTTGCCACCGGCGACCTCCTCATCCACTCGCGCTCGCCGGAGGACCTCCAGGGGTGGGAATCGATCTGGAAACAAAAAAAAAAATAAAAATCAACGGACAATAGGAACCATGCGATCCCACGAGAATAAAATCAATTCAGAAATTAGATAATGTTGCATTATTGCCCGATCATGATTCATCTGATGCTGAATTGAGCGAGAATAACTAGACTACAAATGAGAAGTGGGGAAAGAGTAAGAACATTCCACCGAATGAATAACATCAGTTGGTGGGGTTCATCATCAAGAATAAATATGCCGCCTCACCAAATTTCCTTGCTGTAGATTCTCCTCATAAAATCTCCTTGTTACAGCGTCACGAAGATGAATAGCAGCACAAACACAATACCCATCTGCTCAGCATACCATGTTTCAGATCTCGGATTGGTCGATTTCTGGGCGAGGCGTGGCTCCGATGCCGCTGCCCTTTGATTTAGCTTGTGTCGCCTTCGCTGCCGCAGCCGGCAAGTCGGCGACGGCATGAATGGCGAAGACGAATGGGAGACGGCGGCCTCGTGAACGACGGAGGTCTTCAGGACGAACTCATCCTCCGCGTTCGCGCTTGTTGCCCGCGGCCTCCTCCACACGCTCGCTGGAGGAGGGGGGAACGGCCCCACAGGACAGGAGCAGGACTGCGGACGTCCTAGAGAATTTTCTTCCACCCGTAAGAGCACATACAATGGTATAGATAATTGATGGTCATAAATAAATGCTATGTCATATATAGATATTATATAGCCAGTTTCTCCAATGAACTAGCTATAACATTGTTTATAAAATTAAATATGAATCCACATGCAATAGATAGCAAGTGCATTGGAATCAGCTATATACTAGCTATAAGTTAATAGCTAGCACACTCTCAAAACATCTTCAATGGTGTAAATAGTTGCTAAATATAAACAAATGTCATGTTATAAATAGATAGTATATAGTCAGCCTTTTCAATAGACTAACTACAAAATTGTTTATAAAATTAAATATGAGCACATATGCAATAGATAGTAACCCAAACCTTTATTTCTCCTCCGTTAAAGTGCTTAGGAAGCTGACATGACACCATCGGAGGGAGGTGCTCCGTGCTCCAAGGTATAGATGGCCAAACGGGCCACCCGGCACGGCACGGCCGAGGCCCAGGCACGGCACGAGACACGCTTATTCGTGCCGGTCCGGCCCGTTAGCCATCAGGCACGATGGAGCGAGCGCACGGAGGAAGGCAGGATCGCTAAAAAATTGCGTGCCGGTCCGGCCCGTTAGCCATCAGGCACAATGGAGCGAGCGCACGGAGGAAGGCAGGATCGCTAAAAAATTTGCCACCCGGCACGGCACGAGACACGCTTATTCGTGCCGGGCCGGCCCGTTAGCCCATCAGGCACGATGGAGCGAGCACACGGAGGAAAGCATGATCGCTAAAAAATTTGCCTCCGAGGGGACTCGATCCTGCGACCTTGCCCCAGGCGCGCTGCGCAAGCTCAGCTAGCCAACTGAGCACGTCTTCGGTTATGTTTAGATACATCAAGGCTTGTTAATATACATATATTGAATGAATAAAATTTTAAAAAATATAATCGTGTCGTGCCGTGCCGGCCCACGGGCTTGGCCTTCGGCCCAAGCACGACACACCACTTCGTGTCGGGCTAGCACGGCCCGTTTAATATCGTGCCGAATCGTGCTCGTGCCGGCCCAAAATCGTCGTGCCTCGTGCCCAGCCCGTTTGGCCATCCATACTGCAAAGGCCGTAACCCAAACCCTAGAAGGCTTGAATCCTTTTTTGGCTTTCCTCTCCCCAAGCCAATCGAAGCCCTCCCTCTCCGTCGGCGGCGAGCGGACCAACCCTAACCAGTCGCTCCAACGCTACCGCCTCCTGGCGTTCCTACCCCTCCAAACCCCACTAAGCCCTTGGCTCCTCCGGCCATCCATGGCGTCGGAGGACGAAGCGAATGCGACGGCGGCGGCGGAGGCGCCGCAGGGGAAGAAGCAGCGGCACAAGGGGAAGCACGACAAACCCAAGCCGTGGGACGAGGACCCCAACATCGATCGCTGGAAGGTGGAGAAGTTCGACCCCTCGTGGAACGACGGCGGCATGCTGGAAGTCAGCTCCTTCTCCACCCTCTTCCCCCAATACAGAGGTAATCACTCGTTCCCTACGATTCCTTGCAAAGCAGAAGTGTTCTGTATTTTATGGGATGCGATTTGATGAGGATGTTGCCTGTCGAGATGCAGAGAAGTATCTGCAGGAGGCGTGGCCGATCGTGAAGGGCGCATTGAAGGAGTTTGGGGTCTCCTGCGAGCTCAATTTGGTATGGATGGATTATTAGGGCTTGTTTGGGCTTTGGAGCGTTCTTAAGTTGGTGGAGTGTTCCTGTGGTAACCATTAACGGCTTTGAGACTGAGACGATCTGTTGATGTATGCATAGGTAGAGGGATCTATGACGGTTTCGACAACTCGGAAAACCAGGGACCCCTTCATTATTGTCAAGGCCAGGGACCTGGTAAAGCTATTGTCACGGAGTGTCCCTGCACCTCAGGTGTGCCTTCTTTCTTTTTTCACCCAGCCATTCAGCTTTTATGCAAGTTCTGTGATGTGAGTTGTGTGCTTTGTGGAGATCGTTGTTGAGGTTGTGAGTGGTACATATCTATTAAGGTATATTATGTCTTTGACACATTTTATGATTTACACCCACATGACGATACTCACT
The DNA here is from genome assembly GCA_036346415.1 of Raddia guianensis. Classification (NCBI taxonomy): domain Eukaryota; kingdom Viridiplantae; phylum Streptophyta; class Magnoliopsida; order Poales; family Poaceae; genus Raddia; species Raddia guianensis. Next base: position 53,683,387 of record CM070534.1, read on the forward strand.
AATGGTTGAGCTTATGAGAGGTAGATTACTTATCTATTAAGGTCTACTATGTCCATGCCACATTTCATGATTTACTTTGACATGAAGATATTCTTTTGTTATTGGTACCTAGGTTACTCTGTGTCACCACTAAACTTCTGCTAGTTTTTGCAGGCAATTAAAATATTAAATGATGAGATGAACTGTGATATTATCAAGATTGGTAGCGTCGTACGAAATAAGGTAGACTTTATTTCGCTGTTACTTCAGCTACGTGCCTCTTTAGTCTTTATGGAAAATAGCTTTGACTATGTCATGATCACTGCTGCAATTCTTTCCTTGATATCAAATATCCCACTAAGGGAAAACATGTATTGACAAGATCTGTAATTGCCTAAGTAAAATGATGAAATCGTTTAAATAAGAAAGTAGATAACACTTTGCTCCTTTCTTTGGATATCAATTGCATTTCTGTTGTTTCAAAAATACCTACTACCACATAATTCTGTTTTAAAATCCTCCATGATATTATACTATATAAGTTGTTTCACTCATTTTATTGTGATGCTACTAAATAACTAATACATCAGCTATTAATGCAAATTAGAAGTGGTTATTTTATACATTTTTTTAGGGGACCTTAACTAGCCTCTTATGTCAAAGCCAAAACTTGCCCCCAAACGCTCGGCTTCAAACCTGATACAGAAGCCACTCATAACTAATAAACTAAAAGCTAAAAGTCACCTTAGGTCGCCATAGGAACTTCCTCATTCTTATCCCGAAGGACTGTCCAAACCTCCTCCAATTAAGAAAATTAGCAAAATATATCATTTAGCCTACAGGCTTTTAAGACATTCTATTACTTAGAACAGCCAGCCAACCCAACAAAAAGCCACACAGTCAAATGACCTCTTAACAAAACTATGGCCCTTAGTTACTACTTCATTTTAGCTAGAAAACCATACGGTGTGTTATGGCAAAAGCTACAACTCCCCCAAGCTGGGATATTATATGTAGTGTTTACCTTTTCTTTCATGTGGAGGCTCTGGGTTAATATGCCCAAGCCTAAGTTACTCCCATGTTCATGGTTTACTGGGTTGCGGTACTATGAATTTATAAATTATAATTGCAAGCTCCTGTGTCACAGTCATGTGCTGTGCTTTGTTGCATCCACCAGAGTTTCATGAATCCAAACACAAACATTGTTTTGATAAGCTAGAATTTAAAGGTTTTTTTCCCTGTGATTTAGCTTATTATGTAATTGCTTTTATTAAGTTTGCTCCAGTGCACTGATACTGTGCCTTCTACAGGAAAGATTTGTCAAAAGAAGAGAACGCCTTTTAGGTCCTAATTTGTCTACTCTTAAGGTAAACTTATTCTGCTGCTGTTGCTGTGGACGCATCTCTTTTTGTGTAAGAATAAACAAAAACCCTTTTGTTTACATGCTGTTCTATGTGCTACAGGCCATAGAGATTTTGACCAGCTGCTACATCTTAGTGCAGGTTTGCATTAATTTCTTACCTTATGCACCGCATTTAAAGCTGCATCACTGGTCTATCTGTTCACTACTCTAAACTTTGATACTATCAACAAACTATTATCACATTTTGGGAAAAGTACTGTTTTGGTCGCTAAACTATGGCTCTTGACCCATTTGTGTTCACGAAATATATAACCGGTTTAACTCGGTCCTCAAATTATTAAACCAGACATAAATGGTCAGCCTCTTGACCGAGTCAACGACTGTTTTAACTGGTCAAAGGTGGTTTGACCAAAATGCTACTCCCTTCGGTCATAAATATTTGACGTATGAGATACGTGCCAATCAAAGCTTTGAAACTTGAGCTATAAATATATTTTAAAATTTAAAATATTTAGATTGGCTACATACAAATAGCATGCCTAGATTTGTTTTGAACAGTACTTCAATAATATTATAAATTTAGTAGGTTTTATAAAATATATAGGTAATTGGCAGGCAAAGTTGTGTTTTGGAGACCATGAAAAGTCAAAACCATTGAATATTTGTGACTGGGGGAAGTATATGTATTTTTATATAAAAATATTTCAAAAAATCCAAGTTAAACTATATATTTGAGTTTCTTATAGGCCCTGTTTGATTGGGCTGAAACTCAGAGATAGTTTTTAACCTGAAAAGTTAAGAGCTCTTAAAAAGAGCCTTGAAAAGGCTAAAAAATATATTTAAAATATTTTTGAGATCTTTGAGAAGAACCATAAAAGCTGTGACAAAATGACTAGCTTGTACAAAAATAACAAGAAATTTCTAGCGATAACTTTTAATTTTATTTTAAGGTGAATCAAATAGGGCCATAAATACCTAATCGCATAGAATTTTCACTTAATTTTTCTGAACTTTACACAATTATTTAGTGCGTTGTGCTATTTTTTTATGGACCAAATGGGTCAAGTGCCGAAGTTCAGGGACTGTATTGGTACTTTTTTCCTGACATTTTTTTTCATCATGAAAGGGAAATACTGTTGCTGCCATGGGTTCTTTTAAGGGGCTGAAACAAGTCCGAAGGATTGTGGAGGATTGCATACAGAACATAAAGCATCCAGTTTACCATGTTAAGGTGACTTGTTTCGTTTATTTGAGATTTGTTTTCTGAAGGAATGCAACTAGGATTACTTATCAGTTATTGTTAAAGTATGTAGGAACTACTAATTAAACGTGAGCTTGCCAAAAATCCTGCCCTTGCCAATGAAAGCTGGGACAGGTTTCTCCCAAAGTTTAAGAAGTAAGGAACTTGCTTCATATTTTATTAGGGGTTTTAATACCCGATAAAGTACATTGTGTATGATATGCCTCATTATTTCCTATTTTTCAGAAAGAATGTCAAGCAAAAGAAACCAAAAACCAAGGAGAAAAAACCATACACACCGTTTCCACCACCTCAGCAACCTAGCAAGGTGAAGTCAATTGTACTTTTCACTGCTTATTGTTACTAGAGTTATTGTTTCCGTTTGTACTCATTGCTGGTTCACGAGCTGTTATGACAATTAGTAGTCCTGCCCTGCAACTTTATGTTTCTGTGCCTGCTGTTCATCCTATAATCGGATATTTCATTCATGTTGTTTTCTGTATAGGATTATTTGCAGTCCATAGTGTGCTAATTCAATTCGGATCATTCTGGCTAATTTTCTTTTGCCCTATTATGGCACTATTGGATTAATTTGTCATTTTGGACGTTGTAGATTGATCTTGCACTTGAGAGTGGTGAGTACTTCATGAGTGACAAAAAGAAGTCTGCAAAGAAATGGCAAGAGAAGCTGGAGAAACAGTCAGAGAGAACTGAAGAAAACAAAAGAAAGAGAGAAGCTGCATTTGTTCCTCCAAAGGTAGATATTCTTTTGTTTTTGGCAGTGCGATTCTCTCTCTTTTATTAGTAACTAACAGCTTAATATTTGTTTCAGGAGAACACTGCAGCTCCATCAGAATCTTGCAAATCTGCCAATGAAAATAATGAGATTGCTGATCTGGCGAAGTCCTTGAAGGTACCCTGCTGTTGTTGTTTTATGCTTTTCTTTTTCTTCTGCCTGTTGTTATTCTGTTGGAACAGCCAACTCATCATTCTGACTCTATTATATTTGCAGAAGAAGGCAAAGGAATTCAGAAATATTGAAGCACATGAAAATGTGAGGATCGAATCATATGTGGCAAGCAATGAAGAATCACAACCAGAAAAGAAATACAAATCATCCAAGTAAATTGCGTTACTGCAATTTGAATGCACCATGTCATTGACCGACATGATATTTTTTACCTTTTGAGTTAGGCTGTATACTAATGTTTGAACCATTTGGTGGTTTGTTCTTGTTTGAAAATTAGCTCTGCATTGGTCGTGGTCGGTTTGTCGGCATGTGTTGTTGCCTCGTTGGGCTCCCACCAGGAACAAAAACAAATTTTGGCATATTTTGTGTTCTTTGAAAGAAAAAAAACTAATCTCAATCACGTCAGCAATCTTTGTGCAACACTTTAAAGCAGCAATTGTGATCGGTTTCTCTTCTTTCCACAATTCCCTTAAAATTTGGCTGACTCTGTGATCGGTCTCTCTTTGTGCTCTACAGATTTGGATGGCGCGGGTTAGCATGTCTTTGCTTGCCCCATACTTTTAATGTAGATTTCTGAGTATTTAACGGTTGGGTCGAGAGTAAAATGTAGTAAATGAAAATATAGGAATAGGGAGTACAATATAAAAGGGATTGTGTAGGGGAAAACAGGCTCACGATTGAATAGTGGGTGATTTGTGTTGAGGTAGGGCCACATGGCCTTAAAAAGTTGTCTCCACCCAAATTGGACCTGGCCCTCTGGCATAATGCAAATCTAGAAGTTTCATTTGGTTTAGTTAAGTTCGCGAGGAAGAAGAGGATGGATGGCTGAGATTCACCGATACCGGTTTAGTGATGATCATGTAGTGGTTATCAGTGTTTTCAGTTTTCACTATTACCGTCGATTTTGCCGCGCGTTGTTTTCCCGTTTCACCATGGTGTGTAACTCGGGCAGGCTATATAATATGGCCCCCGCTCTTGTAATCGATATGCTACGATGAGCTGATCAACGGATATATGAATATTCTCTCCCTAATTTTCTCTCCCCATTTCTCATCTCCATTTTTTCTCAGCTTCCTCATCCCGATTTCTTCACAAATATGCACCCGTTCCAATTTTATATCAGGTTATGACAAAAATGGTATCAGACCATTGATCTTGGCATCGAATTCAATTGGCGAGCAATCTGGTAAGGGTTTGGAAACTGGTTTTCACCATAAAATTCCTAGGTCAGATCTGTTCCAGAATGAGTCGAAGGTACTTGGTGGGTCCAAATCGAAGGTCAGGTTGCAAATTCACACTGGATTTGTATCTCTCTATGAGATTTAAATCTATGTGAGGCGAGTTCAAATTTCTAGAGTTGGGTTTACTCGAGTGATTGGGATGCACAACACACAGTTTTGTGGTAAAATTCCTGATCACTTGGGGAGTGTAGATGGTCAAACAAAATCAACAAGAGCCAAACAAGTTGAGTTAAATTTAGCTAAACAGGAAGACATGGACTCCATGAAGGACATAGGGAGTCTTAAGAAGGAAATGCAGGAGCAAAACAAGGTGGAAGGGATACTAGCTGGCTGGCTGCTGTCAACTCACTGATGAGGCTGGGACACAGGTTCCAAGAAGAAGATATGGGAGAGGGACATGGTAGCAACCGAGTTCAAAGAGGCAAAGGCAAATCCACTTAGCAAGGTAATCTACCATCTTCAATTCAATGGGGAGAATGCTGAAGCATGGATTAAAAAGGCTGAAGTATTTTGCAATTGCTCAAATTCCTAGAGGACAGAAGGTTGAACTTGTTACCCTTTATTTTGTGGGAAAGGCTGAGGAGTGGTTGAATAGCACTGGTGTAAGAACAAGCACATTATCTTGGATCAATTTCTGTGAATTGGTAGAAAGAAGATTTGGTGAGAGCTCTGACCGTGATGCAATTTCCTCTTTTCATTCTATCAAACAGACTTCCACTATCAGTGAATATATTGATCAGTTTGAAAAAGCCATGGGTCTGGTTTAAATGCATCACAAAAAACAGTATAGGTGTTTCAGATGGTGTTTCATGTGTTTCAGACGTGTATTGTGTTCCATTAGTGTTTGACGTTGTGTTTCATTGACGTTTTTATGTGTGCGTTTCATGCGAAACGCTTATACCATTTAAACCGTTCGCTAGTAGCTCTCTATATCTATATGTTGTTGTCTACGTAATTGGTGAAAAAATTTCTTTTTAAAGTTGTACCTATGGCTGTAAACAGATAAATACCGTGGCGATGGAAGAGGTGACAGGGCTGTCCATCACGGAAGAGATTAGGAAGAGGTGACTGATGTCATCACGGAAGAATTAGGGGCTTTCAGTGGTATATAAAATTTCCCCTTTTTTTGGCGCCTTCATACTTAGTTCAGATTGGTATTTTTAGGGACCATAGTATAGAATAAAGAACCCAGCAAGCAGTATTAGCGGGTTGTCCGTCGCATATGAGATGGTTGCAGTCCAGCTTACATTGGATTTTATTTTATTTTTTGATGGAACACACACACAGCATCGGGCTTGCGCATTCGCAAGTTCGAATGCGGGATCTTGGATTGAGGCCACTACTTGAGCCATTTCACCTCAATATGGAAAGACGCTTACCCCCCGCTTGATGAAGCCTCACGCCTGTATGTATTCAAGTATGGTGCATATTATGACTTGTCACTGCTTTTAGGCTACTCCAATCTATTAGAATAATTTATTAGTTTGGCCCCACAAAAGAATCCACTCTAATCGCAAGCATAGCGCTAGTTTGGCACCGGTCTCTATAGTTTACCAATTTTACGCAGAGGCCCATGGGCATCTGACTGGTAAAAGAACAATACAGACTCGAGAGAACCAAAAACCAACCAAACCTTCTAAAAAAACTAGCCATCCAAACACAGCCGTTATTCTATACCAGCAGAACAATCATTTTTCTTTAACCATTTACAGCACATTTACAGCTTCACTAACTACAGGGAAAAAAAACCCTCGTATTACTATGCTTATACCAGGGCCTTTTGCCCTTTGCCCCTTAATATACAAGCCCAAAAATAGTGATAAAAAAGAACAAACCGCAAGGAAAAAACTGAATACAAATATACAATCAACGAACCAATCAATAAAAAACAGAAGCCTATGCCTCTCCTAGCAACTACTCTTCAATGGCTTGCTATCTGTATCGAAAGAATCACGCGTACTGTACATCCTATAAGCAGTAACTCCAGATTTATCCACAACCGGCGAAGGCTCCGTCACGGGAAAAAATAATTACTCCCCTCTTTGCAATAAAAACGCAAAGCTTGGGTTTTCACGGACAAAAGGTAGCAAGTCATCACCAGCCATCTCAATGACTGGCATTGTCTTTGTAATATCATCAAGTGAAAACGGTATGCTGCTTTGAAGAATAAAGTGAAACTATGAGCCATCAGCCTATCGGGAAAAAAAAAAAAGCTAATATTTGCAAACATGACAAACCTAGAATCATCATCTAGCAGTATAGAAAATGTTGTCACGGTATTTGATTCCTCACGTACTGCAGCTTTTAAGCTTGATGTGAACTACATAGATGGAGAAAACCATTTATCAGTCAGTAGCTCATTTGTAAATGTAACAAAAAGTATATCAAGAAACTTCATCATCTAACCTCTGCTGAAATAGTGTTTGTACCATTGACATCATCCCAATACATACTTACCACACGCTCTAGCTGCTGTATGCTGAGGGCCTGAAGAGTTCATAAAAATATTAGGGGTGCAGCTTAAGGAGGTAAAGACTGGTCAAATAAAATACTTACGGGGCACACGTCAACACGTATCTCTCTTAATGTCCTCATTGGCTTTAGAGAAATCACCTGATACAAGAGAAGAGTAGGGACATAATTTCCTTGCGATTAAAACACTATTGATCATTGAATTCAACTAGTTAAAAAATAACTTATTTTTAAAGAAACGCGCACCACGAAATCAACAGCCTGTCTGATATGTTTCAATGCCTCCCAGGTTGAACCAGAAAACTGTGTCAAATATAACACATAAGCCAATAGCTTTGTGAAATCCATTTTCAAACAGGCAAGTAGATAACCTCTCGAGTAGCATTTTCAGACCAATGTTTGAGTTCAGCTAATCCAGCTTTCACATATTCCCCGTTGCTAAATGAACAGCATTCACGCCGCAAAAGGAGTCTATTTCAAAAGAAAAGCTCTTAGAGAAGCTGATGCATATGTGAAAGACGGACAACTAGGACAAAAAAGCTATACCTATTAAATAGCTGAACATCAATAAGAGAAAATATCTGTGTGAACAGTTTAAGAACCAAAATTGATGGAACCTGCAGATTCAACAGAATAAAATATGCATTCAGACCTTTTATCAATAGATGCCATAGGGCATTAAGGCCATAACAAATTTAGCACCTACATGGTTCACTCTTAAAACATCCAAGTAGTTGGCAAGAACTTTCACGATGCCCAACCAGTGTGCGAGTTGGTTCTGTTGTCCCAAGCCATTTGCATGACCTTTTGCTAGACTCGAATGAGAAGTTCGTGGATCCTGAGGAGATTCAATATTTAGTCATCCTTTAATTGGAAAAACAAGATTTTTCATTTTTAAAAAAGGAGCAGGTGGCAGGACCTGGATACACAATTCAAGTAAAGGGTTTAACTCCTTTTTCACGCTGTCACTTATCATACCATAAACCTTCTCAATTTGATCCACAAGCTGCTGTTTAAAGAGCAAAGCTGGATATTTTGCTTCAACTTGGGGTAATCCAGAAACTCCAACAACTGTTTGGCCACTGAGATAAGCAAGCCCAGCATTTGTAGTTTGGCTTCCATGAAAGATCCTCTCAGACGAAAATCTCCGCCTCTGCGGGGTTGAGATTGCAGTTCTAGTAGTTTTGAATGACCGTTGAAGGAGAACTGTTAACGTAGATAAGTTGGATAACCAATATGCCAATGTTCTTATATCATTTTGAGCCTTCAGAGAAGGGAAAGCCATTATTAGTTAGGACAAGTAACCAAACTATAATCAACTACATGATGTGGTCTTCCAAGCAATTTGAAAAATGAAGAAAAAAATATTCCACAAAAAATATAGCAATCAATTTCTACAATTCATAATTTATCAAAACTTCAAGGTTTTCAGAGTAAACATGGTACATCTAATTTTGACAATTTTTATTTTGTGCATATGTTAGATGTTGCATACTACTACACTAGAAAATTAATTAAGCAATATTTGTTCTAGTCCGGTTGCAATAGTCATTTTGTAGCAAGTCTCCATGAGCATCAGTGCTGCATTAAAAATATTATGATGCAACAAAATTCAAAGCTAAGTGCTAGAAACCTCTGTTGCAGAGTTTATAGACTGTAGAATGCTATCAAAGACACTGGTCTTCATTGCTTCAAACGATCTCCAGTAAAGAAGAGATTGGTAAATAAGAAGAGCGGAAACAGGCTTGCTCCCAGAAAATCCAAGATATTGTGAAATGCAAGAGAGTAACCACTGCTGATCATCCTGGGGTTGATGGAGTTGATGAGACTTCCAAAAATAACGAAACCATTATTTCAAAAATGAGTCAATGATTCAATTCAACGTGGATCATTAGTAAGCATATCAGCAAAATACCTGATATTTCTGATTAACTACTCTTTGCAGTTTCTCTCCATGTTCAACATCTTTATTACTCAAGTCATGAGCATTTCCCTAAAATGATTTTAAAAAATGAACGGTTAATGGTTCAATCAATTTTAAATGTTATTATTCAGAAATTGTATGCAGCATATACTTGATATAACTAACCACTGAGGGTATTGCTTCAGATGTGCCAGTTGAGGGCTTCATTTCAGCTTGTCTTATGTCACCATTCAAAATATGGCCATTCTCTGGGCTTCTCTGTAAAATATAGCAATAAGGTCAGTTTGGAGCTTCGAATAGTCTTGCATAACATATATACATAGCAGGTCCATTAAAAATGCATTACATGGATCCTTGTGATCTTTGAGCGTGAAGCCGGAGATTTGGCAGTAGATGGTGGAGTAGAGGTTGCTTGTTGACGGAGAGCTTGATTCTCACCTTCTAAGTTGGCTGCTTTTCCTTCAAGTCTGTTTATGCAGGGGAAGTAAGAGTTGTTTGAATGAAGTTGGCAATGATAGAGAATAGAATCACATCAGTGTTTTTAAGAAGATGAAACACAAAAATATACCTTTGTAAGGTCTCCTGAAGTTGAGTAATAATTTTACCAGACTCCTCAATTTTCTTAATCAAATCATCATTCCTCTTGAGAAGATCTTCGTTTCTCTTTTGTAGGTCTTCATTTCTTTCACGAGCTTCAGTAAGAGCTCTCTTGGCAGCATCACTTTCTTGTTTTTCCATCACAAAGGAAGACAATCTTGATATTGCATCTACTTGAAGCCTGGTTTCAGAGAAAAAAATATTAGAGGATAATATTAATGATATTTTTTAAATAACAGATAATATTAATAATGATGTTATTGTAGTGATCGTCTCAGTGGCAGCATGTTGCAATTTGAGAGAATATACAGAACAAAGGCACTAACTTTTGATGCGTGTCTTGAAGCAAGTGTATCCTGTATTCATTATCGCTAATTTTCCTGAGTAATTCATCATTTCGCTCATGAGCTTCAGTAAGAGATTTTTTTATCGTCTCATTTTCTTGCCTTGCAGCTTCCAAAGATACATGTTTTTCTGCTATATCTTCCTCAAGCCTGTTTTATTAGCAAGTAAAAAACATTAAACTTCATAAAGTTATATTAAAATGCAACTCCATAATGTTGATAAGTGGAAATAATTGACAGTACTGACTATCAACTTCAGATGTCAAGCTGGGAGTGTGAAAGAATGTGGTGGGTGGTAAGCATAGAATAATACAAGCATCCAAAAATGATTAGTGGAGGTACAAACTTTATTATGATGTTCTGAAGTTGTTCAATTTTTTCATTAGTATCTTCAATTTTCATCAGTAACTCTTCATTTCTGTCTCCAGCTTCAGCAAGTGCTTTCTTAACTACATCCTTCTCTTGTCTCTCTGATAGCAGCAAAGCGTCCTTTGTTGTTGAATTTTCTCCAAGCCTGAATTATGTAGTAATAGATATCAAACAATAACATCTCATAACAAAAACAGAAATAATAAGAACCACCAAACATACAGCTATAGATTTACGTCTACGCAGATGAAGTACCTTTCTATGGTATCTTGAAGAAGATCAATTTTTCTGTCAACCTCTGCAAATTTACTTAGTAACTCTTCGTTTCTTTCTTGACTTTCAATCTGTGCCCTTGTTGTTGCATCATTTTGTTCCCTTTCTCTGAGCAGCAAATTCTCCTTGACAGCTGTATTTTCTTCAAGCCTGAGTTGGTCAAACAAAAAAAAGTTGATTCACCAACGCATTAGAGCGGTGCCATTTGTTTTATTATAGTTTCCTAGAAACAGGTAATATAGAAAGTGAAAAATTTACTAAATATATGGCAAACTGATATGGCAACAAAAGCACCGAGGAACTATTATGGACCTCTGTATAGTAAATTGAAGCTGAAGAATTTTTTTATCATCATCATGAATTTTCATGAGCAATTCTTCATTTCTTTCCTGAGTTTCAGTGAGAGCCTTTCTCATTGCCTCATGTGCTTGCTTTTCTGTTAGCAGTAAGGCCTCTTTGGCAATGCCATCTTCTTCAAGCCTGTGAATGTGGGAAAAAAACTAGAATTACATAAGTTGTAGCATAGACAACGAGAGATGTTGAAGTCGGAGTATGCGATTTCAACTCTAAAAAGACGTAGCATTTTTTTATAAAAAAAGAATTATGAAGTGACAAAGGATGATATAACTAATACTGCATGCACTGAAACCTCCAATATAACATTAAAAAGAAAGAAAGCAGTCTGACCTTTTTATGGTACTCTGAAGGTTATCAGATTTTCTATCTGTGTCTTCAAGTTTCTTTATTAATTCATCAATTTTCAACTGTGCTTCTGCAAGCAATTTTAAGGTTGAAGCATTCTGTTCTCTTTCTGTTAGCAACAAAATATCCTTTGCTCTGACATTTTCTTCAAGTCTTTGAGCATGAATAATGGGAATTCGTCGTTGATTTATGTGATTTCAAAAAAATAAATATAAGGTCAGTGTTCTTAAGTTAGAAGAGAAGCATAATTTAATCTGATAAGGAGAAACAACAGACCTCCTTATCATGTCCTCAAGTTCTGCAATATTTGCATGGTTATCTTGAGCTTCATTTAGTAATTCCTCAATCTCTTTCAGAGCATCAGATAATTCTTTCTTTGTTTTGCTGTTTTCATGTCTTTCTTTTGCCAACAGAGAATCTACGTGTGTTGTGCTTTCTTCGAGTCTATGTGCAAAGAAGAGAAAAATCACACTAAGAACTACCTATATAAGTTGCGTGATAATCATGCGCAATGATACGAGGCAATCCTAGAATGGTAACAGTAGAATTGACCAACCAACAATCATTTTTTTCAATCCTACAAATGCTTGGAAGCAATGAGATAAAACCTTTTTACTGAATCCTGAAGCAGGCCTATTTTCATATCTGAGTCTTCTACTTTGTTCAATAACTTTTGGTTTTTCTCCTGAACTCTGAGTAGCTCTTTTGTGGTGTCATCATGACTTTGCTTTATCATAAGAAGCAAAGATTCTCTTGCTGTTGCATCATTTTCAAGTCTATACTCGTTGAAATTAAGGAAATCAGTGTTAGTTCACAATATTGAAAACACGAGAATCGAACTCTATAGTACCAGTTAGTACACGATCATCAAACTTGGCTGCTAGTTATGCTAAGCTACCAATAAAGTCAGCAAAGCAAGAACAGACCTTTGCACATCCTCCAGAAGCTGCACTATGTTTTTATCAGCTTCTTCAAGTTTCCTAAGTAATTCCTGGTTTTTCTCTTGAGCTTCAGAAAGGGCTTTCTTGGTTTGATCATGCTCTTTCCTTTCTGCTATGTAAAGAGCATCTGTTGTTGTTGCGCCCTCTTCTAACCTATGTTCAGGATTAAATTGATGAAGTTGAAAATATATAATCAAGCTAATGACAAATTGCTGTAGTCTTTCGAAGGACACCCATTCAGAAGGTGGAGGGGAAATTAGCAACTATTGCAATGCGCCGCAATCAGCAGTTGACCCCATATTGCCACACAGGATCTTCAGCGCATCTTAAATAATTACTTTCTGTCTCCATCCGTTTTACAGCAGCATGGACACAGATATCTTCTTTTGCGAACCCATTTCACCTCTCAACCAGTTACAGGTCATGGTAAAAGGGTCACCAAGCCATCCACAGAACAAGGGAACAAGGCCACCTACTTCATATTCACCCTTAATGCTGGGAATAATTATCATTATTTCCTTCCCATGCCAACAATATGGAGGTAGCAAGCTTATAGACACAAAAATGTCTACTACAATTCAGGAATGACAATAATTATCGTTATTTCCTACACATGCCAACAATATAGAGCTAGCGAGATGATAGCCACGAAATGTCTACTACAATTTAGGAACGATCTCTCATGATACTAATCACAAGAAAGGAACTATATGACAAGTAATAGCACTAGGGAAACCCTAAGTTAATGGTTGTGAACCCAGGTGAAAAAAGTTAGCAGCAGACTACTGCTTCAAAAACTAATACAGCAGGATGTTTGCAAATGGAGGCAAATGCATAGTATGAAAGTAATTTCCTGCTAACAAAGTTTACATGAGAAAAACTCATTCATGACTAAGACAAACCTTTCTATATTTTTTTGAAGTAGATCAATATTTCTATTAGCAGAAGAAATTTCCTTCAGCAAATCCTCAATCCTTGCTTCTGCTTCTGCTAGTGCTTTTGATGTCACATCTTTTACCTCACGCTCTGTTAGTAAAACTGCCTCTCTAGCACACACACTTTGCTCAAGTCTACGTTAATGGATAAATAATGGTTAAAAGTAAAAACCAAGGTAAAAGAGCCAGGTCTACACAAACAGGTTCAATGAATTGTCTTTTGAGTAAACAAACCTTTGTATATTATTCTGAAGCTGATGCATACTGTTCTTAGCAAACTCAACTTCCTTAACTAATTCCTCGATTTGGTCCAAAGCTTCAGCTAACGTTTTTTTGGTCACCTCGTTTTCTTGCTTTTCAGCTACGAATAAAGCCTCTCTTGTAATAGCATCTTCATCAAGTCTAGGTGAGTGGAAAAGGAGTCAAATCTAGGTGGATGGAAAAGGAATCCGTCATAACTACTTTAAAATAACAATGAGACTCTCACATATTGGAAGGCTAACAGGATTTTAAATTAAACAAAGAATGAATAATGCAAGCCTGACAACTTTATAATGACACTCTTGAGAGAAATCTTAACCTACACGCTATATCCTGAAGCAGTATAATTTTCTTATCCGAATTTCTGATTCTCCTTTTGGAGATCATAATTTTTCTGCTGAGCTTCAGCTAGTTGTCTTACGGCGACTTCATTCTGCTGTGTTTCAGAGTTTCAGTTATAGTTACCAACAAGGATTCTCGTGATATTGCACTTGTATGACACCGTGTAGCTGATACATTTTTTTTTATCAACGTCATCATCTTCCAAAATCAATTCTATGGGTGATTTTGTCATTTTTATTCCTTCCTTTAAGCAAAAGAGCACAGATCATCCTCTCATTTTCTATGAGCTTACATGGAGATAACGATTTTAACTATAACTACTGCGGATCAGAAAACCAGCTAAACAACATACTCTGGCTTGTTTGGGGGTGGTTTTGTGCATATTTTAATGGAAAGTTAAAGCTTATATAATATGAAATGAACACAACATAACATACCAAGGAACAAGAATAAAAAAGGTAGATCAGAAAACAACCAGTTCTTGGATCCTGACCTAGCTCCTGGAAATTTCATTATACCAGACTACCAGTCCTTTTTAAGCTCTGATAACTAGGATCAAGCTAAAAGCAATACAACTGTATATGTCAAAACACCAACCTCTACTCACAGGGTAAAAAATTTAAAAAATTCTGAAACTTAAAAGTATGCAACATCTGTATAGCTCAACAGTTATCCTATGTAATGAAAGTAAATTGGCATTTTATCCTGAAGACAAGTCCAATTCTTTTGTGTGCGATTCCAATAAGAAGGAAACAAATTCTGAGGTACAAACACTTCAGCACCGGGCAAGGTCCTTAAGGACGCAGAACGCAAAACAGGAAATTACGAAAGTCAGTTCTAATTAGAGCACTAAAAATTCTCACACATGGAGTAACGCGTCTAATCTCATAACTGACACGTAGATTAGTGGCACTAGTGAGCCTCCCTCACCCTTGTACAGTGTACAGTTGTAACCCTCTTTAATGGAGCAGTGCTCCTGCCCACTCGTTCGAAAGAAAAATAAATTATTTAGTACTTGCACTATGGCCTTGTGCTGTTGTGCATTAGGCCATACTTTCAACAATATTCTGCTTAGTGAGGAACTGAGTATGACCCCCTGTCATTCATTAAAACAGGATGACTTTTTCATAATTGGCCATTAAGAAACCAGGTCTTTGGCATTCATCAAGTCAACATTACATCTGATTACACAAACCATCTCTTTCAACTAGGAATGATCCAATCTTTCTTCATTTCATTTTTAAGAAATATCCAAGATCAAAGCTAGACTTAATTCAGTGCATTCTCAAAAATTTGGAAAGCATGCGACAGGCCCTTGCTTAAAGCACTGTTGATCTTGCTCAAATTTTTGTTGACCAGCTATGCATGGCAAATTCTTACAGCTAGGTGGTATGGTTGACTCAGTAGCTCATGTGATAGTCTAGTCAAGTATGTGAGATTTTAAGATTAATAGTGTCTTAGATATATTACAAACTTCCAACTTCTTTAGATAATCTTCATTTGTTTCACCTTTCTTTTACATCACATTTTGATCTCATCGCATGATATTATTGCACTCCAGCAAACTGCTGTTAATGTTGGGATAAAAGGACCCATATCTAGATGCTGGTTATGGAGGACCGCCTTTTACTGTTAATGTTGGGAAAAAAGGACCCAAATGCCAAATGTTCACTAACTGGATGCAAGTAATTTGACATCAGTGAGTGAATAACGACAAATGCCAGTATGTATTGTTTAAGGTGATATCACGTAGAGTAACAAATCTAAGGTAAGAAAAGAACCTCTGTAAAGAATCTTGGAGCAAATTGCTTCTTCCATCAGAATCTTCAAGGTTCCTTTGTAGCTCTTCGATTTCTACCTGAGCGTCAGCTAGCTGTTTCATGACTGCATCATTGTGCTGCTTTTCAACTTTCAGTGAAGCCTCCATTGACGTTACTTTTTCTTCAAGTCTAAGTCAACATGGAACAAGCAAACATCTGTGACAATCATGATAGACAGATAGAGGCAGTTCTACGACAGCAATTTTGCAAGATAATTAAGTTAAATATGATTTCGATGATTAGAAAATAAATCAGAAATGAACTGCAGTCAAGCATAGAAATAAAGCAAGGTAAACATCAAGCAACAAACCTTTGGTTTGTGTCTTGATAACAGGCGATATTTCTTTCAGCATCCTCAATTTTCTTGAGTAATTCCTCATTTTTATCCTGAGCTTCATTGAGCAATTTCTTAATTTCTTCACTTTCTTGTCTTTCTGTGGTTAATAGAGCATCCTTCCCGGTTAATGTTTCTTCAAGCCTATGTCCATGTGAAGAAAAAAAGAATAACTGTTATTGGGATAAGTAAACAGAGTTCATAATATATATGGCTGCAAGAAAACAGTCAACTGTAAAATTGACCAGAAAGGCTTCATGCATGTTGAGCAACATATTAGATAGTTAGATCACTTGTAAAGAGTAAGAAGAAAACCTTTGAACAGTAGTCTGAAGCAGAGTTGATTTTTCATCAGTATCCCTAGCTTCTCTCAGAAGTTCTTCAATATTAGCTCGTGCTTCAGCTAGTTCTATCGTACTTGCCTCATTTTTCTGCTTTTCAACTGTCAGTGAAGACTCCAGATTTGTCATGCCTTCTTCAAATCTGTGTTCCACCAAAAGGGCGCAAGCTATCATATCGTATAGTAGACAAAGATGAAATGAGTAACTCAGTTCATGCAAGGTATAATCTAAAGATTATTGATGTCAACTGACTACTCAATAGAAGCTCTGCTTGAAAGGACATTTGGGACAACCTTCTAATAGTTTCCTGAAGCAAATTGATTTGTTTCTCAGCATCTTCAAGCTTGCTGGCATCTCGCACTTGAGATTCAGTTAATGCAGCACTAGCTTCTTCCTTCTGCTGTCTTTCTGTTAACAAAAGGGCCTCTCCTTCTCTTACAGTCTCTTCTAGTCTATGGTCATAAAAAAAGAATTTTTTTGCATTATCAGAGTAACACCTAGAAAAGGCACCAAATGAATTTGAATTTGCATACATGTTACTTCCAGTTGTAAAAGGGCATCCAAGCCTCCAAACTAATAAAATATATATTTTTAAAAAGCCCCTCCAAATATACTTTTTAGATATGGCACCATTATGTCCACTAATTAGCCTGTTTACCGAATCCTAATTACCAAAGGAACAAATTGTGAATTTCACAAGTAGAACATCATGTGTTGGGGTTTGCCCATTTTTTGCTAGGGAGGGAAGATAAATATATAGGAAGGAGGAGAGTGATGAGATCCACTGGGTCAAAAATCTAGGGGCTGACAATTTGAATGTTCTTCCACAAAGATAAGGTTTCCCTAGACAACACCAGAAAGAAGGAATGCACATCGTTTTAATTGTACATATGGCCACATGCACATCTCTGTATGTTTGTGCAGGCATTAGCATGTTGAGTCACATACTGTCAGCTGTATTTCTTCTATAGCCTCCCGTAAACATGGGAAGAGATCACCCATTAGAAAACAATGATAAAGGGCATGTGTCTCTAATATACTTCAGTTGAAGTTCATCACATTCTGGATGAAGTACCAATTTTGGAGTATGGAAACTTACAGAACAGCCTTTATATTTAGAAACTCAGGCGCAAGTACAAGAAATTTCATAAAATCTTAAGGTAGGAACCTAACTATAACTATCAGTATTGTTTTGGAGGACCCTGCTATAATGTTTCTATTTGCTGCAAGCACAATAAAATATATTTGCAGCAACCACCTCTTATGAAACCAGAGTAATTGGGATACTCCAACCAACTCTAAGGAGAAAACAAAACTTCTTCGCAATCAACAAAAAAAAAACCAAGAAGCTCAGGGCTTGGGTAATTCAAAAACAGCAGCAAACCTTTTGACAATAACACTAAGCTGATTGATTTTTTCATCTGCGTCCTTGACTTTCTTATTCAATTCTTCATTTCTTTCCTGAGCACTAGCATGTGTTTTCTTTGTTACGTCACTTTCCTCTCGCTCTGCTACTAGTAGCGCCTGTCACAGTAGTACACAACTGTTGTCAATAACATTTCACACATATCTATGGGCTAAATTCAGGCTAAAACTTTAAAAAATCACAAGATAAACATTATAGTTACAAACCACTGTTGCTTTTTAGCTAAAGCAGATACTAAAACAGATGATGATAGCTGGAAATCATTATATCAAATATAACAGAGAGCCTTGGTTGAGTCTTTCCACTGTAGTAGAATTGAATTTCCATAAGTTAAAGTTCAAGATACCCTGAGGCCTTCAATTTCAGAAGTCAATGAACTGATCTTCTCTCTTTCTTGAGCTAGAGCTTCTTCAACAGCCTTTCTAGCTGATTCTCTTTCTTGCGATGCTGTTACTTCTTCCACTCGCTGCTCCATCTCACGAAGAGCATCCTGAAGTTTAGAAACTTCTACTGCTTTGGACTTCTCGAAATCAGTCTGAAAATTGAATAACAAGTATGGATAATAGTTGTTATTGTCAATATGGATAAAACCTGCAGTTGCACCATATAAGTGCAGCAAACAATACAATGTGGTTCTAAGAATAGATTCCATGTAACAAAACAGCAAGAAATTATTCATAATTTCATTGCAATTCAAGACCAAGTACCCTTAGTTTCTTTTCCAGGCCCAAGCGAGTTGTTAGCTCCTCAACACGTTCCTCCAATTTCTCCTTTGCCACCTTTAGAGCTTGTGTATCCCTTGCAGCCTAAAAAGTTCACCAAAAAAGGGGAAAAAGGTTTAACAAAATAACCACCAAAGAATCTACGAGAAACAAGCACTACAAGTCCACAACAGGTGCTAAGTGTTACCATTCTAAGCTGTCGTAGCTCCCTTCTGGCAACCCTTCTTCTCCAAGCACACTGATAAGTCAATGCTGCACTCTTCAGTTTTAGATAATTTGAGTTCTCTCTGTGGCGACGCCACCGGGACTGCAGGAGTGCAGTGTCATAGTGATGGACCAAACACAAGCAATTAAAGATGAATCACATAAAAATCCAGGAGCTAAATGTCCATCTGCAGCAGAATAAAGAGAGCTACAGTCAAGTGCAAAAACAAATAGCTGACCTACCTGGATATGGACGGAAGCCTTATTTTGCTTTCTAAAATTGAATTCATTGCGAGCTGCCATGGTCCTTAACCCTGTTTGCAATGTAGTGGCTGACAGGCACAGTTGAGAATAAGTTTTCCATGCAAAATAACAACGGATGTTTTTCTGAATTTTCAACGCCGCTGCTTGTTGTCTCAGGAATTCGTGCTGTTTACAAGCCAATCTTGCTGCAATCAGGAAGGGATCTCTTAGTATGTGTATGGCTCCATCTATACTACAAGGGCACATTTCAAATTCAGATGTCATATGGAAAAAAACTTTACCTCTGAGAAAGGATTGCAAACAAACAGATGCATTCCGTAGTTTTAGGAACTGCTCACGAGAAACATGAGTACGGAATTGACTCTGAACCCCTCTTGCAGCATTATTCCGCACTTCTGTTCTTCGAGCATCCAATTCAGCCATCTGACCAGCTCTCAGGAATACCTTGGTCATTCCTATCTGTTGATTAGAAAAATATTTGGCAACATTCCATTACTTGCTAAAAAATTTCGAAAGCATATGATTTTTCCAGATGTTAAGCGCAAGCGAAAAGACAAAATCCATTTATGAATCAAGGGATTAATTCAGTCTTCTGAGTATGTTGTGAGAATACATAATGAAACCACCTCAAGAAAGAAAAGGGAGCTGAAAAAAATGCGGAATAGAATATGTAAAGGCCTGGCAAGTGGCAATGAGCCAATGTTAAAAATCCGAAATAGCTCATAGCCTCTTCTACAAAAAAAAAAAAAAAGGTCACCCCAACTGAAGCACAATGAACTCCATTAGAAACCAATCGGTCCAACCCTATACTTAGATCCATCCTAGCTAGTGTTAGTGCTAGTGCTAGTGCTAGTGCTAGTGCCTCATTTCTCGCCAGTCAGCAAATTGATTTGCTATCCTCCCTTTTCCCATGACTGAAGCTATAGCTCCTTGATCCTTGGCCGCCATGATCTCCCCCTTCATGACGCATCACGCTCTTCTCTTCGTGATGATGCATTCCAAGGTTGCGATTGGCATTGGCATGTTTCTAGCCTTCTTTCTTCCTCGGCTCAATTTGATAACCTCACATTTGCCACCTTCATCTCCACTCATGCTTGATCCTCCCGGTTGTCCTTTCGTGGCATGGCTAGCACCATCGGAGTTACTTTATTTGTAGAAGTCTTTATCTCCAAAATTACTTGTCTTCGGCTTCCCAATTGTTGCTCGGTCTTCCTTGGCCATCGCGTCCCTCCCTCCGTCATGACGCATCACTCTCTCCTTCGTGATGATGCCTTCAAGGCTGTGATGTGCGCTACTTTCTCCTTCAGGCCATGCCTTGTCACCGTCAGTTACACTGGATGGATAAGATTATTATGGAGTTTGACATATTTTCCCAGAGATCGTTATGCCTTCGTGATGATGCCTTGTCGATGATGTTGGTGGAGTTGAGGAGGCCGAAGGAGGAACCCAGTAGCTCATGGAGTTGGTTGAATACTGCCGGTAAGTCATCCTTGATACAGTCTCATAACTGAACACTGCTGCTAAAACAACTTTTGTTTAAAAGAATCACATAACTGCCTTTTATTCTCACTGTAATACAGTCTCACCCAGTTTACAAAGGTTCATTTAGCTTATTACTCAATTAATGCAAGTTGCACCCACTTTTACCTTGTATGGATGGGACTGAATAGTTTGGGATTCTTGCCTACCAACAAGGAAGTAGAACTAGCTTCCACTTCCATGTGGGTGGGATTGGCTCTGGCCCATCCATTCAAGGCCTCAATAAGAACAACTTCCCCCTCTCTATGGATTCATTCTTTTTGGAGATATGGAGAGGAGAAATTAATGATATGTCATACTGTCACGTTAGACCAAGCCAATGAGAGCTACACAACAAATTCCAACGAGTGCTTGTTTGCTAAACATGCTCACCTGATAACCCTGCAGTCCCATTCTGTCCAAAACCTTTTGGCAGGTGACCTTTTCATCATTTCTATCAGGGAAAAAACACTCACTATTAATACAGGCCAGAAATGCAAGAGTAAAAACAAGGAAAAGAAAGACAATTCATCATGAAAATACTCACTTATCTTTCAAAATTTCAGGAGCGAGAACGCGAAAGCGATGAAGAAAATCATGAAATAATTTCCTTGTGGGATATCCAGCACAGCTGATCCTAATTGCTTCCAGAACACCCTAAAATGATAGAAAAATATTGTCAAGGGGCACCATGACACTGAATTACTCGATTTGTTTTTACAAAAGTGAAGTATCTCCTTACCGAACATCGAAGTTGCTGTAGAACATTGGTGTTCTCAAAAATAGCAGGTTTAAGAACACTGTTTGGTTTTATACATCTAATGTAATGAGGTTCCGTAGAGCTCAAAGTCTCCATGAGTTCATGAAGTTGCATCTGGAAATTACTTTGAATAGTCAAATAAACAACGTTGTCATAAGGCGATACAAAATATTTGTTATGGCAAAAGAAAAGTAAATTTCACAAGTCCTATCTTCTCAAGTAAAAATTTCTTGAGTCCCTACTCTTCTACTTTGTCGCCTATTCTTTTAAGTCGTATTGTAGGTTAAATTAGGCCAGCTCTCTTAAATCCTGTCATGAATGAATTGGAGTGCATGGAAGGCCACTAATTTAGTGTGTACTACAAAGGAGTGATAACTGATAAACCTCTCGATAGGATTTACAAGGGTGAGCATTTGAATCCAAAAGGATAGCTTTGTTAGAATAGGCCTCTAGGGACCTCTCTGTATATCTTGCCCTCTATAGGGACTTCTCTGTATATTTACCCTCTCTCTCCTTGCACATGTATTTTACAGCCCATTTGGCCCCATATTCAATTTGAGCAGCTCATTTTCCACTTCTCTAACATGGTATCAGGCCTAGGTTAGGGTTTCCCCACCTCCTCCTCACCTCCAGCGGCCACCGCCTCTGCTCCCGGCCGCCGCCGGTGGATCGTCTCCACCCGCATCCTCTCGTCCCACCAGCGGCACTGCCACCCCTCCGCGTCGTCTCCTCCCGCCGCAGCAGGCTGTCCCATCCAACCGCCGCCGCCTCTGCCTCGGGGAGAACTCGCAGCGCCGCCGCCGCCGCCGCCGTTCCCCGCACTGTGCTGCCAACCTTCATGCCGGCGCCGCCTCGGCCTCAGGGGGGGCTTGTAGTTGCTGTCCTTCACCCGCGCCGCTCGAGGGACTCGTTGCTGCCAAAATCTCCATCACGGCAAGTGTTGCCTGCGGTTTTCTCCGGTGATACTCCGTTGACCAACACCTCCACTTCTCGCCTTGGTCTCCGAAAGTAGCGTCATGGTGTCTTCATCTCGCTACTTGGGCCCGGCTCAACTCCCAAGTGTCCAGTTTAGCGGGTCAAACTTCCACGGCTAGTCTACTCTCCTTCACGTCAGCCTCAACGGTTAGGGGCTCTGGGGGCATCTCACTGGCACCTCTCCTTCCAGCTGCCTACGACCCCTGGTCCTGCTCCTCAGCCCACTACGGATGGCGTTGCTGTTGCGCCCGCTATTCGGGAGGCCTACGACACCGCTGTCCGCACGTACAACACTGCTCTTGAGCGCACTGGCACTTGGGTTCTTGTCCCCTATTTCATCCTATCACCTGCAAGTGGGTTTTCAAGATTAAAACTCGCTCTGATGGTTCTCTTGAGTGCTACAAGGCTCGCCTTGTGGCTCGTGGTTTCCAGTAGAAGCATGGTCGTGACTACGGTGAGACCTTTGCCCCTGTTGTTCATCGGACCACTGTTCCTCCTCTCATAGCCGTAGTTGTGGTTCGTCACTATTCATCAGAACACTGTTCTTCCTCTCATAGCCGTGGTTGCGGTTCGTCACTGGACTATCTCTTAGCGTAATTCAGTGTTCACCTAGTCGCTAGTCGCTAGTCAGTCGGTTACCTAGTGACTAGCGACTAGGCCGACTAGTCGGCGACTAGTCGGAGACTCCAATATGGCTAGCAAGAAATATTAATACAAATAAGCATAAACATAAATACAGAAAATAATAATACAAGTTACACACTGACACACATAAGACATCGCTGGAGGGTGGCGTCGTCGCTGGAGGGTGGAAGAGGGTGGCGGCGATGCTTGAGGGAGACAGAGGGAGGCGTGGCGAGGGAGCACGGCCATCGGCTGCTGCCTAACCCTAGTTTGGTCTACAGTGTATAAGTGTATTAGACTATTAGTGTACTAGTAACAAGTGTGTGACTGTGTACCCACCTTTTCATTATCCTAGTCGGCCCGACTAAATGACTAGTCGCCGACTTGGACCGACCGACTAGCACCGACTAGTCTGATTTTGATCGACTTTGACTGACTAGGCAGTTTGACCGACTAATCCACCGACTAGGCCCTAATCAGTGCGGATTGCCACCGACTAGCGACTAGTCGTGCTAGTCGGCCGACTAGGCGAACACTGGCGTAATGTGAAAAACGCCTTTCTTCATGGCGATCTTCGTGAGGAGGTTTACATGTATCCTCCTCTTGGGTACCATGTTCCTCTGGGTTCCGTGCTCCTTCTCAGACGCTCTCTATGGCCTCAAGCAAGCTCCTCGAATCTGTTCTTGTTGCTGCTGGTTTTGTTCCTAGTCATCACGATCCAGCTCTCTTTGTTCACACTTCTGCTCGAGGTCGCACCTTGCTTCTCCTGTATGTTGATGACATGCTCATCACTGGTGACGATACTAAAATAACCTTTGTCAAGGCTCATCTTAGTGAGCAATTTTCAGGTGTCTGATCTAGGTCCCATTCAGTACTTTCTAGGGATTGAGGTTGACATACACCTGAGGGCTACTACCTTTCTCAATGCAGGTACATCCAAGAGCTCCTTGATCGTGCTTGTCTCACGGATGAGCACACAGTTGACACACCTATGGAGCTCCACCTTCAGCTACGGCCTACTCATGTAGTTCCTCTTGAGGATCCCACTCGCTACTGTCACCTAATAGGGAGCCTTGTGTACATGGGCATCACTCGTCCGGATATTTCGCATGCTGTTCATATCCTCAGTCAATTTATGGCGTCTCCTACAGGTGTGTACTATGGGCATCTTCTTAGGGTCCTTCACTACCTGCGTGGTACGGCCAATTGTCGCCTGCTCTTCTCCAGCTCCAGCTCTCTTCAGTTGCAGGGGGTGTTAGAATAGGTCTGTACGGACCTCTCTATATATCTTGCCCTCTATAGGGACTTCTTTGTATATTTCCCTCTCTGTATATCTTGCCATCTATAGGGACTTCTTTGTATATTTCCCTCTCTGTATATCTTGCCCTCTATAGGGACTTCTCTGTATATTTACCCTCTCTCTTTATAAATGTATTTTACATCCCATTTGGGCCCATATTCAATTTGAGCAGCTCATTTTCCAATTCTCGAACAAGCTTGAGGTATTCATCCATTACATTAGAACAATAGGAATCCATATAAATTTTTCAATAAACAATGGAGACTTGTAATAAACTTTACCGAGAGAAGAGAAGGATAGACATCTAAGAAATAATTGACAGTGATATAGTATTATATACATATGATCCCTATAGTACAAAATATAGTGATAGATTATATAAAAAGAATCAACTATAGCAGAATGTCACCTTAAAGCGAGTAGCAATTGAGGATTTTGATGATTTTGTGTTCTCTTCCGATACTGGTGGGAATAAGCATGATACAAAAGAGCATGTGGAAGCATTAAGTAATTCCAGATGTTCTGCTACCACATAATCTTTGTTTTTGTCCAAGAAGTGATCAGACTGATATATCACCTGGAGATGAATTAACAAAATGGATGTACTCAGGAAAATGAATGGATAAGCAAAGAGTGTTATAATGTGAAAATACTTACATCTCCAGCATAATGTTGGATTGTAAACGCAGTACGAGATAGTTTTGGTTTGGCAAATCTTTTGTGATTCTTGAACTTTTCGTACAGCTTCTGAGAAAATGTCTCGTGTGTCGACTTTGGAAACATGCTGGAAAATATAGCGCAAGAAAATAAAGAAACATGTACTCACAAAAAACATGTGCAAAAGATGTTTTTTTTTAATCAAAATAACAAATAATATATTAAGAACTATTGCTTTTATGCAGACACCAGGTACCCAATTCAGTGGACAATGCAAAATAGGATACGGGCATGCACGAGAATCATTTCTACATAAACAATTACTAAACATTTCCAGTTCTCTCCATCACGCATGTATCAGAATTCAAAACAACGATACATATTGACACTTTTTTCTAACATGCACTTCATAGTAAAACTAAATATGAACATATATTGCAAAAAGGAACACATAGAAACCTACCAAGCTTCATCAAGAAGAGCAATAATGCCACCTGGTTTCTGGACACAAAAGACGAGAGTTTAATATGAATACATATAAGAAAATGGGATCGAATTGACAAGAATGTACAACAATAACACAAATTTGTTGATAACTGTCATTATTTGTGTAGGACATTGAAGCAAAATTATGTAATGCGTTAAGGGCTGGAATTGAGCTGAGCTCAAGATCAGATTGATGCTTTAATCTGAGCTTAGTTTCACCGTACTTAAGTTTGAAATTTATGAAAGCTTGAGGCCTTGAGCCATATCAATGTAGAACTTGAAAAGTAATTATTAATCTCGATATTTCTTCATCTGGAGATCCACAATTTTGAGTTCAGGCATAGCCATCTTATTTACGGAAGCATGATCACCCAATGTACGCCTAAAGCTCAATTCTGACCTGAGACTAACTCGCGGTTATAAAAATTCTAGGCAATTCGATGCAGCTGCGTGGTAATCTATCTACTCTGTCTTTAACTGCAGCAGTACATGGGACAAGCAAACTTACAATGGTTTACGGGCTAGCTCTTAGGTTATAAATGATGGCAAAATAACACATGATCAATATACATATGAAAAAAATTGGTTTGCTAATCACGAGGTAACACAATCATGTTGGCCAAGTATACCTTCTCAATCAAATCAAGTACATCTTGGTTGTCAACAAACTCTATGTAGCTCCAGTTAATCTGCTCTCTTGTGTACTCCTCCTGCTCCATTTTGAATACATTCTGCAAAAACAAGCAATGATTGTTGGTTGACACGTGTAAAAATAGTACACAAGTCTACTAAGAAGACGAGTTTTATATGTACCTGGTTAAAATGTTGCTGGAGTTTTTCATTCGTGAAATTGATGCATAATTGTTCAAAACTACAGCAGTTGCATACGAAAAAAAGGAAATTTAGCAACCCCAAATAAGGTTGTCCATAATTATATATCGAATATTCTTTCTGTAAGTATTACTTACCTATTTGTCTTAAAACTTTCAAAGCCATATATATCAAGTACACCAATCAATTTATCTGAGCTAGGATCTTGCCCAATTGATGCATTAATTCTATTTACAAGCCTGCAATAGTATAATTGTATATGCTTAGAAAGGGAAGGTACATAACAATGTATAATACGTGATCAAGTTTTTACCAGTCAAATAATCGAGAATATATTTGTTTTGCTAAGCCATCCCTGCTAACAGTAGCTGAATTAGGACCAACTGTAGTAGTAATCACTCCTTCTGGTGTATTTATTTCCCTCTTTATCAAAGCATTCTCCAATTTCTCACAGTCACACCTTTAATAAACATTCCACAACATATCGTAGATTATAAATATTAACTGTGAAAGGTAACACTAAATTACGAAGAGAAGTGGAAATCTAAATACATCAGGCATACATCAAGAGTTCTGCTGCTGTATTAAGATGGAATCTAGATTTGTCATCCTTTACTACAGATGAATCTACCTCTCTCCCTTTCGCAAAACTAATATTTCCAAGATGAAGCACAGCAGCAACAACCCGGAATATAGCTTCCTGTAAAAAGAGATATTTGGAGAAAAAAAGAGATATGCAGCCACAGTTGAACAGAAACTATATGTTTTTTTAATGGAAGTGCTAAAGGGGTAATTCAAAACCTGTTCTTGCTCAGTGATGCCAACTGTATCCATAGCATTTCTTGTTGCAAGATATTCTTCAGCATCATTAATTCCATCAACTCTAATGCAAGATGACTGGTTGAGGTAGTGAAATGAAGATGGATCCCCCAGCTTATACTTTTTTGTATCCTGCAACAACAAATTCGACATGAAAAATAGCAGACACAGCTCGAAAAGTTTTAAGTAGCGAACCGACACCAAGAAAAAAATACCTCTGACGGCGCCGCACACAAGAAGTAAAAGCAATGGTAGTTTCGCTCTGGACTATTAATTTGGCAGACTCGAGATCTCTCGAGCAAGTAAGTTCTAATAGCAGCACCAGATATCTTCCCACCAATGTCAAATTGGATCTCAACAAATTTACCAAATCGACTTCACCATGTTGACAAACAAGATAAGAGGCATGTAAGTACCATAAGATAAGATGAGCAAAATACAAGAGAATCTGATAAAGCTTGCATTTGATTGTATTTATTGTCCTTGTGAAGAGTTAAATGCTGAGAATTAACAAAGATAGAAACACTCCTTCTGGTTTACAAAAAATATGATGTATCGATATATGTGTAGGCAAGCTTTTGGAACAATAGCTATCAATATCTTATTAAAAAAATTTAAGTGGCGCACATCAAAATTATATGTGCAGATTTGTCTCGAAAAGAGTTTCCATAACATTACAATTTTATTATTAGTTTTACAAGTACATTACAATAGAAATTAGTCGTCAAGTAGTTTTTGTCAGACCATGTCGATGTGCGAAATGAGTTTTTTGTGAACTAGGACAGTTGACTGCAACCTCTCAAACAAAGAGTCCACAATAGCCACCACGAAAAAAGGGCTTGTTATACTGCACAAATTTGAAATTATTTTGTATTCTCACCAGATCTGGGTACGATATACTAAAGTGCTGTTAGAAATAAAAATAAAGATATAGGTAGATACATTCCTTGCCTTATATGGGCTTTCCTACCTTATCTGGGCTTTCCTTTGTATCGTGTATATGCCTCCAGATCAATAGAAGTCATATTCATGGTACCAAAGCTATGGTGCTCGAAATCCTAGCTCATCTCCTTTCATTGTGCCTCCAAGGAGGAAATCTTGCTAATCTAGCTGTGCCACCCTAGGCAGGGCTGCCCCAGACTACTCTATCCTCCTCTATGTTAGCATCTCTCTCCACCTACCACCATATTTTTCTTGTCCTTTAGTTCCTTCTTCCTCTTTCTAACCAGCCACACCACCTTCCCGAGCTACCCACTTCTTCTGCTCCACCCACTCAAGACACCACTCCTACAGTCCTACCTCTTCACGGTACACTCTTCATGATAGGAGCACGCTTTCCTGTCCAGACCACCACGACTTCTCTGCTCCTGTCACCATCTCCTTTGAGCCTGCCTTTTACCATGACGTTGTTGCTCACCCCGAGTGGCAGTTTGCGATGGCTAAGAAAGTTGCTGCCTTGGAGTGCACCGGCACCTGGGAGCTTGTCCCCTATCCCTCTACTGTCACTTTGATCATTTGGAAGTGGGTCTACAAGATCAAAACTCGCTCTGACGTTTACCTTTAGCGCTTCAAGACACGCCTTGTGGCTGGTGGTTTTCAGCAAGAGTATGGTTATGACTATAGCGAGATTTTCTCCCCAATCGACTCATCCTTTTGATTTGGACGTATGGGGCCATGCTCCCTTCGTTTCGAAGGAGGGCATCGTTGGTACGTGATTTTCATTAACGGTTTTTCTCATTTCACTTGGATCTACTTTCTCAAGTCTCGTGATTAGGTGTTGGCTGCTTATCAAGCTTTCGTGGCTATGGTTCACAGTTCGATTCGCCCGTTCGCATGTTTCGCGTTGATTCTGTTGGCGAGTACCTCTCTACTACCCTCCGCCAATTTCTTCTTGACCAAGGCACCCTTCCTTAGTGCTCTTGCACTAGTGCTCATGCGCAAAATGGAGTTGCAGAACGCAAGCACCACCACCTTCTTGAGACTACCAAGATATGATGCTCTCCACCTCTTGTTCCACCACACTTCTGGACGGAAGCGGTCTCCATGGTTGTCTATCTCATCAACATTCAACCGTCCACCGTCCTTTAGGGTGCCACCCTAGTTTGAGAGTCTATGGCAAGCCCGCTCAGTCCTGTCACCTCCGCACCCTTGGGTATGTTGCCTACGTCCTTCTTCAGCCTCATGAGCGAACGAATCTAGCTGCTAAGTCAATGCAATGCGCTTTCCTCGGCTATGACTCTGAGCGCAAGGGTTTTTGTTGTTGGGATCCTCTTGGTCGTAGGATTCAGGTCTCCCGGAATATCACATTCAACGAGTCTCGTCCTTTCTTTGATGAGTCCCGCTCCTTTGACTATTCTTTCGACACTTCCTTGCTTGAGTCGTTTTCCTTTCTCAGTCCACCTAAGCACATCTCTATCCCTTCCTCCTCTTCCTTACCACCACCACCCTCTCCACCACCTTCACCACCACTCTTACCACCTTCTCCACAACCACTTTTTCCACCTACCACCACACCTTCCTCCGGCACCTCCCACACTACCCCCTTATTCTTCCTCAACCTTCTGTCCGGCTCCACTGCTCTCATGATCCTAACACTTATCCTCTGCACCACCTCTAGCTACGATCTGTATCATGATGTGTTTATCCTTCTATCTTTAGTTTGATTTGAGGACTCTCTATCTTGTCGATTTTTATCATCTCCTTTTGTCGCTTTGTGGTCAAGTTTGTTCCTAATCAACTTTATCACAAGCTTTGCACCATGGGCTTTCTTGGCTGTCACTTGACACACAAGATGGTTGTTCTGGATTTCGACATGTTTTCTAAAGAGTTGCAAGCTATAATGACATCACCAAGACTCAACTTTGGCCTTCATTTTATTAGTACATTATCTTTTAAATGCAATGCTATCATACACTTTGCATTTAGTAGTGGTAGGGTGGTGCGTACGAGGGTTCCACTTTTGTATTAGTGTATCTTCTTTCAAATGCAACGTTGTGGCATACGCTTTTCCATTTGAGGAGGGTGTTACATAACTTATTAAGAGATAGAGTCTTTGCCTTATTTGGACTTTCCTTTGTACCCTATATATATTGGCCTTCAAGCTCAAGATTAATAGAATCCATAATCATAGCAGATGCCACCAAAACAGAGACCTTACTATTTTTTTATCAGTTTTCACTCCTCTTTACCAAGAGATTGAGTTAGAAGCCATGGTTCTTTTTTTTGGTCACGTCTCCACATAATTTTGTGTTCAATTTTATGATGACCAGTAAAACCAAACAGAAAACCAAAATCTTTCAAGCTTTTCTATCATGGTCTAAGAATAGATACACTATCATATTTTTGGTTGCGACATTCCTTGACTTCAACTAAAACAGTTCCGACACATTTGATCATTTTATTTATCAACACACTCTGCCACCAGCCCACCACATCATATTTATGGTTGTGACTTATGCAACACATTTGGTACTACCATTTGGTTTGTGCTACTTTAAGGCTGCCAACAGAACAGATTAAATATCTTTTGATTGTCACTTTATGATAAACTTATAATGGTACCTCGAATTGTTGTTCCGAACAGTTTTAGCATTCCCAAAAGCTTCAAGGACAGGGTTAGACTGGAACGAAAACATACTAAATATGTTAGTAACCAGAAGAGAAAATACAACTGAAATTTACACACTGAGAAGCATTTCACCTCTTTTGGACACATGGAGCACTAGTGCTATTGACCAAAAACATGAAAACTTACAAAAATTGACAACTTACTTCTAAAACCTGCTGTTCAACTGTCCTTTTTCCTGTTCCAGATCGCCCACCCAAAAATGCAAGATATCTCATTAGCATTTTCGTAGTCTCTGTCTTACCAGCGCCACTTTCACCACTGACCAAAATGGAATTATTCTTTCCTTCATTCATCATTTGCCTGTTTCCTTATTCAGATGAATGCAAAATGGTTCAATCAATATAGGGGCACCTTAACACTGTAGCTCAATAATAACATCAAATGATAGTAGTAAGGATTCACCTGTATGAGACGTCAGCTATTGCAAATACATGAGGATCTAGATCTCCAAGATTTGCACCTTTATATTTTTCCATAGTGCGGACATCAACAAGATTAGGCAGCCTTTGAAAGGGATTTATGGCGATAAGAATATTCCCGGTATAGGTCTGGAACTCAAGGGAATGGTATTAGGAAAAATATGGCACTTGCATTAATGATTGTGCCTTTTGACATCACAATGAAATTATCACTCACATAAATTATATTTTTCGCATATCTGACGGCCAGATTATCCAAAACACCAGGTTCATGCAAGTACGATAACCTTGTCATATCATCAACTCCATCAGATGGTGCTTCTGTGTCTTTAGGATGTATATTTGATATTTTTGCAATAACCTGGTTACACAAACAACAAAGTAACCATGTGATTTTCATGACAAATCTAATATTCATGCATGCTAGACAAAAACAAGCACAATAGTTAATGATAAAAAGTGACGAATGGCACACCATAGATATCAATATAGTAATGAAGCAAATGAAAACAGGTGTCCTCATATTTTCAAATTGGTTGCGTATGAGCATGTGGTGATGTGGTAGCTGGATAAAGACATTCAATGTTGATCATGGAGAATTCATCAAAGCTCAGATATTCCACTGATCTTCAGCTGCCAAGCTCTGTGGTCTTGATTGTCTAAACTAACTTAAAAAGCCTATGAACAAAAAAATACCCTACAGCCACATTCCACATTTCTGTAAGTACAATTCTGAACCAAAGTGAATGAGAACCCTGAGTACGGAACATTTATGGTATTACTCACTGCATATATGGAATTTTCTTCACACACAATCAGGAACCACTAGCAATGCTAGCAATAAAACCGAAGCATTAGTGACGAATGAGGTTAGCATCAGCACATTAACGATTTGTCACATCTCTCTCACATGTTGTAATAGAAATAGAAGTCAGGTAGTCCTTTTTTTCTCTGTTCTAGTGAGAGTGCATAGGTCAAAATATGTACAGGTAAAATTTCATTGACAGCTCTTTTCAACCAAATAACCATATCAACCAATGCTTCTTAGGCAAAAACGATGAGTGAGAGTCAATGACACACAGCAAACTGGAGCTGAAAATACACTTTCTATCAGGGGAAAAAAAAAGTCCAAAGCTATCAAGTAACTTCATAATAATCACCGACACATACCGTCTTTCCCTTGGTTGTGCGAACATGAGCATTCTGACCATCAATTCGGAAAACTTCACCATCAATCCAAGATAAATCTTTATCTTCAACCCATACATGAGAGCCTATAACAATGTTTAACATAGAAGCCTGCCCATGTCACAAAATACAAATTCAACATTTCAAATGAATCAAAAAAAAAAATTGCATGCAAGTGTATATAGTATCATAAATCATTATTCTGTTAGATACCAAACAGGCAGCGTATATATTAATAATATCCATGGACAAAAAATGAGAACATGATTACATGAGTAAAAGAATAACAATGCCCACACAAGATGTATGATTGATAGAATTGAGATGTGTAAAGTGAACCTAAGAATAACATAATAAGATGAAGAAGATCTATGGGGGAAAAGACATCTCATTTCAGTGTAGCGAACCAAAATGTCAGACTAGAAAATATTTTAGAATAAAATTAAAGAAGCTACTTTGTTTTGGTCCAAGTAAACAAGAACAGTAAAGGTATTGCTGTAAAAGAATTGAAAGGGAACTTTTGAATCTGATGGTTCTCAACCAATCCATGCCCAACACCACATCGTATGCTCCTAGCTCAATGACCCAGAAGCAAAAAACACTCAAGAAGTTGCCCAACATTGTGGAAACTTAGTATCTGAATACACATGTGCAGTAGAGTAATCGTACTGTCGAGGAAGAGATTGGTGGCATTTAGTTCAATTCTAATATATCAAGTACATTATGGTTCAATTCTGTCAGGTATCTTAACAAACATGATGAACTGACCCAAATAGTTAAGACTAGATATACAGGACTATAAGTAAACTGCATTACAAGAATAAACTGCACAACAAGAATGAATGTCAATTATATTTCAGTTCCTTTTT
Organism: Raddia guianensis; assembly: GCA_036346415.1. Lineage (NCBI taxonomy): Eukaryota > Viridiplantae > Streptophyta > Magnoliopsida > Poales > Poaceae > Raddia > Raddia guianensis. The sequence continues at coordinate 53,716,525 of CM070534.1, forward strand.
GTGTATAGTAAAGTAACGAAGCCTCCTAGGTTTGCACATGCCCAAGGTGTAGGTATTTCATGAACTTTGCGTCTGTGGCCTGAAACTAGAGCAGAAGCAGAACAGGCCACAGGGCCCTAATTCAGGTAATAAGTCCATTTCATTCGCCTCTTATAGCAAACAGGTTCAACTGAGTTGTGATGCACCTGAGACGCGCTAGATGTTAAGCTGCATTAGACGCCATTAGTGTCCTAGCATATTGTCTCCGTGTCTCGTTTGCAAGTCCCACGTAATCTGAACTTCCTCCACCGCTTATACCACAAACAAACTACATGTGGCCACACTCTAACTCTTGCACGAAAAACCTAGGATTCAGCTCATTCAACAAGTGTACCAGACAAATTCAATCAACTCATTCGCTCAATGCATGGTATCCTCCCAAATTCCGCAAGAGGCCAACTACAATCCACTTGGCCTTCCACGCGGCCTCCAGAGACAAGCTCCAAAAACCACAAAATTTCTCCCCCAAAACCCAGACGAAAAACGGCTACAGAAGTAGACAAAACACCGCACTCCGACAGGCACATCGCGCCGCACCAAAAACAAAAGGTTGGCACAGCTGCACAAGCACAGACAAGCCAGAGAGAGAACCCAGCAACGCACCATGTCTCATCTGCGGCAATCGCGCCCTCCTTGCCTCGAGAATCCGCCCAGCGCCAGGCCCCCGGAAGCGCTGCGATCGGACGGGAGGAGACGCGGCCTCGGCGTCGGGGGCGTCGGCGCCGACGGGCGATCTCCTCCCCTCGGCCGCTCCCCGATCGCCCCGCGGCCGCGGGATCCGGCTCGGGGCGCCCGGCGGCGGCGGCGACGTCGAGACCGGAGGCGGTGGCGGTGGAGGGCGACGCGACGGGAGGAGGCCGAGGCACACAGCGCAACAGGAAGGGGACGGGGGGAAAGCGACCTGACCAGACGCGACTCTCACGATCTCAATGTAAAGTTGTACCGCGAACAATTAGAAAAAATAAAAGTTGGCGAGTAATCTCGGTGGCTCGGGGAACGGGAACGTGCGCGCGACCGGGGTGTCGCCTCGTCAGCACGACGGCCCCGAGCGCGCCACCACAGTGGCCGCAGACCAGATCTGAGAAAGCCCAAGCCCAGCTAGCCTAGACATTGTACAAAGAAGAAAGACCATCGTGTAAAGATCAATGTAGATTATAGTATCTAGTTTTTTTCTCTACATTTGTGTATCTTTGATCTTGTGATGTACTATTATATTATTATGATTGGTGATCTTGTTCGTCGAGGCTCATTGGGGCGGCTAGGCTAAAGGTGGCAAGGCAATAACACAGGCGAGACGAAAACGAGTGAGATGACGGCGTAGCTGGAAAGATTGGAGGAGAAGATCGAGGAGAAGATGGAATTGGGGATTTGGGGTGTGCAATCCCAATCGTGTGTTTGCTGATGGTATAGCGTCATCACAAGGATTTGGCAAGTGGTTGGTAATTAGGATGACATGTGCAGGTGGAAGGGGAATTGGATAGAGGAATAGTCGGACGGGAGGTTGCGAGGCCCCATCTAGTCGACAATTTGGTGGCGTGACGGCGTGTTCTCCGCTCAACCACTATGGATCACACCCCTGGTCAGATATTTAGTCTGCTAGCCAACTCGATCAAGCTCGGTTCGATTCGAGCGTCGGGCACAACGAGGAGCGACTCGCAGATTTACCCAGATTCAAACCCCCTCGCGGGTAATAGTCCTACTCCTGCTGAGCCTTAGCTCTTTTCTGATTGTGGTTGAAAAATGGGAATGTGTTTACAGGGTGCTTGTGAACTACGTGTGTTCGGAACCTATGCTTACGCAACGTATCCCTTTCCCTCTCTCTCCTCTCCTTTTATACTGTGCTTTGAACAAAGTGAGAGAGCCGAGGGTAGGCAAGATCTGATTTCAAGATAATCGACAAGACACGACAGAAGAGACGAAAACATGCACGCCTTACACGCCACCAGGCCGCTTTTTGCAGCCAAGTGGCCACCCACCCGCAGACAATACACCGGTGAGGTCATGGGGGCCCACCGCTTCCTCCCGACGCGGGCGGCCTCCTCAAGCAAACCTTCTCTCACGGTCAATTCTTCAAATTGTTTATCCGCTGCGTGATGTCGCATTAAATGCGCTTCGTCCTTCGCGGCAGAGGGAAGCCTTCGTCTCAAGACTCATTCGCAACGCCCTCGCCACGCTGGCCCCGCGCGCGCGGGGCCCTCGCCTCGTCTTCGGAGGGCTGCTCGCCACGTGTCCTTTGGCGCGCGGGGCCCTCGCCTCGCCTTTGAGAGGGGCTCGCCACGCGAATCGCTGGCGCGGGGGCTTGCCTCGTTTTCAGAGGGCTGCGCCACAGACTCGGCGCGGTGGCCCGCCTTGAGCGCTGAGGGCTCGCCACGCCACTGGGCCTTGCTTTCGCCTCGCCGACGCGTGGGGCCGCCTTGCGCCGAGGGGCTCGCCACGACTGGGCCTTGCTCGCTTCGCCGACGCGTGGGCCCGCTTTGCCTTCTCAGACTCTTGGTACCCGGTATTTATTACACCGACAAGAGCTCTCGGTCCGCCATGATACGCGAACCGCTATGCAGACACTTTTCCGCTTTTGTGCGGCGGAGACGAATCGTGGGGCCCACCACCGCAAGGCCAGACGCCGATTCTCCATCCGCACACGATCTTCCTTGGGAACTACGCCGCTGCGAAACCAAAACGCTGGGCAATGATGGCGCCCGCGCGTGGAAGCGGAATCCAAACCGCCGTGCTCGCGCCCACGCCTATAAATATTTCTCTCATTGCGCGGCTAATCCTTCCGCACGCTAAGTCTTCACAACCGCCAATTGCCTCCTTCGCCGCCACCACGAGCCTTCTTTCTCTTCGCTAACTTCTCCATCGCTTCAATGGCGCCCAAACGCAGCAAGGATCGCTGGGGGAGCGCCGCTGGGCCAGTTTTCCCACCTCCGCCGACGAGCGAAGACGCAGCGAGGCGCTTCAGTGTTCAGACGCCAACCGCCGCCCGGTTCCACCTCGGCACCATGGCGCCGAGCCCTCGCGACGGTGAGATTATCACCTTCGTCTGGCGGCGCTATGGGCTCATCCTCTCACGAATTTTTCTTAGGGTGCTCGCTTTCACGAGATCCAGCGTGCACCTTCCCCAACTCCATCATTGCGCCGCCATCTTCGCCCACCTCCGCGAGATGTTCGTGGGGACGATGCCAAGCTTCCCACTGGGCGCCGGCTTCTTCGCGACGCGAGGCCGCTACCAGCGGGTCTTCGAGTCGCATTTCACGCCCGCTGAACCACCGCCTTCATCCTCGCCGCGCCCAAGTCCAATCGAAGGATCGGCACCGACGATGGTCAGACGTGGAGGACTCAATGCCGCGACGATCTTTCTCTTCCCGAGGGTCTCGCGAGCCCACCGCTAACCGGGGCTACGCTCGACGATATTCAGCGGAGCCGAGTTGATGTTGGCGCGCATCGCCGATCTTCGCGCCGCGGCTCACCGAACCCTCGCTGTGGCGGATTTTTTGCGGCGCCGACCGCTTCGCTCGCGATGAGGACTCGCCACGCTGGATGTACTATGGCGATAACGACGAGTCCGCGTCGCCCTCGGCGAGCGCTTTTTAGTCTTTTGGGCCTCCCGCCTTTCTTGAATCTTTTGCTTGCCGACCTTACGGCTTCCTTTTGCTTTCGCCACCGCAGGAACGCGTCTTGGACGACGTGCTCGGATCGGTCAAGGGACTCTCGACCCCACCAATCACGACACTTTGTCGCTGCAGTATCCTCCCTCTCGCGATCGATCCACGGAGCGAAGAACCAACACTTATGCGGCGCCGCCTCATGGAGGTCTCTCGTCTCGCTGTCCAAGTGGCACGGGGCCACTACAGATTCGCGATCCGCCTCCGGCGACTTCTGCCTCCACGGCCGCTACCTCTGCCAGTGGCGGCGATTCGATCAAGGCTCCGAAGGCCATTCATCCTCGCCGTGGACGACGACGAAGAGGAGGGGGCGACGAGTCCAAAGAGGGCTCGCCTCCAATCTCGAAGCTTCCGCCACCGCCGACCCTCCAACGAGGGTCTGCTGCTACTGCCGCCGCCGCCACGGGCGAGAGCGCTGGCGACTCTTCAGAACTGTGCCGCCAGCGCCGGCTTTTTCCTTCTATGCCGACGCTTCATGCTGGCGCTTTGCCGACGCCCACTGCCTCACGCACACTGGTGCTTCAGACTGCGCGCTCACTACCAATGCCCAGCCGCTTGACGGCGGTGACCACGACCACGCACCACCGCCTCCGCAATCAGCGATTTACGCCCCTTCACTTTCGCCCTGGCGCGCCACTTCAGTTGGCTTTCCTGCGCTTTACGATATTTCAGATTAGGTTAGTATGCTACACGCTTTTTGCATACCAACCTCGCTTTGTCCTTCTTAGAACAGGGCGGACGCTGGGCATCGAGCTCGCTCGCGCACTTCGCCAATTTCACCGCCTCCGCTTCCTTCGACGGGTTGCTTCATGGCGGAGAGTTCGCCGACGCCGCAATGGAGAACCTTTGGCCATCAAGGTTCACGGCGCCGCTTATCTCGGCCGTGGACCGCCGACGAGGGCGCTTTTCAAGGCGCAGACCTCTCCGCGCACTGGGCGAGCGCGGAGGAAGTTTTTGCGTGGCGGAGCGATCCGCCGGCGAAGCCGCGGGCCTTGGCCAAGAAACCGCCCTGGCGAGGCGATGACTCGTGAGGTCGCGACAGCCTGCCGCCGCCGCTTCGCCGCCAAGCAGATCAAGACTTCCGCCGCACACTTCGAAGCCCCGATCTCGCCGACATGTCCGCGACCGCTTACCACGGCTTCCGGACGCCTCGATCCATCGGCGCATTTTGTATTCTCATTGAGGAGAGGCCGCAAGAAGACGCCGCGGCTGCGGACGATCCGCCAAAGCTCTGCGCGGTCTTCCGGTGGCGTTGCGGACGCGGGCGATCGAAGACGGTCGCCAAGGCGCTCTTGAAGCAGCGCGGTTCATCTTGGGCAACTGCCTTGCTCGAGACGCCGTGTTTGATCTCGACGCCACCACCGGGAAGCCTTCGCGCCAGCTGGACCGGATTGAGCAGGCGCGGGTTGACACCGCCGCCGGCCACGTGTCCATGATGGGCGGCGCCACTCCAGCAAAAGACGAAGACGAGGAGGAATAGCAAGACTCCCCTGTCTACTTTGCCTTGTAAATGTTGCCTATCAATGCAAACAAACTTTTGCTCTTTTGTTGTAAGTCTCACTTGAACTTCGCATAATTTTAACTTGCGAAAATGAACTGGGGCACCTGACCGCCAAAGGTTTTAGACTGAACGTTCTGCCGCAAGTGAGCGCTGTTTCCATAGGCATCTGGTTACTTCAACCCTTATGGCCTCTCGCAACCCGACTTAAACATTACGTGGCGAAGCGCTTAGCTTCGGAAGTGGTCTAGTCGCCGGTCAGTTTGCTATGATTGCTTAGACCGAGCCGACACACCGGGCTAGAACCCGCTTCCGCCCGCTTCGCACCAACGAAGTTATAAGTGTTTGCCTTTACAACTAAGGGCCATCACCATAAGTACTTTCGCTATCGCCTTTCGGTAGAATATTTTCTATGAGACCTTTTAAGGCTAAGCCACCGATCGCCAAAAAGCTTTAGATGTAGTTTTCGCTGAAAGTGAGCGCTTTTTCCTCGTGCATCCGTTACTTCAACCCTTATGGCCTCTCGCAACCCGACTTAAACATTACGTGGCGGCGCTTAGCTTCCTGAAGTGGTCTAGTCGCGGTGCATTGTTGGCGATTGCTTAGACCGAGCCGACACACCGGGCTAGAACTCGCCTTCCGTCTTCGCCGCACCAACAGAAGTTATAAGCGCTTGTTTTGCAACTATAGGGCTATCACCATAAGTACTTTTTTTCGCTACCGACTTTCAATGTATGCTTTCTAACAGACTTGAGACGAAAAAAGAAACAGATGCCCACAAGGAGTCGAATTTATCTCTTATTGAAGATGGCTTTGTACAATGTAGTTTCGAGGCGAAAGCGGTGAAGGAAGAAGACTCGCCGCTCGGCTCCAAAGGAAGGCCAAAAAGCTTCGAACTGCTACTCACGGGTAGAACTTCCTCACCGCCGACGCTCCAAGTATTCGCCAATTCACGACCATCCTCGAATCACGAGCCTCGACCGAGCTCAAGCGGAGATCGAGACCACCTTGAAGGGCCCTCCCATGGGAGACATGAGCATTGCGCCCACCGCGCTTTTGATTTTACGCAGAATCGAGGTCGCCCATCGCCAAGTTCTCACACACACCGCTTTGCTTGATAACGGCGCAATACTGCTGACATTTCGGCCTTGATCGCCGCCTGCCTCTCGGATCTCCTCCAGAGATTCACTTCGCCCCGACGCCGGTCGAGTCTTTGTTCGCTGAACGCCGCCACCCTTGGGGACCCAAAGGCGAAGCTCGATGGGAGCACCGCCAGAGCCGTGACACCAGAAGAAGGGTCTCGCCGGTGGCTCATGGAAGTTGTCCGCAGCGCCCACAACACAATGGGACTTTTCACCAGCGCACACGCTTCTCCAGCGATCGAACGCCCTAGTCTTGAGCCCTTTCAACACTTCGCGCTCGCCGCTTCCACCGCCCATTGCTCTTCGGATGCGAATCGAGGCGGCACAACTTGGTACCCAACTCTTCGCACCGCCTTGGAAATCCGCTTTTGAACCGAGCGCCGTTGTCGCGATGATTCATTGGCGACACCGAACCGACGAAGATGCTCTTCATAAACTTGATAGCCGCTGCGGATGTGATCGCCGGATCGGCGAGGCTTCAACCCACTTAGTGAACTTGTCGATGGCGATTTAACGATGTGTAACCTCCGGCCGCCCGCTGAACGGCCTGTATCGTTCAAATTTCTGCATCGCGAACGGCCAGAGAGCGGAATGGTTTGCGCTACCGGACCGGCCGGTGGATCTCGCTAGCATGAAATTGGCACGCTTCGCATCTCCTCACCACCAAGGCATCTCGAGGGCAAGAGGCCAATAAAGCCGTGGCGAAAGCTTTCCCAACCAACGCCCGGCCTCAATGGCTCCCGCGACATGCCTCCATGGATCTCAGAGAGAATTTCACTCCCGCTTCCCGAGTGACGACTTCAAGAGAACTCCGCTTGCGCTCGGCGATACAGGTCCCCACCTACTGTATGTAGCGCTTGGCCTTGCGCTGCTATCTTCTCACCGACGCCACATCGCTTGGGATCGCTTCCATCCCGCAGTAGGCTAGATCGATCCATCCACGACCTTCCCGGACGAGCGTGACGACGTTTCAGACATTGTCGCCGGCAGATTGCATTATTCGGCATTTCCGCCTCAACCGCCTCGGCCAGCTTCTTCCGCCTCCTCCAACCGGAGCCGCAGCAGATTGGTGACGCTCTCCGTAAGTGGAGTCGTGGTCGTGGAAAGCGCGCCCCTCCGAATTGGGGTCATGACGACGGCCGCGATAAGTCTTTCTTCAAAGACCCCACCGAACAGTGCCTCGACGAGGCAATCTGGGACAGTTCATCCGCCATGTAGTTGTCTCGGCGAGGGACGGCACGGCCCAAACCTCAGTGCCGCTCCAACCGGCGCACCTCGCCTGTAGGCCGCCATGACGGATCCGAAAGGAGAAATCCTTCCTCGCCTCGGTTGATGACTAGGAGAGAGTCGCTTTACTTGTAGCCGGGATGCCAAGGGTCGGCCACCCCGAGCCCATGAAAGCATCCTTCATATTCCGCAACATTGTTGGTGGCGCGCGAAGTCCAAGACCACTGTGTGCCGGACGACATCGCCGATGGAGACACTAAGACGACGCCACTTCAAATTTCTCCAAATTGGAATGAGCCGTCAAGAAGAGAGTCCACGGCGAGGGTGCTGGGTGTCTTCACTCAGGTCCGCCGAGTCCATTCACGATTTAACTCCGCCAGAGCTTGCCTTTGATGGCCGTCGGGAGCGAACTTGAGATCGATTTCGCCAAACCATGGCTCCGCTTAGCGATGCGACCTGTCGCCTCGCGGTTGAAGAGGATCTCCGCAGGGATACTTGGTCAAGACTGACTTCTCGCCTCGAAGTAGTGGCGAAGCGGACGCCACGACGGCGAGAGTATCTTCCGTGTTGTGAATACCTTGTTTCGGCGTCGTGGAGGACCTTGCCGACGAGTAAATGGGCGCTGAACGCCTTTCTTTCCGCCACCAAGACCACGCCGACCGCTGGGGTTTGCCGCGACGAGAGGATCACGGCTCGCCTGTGTCTGGGCACTCAGACGAGCGGGGAAGTGAGATACTTCTTGACCGTCGAACGCCTCCCGCGCCTCCGCCGGCCCACTCGAACTGGTTGGTCTTCTTTAGGAGCTTGAGAAGGGGAGACTTTTATCCCCAGCGAGCTATAAAGCGCCCAGTGGAGGTCAAGCACCCACCAAGCACTCGAGATCCGCCAAGTCGCGTCGGGGCTTCTATGTTCTCGATCACGCGATCTTGTCGGGTTCGCCTCAATCCTCCTCAGGAGACGAGGAATCCCAGCAGCTTGTCTGACGGAACGGCGAACACACATTTCTCGTGATTGCTTGATGCAAGATTTCCTCAAAGTTGGCGAAGGTTTCTTCCAGTCGCCGATCAACTCCTCCGCCTTCTTGGACTTCACCACCAGATCATCAACGACACCTCCGTGTTTCGCCCTATTTGGGGGCGTGAGGCGATGTGCATGGCCCTCTGATAGGTTGGGTCCGCATTCTTCAGTCCGAACGCCATCCTTGTGTAGTAGTAGACGCCCATGGGCGTCACGAAGGCTGTCTTGTCCTCATCTTCTTCGGCCATGCTAACTTTGGTGGTACCCGAGTACGATCCGTAGCATACCGCTCGCACCCGCCGCTGAGTCGACGATGAGATCGATGCGGGCAGCGGTACGGATCCTTCGGCACGCCTTTGTTGAGGTCGGTGAAGTCCACGCACATCCTCCAACGCCTGGATTTCTTGACGAGGACGGGTTCACGAGCCACCGGATGGGCGACATCATGGATGACCCCGCCTTAAGAGCTTGTCCACCTCTGGCGGATAACTTTCGGGCGCCCACCGATCGCTTCCGACCTTCGCATGATCGGTCGTGGCGCCGGAACGCCGCCAATTTGTGCTCAATCACCTCCTCGGGACCCCAAAATGTTTGACGGTTGCCACGCAAACACGCTCGTTAGATCGAGGAAGGAGACGAAGCGCTTTTCTATTTGGCGCCGAGAGGCGCCACCCAACGGTCTTCGCTGGTCTCGACTTCGCCAGGACACCGCTTAACCTCCGCGGACGAACCGGGAGGCACGGTCTTCGCGGAGGAGCTCCCAAAGTCGAAGCCTCGCCTTCGGCACCGACGCTTCGCCAAAGCGAGAGCGTCCTTGTCGCAGCCGGAGTGCCTCCGGCGTCCACTTTCAAGACGATGGGGCCACCGCCGGGATCTTCACCACCATGTACGATAGTGGCAAGCGCCATGAACTTGGTCGTGCCGGCCGACCTAGTATGGCGCTAGGGAGGTCAAGTCCGCCACCTCGAACTCGAGCATCTCGGTCGCGGAAGTTGTCGGAGCCTCCAAACGTCACCGAAGATCGACGCGCCCAGACAGACTTCGCCCGATGTCAAGAACGGAGGTTGGACGGCTCCTCGCCGCTGAATTGAGCGCCTTGGCGACCCGGGCGACAGGAGGTTGAGGAACTCCTCCGCCTACCAAAGACCCGTCCTAGCTTTTACATTCGGACCGTGGGCGCAACCACGATCGGGAGATGTCCAGGTCGGCGGTCTTGGCCGGGTGATCGGCCCGATCAACGCGATCGGTCGCTTCCGACCACGCCACCGCTTTTGTCTGACCCAAAGCCGCACGGGCGCGACACTTCCTCATCGCACGCTTAAAGCTAGCGGACGGATAGGTGGTCAACCGCGTGGATGACGGCAACTTCGGCGGCCTCGCTGAAAACCAAGCTGCCGCCTCCTTGCCCTTACCATCGCCGGACGCTGCGCCGCCGCTGGGACTCGCTTGTTCACCATCTTGCTAACGACATGGCAATCCGCCAAGTCGTGAGAGTTGTTGCGTGAATGGGACAAGAAGGCCTTCCGTCCCACTCACGGGCGACGATCTCGGCCTCGTCAGGTCCGCGAGGGTTGCCGCGCCACGGCGATCGCCATAGCGCCGCCCATGCCGCCCTTTACGGAGGCCGTCACGCCTGCGCCGCGACCTCCTCCTTTTTCGCCGGTGCCGCTTATTGCGCGGCTAGCACGGTCGTTGTTGTCGCGCTCGGCGGCCGTGACCTGTCCGGTCTCGGCCGCCTTGCGCTTCTTCTTGTCCTTGCCGCCGGGTTCTCGAGGTCCTACCGCCTCGCCCAGTAGCTGTCCCCTCGCCACACCGGGCGGACGCGAGCTCATCAAGGGCGACTTGTCGCCAAGATGAAGAGCTCCTCCGCTGCTTTGATCTTATGGGTGGCCATCTTCTCCTTGACCTTTGGGTCTCGGGCGCTCTCTCCGAACGCGTCGATGGAGATGTCGGGGATGGTGTTGCGGACCGACCGAAGCCGCCAATATAGTCGCAAGCACGACTCTCCTTTCTTCTTCTCCACGCGGAGGTCGCCTTCACCCCGGCCGCTCAAGATGCCCCGAAGTTGGTGACGAAGAGCTCCGAGAGCTCCTTCCATGACCCACTTGACCGGGCAGTGTTCATGAGCCACGAGCGGCTCACGGTGAGGACCGCGGGAAGTAGTTCGCGTAACCTTCCCCGACCCTTCTGTCTGCCGCATCACCGCCGTAGATCTGCAAAACTTATCGGGTTGGTGGAGCCGTCATTTTTTTTCGGCTGGGGGCGGACGAACTGCTCCGCCATCGGACGCGGCGCAGCCTTTAGAAAAGGCGGCGCACTCGACGCCGGAGCCTCCCGCCTCTGGACGTGGTCTCGCCTCGCCGCCTCTCGCCTAGGCGGCGCCAAGAAGCGCCACCACATCGCCGGGCAGCTCTGGGAGCCCTCTTGTCGGTCCTCACGGCGGCAATGGCACAAATGTGTCGCTAAGGCCGTCGTCGCGCCTCGCGGAGCTTGTCACGCAGCCTTCTCCATGCAAAGAATTGGCGGTCCTCCAGATGGGACCGGAGATCACGGCCACTGCGACGCTGCTTCGGCCGAGCCCCCGTAGGGTCGCCTGCTCTTGTCGTTTGGCCCCGCCTCACCAGAGATCTCGCGAGAGGAGTGCGAGGGCAACAAAGAACGGAGGAAGCGAAACATCGGTTCCACGCCTCAAACTTGCACCACTGCCATGCGCATCGACGAAGGGCTGCTGGCCAACCACGGTGTCGCCGGGAGTCCGGAGTAACCGAACCGGTGGTTCTCCAAAGAAGGCCCCGGCAAAGATGGAGGTTTGGTGTCGGAGTGCACTTCTCCAAGGCCAGCGCCGCTTAGCTTGCCGGGCGGCCGCTTCCACTGTGGCTCCAACCCTAGGCGAGCGGCTACCGCCTGGTGATCTCTCGCCATCTCCGCTGCCGACTGTACACGGGCTCTAGCGCTTCTCTTCGCCCGTCGCGGATCGCCGCTTTCGCCATCGCCATCTGAAGAAGGGTCAAGAGCTTGAACTGATGCTTAGCGCCCCTACTCGCGCGCCATCGACGGCGTGTTCTCCGCTTCAACCATCGCGGATCACACCCCGGTCGATATTTAGTCCGCTAGCTAACTCGATCAAGCTCGGTTCGATTCGAAAGGCCGGCACAACGAGGAGCGACTTCAGATTTACCCGAGTTCGGACTCCTCGCGGGTTGCCGAGCCTTAACTCTTTCTCGATTGTGGTTGAAAAATGGGAATGTGTTTACTGGGTGCTTGTGAACTACGTGTGTTCGGAACCTATGCTTACGCGAACGCACCCTTTCTCTCTCTCTCTCCTTTATACAAGCTTTGAACAGGCGTGAGATAGCCGAGGGGGTAGGCGAAGACAAGATTTCAAGATAATCGACAAGACACGACATGAAGAGACGAAAACGCGTCACGCTTCACGCCACATGACGCCTCTTGCGCGTGCATCGCCAAGGCCACCCACCCGCACAACACACCGGTGAGGTCATGGGGGGGCCCAAATGCTCCTCCCGACGCGGCGGCCTCCTCAAGCAAACCTTTCTACCGGTCAATTCTTCACACACGATGATGATGTACCGACTGCAAGGGTCACTTTAGCGGTAATCATTTCTTCACCGCCTATCCGCTGATGTCACATTAAATGAGCTTCGCCTTCGCAGCAGGGAAGCCTTCGTCCTAAAGACTCATTCGCGTCCGCTCGCCACGTGGGCCCGCTTTGCGCGGGGCCCTCGCCTCGTCTTCAAGGGGCTCGCCCACGCCCGACCGGGCGCGTGGGGCCCTCGCCTAAATCTTCGAGAGGGGCTCGCCACGCCTTGCGCCGGCCGTGGGGCCCCGCCTCGTCTTCGAGGGGCTCGCCCACGCCTCGGCGTGGGGCCCTCTTGGCCTCTGAGGGCTCGCCAGCACGGGCCTTGCTGCCCTTGCTGGCCGACGTGGGCTCCGGCTTAAGACCGAGGGGCTCATGTAGCCATTGGGGCCTTGCTCGCCTGCCGACGCTGGGCCCGCCTTGCTGCTGAGGGGCTCGCCCACTGCGTGGGGCCTTGCTCGCTCACTGTCGCGTGGGCCCGCTTTTGCCTTCTCGTGACTCTTGGTACCCCAGGTATTTATTACAATCGACATGGCGTGTCATTGTTGGGTGATCTAGTAGAAAAAATTCAATGGCTTTCGGGATGCATCCCGAAAGACATAGTGAAAAGCTAAGTGAGACAGGAGATAGGAGGAGGACACTATCATGGATCGGGTAGGCTGTTATCAGAGGCTGTTCAAGCGGTTTAGAACTGCTTGCAGTAATCAAGGATCGATGCCCGAGGGCATCACAAGCGGCTCCCAGAGCAACTAGTGAAGCCTCTCTCAAGCGGCTCATGGGGTGATGGCGGCGGGCGTGGAAGTTGTGGGGCTCTCGCAAGCGGTTGGAGCCACGAACCGCTTGAGAGATCTCAAGCTGTTGAGTAACCGCTATGCAAAACGTAGTTTAATGGCCACCGTTAATTCATTTCAGTATGCTAAATAGATATTTAAATATATATTTCGCAGGAGATTTTTATTTGTCGCTTAAATTTAAATACATATAGGATGCGATATAATTAGCGATCAAACAAGCTTAAATATATTAGATAATACATGTAATAATGTACACTTTATATGCAAGCCCAAATTTACAAAGTTTATAATTAATATACATTGTGCAAAATGGACAAAATAGTTCATTTTTTTTCTTGCAAGATTTTCTTGACGCTTCTTTGACGACGTAGAAGTCGCCCCTAGTTCGTTCGTGTTGGAATATGGATCTCGATAATGGAAATCGCCTCGGGGTTAATGACCTCATCGAGAATGAAGCCAATAGTTGTTCTCATAATGCGAGCACCGATGATGTGGTAACACTTCAAAGATGTTTATCCATGTCGGGTCGCCAATTCAATTAAAGTGAAAATAATAAATATGTGCACCCATAATGTAAATTAATGGAGCACATAAAAACGTTATTAAGTTGTTGCTAGATGCATGGTTGCGTATATATATACGAACCTCTTGTAAGTTTGAGGCTCAAGCTCGCGTGGCACATCATTTGGATATAGTGGAACACATAGTAGCCACATAGGTTGTTTCCAGATTGTTATTTTACCTATGGTCGATGCGAGGCAATTGCGGATCAAGAATAACAAGAACTATTAATTGACAAAGGGCAATTACGCTGCTTTAGCGCACTCGATCCGCTTAGCTTGACATCGAATTCCTTCTTAAAACGCCCTTTCAATCTCTTGAAAGCTCAGAACGCCTTGTTAAGGAGATTAATTATCCACCGGTATTCCTTTTGCGGTTTTCTCCGTGAGTCTTGGATTTATGATCATGCTTTGGTCAAGCTTTATGATTATAAGAATCCAATGGAACATATTTATATATTGCAAATGATTATGACATGTAATTAAACAATATATAGTGTGCCATCGGTGCCTTAAGCAATGTAAGAACGAGATGTTAGTGAGGACATCAAGACGTATTTAAAGTTGAATGGCGTAAGTATGTATGGCTTGTCGTGTTGTTGTACTAGTGCATGTACAACGAGTCGTGATTTCCTTTGGTTTTCGGTATTGCCCGACTTCCTCGCTGACCAACCAGGGTCAAGGAAGCCAATCGAGTTCGGCTTCGCTTTCTAAGTCTTTGTATCTCCATTCTACGTAAAAATGGGTTAATAGAGTTAATTAATTAGGTTCTCGGCAAGCGATATATAGATATATATATACATCTTGTGGAGTCGACACTCATAGGCACCAAAGCAGTCATGAAGGACACGTTGATTGGCGTCGCATGGTACACATTGTACCGCCTTCAAATTCAAGATTTATCAATTGATCATTCCTCGATGCAAATGTTCTTCTTGAAACGAGACGCAATAATGAGCATATCTCCGGCGGACCTGTGTTCGTACCATTCATGCGTGTGTCGCATCTTGATCGGTAGTTTCCGTATGTCCTTAGGGTCTAGCAACGGCTGGCCCAGCTTAAATGGCCACCTAACTTGTGCTGTTGGAAGATCATCAGTTAATCCACGAACGGCTTCTATGTTATCAAGGCCAGCTTCCCTCATGAAGTCATACTCCATCTGTAGACGTTTTGCCTCCTCCTGATCTTCCTTGCTCATGTATGTGCCCGGAGGTTGTTTACGCTTGAAGACGTGCTTCGATAGTTCTTTGATAGTCCGTCATGAGAGGCGGTCGGTCTTGAACGGTTGTCGCTAAGAAATCCGCGATCTTTAGATCAATTCGCTCCTTTGGCGGTGGATTTGTTTTAACTTTATACCCTGTATCCATGCGTCCACACTTTCTCGCGACTCGCTCTTTAGCTCCTCAGCGCCATCTCATAAGGTGTTTTTCGGTTCCTTCATTCTCCGTCTCAATGGGAAACCGCCGTCCCGCTTCTTGGTGTCGTTTAGCCGCAGAATGCTCCTTTTGCTAGCAAGCTTCTTATTGGGGAGATGCTGGCTCCGTTGTTTCCCTCGGGTCTTGCTTTCTTTTTGCTTTGAGGGGTGGCGCGGTGTTGGGCTTCGCATAGAGCTAGCGGGTGGTGGAGTGCTTTGTCTCACCGGCGAGGCGCTATGCGTGGTGGAGTGGCTTGTCTTGGTGGAGGAGGTGAGCTCTGTCTCGGTGGAGTGTTCTGCTTCGGTATAGAAGTCACCTCCGCACCATCGTAAAAACACAATGTACTTCTTCCGCCAGAGGATGATGTTATAGACGGCCTCCAAACTTGGTCACATCGCCTCCTCCAAAGAATATCGAGCTCCATATCCTCAACCGCCACCACCTCGCCCACCGTGACCTTGGAGTAACCCGCGGGTATAGGGTTACTGATGGAATGTCCGCCCGACTCCAAAGGGAAGGCCAAAGCGTAAGCCACCTTGAGGGTAAGGTTGTGCGAGTTGGACGCGTAGCTCACATTGGCGGGCACGGTGATGTCGCCCACGGATAACGGGCTCGCAATTCATCGGCTCGAGACGTTGTTTGACGCGAGTCGCTTCGCCGACCGGAGCAGGGGACTAACCACATTGTCCGGAGGCATGACGATAACCCCACCGGTCTTTGAAGATCGGGCGATTGCAAAGATGCACTTCCCGCTTTAGCATTTCAGCCATGTTTTCCTTATGCTCCTTGAGCTCCCGCTCGATTTTGCCGACTCATTGTGTTCTCTTACTTTCCTTCTTTCCCGCTCCCAGATGTGGCTTGATCATTTGAGAAGCCACCCATCCACGCAGACCGCTTGCAAATCCTCGTGTCCTTTCTCGGATGCTCTGCTCCCAAGTCGCACGTAAGCTCATCATTCTCCCCGCTCTACCACCAAGAATCCTGCACGCTTGCTTCTCGATGGCTTCCACAATCTTTTCTTTCACGGGTTGCACTTGTGGTGTCATCTCCACTTGCCATCATCCTTCACCTCCTCCGTGGCTCAAGGTCCAGCTTATGCGGGTATGAGCTCCCACTTCATTTCGTGTACTATACCCTTTTTCTAAGCTCTTCTTCCCGCTTCTCCCATTTTGGCATAGCCTTGATGTAACCATCGGACCCGAGATGGTGGTGGTATTTTTCTTCCGCATTGGCCTTGTTCGCTCACTGCTGCCTTGCCTTCAAATTGCGACTTGTACTCCTCGAATGCTTGCCGTGATCCGCTAGTTTGGATACTTATTGAAGTCTGGGTTGTTCCGGTCTCCACGCATTTTTTATCGAGCTCGCTTCTTCCACGATCGAAAGCACAACGCCATCTTGCTCGTGGTAAATTTCTTGCACTTGTTTTCGTGAGCCGTCTAATCGTGAAGTTTTCCTTTATATCCTTCCAGAGCGCCTCTTTCATAGCAGAGGAACCTTGGGCCATGTCTTGATGCTAATAGGACGTGATCCTCACAATGACTTCGCAGCGTTGTTGAAGGGTGCAAGTGCCGACATAGGGCTTCGCTTCCCAAAGGCTGAAACTTGAGTAATCACGCATTTTGTCGACGGCTTTTTGTTAGGCCCTCGATTTACTTCGATTGGTCTGTTGGACGCTGCTTTCTTGAAAAATAAGAGGAACACGTGTCGAAGTTTATTGTTTGTGAAGCAATATGATAAGAAACGATCATTTTAGTGGCTAGGCTATATATACCTCATACCGCCGACATTAGTTTCATCGACTTCGCCTGAATGGCGGATCACCACCACCGGCGGTTGGATCACCGGATTGAGTCGGGCGGCTCGATCACCGGCTTGAGCCGGACGGCCGGATCCATCGGGTTGGCCTCACGTAGCTTATCAAGGTGCCCATCGATTTCGTTTAGTAGAAACTCATCTCCGCTTCAAATCAAGGTCACGTCCGAGTGCGCCATCTATCACCGTGCACTTAACGCTAAATAATAGAGCATTTAATGCATTCGCCCACATGAAAAATACAATATTTGTTTTGCAATATTTGAATACAACATTACGAACCATGATTTCTCGGTCCAACAACTTACATTCTAGATTAATTGATACAAACGATACAAAACCGATTCGATACAAAACGATACAAAATAATTCATACAAACGATACAAAAACTGATTCGATACAAAACGATACAAAATAATTCATACAAACGATACAAAAAATGATTTGATCGTTCGAGCTATAGGAACCAATTCCAGATTATCTTCAAATGGGGAATATACAATTCTGTCCCCCCCAATTCTGAACATCTGGAAGCATCTGGGAGCTGGAAGCATCTGGGGCCAAGCGGTTCTTAATTGCACTCTCAAAAGGTAGCAAGTTGTTAGATGGCAGCCACTAATCCAACCGAAACAATTTTAAAGCTCAGATTAGAAAGATTATAAATTGCTCTCGATTGCAATTAAAGGGTTGCTAAACTTAATTAGCCATCCAATTCAATTTTGAGCAATTATTGCATCACCGCTATTAAAGCTAAAATTATGCAATCATCATCAAGCAATTTGCTCAATTGAGGTGTATTAGCCCTTTGCTCAATTGAGCAAGGTCCCCAAATCCACCTCAATTGGCATTAAATCCAAAGAAGACCAAAGATCACTAATCCCCAAATCCGCAACATCTCCACATAGAGCAAAGATAGAGAAATTGATCGATGTTCAGGTTTATAAACCAAAGACAAGCTCAAGTTTAGTTTGTAAGCCAAAGACAAAATCAATGTTACAAAGGACTATTGCTCTCAGATTTGTACTCAATTAATCCTATCACATGTGCATGGTCAAACTCAAGAAAAATCACATAAAAGACAATGAGCGCACCAAACTTGGCAACACTTCAACAAACAAGATAGCTCAAGTTCAATTTGTAAGCCAAAGACAAGATCAATGTTATAAAGAACTATTGCTCTCAACTTGCAATTAAAGGGTTGCTAAAGTTAATTAGCCATCCAACTGTTAATTGCCTTTAAACCTCATATTGTATAATCTGAAATTAGGACTTAAAACTCTAGTTCAAGATCGCTCATTGAACAAATAAAGGATTCTAAGTTCAAGCAAGATAAGACCATGCACATAGGATTAAGGAGTTAACAAGCCACATCTAGAAATCATCATACTTTTCACAGAGCAGTACCAACACTTGGGTAATGAGCAGTACCAAACAAGTTGTAGCAATCATCATAGAGTAAGAGCAGTATCAAACTTGGCCAATGAGCAGTAGCAAATGGGAGCACCACAGATAGGAGTGAGGGAAAGGAGAGAGGAGCAATGGGAGCATGACAGAGGGGAGCAATAGGAGCATCTCCACACACAAGATTCCGTCGAACACTACAAGTGCATCACAGAGCAATGGGGGCGAGGGTAAGGAAGGGGCTCAATACCTCGCCCTTCGCCTTCAAAGTGGCGGGAGGAGGTCCACAGCGAACGGGAGCGAGGGGCTCACCGGCCAAGGTGCTCTCGCCCGGCAGGTGGCGGAGGCTGGTCGCTGCGACAATGGTCGATGTCGCGAGTCCTGCGCAGGTGCTCGACAACGGTGAGGTGGAGTGTCCAGGAGGCGGCCACCGTGCGGTGCTCGACGACGGCGAGGTACGGCCGTGCGGTACTAGACGGCAGCGAGGGGTGGTGGCGGGGGCGCAAGCGAGATTGCGGACGAACATTGAGGGAGACAGGGCAAAGGACTTAGACAAAATTTCGCCACGAACCTCTACCTTATATAGGAAAGGCCTCTACAAGTGGTTTGTATTATTTAACCGCTAGGAAATACTCTCTAAGCGGTTCGTAGTTTTAACCTTTGTAGAGAATATTTTTACAAGCGGTTTGTAGAACTAACCGCTTGTAGAAGCCGCAGCACATGACATTAAATTTCGAATTTCGCCGCTCAAACAACAGGCCTCTTCAAGCGGTTGATGATACAAACCGCTTGAAGTTATTTCTACAAGCGGTTGGTAGGACTAACCGCTTGTAGAAATGGGCCATCACACGTGGCGAGGCTTGGGGCGTACTCACTCTAACGGTAACGCTTAAGAAGGTATTGCCCTTGTTCTCATTGAATTGAAACTTCCTCTCACTTGGCTAGCGCGTGGCGTTTAAGTCTGGCTCGTGTCTTTGGTCGCGGGTTCGAGCCCGCTTATGCCCCTTGCCTTTTATTTTTTACAAATATTTATCGAGCCCATTATTTTGTTCCAAAAGTACTAAAAATATTTTTTGTTATTACTTTCATTTCTAAATATGTGCTTAACCCATTATTCTTTACAAAATACTAAAAATCTTTTTGGTATTACTTTCATTTCTAAATATGTACTTAGCCCATTATTTTTTTCCAAAAAACTAAAAAATCTTTACCTACGCTGCAAAAATCTAGTACTTCTACAGTTCTACTACTAGTATGGCCAACCATTGGATACGCATGACGCAAGAGCAAATGAGCTTTACCTACGCTCTGGGTTAGGAGGCTCCATTGGAAGGCATCGCCGCATCGGGCACAATGAAACGGCTACTATTAAAAATCATGCAGCGGATTAATGCAAAGAGTGGCTAAATGGATCGGGAGTTACAGAAAAGGAGTAATGATTTGATTGGCTTCCTGGTAATAATTAGTTAATTAGGTAATTGCGGAGCTTGGGGTTTGAGCATTGGAGAGTATGAATAGTGGGAATAGTGGCCATCAAAACATTTCGGCTAGATTCTACACAATCTTTGGAAAAATGTAGGGACAAAATGTAGGGACAATCTTTGGCATTACATGATAACATAGTTCATACAACCACATAATATATTTAGTATGACCACATAATAAAGGTCATCCTAATCATTTACATTTTTTGTCTTTACAATTCTTTCTTCATCGTGATCGCGGCGTATGTACGGAGCATCCATGCCTATGTCATCTAGGATGCTTATGTCGACATCTACTGCAAATGGAGGGATCTCATCGAACTGATCGTACTCTTCCTCGTCAGTAACGTCCTCTACTCCGACAATCCTTCGTTTGCCTTGGAGAACCACATGTCGCTTTGGTTGTTCCTTCTTCTTGTCTTTGATATGATTCTTCTTTGGTCTGCTTGACATGTCCAATACGTAGAAGACCTGTCTCACCTCGTTCGCGAGAACAAATGGTTCTCTCAAGTAGCCGACTTCTTGGAGGTCGACGGTAGTCATGCCGTATTTGTCGACATTCACGCCGTCTGCGTTTAGTTTTACCCATTGGCACTTAAACAATGGGACCTTCAAAGACCCATAGTTGAGCTCCCATATCTCTTCTATAAATCCATAATATGTGTCCACCCTGCCTCTATTGTCGGCGGCTTCTATACGGACACCGCTGTTCTGGTTTATGCTATTGTTATCTTGTGATCTCGTGTAGAATGTGTAACCATTTATCTCGTACCCCTGCCATCTCACAATTTCAACAGATGGTCCCCGAGCCAGGCGTTGCAACTGTTCATTGTTGGGCTTGCTCTTAAGGATATGGTTTTGTAACTATGCGCCGAAAGAATCCATGTGTCTCAGTGTTATCCACGTATCAGTCTTCTCTAGGAACTGGCGACGTAGAGCATTCTTGTGTTGGAGGACATACAGGCGGCCCACACCGATTGCTTCAACACAAGTGAAATGTGCTTGCTTAAATGTCGAAGATCGTTGCATGCAACTACTTTTCTTCCAAGTGTCCTTTACCTCGTAGCTCGCCCTCATGGCGTGATATAGGGACGCCGATGGGGTCTAGGTCATCAATGTAGTCCACACGAACTCGACCACCTCCTCCGTCACATAACCCTCGGCAATGCATGCTTCGACCGAGAACGGTTACGTACATACTTCTTTAAATACGCTCATGTACCTCTCGAAAGGAACATCTTTGTGGAGATAAACGGGTCCGAATACCTATCTCTTTGCTTAGATGAGCAAAGTGAGATGAACCATGATATCAAAAAAGGCGGGGAGAAAAGATCATCTCGAGGCTAACCACACTTTGTACCACGTCGACCGCGGCTCACCTAATTTTTTGGATCGATGACCTTCGGGAAGCAGCGTTGAAAAAGCGAACACGCCTTTGTGATTGTCTCCTTACCCACTCGGGCAAGACACCTCTCAAAACCACCGGAGCAACTGTGTCATCAAGACAAGACAGTCATGGGATTTTAGATGTACAATTTTGTTCTCTTTCATATTTACGAATCTCTTTACGTTCGACGAGTATCCGGAAGGGACCTTCACACTGCTAAGACACTCGATCACGCTTTTTTTCTCTTCTTTGCTTAGAGTATAACTCGCTGGCCGTAGGTACAGTTGCTCCATATCATCTATAGATAGCTTGCAAATAATATCTTCAATAGATTTGCCATAGCATTGGCTCTTAAAATTACTATATATGCACCCATATGTAACAAGTGCAATGTACCTTGTAATCCACTATAAACTAGAGTATATCTTGACTAAGAGCTAGTCTATCTCTTTTTCATCTCTTTCTTTCCTCTACAAAAAAAGGTGAACTTCTTATAGCCAGCTGACTTGATATCGTTGGAGAATGTTGATGCTCTAAGCTCCAATCAACGGCTGGTTCACCTCACTTTGTGCTTTGGAATAAACAAATGGAGTAAATATAAATGTTTATTTATCCTACGGACAAAGTAGGTTGTGCTGGCTTTAATCAATGAGGCATGGTGGCCGAATCATCATTCCAATCCATCCAAAACACACATTTCAATGGGAAAATCGCATGACCATGGCCGTTTGGTTGCAACATTTTTTTTTTAAAAAAAAAATGAACGGGAGAGTTCGCTTGGCGCTCGTGTGTAAGGCCACGTAAATCCACCAACTATTCCCAACTTATGATCCACCGTGCGCATGACGTAGTTCGCTACGTAAATATACGTAATACGGTACGTTGCATACTAGTAGCATCTACCAAATGTCGAGCCGTGCGGATACGTCTTGCCAGCTATGAACCAGGATCCCCACTCTGACGCGCCAGTGCATGTGGCGCGGCAGAGGTGCCACGTTGTCGGCCTCGGTCAATGGCCGCCAGCACGGACTGGCGTGTGTCCCACCTTGACGCGCCACCTCTCCTAGCGCGGCAAGCCCTTATACAGAGAGCAGCGCGGGATGCCCCTGCTGGTCTTCCTCCTCGAGCTGTGTCGCCGCCCCGCCCGTCGCCGCCGGCCGCCGCCCGCCCCTTGCCGCCGTGTCCGCCACTTCGGGGTGGAAAAATCGTTCCCCGTCCTCTTGTGAAGGTAATGGTTCAATATTTTTTCTCCGATTTGGCCCTCGATTAACCGAATTTCGTAGGGTTCTGATAGTTAGGGTTTGAGAAAAAAAACATGATTTATGTTGCATATTGACATGTTTAGTTCGATCCGAGCACCGTGGCATATGTGTTTTATGTACTGTCCGTGTTATTAACGTGTAGAATCCATTGTATGTACGTGTGCGACATTTCGTTTTAGATGTAGATGATGTTGTATATTAGGTCTAAACGACTTGTATTTGTTATCTTTAATTATGTAGATGGACCGTTTAGTCTGTTTTTTTCATGGTGGAATCGTCAGAGAAAACGGGGAGTTTGAGAATATGAAGAAAGATGTGGTATTGTTTGATAGGAGCCCAAGTTTTGATGATTTAGTTTTCCGCTTTCGATCTTTCATTAGCTGTGGGGTTGGTAAGGGTGAACTGTTGTTACAAGGAAGATTTGATTTTGGGAAGGCTAGGGCTCACTATGTGATGTTGAAGATTTCATCGAAGTCTGATTGGAATAGCTACAAGGAGGTTGTGAAAAATTCAAACGTCAGTTGTTGGAAGGTGGTGATTGAGATCGCTCGTGCGAGTGGCTCATTAGCAAGACTCGTACACGCTGTGCAAAGTGTTGATGACGAAGATGAAGCTGTTGAGCACTTGACTCAGGAGTTGAGCACAGTTGGAGGAAGGCATGTCAAATCTGAAGCACGTGTTGTTGAGGCGGTAGGAGAGCCGTTTGATTACTTTGATAGCGGTCTTTTTATGAATGACTTTGATGATTGAGTTTTTGAGGAGGAAGAGTGTGAGGTGGAAGACGACCAAATTTCTCTAGAATCCGAGGAGTAATCATATGATGAGGAGAGGACAGAAGAAGCGGGGGTGCAAGGCGAACAAGAAGAGGCGGGGGAAGGAGATGAGGTGGAGGAAGAAGATGATGTCGAAAAAGATGACGAGGTTCTTTGTTTAGACGTGGGAGATAGAGGGCAAGTAACGTACGCATTGTCGGCTGAGGAGAGGAGGCAGTTTAGGGCAGTTTATGTTGATGTGCCCACGGTGGCCACCTTTGAGGACCTAAGCCGAACTCATATGGCAATATGTGAGAGCGGCTTGTTGTCAACCGATGTTCTGCCGGATTCTGAGAATCTAGAGATCCAAAAAGGCATGTCATTCGAGTCTTTACAGCAATTGCAGTACTTTTTGATGGACTATACGGTGAGGGACCATAGACCATACAATGTTACTCATTCGGACGTCAAAGTCAGGTATACGGTGAACTGCAAACAAGAATGTCTATGGGGTGTGTAGGCTCGGCTGGACAAATATACTTGGACGAGGACATTTACAGAGATTGATAAGGACATGCCGCCGTATGGCTCAGAAATTGAGCTGCATGACCCAGCAGGATATGGTCAATAGCCAGTCGTGGTGTTTCCGCCTTAGTCGTCGAGCCACCGGACCCCGTCTATCAAGGGGGCACGGGTGCACGCATACCGCCACGGTCGGGCAGGTCCTCCGCAGCTACTATGGAGACTCCTGCGAGGAGGCGGCGCGTGCGCAGCGCGCCGCCGCCGCCCGTGGCGGCAACGAAGACGCCGAAACGGCGACTTCGGACTCCTCCGCCGACGTCCCCAGTTTTCGCAGCACAATCATGCTGAGCCAGATGCCTAATGCTCCCCCTTGAGTCAGACACAGCCCACCCCAGGAGCGGTAAGACATCTGAAGTGATCCCGTGAATTCTTTGTTGTTTCCTATCATATCTAACATTTACGCCGCCTGTCTGAGGCCCAATGGATCCACCCCGCCACAGACCATATCTTACGTGAGGCGGAGGCGTGACCGTGACGCCGCCGACGTCAGTAGCCACAACGTGCTGCAGACAAATCCTGGGAGGATCCGCCGTCCACGGGGTCCTTACACGCCGAGGCCCTGAGGTGTATGCATGTACTAGACTCCGGAGTGTGACATATCTGGATGTACTACCACTTGTGTACTTTTGTTTATATGGATGTATTGTCACTTGTGTACTTTTGCCTATATGGATGTCTTGCCACTTGTGTCCTTTATGAAACTGTTCGATGCTGTTTTCAACCAACAAACTCGAGTTGTAGACCACAACTTTCAATCCGGATCCCTTTCACTTTTGGCACAAGGATGTATTGCATTCAACCGCTTATCCGCCACCCTCCGAATGACTGGAAGCAGCACAACCGCTCTTACTTTACCCAAACGTCGAAGAAGTAACCGACAGAAGCCACCGAAAATTTTGTGAAGTGTTGGCTGTTTTTTTGGATACCACTGACGCGCCAGTAGGGATGGCGTGACAAAACAAAACTATGGCGTCTCCGACACTGGCGCGACATACTGACGTGCCATCCCTCTTGGCGCGGCAAAGCTGTGCCGCCGCACGTCCGTTGCCTCCAAACCAGAGGAATAGGAGCAGCACTGGATTGGAGTAACAGTTGGTGCGGGGGCACAGGCCAGTGCTCCTCTTATCCCTCTAATTTTGCGTTGTAGTCTGTGCGGGAGCACAGCCCTGCCGTGCCATGGTTAACGGCGCGTTAGGGCTGAGCTCCCGCATGTGCGGGAGTTCAGCCCTGACGCGCCAACACTGCAGTCCAAAACCAGAGCGACATAAAATCCAAAATGGGGCATGGCCAACTGGTAAGTCAGCGTGTTATTTTTTGTGTTACTCAGAGGTTCAAATCCTTCCGTCCCAGATTTCGAGGTTAAAGAAGTCCGCCATTGAAGCAAACTATTTGAGGTTACACCAAATCTATTTAGGAAACCATATATATGGCAAAATTTAAAAAAAGACAAGTAAAATAACAATATTACCCACCACAAAATCACATGCTTTACTTGTGACAAACATAAACTAGTTAGAATCTCCGACAACCATGACATCTAATGTTTAATTGTTCAAATATGATACAGAGGTAACAAGCTAAGTAACACACGTTACATTGATAAAAAACAAAGTTCATTATCATATTACATAACGACATCGAACCAAGTCGATCTCACTCCTCTCCATCCTCGTCATCATCCGGTACGACAGTAGGCAGGTTACCAACAAGAGCCCTCATGGTCTCCATCTCCACCGTCCTCCTCGCCTTCTTGCGCTTCAGCGTTTACAAATGAGCCTCCCATGAATTAGGCTGGTAATTGGCATTAAGGTCAATGAGTGAACCCTCAGCCAACTTATTCCTATACCGCTCAAGCTTGCACTCCTTCTCCATCTCCCTCTAATGCCTCGCCACCTCTCTTTGATATTTCACCTCTTTTGGATCAACTCCAGGTGAGTACCTCCCCCTACGCCTCCTCCAATATTCCAATGTTTCTGAAGCGGTGAAGTAGCCACGTAGCGGCACGCCACGCTCCCTCATCATGTCATCCAAGACCTTCCTTTTGTTCTCCGTGGACGGCATGAGCACACCATGCTCATGCCTTATCTTCTCTTTTCTCTTCTCCACTTTCTTCTCTCGTTCAGATTCACACAAATTAAGAATGTCGGCTTCAAAAGCTTGTTGTCCCTGATATTTCTCCCAATCACACATCCTTCCCTCCTACAAGATTTAACGTAAGAGTTATCAAACGCAACATGCAATGAAATATAGAAATAAATAAAAAGAGTTGTGCAAGTATAATGTACCCAAAAATCACCATAAAGAGTTACCACAATAATATCGGTACCCGAGCTCCGATGGGACAACACCTGTACGGGCTAGTATCCCACACTTACAAGTAGTGGGTGGATATTCCTCACATGGCCAATTCTTATCCCCAGAGTGAAAGGCCTCCACTTCCGCACTAGAAGGCCAACAGGACTTCGGACCATAAGTGTACTCTTGAAAATCACATAAAGGTCATCCATCCTACGGAAAGTCGCGTTGTTATCGAATTTAATACAAAATGGCACTAATTTAAATATAAAATGGCATGCGTACACTTACTGAATCATTGTGCGGGTAACGGAAGAATGGGGTAAAGTCCACCCCTGAGTTAGGCCTTACTAAGATGGACCGTTGATTGCAATGACATACAAGAGGGTGTACTGCTCTCCTCGCACTTGCGACCGCCTTCTCCTCATTTGTCATTTTCGGTGGATTTGCACGAGAAGGAATCCAACGCCTAAAATTCTTTACTGGTTTAGTGTCCATGGAGCGTCAGAGGAAAAGCCGGATACTCGGATCGTACATTTCTGGGCCATCAATCTACTCAAAAAAAGAACACGACCTTTAAGAACACTGCATATTGTTATTGTGCTTCAGACCACAAGTGTAGAAGGCTCTACCGGCAGTATCAGGGTCCCTCGACTGTTGAATCTCCGCAGGAAGGCCGTGCTCACAAACTGAAACCGAAAACGGGGAGGAACGAACTAGAGCATCCTTACTCCTAGGATAATCCTCATATTTGAGTCTTGCCTTTCCTTTGCCGGCATTGTTTTCTACATTAAATTAAAAATGTAAATTCTCCATATAATTCAACTTACTTTCTACCACCATTAAACTATACATACATCCTACGGATTCATATTTACAAGAATCAAAACTAGAATAATACCTGTACTACACAATCTAACCCTAACCCTAACCCTAAAGCAATCAAAAATATGTCAAACATGGATTAATAAAACATCAATCGATATGAGATCACCTGTCATGATGGTGGAAAACTTTTTCCCATAACAAATCCAATCGGATGGAGCTCAAATTATTGTCAATCAAGTAGGCGAATGGTTAGGGAAGAGGAGGAGAGATGAGAAAATGAGGGAAGGGAGAAGGAAGGAAAAAGGAGCCCGTCGCTGCTCTCTGTATAAGGGCTTGCCGCGCCAGGAGGAGTGGCGCGTCAAGGTGGGACCCATGACAGTCCGTGCTGCGGCCATTGATCGAGGCCGCCAGCGTGGCACCTCTGCCGCGCCACATGCACCGGCGCGTCAAAGTAGAGAGGACGCGCCAGCTTCCGTGGCGCGGCCAAAAAGGAAAGTTATACCGGGGGTTAAAATTAAAATAATTTTTTAAAAAGGATTAAAACATAATTTTTTTTGGCTCAATGACCATGTTTCACGACCACAGTGCGCATGCGGCGGTGGCCGTGCAGGCACGCATAAGTGCACGATGGGCTATTCGAAATACATTATAATTTTTTAAAAAAATATGAAAAAATTATTTTACAAACTCTAAGAAGAACTATTTAAAATCCCACAAAAATGACTAAACAGATATAGCCGTGTACTGATTTGGTGACGACTGATGAGGCGATGGCTCAAACGAAGCTCTATGTGGGAGGCTGGAGGAACAGTCAAGCGGAGCAGGCTACAAAGTTCAGTCAAATTACGAAGTTAATCCATCCACCTGTGGGTTCGTACTGCAATTTTTTCGGAGTACATCCCAAATCTTTTACTGGCTAGGACTTGGTACAGGGGAAAAACTGGAAAAGGTGGCCGCAGAAGGTAGGAAATCAACAACCGCCCGGTCATTGTGGCGTGCCGTCCAGGGCAATCGACAATGATTTGATTTTTATCTTTAAAGAAAATAATTTATGGGTATGCGAGAGCAGAGTCACAAATTGAAATATTGAATTCATCTGATATTTTCATGACGAAGTAAGTGGCACAGCTAAGATTTTATCGGTTTCTTAATAAATGTTTTTTCCCAGTAATGCTACGTTTCGTGGTTCCAAAAAATTGGAACTCGTAGAATATCATTCGTTGCTTGCTAGTTCAACAAATAAATGGACGTTTGTCACAAGATCACAGCTAACCAAGATTTGGAGATCATGGGAACCATCATCGAATCACTATGTCCAGCGCTACAGGTTTCATAGACTGATATATTATTGTTTGCTGTACGGCTGCTGCGCTGATAAAACCGCTTAAAATGCCATATGCTGAGCACTGTCACACGTAAAAACGGGTGATTTTATTAGGGAGAACAAGTGAGAAAAAACTCATGGCACTGCCTAATTTTAACTTAGGAGATTATGCAACAAAAAAAATGTTCACCGTTTCAGGACTAAGGCTATGTTCTTTTGAGCTGATTTGAATGGCTGAATAGCTGAACAGCTGAAATGACTGAACTTCGAGACCATCTCGAGGTAGTCTCGAGATTCGGATCCATTTCGTTTAACTTGCTTTTTAAAGCGTTAGTATCTACCTTCAAAACAGCGAAAAAACGAATTCAAAAAATCAAATCATATGTATTTTCAAAACATAGATAAGTCGTTAAGTTGTTAAGCCGTTAAGCTTACGTTTTTAAAAAGTCATATGCTTTGAGTTTTTTAAGTCTGTTTTTTCGCTGTTTTGAAGGTGAGTCCTAACGCTTTAAAAAGCAAGTCGAACGAAATGGATCCGAATCTCGAGACTATCTCGATAAGCGTTTGAAATTCAGTCATTTTAGTCGTTCAGCCGTTCAGATCAGCTCAAAAGAACAGGGCCTTAGGCTGTCTCCAACAGGCTCCTCTAAAGCACCATCTACCCTAAAATAGGGGATGAATTCTTTCCCTATGTGCTCCAACAACATTCCTTATTCCGTTCCCTAAAATAGAGTTTTTCTCTCCATCCTCTTATATGTAGGGGTTCTCTCTTCTCCCCCTATACAATTCTCCATATAGGGGACGTTGTTGGAGATGGAAGAAATATAGGGTGAGATTTTTTTTAAGGACAACCTGTATATGAGGTTATAGGGGATCAAATTTGGAATTTTTATTTTTTTATATTTATATTTATTCGTTTATGCAAAATTATATGTTGGATTGAAATTTAGGCACAAATAGGCGACGGTCGCACTTTGAATTCACGACAGGTACCCTGTCGCACTTTGAACGAACGATAGCTTGGTGAGAAGGCGCAGGAGAGAGAGAGACAGGCACGTCCGTTCAATTCACGACAGGCTTCAAGCTACAGTAACAGCACTGTTCATTAAACTTCTTATATCTATTAAACACTTCATACCATATCCAACTTACACGAAACAAATTTTAAAATTCATATAAAATCCTAAAGAACCCATTTTTCATACTTTTAAATTTATTTTTTTTTGAATTTTGAATTTCGAATTTACACTTGAATTGTATTTGAAATTTTGAATTTTGAATTTCAAAAATTCAAAGTATGAAAAATGGGTTCTTTAGGATTTGACATGAATTTTAAAATTTGTTTCGTGTAAATTGGATATGGTATGAAATATTAAACTTCCAATTTTCGTGTAAATTCAAAATTCAAAATTCGAAAATTAGAAGTTTAATATTTTATACCATATCCAATTTACACGAAACAAATTTTAAAATTCATGTCAAATCCTAAAGAACCCATTTTTCATACTTTGAATTTTCGAAATTCAAAATTTCAAATACAATTCAAGTGTAAATTCAAAAAAAAATAAAAAATTTGAAAGTATGAAAAATGGGTTCTTTAGGATTTTACATGAATTTTAAAATTTGTTTTGTGTAAGTTGGATATGGTATGAAGTGTTTAATAGATATAAGGAGTTCAATTTCTCTGGCAGTTACTGTTCATACCGAACCTATCGTGCATTCGTTCAACCATCGCCCAGCCCTCTCTCTGCACGTTCCTCTCTGCAACCTGTCGTGCTTTCAATCTGCTCCGCGACAGGCAACCTGTCGCTAATTGAAAGTGCGACCGGGCCTATTTCAATGCGCTCCGCGACAGGCAACCTGTCGCTAATTGAAGTGCGACCGGGCCTATTTCAATCCGCTCCGCGACAGGCAACCTGTCGCTAATTGAAAGTGCGACCGGGCCTATTTAAATCCGCTCCGCGACTTGTGTCTAAATTTCAATCCGACGTATAATTTTACATAAACGAATAAAAATAAATATATTAAAAATAAAAATTCTCAAATTTAGGGGTTCCTGTTGGAGATAGCCTTAGGCCTAAATTTGAGTACCTATATAATTGAACATGTCCTATAACACCCTGAGATTATTAGTGACGCAAACAATGACAAATTGTTGATGATAAAGTAGACAGTATCGCACCTTCAGATGCAGAGGCCACCTTTTCAGTTGGAACGGGAAACACAAGTTTCTCAGTACAAGAAATCCAGAGGAGCACAACTCATTCCAAGCATATAGAAAGGACTGGGCCTACATGGTTCGATATGTATCAAGAAAAAGAACTAGATTTACATAACACTCCACTAGGAACATTACTGGAGAATCATAGCTGCCGACTAGTAAGCCCCTTCCCGACAGGAGATATGCAAGCCAGCCATTCCTGGTGTTAACTACACAAGATTGCTGAGCCATCACCGGAATCTCTTTTCCTTTTGAAGGAGGATATTAGGGTTCCGCTTGGGTCCTGCTAACTCGCCCCATCTTGTCCCTGCTCCATGAACACGTGAAGAAATACTCCAAAGGGTCTCTCCTGGCTGACCGGCTGCCTCTTTTGTTGGCTTTACGATAGCTTTGGATTTCATCATAGGGTGCTTATTGCCCTTACCCATGCCAGCTGCAAGCAACCATCTTGAGCCAGATTGCTGCTGCGTTTGATTACCCCATGGTTTTGTCTTCTCAGGCTCGCTCTTGAAACCAGCTACATGCACTTCTGTGACTTTAAACTGAGGAATGGAATCTTCTTCCTCGATTTTTTCTTCCTTGACCAATGCTTTATCTAGAACCTCCTCGTCATCTTGCTCACTGTTACCTTTCTCTGAAACAGTATTATATATCTTTGGCTTTGGGGGTACAAAAACCCTTTCCACTTGAATTAAAGAAAGCATCGGTGTGCCTACAGGCTCATAGTTACGTAGTGGGTCACGCAGTTGAACCATGAGAGCAACAGTAAAGTTGCTCCCTAACAAACCACATTTTCTACCAGATCTCCTACTCTTTTTCTCTGCATTTCGGTTTTCAGCAACTAATTCCATTGATTTAGCATGATGAGCAGCAAGTATCTTTGATGTCCGGTCACTGATTTGGTCATCTTCATCTACTACTCCAGAGTCAAGCCTCATCCACTCATCTAGAGTGATTGACAAGCCCATTAGCCCATCAACTTCGCCTCCACTTTGTTTAACATCCAGAAGCTGCAAACCTGCAGTACCCTCTAAACCAAGGGACAATCTATTCTCTGCACACTTCCCATGCAAAGATGAAAATTCTCCAATAGGCTGGGCACTGATATTGGATGGGGCCTCTTCTTCTGACATGCCAGATTGTATCCTCAGACCCACAATGGAAAGGGCTTCAATCTTTTCCATAGCCAATGGTGCAAGATCCTCAAGTGAAACATATTCTGAAGCATTTTCCCCACCCAGTGATGACAGATTAACACCTCTCCCTTTCTTCTTCTTACCAAAGGCAGCAGTGCCAACTCCTGCCAAAGCATCCATGACATGATTGTCCAATAGGTCATATCTGCATTGGCAAAAGAAAATTGTGTTAACCTAGGCATAAGATGAAGTAGCGGGCATAAAAAATCAGGAAAATATTTCGGACCTTTCAGCAGACTCCAAAGCTGGAGAAGCCTCCCAGGCAATCTGCTGCATCATTTTTCCGTTGACATCTTCTAAGGGCATAAGTTTGTTTGCTTGCATTGATAATTTTTCGATTCCAACCGAGGCCAAACCATGCAATATCTCCAAAATCCCAGAGCCCATTTCTGCTGGTAGTACAATTGGAGAAGAAGCCTGCATGACCAAGCTGCAATTGTTCTTTGCATTTTTGAAAAGCATTGGATTCATTGAACGCAAAAATCCTCCATCTTTTGTCTGGATAAATGGGCCCAAACCATCTGCTAAAGGTGGTAGATCAAGGGGTTGTTCAGGTGGGAGGTTAATGGGGCTACCAAATCCACATGTACTTCCAGGTGGGGAAGATTGGAAGGACATCTCATTTAGCCTAAACTGACGCATCAAAGATTCAGTTTCCTCGCCTTCCAATGACTTAGCTCGAAATCGGGTGTCCAAGGGCGAAATTCCATTCTGAAGCTCAAGTTCAGCCTCGTGTATGATTGTGGAAAGATCAAAATCCTCCACAACATCTTCACAACTAGGTTCTTCCATCCCATCTTCAAAGTCCAAACCAAGAATACCATTCCCTGATGCTAGAGCTTCTTTTTCAAACTGCTTCCAAAGGCGCTCTCTTGGTGATTCACAGTCACTATCTGAGGTTAGCCCAAATGGACTATGCTCTATCCCAAGCATATCCAAAAATTCACTGGCAACAAAATCTGAGGAAGCATCCATGCTGCGTGATCTAATCTTTCTACTGATGGAATTGTCACTATCTTTTGCACCCACGCAACTCAATCTCCTCGAAAGCTTATCGTCTAGGATTGGTGAGTCAAATTCCTCTGGCTCAACAATTGATAGGTTGCTGAATATACCTTCCAGATCCTCCAATTCTGTATCCACAGGCAACTGATCCTCTTCTTCCAACACTTCAGTATGCAGCGAGGCAGCGTTGACTACTGAATCCTGTTCATCTCCCACATCCCCCTTGCTATCAAGAGCAACAGCACCTACCAAATCTTCCGACTTCACTCCATCAGTCTCCTCTTCAGCAAGGTCATCACTTACAGGCTTGGCGTTTCCCTCTTCGTCAACTTCAGCCCCTAAATCCTCCTTGCAGTCAGCCACATTGTCAATTACCATAGGTTCGAGCCGTTCAGGATCCTCAAGGGCGATCTCAACTCCCTGCTCAACCACACTGAACTCCGCAACGTTACCATCACAGTCGCCCTCTGGATGCCCCATTGCCCCTTTCTTCACCTCCACTGATGTGCAGTGCTTAGGCTGTGGCGACCCATCCTCCTCACGTCCTATTGCTGTCATCTCGTTCCTCGCATGAAGACCTGCATCACCAACAAAAGGCAGTGCCTTCACCGGCCTCGCGCCGGGCAACACCTCGTGCAGCACCCTCACATCCCTGCTCCGTGCTGGCACTGGAGTCGGGGTCTGTGCTAACACCTGCCGCACTATCGAGCCCCGCCTCAGCCCCGCCACCTCCCGTCCCTGATGCTGCTCCCCGCCTCCACGTACGAGCGCGCACGAGAAAGTGACATTGAGGCGCCCACCGCGGGCGGGGCCTGATAGCCGGAAGCTCGTGCTCCACTTCCCAAATCCGGAGTCGCCGCCCTCCTCTAGGTCGTCGAAGGAGAGCGGAAGTAGGCGGGTGAGGTCGACCTCGTGCTTGCCGAGCTCGAGCGCCGATGCGGAGACGGCGACGGTGAAAGCCCGGGGCTCGTACTTGACCGCGGCCTTGGCGCCGCGGGAGAAGTAGACGGGCGAGCGCTGCGTGAGCGCCTCCTCGAAAGCGGAGGCGCCGAGGGCCGCCGGGACGGCGCGGGTGGACGCGCACACTGACATGCGGCGGAAGTGGACGGAGATCGGGGAGCCATCGAGCGCGGCGGGGAGGCCGTCGACCGAGTGTACGTGGAGGGTGAACGCGCAGTCCAGGCGGCGCCGGCCCAGGTGGGAGATGGCCGTCAAGGACTTCTTCCAGAACGACGAGGAAGCCGAGGAGGAGGAGGAGGTGGATGCCGACGAGGAGGAAGACGAGGTGAATGCGGAGGGCAGCAACTTGCGCGAGGAGGAGGGCTTGAGCCTGGGCCTGCGACGCGCCTGGTCGGCGGCTGGCGGGGAAGGGAGAGGGAGCGAGCGGCGGCGGCGGAGGGAGGGGTCGAGGGAGAGCGCCTTGTGGAGCGTGACGATGTCCCGCGCGAGGGCCGCGTCCCCTGCATCGGCCGCGTGGTCAGCGGCCGGCGGAGGGAGGCGGGACGACATGGGGCGCGTGCGGCCGCGCGGGTGCGGGTGCGGGTTCGGGTGAGGGGGTCGATTTGGAGACGACGGCGCGCGGCCGGCGAGATGGAAAGGGCACAGACAGGGGAGCGGATGCCTTGCTTGCCTGCCTTGTTTGCCCCGTTGGTTTTGGGGAGCGTCTCCTCTCGCAGTCTCGCTGTTACTGTTCCGTGGGCTTGGCGTTGGCGCTTGCTTTGTTAGGAGCATCTCTAGAAGAGCTCTCAAAACACACCTCCTTTTTTTAAATAATGGGGAGCCCCAACACAATAAGAACCCCTTATTAATCATTTAGTTCTAAGAGACTATTTAAACATCTCATTTTAGCTATAGGAGCATAAGAGCATCTCTAGAAGAGCCCTCAAAACACACCTCCTTTTTTTAAATAATGGGGAGCCCCAACACAATAAGGGCCTCTTATTAATCATTTAGTTCTAAGAGACTACTTAAACATCTCATTTTAGCTATAGGGGCCCCCTAGGAATGAGGGGTGTG
This sequence comes from Raddia guianensis, assembly GCA_036346415.1. Taxonomy (NCBI): domain Eukaryota; kingdom Viridiplantae; phylum Streptophyta; class Magnoliopsida; order Poales; family Poaceae; genus Raddia; species Raddia guianensis. The sequence goes on from CM070534.1 coordinate 53,751,043, forward strand.
GAAGAGTTTTAGGGGGAGGAAAGAGAAAATAGGGAATAAATAGGGGCTCTTCTAGAGTGAGTTTTTTGCTATAAAACCTCAAATAATAGCTAGGGGGTTTGTTTAGGAGCTCTTCTAGAGATGCTCTAAGTGAGCTGGATTTGGGATTGCAGGACTGGATGAAAAGGAGTTCTTGTCTCCTACCCTTTCCTCTCCTGCGATTTGGGCGAAAAGGAGTTAATCGTGATTCGTGAAGCAGGTGTTGAGGAATGAGGACTTGAGGTGTGGCCGTATGCGGACTTCTGTAATGGTTAGGTGGGCTGTTGGGACCGTGTTGAGAGTTTGGGAGTCTCGAGGGATGGCGGTGTTAATGTGTGATAAGCTGCTCTTTTAGGTCTCGTTTGGAAAACTGGGGTAAAAAAAATCAGGTGAAAATAACCTCCACAGGTTTCTTCATCATTTCAATTTCCGAGCCCGTTCCCCCACCCACTCCTCCGTCTCTCTCTACAGCGAAAAAATCCCCACAACCACTAATTCCTCTCTCTTCCCGATTCGCTCCATGGCGCAACTGGCGCCGCATCTCTCGCCGTCAGCGAGCCCGGGTGTCGTCGGCCGGAGCCCAGCCTCCTGGTGCCCATCCTCATCGGTCTCCTCCTCCTCCTTCGTGCCGCGCCGCCGCCGCCGCCTGCTCGAAGCTCCGCCACCACCGCCTCTTCCTTGGAGTGCTTGGGAAGAATCGAGAGAGAGTTGGCAGAGTCGGGAAGACGGGGATTTTTTTCCGCATGAGATGGCGTTGATTTTTCCCCGGGATTTCACTGGGATTGGGTGGGATTTCTTCGAACCGCATGTTTACTAAATGGTGGCGAAAATTTCCCCTGATGAGTACACCACGTGGGAGTTATCCCTGGTTTTTGTTAGGGATCCCTGCGAGGATTCTTGTTCCCAAACGAGCCCTTATGGTTTCAAGTCGTGGCTGTTTATATTGTGTACCTTGCGGTTGTACTCGTGCAAGCTCTTCTCAAGATTTGTATATGTGTAGGTAAATAGGTAAAATTGAGGTTTTTGAATTTCAAGCCGCTTATGTTTACTCTGGCGTTTGGACGTAGCACGTAGACCGATAACACTTCAAGAATATTAATAGGACACTCGCACATATCTATATACCTATAGATGTCACAAACTTTTCATCAACTACCTTATTAGTATAATCGTTGCAGAGATTTTTTTCGACATAGTTATTGTCGAGCTTTTCATTAACTACTACGTTTTTAACCTCAACATCTGTGATAGGTTGACGATATTTTATTGTTTAAGCTATGCTTAGCTTGCCGTGTTCTCTATGTATACATGTGGTTGTAGATAAGCGTACACGTTGTTTTGTTAACTAGCAAAATTGCCCGTGCGTTGCAACGGAAGAAATAAAAAACTTCACACACCAGTTTATTTTAAAATTGTTCTCTAAAAAAAGGTCATTCATAAAATTGATTATAGTACATGTTAATTTGTGGCCATATAGACTTTAAAGCACATTGTATTTTTATTTAGATAGGAGCTTGTCAAGCATATCTTCTGACTGTTTTCACATCGGTCATAGGGTGACCTTATTTATACTTCCTCACGTTAAAAAAACTGTTTTGGATATCAGAGTGGCCCCCAAAATGCAATTTAATCACACATTTACCATCACAATTTATTTATAGAACCCATTAAATTTACAATATTACGGAAATAACTTACAAATCTACACACATGATATTCGTGCATTGAATATAAATATTTAAAAGGCGAGCGCCAGGCGTCGGACCAACCGGGGCCATCCGATCCCTGGCGCCAAGCCAGTCCAACGCGCTGCATGCGTCCGCGTCGGTGCGTTCCCACGTAGATAGCTAGCGACTAGATAAAGTAGTGCGTTTGATTAAATTTCCGATTACACTTCTGATTTTCGTATAAAATTCAAACAGTGTTCAAAATGCGTGGAATAAATTTCATAATTCTTCTAAAATCGAGAGCAACCCATTTTAAATACTTTTTGAATTTTTTTCACTTTTTAATTTTTTTGATGTGAACTAGGAGAAGGCATTTATGAAACTTACATCTATACTAGCAAAACTTGACCGTGCTCTGATGAAACCTATATGAAACTTTGATGTAACCTGATGAAACTTGTATGAAACTTCGATATAACCCGATGAAACTTGGATGAAACCTGTTGAAACTTGATTGACCTAATGAAACTTGAAGAAACTTGGATGAGACCTGTTGAAACCTGTTGAAACTTGACAGTTCGGCAAGTTTAATGAATATGAAATCCAAGTTTCAGTAGACGAAACCCAAGTTTCACCAGATGAGTTTGAAGAGTTATATGACAACATATATCTTGTTTTGTTCGCAAAAATACGAGGAACACATTGGCACAAACGGTTTTTGAATTGAAGCACCCAGCTAAAATTTATGGTCACCGAAAGGAAAAAAAATCCCGTGGGCCCCACCCCTGCATGTGCACAGTGCCCCCCCCCCCCCCCCGATACGCGCGCGCTACGCGGGAGTCCGGATACGCCGGACTCCCGGACTGTAGCCTTTCCGTATTTAAAAAGATACAAATAACCAAAGTTTATAAATTACAGTATGTTTTAGGCCCTAAAACGATGACTTTTCATGACAGGGAGGAGTATGTTCAAGCATTTAGTACAAAGAAAAGTTAGAATTCTTAGTGTGAAACTATTGAAAGATTCCTGATGTTTATACACAACCATCGAATTTCTTCTCTCCTCCGAAAATTTTCTTCCCTCAATATCATGTCAAAACCTGGCTGCCTCCTGAAGAATGCAAGTGCGATCCAATTGATGAAAGATTCCCTGACCCTGCCAATGATGAGCAGAGGACACGGAGATTAGCAATCAGCACCAACTCTAATCTGCTTATCTGAACAAAAACCACGCATGATTTGCTTTAATCTCATCGTTTGCGCAAGTCAAAGGACAGTTCATGCATTGGAAAAGGACTCTAGTCCTAGCTTTTGGTAACATCACAAACTTCTTGCAAGTTTCAATGTCTGACTACGAAACAAAAGGTGTCTATACAAAGTTTCAGATTATTTATTTCTGATATATCTTTCTGGTATTAATCATTCATAATGATACCCTTTTCTTAAGATCGTTTACTAATATTTTCCTACCTTGTTTTTTTAAATCTGGGGGTTATTAGGTCCATATCAATGCTCAAACTTGATATTCTTTCACATTTTTCATGTTTAGTTAACTCATGAAAAAACAGTACCTCCTCCATCTATAAAAAGGATGTTTATGAGTTCCTGTTGCGAGGAACAAAATGGATATGTGAATGTGCTAGTATTATTACCACTGTGAAGTTTTTCAGCTACTTGTGCTTTCAAGAATTGCAGTCAAGTTTCATATGTAAATCACGAGTTGGGAGATATTTTTATACTCTTGGTCAAGCTTGATTTACTCATATGATGTATACTCAGATACACATGGTACAGGCATTGCTGCAGTACAATCAGAAGAAAATATTCCCACTTAACTGTCCAAATAACCAAGGCAGATTACTCTGAAATCTCTGATTATACACCTATCATACCTTAATGTAACTATTTAACTATAAATCCTACATTTTGTCAGATGATTTTCTGTTTCAACTGCACAGATTTATTCAAGAGTCATGACTCGTCTGAGTTCCTTTTGGGGTGTTAGGTACAGCAAAGGACACTAACTGCTATACATGCATCTGAACTGAAGCATTGTGTGGTTCACACATGAACACATCTTAAACAAAATAAACAATACAATCAGGATTAAGGATGCATCATAGCTAAACAAAACTATGCACCTGCAGCGACAAAGTGAATGCAAATATCTAGCTGTAAATGCATATATGAACGGAGGCTCCATCTAGATGACTCGGAAGGTTAATTACAGGAAGGATAGATCTTGGAAAGCTCCATGGCGAGGTTAATTTCGGTAACTCCAGAGGATGTGGAGCTCCACCTGCTGGGTGAGGCAGAGCAGTGAAGTGCAATGAATGCTGTGCTCTGCGGGAGCAAGCAATTCAGGCTGCAGGCATTGACCAAGGAGTAGATGGATGAAGTGGTCGCGTACCTATGCCGGGATCGGTGTCGATGATGACCTTCTCCGGCGCCGGCGCCGACAGCTGGTGGCGGATCTGGTGGCCGTTCCCCTCCATCTCCGGCCGTCGATCAGATCTCCATGAGCTCGTCCTTGCTCTCCTTCTTCTTGACTGGCTTGTTGCATCTCACAATTATAACTCTGCAGGCATTGGTGTAGATTAAATCAAAGAACTGTCTTACTTGACTTCAGCGAGCAGGCCAAGCTTTCACCGGTTCAAGCTCTCTAGCCTCCTCTTCTTTTCTTCAGTGTACTGCATCAAATATGACATGAACTTCAAGCTCAAACGATTATATGAAGTGTCTGCCATTAGTTCGTACTGGCTCAATAGAACAGATTCTATGTACAGTATCTAGTCCGTACTGGAACAGGAACGAATTCTCGAAACCCCAATGCTACCAACAATAGCCTTGCAACAAAATCCCCAATCTCTAATATACCAATGCAAGTGCAGTACTTGTAAAACATCAATCAGCAAGAAAAAAAAAGGAGCGACGCGAGATCAGACAGCGGCGCAACAACGCGAATCGCTGCAGCACCATGAATGAATCCAACAACAAGTGAGCGGGAAGAGAAGCACAGATTCATAATGGGCCAAGAACCGACGAACCTTGAGCAGATCGTGGTAGTCTCGCAAGAGCACGTGGTACCTGTCCTTGCTCTTCGCCTCCCTATCCCTCCCCGCCGGCGGCGCCGCCAGAGGCCTCTTCTTGCCCTTCTTCTTCACCAGCCGCACCTCGCCGCCACCGCCGTCCATCGCACCGGAGTGGCCAAGAACGCGGCTTTATCCGCCGGAGACACGGCGGCGCAGAGGAGGGGGAGGGGGAAGCAAGATCCAGACGGGGAGGGGAGGAGACCGAAGCAAGGAGGGGAGGTTGCACCGACGGCGCGAGGGAGCACGAGGTGAGCCGCCGGCCTGGGGGAGGCCGCGTCGGGGGCAGCGGCCTGCGAGATGGGTGGGGGCGCCGGCCTGGGAGAGAGGTGGCGCGGAGATGGGGAGGGAGACAGAGACGTGAGGGATGAGGGAGAGGGAGGGAGAGGGTTTAGCGAGAGAGAGTGCCGAGAGACGGGGGCGGGCCGGGCAGGGGCGGGGCGGCCGAGCACGGCTAGGGTTTCGGGAAAGAGGGAGGCGGCGAGCAGGAGAAAGAGAGACGGACGAAGAAGGCTCGGACGGACGAAGAAAACGGAAGACGGAAACTTATTCTCTTCTTTATCAGGTAAAGATAAAGATATAGATCAAATCCCTATAAGTCCTGTAAATCATGTTGTTTCCGTGTCTACATATACATAAAAATACACACTGTATTTGGTGTGACACAATCAATCTTTTGATTATTTTACATGGTATCAAAGCCAACAATATCAATGTAGAGACAAAAATAACATCAAGGCCAATGTGTTAACACCAGAAATGGAATTAGGCCGATAACAATGTTTAGAAAAAGAATATGAAGATCGGGGTGAATTTGGGCCAACGCAGAACCAAAAAGGAGGAGAACGATGAGCCCAAAATAGGAGAGTTTGTGTTGGAATTATAGATAGGGATATATCATCATGATTCTATGGGAAACACGATAAACTATGTCGGGTTTTGTGGTCATGCAAAGGATCGACGATCAACCAATTCAACCTACCTTTTCAATATTGTCTATTTTCTCACACTAGACCTAGTTTTGAGTAGTTTCCTCGTATTCTAGATCTCCAATCGATTTGTTGCGCATTGACTTTCGATTGGTTTTTAGGTGCACTCCATATAAGAACTGTCTTGATTTATTCTGATCTTCTTACTTGGTTTTCATTTTATATTGGCTAGTAGCATTAGGACAGCCCGTTAGATCGTTTATCCTTTTTTCTATTCGCTATTTGATTGTATCACTTAGCTTGTATTCTCGTTTACCCTTTATTTCTACTGTATTGTCGACTTATTTGACTTTATAGTAGATTGTTTATCCTTTATCTTGTTGTCTTCTTGACTTTGTTGACTTGATAATAGATTTATATATTACCTAAAACTATTGGTTTAGGTCATATTTTAATCAATTGTTTCGTCGTCTACCACTTTTATTGGAATCTATTTCCTTGTGTTGTAGGGTCAATATTTTATAAATCTAATCGGCTCTTAACACGCAATACATCTTTTCTTGCTGACTGCAAAATCAAATCAATTGACACACCGTGAACCCTGGATGGCTAATTTCTTTAGCAACCCCTGTTTGCAATCTGAGAACAACTTTCGCAATAAAACCATGAGCTGTTTGCTGGTTTTATCGCTGTTGTCAGCATTGAATCTTTTTAAGAATATTATGTATTTATATGTCTTCTTGATCATATTTGAGAAATACATGCTATATAATTCAATTGGCTTTCATTTAATTATAGCTGTACTCATTATGGAATATTGTATTATCTTGCTCATTATGTTATTTTTGCAACAATCCAGAAATCAAATATTCTTTATGGCCTCGGGGAGTAGTAGTGACATAGTTAAGCTCGAGACATTTGACGGCACCAGCTTCAAACACTGGCAGGCACGTACTAGGCTATGGTTGACAGAGTTGAAAATCTACTGGGTTATCTCTGATCCTCCGAAGGAGAAAAAGGATCTTAAGGGTGAGGAGAAGACCCGGTGGAAGGATGCCAACCACGCAGTCCTAACACGATTGTTAGCCGTAGTGTCAAATAGGCTTTTCGACACCTACTCCACTTTCACTGATGCCAAGGAGGTGTGGGATGACATGAAGCTGAAATTTTTAGAAGGGGATAACAGGAATGAGAGTTTTGTGGCCGAGAGTTACCTGAACTACAGGATTGTGGAGAACCGCTCGATTTTGGAGCAGGTCCAGGAGCTTCATCTCCATCTGAGGGACCTGAACCAGTTCGAGTGTCTCCTGCCTGAAAATTTTCAGGTGAATGTAGCTCTGGCTAAGCTCCTGCCATCGTGGCGTGACTTTGTGACTGCTAGCTGACACATGAAGGAGCGCCTGACGTTCCCTGAACTTCAGGCTGATATAAATGTCGAGGAGCGGGCCCGTGCTAGTGGAGGCTGAAAGCACTCTACGTCCCTTGTCCAGGCTAATGTGGCTAATGCCAAGAACTCCAAGGCTGGTGGTGGGAAGAAGAAGAAGAAGCCCCAGAACCAGACTGCCGCCAATGGCAAGAACATAAAGAAGAAGAAAGAGGATTTGGTTTGCTATGTGTGTGGCAACCCCGGGCACATCGCTCGAAGGTGCCGTGACCGCAAGGGCCGGACCAGGTCCAGGACAGCAGAATGGCCCTCAGGCCCAGGCGCATGTTGCGGAGGTGGCTCCTAGCTCCTCCACAGGGTATGTACCTAGAGCCTTTATGGCTGATTCATCACTTGATTGATGGATCGATACGGGTGCTACGCGTCATATAGCTGCTGACAGAGGCTCTTTTACTTCATTTCAGGGTCAAGCTTGTGGATCCTTCTTGATGGGCAAGACGCTAGTTCTTTGTGACATGCTGTTTGTGCCCACGATGCGACGTAATTTGATTAATGGCTCGGCTTTATGTCGTCAGAGTGTCAGATTAGTGTTTGAGTCAAATAAGGTCATCTTGACCAAGTTTGGTGCCTTCATAGGCAAGGGGTATGAGAGAGGTGGCATGTTCAGTCTCTCTGTCTTGTGTCAAAACAATCTTTCCATTTTCAATGTGGTTTGTAATAAACATCATGATGTATGGTATTCTCGCTTATGTCATTTGAATTTTGAGACCATTGTACGGTTGAGCAAGATGAATTTAATTCCAGAGTATAGCTATGAGAAGGGCTCCAAGTGTGAGGTGTGTGTGCAAGCTAAGCAACCTCGAAAACCGTTTCATACGGTTGAAGGGCGAAACACCTCTCCACTAGAGCTAGTCCACTCCGACCTGTGTGAGATGAATGGCATTTTAACTAAGGGAGGGAAGCGGTATTTCTTTACTCTCATAGATGATAGTAGCAGATATTGTTATATCTATTTATTAAAAACTAAAAATGAAGCACTATATTATTTTAAGATCTATAAAGCTAAAGTGGAAAACCAACTAGGAAAGACTATTAAACGGTTGAGGTCCGATAGAGGAGGAGAGTACATCTTCAAGGATTTTGCTCATTTCTGTGAAGAATGTGGTATCATTCATGAAACCACACCTCCCTACTCTCCCCAGTCAAATGGGGTAGCCGAGCGGAAGAACCGAACTATATGCGACTTGGTTAATTCTTTGTTGCAAAGTTCTGGTATGTCGATTCGATGGTGGGGGGGGACGGTTCTCACAGTCAACTATGTCCTAAATAGGGTGGCTCCACGCAATCGCGAGGTGACTCCTTATCAAGGATGGAAGGGGAGAAAGCCTAACTTGTCTCATCTTAGGACTTGGGGTTGCCTTGCTAAGGTAAATGTGCCCGTGCCTAAGAAAAGAAAATTAGGACCAAAAACTGTCGACTGTGTCTTTCTAGGATATGCTTTAAATAGTACAGCCTATAGATTTCTAGTGGTCAAATCCGAGACGAGCGAAGTCACTCCAAATGACCTTATGGAGTCTCAGGATGCGACTTTCTTTGAGACTATCTTTCCAATGAGATCGAATGAGATAATCGCACCAGATGGCTCTAACGAGTATTACTCTATTTCTCCTGAGGTGGCTGAGCCTACTCTTGAATTGGAGTTGAGGAGGAGTAAGAGACAAAGGACTGAAAAGTCATTTGGTGACGATTTCGCCATTTATTCTGTGGATGACGAACCATGCACCCTCACTGAGGCTTTTGCATCTCATGATGCTGAGTATTGGAGGGAGGCAGTCCGTAGCGAGATGGATTCCATCATCGCTAATGGAACGTGGGAAGTCGTTGAATTACCAAGTGGTTGCAAACCGGTGGGTTGCAAGTGGATATTTAAGAAAAAAAGGAGACCTGATGGTACTATAGAAAAGTACAAGGCCCGCTTAGTGGCTAAGGGTTTCACGCAGAGAGAAGGCGAGGATTACTTTGATACTTATTCTCATGTGGCTAGGATGCCCACTATCCGTGTGTTTATAGCTCCTGCAGCCGCGTATAACCTCCTAGTCCATCAAATGGACGTTAAGACCGCTTTTCTTAATGGAGAGCTGGAAGAGGAGATATATATGCAGCAGCCTGACGGATTTGTGGTTAAGAGTCAAGAGAACAAAGTATGTCTTGATTAAATCCTTGTATGGTCTTAAGCAAGCCCCTATGCAATGGCATGAGAAATTCGATAAGACAATGACATCTGTGGGGTTTTGTGTAAACGAGGCCGACAGATGTGTTTATTATCGGTTTCAGGGGGCCGAGATATCATTCTGTGTCTTTACGTGGATGACATATTGCTATTTGGGACCGACTTGGATGTCATCAACGAAACAAAAGAATATCTTTCCTTAAACTTTGATATGAAGGATCTAGGAGAGGCGGATGTTATACTTAACGTCAAGCTTATAAAGGGTGAGAGTGGGATAACTCTATGTCAATCCCACTATGTGGAGAAGATCCTAACCCGCTTTGGGCATTTGGATTCTAAACCAACCTCCACGCCCTATGATCCTAATTTGAGACTTTGCAAACACACTGGTGATGGCGTTAATCAACACCTATATTCAAAAGTAATTGGATCTTTGATGTATCTTTGTAGCGGAGCTAGACCCGACATCTCATATGTAGTATGCAGGTTAAGCCGTTACACGGCAAACCCGGGAGATGATCACTGGGTAGCACTACATAGAGTACTTAGGTACCTAAAGGGCACCATGAAGCTTGGTATCCATTACTCTGGCCATCCAGCAGTCTTAGAAGGATTTAGTGACTCTAACTGGATTAGTGACTCGGATGAGATGAAAGCTACTAGTGGATATGTGTTCACTATAGCTGGTGAGGCAGTGTCCTAGAAGTCTGCCAAACAGACTGTCATTACACGCTCAACCATGGAGGCTGAACTAGTCGCCCTAGATTTAGCAGCTGCGGAGGCAGAATGGCTCAAGGAGCTCCTTTCTGACCTACCTGTGCTGGAAAAGCCGATACCAGCAGTCTTAGTATATTGCGATAACTAGACTGTTCTAGTCAAGGTTAAGAATAGAAAAGACAATATGAAGTCCTCGAGGCATATTAAGAGAAGGCTTAAGTCTATTCGGCATGCGAGAGAGACGGGTGTTATTGTAGTAGAATACACTCAGTCTGGTAGTAATCTGGCTGATCCTTTTACAAAGGGCTTGTCTAGATCAACTATCGAAGCAGCATCGAGAGGAATGGGGCTTATACCCTGCTAGTAGTAACCAACAATGATAACCCATCTTGAAAGAGCGGAGATCCCGTGAATCAGGCTCTGGGACAACTAAGCTGTGTGGTACTGTCAGCACATCTTTCTAGGTCCCATTCGCTGCAGTGCTTAATTTGTATGGCAGGTTGAGGTGAGCCCTAAGGGCTAGGGAGCTGTCTTACAGAGTTCCCGTGAAGAACAAACCTATGTGAGCTGATTGTGTGGTCGCAATCCGTGAGTGGTTGGGGTATACTCTCTAGTGAGCTCATGAATAGATACAAGGACATGACCGTAAAGTCCTGCCCCGCTAGAGGTGCAGTTTTGTAGCCTAGTACTGTGTGTCTCTTGGATGAACGCCCTCACACCAAGGTTTTGGATCAATGCGTAGTCCTCTAATTCCTGTGTTGGGCTGGATTCTTTTAGACTAAACTCTGGTTCAAACCTTTTTTGGTACCTTGGTTGAACAACAGTATATTAAACAAGTGTGAACGACGTTAATGCCAGTTTCAACGGAGGCAAAAGGGTGGGGATTGCTAGGCTTTTGGCCCTTTTCTGGGCCGGCCCACATGTGAGAATAAGAGAGGGAGAGAGAGAGAAGCAGGCAGAGGGGGCGAGCTCGCCCCGTTCGTGCCCCAACCCTAGGGTTGGAGCGACTCGGGTGGCGGCGCCGCCTTTCTCAGCGTGCGGGCTCCGTGGGGCGTCGTGGCCGTTATGGCTGGGCATCTCGGAGGGCTGGTTAGCTCCTCTACCCCTTTTAGAGGCCGTAGCTCTCTCTTCCTCTCGGTACTAAATTTTCACTGTTTTTCCCTATCTCTTCTCACTCCTCTCACGACCTCATTGTTGGTGTTTTCACGAGTCTCCGGCTTGCTAGTCAAGGCCGGTTCTTGGAGGGAACCCGTGCCGCTCTCCGTCGATCTGGTGCTCGGTGGCCACGAGGTGGACGCCGTACCCTTGCTGCTCCTTCTTCTGCTCCTTAGGTTCCTCCTGTGGCCTTTGGCTGCGGTGAGGGATATCGGCATCGTATCTCCGGATCGTTTCGCTTGTGGTTCTTAGCATGGGCGATTTGATTTCTAGGACAGTGCCTTGCAAGCTTTGCCTCGGCATCGTTGGCTCGGATCCAACGCACTGTAAGAAGTCTTCGTCTCTTTGTCCAATGGATCGATTTGGTTATTTCTGGGGGGCTAGCCTTCGAGCTAGAGGCCGTTTGACCTAATTTGGATGCATTGTGTTTGGCTCTGTTAATTTGTTCGATGATGATTGCAATTTTTGAGGCTTAATAATCTATTAATAAAAATTTGCTAGACTAGGGCCCTCTTTGATACCTTGTTTAGTTGTAGTTTAGTTGTGGTTGGAAAAATTTGACCATCTTTGAATGTGCTTTGAAAAAGCTAAATAAATTATTAAAAAAATATTCTTGAGATCTTTGAGAAAAACCCTATAAAGTCCTAAAATAATTATTTTCAAAAAATAAAGTATATGGCCTATACAAAATAGTCAAATTTTCCCAACCACAACTAAACTAGAACTAAACAAGGTATCAAAGAGGGCCTAAGATAGTACTGCTCTTAATCTTCCTGCTTGTGTCTCTATGTGTGTTGTCTAGTGCTAATTGCCTAGATTATTTGGTTAATTATTTTGGTACACTACATGCTGTTTACTCTAAAGTACTAGTACTGGTTGTGCCTTTCACTTGTTACTGTAGTGTATTTAATTGCTGTTCAGATCTGTTTATAGGGGCTATTTTGTTTGGTCGAACAGCAGTAGTGATCTTTTAATCCTTGATACTTTCTGAGGCAACTTGGACATACACATAGAGAACATCCTTGCTATTTTGATCTAGAGCAGTACTGTCTAAGGTTTATGTTCTTGTTTTTCAGATTATTTAACCTATGATTTATATGCCCAAATTTGGTTGGATGGCTAATTTCTTTAGCAACCCCTGTTTGCAATCTGAGAACAACTTTCGTAATAAAACCATGAGCTGTTTGCTGGTTTTATCGCTGTTGGCAGCATTGAATCTTTTTGAGAATATCATGTATTTATATGTCTTCTTGATCATATTTGAGGAATACATGCTATATTGCTATATGATTCAATTGGCTTGCATTTAATTATAGCTGTACTCGTTATGGAATATTGTATTATCTTGCTCATTATGCTATTTTTGCAACACTATAAACCCTAATGTTTTGTGTAAAACACTTTTTAGCACCAACAAAATGATTATCCCATCCTCCACGCTTCGCGCTCAATTAGATTCTAAAGGCTGTCCGTGCTGAGGGAAAGAGCGGAAGCCATTGACAGGCGCCTCCACACCCAGTCAACTTTAGGTCTCCTCGGCCTGGTCCAGTTTCCAAGTCACCGGTCGAGTTCTACGCTCTCGGCCCGTTGTTTAGCAACATGAAACTAAACCCTAGATCGGGATCAGGACACATAACACGCCTTTTGAATTTCCTCACGGCATCAGGGACGTACGTCCAACCAAATCTCGGACCATTAATCGTCAATGGCAGATGTTCTTCGTACTGAAGGCCACAGAGAGAGTTAATATTTTTTAATCTAAAAAGGTTATAACTCGAGTCCACAATGACAAATGATATATCTTTTAGTATATAAATGGAATATTAAAAATAAGGTGAGCATCAGAGATCGAACGTCCGATGGAAACCATCTCATTACACTCCCATGATGTTAACACTATCCTCGTGAAATTTGGAAAAACACATGCGAAGCTTGAAAATATAATTGGTGAAACTAAACAATATAATATGAAATATATGCAAATCCTGATGAAACTTTATAATGTTTGCTAAAACTTGAGGAAACTGCTGATGAAATTTGACATCACATGATGAAACTTAAATTATTATGTTGAAACTTGAGAAAACTACCGATGAAATTTAACAATATATTGATGAAACATGGCAATAAATAATAAAACTTGACAAAAAGAACCACTAAAACATGATAAAAACATAGATGAAGTGTCTGATGAAACATGACAAAAGGATTAGTGAAACATGGCAAAAGACGTGATGAAACACAGCAAAGGACCTAATAAAACCCCCATGTCTCACCGATGTCACAAAGCAATTCCACCATGTTCACAAGATGTTTCACGAAAACAAAGTAAAGTTTCATCAGAAAAACCCAAAGTTTTGCATGTAAATGCTCATGCTTTATGCTAAAAATGGGAATGCACCTTCTCCATATCATTTTCTTCTTCACGTTGAAAATAAGCTCCCACACCGTGCTCGACGGATCTGACAGAAACAGGCCAGTAGAAGCGATAGGAGCTCTGCTCTCAGCCAGCAAATGGAAAAATGAGATTAGAGGAGCAGAGCAGTCGGCCGATCAAAGCAACAACCCAACAACCCAGGATGATCTTCTTGGAGCTATCAACGATGAAGGTGCAACGCAAGAAGGTGAGGATAGCAACCCGTAGGGGCAGGCAAACAACTAGTCACTATGCAGTGGTGGGCCGGTGGCATCACGGCGGCCATGCTGTGGCGGTGGCACGATAGAGCTCTACAACGCGCAGCTAGGGCATACTGCCGGCGTCGGGGGCATGAAGCACCATGAACTGGTGGCACGAAGGTGGCAAAGGGAGGGGGATGCAGCTACGACTTTGATAGCATAGCAATGTCATCCACTGCGAGAGAGAAGGGGGGAGAGAGTAGGTGACAAGAGAGGGAGTGTGAGAGATATGAGAGAAAGAGATGAGAGAAAAGAGAAGATTAAATGATCTGGAGCTAAGGCGACAGTTTGGATGGTGTCGCTGCATTCAAAACCCGTAATTAGCATTTGCGGGAGCAAAAGTCACCTCTAAACCAGATTCGACTGGTTAAAGAACAATATTGGTCTAGTTTAATAGTTCGAGAACTAGTCAAACCTAGTATTTAGATTTAGGGACCGATTTCTTCCAATCACCATAATTTAAGGACCATTCTGCACTGTATTTTGTGTACAGCGACACAACAATTTTTCAATGTTGAAAGTGACTAGTACATAGTTGTTGATCCTTGGTTGGCACCGGTTGTCCTTCCCGGAAGATCCTTGGAAATTCCATGGAAATTTCCTCCACTGGTACTTTTCTTTTTTATGGATCATTCTCACTGAACACTTTCTTTATAAGCTCTTGCAGGCTGCAGCAGATCGTTCCGGGCCAAGAACCAAGAATACCTTCTCGATTAATAAGTTGAAAGAACCACACACATTACATAGCCACAGCCAAAGCCTCCGCAGTCTCATGGGCGATGGGCAATCGGTTGCCAAAGGTGAGCTCAAGGTCTCCCTAGCTCCGCCTCCTCCTTGGTGTGGCCAAGGCAGCAAGCCGGCCGGAGCAGCACCAGCTGTAGCTGCTGGCCCGTCGTCGTCGGCCTCCACCTCCGCCGTCGTCGCGCTGTGCTTCCTCGCGGCCAACTTCGGGGCGGCCCTGTACAACTCGAGGCACGACCCTCGCTCCGCGCTGTTCGTGGCCGCGTGCTTCGTGAACCTTGCTCTGCTTTTCTACTTCCTACGCGTGTTCGAGGGCTTGCCGCGGGGGTCGCCCAGGAGGCGCCAAGTCAAGGCGGCCGTGTGGGCGCTGACCGCGGCTCTCACGCTCATGTTCTCCCAGCGAGTCGCCGCGTCGATGCCGGCGCCTGTCGCCGTGGTGGTCTGGGTGATGACGGCCGGGACCATCCTTGCGGGCTTCTACATGTTCTTCCTTTGCCCCGACCATGAGGCCACCGTCGTCGACAACTACGAGACGCCGGTCAAGCTAGCAGCCGAAGGCCCGTAGGTTGTGAAGTTTCCTGTGTGTTTCCGCGCGGCGGGTTCGCGGTACTGTTGCCGTGTTCATGCGGTGACCATGTTGCCATTTACGGTGGATGGAGCATCCGCGGAAAAGGTTGTAAAATAAAATATGCAGGAATAGAGTTTCTGCTAGAAAAACGAAATGTCTTCTGTAAAATGTGAATCAATTTCAGAGTGATTAATAGAGTGTGAAATGAATAGTATTTTAAAATATGGGAGGCACTAGCTCACAGGCGCCTGCACTTAGCCGACTGTGCAGGCGCCTGCAGCCGCTGGCCATGCAGCACAGCAAATTATGCACACCATGTAAATTAAAGCCATGCAGCAGATGCAACAAAAAAGAAAATTAATCTATAATAAACAGAAAACAAAAATAAATCTATAATAAACAGGAAACAAAATAAATCTATAATAAACGTAAAACAAAAATATATCTACACAAAAATTGACCTCGGGCAAAAAATTCCACTATCCGAAGCGTTTTTTTTCCATAAATGCAAATGTGGAAAAACAGTAGAAAAAAGTGGAATTTTTGCGCCTCAGATGCAACAAAAAAGAAAATTAATCTATAATAAACATAAACAAAAAAAAATCTACAATAAACAGGAAACAAAATAAATCTATAATAAACGTTAAACAAAATATATCTACACAAAAATTGACCTCGCGCAAAAAATTTCACTATCGCGAAGCGTTTTTTCCATAAATGCAAATGTGGAAAAACAGTAGAAAGAAAGTGGAATTTTTTTGCGCCTACACATTTTGGCTAATTGCAAGCTTCTGCAAAATAGCAATACCGTTAAAATATACTTTTGAAGTTTCGGAGGGATACACTCTTACTATTTTTGTATCATATGTTACGCAACCAACACAATTGGGCCCGTCCCTGGCCGGGCGTGCGTAGGATTCAGCGGGGATTAAACTTGACTTATGAAATAAGATGAACTCTACCATATGTACTACTATATATATTAGAGAGGTTTTGATCTATTATGTTCATGCAATCAAAAGAAGTAATAAAGATTTTATCTCTCCACAACTTTGTGTTCGTAGGTTCCTTCTACTTACGTATAATCGATGTTTTGAACTACACCCGATAGCAAAATTGTGTACTATTATATACTTGTGAAACTATTGTTTACAAATAACAAGCAGAATGTTTCGTGCATTTACGCGGCTAGATATTGTATTTGGTAAGGACTCCTTTTCCAACATCGAAATATGTACTCCTTTTGAATTATTTTATTTTATTATTGTAGATTCAGTGGAGGGTACAAGCTTTTTTAATCTGGGTGTGTGATGATGACAAATATGATCACAGAAAATTTACAATGTCAACACGAAAATATAAATCTTTCGTAACAATAACATCATTTCAAGTAACATAAAGGAATTACAAAAAGTTTAGGGTTAAGGCTTAGGAAAAGGGGATTACCTGAGAGTGCCCCGGCGAAGTGGTGGGTGGGCTTAGGCGACGGGCGGTCAGCAACTCTGCAGTTGGCGCAGTCGCGTGGTGGCTCTGGCGCTTGGAGATAGGTGGGGCTGTGGGTCCACGGGTCATGGGAGCTGGGAGGTGGCCAGCGCGCTAGGGCTAGGAGCCTAAGATTATGGGTCACGGCCGACGGGCGCGCAGGAGCTTAGGACCGTGGGTCGTGGTCGCGGAGGCAGCATGTCGGCACCCGATTTAAAATATCGGATTCCACCTGCGTAAACACGTACTAGTCCCAAGGATCATGGCTAGTACACACAGATATACAGAAACGAAACAGTGCCAACGATATTATTACACAAACGGGAACATAGTCCGATACAAGCACAAACAACGGCTCGCAGGCCGCAATTCAGAGCACACGGAGATACAAGCTTAATACAACATCTAGAAACTTATCTATCCCACAGGCACAAGGGCTGTAGGAACGCGCAACCCTAGTCTTCAAACTCTTCATCGGAAAACGCCTCTTGACGAAATCCGGTCCTCCGCCGGAAGGCGGGCCATACTCGATGGATGGGTAGCGCAGAAATTTTGAAAAGGAGAGGAGAAAAGGAGAGTGAGTACAAATTGTACTCCGCAAGTCCGAATTATGCAAGTGTGGGTTCAAGACAAGGAGAGCTTAGGTTATTTGCGGAAATGCATTTATTTAACCTAGTTTTGACAAAGCGCTTTTGAAACTTTAAACCTCAATATTTTCTTTGGGCTCTTCTCAAATGGTTCTCGCCACTTGGCCTCAAAGTACATGGCAAGAACAAAATTCTTTCTTCTTTTCTTTTCTCAAACCGCTAGGTCCATTCCGACAACACTTTCCGATAGGCCGTCGCCTAATTGAATATCGCCGTGGCCCCTAGCTCAAAATTCTTTCTTCTTTTCTTTTCTCTTCTCTTCTCAAATCTGCTGGTTCCGGTTTTCCGCATGACACTTTCCGATAGGCCGTCGCCTATTTCGAATACCACCGTGGTCGCCACCACGTTAAATCTTTCTCAAAACCTTTCTCAAATCCTTTACTCAACTCAAATCCTTTCTCAAAATGGTTTTAAATGAAGAATCTACCATATAACCAGTCCCATCGCGCTCATAACCGCGAAAGCACGGCTATCATGACAGCTTTTAACTCGCAGAGTGGGTACGCTTTACCTCGAGAGGCTACGCACCCATTCGATGTTTCGCCACAAGACCATCAACCACGAGGGCTAACGATCGGGTCCGTCCCATTCCGGCGCCGAGGTCGATCAGTAATGGCTCCGCTCAGAGGGTCATAGGATGAGCGATCCTTAGACTAGGGAAGAGTTTATATTTTAGCCCAAGAAAACACAGTGCCGTCTCGCACCAACAGATACAAAATCTCCTAGTCGGAAAGATTTTGGGGTAAGAGGAAAATCTTTTCCTATCAAGCATCACCTCGATGCGCTATCTTTTAAATCATCCTTCCCAAATATTTCTCAACAATATCTCATTTCACACAAAAGATTGAATCATTCCAAGATAAATGATTTTTAAGCAGTTATCCTACCTCAACAAGGAATTTAAATATGAGCAATCCATATTTTTAACCTTAGGTTTAACCTACCATATTTCTTACCTTTTCTATTTGGCATAATAACTAATTCTAACAAATACGGCATTTATCTTTGAAACTAGGATGCATATTTTCAAGTCTAATAAACATTTTCTAAATAACTGAAAATGGCTTCATAATATGATCAAAGGGGACTTGCCTTGATCGGTTCCGGGGAAAACGAAGGGGACGTCGACGATCGGGTCTTCAGGACCTTGACCTTCTAAACGTGCACACGCACATGCAACAATACAACAAACATCAATAAATTATTTTTGATGCAAATGCTTTTTAAGAAAATGCAAAAGAACAAGAATATGCTCACATGAAATGATGACACCCCTAGGTTAACTAATTAATCAAAAATGAATTCTATATGTATGACATGCATATATATGATTTCATTGGGTTCAGAAACACTTAGGGTATTTACAGAAATTTTTCCATAATTTTTACAATGTATTAACTATTTTTAACAAGAGCCTTAGGGTATCAAATAGGATTTAATCAGAAATTTAAAATGATAATAAAGGAAAACCAAAAGATGGGCGGCTCGTGAGAGACGGCCCACTGAGCAAGACGGCATCGCTGGTCATGGAGGAAGCGCAAGCATGGTTCCGACCGGCGGTCCCACTTGTCGGCGACCGGCAGAGCCAGAGCTGGCTCCGGCGCGCGACGGCTGGCAGCGGCGGCTCCTCCAATGAGGCGAGAGGCTCGGAAGGAAAAGTGCTAAGAGGGAACGGTTTATGGCGCTTGTGACGAGGATTACCGAGCGAGTCGGCTGGCGGCGGAGATGGCGGCGGTGAAGATCGGTGTCACCGGCGAGAGGTTCCGGCGGCGGAAAGGTTCAATTGATGGAGGAGAAAACCAGCGGTAAACGGGGCGGTGCTAATGGGAAACTCCCGAGACTTGAGGGCGGTGGATTTGGCGAAACAGTGGGTCGTCGTGCTTGGCTCCGGCGGAAGGGATGCCGTGGCGGGGTATTTATAGGCGTCGTGGCAAGGCGGCTTCAATGGAGGGGGTTGGCAGCTGGCACAGGGCGAAGAGAGGACGCAAAGTCTCACGGTGCAGAGCGACGGCGACTTACGTCCGGCGTTGCTGTTAAGACCGGCGACGCGATGCTTGAATCGGCCGGCGACAAGACGGAAGAGGCAGAGGAAGTAAAGAGAGTACGGAGGAGATAGAGATGAACGATCGCTGAGGGATGAGCCCACGAGGTCATGCGAAAAGAGGCGAACGGATCGGCGACCACGAACCACACGGCGACGGCGGCCGTGAACAGAGGAGAGGAGAACAGGGAGAAGGAGAGGAGGGTCGACAAGGTGGGCCCACATGGCGGTGAGACCACTGGCTACCGGCGAGGAGACTAGCATATGAAATGGGCTGGCGCGAGGTCAAGCGCCCAAAAGTGGAAGGAGGAGAGGGGAAAAGGAGAGGGAGGAAAGGGAGTGGGCGACTCGGGCCGAAAGGAGAATAAGACCCTTTTGAATTTTCCTGGTTTCCAAATAATTAAATTTTCAAATAGCCTCTTTAAATACTTTAATACTTAGGAAATATTATTTGCTTTCCCAAAACTTATTAATATAATTCCACAAATTTCATTAAGATTGGCTTAAAAGAAGTAGAATACATGCACTAAACAATTATTAAATTTTCAATGAGAGTGCATGCAATGACAAGATTAAATCAATTTTCCAATTTAAATGCAGAGCATGCAATAATGATGCCATGATGCAATATGACATGATTATTTTGCGATTTTAAAAATTATGCAATTTAGGAAATTGATAACGTGCCAAATTGGTTTTAAAATTTGGGATGTTACAAACCTCCCCCCCTTAGGGTGAATCTCGTCCTCGGGATTCCGACTCTTCTGGAAATAACTCTGGAAACTCAGCCTGAAGGTCTGACTCACGCTCCCAAGTGGCCTCGGCCTCAGAATGATTACTCCATCAACTCGCAAAACGCGTAGCTTTACTACGGTTTTATGAATCGCCACATCCGCACTCAGGTGGATATTCTTTAAAAGACAGATCATTCAGAAATCCAATGCCTCAGAACCAACGCTCTTGAGAACTCAAGGCACTTCTTCAACTGAGAAACATGGAACACATTATGCACACCTGCTAGATACTCAGGGAGTTCCAACTGGTAAGCCACTTCACCTTTTCGGTCAAGGACCTTAAAAGGACCAATAAACCTTGGGGCTAGCTTGCCACTCACACGGAATCTACGCATGCCTTTAAGAGGAGACACGCGCAAATACACAAAATTTCCAATAGCAAATTTTAAATCCCTTCGACGGTTATCAGCATAACTCTTCTGTCGGGACTGAGCTGTTTTTAACCTCTGTTGGATCATTTTGACTTGCTCTTCGGCCTCTTGCAAAATATCCAACCCAAATATCTTTGACTCACCGGTCTCTTGCCAATACAGAGGAGTTCTACACTTCCTTCCATACAGAACTTCAAATGGAGCCATTTGAATGCTTGACTGATAACTGTTGTTGTATGCAAACTCGGCATAAGGCAACTGTTTATCCCAACTGGTAGGCGCAATGACGAGCAACACGTGCTCTCAACATATCTTCTAAAATCTGATTTACTCTCTCAGTCTGCCCATCAGTTTGAGGGTGAAAAGCTGTACTGAAATTTAGTCGAGTACCAAGCGACTCATGGAGCTTGTCCCAAAACTTTGATGTGAACTGAGTACCTCGATCAGACACAATCTTTTTAGGCACACCATGCAAACACACAATTCTACTCATGTACAATTCAGCTAACTTGCCTCCAAAGATAAGTGGTACTGAATCGAATAAAATGGGCCACTTTGGTCAGTCAGTCAACAATGACCCAAATAGAGTCATGGCCCGCTTGGGTTCTTGGGAGACCAATAATGAAGTCCATCCCGACTTCTTCCCATTTCCACTCTGGAATTTTCAAAGGCTGCAACAGACCTGCAGGACGCTGGTGCTCTGCCTTTACTCTTTGGCAAATATCACAACGGGCTACAAATTCTGCGACTTCTCTTTTCATACCCGTCCACCAATATGAACTTTTCAAATCCAGATACATCTTAGTGCTACCAGGGTGTATGGATATAGGGCTGTCATGAGCTTCCTTAAGAATGAGCTCCTTCAGTGTACTGTCAGTAGGCACAAAAATCCTTTTCTTAAACCAAAGCACACCCTCCTCATCAACGGAGAAATTGGGTGCTTTATCCTTCAACATTCTGCCTTTGATCTCCTGAATTTCTTCATCACATTTTTGGGCTTCCTTTATTTGATTCAACAAAGTGGGTTGCAATTCCATTGAATTCAAGTGACCTACTTTCACCACTCCCAGATTGAGCTTGAGAAAATCTTGACACAGCTCCGGTGCAATCTCCTCGCTCCGGAGGTGATTACATGCGGGATGGCGGCTTAAAGCATCAGCCACCACATTGGCCTTGCCAGGGTGATAGTGAATTCCCACATCAAAATCCTTGATTAACTCCAACCATCGCCTTTGCCTTAGATTCAGGTCAGGCTGGGTAAAAATATACTTAAGACTCTTATGGTCAGTGAAAATCTCAGTACGATTCCCCATGAGATAATGCCTCCAAATTTTTAAGGCATGCACAACAGCAGCTAATTCCAAATCATGGGTAGGATAGTTTTGCTCATGTGGCTTAAGTCGACGAGATGCATAAGCCACCACTCTTCCTTCTTGCATCAGACACACCCAAGACCTTGACGAGATGCATCACAAGAATCTCAAAGTCTTTGCGGATATCGTGCAAAGTCAAGACAGGGTCAAGTCAGCGCTTCTTCAATTCTTGAAACCGTCCTCACAGCTGGCAGTCCATTCAAACTTCTTTTCTTTCTTCAACAAATTAGTCATCTGGACGGGCTATTTTAGAGAACCCTTCGATGAACCGGCGGTAATATCCCGCCAAACCCGTAAAACTTCGACTTTAGTCACGATTTCGTTGCTTCGATCAACCACGATGTTACCTTCTCAGGATCCACAGCAACACCTTTAGCAGAAATGAAGTGACCGAGGAAAGATACTTCTTTCATCCAAAACTCACATTTACTTAGCTTGGCAAACAACTGGTGCTCTCTTAATCTCTCTAGAACCATCCTCAAATGGATCTCATGCTCTTCTTTGGATTTAGAATAAATCAGAATGTCATCAATGAACACCACCACGAACTTATCCAAGAAATCCATGAACACTTTGTTCATCAGGTTCATAAAATAAGCAGGAGCATTGGTAAGACCAAAGGACATGACAGTGAACTCATACAGGCCATACCGAGTGGTGAAAGCTGACTTAGGAATGTCAGACTCTTTGATCTTGATTTGGTGATAGCCAGACCTTAAGTCAATCTTTGAAAAGATACAGGCTCCTTTTAATTGGTCAAAAAGATCATCAATTCGGGGCAAAGGATATTTATTCTTAATGGTCACCTCATTAAGTGACCTATAATCCACACACATTCTTAAGGATCCATCCTTCTTTTTCACAAAAATGACTGGAGCACCCCAAGGTGACGCACTAGGGCGTATAAATCCCTTATCTTGCAATTCTTCGATTTGTTTCTTTAACTCACCATTAGGTTGGCGGAAGACAGTGCGGCCTTTGGGAAATAGGCGCAGCAGGGACTAAGTTGATAACAAACTCAACATCTCTCTCAAAGGCATACCGCAACTCATCGGAAACACATCAGGAAATTCCCGCAAAATAGGCATCTTCTTCAGATCAGATCCTTCCAACTTATTTAGGGCAACTAGGTTTTCAGAACAGGAGTCAGCAACAAATTGAACTACCTTGCCATCATCACTAATCAACTTGACTGTTTTAGAGGCACAGTCAATATGACCCTTATATTTGGCTAACCAATCCATACCTAATATCACCTCGATTCCCTTAGAATCAATGACCACTAGGTCTGCTAAGAAACCCACACCCTCAATCTTAATGCACACATCAGGGCACATCAATACTGTATGCATAACTTTTCCAGGGGATTTAATCAGCATTGGTTTCTTTAGTGCACTTATTTCAAGTCCATGCTTTTTAGCAAAGGATGCAACAATAAATGAATGCGTTGCACCAGAGTCAAATAAAGCAGTAGCAGGTACGGAGTTAATGTGAAACTTACCCATCACTGCATTTGGATCAGCATGGGCGTCTTCAGCAGTGACGTGGTTCACTCGACCACGCCCAATGTAAGCGCGATCCGGCTTGCGGAAAGTTCCTGCGAACTGGCATTGAATTCACGGGCCTTGGCAACACCACTTTGGCTTGACCCTGAGCGGACACGGCACCTTTATTGGGACAAGAGCTAGCGTAATGTCCCATCTGCTGGCATGCAAAGCATTTAATGCCAGACAGGTCCTTCTTGGGGAGAGCTGACATCCGGTGCGGATCAAGCGAGTGGATCACGCAGGCGAGTCATTACCCATCGAGAACGTGGGCGTGGAGGAACAGCAGTACATGGCCACGCAGCGCGGTGTACCTTGAACGAGAGCCGGATGTCTATCCTGCTGGGCTCTCTTTCTCTTCCTAGCATCCAGACACTGTCGACGATTTTCTTCTTGCTTCACGGTACTGGCAAACAATTGCTTAAAAGTTGTGAACTCCGTGGAATCGATCAAAGCACGGATCTCTGGGTCCATGCCCTTCTTGAAAAAGTATATCTTATCGGCATCACTTCACATCACGTGGCACGAAGCGAGCCAAAGAAGGTAAACCGAGTGAGGTATTCATGCATGGTCATACTTCCTTGCACTAAGGCATGAAACTCACGCCTCTTCGCTTCTTTTGAACTATCGGGGACATAATTTTCTTCAAAGGCTTCAACAAACTCGTCCCAGGTGATCGAATCAGGATTCTCATGAGATTCACAGAAGGTATCCCACCAAGCTGAAGCAACACCGGTGAGCTGATATGCTGCAAGATGAACACTCTCCAAATCTTCACACTGAAACATGATCAGACACTTCTCAATGGTTTTAACCAATCTGCTGCCTCCATGGCATCAGCAGAACCACCGAACTTGGGAGGGTTGGCTCTTAGGAAATTGTTAACACGGGAACTGGTAGGAGGTGGAGCTGGTGACTGGGTTGGCACTGGTGGGGGAATGGGGGCATTATTTCTCTCTCTCATTAGATCTCGGAACATCTGAAACTGCATGTCCAAGATCTCTCTCGCAGTGGGATCTCCATGAGGAGGTTGTGGAAGATGGGCGGCAGACTCGGCTTGGTGTTCTTGTGGGTTTTCTGGTGGCTTTTCTTGTGGGTTTTGGGGAGATTTTCTTTGTGGCGCTGGAGAGGAAAAACGACGGGGCTCACGGGATGGCCCTCCAACGGAAGAATGAGCTGGGTTAGGAACTGTTTGGGCTTGCCTCTCAAGACGGCGAGATCCACTAGCTCTGCTAGCGGCACCTCCACGGGCTCGACCACGGATGATATCCCCACGCCCAGCACGGCGCGAAATCACCATCTGCTTGACCAGAGGACGAGAGATAATAAGGGGAAAGAGCTAAAACCCAGATTTTTCAAAACATGGATTTAAACATGCAAATTTGGCACGATGCACACTCACATTCATAACATAATAGTTTTTTTTTTAAGGTACAAACAGGGGCGAGCGATACCACAAGCCGGTACGTCAGCCCAAATCGCGAGCTAACTACCTATGGTTTACATTTTACGACGCGGAACGGCTAATAGGTCGGATCCACGTGGCCCACTGTAATTGCTATCCGAGAGGAGGATAGTTACCACGGTGATCCAAAGAGGAAAATGCCTCATCTCCTCGAGGAAGAATCGAACTCGCTCGGCTCGGGCCGAGGGCGAGGACTCGGGAACGACGAGGACTTGGAGAACGACGGTGAGGAGGACTCACCGAGCGACGAGGCTCGAGGAACGACGAGGACTCGGAGAACGGCCGGAGGCTCTCAGAGCGGCGAGGGCTCGCCGAGCGAATCTCCGACCTCCTCCTCATCGCGGCCGGAGAAACGGCGCAAGCACGGCAGTCATGGCGGAACAGCAAAGACAGACGCAAGCGGCAAGGCAAAGCAGCAAGGCCTTGGCAAGGGCGGCGGCAAGGCGGCAAATACAAGCGAAACGGGCGATTTAACACCCACGGGGCGACCCTCTTTAAAGAGGCGGCCGATTATTGGCGCGCGCACGGCAAAGCACCGACAAGACGGAAAGCAAAAGAAAAGGAAAAGAAAAGGGTGACAACAACCCATGCAAAGGTACAGGGAGCTACGAGCTAATCCTGCTCGTACTCAGACTCGGAGACCAACTCCACGGGGACTTCCCCGTCATCATCATCATCACCAGAATCAACAGCGGGCTGCCAACCCGGCGGTGGTGAACGGACACTCAAAGGTATGCCTTGGAGCTCCACAAGAGTGGGAGGCGGAGCTCTCACTCCGGAAGGACCCAAATCCAACTTGAGATCCTTAGGGGTGAGCTCGAAGGAACACAAGGGAAGATCAGCAGGATCCTTAGGCGGGGACGCGGGGCTCGTCCCGACCTCCTTCTGCTTCGGACGCGAGGTCGAAGCAGCAGTAGCAGGAGTCCCGGAGGAAGAAGCGGCATTTCCGCGGAGACGCTGGTTCTCGCGAACCAATTGACGGATCCGCCCGCGAAGGGAGACCTTCTCCACCAAGTGGAAAGAGTCACGCTTTTTAAGGTCACGGCTCTCCTTCTTGATCAGGTCCAGCTGGCGGTTGGCTTCATAGACGGAATTCAACTCCCGCAGGGCGATGGTGTACGCGTCGTCCAGGGATTGGACAAGCTCGGCAAGGTGGTACACCGTCGGGTCACTCTCACCCTCGGCCGTTCGAGCATGGCTGAACAGCTCGTTAGGCAGACGAGAGGGAAAATAGCGAAGCGGGGAGACATGCAACTCACGCGTGAACAGACTGCGGAGTCGATGTAGAGCAAGTCTGGACACGTCTTGGATGGCGTCGGAGCAGCTGACGCGATTGGCAGAGTAGCGGAACGGTCCACGAGTAGGCGGTGGACCTGCTGCATAGACAGTGACACACACCACCCAGCATGTGCGTCCCTTGCGCAAGGTAGTGGCACCATGATACATGGGGTCACCAAAGCCAAGCGTCTTAAAGCATCAACAAGAATGGCGCACGAAACCTCCGTAGCCAACACCAAGGCTAGAAGCGAAAGACGGCATCTACAATTTCCAAAAGATCATCAGTTAAAATAGATTACGAAGAATAAGAATTTATTTAACAATTATTTCTTTATAAAGTATATGGTCTCTAATTCTAGGGCTACGTCCTAGGGCCAAAAGAGCAGCCTGGCTCTGATACCAATTCTGTCGGCACCCGATTTAAAATATCGGATTCCACCTGCGTAAACACGTACTAGTCCCAAGGATCATGGCTAGTACACACAGATATACAGAAACGAAACAGTGCCAACGATATTATTACACAAACGGGAACATAGTCCGATACAAGCACAAACAACGGCTCGCAGGCCGCAATTCAGAGCACACGGAGATACAAGCTTAATACAACATCTAGAAACTTATCTATCCCACAGGCACAAGGGCTGTAGGAACGCGCAACCCTAGTCTTCAAACTCTTCATCGGAAAACGCCTCTTCGACGAAATCCGGGTCCTCCCTCGTAATGCGGGCCATACTCGGATGGATGGTGCGAGAAATTTTGAAAAGGGAGAGGAGAAAAGGAGAGTGAGTACAAATTGTACTCCGCAAGTCCGGAATTATGCAAGTGTGGGTTCAGTACAAGGAGAGCTTAGGTTATTTGCGGAAATGCATTTATTTAACCTAGTTTTGACAAAGCAGTTTTGAAACTTTAAACCTCAATATTTTCTTTGGGCTCTTCTCAAATGGTTCTCGCCACTTGGCCTCGATGCCATGGCAAGAACAAAATTCTTTCTTCTTTTCTTTTCTCAAACCGCTAGGTCCATTCCGACAACACTTTCCGATAGGCCGTCGCCCAATTCGAATATCGCCGGTGGCCCCTAGCTCAAAATTCTTTCTTCTTTTCTTTTCTCTTCTCTTCTCAAATCTGCTGGTTCCGTTTTCCGATGACACTTTCCGATAGGCCGTCGCCTATTTCGAATACCACCGTGGTCGCCGACTCACGTTAAATCTTTCTCAAAAACCTTTCTCAAATCCTTTACTCAACTCAAATCCTTTCTCAAAATGGTTTTAAATGAAGAATCTACCATATAACCAGTCCCATCGCTAGGCATAACCATGAAAGCACGGCTATCATGACAGTTTTAACTCTGCGAGTGGGTACGCTTTACCCTCGAGAGGCTACGCACCCATTCGATGTTTCGCCACAAGACCATCAACCACGAGGGCTAACGATCGGTCCGTCCCATTCCGGCGCCGAGGTCGTCTTCAGTAATGGCTCCGCTCAGAGGTCATAGGATGAGCAGTCCTTAGACTAGGAAGAGTTTATATTTTAGCCCAAGAAACTCGGTGCCGTCTCGCACCAACAGATACAAAATCTCCCTAGTCGGAAAGATTTTGGGGTAAGAGGAAAATCTTTTCCTATCAAGCATCACCTCTGATGCGCTATCTTTTAAATCATCCTTCCCCAAATATTTCTCAACAATATCTCATTTCACACAAAAGATTGAATCATTCCGATAAATGATTTTTAAGCGCTTATCCTACCTCAACAAGGAATTTAAATATGAGCAATCCATATTTTTAACCTTAGGTTTAACCTACCATATTTCTTACCTTTTCTATTTGGCATAATAACTAATTCTAACAAATACGGCATTTATCTTTGAAACTAGGATGCATATTTTCAAGTCTAATAAACATTTTCTAAATAACTGAAAATGGCTTCATAATATGATCAAAGGGACTTGCCTTGATCGGTTCCGGAAAACGAAGGGGCGCCGACGATCGGGTCTTCGTGACCTTGACCTTCTAAACGTGCACGCACATGCAACAATACAACAAACATCAATAAATTATTTTTGATGCAAATGCTTTTAAGAAAATGCAAAAGAACAAGAATATGCTCACATGAAATGATGACACCCCTAGGTTAACTAATTAATCAAAATGAATTCTATATGTATGACATGCATATATATGATTTCATTGGGTTCGAAACACTTAGGGTATTTACGTAAATTTTTCCATAATTTTTACAATGTATTAACTATTTTTAACAAGAGCCTTAGGGTATCAAATAGGATTTAATCAGAAATTTAAAATGATAATAAAGGAAAACCAAAAGATGGGCGGCTCGTGAGACGGCCCAGCTGAGCTGCAAGACTGACATCGCTGGCTGGGAGGAAGCGCAACGTGATCGACCGGCGGGTCCCTTTGTCGGCGACCGAAGCAGAGCTCAGCCAGCGGCTCGGCGACGCAGCGCGACGACGGCGGCTCCTCCAATGAGGCGAGAGGCTCGGAAGGAAAAGTGCAAGAGGGAACGGTTTATGGCGTCGGTGACGAGGATTACCGAGCGGAGTCGGGTGGCGGCGGAGATGGCGGCGGTGAAGATCGGTGTCACCGGCAGAGGGTTCGGGCGGAAAGGTTCAATTGATGGAGGAGAAACCAGCGGTAAACGGGCGGTGCTAATGGAAACTCCCGAGACTTGAGGCGGTGGATTTGGCGAAACAGTGGTCGTCGTGCTTGGCTCGTGAAGGGATGCCGTGGCGGGTATTTATAGGCGTCGTGGCAAGGCGGCTTCAATGGAGGGTTGGCGGTAGCACGAGGCGAAGAGAGGACGCAAAGTCTCACGGTGCAGAGCGACGGCGACTTGGCGTCCCGGCGTTGCTAAGACCGGCGACGCTGCTTGAATCGGCCGGCGACAAGACGGAAGAGGCAGAGGAAGTAAAGAGAGTACGGAGGAGATAGAGATGAACGACCGCCTGGAGGGATGAGCCCACGAGGCTGCGAAAAAGAGGCGAACGGATGCGGCGACTCACGAACCACACGGCGACGGCCGGCGAACAGAGGAGAGGAGAACAGGGGAGAAGGAGAGGAGGGGCTGACAAGGTGGGCCCACATGGCGGTGAGACCACGGCGCGCTGGCGAGGGAGACGGCAGCGGCGAGCTGGGCCTGGCGCGAGGCTGGCGGCCCAAAAGTGGAAGGAGGAGAGGGGGAAAAAGGAGAGGGAGGAAAGGGGAGTGGGCCGACTCGGGCCGAAAGGAGAATAAGACCCTTTTGAATTTTCCTGGTTTCCAAATAATTAAATTTTCAAATAGCCTCTTTAAATACTTTAATACTTAGGAAATATTATTTGCTTTCCCAAAACTTATTAATATAATTCCACAAATTTCATTAAGATTGGCTTAAAAGAAGTAGAATACATGCACTAAACAATTATTAAATTTTCAATGAGAGTGCATGCAATGACAAGATTAAATCAATTTTCCAATTTAAATGCAGAGCATGCAATAATGATGCCATGATGCAATATGACATGATTATTTTGCGATTTTAAAAATTATGCAATTTAGGAAATTGATAACGTGCCAAATTGGTTTTAAAATTTGGGATGTTACACAGCACCACGGCGGCGCGCGCCATGTGCGAGAGCTAGGAGGCGACGAGCACGTAGCCGCGCAGGAGCCAGGACCATGGTTCGTGAGAGGCGGCAGCGATGGGCACGGTGGCGTGCAAGGGCTTGGTGGAGGCGTGGCCGCGGGTCGAGAGGTGGCGGCGGACAGACGCGACGCGACGGTGCGAAGAAGCCAGACGGAGGTGGGACTGCGGGTTTGGGGAGCCAGCGGCCAGCGGGCGCGGCGATGCGATGGGGGCTAGGCGAAGGCGGGACTACAGGAACTGGGAGCTGGGAGACGGTCGAAGAGGTGACTTGGTGCGTCGGCAGGTGCCAGGCAGGATTGTGGGAGCCAGGAGGCGACAGCGGGCGTGTAGACGTGCTGGGCTACTGGCATGCTAGAACTATGGTTAGTTGTTGTTGGGAAATTACGCCGATGCAAGATCATGAACGACACCAGGAGACACGATGTTTGGTAACGCAGTTCGGCTTTCGCCTACATCTGCGGGGCTCTGAATATGGGTGCTCCTCCCCAATCCATAATACCGCAGCACACCAGCTAACTAGGTCACAGCCACATGCCGGCCGCTGACCTCCTCTCTTGCCTATGCTACTATTATGAAGTCGTTGTCTTGATTACACCAGGGCTGCCTCCCTTTATATAGTGGAGGTCTGGATAGAGTCCAACTCAAACACTAACCAACCCTGCCTATTACAACACAGAGTCCTTATAACCTACTCATACACATATTTGACACAATATCTAACAAACTCCACCTTGGAGAATATGGTCTCTCCACCTTGAAGTCGTTCCGGCGTCTTGCGCGAACCCGTGCACCCGGACTCTAGTTGGTTCCTTCTTTGCAGCCTACAGCGGGCCGCCCGACGAGTCCTCATCAAACTCGCCGCCTTTTGGAACAAACGAAGCCGACTCTGCAACATGCTTAACAGCTCCACCTGCAACAGAACCCCCTTCTAATAGAAGAACCTCAGCACTGTCGCCTCCAGAGTCATACGAGCCTATTGCCACATTAGCATCTGCTCCCTTTGGTGGACCTGGACAGTTCTTCTTCATGTGCCCCCACTCATTACATCTGAAGCACCGCACCGCCCTGTTATTTTTCTTGTTCTTTTTTCCGGCCCCATGACCGTCTTGATCACCTGAGACTAGCAAAGCAACAGAACGAGGTTCCTCCACTGCATTTTTATTCTTCCTCAATTGATGTGACATAAGCGCTGTAGTAATATCCTCAGTTTTGATGCTATCCCTGCCATATGTCAACGTTGTGACCAAATGCTCAAAGAACGGAGGTAACGAACAAAGAAGAATAATTGCCTTGTCTTCATCAGCGATTGTCACCTCCAGATGTGATAGATCCGTGACATACCTGTTGAAAACATCAATGTGTGCTTACAGATCTGACTCCCCTGCATCTTTAGCCCATTTGTTAGATATTGTGTCAAATATGTGTACGAGTAGGTTATAAGGACTCTGTGTTGTAATAGGCAGGGTTGGTTAGTGTTTGAGTTGGACTCTATCCAGACCTCCACTATATAAAGGGAGGCAGCCCTGGTGTAACCAAGGGAACGACCTCATAATAGTAGCATAGGCAAGAGAGGAGGTCAGCGGCCGGCATGTGGCCGTGACCTGGTTAGCCGGTGTGCTGCGGTATTATGGATTGGGGAGGAGCGCCCATAATCAGAGCCCCGCAGACGTAGACAGCGATGCCGAACTGCGTTACCAAACATCGTGTCTCCTGGTGTCGTTCGTGATCTTGCATCGGCGTAATTCCTAACAGTTGTTGTATACATTATACACATTGGAGCAGTTGAACGACCCATTGACATTGGCCCAAATAAAAAAGTATTCAGCAGCTCATAAGGCCTGCTAGGGAGGTAGAAAGGGTTAGGAAGGGGTACTAATCAATTTTGTTTTGCAAAAAATAATTGGGTGTACATGTGAACACCCTTGACCCTAGGTGAGTCCGCCCCTTGAGCATCGGGCGGCCACGATGTGCACGGCGCCACCAGCGGGGGATGCCGTCACCATAGTAAGCTGGGTGGAGCGGGTGTCGCTCACTAGTTGCCGCCGCCACCGGTGGGGAGGTCGGCGTCGCTGGAACTGTTGTAAATATTAGGAATTTTCTCAATATTTTAATCCACAAAATTATGTAAATCATAATTAAACAATTGCCAGTTTCTAGTTCAAGACCAAAGGTACTAGATATAAAAATATCTATCTCATACGCAAGGGCTAATGAATAAGAAAACAATAAGACAAAAGCACGGTATAAACAAATATACCCTTGAGCCGGAGCCGCAGCCACTACAAGCGCAGACGCAGGCGCCAGCGGAGGAATGACTTGCACATTCTCAGCCGCCATGACGGTTCACAAGTTGTTGCAGAGAAGCGTTGATGCAGTGTAGAGGTCGATACAGTCGGACGTCGGTGCCGTGTAAATGTACAGGCGCCTCCTCTCAACGATCCAGGGACTCGAGCAGTCGCGTGAGAACGCTCCCCAAAAACCTTATCGGCCTTCTGTCTCGAGCAGGACCACGAGAAGGACGAGGTTCCGGAGGCCTGCTCCCTCAGCTCCTTGTGCGCGCAAGGAAACAGAGGCGGGAACGCAAAACGACAGCGCTACAGATGGAAGGATGTGGAGTATGGAATATGCGGGAGAGAGAGCTCTACCTTGAGAAAGGAATGCACATGCTTTTATAGGCGCCAGGAAGAGAATGTTCGTCGAACCTGGACGCCATCAAGTACGACCACGAGAAGGACGAGGTTCCGAAGGCCTGCTCCCTCAGCTCCTTGTGCGCGAAAGGAAACAGATGCGGGAAACGCAAAACGACAGCGCTACAGATGGAAGGATGTGGAGTATGGAATATGCGGGAGAGAGAGCTCTACCTTGAGAAAGGAATGCGCATGCTTTTATAGGCGCCAGGAAGAGAAGGTTCGTCGAACCTGGACGCCATCATCAATCTGGCCATTAAGTCGTCGGTTACGTAACGGACGTCATCAACCTGGCCATTAAGACGTTGGTTACGTAACGGACGTCATTTACTACCAGTCATCAACTACGTCGGTTACTGGTACTAAAAGAGACCAAACAATTACCAGAAACGGTAAAACGCTCCGCATTCGGCTCGGCTCGGCTCGGCTCAGCGCGCACGCGGCAGGCCCTTTTCCTTTTCTATCCTCGCAATTGAGAGACACATGACCTAAATATTTAAGTTAGTCAATCCCTCTCTCAATTTCCCGTACGGTACTCCTAGTATTTTCACGTGGGCCTTTGAAATTTTAATTAATTAAATTAAACGGACCAACCCAATTTAATCTAACAGGAACACCGACAAAGCAGATGCTACAGCCGCTCGTCACAACCTGCTCAGCACCGGCCATCAGTTGGGCCATGTCCCGGCCATTAGGACCGCCAAAACCAGCGCTGGTGTCGGATTCGGTCACACCGATGCTGGATCCTGGCACACTGATGCCGGATCTGGACGCGTCTTTGCCGAATTTGGCCGCCTCGAGCTCGCCACACACCTGTTGGATCTCCACACCACGCACCTGCCCCCGAAGGAGGAAGGGAGGGGAGGGGTCCTGCCACCACTGGACCTACCGGCGGCGAGTGGAGGATGCGCCAGCAGGGATCGCATGGGCAGCGGCTGTTTCGCCCCGAGACGCCAGGGACGGCCTATGCGGCTCGGGGTAGAGTATCAATTGACTTTTCTCCTAGTGCTAAAATAGTCTCAAGTTACGTATTTGATAGAGCTAGGCAAATCTATGGCAGAAATAAAGCATCCTCATAAGCAGCTCTTCCTTGTTGAAGAGGAGTAGAAAGACAACCGGACAGTTAGCCATGCGTCCGTACGTTGCAACTATTTTTAGAACAACATAACGCGCTAACCATGTTCTATCTTATATTGTTTGTGTCATATATTTTTTTTTTCTAATTTTAAGGGTAAACATTCTTATACTAAAAAGAGAACTGTATTATGCTTTTGGATTTTACCTCGTTTTTTATTTATGTTTTGTCCGGTTTCCGGTTTATTTTAATACTAGTAAAAATTATACTATCAAATTCCAAGCGAAAACATCCTCTATGGGTACAATCAGCCCGACTATAGCAACTCAAATCCTAATTCCATCCCCTACTCCACGGGTGCAAGCTAGAGCTATAAGAAAGCCTGAGACTCGTAAGCTACTCTAGCTTGGCTCGCTTTATATTCGAATTTTGCTTGGTTTAAGCCTTAGGTCGATGTGCCAAATTCAAGCTTGGACTTAGGCCCTGGTCTTTTCATCTTAAAAGCTCAACAACTTATCTACATTTAAAAAAAAAATTCCAAGCGAAAACATCCTCTATGGGTACAATCGGCCCGACTATAGCAACTCAAATCCTAATTCCATCCCCTGCTCCACGGGTGCAAGCTAGGGCTATGAGAAAGCCTGAGACTCGTAAGCTACTCTGGCTCGCTTTATATTCGAATTTTGCTCTGTTTAAGCCTTAGGTCGATGTGCCAAATTCAAGCTTGGACTTAGGCCCGGGTCTTTTCATCTTAAAAGCTTAACAACCTATTTACATTTTAAAAAAATGTTTTGAGTTTAAGTGGGTCCTAACGCTTTAAAATGCAAGTCAAACGAAATGGATTCGCTTTATATTCGAATTTTGCTCGGTTTAAGCCTTAGGTCGACGTGCCAAATTCAAGCTTGGACTTAGGTCCTGATCTTTTCATCTTAAAAGCTTAACAACTTATCTACATTTTTTTTAAAATGTTTTGAGTTTTTTTAGTCCGTTTTTTCGTTGTTTCGAAAGTGGCTCCTAATGCTTTAAAAAGCAAGTCAAACGAAATGGATTCGAATCTCGAGACTATCTCGATAAGCTCTCGAAGTTCAGTCATTCAGCCATCCAGATCAGCTTAAAAGAACATAACCTTAGTTACCATTTTGCGATGGAAGTTGTATCGACGTAAACGGTTGAGGCTTAGGGTTTTGGACTTGTCGACAAAAAATTTAGAGTTTAGGGAATGCTAGCCAATTTAACCATTAATCGACAAGGTAAAAAATCAATCAACTTTACTATGATTAAATCCAATATAGACTGAACTTGCTAACACTTAACTACAGCCAAAAGAGTTAACAAATTGAAAATAATAATTAAACTAAGAGCTAAGATTATCTAAACCAATAATTTCATAAGGTAACCAATAAGCTCATGAAATGAACTTAGTGGTATAGCAAGGGAAAAAGTATTGGCTGGACAAAGAAGTTACTCTAACCAACAGAATGAAGGATAAATAGACTATCGGCTAGTAGCAAGTTACAAGTTCATATATCAAAGGTAAACAAACTATTGACCAACCTCACTACAAGAAACGAAATCGATGTCGTCGACCAAATTGACTATGTTGGCGGCTATTAACCCAACAAACGATAATTTGGGCAGTGTTGGCGACACATATAGCAACCGACAACACAAATACCCCGTACGATCCATTAGGTGGCGTGATGCTTTGTGTCGGTAGAATATCGTTGGCCGACAACACTCGCCGCCTCTCCCGCCGTTGCACAATCTTAAGTTCGGAGCCCACCAAATTACGCTGTGTCGCCGGCTAGCACTATATCGTCGGCCGTTCTTGTCGTCGGTTTATTTGTTGGCCGCTGACACAAATTGTCTGTGTCGTCGACTCAACGTCGACGAACCTGTGTCGTTGGTCGGCCAACGATAGATGGTTGTGTCGGCAGTTTTCTATCTTGTGTCGTTGGCTTTGGCTGACGACACGGCAGCTGATTTCTATAGTGCCTATAAAGCTAAATAAGCTGATACATATTGGTTTGTTGATCTGGGGAATATACATCCAAAATATACAGATGTGGATGCTGGAATATTTCCATTATGTTAAATATTATACTGTTTATTGCTTTATCTCGAAACTACATGTCAAATATCTCAAAATCAAGATCAAAGTGAACAAATATATTTCACTAAACCTCTTCTAAGATGGACTAATTAATATCAGCTATAATATGCATGATTCAACTGCTAGCTCGTCTGGCTTTCTAAACCGTCGTCAAAACAATTACGGTTTTGCTCAAACGCAGGCG
Organism: Raddia guianensis; assembly: GCA_036346415.1. Taxonomy (NCBI): domain Eukaryota; kingdom Viridiplantae; phylum Streptophyta; class Magnoliopsida; order Poales; family Poaceae; genus Raddia; species Raddia guianensis. The sequence continues at coordinate 53,786,912 of CM070534.1, forward strand.
CCTACGTTTGAGCAAAATCGCACGCGATTTTGCTTGCTCACCTCAGATCTGCGTGCGTCGTCTTCTCCAACTCTGGCCACCTCCGCCGTGGCGCCGCCACCTCCGTCGTCTTCTTCAACCAAGCGCCATGGAGCTCGCCGTCGCCACTGTCTCGTTGCCGGCCGGTTCGGGTTAGGGTTCGGGAGGTGTGGGGATTTTTGTGCTCCCCGGCTATAGATTAAGGGTTGAGGGGAGGTGGAGGCCTGGCGGTTGGTCGGGGTTGTGAGGGCAGCGGCTCCGGAGCCAGGGGTGGGGGGAGATGGCGGCCGGGCAGGTCGCCGGAGGGCGGATCTGGGTTAGGGTGGGCTGCGCCCGGCGTGTGGGAGGGTTGAGGCGGAACAACCCGCGGCGAGGCGCGCCACGGCGATGCGATTGCCGAGACGCAATGGCGGCGGAGGTGTCTTGAGTGGGCGGTCTGCGAGGAAGACGAAGGGGATCAGGGGAGGAAGGAGTGCGCTGGCTCGGGCGTCGCTGGCCGTTGGATCAACGGCCAGAAAAATCGCCTGCGCGCTGGCCCCGATTGCAGGCGACTGCGGTACAGTGGCTCCCAAACAATTATCCAAGTAAACGTGTAATAATTAACATCAGATCAGAAAGTTGATTTCATCAACTTTGTCAACAGAAGGTAGGGATCAGAGTATCAGACAGATCAGTACAAGCTCTCTTCACACTAAACAAGGACGAAGGAGATCGAGGATTAACTACGTACACAGGAAATTAGTACGGGCCGGAGAACCTTCGATTGTACGTGAGCGAGTGATCTCTAATTTATATCTAGACTAGACTACCCATCAGCGACGCGACCCTGCACATCCAAGACCGCATGCATACCGGTGTGTTGCCCTCGACTGATCAAGTTCCCGGGTGATGCATCCCGGCGACGAAAAAGCGGCCGGAGGCGGCGTCCTGGGCGGCGTAGTAGACGGTGCCGGGGCTCACGTGGTTGTGCACTCCCTCGTACGTGGTCACCACGTAGCTCGGGTCGTCCCTGTCTCGCTCCACCCTCTTCTTCACGTTGCACCCCTCCGTCGAGCACCGGTAGTAGTTCCTGCAACCACCACGTACATGTTAGGATATGCGCCGATGCAACACAAAACCTAACATACAGCTTAATCCCTATCCAAATCCAAATCGAAATATATACAACAACACTCCATGCTAGCAGCTAGCTGTAGCTGGTATTTTTATGTGAGCAAGCTAGCGAATTAACTGCAGTTAGTTAATTAATTAAGTAGCTAGGCACCTCGGGTTAGGGCTGTTCTTGACAGACTTCTTGCCGTACTTCCTCCACTTGTACCCGTCGTCGAGTATCTCCTCCTCCGACCTCGTCCGGAACGCGATCCTGTCCGCCCTCGACCCCTCCCCAGCTGCCATCATCGCCGCCGCGCTCCTGAAATGCCCACATCCCCAAACCGATATCGGTCAGAAGCAGATGTACGTAATATACGTGCGAACGTACGCGTGCTATACTGCTACACATGACGACTTCTGATAAATACAGATGTACATGTACTGTATGATCGATGTATCCAGTATCAACCAACGAACTCACCTGGGATGAGCGTAGTAGCCGGCATCATCCGGCACGGCGTGCTCCACCGGCATCGGCGGCGGCGGCCCGAACGAGCCGGGCACGGACGGGGGCCCGCCTTCTAGCTCGTCGGAGAAGTAGTCCAGGACGTCGAGGTGCTGCTGCTGCAGCAGGCCGTGAGCCTGCAGCGCCATGGCGCCGAAGCTGGCTGCGGGGGAGAAGGACGCCGCGGAGCCGGAGCTGTAGGGGGAGCTCGGCGGATACGACATCGAGAAGATCACGTCGCCGCCGGCGGTGGCGTGCTCGTGCGGGTGGTGGTGGAGGCGACAAACTGCTGCGGCGCCGCAGGCTCCCACCACCGCCATGTGCATGGATGGGGCGACGAGGAGGCACACGCGCCGAAGCGCCCCGTATTTATCCACGCCGCCCGCGCGCGCGGCGACTGACGACGGCGACGTCGGGTGGTGTATGGTGTACCGAGCGAGCGAGCCTTCGCACCGAGCTTCGTCGAGGGGGGGAAGCTTCGGCGCGCGCGCTGTTCGTGGCCACACTGGCGTGCAGCCGCCCCGTTCCGGCCGAATTGCCGCACGCACGGGCACGGGAACGGGCCACGGCCACTTGTGCACGTTAGCAAGTAGCAAGCAACCGGTGCTACGCTCGCGTGTGTGCTCGGATTGGGGTAGAAAAGGACGCGCTGAATCGTCTCCCCATTTGTCCCCCGTCGGTGTACGTACGTGTGGATCGATGGGGCCGGCCGGCGCCATTTGCAGTGCTGCAGACAAAATTCTCTCGGTTTATTCCTTCCTCTTTTTCATTCATCTCCTGATCAATGATAGTGTATATATTATCGCGCTGGCTATTTGCCAGGCCCCTGCGCCTAGCCAAATCGCGCAGGCGCCTGCCCTACATGCATGTTGCAGCCATATATGCAGGCACGCAACAAAACTAAATTAGCACTCAATTATTTTTTTGATTTTTTTGCTATTTTTTTATTTAATTAGCACCCAATTACTTAAAATTCCACTAAATTTCTATTGTTTTTCCATATTTTTATTTATTGAAAAAAATGTTTTGTGATAGTGGAATTTTTTGCGCGAGGTCTGATCTATTATAGATTTATTTTGTTTTCCGTTTATTATAGATTATTTTGTTTTCTATTTATTATAAATCTTATTTTGTTTTCTATTTTTCACGTCGAGAGATTTTTTTGTCGTATAATTTGCGAAATCGTGCAGGCGCAAAAAATTCCACAAAATTTCTACTGTTTTTCCATATTTTCATTTATTAGAAAAAATGTTTTGCGATAGTGGAATTTTTGACGGCGCTTGTAACTTGGGGATTTTGATAGGCGCCTGCACAAAAACACTTATTGCAGGCGCCTGTCAAATAGTTGGTCCCATATATTATTTATTTATTTTTCAAATGGTATCTATATTATTTTAGGCGTTCCTCTTTTTCATTCATCTCCTAATCGACGAAAGTTTTTTTTTCCCCGACAGGATTAACGATCCTATTTAGAAACACAACAGTCAAACAAACATCCAGCGTAACACAAGTTATCTACAGTAATTGCTTGATGATACATATGTATTAAGCATTTGTTTTTCAAATGGTACCTAGTTACAAATAAAGTCATCCGATATGATTGAACGAGATGATAGAGATAAGCTTCGCCACAGTAGTCCGACTTATGTATTTTTGTGCGCACTATGCTGCACCCAGTTGCACTGTTTTGTTAGGTGTGGTCGTGGCTGCTGGTGCGGATGGAGAATGTTGAGTCGAGATCAATGTTATGTGGATAGTATCAACACGAGTCCAACTTATGTTCAACTTTGCAGGGTTTATTATCTGATCGAAGCGAACCCTCTCTATTATAGGCTAGCTAGTACTAGTGGTATCTTGTAGATTTCGTATATAGTGGACTTATAACTATTTATCTTCGCACGTCACATGTAGGGAAATGAAGAAGCGTTGCAGTAGTACATACATAGACTAATTAGATCTCCTTAATTAGGTGTGTATATATCTAGTCTATGAGGGCGGACTTTCCATTTTATTTGCAACTCCCGGCGTGCTCGTGATCATTGTGCTTCAAGATTTGTGCTCTGTCACTATTGCCTCTCATGTTCTTTTTTAAAATACATTGATTTTTAAAGGAAAAAGGCAATGGGGTCCTTTTGCCCTCTACCCCTCTACTCCTCTCCCCTCCATCCCGGTTGTAGCTGACTTCTCCTTGCCAGCAGCCACCGCCCACTTCTTCAACAACATCCACAACGGGAAAATAACTTAATTTCATTGATTGAGAACACTTTCGCCACTCTGAAAATTTCCAAGCCAATTTTGGCGGTCCGAAGAAATCGACAAAATAAAAAAACTAATTTCGTCGGCCCCAAACAAAACCGATGAAATTACATGCACCACCCCCGTCGCAATGTTTTCAAATTTTTTGTGTAATTTTGTTGGCTTCAACCGACAAAATTAAGCAAAAAGAATTTTTTAAAATAAATTTCGTTGGTCATGGCCAATGAAATAGATTAGAAAATAATTTATTTTTCCATCACGGGTGAAAGGGTGAGGTGGCAGCAATTTTGTTGGTCTCGACCGAGGAAATGGTGCCATGTGGCATTAACTATTGTCGGCTGGCGTTGCTCATGAAATAGCATTACCCCTTATCATAATTTTCCACTTTCCCGCTGCATCCGCACCCTGTCACCAACAAGCCTCACTACGCATTGCCCCACCCCCTCTTTGACGTCACCGCCACCCCCACCCCGCCCATAGTTGGCTGCCGCTCCGCCACTACAACCACCTCCACACCGTCTTCTAGCCACTGCCTCCGCGATGCGGCCAACGAAATTTCCATGTTAGCCACCCATCTAGCGCACAAAAATCCAAAAAGTAATTTCGTTAGTATGCAGAAACTGATGAAATTACGGTAATTTCATCGGTTGCTGACAAAACCCATTTTATTTTCATTTTCAAGGATTCAACAGCTTGAATACGGATGAAATTACATTAATTTCATTAATTACCCCCTTAATTTTATAGATAAGTCATTTTCCTGTAGTGATCGGTGTGCACTTAAGTCGTCGCGTTGAGTTGTGTAGCTCAAACGCACAAAGAAGTGGTCACCATCGAAGGGGTTGTAGTGTTTGTCGTTGGCCTCATACACGACAAGTAATCTCTGGATGGATAGGAGAGCAGAGGAGAAAATGAAGAAGAACATGTAAGGCTATGCCTGTGAGAGAGCGTGGAAATAGAGCATGAATTTTTAAGCACGTCTTTAAAGATATGTCTGGAATAATTGGTAAGTGTGGAATTATATTTCGGGTTACTTAAAAGTTGGGCCGGCAATCACGTACATACCAAACTTATTAATTCCGTACGTTCTGACCGAAATGGGCCGAACATTCAGTTCCATCGTGTAAAACGAAACGAAACGAGCTATTTTTGGTACCGGTCAATATTCTGATCAATACTGGCCGTTTCGGCCGGATTAGCTCAATCCGGATCAGATTTGCCCATTTCAGTCAATACTCTCTATTCCTAGTTTAAAACTATGAAGTACAATGAATTTTAAGCTATATTTGAGTATTATGTGAATGATTTATGTATGTTAATGTAAATTTTGGTAAGCATATTTATATTTATATTTATAATGTTTATTTTCTAATATTAAAAATAAAAATACGAAACGGTACGGCGAAATGGATCGGTACCGGAACGCTCCATTTTAATAGGAAAACCGGGATAGGCACCAAAATAGAATCGACAAGTTTGGTACATACACAGTCTACTAAAGAGTGCGCCCGATTATAGCCCGAAACCCGTCCATTAGGACATGCATCTACACGCGTACGCCGGTCTCCACTCTCCAGGCAGATGGCACAGTCCTTACTGTTACTGGTAGTGGTGGCTGACCGAAAGGAACCTGTCCGACGCGCGCGACGCCGTCCGCTGGTATCTGCATTGCCGTTCTATATATCTGGACTCACTGGAGCCAGCCATCATCGTCGTGAGCCAGGAACAACCGCGAATCAGAGGGCCAGAAGCGGATGAGAGTGAGCTGAATATATGGAGTTAGCCGAGCAGACGAATAAATCAGCCTTCACCTGCATGTATGCATGGAAACATATAGCATGCAGCTAAGCTGCTGGCTGCTGCCAAAATTAGTCGTGACGTGCACGTACGCATGGCCCGAACTGCATGCGCCGGCCGGATGGGTGGACAGGCATGCCGCGTGTCTCGTCCTGTGTGAGACGGGTGTAAATACGGGCGACCTATACAGCCCGTTCTCCCTGTACGTGATTTTATTTTGTTTCGCGATGGCTGGCATGCAAGGAAAATGCGACACCACACGTATCGGCACGTCGTAACCGTCCGATGTGCATCAAGATACATATTGATCAAACTAGCTAGTATTGGCAGCAACGTACAGTCGATGAACCAGATCCATTGAACTATCTCACTCTTGGCTTCACCGCATCAATCCAGAACGTCTGCTCTCTCTCCCTCTCCCCGCTCGCTCGATCCAAATCCGCCCAAGAGCTCTGTCGCCACCTTTATCAATTTATTTATTTAGATCAGAGGCAACGAACGTACTTACGTACGTACACAAATTCAGCCGCCTATCGCAGCTAGTCGCCGCTCCCCGGAACAAGTTACTCAACATTAATTGGACCTTCTGGGTACCTATCTCGTTGAAACTCCTACACGATCCAGAAGCTTTCACCTTTCAGCACAGGCATGGATTAAAGACGAACAACAAATTAGACCCTCTTTGATTTGTGGTTCACTTTGTTCGATTTGGTTGAGCCAAAAATGAAGAGACTTCATAAAAGATAAAAAAACTAAAAAAATATTGAACTTTTTTTTACCTATCACTATAAAATATTACACAGAATTATCTGTAAAAGAAATGAATCAATCGAATAAAATAAACCAAACTACCGACGAAAGAAGGCCTTAAAAGCGAGGTAGCATCAGGCAGTAAACACCATACATACATCTCGATCGGGATTACTGCCTGAGAAGCTTCCGTCTTCCCTCCCGGGCAGGCAGCTGTAAACGTTGCAGCAGCTATAGCTGCTCTTCACTTTAAAGTTGGATGCCCAACTTCTTCCCAGAGTCCCAGTTTTCCCATCTCCGGTCTTCTTGGAAGGCTCCGGCGACCGTGTCCAACGAAAGCAACTTCTGTATCTGCTCGGGGCACCGAGAGGCCGTACATGTATATATATATATTCGATTTGATTTGGACTGCTGTTCTATCTCCTGCCATGCAAAATGCAAGCAACTAGCTTGCAGCTGGTTTGGTAGGCATGCACGCATGAATATGGGAAAATTTTTTCTATGACACTCAATTGGTACCCTAGTTTCCAAAAGACTTTAAATTGCTCTCTAATTCCTCCCAAGCATCCAATTCGTTTTTTCTTCACTTTAGTGACATTTTGATGATTTCTCAGCCTTTTCGAGACAAATACGCAGACAAATACAAAGAAATACGTATCTAACATGTGGGACCCACTTGTCAGCCTCACTCTTTCTTCTTCCTCATGAGAGCACAGAGAGAGAGAGAGAGAGAGAAAAGGAGGAGAAGGGAGAGAGGGCCACGGGGAGAGGGAGAGGGACACTGGGCATGGCGGCTCCAGTCTTGCGGGCTGCACCAGGTCCCAGGGCAGACAGGGCAGCAGGCGTCCGGGCGTGCCAGCGCAAGGGAGCGGCGAGGCGTGAGGTGGCGCCAGCGAGCTCCCATGGCGGCGCTCTCCATGGCGGTGGCGGCTGCTCCCATGGGGGCAAGGCAGGCGGCGTGGCTGCTCTCTGGTGGCCTCTCTCCTTCTCCTCCCTTTATCTCTATCTCTCTCTCTCTCTTGTCTATGCCTGCGATGCGAGAGAGGAGGAAGAAGAAAGGGTGAGAGGCTGACAAGTGGGTCCCATATGTCAGATACGTATTTCTTTGTATTTGTCTGCATATTTGGCTCGAAAAGGCTGAGAAATCATCAAAATGTCACCAAAGTGAAGAAAAAACAAATTGGATGTTTGTGAGAAATTAGAGGGCAATTTAATGTCTTTTAGAAACTAGGGTACCAATTGAGTGTCATAGAAAAAAATTTCCCCATGAATATGGGGGCCGGGTTCTTGACCTGTCCATTGATTAATTAATTGATTCCACGGTATCCCTTTCTGAACATTACCGCCCATAAGTACAGGCTTGAGGGGGAGACACTAGCTGTCTGTGCTCTCACTGGCTGTTGAGCGATGCATGCGCCGTCCTTGACTAGCTACCAGTTCGCTATACTCGCACAGAGCATACACCACTATAAACCTTTTAGTACCACCAATCAGACGTCGCTGTTGTTTGGAACCTGCCTGGCATTTCGGAGCGTTGGACAAAGATTCGCTTCAATCCATTTGATGTATCGCTTGGTTTAATGCGGTCATATAGTTTCAGGTAGGCCTGAAGAGCATGATATCATATGGTTTTATTTTCTAGAAAAAGAAAATAATCGAGCCTTTCATTCAAAGATGTATACAGTAAAAAAATGCCATACAGATACAATGACATATTATAGTCCCAACTGACCACAAAAGACAACAAATGACGAAAAAACCAAAGAAATATTAAACCCGTAGAAATTATATTATTAAAACGCCAACCATAGTGAAATAAAATCGTCATAGCAACCACTTTCATAGACTGGCTTATCTTTTGAAATGCCTCCTTATCGACGTCCTTTTGCAACAATGCTCATTGTCGCAGCGCAATAGACACTTCTGAAGATAACCTGAACGAAAGAAATATCTTTTTTTATTGAAAAAAACTCATTCCGGTAAAGCCAAATATATATATAAAAAATAGATGCCACACCCGCCCAAACATGTTTTAACCCTAAAAACCAGTTATTAATCATACAATATGTGTTTAGCAGGCGATTCAAGCCGAGAACAAAATGGATTTGATACCAAACGGATCTAGCAAGATGGCAATCAAAAACAAATGTTGAATATTTTCCTTCTTGCTACAGAAACAAAGATCTCAGAGTAACTGCACCTTTTCACCTGATCTGATGCCATTTCTTCTGTCTGCCTGGCTCCTCCATCGCCGGCGTCCAAGATTAGTCTCCTAGTGATGCAAGCACGTGCGCATTTGAGGGATCCCAGTCCAACTCGGTCCAGCTGAATGCATTGCACCTGATATCGGTAGCTTTCGAAAAAGATTTATTTTTTCATCCAAATGCATAGCTAACTTAGCGTTTGTCGTCTGTGCGCATCAGCGCATATAAAAAATGACGATCAGAGAGAGAGCTGTTCTGTTTTATGCTTCTAGTACTTCCATCTTTCGCCATCACTTAGCAATGTAGCATGGAGGGGTTACATTCATACACATGGCAAATTGGCAATGGAGAAGCACGCTGCACGCCGGCATACTAATCTAAGCAGGCGGTAGAACATGCATGCGAAAACTGAATGAGAGAGAAAAAAACTCACCTCGACGAAAATTCCCATCCAAACGTAAAGCGTTTGAACCTTCCTTCCACTACCGTTTTGTTGCTTCTGAACACTCCATCCACTGGCTCAGCAGTCAGCACGATCCGGGAAGAAGGTCAAGCTTGTGCGATTCCTGCGGCCAAAACCAGCGTCAAAACCTAAATAAAGAAATTTTGTAGTGTAACGAAGCTATAGTGGTTAGAGATATGTATGGATATACGACCATGACAGGTTATGATGCGGAAGGCTGCTTTAAGCACTTAAGCAGCGAGCCACAGAACAGCTGATGACTTCTGGTTGTGTCATGCTGCGTCAGCTTGACGAAATGTAGTAGAAATGTTTTAATATTGTTGGTCAAAACAAGCTAATTGTCATCCTCGGATTCCGTTGGTTGAATCTTTGCGTGTTCAACACAGTACGTGGATGCAACATGGCAAGTCAGAACTGATATCTGAATACAACTGGAAAGTTACTACTAGGAGGCACACAAAACAGAGGAGCGTTTTATAACTTTATCCACCCATCATTAGTGTTTTATGAATAAATTGATTCCGTACAATCTTTAACATACTCAAAACCATACATTCCGCATAATATTGTCGGTAAAAATGACTTCGTTTAGACTACACACGTTTGGGGCATCACTTATATGACGCAAGGGAATCTCATACAAGAGGCATGACAAGTTTCACCATTTTTGAACATTTAAATTGACAAATAACAATACAAGATAGCAGCCGTCGAATACAGTGAATCGCTCCACACATTTACATTTCTCGCAGGGGAGAGAGTTTACAAATGTTCGTGATCATTTCAGACATGGGGAATGCAACGTGCCCATCTCAACGAAAAATTCAACACTTCTGATGTCAATGAGTTACAGCTGCACGAATAAAACTGAGGCTTGGGAGATTGACCACCGAGGATCGTGTCCCAAACTGACTTAACAGTGTTACTGTGCATTCTTATTACCCAATTCAATAAACAGGGCTCCTCATCAGGATTCCGTGTACCAAAACAATACTTGCTAACTATCGTACAATGGCTACCAAAACGAGTTGAATGAATGCATAGGCATCTCAGAGCACACTGTGAAAACTAAAAGGAGAACACCCAGATCACTAGAAAAGAATATCACAATCAGTATGCAAAAGCTAGAAGGGGGCAAATATAACTAACTGCTAACATGCACATCCTCCTCTCTGTTCAGTCTCAGGGACAGGATCAGCAACTGTCTGGAAATAGCTGAAGAGCAAGAAAAAATGGGTGTAAACAAACCAAAAAGGACAACATTAATAGAAGTGTAAGAGCTGTTCTACCTTTTTCGATATAAGGTATTGCAAACACAAACTAGAGAGCTACATTCTTTTAGTCCAGATGTGCAATTATAGTAGCATTTTTATATATATAACACAGAAGTTCAACGCTAACATTGATAGCATAAAGAGAGATCACCAAAACATTAATTCATTCAGAATTATGCACATAGAGAACATTATTATTAAAAGAAAAAAGAAAAAAGGTGGTGGAAATGATGGGAGAATAGGAGTAACAGGACATACAATCATATTAAAGACTGTAAGACTATCATAAACCTTACATGGAACATCTAGACTTGTGGCTGCCTAAATGAATATTGATCCACAAAAGTCAACATGTCCAATGGGTAAGTAAATGATCATTTTGTGCTTTAGGGAAGGAATTTCCCAGCTATGTTAAAACATGCAAATGAATGTAATGCGTCTAGCAAAAACAAGTTTGGGTATGAACTTCCAATTTAAGATAACAAAACATTCAAGAGAGAATCTAAAATTTACAGGATATCCAAGGTAAGCAAAGGCGTCCTACCAGACAGTAAAGTAAGTAAAATGACTCACATGTCCTGATCACGCTCATGCTCTAAAGCAAGCTTGGCAACAGACAGGAACGCATTGTCAACATTGTAGTCCTCTTTTGCAGAGGTTTCATAATAAGGAATATTTCCTTTTGAAGCACACCATTCAATTGCTTTCTTCTCAGAAACCTGCATGAAGAAGAGTAGCTAAAGTAATGGAATGTCTAGAGACAAGATTTATAAGTTACATACTCAAGATACTGACCACTCTGCTTTTCCCACCATCTACGTCAATCTTGTTCCCAAGCAAGATGAATGGAAAAGTTTTAGGATCAGATGGGCTAGCCTAAAAAAAAAAGAGAAACAGTTGTGCTGATTAATCAAGTTGATGTACGCTGCTACAATAGGTAGAATTGTTGATGTACGCTGCCACAATAGGTAGAATTGTTATAGCACAACAATTTTACAACCAAAATGTCAAGACCAAAACATAGGGGGAATTTTTGACATGCCACTACAAACTTCTCAAATATCGGATATGTCATCCCTTGTCTCATAAGGGATGTCATGACAGGATCAAAACATTTTGCAGCGTCAAGTAAGGAATGTAACATAAGGTGGTTTACCAAAAAAATTCCCAACAACTACACTAAGAAAACTAATTGGGGCATTGAACAAAAGAGAAGTACATGAAAAAATCTTTTAGCAACCCAACAATGTAGGTAATAAATACAACTAGTATCTGTTGTGTTCCAACGTTTTACGCACTGTCTGCATTCACATATTATGACATCATTCAACCAACCAAACGCACCCTCTGTTCAAAAAATAATGGTCAAGCTATCCAGATTATTCTTGGTTACTTCATAAATAAATTGAAGGATTGGTAGCATCACATTGCATATGATCTATCTTGTGAAATTACTTTCCTACTTCCTGCTCAGGTAGGTCAGAAACAATATTAATTACAAGCAAAGGAACTAAACAAAATTACAATAGCACTACTGTAGTTAGGAGCTTGAATAATTGTTACATCCTTACAGGAAGTGAAAAGTGAAAACGCTCCCTCAGAGCAAGGCTTGTCAATGCTTTTATGCTCAAGGGGAAAAATAACTACATAAGTAACACTAATGGGAACAAATGAGGTTTCTGCTTAACAAGTCAGGTGAGTACAGGGCATTGGCATATTGGCAAGATTGAGTTTTCTTATGTACATAATGCAACCATCTTGCTGACTGTAAACACCCCCCCCCCCCCCAACACACACACACACACACAAAGTCAAAGTACATGCAAGATTTATGTGGCCATAACTATTGGATCTATCTTTCCTCACAAAAAACTATTGGATCTAGGAAGATCATTAAGGTTCCATGGAAACACGGTCAGTGCTAAGCTTTCACAGATCACAGATGAGATAAGTTATTCAGAAACAAGCACAAAATGCATTGAAAAATGACATAGTTCAATAGTTCATGCAGTTGTCCACCTTAATGGGCAATCTGATGTTTTGTAGTAAGCATGAGGTAAAACCATAAAATTACTCATTACACAGGACAGTTTGTACAAATATTTTATGTAAAAAAACTGTCTTCAAAACGTTTTAAAAGTATTTCTAAATTACTTGATTGATATCACCTATGTGGTGCTATATAAGCATACCGCGTTCGATTTTGAACAACTCTGATAAGATTTTTGGTGCCTCATATTCATGTCCTATTTTTATTAGATATTTTTTAGATTTGGTTGTGTTATGCACTCATCAACTTAAAAGTGATCAACTGGTCATACATTACCATCACCAGAATTGATATCAGTATCATCACATATATACTTCGTCAGGCAACTGTGGTTGGCATGTATTCCAACTTCTAGGTATGTTAAATCGGATGGTGAGCATAAGTAATGACACAAAAGCATGATAGGCCCTATTAAATGAATTTAAAATATGCTGCAAATTTGGAGTTGATAAAGGGCCCATGATTGGTTTTTGAAGGTTGGGAAGGTTGAGTGCATTAGGAAAACAACTCATATATGATGTAGTTCTAGAGTTGTTGTAGATGGTCTCTATACAACTTAATATATTGTATGTTTTCATGATGAAAGTGCTTAACTATAAAAGTTGGCAAGGTTTAACTATGGCATAGCAGAACTGCCCGTATATGATATTCTCATTGACTTGTAGGTGCTTTTGAGCAAACATGCTTTTCCCCTTAAATAACACATACAAAAATAAAAAAAGGATATGTCAGCATGCTCAAGCTTTAGAAGATTACTGGCAACACCACATCAAGTTGTCAGCTAATGAGAAGAATGTTGGGACAAGTTGGATTGTTCTGAAGTCAATATCTACAGGCATACAGTCATGATCAAGCATCGAAGGACACATAAGGTAAGACAATCTTACTTGGTTAAGAAACTCATCGTGCCATGTGTTGAGTGTATCAAATGATCTGTTAACATTGACATCATAAACGAGCACACAACAATCTGCTCCTCTGTAGAACGCGACACCAAGACTCTGGAATCTCTCCTGCCCTGCGGTGTCCCAGATCTAGAATCAAAGCAACCAATAATGATGACACCAGCACAGTCTATTTTATTCACTCAAAAGTTGAAACAGCTGCAACTAGGGATGTCACTCACCTGCAATGTGACGAGCCTGTCCTCAATGAGGACCTCCTTGGTGACAAAATCTGCACCAATCGTAGCTTTGTACTGCTGACTGAACTTATTATGAACATATCTAGCTGAAGTCAAGCATATCAAAATACTAACATAAGTCTGAGCAGACACAGCACATAATGCCTCTCTCGTTGCTTTAGATCGTATCAGCATAGTGTGATAAGCAACTGAGTATGGCGTGTTCATGTACCAGAGATTTCGCCACAGAGACAAAATCCTTGCTAACGCAATGCACAGAATAATAAATGAAAGTAGCAGCATCAAATGCAACTAGACAGAGACTCACTACGAAAACCACAGAATTGCAGTTCGAAAAATTGGATTGCCCACACATGCATTCCTGCAGCTCTAGGAGCAAAACCCCCTCAAGAGCAGATTTCAGAAAGCAAAAATTCACCAAGGGGCATGCAAATGCAATCTGCCGGGTACCGAGCACCAGCCACCAGGGCGTCCATTGATTCGAGGGGAACGGGATACGAAATCCCATCGAGAACGGGCCAGCCCCACGGCGATCGTTCAAGCGTGAACCAAAATGCGGCACGTCCGAGGCCAGGTCAAGGATACTGGTTCATCAGCGATGTCTTCCCGACCCTGCACAGATCAAACAGGGAGCAAATCAAACCAGCAAACCACGCCTAACACTACCAGCGGCAGCGGCAACCACATCCAAATCGGATCATCCTAGCTACGAAACCCGGGGAAGCCCCCGAGCTAGCGGATCCGGGGGGAGGGGAGGGGAGCGGAGCGGAGCGAGGGCGGGTAATGGGGCTGACCCGCTGTCGCCGAGGACGATGACCTTGAGGAGGGTTCGCCTGCGCGACGTCGACATGGGTGGGGACGATCGCGATCTCTCTCCCGCAGTTCCGCGGGTCGTCTTGCCGTCGCGAGGCGCACGAGGAGTTTCGGGAAGACGGGAAAGAAAATTGGAAGAAGCAGCCAGGAGCCCAGGACTCAGGAAGCCGGAGGTGGGGCTGGTGGATTTGATGATGTGCGGTCTGGTGATGGCGGCCCCAGTCCCCATCCACTGCACATTTGTGCCCACGAGGGCGTCCACCGTAATTTTATGCTCGGAGACCAGGATAGTTAGTAGAAGTTCCAAAATATAGTTGGATGTCCTATGCAAGGCCTGTTATTAAATCAAATTAGATTAAATAAAAAACTACTACCTCCGGTAATAAAAAACAAGTCGTTGTTGACTTTTAGACACATCCTAGACCATTCGTCTTATTTAAAAATTTGGTGCAAACATGCATACATATAAGTCATGTTTTAAGTACCTTTAATAATAAAACAAATCACAACAAAACAAATGATAACTTACATATTTTTTAATAAAACGAATGGTGAAAGGTATGTTTAAAAGTCAACGGTGACTTGTTTTTAGGAAAAATACCCGAAATAATCAACAGTTAAATAGAAAATTAATAAAATAATCCACAGGAAAAGGAAATTACAAAAATATCCCCTGCTCACATTCCGGGGTATTCGCCACATGCCATGTGACACATGAAATTAATACCGCCACCATGTGATAATGTATAATGTATATTATATGTGTATAGTATGTATATGTATATATATATATATATGTATAATATGTATAGTGCATGTGTTATATATGTATAATATGTATATGCATACCATTTTACTAATATTATATTTTAATATAAATATATGATAAATATATACTAAATTATTTATAGTTGTCTAAAAATATATAGTAGGTGGCGTCTAATTTTATTGATAATTGATTAGTAAAATGGCATGTCTAAAATAATTTATGTTGGGAGGTAGGTTTAGTTCAAGAAAGCCACCCATAATTTCCCAGTCTTGATGAGCTCGTCGGATCACAATCACATGAACCACGATCACACACGCACACGCTTCTCATTGCACCTTCCGCTCAATTTGCTCCAGTTGGTGACCGAGACCAAGACCACAATGACACGGAGCTTCTCCCATGCCACGTTGCATGTCGTGGCGTATATTTATATACACATGTGACGGATAGCATATGGCATATATACATTATAATATATGTATAATATAGATATATTTATATACACATGTGATTGGATAGCTTCTCCCATGCCACGTATAATTTTAATATATATGATAAATATATGGTAAGTAAAATTTGATACATGTATAAGCATGTGAATATACATTTTAAAACTCAAAATTGTATCTAATTTTACAAAATTGCAAATTTAAAATTTTAGCAAGTGTTAATAGTCGTTTATGCGGCAAACTAAAATTTGTAAAGTTAGAAGCTATGAGAAATAAAACATTAAATACACGTAAAGTGAATCTTGTCATGTAAAGTGAATTAGAGAATGTAGCGAGTTCAAACCATACAATAGAACACAAACATCAATACGAAAGTAGCGAGTTCAAACCATACAATACAAGCATGAAGACCTTATAGTCGTTTCTTAGGAATTGAAAAGTCTGACGTAACATTTGCGTGGCGACTAGCTAGGCAGCGTCGCCTCCGAAGATGCGAGGGCATAAAGCGTTCGAATGCGGACGTGCATCTCTAGGGTACGCCTTGTTATTTTGAGGCGATTTTAGATCTGCGATCCTTGCGTGGAGAACCATCATGTATGCATCTGCTTGTCATTGGAAAAGGATTGTCCATCCACGATGCCATCGACAATCATTTATCTGCTTTTACGAGGATATGAAGTTAGGTTACATCGTAAAATAAATTCGATCTATATGAAGGTAAGTAAACTCACGGCGTATACAGGACATCGGTAGAATCTCCGTCCGGTCCAACCAGAGACAGGCCTATCGTAGGTCTGCACCACTGCATCCATTCCGTATGCACACCTGGGCCAGTCCCGAAGATAATGAGGGCTAGGCCGCAGCATGATTGACTCCGTCCGGTAGTTCTGTTTCATTTTGTTGGACAAGTCCTCCGATGGGTAATGGATGTGGCCTTCTGGGCCGAACGATTTACACCAGCTTGGCCTAATCCATGCGTTGGTGGACCTTTGTTCAGCCATCCTACTACGATGACGGCAGACAGTATCACATGTCGTGCATAGACGTGTCAACGGCAAGTGGTAAGTGCGAAGTAGTAGTAAATGCAACGTCACTGGTAAATGCAATGTCAATAATTGTATGGAGAATAATTTTATGGCCAAACCACCGAATGCACATAATAACATAAGTCCATCAATTACATTATTACACTTAGCGCCGACGACCCCTTGTCGTGTATGCACTTGGGGTGTAATGGTCAGGTGGATGCGTCGTACGCTGTCCAGCAGCCTGAGAAGGTCCAAACTAAATTTGATCCTCAGTTTGGTCCGTGGTTGGGATATACCCAGGCTGTGAACTTATGGCGTACGCAGACCCACAAAAGTATGGAAAACCACCCATCATGCTTTGTTCATAAGAATTAAACGGCGTGCACAACTGTGAAGGGACCGCGTAGGGGTTTACTCCCGTATTACAAATTGAAGGACCCCATAGGGAGTTTGCCGAGTTAGACCCCCAGTCATGTCGGATCTGGTATAGGAATGTTGCCTCCGCTCAAGATATCTTGAAAGCTAAGGTTGGATGCAAATGCATTATCCAAATTGATCCTCCCATGTTTGCCCAATTTGCATCAAATTGGGTATCTTGTGTCTTCGATAGTCATCGTAGATTTACGAATCTGGCGCTACGTTAATATCAATCCCTCTTCGTGACTGGCCCGGTGGAGTTGAAGAATGGTGGTATTTGTATTGGAAGGGTGTCGATGTAGAGGCTCGGGGAGGTTGAGATTGTCGGCGTGGGCCCGAACCCGTGGTGTCACGCCGTCCATGGATCGTGATCTCGCAGAGCAAGCGGCGAATCTTTGGAGGAGGTGGTGACTTCGGTTATGCGGTGCATGATTCTTCTCGGATCGGGTATCCTTTCGCGATATGTGTGCGATCTATGCCCCGACCCCTAATCGCTCCGTAAGCCGAGATCCGCCCTTCTAATGAGGGCCCTCAATGAATTTGAAGAAGATTGGCGGTCCATTGTGTTTGCGATAGAAGCTCCGTTGCATGGCCATGCAACGAATCGACCTCTGTGTTCGCATTGGCGCGGTGCATCTCCGTAAAAAATAGTCAGTGCTGTCTCCATTTACGTCTGTAACATGCACGTGTTCATTCATATTAATATTAAATATAAGTTTGTTTTATATTTAACTATTATTTCACACATTACATAAAATGTTAGCTTACGTGTTTAATACATAATACGTGTAAATAAAATTTGAACATACAATATAGCAACTCGAATAATACACCAAACACCCTAATTATTAACTAAAATGTCACTAAAATACGTACAATTGTATTACTATTTGCATGCTAAATATAGATTCATTTCCCTATTATGTTTAATTAAGCTAACAAGAAAATTACTACATGAAAAAATATAGTCACTCTTTTTAAATACATACACTAGCGTTAATTTGTCGCTAATTATATATAATTTTGCTTGTGATGCGTGCAATTAAAATTTAAACATTCATATATTACATGCTATAAAATTCACTAATTTTCATTATATTTGTACATCATTTTCTCTCCTTACAGGCGGGCGTGTTCACGCTCAACCACTGCGGATCACACCTGGTGATTTCTATCTGCTAGCCTATCACCCTCGATTCGATTGAGCACAGGGGCCTTGACAGGAAGCGGCCTGCAGGGGATTACCAGGTTCGGACCCTCTGGGGTAATAGTCCTACTCTGCTTGAGCCTTAGCTCTCTTGTTGTTGTGGTTGAATAGAATGTGTTTACTGAGATGTTTGAATGCACGTATGCTAGTGTAGCGTACCCTCTTCCCTCTCTCTCCTCTCCTTTTATACAAGCTTTGAACTAGCGAGAGGCGGGGGTAGGCAGTCTGATACTCTTAGTACACCGATGAGACACGACAGGGAGAGGCAGCGTGCATTTGCCTCCGAAGGCGGCTCGTCCCCAGCGATGCCATAAGTGGCCACCCACCCGCATACGATCCTGCCGGTGAGCACATGGGTGGGGCCCTGCCTCTCCTCGGCAGGCGGCCGTCTCAAGCAAACCTTCTCTCTGCGGTCAATTCTTCTGCGCCCGCGATGGCGGCCGCTTTCGAGACTGCGAGGGGTCATTGTAGCGGTAATCATTTCTTGATTGTCTATCCGCTGCGTGAAGTCGCATTAAATCGCTCGTCGCCCGCGCGAGAGAGCCTTCGCCGAAGACTCCTTCCGCAGCGCCTCGCCACGGGGGCCCGCAGCGATGGGGGCCCCATGCGCGCGAGGCTCGCCAGCGCCCACTTGGTGCGTGGGGCCCTCGCCCGGCTGCAGATGGGCTCGCCCGCCTGCTGGGACACAGTCGCCGCTTTGTGTGGGACCCTCGCCGGTTTTCTAAGGGCTGCGCCAGCATGGCCGGGGGCCTTGTCGCCCGCGGCGCGTGGGGCACTGCTGATCTGCCGTGGGGCTCGCCCGCCTGTGGGGGTTTGAATCGCCCACTTTGGCGTGTGGGGCCTCGCCCGGTCTTAAGGGCTCGCCCATGCCTGAGGCCTTGTCGCCCGCTGAGCGTGGGGCCGCTTGATCTGTTGTGGGGCTCGCCCACACGTTGGGTCTGTCGCCCACTTTGGCGTGTGGGGCCCTCGCCCGGCCCTGAGGGCTCGCCAGCATGCTGGGCCTTGTCGCCCGCGCGACGCGTGGGGCCGTTTGATCTTCTGGGACTCTTTGCACCCTGGTATTTATTACACCGACAAGAACTAATTAATCACTAATCATATTTTAAGTTAACCTAACACAGCAAGTTTCTTGTGCGGCGGGAGGCGAATCGTGGGGGGCCCACCTCCTGCAGCTGCCGTACGCCTGATTCTCCACTGCCACAGAGCCCTCTTCGCCGCCGCCACCTTCTTTTTTCGCCAACTCTTCCACCGTTTTCCATGGCGTCCAAACGCAGCAAGGGTCACCGGAGGGACAAGCTATCATCTGGGCCAGCCTTGCCTGCCTCCGCCACCGTCGAAGACATGGTGACGCGGCTTCAAGTGTTTGTGCCGCCAACCTCCGCCCGGTTCCGCTGCGGCACCATTGCACCACGCCCTCACGACGGAGAGATCGTGCCCTTCACTGGCGGTCTTTGGCGGGGCTCGTCCGCCATACTCCGAAGTTCTTCTTGGGGTGCTCGCGCCTACGAGATCGGGCGGCGCACCTTCCCCCAATTCTATCGTGGCCACGACCATCTTCGTCCACCTCTGCGAGATGTTCGTGGGGCGATGCGAACCTCCGCTCTAGCGCCGGCTCTTCACGCGCATGCGGCGGCGCTCGGCGAAGAACCGATGAAGTCGCTATTGGCGCTCGCGACGCCGCCGCCTTCATCCCGTGCCGCGTCAAGTCAAGCTGGAAGGATGGCGGCGCTCTCGGGGTATCAGCGCGAAGACTCCGTGGCTGCGGCGATCTTGTTCTCCCGAGGTCCCGGAACCCTCGCCACCGTGGATCTCGCCCGACGACTCGGTGGGCTGGAAGTGATCTTTGGGCGCATCGGCTGAAACTCCGCCGCAGCGGGCTCACCGGAACCCACGTTGCGGCGGATTTTTTGCGGCGCCGCCTATGCCCGCTCCGATTGAGACACGTCCGCTTTGGTCAGTACTATGGTGGCGACGACAAGGTCGCGTCGCCTCGGAGTGAGTACTCTTTCACTCTCTTTTTGGGTCCCTTGTCTTTTGATACGCCTCTTGCTTGGCCCTTGTCTTTTGCCAACTCGCGATTTTCTTTCTTGTTCATCCACCGCGAACGTGCGAACGGCGTGCTTGGCGGTGGTGGTGGGACTCTGTCCGCTTCCGTCCGGCGACACTTCGCCGCTGCGGCATCCGTCCCCTCTGTGGATCGGGATCACGGGGCGCAACCAGCACTTTGCACGCTGCCTTTCACGGAGGTCTCCGGTCCCCGGTCCAAGTGGCGGGGACCACTGCAATCCGCGATCCGCCTCGCAACCGCCACGATTCCCGACGCCGCCGCTCGGTTGTGGCGGCCGACTCGACAGCGCTTTGGAAGCGCCGCCTCATCCTTGCCGATGGCGCGACATCAAGGAGGAGGGCGAGCCAAAAAGCTCGCCCGACCAGTCTGAAGCCCGCCGCCTCCTCCGACCCCGCCAGGTGGGGAGCCTGCTTCTTGACGCCGCCCGCTCATCCGGGCGAAAGTCGGCGGCTCCTCGAAGCAGCGCCGCTGCGCGGTTTCTTCTCTCCTTCTGGCGGCGCTTCAGCGGCTTACTTGCCGACGCCGGCTCCCGCCGCGCGCCATCCTCCGCCGTTGCGTTGGCGCCTCGCGTCGACTCTGCCCGGCAATGGCGACGCGATCAAGGCGCCCGGCACCTCCGCAACTAAGCGGCATGAGGTTGCCCCCCTCAGCCTTCGCTTTCGAGGCGCGCCGCTTCAGGTTGGCTTCCTCTGCACTTACGTACACTTCGTGTTAGGGTTAGCATGCTACGCGTTTCGCATACGAACCACCTCTCTGTTCATCTTATTTGGATAGGCGGACATCGGCGCCTCAAGCTCCATCCCGACGATCCGCCAAATTTCACTCGCCGCGGCTCCTTTGACGGGCGAGGCCTCCCGCCGCGAGATCGCGCGGAGACGCAGTGGGGAACCTCCGTCGTTGCCTGCTTGACGCTAACGCCGTGGCCGTCGCCGCCCGACATCAGGCGCTCTGTTGAAGCGCTCCGCCCTCGCCCACACAGGTGGCTCGAAAGTGCTCTAGCCTCGGCGAACAAGCCGCCGGCGAAGCCGGCCTTGTATTTGGAGGAGGCGCGCCGCCAGACGGAGGTGGCGACCAGCGAGGCAGCGGCGGCGCAAGCCGCCGCTGCCTCGGCCACCAGGACGTCGAAGATCTCGCGCGAACACCTGAGCGCCCGAGTGCTCGGCCGACATCTTTGCGCGCGCCTACCATAACCGGGATGTCTTGTATCCTTTGGCGTCACCACATACTCCCATTGGAGAAAGCGGCGGCGTAGTATCTTTGGCGCCCGTGGGCGAAGCTACCGACGCCTTGCGTGAGCTGCCGGCGCTGATGCGGGCGCGGTCAATCGAAGACGGTCGCCACGGCGCTCTTGAAGCGGCGCGGTTCATCCTGGGCAACTGCCTCGCCCAGAACGCCGCGTTCGACCTAGGCGCCGCCACCAGGGAGCCTTCGCGCCAGCTGGACCGGATCGAAGAGTCCCGGGTCGAGCTCGCCGCCAGCCGTGTCTCGATGATGGGCGGCGCTGCTCCAGCAGAGGGCGACGGAGATGATGACGAGGAGTAGATGAACTCCCTCATCTTGTTTTTGTCCTATACATATCCTGTTAATGCAAACTTTTTGCCCTTTTGCCATGAGTCTCGATCAAACTTCACGCAAACTCTTACTTGCGAAAAGAAATGGGGCACCTGAACGCTAAAAGCTTTAGACAGAACGTTCTATTGAAAGTGAGCGCTTTTTCCTTAGGCATCAGGTTACTTCAACCCTTACGGCCTCTCGGCAAACCGATCTTAAACGTTGCGTGGCGAGAGCTTAGCTTCCGGAAGTGGTCTAGACGCCAGTGCCGCCGTTGGCGCATTGCCCAGACCGAGCCGACACACCAGGCTAGAACCCGCCTTCCATCCGCATCGCCTCGCCCAACCGCAAGTTATAAGCGTTCGCTCTTGCAACTAAGGGGCCTTTAGACTTAAGTACTTTCGCTACCGGCTTTCGATAGAATGCCTTCTAACAGACTTTTTGCGGCTAAACAACTGATCGCCAAAAAGCTTTAGACAGAACGTTCTGCTGCAAGTGAGCGCCTTTTTCCTTAGGCATCAGGTTACTTCAACCCTTACGGCCTCTCGGCAAACCGACCTTAAACGTTGCGTGGCGAGAGCTTAGCTTCCGGAAGTGGTCTAGACGTCGGTGCCGCCGTTGACGCAATGCCCAGACCGAGCCGACACACCAGGCTAGAACCCGTCTTCCATCCGCATCGCCTCGCCCAACCGCAAGTTATAAGCGTTCGCTCTTGCAACTAAGGGGCCATCAACTTTAAGTACTTTTTCGCTACCAGCTTTTAACAGAATGTTTTCTAACAAACTTAAGGCGAAAAGGAACAGATGCCCGCAGAGAGACAGAACTTATCTTTTTATTGAAGATGGCTTTGTACAATGCACCAGCCCCCGAGGCGAGCGGGGAAGGAGGAAGACCTCGCCGCTCGGCTCAAAGGAAGGCCAAAAGCTTCGAACAGCTACCTCTGGTAGAACTTCCTCGGTACTCGGCGTTCCAAGTGCTCGCCAATTGTGACCATCCTCGGCGAGCTGGTAGCTCGGGCGGAGGCCGAGACCACCTTGAAGGGCCCTCCCATATGGGAGACAGCTTCTTGCGCCCGACTGCGCTTGATTTCTGCAGACGGTTGCCCATCGCCGGTGTCCTCTCACACACCCGTCTTGCTTGATAACGGCGCAGTGTCTGCTGATACCTGGCGGCCCGGATCGCCGCCCTGTCTCTGATCTCCTCCAGGAGATTTACTTCATCCTGACGCCGGTCAGGGTCTCTGTCTTCGCTGAACGCCGCCACCCTTGGGGGCCCAAAGGCGAGCTCTGATGGGAGCACCGCTTCTGAGCCATACACCAGGAAGAAAGGGGTCTCGCCGGTGGCTCTGTTGGGAGTTGTCCGTAGCGCCCACAATATGGTGGGGACTTCTTCCACCAGCGCTTGCCGCGCTTCTCGAGCGGTCAGCTCTTGTCTTGAGTCCTCGAGTACTTCGCATTGCCGCTCCACTTGCCCATTGCTCTTCGGATGTGCAGCGGAGGCAAAGCACGACTTGTACCAGCTCTTCGCACCGATCTTGGAAATCGGCGCTCTTGAATCTGCCTTGTTGTTTGGTGATGATCTGTTGGCGGCGCCGAACCGACGAAGATGCTCTTCATGAACTTTATGGCGATGCGGGCGTGATCGCCGGGGCGGTGATGCCTCCACCCATTTGGTGAACTTGTCGATGGCGGCGAACGGATGTGTGTAACCTCCGTGCGCCCGCGAACGGGCTCAGATGTCGGCCCCGGACATCGCGGCGGGAGAAGCGGAATGGTTTGCGGCGCTGGACGGTCGGTGGATCGCTTAGCATGAAATTGACACGCTTCGCATCTCCTCACCAGCTCGAGGGCATCCTGGAGGGCAGTAGGCTAATAGAAGCCATGGCGAAAAGCTTTCCCAACCAAAGCCCGGCTTCCTGAATAGCTCCCGCACATGCCTCCATGGATCTCAGAGAGAATCGCACTCCCCGCTTCCCGAGTGACGCACTTCAGTAGAACCCCATTTGCGCCCTGGCGATATAGGTCCCCACCTACCAGGGTGTAGCGCTTGGCCTTGCGCGCTATCTTCTCAGCCGACGCGTCATCGTCAGGGATCACTCCGTCCCGCAGTAGGCTGAGATCGATCCATCCATCGACCTTCCCGGACGAGCGTGACGACGTTACGACATTGTCGTCGGCGTACTCACTTTGGCTGGCGTTTTCGCCTCAACCGCCTCAGCAGTTCTTCCGCCTCCTCCCTCCAACCGGGGAGCTGTAGCAAGATCGGTGACGTCTCCTCCAGAAGTGGGAGCTGCGTCAGGAAAAGCGTCGTCCCTCCGAGTGGGGGTTGCGACGGACGGCCGCGTGTGTCTTTCTTCAAAAACCCACCGAAGCAGTGCCTTTGGCGAGGCAATGCAGGGACGGTTCGTCCGCCATATAGTTGTCGCGGCGAGGGCGTCGCGAAGCCCAAACCCTCGGCGTGCCGCTCCAACCGCGCGACTCCGCCGTAGGCCGCCATGACGGGATCCGGCGGTGAAATCCTTTCTCGCTGGTTGATGACCGGAGAGAGTCGCCCTTTACTTGCGGCCGCCCGAATGCCGGTCGAAGCCACCACGAGCCCCATGCGAGTAATCCTTCATACTCGCGGCGTTGTTGGTAGCGCGAACTCCAGCACCACCAGTGCGGGATAATGTCGCCGGTGGGAGACACGAGCGACACTGCCCCAAATTTCTCAAGCCGGAACGAACCGTCGAAGAAGAGAGTCCACGGCGAGGGGCTGGACGTCTTCGACTTCTGTGTCGCGGAGTCCACTCACGATTTAACTCCGCGAGCTTGCCCTTTGATGGCCGTTCGGGAGCAAATTTGAGTCGAACTCCGCCAGCTCCATGGCCCACTTGGCGTCTGACCCGTCGCCTCGCGGTTGAAGAGATCTCCGCAAAGTACTTGGTCAAGATGGTGATCTCGCCCCAGAAAGTAATGACGACTTCGGGCGCCGTCAACACGGCGTAGAGCATCTTCTGGTGTCTGCGAGTACCTTGTCTCGGCGTCGTGGAGGACTTTCTTGGCGTAGTAGATGGGCGTTGAACACCTTCTCTTTCCGCCACCACCTGCGCAATGACCACTGACGGTTTGCCGCGACATAAAGGATCGCGGCTCGCCGGGTCCGGGCGACCAAAGACGCGGGGAAGTGAGATACTTCTTGACCCGTCGAGCGCCTCCTGCGCCTCCGCCGTCCACTCGGCTGGTTGGTCTTCTTGAGAGCTTGAGTAGCGGAGACTTTTATCCCCAGGCGAGCTATAAGCGGCCCAGGGAGGTCAAGCGACCCACTAAGCACTGCATCTGTTGAAGTCGCGTCGGGGGCTTCATATTCTCGATCGCCGCGATCTTGTCCGGGTTCGCCTCAATCCCCTCGGGAGACGAGGAAACCTAACGGCTTGCCGACGGAACAGCGAATACACACTTCTCGTGGTTGAGCTTGATGCGATACTTCCTTAAGTTGTGAAGGTTTCTTCGGTCGCCGATCAACTCCTCCGCTTTTTGGATTTCACCACCAGGTCGTCGACGTACACCTCCAGGTTCCGCCCTATTTGGGGGCGGTGAGCGATATGCATGGCCCTCTGATAGGTTGGGTCCGCATTCTTTAAACCGAACGCCATCCTTGTATAGCAGTAGACGCCCATGGGAGTCACGAAGGCGGTCTTGTCTTCATCTTCTTCGGCCATGCTAATCTGGTGGTACTCGGAGTACGCATCCAGAAAGCACAGCTGCTCGCACCCCGCTGTGGAATCGACGATGAGATCAATGCGGGGCAGCGGGTACGGATCCTTCGGGCACGCCTTGTTGAGGTCGGTGAAGTCCACGCACATCCTCCACCGCCCGTTGGATTTCTTGACGAGGACGGGGTTCGCGAGCGACCTGGGATGGGCGACGCTGCGAACGACCCCCGCCCTCAAGAGCTTATCCACCTCCTGGCGGATAACCTCCTAGCGCTCCACCGACTGTTTCCGGACCTTCTGCATGACCGATCGCGCGCCGGGGAACGTATCCAATTTGTGCTCAATCACCTCCCTGGGGACCCCAGCCATGTCGGACGGTTGCCACGCAAACACGTCTGCGTTAGACTGGAGGAAGGAGACGAGCGTGCCTTTCTATTTGGCGTTGAGAGAGGTGCCCACCCGAACGGTCTTCGCCAGTCGACTTCGCTCGGGAGACCGCCTTAACCTCTCAAGCCAACCGGGAGGCATGGGTCTTCACGGAAAAGCTCCAGTCGAAGCCTCGGCCTACGGCGCCGATCGCCCGCCAAAGCGAGCGTCCTTGTCGCAGCGGGCGCCTCGGCGATCCACTTTCAAAACGATGGGGCGGTGGCCGGGATTTTCACCACCATGTACGCATAGTGGCAAACCGCCATGAACTTGGTCGGCGGCCGACCCAAGTATGGCGTTATGCGGAGGTCGAAGTCCGCCACCTCGAACTCAAGCATCTCGGTGCGGAAATTGTCGAACCTCGAGCGTCACGGAGGTCGACGCGCCCCTGGACGGACTCGGCCCGCGCGATGTCAAGAACGGGCGTCGGCGAAGCTCTGCTTCGCTGAATCTGAGCGCCTTGGCGACTTCGGACGACAGAGGTTAAGAGAACTCCTCCGTCGACCAGCGCCGCCCTAGCTTTACATTCCGGACCGTGGGCGCCACCACGATCGGGAGATGCCAGTGGCGCAGATTGGTGGGTGATCGGCTTTGACCGAACGCGATCGGTGCTGCTCCGACCACGCCAGCTGCCTTGCTGACCCTATGCCGGGCACGGCGGCGCACACCTCCCTCATCGCACGCTTAAAACTAGCGTGAGACGGATAGGTGGCCGATCCGCCGTGGATGACGGCAACCGGCGCTCCGCCCGCTTTGGAAATAAGCTGCCGCTTCCTTGCCCTTGCCGCTGCCGGACGCTTGTTGCTGCTCGTGGACGCGCTTGTCCACCAACTTGTTGACGACATGGCAATCCGCCAAGTCGTGGGAGCTGTTGCGGTGAATGGGACAGTAAGCCCCCCCGCTCCACTCGCGGGGACGGCGGTCTCGCCCGTCGTCGCGGCCGCGGGGGCCGCCGTGATCACGGCGGTCGCCTACGCCGCCCTGCGAGACCGTTCTGCCGCGCCGCGCGCCTCCACCGCTGCCTCCTCCTTTCTTCGCCGCCGCCCGTAGCGCCGCCGTCTTCGTCGTCGTTGTTGTCACGCTTTCGGCGCCATGACCTGTCGGTCTCGGCCGCCTTACGCTTCTTCTTATCCTTGCCGGGGGTTTCTTGAAGTCCCGGCCTCGCCGCCCGCATGTTGTCCCCACCCGCGTCGCCGGGCGGAAGCGAGCCTCCGCCTGGAGGGCGTACTTGTGTGCCAGGGTGAAGAGTTCTTCCGTCGTCTTGATCTTGCGGGTAGCCATCTTCTCCTTGACCCTAGGGTCTCGGGCGCCTCTCCTGAATGCCGTGACAACGGCGTCGATGGAGATGCGAGGAATGGTGTTGCGGACTGGTAGGCGCCGGATGTAGTCGCCAGGCGACTCTCCTTCTTCGCTCCACGCGTTGTGAGGTCGTCCTCGACTGGGCTGCTCGAGCGTGCCACGAAGTTGGTGATGAAGAGCTCGAGAGCTCTCTCAACGACCCCACGGACTCGGGCGTTCATGAGCCAAAAGCGGGCTCACGGTGAGGACTGCAGGAAGTAGTTTGCCGAACCTTCCCGACCCTCCAAATGGTGCATCACCGTAGTGTAGATCTGCAAGAACTTGTCGGGGTTGGTGGAGCCGTCGTGCTTCTCGATGGGGTGGGCGAAACCTCTCCGCCATTGGGCCTTGGCGCAGCTCCTTCGAAAAGGCGCGGCACCGACTTCAGAGCCTCCTGCTCCCGGATCGCCTCCGGCTCGGCCGAGCCCGCCCGCCCGGATGGCGCCAAGAGGCACCTCCTTCCTCGGCGGAGGCGGCGTCGCTGAACCCTCCTGTCCCCACGGGCGGCAAAGATCGGCGCGATCGCGCCCGGTCGTGCCGCTTGCGAGCTTGTCGCGTGAGTCTTCTCCTTGTCGCAGATGGCGGTCCTTCGTGGGGCCGAGATCCCGCCACTTTGACGCTGCTGGCGAACCCGTGAGAGTCGCCTGCTTCATCATCTCGCCCCGCTCCCTCCCGCCAGGTGATCTGCGAGAGGAACGCGGGGCCAAGAGGAACGGGAAGAAGCGGAAACGCCGGTTCCCGCGCCTCCCGAAACTTGCACCACCGCCGCGGCGGCATCGACGTAGCGGGCCAAACTAGCCCGACCACGGAGCGCGGGAGTCCGGAGTCACCGCACCGTGGTTGTCCAAACGAGGCCACGCCGCATGGAGGTTCTGTGGCGGAGTGCACTCCTCCAAGACCAGCGCCGCTTAGCTTGGCGGGGCGGCCGCCGCCGGCCGATCCATCGCCATCGCCGCGCCGACGCCATGCCCCGCGGCTCTAGCGATCGCCTCGATCCATCGCAGATCGCCGATCCGCCATTCGATGAGGTCAAGAGTAGGAATCGATGCTAGCGCTCCCTACTGGCGCGCCATCGACGGCGTGTTCACCGCTCAACCATCGCGGATCACACCTGGTCGATTTCTATCCTCGCTAGCCTATCGGCCCTTCGATTCGATTGAGCTCGGGGCAGACAGGAGCAAAGACACGGGATTACCGAGTTCGAGACCCCCTGCGGGTAATAGTCCTACTCTGCCGAGCCTTAGCTCTCTTGTTGTTGTGGTTGAATGGAATGTGTTTACGAGAATGTTTGAATGCACGATGCTAGTGTAGCGTACCCTCTTCCCTCTCTCTCCTCTCCTTTTATACAAGCTTTGAACTGGCGGAGAGAGCCGAGGGGGTAGGCAGTACAATACTCTTAGTACACTGACGAGACACGACAGAGAGACAAAAACGTGCAGCCGCCTCGCCGAAGCGGCGCTCGTCCCGCGTGCCATAGTGGCCACCCACCCGCCGCGATCCTGCCGGTGAGGCGTGGGTGGGGCCCACCTGCTCCTCCCGACGCGGCCGTCTCAAGCAAACCTTCTCTCTGCGGTTAATTCTTCTGCGCCACGCGTGTGGCCCGCTCGGACTGCGAAGTCATCAGAAGCGGTAATCATTTCTTCACCGTCTATCCGCGCGTGAAGTCGCATTAATGCGCCGTCCTTCGCAGCAGGGAGAGCCTTCGCCCGAAGACTCCTTCCGCAACGCCTCGCCACGAGGCCCCGCTGCGATGGAGGGCCCCATGCGCGCCGGGGCTCGCCACGCGCCCACCGGTTCGTGGGGCCTCGCCGTGCTGATGGGCTCGCCACACGCTTGGGACACAGTCGCCGCGGCGTGTGGGACCTCGCCGGTGTTCTAAGGGCTCGCCACGCATGCCGAGGCCTTGTCGCTCGCTTTGGCGCGGGGCCCGCTTGATACGCCGTGGGGCTCGCCCACACGCTGGTCTCGTCGCCCACTGGCGTGTGGGGCCCTCGCCCGGTCTTCAGGGCTTGCCACGCATATTTGGGGCCTTGTCGCCCTTTGACGCGTGGGGCCGCTTGATCTGCCGTGGGGCTCGCCCACCTGTTGGGTCTGGTCGCCCTTTGGCGTGTGGGGCCCTCGCCCGGTCTTCTGAGGCTCGCCATGCTGCTGGGGCCTTGTCGCCCGCTCGACGCGTGGGGCCCGCTTGATACGCCGTGGGGCTCGCCTACACTGTGGGTCTGTCGCCCACTTTGACGTGTGGGGCCCTCGCCCGGCGCCGAGGGCTCGCCACGCTACGGGCCTTGTCGTCAGCCTGACGCGTGGGGCCCGCTTGATCTTTATAGGACTCTTTGCACCCTGGTATTTATTACACCGACAAGAACTAATTAATCACTAATCATATTTTAAGTTAACCTAACACAACAAGTTTATGTTAACTATAAAATGCGTACCTGACGGTTATAAGATCGATCGGTTCAAAGTTCCTGAAAAAATTAAAACAAGCGTGTAAATTAGACAGAACATACGAAATTAAGTGGTCATATTAAACTATCACCGTATGTACTTGTTACCTTCGTAAATCTGGTGCATCTTGTTTTGCTCTCTGACATTGGTGCGTGCTACGGTGCTTGCGGTGCAAAATTAATAACAAAATAGAAGTAAGACCTAGGTACTGGTGCTTAGTTTAATTAATTAATTACGTGATGGTGATTAGTTTAATTATCATTAACAACATACTATGCCAACATCAGTATAGTCAGATAGCCCTCACATATCAAGATTATCAAACTGTGTATATAATATATACATATAATATTAAGTACTAATATGGCAAGATTAGCATACAACACTGCGAATAATATTAGCATAGAATATTATTATGCCAAAATTAACTCTTGCATATATGTACCGCAATAACACTAATTATTAGCAAGTACATCAAATTTAAATTCCAAAATATTCCGTCACGCTGAAAGCAAATAATATCAAGATGACACTCTGGTGAATTCTCAATCGAGGTATCAACGAATAATATACCGAATCGAACGAATGAAAAGAAGCTGAAAGCGAGAGAGTGCGTGTGTCAAGGCCGCTCATGTGTGAAGCTCAAGGCGTGTGAAATTAATCGAAAGAGAGAGTTTGCGTGTGTGAAGACGAGCGGCGGGACGCGATATATATAGACTCAATTTTATGATCACTGTGACCTCTAATCGGATTAATTAGCGTAAATCATGCAATTACTATTTGATTAATTAAAAACTCAACACTATTTTGTCGGTGAGGATTATTTTATTATTTTTGGACACTATTTTGTCGGTGAGGATTTTTTATTATTTTTTCGACCTTTGTTTTGTCGGTGGAAGATTATTTTAATATTTTTTACAATCAGTATTATCGGCAGTATTATTTTAATAATTTTTTCCGCACTTTTGCATGCAACGCCGGTAATTAGGGGCGGTCGGAGACAATGGGGCATGACCACCGGTGGCGGCGGCTCATTATGACGTCCGGTGGCGGCTTCACCATGGCCGTGCCCGTGGCGGCTACCCCAGGTGGCGGGACCCAAGAATATTTTTGTAATTTCCTTTTACAGTGGATTATTTTATTAATTTCTATTTAACTGTTGATTATTTCGGGTATTTTTCCCTTGTTTTTATGACCGAAGTGAGTATTATTTTTGTGCAAACCAAATGTTGAAGTACTTTGTAGCTATTTTTTATAGGGTTTTAAATATTTTTTTGGAGTTTCTAACATAAGTTTTAAAATTTTTTTAGGCTCCAAGACATAAAATTTTCAGCAGCTTTTAGGAAAAAGGCCTAAGTATAGGACAAATGATACTATGGTATAACATTATCATGTTCCACATGTAGTAATGATTTACCTGTACTCCTCAACATATTTGACTTCTATGACCTATTTGCTTAACTTTATTAAAAGCGGCCAATGTCTCGGACGTCTGTTCGGACGTCCTTGACGGACACGCCTGACCATCGGATGGTTGGCTACGGCGCCGATCCAACGCGTGCATGTGCCCCACGCCCCGCGCGCCTTCGTTCCAGGCAGCGACTAGCTAGCTAGTCGTCTTTTAATTACACTTCCGGTTAAACTTCCGATTTTTGTACAAAATTCAAATAGTGTTCAAAATGCGTGAAATAAATTTCATAATTCTTATAAAATCAAGAGCAACCCATTTTAAATACTTTTAAATTTTTTGAATTTTTTCACTTTTTTGATTTTTTGATGTGAACTAGTAGAAGGCACTTATGAAACTTACATCTATACTAACGAAACTTAGCCGTGTGCTGATGAAACTTGACCGTGTTTCGATGAAACCTGATGAAACTTGGATAAAACTTCGATGTAACCTGATGAAACTTGGATGAAACCTATTGAAACTTGATGAAACTTGAATTAACCTGATGAAACTTGAAGAAACTTGAAAAAACTTGGATGAAACATGATGAAACTTGACAGTTCGGCAAAGTTTTGCGAGTATGAAACCCAAGTTTTACTAGGTGAAACCCAAGTTTCAGTAGGCGAAACCCAAGTTTCACCAGATAAGTTTGAGGAGTTATATGCCAACTTATATCTTGTTTTGTTCGTAAAAATACGAGGAACACGTTGGCGCAAACGGTTTGTGGATTGGAGCACCCAGTCAAAAATTATGGACGCCGAAAAAATAAAATACCTGTGAGCCCCACTTGCATGTGCATGCAGCTCTCCCATCTCTCCTCACGCCACGCTTGGCCTGGCCATGCGCTGAGTCGGATCTTGGATTCCGCTCTAAGCGTTTTCGTTATTAAAATATAAATGATTTTATTTTCTTAATTGTTTTTCTATCTCGAGAGAACGTCTAAAAACTCTTAACTAGGCCTTGATCTTTTCAACATAAAGTTGAGTTGAGTTTTACCTAGCAAATTTATTATTTTTATATAACCTATATTTTGTAATAATTTGTAACGACTTTTCAAAACTTTTAGTGTTCATATCGAAAATCTTAAAGCTATTTTAAAATTATTTTTCAGCCTCTTTTTGAGGACTCTCAACTTTTGCTATAGTAAAACTCAACTTTATTCAACAGTGAAAAGAACAGGGCTAAGTCAAATGTTATGAACATAACTTTTGAGGCCACCTCTAAAAATTCCTCAATGTTAGAGGATAAGCCAGATAAGTAAATCGTGGAGAACATGCCCTGTTTTGTACAATTTACTTGACTCATTTGACTTATATTACTTATTTGCTTACCTTCACTTAATATATAAATAATTTAGTTTTTTCAATCCGTCTTTTCTATCTCGAAGATGTGTCTAAAAACTCTCTAAAACAAATCAAACAAAGGGGACTTGGGTTCCAAGGCTATCTAAAAAAACTATCGAAGTTAAAAGATAAACCAAATAATATAAGCTAGAGAAACATACTGTCGTGCAAAATGCAATCTTGATCATCGGATCAGCGCTGAACAGTCCAGATTACCTTTTTCCGGTTGAGAAGTGATCTCATCTTCCTTATCCCTCCCCCACACATATATGTCCACCTCCCAACGTAGGCACTCATTTTATCTTTCCCTCTGAGCATCTCCAATGGTGCCATATCAGCTAGCTATAAGGATTCCAACTCAGCCTTTTGCTTATGTGGAGAAGAGAAGGAGGGTGTCTTATTCTTAACTAACTTACAGCTAGTCTATAATGATTCCAATGTACTCTACTATCTATTACATGTGGACCCATATTTAATATCAGAATAATGTTATAATAAAGACATTGGAGAAATTTAACTATATGCTATCTATAGATGACATGGCATTTGTTTATAGCTAGCAGCTAGCTGCACCATTGGAGATGCTCTGCCTCCTGCACAGACGATTGGCACATGAAACAGGGCGGCATCGGAACCGAGGCCAAGTTACACTCCGTCCAGCCTTGATCAAGACGGTACGAAAGCGATGATGATTTGAGACTCAAAACCTCTCCAGGATTTGCAGGAACTGCAAGCACGTCAAGGACAAGAAGACAGATCACCATAGGCGAGATGTACAAGAAAAAGCCTCGGTCACTTTCATGAGCCAAGCCAAATAGCCAATCCGACGCGTCGACTCGACACCGCAGGTAGGCTTGGGACGTCCAGACAAAATAAAAGGCACAGGTTTCTCAGCTCCAAGCTTGCTGCTTTTGTCTTGGTTACAAAGAGTCCTAACCTGTTTTTGGACTCACCAAATATATCCTGGCTTTATTGTTAGAGGTAGCAGAAATTCTAGTGTGTGCGTGTCTGCCTTTGTCAGGTCTTTGGAATCAAATCTCATTTGGCCAGGAAAAAAAAAATGCTGAAACCAATAATACCCATATGATACGAACATAATTACATTGTGTCCTGCCTGCCTGCGGGAGACGGGGAGAGCTTACAAAGAATGTGGCCGGTTTGGAATAGCTTATAATTGTGAATGTGCTGAAGTAACCCAATTATACAAAATAGTCAGTAATCTTATCCTATCCCAACCCCCCCAAACACAATTTTTTCGGCAACGCAAATGCGCTGTATGAACAAGCAAACTTGGTTTCGAGCACGATTGACGAAGTAGAAGAAAAAAATAAAGTAAACACCCATGGCTCTTCTCAGCCAACACCAGACAAACCGACGCAGTTAAAATCGATGTCTCAAAACAAGAAATGGCGACAAAACTTGCATCGTTAGGCAAGAACATGACCTGAGAAATCCATGAAATCATCGACCTTTTGTCCCCAAGTCTACCAAAGACAAAAAAATTGGCACCAACCAAATCAGTTATATAAGCAGAGGCATTTATCGGCGTCTCACACTGAACATATTTATTGGCGACTTACACAGAACTTAACACGACCTGCACATTCAAACCCATAGCTCCTCTGTAGGCCATAAAAAAGAAGCTGCAATCATGGAAAACACCATTATAATTAAGAGAGAGATCACCAGCAACCAGAGTTTTCCTACTAACACGACGAAGGGAGACGAAGCAAGTAAAGGTATCAAAAGGAGACGAAGGGAGCCAGCTCTGCATATTACAGGCATAAGCAATACCGATGGAGGCAACTTTGAGAAGTCCTCAGCAAACGTCGCCACTAAGAGGAGTTCCAGATTCCGCGGTGTTAGCAGGTAAAGCACAACCAAAAAAAAAAAAATCCCTTCTCATATTGTCTCGATGTTCTGATCATATAATCTCTTCAGGCATTGCCTCAGATGTTTTGGATGCACCCCCGAATAAGTTATAACTTTCCAAAGACAAATATGACGTAATATATTTAGATTGTTGCAAAAGGTATTGCAAAGTGATGCTGTATCATCGTAGGGTTTTGATAAAATGCTTCACTGCTTGGTATATGCAGAAATGCTCACTAATGCGTTCAGTTACATCTCTCAAAAGGGAGAAAAAAAAAGAAGGCATGGAGTTATTTGTAGAATCTAAATTGGCTGAGAACATTAGATGCAAAATACTCATACATGATGCCATCAAAATAGAAATAAGTCATGCTAATGACACAAGAACCATACATACTAAGTGCTAAGATAAGGATATCATGCTGAGAGCTAAATAATTTATTGTCAACTTATTTTAATAAACAGATAATGTGCAGGCATAGATGGACAGGTCGTTTTGAAGCCCATCTGTGGGATAAGAACTCTTGGAACCCAACTCAGAGGAAGAAAGGGAAACAGGGTAGGTTTCTCTTCTTTCAGCTAGCCACATGCATTCATATGAGATGATTAACACCAAGTATACTCTTCAATTATACAGTCTATTTAGGAGCATATGATGAGGAGGAGGCAGCTGCAAGGGCTTATGACCTTGCAGCCCTAAAGTACTGGGGACCAACCACCTACACAAATTTTCCTGTATGAGCTTACTTTAGTTTTACTGCTATAAAGAATTTTCTTCATAAAATTTTCTAATTGCTATGTAGGATTTGTAAAGCTGAAAATTCGGGTGTTTAACTGCTTACGGATGAAATAGAGCGGCCTATTGCTTGCAATGAAATAAACAGCAAATGATGGAACAAGAAAAGTATGCTATACCTCTAGGTCAACTGAATCAGTAATGTCAGTTCGATTGATGTCTTTCAGTTCATGGACTATGCGAATGAATTGAAGATAATGAAAAACCTCACGAAGGAAGAGTACCTTGCAACTTTAAGGAGGTAAAATTACTTTGAAACATTTCAAACTTCCCTTCATGTATATATTATCTACAATCTGCTAAATGTCACACAAATTACCAGAAAGAGCAGTGGATTTTCAAGAGGTGTTTCTAAGTACCGAGGGGTTGCAAGGTAAATGAACAAAACATTTCAAACTATATACATCAATAAATCAAAAAGTAAATCGATAAATTGAAGATGGGAAATGCAAATTGCAGGCATCATCATAATGGAAGATGGGAAGCTAGAATAGGTAGGGTATTTGGAAACAAGTATCTCTACCTTGGGACCTACAGTGAGTATATCAACAAAGTTACTATTTCCTAATCAACAATAACATAACTCCAATATAGAAACATTAATTACCAAATTCCTCTACAGGATTAATCAGCACTTCATGACATTTAATTTTATGATTTGTAATTTTTGCTATAGGCACACAAGAAGAGGCTGCACGTGCATATGACATAGCTGCAATAGAGTATAGAGGCATAAACGCCGTTACTAATTTTGACCTGAGATCATATATCACATGGCTAAAGCCAAGTGTGTCACCCTCTGCAAATGCTGAAGCCCTCGCAGTACCAACTCCTACTGAGATTCATTTCCCAAGAGAAACACAGATGTTCTCTCAGAGCAAACCCTTTACCCTAGATCATAATGCGACACAATGTAATGAAGAGGTCACTACCTCTCCCAATTGCTCAAGAACAAGAGCCTCATCTACTGCGCTCGATCTGCTACTCAAGTCATCGATGTTCAGGCAATTGGTTGAAGAGAACTCAGATGGCAATAATAATACAATAGGGGATATCAGTGAGCCAGTTTCCCAACCAGAAGCTAATGAATATCAGAGTTTTTTTCATGGAGGCACGCCAGACATGTTGTTCTCCCCTGCTGGAAGCTACAGTGATAGCATTGGATTTGAAATGAATAATCTGTATGGTGACAACAGAGAGTGAATGACTTGGAATGGTCTTTCAAGCATGCCAGATTTACAATGATGGTTCGAATGATGCAACTAGCATGGAATATGAAGTTAAAGTCTATTTTCTATAGAACAACTTTACTTTTTAACTTTCCTGTATATCCTGCTTCTCTAGCATAGAAAAATGGTTTATGTGAATCCTTTTTTAAATTGTCCAGGTCTTTATTCCTTTCGGTTCTTACCAATTTTCGTCAGCTCACCCAAGATCTAACCAAAGTAATTATCACCACCTTTTGTTAAATGCATAATCATATTTGAATAAAGATAAAAATAAAAAAGTCACTCTTAGTAAAAGTCACTATTGGTCAACACCAAATTTGGAGATGCCTATCATTTTCTTTCATCATATGTAGTGTATGGCCACTTGATATGCTTTGAACATTGCAAGGGAGTGTTTCTGTTCTATTTCCAAAAACCTAATAGCGAAAGCATGGATGCCGACAAGGGAAAAATTGAACGCACAGGTAGGGTACTGCAATTAGCAGCGGAAACGGGTCGGATATTTCCCGGCCCAGACTGGTCGGATCCAGATCTGAATATCTTCGGGTCAGATACGGTCCGGATATGAATATTTTTATATAGATATGGGATGACGAACCTCGACGGATTTGGATACGGATTCGGATATTTGGCACCGTTCATATTCGAATATTCATTTGGATCTCCGCCCACCAACACAATATAAAGGTCCAACAGACAAATATGAATTACAAAGGAGAAATTAGCTATTTAAGTCCATAGCCAACTAGCCCATAACTCACTGACCTAGTCATTCAGGCCCATAGCATGCATACAAGTGTAAATTGTAATAATATTTTAATTATTTGAGTTATTTGGGGGATTCCATATATGTTCAAAAGTTGTTAGGTACTTGGGTCCTCTGATATATGCCACCAAGTTGGATGTAATACTTTTTTGCCAATGAGTTCGTTGTTTCCTTTGAGAAATGCCATTTTCAAATTTTTTTGATTGAATTTTAGCTACCGCGTACACGCTCGCCGGGAGCGCCCTCCTCCGTCTTAAACGGCACCGATGTCGGTGCCGCTTTCTCCTGCGCAATCTTGGTGAGGCACACGTCCTCCTCCACATCCACACTCACCAGGAGCGCCTTCCTCCGTCTGACGTGGCGTCGTTGCCGTCGTCGCTTTCTGTCGTCGTAGCTTTCTGCCGTCGCCGTCGCCACTTCTGCGTGATCTAGGAGAGGCGCACATCCTCATTCATGTCCGCCAAGGCCAGCACCACGATCACCGCCTACACCTCCTCGACGGACGGCCACGACGGCAGCTCCCGATCCTCGTGAACTCATCCACCACCTCCATTGTCGCCGGCGCCATCCTCCCCACCACCCCCCATCGGTGTCGCTTGATTGAGAGAGAGTGGTTTGCTAAATGAGGAGGAAGAGTTGGCTAGTGGGTCCAATGAGGGGCAAAACAAGCATTTTATTTTGCCGTTCGCTAAAATTCAATCAAAATATTTGAAAGTGACATTACTCAGAGGAAATAGGGAACTCGGTGATAAAAAAGTATTACATACAACTTAGCGGCATATGTTAAAGGACCCATCAACTTTTGGACATTTATTGAATTCCCCCGAGTTATTTGCGTTGTAATTGATTTTGGTGCGTATAATTTATGCGGTTTACATGTTCTGATTGGTATCTGCAACTGTATTCCATCTAATACATATTTGATCCGTATTTGTATTCGATAATATCCATTTCTGTATCCGTATTCGTGCTATCTGTATCCGTATTCAAAACCAAAAAAATAATATGAATACGGATATGGCTCAGCCATTATCCGATCTGACCCGTTTTCACCTCTAATTGTAATTAATAGTTGACCTTAGACACATGGCATATGATCTATAGTGGATTATCTGTTTTCTATTTTGGAATTGGACAAAAGTAGCCTTCATGATGGCCGTGTTTAGTAGCACAAAAATTAGATTTAGGCAATTTCGCTGGATGTGTTAGGCAACTGTACTCGGTATATATTCAATATGAATGCAATATGGAAATAATATTTTCTGAACCGCTCAACGTTCCATTATCCTGAGCTAGCCTATATGATTGCAATGTGGAAATAATATTTTCTGAACCGCTCAATGTTCCATTATCCTGAGCTAGCCTTTCTTTTTGGGCATGTTCGTCTATTATGCCCCTTTGCTGAGCAGAAACTACATGAATAAATACCAGATTTACCACCATTGGCTTGGTTAGCTACATAGCGAGAAGCACCAACCTCCACATCAGTGGATCTAGGACAGTTACGGCGGTTGTGACCATTTTCACCACATAGGCTGCAGTGCCGAGGTTGTCTTTGATGTTCATTTTCTGACTTTGGCTTCCCGCATGTTCGGCTATTATGTCCCTTTCCTCCACATAACTGGCATCTGAAATGCACTCTGCCTGAAATTTCCCTCACTGTTGGACAATAGAAGCTTCTATGTCCTTCTTGCCCACACTTGCTGCAGTGAAATTTCACCCCTGTGAAATAACAGGTACAAAAAGTTGTTTAAATAAACTGCAAATCTTCTGGTGGAAAATAAAATAATCTAGGCAAAAGGGCAATTAAGCTAGACTACAATTGATTCTAGTATCACCACGTAAACCAAACAAGAGAAAACATGTACATGCTAACAAAGACCATAACATCATCTGGCTAAAGAAATAACAAACTGTCTGCAGGGGCAGACGCAGACAAAAATAACAGGAGGGGCTGAAGTTTAGTTTAAGACCAAGTCTGAAGTTTAGCCCCTTCTTTCCTTCTATTTTACAATAAAAAATATAGTTGGGTCTAAGGTGGGGCTCCACTGTCATAGACAGCGTGGGTGGGGCTCTCTAGCCCCACCAGACCCGGTGCTAGGTCCGCCCCTGACTATTTGAATGGACATAAACTTAGCTAGCTGTGCTAAGTACTTCTATGACTACATGGTAAGGTAATTCAGCAACCTTTCATGGCAAAGCTTCTCTTGAGCCGATTCTCAGGATTCCTGAAGAATGCCTTTTGTGTTTCAGAAGCATGCTTTCTTGCGGCAGCAGTGCCTTTTGTTCTCTTCAAGTTCAAGAGCAGAGGAAAATAGATGTCAGTCAGCACAAATGCTTTTATTTAACAAGAGCACACAGTTACGACAATTATCATGGTATCTTACCTTGATTGCAGCAACTCTCTGAGCATGCAATTTGGGATCTTGGTGTATAATCTTCATGTGTTTGGTGAACAATCCTGTTTTAGCATTCAGACTCTGCAATTATTATTAAGCTTTTTAAAAGCCATGAGTGCAAAGACAAAGCTTATTGGCAGGAAAAAGTGTCATCTCATATGCTACATTAACATTATTTTGAATTGAGAAGGCTATAAATGTGTTTTTTCAGAACATAAGAAAGCATCACTTACTCTTAAAGATCGGCTAATCTTCATGGCAACTTCTGGGGATGGTGATGGATAGGTACGCTTTGATCTTTTTGAAGTATTAATCTTTATTTCTAGCTTGTCGACTTCATCATCTTCCTTCACTTTCAAGGGAGAACTGGAAAAAAAAAAAGATAGGTAGCAATATATGACCAGGAATCCAAAGGACATTTTTCCTCCCTGTGTCCAATAAAGATATCAAATATAATTATTTCATTCATCAACACTGCTAGGTTTTTCTCTATACTTAAATGCTGATGGGCAATAAACAAATCATTTTTTAATGAGAGAATCGAGCCTCCAAATAAGTTTTCCAGCAACAAATACTTTTGCAGGTAGTGCGATGGGAAAAACAGCTGGCCTGGCTACAATTGGCAAGCTGGTAGAAGTAAGAAACCCTACCTGGACCGAACTTTCTCCCATGGTTGTTCATCAATAGATTCTTGCCATATCACACACTCTCCACCACACTGAACACACATCCTAATGCCCTGATAGAAATACAAAACAATACACAGTACGTTTCTGTGAAATGTATCCATGATTTTTTCCCCTTACAATGACTTCATCGCCAATAGATCCAGGCTAGATTAGGGCAGAGGGCCCCTGCCCCTCCCCCACCACTTGTAATTATGATCATCTTTTTTCTATCTATTAATGGATCGGCGGAACTCCCGCCCCTTTTCCCTCAAAAAAAAAAAAACAAGAGATCCAGAAAGCTCACCTTGCCATTGCACATAGGGCAGTCCGAACTGGACCTATCTATCCCGCACTCCTTGCAAGGGGTATACCCCCTACCCCTACAGCTAGGGCAAGGCAGCTCGCGATAGTATTGTCCATTTGGACCAACCCAGGACCTCAGCTTCCCCTTCTCTGCAGCATGAGCTGTATTCCTGAAACCAAAAGTTACTCCTTTCAGAATCCACAACCGCAAACAGTCGTAGTATCCACTTATCAAAGGCTTTGATTGCGCACACACACTACAAATACAAAAACTCTGTTGGGAACTTCCCATTTTCCATGGACAAATTATCACCACCAGATTCACAAACTCACAATGCCTTGGCAAGCTGGCAGTATCGTCAAGAGAATACAAATTTTACATCTCTAGGTGGCAAAACTTGTATCATCACACGCCCAAAGCTATTGCTTAATTAAAAACAAGCAATCAACTAAGTAGAAGTTCCAAATTTGATCTACTATGCTATTATGGAACTGTTGAGCTTCTCCGAGGCTGACTACCTTACTTATCCCCGTGAAATCAAGTGATGCTTCCACTGTTCACACACAGAACCGTGTAAATCTACCACACCGACGCGCTCTTCATGTGCAACCTTGATTCCCCGATCACCTAACAACGCACACGACCAGCCGCCGAACAGGCGCAGGCATGCAATGCACATGCTGATGCGAATGGAAGTGCAGAGGTGAAACCGTACTGGGGGAGGCTGGTGTCGACGTCTGGGCCGAGGAGGTCGGCCAAGGGGTCGTAGTGGAGCTGCAGCAAAGACACCAAATCAAAGGGAGCGATGGGTGAGGACTCTGAACTCTCTGAGCCGCGAGGGAACAAACAGCTTCGAAGCGAACACGGGAATCCGTACGGGTGCGCTAGGAGCGCCGGCGCCGTCGGCCGAGGAAGCGACGGCGCGCCCCCCGCGGCGGAGCCCCAGCGGCGGCCGCTGCCGCCCCGGCGGCCTCCATCGTGCGGTGGACAGTACGAGGTGCGCGCACGGCTGGCACAGCAGCATCCTCCTGTTGCGAGGAAGCGGGTTTCGCTTTGCGCGGCGCACCCGCTGGCCGCTGCACCTTAGAGCATCTCTGGGTGGTTCTCTAAACGATTCCCTAAAACACTATTGCGGACAACCTCAGCCTCTATAACGTTCCAACAGGGTCTCTATCACAGCCTCTAAATTTAGAGACTCTCCCCAGAGTCTCTATATTTAGAGAATCTCTATATCTTTTCGAGGATAGAAACTCTGCCGGAGATGATGGAAATATAGGGAATGAATAGTGATTTAGAGAAGGGATATAGAGAACGAAATATAGAGAAGCTGCTAAAGATGCTGATGAAGCGCGTTTGACTACTCGGGTGTCGGGTCGCGGTTCTGGCTCGGTCGCAAACAGAAACAGGTGGCCAAACGTGCAAGTGGCACGGCCCAGATGTAATAGTTAAAAATATTTAAAATTCAAAATAATATGCACGATTCAAAATATAAAATTGGAACTAGAAAATTAATTATACGCAGAAAAACCTTTTTTTTATCAAAAGACTGTAGGAGAGGCTCCTACAGTATATATTAAATAATAGAAATATTTACAAATTTACAAAAATCACAAGACTGAGAGAGAGTTATGCCAAGTAACAATCGAAGAAGCTAAGTCACTGTTGACTCTTAAAACTAAAAGAGTAACATCTGAATCAAACCCCTCTTTCCACAAATATATCGAATGAGGAATATCATCAAAGACTTGTCTATTTCGAATCTTCCAAATGTTCCAGCAAACCAATACAGAAATATCCATGTGGAAGGATAAATGAGATGTTTGGCAGAAAGAGACAAGATCATCATAAAATCCCATTAGATCCAAAGAGCTTGTCGAAGAGAATCCAATATAACGCCAAATTGTTTGTGCAAATGGACAATGAAAGAACAAATGTAGCATTGTCTCCACCGTTGATGATGCGCACATAATGCACTGAAAATCAGTAACAAAATTCTTTCTACATAGCAAATCCTTTGTATTCAATCTGTCCAAACAAAGGAGCCACATGAAGACCTTCCATCTTAATAAACCCTTACTTTTCCAAATTTTTCTAAAAATCGCATGCGTCGTAAAACCTGAGCAAAGATGTTTGAGAAAATCTGAAGATTGTCACGTGTATATTAATGGTCTTATAATTAGCACGGCACATGAATTTTTTTGTTGTGTGTCCACTTAAAAACTGATACTACTAGCATTGTTGTGCCAACTTTACTTCAAGTATATTATACCTGTTTTGATGTAATGAAACATATTTTTTAAAAGAAATACACGAACTAATAAACTAACTAGAAGAGTGATACAAAATAAAAGGAAAAATAAGAAATTAAAATTAAAATTATTGAAATAAGAAGGCTTGCCCCCAAAATGCAACAGTTGGGTAAAGGTACGACTTAGAAGTAAAGTGGAAAAGAGATGCAATATAGAAAGAAAAACCTAAAATGTAAATTGGAAATAAAAATGAAAAGTAAAAATATTGAAATAAAAAGTGTTTGCCTCTAAAGTGCAAGAACCATATTTGTTTTCTTTTTTTGAGGAAAACCACATTTGTTACAAGATCTAATAAGAAGTGGAAAAGATATGCAAGTTAAAAAGGGAAAGAAAGAAAAAATAAAGTGGAAAGAAAAATAGAAATGGCTTGTTGTTACATGGGAGAAGCCTTTTACTAACCGAGCTACTAAATACATGTAATCGATAAATGCACAGCTTTACAAAATGTTACATGAGTGCCTTATATTAAGTCAGTTAAATAAAATCTAGGGGCGCCACGCCTAATTTATCACTAGTGTGATTAACGAAATTTTAACGTACAACCTCTCAATATTAAGTTTTATAAAAAGGGTGTAACTAAAATCCCAATTATCGGCGGTAAAAACCATCAACTCTTTTAAAGCATCGTAGCCCAAGTATTTCCTCTGGACAAACAACTAGAATGAACAGGCCAAATCGAAGACAAGTTGATCTCGTGTCATCACAAGAGTGAGACCATTCCAAAGTCACTTCTCCACCAACCTACCGTCGAATCACATGATATATTCAAGGGTCCAAGCATTTGGTTCTTCAGGCATTTGCTTTTATCTGATCACAAACACACCACTACCAGATGTTTGAAGCACCATCACACAGCCACTGGTACTAACCCACCATCCCTCCTTGACACAACCCCCTTGCCTACCCTAGTAAGACCACCAAAGCGCAGACAGCCCACCAAAATGTAGGATCAACAAGTAGCCTTCTATGATGCAAATAGGGGAGGTAGAGGAACAAAAACCCAACAACTAGATATAACAAGCTAAAATAGGGGGCAAGCGCCTTTAGAAGCTCCGTGTTGGAGATGACTTTCCACAAAATAATCATTGGTGTCTGCTTCTTCACAAGTGTCCTTGCCGAGCGAGGGGTGACATCATTTAGGAGGAAGTGGAGACTCTTTGCACTATGGTAGAGAGGTGTGGTTTGAACAAATAGTTTGAGATGGCCATGGTTTATGCCGGTAACTCATTGGTTTTGTTTTCCTTGTTTGTGAACACGGTGGACCTAGGGGCTTAGACGACTACTTTTAATTCTGATTTTCATCCATGCCACCTTTTGAGGTTGATGCCAGGAGAGATGATCGACCCTGTTTGATTTAGCTTAAATCAGACTAAAATCTACCATCTATAAAATTATTATTTTGTGTAGGGCTTTCAGTGGTTGTTATAAAAAAAAACTTAAGAACTATTTTAAATATATATTTTTAACCTTTTCAAGCTATTACT
Source organism: Raddia guianensis (assembly GCA_036346415.1). Taxonomy (NCBI): domain Eukaryota; kingdom Viridiplantae; phylum Streptophyta; class Magnoliopsida; order Poales; family Poaceae; genus Raddia; species Raddia guianensis. The sequence goes on from CM070534.1 coordinate 53,831,290, forward strand.
CGAGAGATCCAATTTTTTGAATTTAATTTGATTTGAACTAAATCAATCAAGACTAGTGCCACATCATCATTTTCAATGGCGACCTTTGGTGAGGAGCCAGCTTCTTCAGCTCTGTTTCTTTCAGCTTATAATCAGATTATAAGCTGCAGCTTAAAATTTATCATTTTTGTACCGGTTATATTTTGAAATATTTTATAGTTATTTTTTTGAAACTTTGCACAATTTGTCTTAGAGATCTCAAAAATATTTTTTTCATAATTTTTTTGACCCTTTAAATCTTCTATAAAAACACCACAATCTTTTCAGATTATAATCTAACCGCCGAAAGAAACACAGCCTTCATGTTTTTAGCACATATACTTGGCAAGATTTTTTTATTTTAATGTTGTCTAGAGGCCTCCATGTTATAGGAGAGTTGCTCATGGATTGAATCTCTCTCTATCTCTTCTAAAAAGATGCCTGTTGCGGATAATACCTTGTTCGGGCAGTTCATGAACGTGTCCTTTGGGTTGTTCTCAAGGCATACACATCATCAAAAAGATAGAGTCAACACTTTTTTGATAAGGATCTTTCAGGTGTGTCAGTCGGGATGGGTTGATTGCTACGTCAACGTTGATGATTAATCTAATGGAGCAAGACAAATAATTGTGGGAATCTAGTTAAAACGGTCTTCTTATGTGGTGGAGTATAATCCAAAGCAGAAGATCGTGCATAATTGTTTCCTGTTGGAATGCATGCTCGGTAAAATCTGCAATTCAGGAATCTTATTTCTCTTCCATATTACCAGATACCTGCATGTGCAACTAATATTAAAGAGTTTCATTAGTGTTAAAAATCATCCCGGTCTAGGAGAACGAGACTGCCATATAAGATTGGTGACAGGAGCGGTGATGAGACCACCACGAGTAGCAGCATACGCAACATCAACTCCTCCCTTCCAAATTTGATCTCAACACCACCGTCGTGGCGCCGCCTCCAACTCTTCCTACAGTCCATATGACCGATGCCAGTGGGTCGAAGTGGGCAGCGAGAGATGAAGAAAGGAGGAAGAGATGACTAGGGTGGCTGTGACTAGCGTGACGACAAGAGAGAAGGGCGAAATGGTGAGGGTCGCTAGTGATGGCGTCAGGTGAGGCTGGCAACGGGGAGATGCACGGAGTAGATTCCGAAGGAGAAGAACGAGGGTGAATGTAGGAGACAGAGCTGTGCATGGAGTAAAGGGATTTGTCCCTATGACCATATCCTCTCCCATCGTGTGTATAACCACGGTGCCGCACCATCCATACCTAACAATTTGGAGAATTGGTGTGCAGACACAGTGCATGTGCATCACCTTGACAGTCGACAACCTTCCATCCTTGCCGAGCAAATGCAGATCGAAGACATGTGTCCCATGCTCTATCAGCATACTTACAATGCAGTTTCTCCACTTGTTTCTTTCTATGCCATGTAGAATAAAAAGATGACATAACATAAAATTAATGTAGAGAGGATATCTTTTTTCTTGAAGAAATCATTTCTATACTCATCCCAAAACTTTAGAATTAATGCACAGAGAAATGGTGGTTTTAAAAAATAGATAAAGTATTAATGATGTAAATAATGTTGAGATACGATACAATAGAGTCACCGTTTCTTTAATGTAGAAATAATATTTAAAAATTTTGCATTGAAACCGAGAGCCACATGCTTCCGGACGCCGGGCGCGCCCTGTTTGTCTTAACTTTCTCGTTAATAGGGAGCTCTGTCCGATGCGAGATCCCAAAATAGCAAATTAACTCTTTCCCTGTTTTCAATCCACGTCTCCTGCAGCAGCAACCTGGGGACGGGCGGACGGCACCACCGTCCTTCGCTATCCCCGATGACTCGTGGGCCTGCGAAACAATCTCCCAATGTGGGCCCATTCCTTCATGCCTTTCCTGCCACGTAATCCAACGCGTGAATATCTCCCACCCTTTTCAACTCGTTTTTTTTTTCGCATTCCAATTTCCGGCAATCCAACTCACTGCGCTTTTCCCCTCCCGTTCCCTTCCATTTCCCCTCAGCTTCCGCTCCGTCACGCGCGCGCGAACACACGGCGAGAGAGGCGCCATGTCGGTGGCTAGCTGGAGCATTCCGGCGATCCCGCGGGCGGCCCCGCCGGCGAGGAGCGGGCTGTCCGGCGGCGCCTTTCTGGTGGCCGCGCGGCCGCGGCCGAGGCCGCGGGCGGGCCGGTGCCGCGCCGCTCCCAGACGCGCGAGGCTCGGCGTCGTCGTCGCCCGCGCTGGTGCGGCGGAGACGCCGGTGGCTGGCTCCGGAGAGGCTGGGGTGGTGTTCTCCAAGAAGTTCCCCCTGCGCCGATGCCAAGCTGTAACTTGTTCTACCACGTCGTGTGATTTGTGCCGGAGCTGTAGCTTTTTTGTTTGGTTGGTCGGTGATGAGTTTATGTTGTCCAGGTGGAAGGGAAGGTGTGGGTGAGGCTGGATGCGGAGCCGGACGGGGACGGAAAGTGCAAGGTCGTGATCGGCTGCGATGTGGATGGGAAGTGGGCGCTGCACTGGGGTGTCTCCTACGATGGTGAGCACGGAAGGTAATTTTGTTTATAATCTTCCTCTTTTCTGGGGTGTGTGTGCATCCTTCTGTTGATCATCCGCACACATAGTTGTGATTTGCGTATTCTTAATAGCTATAACTGAGATCAACGATGGTAGTCGGACGGCAGGTATGCCCACGTTGTCAGTGATGTTTGGCTTGCTATGTTCATAGTTTGGTTGCTGCAGGTTGAACACTTCGATACTAGTAAAATAGCCCACCATGCAGTTTGCAATCTGAATTTCGTTTTGTGGAAGTCTGAACAGGTTCATTCCAAAAAAATTATTTATTAAAAAAGGCAGATGTGGTTGCTCCTTCCTACCCATGGAGGAAAATAAGCGCGAAGCCGCGAAACATATAAGAAATTTGATTGGATAAGAGGCTATTGTTAGAACAGTTTTGGTTGGTGCTCAAGTTCGTCCAATCATAAATATTTCAAAAAATCGTATCTGTTCTATTTGGGATTTGAGTAGCATTGGAAAGGTTCTTATAATTTGCTTGCAGGTTAGTGGGTAACTGGGTATTATGTCTCCATGGCTCCTTCGGAGGTGTCTTGATATCCTTCCTTTCGATACCTTACTTAAAGAAAGAATTATTTGCCAACACATACTGATTTGTTGTGTCTTTCCTTTTTTCTTCTTCTTCTTTAATACGTTAGGCTTTAGCATATATAAATTTCCCAAAAGACCAGGGAAAAAAAAGTTACAATGGTCACTTTTTTACATCTAATTTGTCGCCTTTAGATCTCGACATTATGGACCAAAAATGTTAAATGACCAATTGCATCTTATCCTTTGTTATGTATATTTTTTTTTGCAGAGAATGGGATCAACCTCCTTCAGAAATAAGACCTCCCGGTTCAGTTCCAATCAAGGTTGTATTAATTCTAAGAACATTGTCCAAGCGGCAATCACACAAAATTGGTTGCACCAATCAACTTTTGTGTGTTGGTGTCTATATGACGCAGCCTTACTTGGAACCTCCAAAATTTATGTTGATATCTGTTCTGAGAGTCAAAAGTTTGCTGCTTTTTTATTTATCCTTTAACCACAATTTCAGTCATTTTGGCTTCTGATTGCTGAACAATGTTTGAAACTTTCAGGACTATGCAATTGAAACACCATTGGAGATCTCAACTAATTCAGAAGGGCAGAAGATTCATAAAGTGCAAATCAAATTCGATAAGGAAACTCCAATTGCCGCTATCAATTTTGTTTTAAAGGTTCAAACTTTACACGTTGCATTGCTGGGAATCATATTTCCTTGATAACATGGTGCTTCCCTACTATAATTACTATATCAAAATCCTTATAACAAGTATTCAACTTGCCCAGTTATTGCCAACCAAAGCAGTAGCCTAAGAAAAGGCATGTAACGGAAAGTTGCGTTCACATTCTCTAGTTGCACAAGGGAAAGATTATACATATCATAGAGACACAAAAACATATCTGCATACAAGAGGCGATGCCAAACACATGGCTCATTTGAACAAAATATTTTGATAGATTTATAGATTTGGTCTATTTCATCAATTTGCAATTTGGATGTCTGAATCGGCTCCTTGCTTTTCTAGGAAGAGGACACTGGTGCATGGTTTCAACATAAGGGCAGGGATTTCAGAATACCCTTAAGTGGGTCCTTCAATGGTGGAGTTCAGTCAGGAGCAAAACAGGATATTGGTGTCTGGCCAGGTTATTAAGAATTTCAATGACTATAATTTTCTTTTGGATTGTTATTATAGCTGTTTGGTACTCTGTTCCTTTTACTGTTTGGGTCCTTAAGGTTATATGGAAATTTTTCTGTAATATAATAATACTACTGAGTGATATGTACTTGCATTTGGCTTTAGAACCTTAAGTTATTTCACATGAGATTTTAAATTGTAACCATTATTTATCTATCAATGAATAGTTATATATTAAAAATTTGCCCATTCCCATCTTCAATATTTCATAGCCAAAATAATATTTCTGGAAGTATCTTTAACAAAATGAAATCTCCATATCTTCTTCTATGGGATTATGTAACATGAGCATACAAGCCATGGATTTATAGTAGTAAAAACCAAGGAAATCCTCTTTTGATTGCAGTTGCAAGCAAATGTTGTAAAATGTGCCAACACGTATGTTTTGTTACTCATTGTTCTGCTGTTTTGTTTTCTCAGACTAATTTTGTCTGTCTGGATGATCTGCGTGGTTTCTTAAGTCAACTAATGTCTTGATTACATTTAGTTGTGCCTAGAATAACTAAAAGTAGCGTGTTACAGTAGACTTAAGTAGTTATTGGCTTTGACAAGCTGACAATTTTGATTTCTCGGGACCTCTAGGGAAGGTATCTAATATATTAAAAGTTTTATTTCTTAGGAGCTCTAGGGCAGCTATCTAACGTGTTGAAAAAACCTGAGGGATCTAGCAATCAACCTCAGCCACAAGAATCTGTACTTGGGGACAAAGGTTCAAGTGGCAAACGCATTTCAGGGTTCTATGAAGAATATCCCATCTTAAAATCGGAGTATGTTCAGAATTTTGTAACTGTTACTGTGAGAGAAAACAGTGAAACAGATAAAAATCTCGTCGAATTTGACACTGACATCCCTGGAGAAGTTATCATTCATTGGGGAGTTTGCAAAGGTAATACTATGACTTGGGAGATCCCACCAGAACCACATCCACCAACAAGCAAGATGTTCCGAGAGAAAGCTCTTCAAACTTTGTTAGAGGTAAGGAGAAAGCTTTGAAGCATTGGTAGAGACTTGGAGATGAAACTGAATTATTCTAATTTAAAGAAGAAGCAAGCGAAACATGCTAATGATTTGTGCTCTGTACCAGTCGACAAGCAAAGGGGTTTTGAACAAGTCATATAATGACACTGTATTTTGGGACTTACTTATTCAACTTGTACTCCAAATATAGGCAACTATACCACCTACACTTCCAAAACTGGTAATATATGATGGATGCCCACTATAGAATCTCCGCAAAATAAAATCGACGTACAAACTTTTTATACACAAACTTTATTTTCTAAACAACAAAAAAAAATCACATATAAACAGTAATGGTGGATTTGGTATTTATTTGTTGTTCAACAAGGTTTAGATTTCTCTTCAATATTTCCATTAAAAACTTTGATATCTTTGAATAATATTTTGACATGTAATGTTGTTCCTCTGTCGAGGGTTACCTTTTTTGGTGCCCCTTTTGCCAGGGAAATTTTACAAAGAATGCTTAGATATTTAAAATCTGAAGGAAAAAATTGAAAGTTTTGGATATATTGAAACAATAAATATGTCCCGCTTGTGTGATCTATTTGCTTTTGTCTCCTAATTCTGTTATCCATGGTGATATGTTGGTTTTTGCGGTGATGTCTGCTTTGATTAGTCAAGTGAGACTGTGAGATCTCCTAGCCTACTCATAAGTGGTTTTTCTTAGTCTAAAAGTATATCTTTGATGCACAAGCAAGTCCCTTTTTTTGTGTTCTCTTATTCCTTTTTCACTTAGTGTAGCATTTATTTGTGTTCTTGTTGATAATACAATAACCTCTCCTGTGTGAAATCAGTAAAATATTCCTCTTCACGTCTCTCTTCACATACTGCAGCAAAAAGCAGATGGAACAGGCAACACTATATCATTCTTGCTGGATGCAGAGTATTCTGGTCTGGTTTTTGTGCTCAAACTTGATGAGTATACTTGGTTGAGAAATCTGGAGAACGGATTTGATTTGTATATTCCTCTTACAAGACTGGACCAACACGGAAACACCCAAGAGCATCATAAGGCTGAGAAAAGGAAAGTTGATGAGAAGTCTTCACAATCTGATGGCTTAGTCAGTGATATAAGGAATCTGGTGGTTGGCCTATCATCAACAAGAGGCCAGCGAGCAAAGAATAAAGTTTTGCAAGAAGATATCCTGCAAGAAATTGAAAGATTAGCAGCAGAAGCTTATAGCATTTTTAGGAGCCCCACTATCGATACTGTAGAGGACTCTGTCTACATCGATGATCCATTGAGTGTGAAGCCAGCATGTTCTGGCACTGGATCTGGCTTTGAAATATTGTGCCAAGGATTTAACTGGGAATCTCATAAGTCTGGAAAATGGTATATTGAACTTGGTGCAAAGGCCAAGGAGTTGTCGTCCCTAGGTTTTACTATTATTTGGTCGCCGCCACCTACTGATTCCGTATCACCTGAAGGATACATGCCAAGAGATTTATATAATCTGAACTCCAGGTATATTATTTCATTCTTGTGCTTTTTTTAAAAAAATTGCTTGTGCAAATTGTTGTGTTCCTTAAATAAACTGTTCTTTGAAGATTGGGTAAAGTTAGCATATTGCTTTTATTTGATTTCATATATTTATGTTCTGTATCATTGTTTGTTGTTTGTTGGTCCGTCATATAGGACGTACATATCCAGAGATGTTAGAGGCCGGTATATTATTTCCATCATCTAAAAAAATCAATGTAGCAGTTATCCGTAAAAAATGCCGTCTTCAAGTTGTCTGTTTTTACCCTATAAGGCTTTTAAGAATCTTATATGCAACTTGAAAACTTATGGCTATTGGAGAGCTATACATGTATTTGTGAGTCATGTTTTTCCTTCCAAGGTACACTTTCCTGCTTGAACTATTCATTCTGCTTCTTTGGTCATGAACTAGAAGCATGATGAATCTATGTCTAACCATATAACTGTTAGAGTGGGTGGAATGCAGCTTGTCTATTGCCATGGACCCAATGGGCTATATATACATGTAGAAGGGAGAAGGGAAAAATGCAAATAAATCCCTATACAAGTATTTAATCTCACGGCTGTTTATACATGTACAAGGGAGAAGGGAAAATGCAAATAAACCCCTATGCATGTATCTAATCTAACAATAACTAGTTGAGTTTCGTGGTTTTGCTCACAGAATATTGTAGATGATAGTGTAATGCATGCTAATACGAAAATCACACGTATTGAAAAATATTAAAAGCCATGGTAACCGTGAGTAACTGATGAACTTACCAGGAAGATTCCTCCTGCTGATGAATGAACTAGTCAGGTACTGCGTGCTATCTGATGGATCTCCAAAGTAAACATTGCGGCTTTCTGTTTCTACATAGAGATCTGAAGATTTTGCTACTTGTTTGATGTAGAAGTGTAACCATGCTAGCATTTGAGTTAGGTTAATAAATAACAAAGGCACTTATCTTTTATTCCTGCTTCCAAATTGTGCTGAGCTTGCTTTCCCTTTCAATCTCTATCCTCAGTTTTTGCTGGTGACATATGAAGTTTCCTCGACCAGAAACAAAGGTTCATTCTACAAGACTTTGACTGAACTTAAACAGATGCTTACTGTGATCTCTTTCTTGCCAAAAAAATAAATCCCCTACAAATGGAAAAAGTATAAGATTTAGAAATTTTATGTTTTAAAAAGTATATTGTGAATTCATCATGTGAGCTTATGTCAAACATTAACACGATAACACCAATGTTTCAGATATGGAACTATGGAAGAGTTGAAGGAACTTGTGAAAGTTTTTCATGAAGCTGGTCTAAAGGTTCTTGGTGACGCTGTTCTTAATCACAGATGTGCTCAGTTTCAGAATGAAAATGGCATCTGGAATATTTTTGGTGGGCGTCTTAACTGGGACGATCGAGCAGTTGTTGCTGATGATCCTCATTTCCAGGTGACCTTGCATATAATATTTTTAATTTTGTATATGTCATCCTTAAAAGTTCATTATGACTCAAATATCAGTACCTATTATGGTTATTTGGGTCCTGAATTGCCCTACTATTGTAATTTTATTTTACTAACATTTAACTCCAATAGGTCTTGTGTAAATTGTGCAAGCACAAGCTTAATTTTTTATGCTTGAAGTAGGGCCGTCAAAAAAGCTCGCAAGCTGTTTGAACCCGGCTCGCTTTGTTCGAGCTTGTGAGCTTGGATGAGTATGTTATGAACAGCGCTAATATTCATCTAGGGGCCAATAAGAATAAGGCGGTATGTATACACGTATGAGGGGCATAACAGGAAAACCCATATACACAGGAAAAGCCCACATATACCCATATATACATATATATGACACCCCCTGAAAGTCATGCTTGGAGTTTGGAGAAATAAAAATTGTGCTGTCGTCTCGTCTAGGCCTTCATGAAAAAGTCAGCCAACTTATGCTCTAAATGCACATATTGAAGAGACACAATCCGCTCCTGAATCTATAACCTCATGTAGGAAGCATTACCATGTTATGAATAGCACATATATTCATTTGGGGCAATAGGCCACCATATATACATGCACATGAGGCATAATGGGAAAGCCCATATCCACAGGAAAGACCCACACCCATATATACATATATCTAATAAGGCAACATATCTAGTGCTAATGTTCATTAGATGCTAACATGGTAACATCATATCTAGGACATCAAATCCACGAGGAGTGGCTCAGATATGAAGAGGTAGAAGTCCTTTTCCCACTTAAAAAGTCATGGGGGTTTCGTGAAAGTGTTTAAATGAGAAAGGGGATTTCCCCCTCTTCATATCGGAGCCGCTTCTCATGGATCTGATGTTAGCATGCTAGCACCTAATGAGCATTATTAGCACCGAATGCGTTGCCATCTAATAAAACCAAGCTTGAGCTTGACTCGAGCCTACTTGAGTTTTTTTTTCAAAACCTCAATATTCTAGATAAAGTCATACTTTATCGAGTCTACTCGAGCTTGAGCTTCATCCAAGTCTACTTGACCTTCATCAAGTTTATTCAAACTTCATTTTTTTTTACTCGAAAAAAATTCATGTTTTACCAAGTCTACTTGAACCAGAGCTGGAGCTTTGTTCAAGCTTGCTTGAACTTTGCATAATTTTTTTTTACTGAATTTATATGTTGCTGAGCTTAGACAAGCCGAGCTTGAGCTTTCTTTGTCGAGACAAGCTCATGCAATTATGCCTGCCTGTAGGCTTGAGGCTTGATCTGAGCTCGGCTTGAGCCTTGTTGAGCTGGCTCGGCCCATCTGCAACCATGGTTTGAATGCACTCTCATTGATCCACAAACTCTAATTTGCTCACTTTTTTAATTTGCATTTATTTAAGTATTAAAAGAAAAACTTTGGTTGCTCACAGAACTTCAGGGAACTTGACCTGAGTTCCATGAAGTAAAAAAAAAAACTTCATTAACCACTGAAAGTTACAAGGTTCTATATCTTTTCCATTATATTTCACTCAAATTGCAGTACGTAATATTCTGCTCTCCCTTGTACCTTGAGGGTAAAACTCTTGTCCTTGTAGGGAAAAGGAAACAAGAGCAGTGGAGATAACTTTCATGCAGCACCAAACATTGATCACTCACAAGAGTTTGTGAGGACAGACCTTAAGGAATGGCTTCGCTGGATGAGGTCTGTTATCCTGCCATCCGTTTCTGGACCTAATTCACAGATCAGTCCTAGCTTTCGTTCCTCACATCGCATGTACTAGCGTGATTGGTATATTATTCATTAGCTGGACGTTGTATATTGGATTGTTGAAGATTGAACCTGAGTGTTTCACAAAATATCACCATCACATGTTTCATTCATAGTTATTTTGCTTGACTTGCAGAAAGGAAGTTGGGTATGATGGATGGAGGCTTGACTTTGTTCGTGGCTTTTGGGGTGGGTATGTCAAAGACTACTTGGAGGCAAGTGAACCAGAGTTTGCAGTAGGAGAGTACTGGGACTCTCTCAGCTACACTTATGGGGAAATGGATTATAATCAAGATGCCCACAGGCAGAGAATCGTTGACTGGATAAATGCTACAAATGGAACCGCTGGTGCATTTGATGTCACCACTAAAGGAATACTTCATACCGTAAGATTTCAACCAACAATTTTTCCAAGTTTTACATTTCTTATGGTAACTTGGCCTGTGGTTTGAGTAAATCTTTCTGTTCTGCTATGCATCATAATACATTTGACTTCCTTTTGGTTGCATCATGTCCTTTCTTTTCTTTTGAGGGGAGGATCATAGTGTTACAATTGATACTGGTATTTTTTCTACGAAATGTTCACACCTTTTCAACTATTATACAAGTTACAAAAATGCAATATCATCATGATGCCAATTAATTAAACTTGCATGTTGCATGGTGCTCCCTTTGTATGACAACACGTAAGACATAAATGATGATTGATCTGTTGTAAAGTGGATTTCTGATAAGAGTTGATTCATCTAATATTTGAATGACCAATCCTAATTGTAATCCTAGCAGTGCGACCTTGTATACTTATATTTACTACGTTTGCTGTGTTTTTACTTTTTATATTTTGCATCTGTAATATGGAATTTCTTCTGTTATACAGGTCCTGGAAAAATCTGAGTATTGGCGCTTGTCTGATGAAAAAGGAAAACCTCCTGGAGTATTAGGCTGGTGGCCTTCGCGTGCAGTTACGTTTATAGAAAATCATGACACTGGTTCTACTCAGGTATGGTACAGTATCTATAGATTCACAAACAAATGTCTTATTTTTATGATAAAAGATTACTATGTTCTTCAGAACTCCATAGAACAACCAAAAAGCGCATAAATTAGAATGGTGGTTATTCTATCCATTCTGATGCATCAATTCTTAACAATGATTAGACTGTAACTGCCTTGTCCTCATTTATGTAATATTGACATTTTTTTTTGTTTTGAGATTAATAAAATTTCTTGCTCCATTGTTGAACTCTTTTTTAAATCTGTAAGGCTCCAGTCTTGTGAATCATGGGAAAATTTGATGTGCGTTGTATCCTAACAAAAGCTTGCAAGATCCATGACCCTCACAAACATGAATCCCCTGGCTCATGCTAGTTTTTCTACTTCCTGCTTTTGCATGATCCTTGTAACATTGTTTTTGGCATGTGTGTAGGGTCATTGGAGGTTCCCCTTTGGCATGGAGCTGCAAGGATATGCCTACATCTTGACACATCCTGGCACTCCTGCAGTCTTCTATGACCACATCTTTTCACACTTACAGCCAGATATTGCTAAATTAATCTCTGTCAGGTGTCGCCAAAAGATCCATTGCCGCAGCAAGGTATGAAACATCTACATGAAAGTGCTTAAACAAATTCTGTATTTTTTTTCTCTGAATGTCATTTTTGTATAAGCGATGACAATACTCTCTCTGGTTGGTGACGTGTATCATTTACAGATCAAGATACTCAAGGCAGAAGGGAGTTTATATGCAGCTGAGGTTGATGAAAAGTTAACAATGAAGATTGGGTCAGGACATTTTGAGCCAAGCGGTCCCATAGATTGGATTGTTGCTGCCGAAGGACAGAATTACAAGGTCTGGGAAGCGTCATCTACATCATAGACACTTGACGCACTCACTGTCAACCTCCAGGTTACACAAATTTTCAGTAAATCTCTTAGGAGAAAAATTGAATAGCATAATGCTAGGAACAGCGTCAGAACGGTTCAGCGTAGTATCGGTTAAGTGGCGGTGGGCAAGACACAGCCGCTCCCCGGACTCCAGCTGCAAGAAAGGGCACGGGCAGCAAGGGCAATGAAAGCATTTTTCCTTACAGCATTGATTTCACTAAGTGGAGCTATATGTTTACTATGGCACTTGCACATTTGATCTATATGCAGAACCACCGGTTGTGCACCATTTGCCTGCAGGCAAATTGCTTGTCAGATTTCTCTGTTCCAACCTGTTTGCAGAGATACCCACCACTATATGGGAGGCTTGTGGCTACGTTACTATGCAAGGCTGGACATTTGCAAATTGCAATAAAGAGATACCCCCATTATGTGGGATGCTTGTTGCTATGCTACTATGTAAGACTAGCATTTGCAAACTGCAATAAAGTGCATATTTTGAAGTTTTCTCCTACTTACGTATCACGGCATTCTCCAAGATTATCGGCAACAACATATATATTTAACACATTTGCAAATCGCAATAAAAGTGCATGTTTTGAAGTTGTCTCCTACTCCACGTATCATCGTATTATCCAAGACATCATCGGGCAACAATATGCTCCTACATATTTAACACGGGCAGCCACATCGAAGCGATGGCTTCTAAAGGATCGGGTCACGGCCACCGCAGCGTAGGCCCAGAACAGCCACTGCAATGTGGATCTAGGCCTGGACCCACCTGGCAGTGATGGCACATCCAGCAAATGATCCCAGCTGCTAAAGGAGAGAGGAATGACTGCGGTACCAGTTTCCCGATTTCGCAGTGTGTAACTGACCAACAGGGCATAAATGCAGGCAGAACTTAAATCGTCCGAGCCTTTTGCGGACAGAAGCATATCAAAACCAAAAGCGTTTAGGACAGAAACTTGAAACAAGATGCCCGCAAGCGACAAAACAAAAGTACGACTTGATGAAATATTACCTGAATTGCCGGTATAGTTTTAGCATCCAAAATATGCTGTAGGTAAGTACTGTACTCAAAATGGTACTATGAAAAGGTCAAAGTTCGCAAAACTCGAGAAGCCATGGGCCATGGCACCAAGTTGGTTCAGAAGGTTAACCAGACTAGTTCACTAGACCTGCTCGACAGTTACCATCCTTGCAAAAAAGGGCACATCATCTTCAAGGCGTAAGAACCAGCGACACCCCGACCTTGGAATTCTTGTCAATCGCCTTGGCGTCGACCTCAGTGATGAGGGTGAAGAATGACCTCGGCCTCCATTGATGCTGCATGAGGGCGCTGACCATGCCATGGCTGTTGCCACGCACCTTCAAGGTGGTAAATGGGTCCAAGGCATGCTGCGTCCCGATGGTGATGGTGCTCTCGTTGCTTGAGAAGCTGTGGTTAATCTCCCCTCCAACAACTGTGCCGGTCTCTTTGTTCGACAAATGGTAGGACGACGCAGTGAGGCTGTCCCCTTTGTTGTTCCTGAAAGGTAACATTCACCACTGTCAATACCAAATGGCCATGAAGTTATGCATGGAATATCAAAAGGACAAAAAATACACTAAACAAAAGCTCTTAACCCTTCCAAAATTAATTTCCTTCCAGGAGTTTCAAAGAAGCCAGGTTGACATAAATAAGAGATGCATCATCACAAAAGGTAATAAAAGATGGGTAAACGCTGGAAGAATTCAAAACACAGCACGCAGATTATTAATTTGTTTACAATGAACTCAGAAGAAAAAACTTACAGCGTCACAGCAGCAAAAAGATCTGCATTGGTGAGGCTCACTCCAGCATTGTACTTGGTAAAATTCCCACTTGCAGTATCATATGCAACATCAGCACCAACGGCAAGAGCTTTGTTGCCAAACACACCCGACGGTTAACCAGTGGTTTTGAGTTCAATCCAACACTAACACTGATACCAGCGTAATCATGCAAGTACTGGAGTTCAGCCTGCAACAATAAGGTAGAGAGTCAAACAGAAATCAATTTGATATAAGAAGGAACCAACAATTCTGGAAAATCTGTAACCATCTACGTGCCCAGGAGTCTGATATGGTAAAGGAATGGTTACTGTTAGAGCATATTGGGGCCTCAAGAGGCAGGCCCACTTCTTGTACTATATACTCTACCCAAATGCAATTCAATAAACCAATTTCTCCATCTATCATGGTATCACGAGTTTCTCGCTTCCGCTAGCCGCCGGCGAGCGCGCATCATGGCGACCACCTCCCAGGCCGCCCGTTCGCTCCCCCGGTCTCTTCCCCCCTGGCCGCGGCCGTGCCGGCCAATGGCTCGACGACCCCGGCACTCACCTCCTTGGGCGCTCCCTTCTCCGGATCCGGCATCGGGACGCCGCCGCCGCCCTCTGGCACCTTCGCCGCGGGCCAAGGTTGGCCCTCCGGCGCCTTCTTCTCTCGTCCCGCGCCGCCTCCCTCGGATCAAAGCGCTGTAGCCGCCGCCGCCGGACGCCGTCTCGCCGCCATGGCCATCTCGGCTCGCCGCCACCGCCATCGCTTCGCCCGCAGCCAGCCCTCCACGCGGCTGCGGCGCGTCGGCGCCCGTCTTCTTCGGCGGGAGGCTTGGGCGGCTTCCTTCTCTCTTCTTCCACCACGGCGGCGTCCTCGGACCCGTCCGACGAGCGTTGGACCGCGTTCGACGAGGCTCTGTTCTCTGGGCGGGCGTCGGACCCGTCCGACAACAAGACGCCGCCGCCGCGAGCGCCGCGAGCCGCCGCCCACGCCGAGCCGCCCATGCCGCGCCTCCACGTCGGCCATCAAGCTGTTGTAGCCGGGCCGGGCGCCCCTATGGCGCCACGGCCCCCGTCCCACGGCCGTGTATTGGGGCAGGCCCGGCTCCTCTCCACCGTCGGCCAAGGCGGGGCCTCCAAGGCAGCGCCTCGATCTCCTCGGTCTGCACGCGACATCGCCCTCGCCGAACAAGCCGTGGTCGCTGCCTTGACCCACCTGCCACCTGAGGTCCTCGTCCATCTTTTTCCCTCCGTCGACACAGGAGACGACGCTGCCCTGGCCGTGTGTACCGCTCCTGCTCCTGTGGTGGCTCCTACTCACGCAACTTGGTACATGGACTCTGGGGCTACTTCACACATGTCTTCCAGTACCAGTGACCTCTCCTACTCCCGTCCACCTTCCCTTCACTCACCGACCAACATCATTGTTGGCGATGGGACACGTCTGCCGGTCACCTCCACTGGTAGTCTCACCTTCCCCACACCCACGACGATCTCACTCTCCGTAATGTCCTTGTCACCCCTCAAATAATTAAAAACCTGATTTCTGTTCGTCAATTCACCGTTGATAACCAGTGCTCCGTCGAGTTTGACCCCTTCGGTCTGTCGGTCAAGGATCTTCGGACTAGGAGCATACTTGCCAGGTGCAATAGCTCCGGAGATCTTTATCCGCTTCACACCTCCACTCCACCCTCCCAGGCACTACTCACCGCCGCCACCATAACGGAGCTATGGCACCGTCGCCTTGGCCACCCTGGTCATGCGACTCTCTCTCGCCTAGCTAGCTCATCTGTCATTCCTTGTAGTACATCCAAGCCCGACCATCTTTGCCATGCCTGTCAGTTGGGTCGACATGTTCGACTTCCCTTTGAGTCCTCCACCTCCCGCGCCACCAACAACTTTAACTTAATACATTGTGACTTGTGGACATCCCCTGTTGCCAGCGTCTCAGGCTACAAGTACTACCTCATAGTTGTTGACGATCGCTCCCACTTCATGTGGACCATTCCCCTTCGCGTCAAATCCGACACTTTTCCAATCATTTCTCACTTCTTTGCCTACGTCCGCATTTCGATTCGGTACCATCATCAAGTGTGTCCAAGCTGACAACGGCCGTGAGTTTGACAACTCCTCCTCCCGTTCCTTTTTCCTCACTCACGGTGTCGTTTTTCGCATGTCCTGTCCATACACCTCACCTCAGAAAGGAAGGGCAGAGCGCGCCATCCGTACCACTAACGACGTTATGCGCTCCCTTCTGTTCCAGGCCAGTCTTCCCCCCTCATTCTGGGTGGAAGATCTCCTCACAGCCACATACCTAATAAACCGGCGCCCCTCTTCCACTCTCACTGAGCCTACCCCCTTCTATGCCCTTCACGGTTTTCATCCCCCATACACCCACCTTCGCGTGTTTGGTTGTGCTTGCTATCCTAACCTCTCTAGCACAGCCTCACACAAACTCGCGCCGCGCTTCTCCCTTTGCATTTTCCTCGGGTACTCCCCAGATCACAAGGGATACCGGTGTATGGATCTTGCGTCCAACCGTGTCATCATATCCCGTCACGTCACCTTTGACGAGTCCTCCTTCCCGTAAACCTCCAGTACCTCCGACTCGTCCTCCTCGGACGATCTCGACTTCCTCGATGGCTCGCTACTGGTCCTCCTCTCCCATTGGGGTCCGCGCTTCTTCTTCCTCTATGGTACTTCCACGATCGCCTCGGCGGCGGTCACGCTGGTCGCCTCGCGACCGAAGACCATCGTCCTCGCCCGACGGCGGTCACCATCGCTCTCTGCTGGTCTCTCTCGCAGTAGTTGCGATGGTGTCCACTTTGTCGGCCACTCGGCTCCCGCCGCCCTCATGGTACCGCTTCCACGAGTTGTTGCCAACGGGCTTTCCGACACGGCCGACAACCGCGCGCGGTACCTCGATGGTCTCATACCGCGGCTCTTCGTCACACACCACGGTCACCGCTGCCCCACGCTCTTCTTCTTCGCCGTTCCTCTACCGGCACTCACGCCTTTGTCGGACCTCCTCCACGTGTTGTTGCCGATGGGGCGCTCCCTACCGCGGCGAATGACCACCCCATGATCACTCGTCGCAAGGCAAGCAAACAAATCAAGCCACCGGACAGTCTCATGCTGCATGTCTCAGCGCTACCCCCCTCCCACGTCAGTCCGCGCTGCCCTCGCCGATCCTAATTGGCGGGCTGCCATGGCGCGGGAGTATGAGGCCCTCCGTGCCAACGGCACGTGGGACCTTGTACCACGACCAGCTGGGACAAACGTGGTAACTGAAAAGTGGATCTTTAAGTACAAGCTCAATGTCGATGGCTCTCTTGACCGCCACAAGGCTCGTTGGGTCCTTCGGGGTTTCACTCAGCGCCCCGGAGTTGACTTCGATGAGACATTCAGCCCTGTGGTCAAGCCAGCTACCATTCGGACGATTCTCTCATTGGCTATCTCTTGTGGTTGATCCATTCGTCAGTTGGATGTGAACAACGCCTTCTTACACTGCCTGCTTGAGGAGACAGTCTACTATACTCAACCGTCAGGGTTTGTGGACCCATCTTGTCCCAATTATGTCTGCCTTCTTCGCAAGTCCCTCTATGGTCTTAAGTAGGCACCGCGGGCTTGGTATACCACTATTGCTTCACATCTTCGAGCATTGGGGTTCGTCGAGGCCAAGTTAGACACCTCACTGTTTGTCTACAGAAAGGGTTCGGAGACAGCTTATCTTCTGCTCTATGTGGATGACATTGTGTTGACCGCCTCCTCTAATGATCTTCTCAGGCACACAGTTTTAGCTTTAGAGCAGGCTTTCTCTCTCAAGGATCTCAGGCCCTTGCACCATTTTCTTGGCGTCTCGGCGATCCCACAGTCTAGCGGCCTTCTCCTCTCTCAGCGGCAGTACGTCATGGACATTCTGGACCGTGCAGGCATGAGTGACTGCAAATCCTGCTCCACACCAGCGGACACCAACGCCAAGCTCTCGGCAGGCGGCACTTCGGTTTCCGATGCCACTCTCTATCGCAGCCTGGCAGGTGCCCTACAGTACTTAACCTTGACACGACCAGACATCACCTACGCCGTCCAGCAGGTCTGCTTGTTCATGCATGATCCACGAGAACCGCACTTCGCTGCTCTTAAGCGTATACTGCGGTACCTTCGTGGCACTCTGGAGCTTGGTTTGCTTCTTCGTCGCTCCGCCGCCACGAGCCTCACTGTCTATACCGATGCTAACTGGGTCGGCTGCCCAGACACCAGGAGATCCACGTCAGGCTACGGCGTCTTCCTCGGCGACAACCTAGTGTCCTGGTCATCCAAACGCCAGCACACAGTTTCCTTTCCAGCGCGGAGGCTGAGTACCGCACGGTTGCTAATGGCATCGCTGAGGCTTGTTGGCTTCACCAACTACTCCAGGAGCTCCACAGTCCGCTGCAGAAGGCCACCCTCGTCTATTGCGACAATGTCAGCGCGGTCTACCTCTCCACCAACCCGGTGCAGCATCAACGCGTCAAACATGTCGAGATCGATCTTCACTTCGTCCGTGAGCGGGTTGCTCTCGGACATGTGCGCGTGATGCATGTCTTGACGTCGTCCCAGTACGCTGACATCTTCACCAAAGGCCTTCCTAGCACGATCTTCGAGTTCAGGTCCAGTCTGAATGTCTGCGCACCGACCGTTCAGACTGTGGGGGAGTGATTGTGTCCTATTTTGATTTTGTTTTTATTTCTTTGGTCACTCTGTTTTGACCTTTGGGAATGCTCTGTGATTGTCTTGTACCAGTCTCAATGCACTGTGTGCCGTTCAGACTGCAGGGGAGTGTTAGAGCATATTGGGGCCTCAAGAGGCAGGCCCACTTCTTGTACTATATACTCTACCCAAATGCAATTCAATAAACCAATTTCTCCATCTATCAGTTACAATCTTCTTCAAGCCTAAGACACCAAGATTTTCACTTGTAAATGTAGCTAACAGCTACGGGGGAAAATGAACATATATCAATCAACAGAAGATACCCAATTTATTGAACTTCAGGTGGCACCATCATAATGTGCAAAGAGAACTTTTCATGCAATAACAGAGAAAAGGACAGAACCAGAAGAACTTACTTGAGAGTCTGAAGTTGCTCTCAGGTAAACTGTGACATCATTGTGTTTCAGCTGGGCCTGGATCTCACTAAAGATAGCTTCATTTTGCCTTGTGCTTGCAGCAGTGATTGCCTATAAACAAAATTTAAAATCTTATGGAACAGATTTATAGTAGCACCTACGTAGAATTGAAGGCTCCACACAGACAGAAGAAACAAATGACATACAGAATTATATGAGCGATGAACGGAACAAAGATAAAAGCAATGTACACAACTACACAATAATTTCCTGTACGTCAAAGTGTCAACGCAAGAGTTCACGACATTTATAAACTGATGACAAGGTAAAAAATAAATAAGTACTACCTTCAGTCATAAAAACAAGTCGCCGTTGACTTTTGAACACTCCTTTAACCATTCGTCTTATTCAAAAAATTATGTAAGCTATCATTTATTTTATTGTGATTTGTTTTATCATTGAAGGTACTTTAAGAAGGACTTATATTTATTTATGTTTGCACTAAATTTTTGAATAAGACAAATAGTTAAAGGCGTGACCAAAAGTCAACGGCGACTTGTTTTTATGACCAGAGGTAGTAACATATTTATGAATCTATCCTCTGATACAAACATCAAAACATGTATCACTCTCACTTCAAAATAAAATAAACCATAGTAAGGTTTTAGAATTTGGCCGCTGGTTAATAGTAACCTAAAAAAAATGTCTGATTGGATTAATTGTTAGGTAGGCTTCTATCACACAAGCAAAGAGCCCTTTTTGTAGTGTAGTAAGAACCTGATTCCTAAAGAGTTAATTGGTAGGCTTCTTTGTAGCATTTGTAAAACCAAAATGTTGATGGCCAAACATCATGCAGATGCTTTATACACAGGGATGCAAAGAAATAATCAACACATACTGCATGGTAGGGCAGCTAGTAACAGGTTGGTGCTTCTCTCATTCTAAAATTCAATTCACTAGCTCCGTAGAAATGGTAACTATAAAACATCATATTCATTCATAGGCAATCAGTTTGCTCCAACCCCAGATAGCACTTTTCATAATAATAGAATATATAAAAATTGTAGAACCTAAACAGTACGTGCAAGCTAGATTCCAAAAATCACCGATAAACACTACTCCCTCCGTTCCAAATTATAGTTCACTGTTGACTTTTGGATATTCTATTTGACCATTCGTATTATTCAAAAAATATATGTAAATATTATTTGTTTTGTTGTGATTTGTTTTTTTAGGGATTTGTGATTTGTTTTATCATTAAACATATTTTACGCATGACTTATATTTTTTGTATGTCTGCACTTTTTTTTAATAAAACGAATGGTCAAAAGGCGTCTCCAAAAGTCAACAATGAACTACAATTTGAAACAGTGGGAGTATTACATAAATGTTAAATTACAATCCAAATCAATGCATAAATGAATGCATATTCAATTATTCATCTCAAATGGCAATCAACATTCAAAACCCTATAGTCTAAACATAATAATGTACAGTTCAACCTAACGATGACTGCATCACCCAAACCACTTCCAGATTCAAATCTACTAAAAAAGCAAACACATAACCCTAACAACAACTAACTGATATTCATGCAACTATGCAATTCCAGATACAAGCAGCAGCTACAACAGACAAAAATAAAGAAGTAGGCAAGATAAAACCTACAAAACTATGAATCGATCAACTGAATCTCCTAGTTACATGCAAACCAACTCCTACCACAATCCAAAAAACACGAAGCTACCACCAATACGAACATCATTATACGTGCGGTACACAGAAGCCTGGAACACCGACCAACCACCGATTTAACTAAAAAAAATGAACGTCACAAAACAAAATAATCTGGAATTCTCAATACAAGCCATATTCCGCTAAAATTCACTCCTCATTCACCAGCTATTCCAACGCAGTCCTAAACCTTCGTTTTCTGTCTAACCCATCTCAAAACCTAACCAACCCAAGAGCGACGAGCACTAGTAAACCCACAGTGCAATGACACAAACACACACCCAATCCACCCGCACTGCCGCACAGGAAAGTTATAGCCTCCGTAGTCAGTATAGTACAGTACCACTAATCACCAGTTCACCACACCTCAGAACCTAGGACTCCCCTAAAACAACAAATAAACCTAAATCCATCACAGACAATTCGACTGTACCAACACTAGCGATCGAAGCATACAACCAAGGCCTCAACAAAAAACCAACTAAAAGCAAGCGGGAATGAGCGATACTCACAGCTCCATTGGAGGCGTAAGTGATGAGGAGAAACTTCTGGTCCGTGTGGAAGCCCCTGTACAGGAGATCTTCGAAATCGCAAAGAAAAGCAGCAGCAACCAGCAATCAGTCGAAGGATCAAACCAAAAGCCACCACCCACCCCTGAAACCTCCCAAAAGTAAACCGAAAAGCGAAAGAGCTCATCCCCACCTCTGGCCTTCCTGCCGATCTCACCGTAGAGGCCGGGACCCGTGGCCGCCATGGCAGGAGGAAGGGTTCTGCTGCTCGATCAGCAGACGGCGACGGCGGCGAGGCGAGGACAAGAGCGCGCGGGTTCTGGGTTTTGCGGGGGGATTGGGATATGAGAACCGGGAAGGGGAGGGAGAGAGGAGGGGGAGATTGATAGCGGCGTGGAGACGGGGGAAGCGCCGGTTGCGAGATGGACGGCCCAGATCTATCGCTGCGTGGTGTCCGTTTGTCCCGAACGGCGTGGGGACGCTGGGGCCTGGGGGTCCCGAACTGCCTCGAGGCGCGGGCTTTTTTTCCCTTGGAGAAAGGGGTTGGATAAAACAAATTTGATCCACATTTAGATCTTGCTCTTTTAAGCTCATCTAAACAACTGAAATGACTGAATTTCGAGAGCTTCTCAAGGTAGCCTCGAGATTCGGATCCATTTCATTTGATTTGGTTTTCAAAGCGTTAGGACCCATCTTCAAAACAGTGAAAAAGCAGACAAAAAAAAATTCAAATCATATGTCCTTTTCAAAACGTAAATAAGTCATTAAGCTGTTAAGCCGTTAAGCTGAAAAGAACAGTTCTTTTCAGCTTAACAATTTAACGTCTTAACAGCCTAACGACTTATCTACGTTTTAAAAATACATATGTTTTGAGTTTTTTGAGTTATTTTTTCGCTGTTTTGAATGTGGGTTCTAGCGCTTTAAAAAGTAAGTCAAACGAAATGTATTAGAATCTCGAGACTATCTCGAAAAGCTCTTGAAGTTCAGTCATTTCAGCCGTTCATTCGTTCAGATCAGCTCAAAAAGAATAGGGTCTTAGTTTGATCGACGCAGGAAAAAAAGTGTAGCGGCGGCTGCGGAGAAAAAAGGGACTTGGAGACTCGATGCGAGGAGACGGTCCCCTCACCCCTCTTAACTCTGACGATCTCATCGAAGTTGGAGAGGTGATAGGGACCCTCTTCTCGTCTTGAAATTACAGGTTTTTATCATATCTGTTTTTTATTGTTAAGGTTTGGTGTTTGTGTTGTTCTGTGTGACAACAATTTGGATTTGTAATAAGCTTCTTTGAAGATTACGGCCACGTGATGTTTGCCTTTGACGATCTCCTCAACGGTGTCTTTGGTAAGATTCGTACCCATGGTACTCGATCTATTCGTTGGCTATTGGGGTTTGTGTCCCGTTCTGATGGGAATTTTTGTGCCGGATTGTCGGGTAAAGTTACTCTACACGATAGTGCTGGATGCTTTTGTTGGTCTGCTGTTGTGATCGAGGGAAGCAGGTCAGAGAAAAATGGTGGATGATTTGAATTGGGATGTTCGTGCATCATCTCTAGCAAGGAAAAAGTATGCCCTGAAGGTTGTGTAAAAATTCCTAATATGGTACTAGTGCAAATACCATACCACACATGCTACGTATGCTTGATCCAGGTGAGAGAATTGCAAGCTGATCTTAATATTACTACTTCTAGTAGATGTTGATTCAATAGGCAGTGTTGCGTTGTAACAGTTTTTCTAATGACTGTTATTTTTGTGAATGATCAATGGAAATTCTATTGTTCTAAAAAAAGTAATTTGATCTGGTTTTGCATTTTGATTTGTGTTTGAACTGTTCATATTTGTTCAGTATCAGATCGAACACAATCCTGAGCAAGCTGGCCCATTAGGCATTAGGCAGTCATTAGGCTATGCTCGGGCCTATGCATGTGGGCCAAGATACAATTGGGCAAGTACCGAGTTGGGCCTTTTGAACATCCAGTCTGCCACTCACTTCCACACCACGAAGAAGGCCGTCTCCAACAGGATTCCCTAAAGCGTCCTCTGCGGAGACAAGTTATTTTCCTATATGCTTCAACAACGTTCTCTATTCTGTTCTGCAAAATAGATAATTTATCTATATTTCCTTATATATAGGGATTCTCTCTCCTCCTATACAATTCTCTATATAGGAAACGCTGTTGGAGATGGGAGAAATATAGAGAGAGATTTTTTTAAAGAGGGCAGGGATCAAATTTAGAGATTCCAGTTGGAGAGAGCCGAAATGGACAATTGGTAAGCCATGTTAGGCCCTGTTCGTGCTGTCGTGCAGGAATTCGTTCAGAATAAAAATAAGTTCTTCTTTTTTTACGCAAAGGAAAAATATGGGTAGAAGGTTAGGATGGGATCTGCGTGAAGATATCAAGCTGATCCAGCTCTCTGTTCTTCTTCCCAGATCACCCAAACCCTCCTGCAAGGTGTTCGGCTGAATGCTCCGCAGGGCGCAAGCGAAGGGCAGACGCACCAGCTGTTCGATGGAATGCTTAGGAGGAAGAGGAACAAAGGATGCCGCAATGCCTGAGTGAGCAAAGGCCGATTTTCTATACATCTTTCGTTCATTTATTACCGTTCTTAGAATTGTAAATATAGGAAAACACATGATCAGAAAATACTGGTGGGTCATCTTTAGCTTGGGCCACCACAAATCCAAGTACACGAGTATTTACGGCCGGCAAATATTCACACTCATGACTGAATTTAATCCTTACATTGTGCTGTTATTGTTTTCTCAAATGAACAAATTTAAACCGATTTTTTCCAGTAGTCGTAGATTAGGATCTGGGATGATCAATGACAAAGTAGTAAGCCAGTGCCACAGGAACTGCAGCCATCATGCCAACAATTATCCTGCATGAGAAGAGGGTTAAATCCACACGCCCTCGGTATGCAATTTCACTGTAAACTTCTCCTTACTTTAAGGTGGTAGAAGATTGACTTACCCGGTGCTCAGAATATCTGCATGTACAGTATACTCCTTTGCAAAAACGAATGGCACTATCCCTTGAGGTAGAGCTGCCTATGCGGAATCTTTGGCGGTCAAGCATAGTTATTTGTCTTAAAAATGTACAAACTATGAGGTGTAACATGTGCATTAAAAAGACATGCAAAAAGGAGAAAAATCGAGTAAATATACCTGTACAATGGCCACGGCCAACAAAATTCCACGCATCCCAATAGCATAGGAAGAGATTGCCATTAGGGCTGGCCCTAGAAAAAACCTGACGCCTAGTGACAGTAGCATCTTTTTAATTCCACAGGCAATAATTTTTGTTTGTAGAGCAGTGAAAAGGCCTGTAACAGAAATAGTTATAAGTCATTAAGTCATTGTTACATAATTGGTTTTTGCAAAGTATACCAACATATGCTAATTTTAGCCTTGCTTATATAATTCACACCTAGGCTGAACATTGCCATTCCCAGCCCTCCATCCGCAAGTATTCTTATAGAGTTGCTGACAATCAACGGTAACTGTATTTTCCACCTGCAGAACATGTTACACAATTGCATGAGGTAACTGCAGCATTCCCTGTTAAAATTGTAAATTTGATCCCTATAAAAACCCATTTTCAGACCTGAAGCTAATTAATGCCCAAATTAGACCAGTCAGGGACGCATACATGTTGGGATTCATCACTAGCTTCTTACCAACCACCAACAAAAAGTGAAAGGCGCTAGAACATCTTGCAGATACACCTTTTGCCCTGCCCTCTTCATAGCTTTGTTGTATAGGTTCTTGAGTACCTGATTCTGCCTCTACTTTGACACACGAGACAACAAATATTCAACAAATTCCATCAACAAGTTAAAAACTAAGAAGGGAAGTCGCAGTTGCTTCCTGCAGATGTGCATTCATGAAATTTCAAAATATACTCTAACAGTGGGATAATTCAGGAAAGATCATGCGCATTTGTTTAGACAAATATAATTTATGAGTTACATCGCAATAGACAAAACCTTTTGGAAATTCTGCTAAATCACTGGAAAACCTCTTTACTAATGAGCTGTATTACTTAAATTAGTAATTTCATATATGAAATGTAAATGTTACTAGAGGTCCCTAGAAAACAACTGCAATATCAACAGTGTATTTTTATGAAGGCAAACCATTTCAGCGTTGTATAGTATCACGATAAAGAAAGAAGTGACACGTTTCTTTGTTTCAAAACAATAGGTGATGCATGTAAACAGCATTTCGCTTACTGGTGAACATTTAATTTTGTACAAGGCGAAGAATACCAGCTGTTTCCTCTTTGTTTAGTGATAGTGCCAATTCAATCTCCCAATTTAACATCCATTAAATTAGATAGTGCTACCATCATAGCATGTTTAATTTCATACGCATGGTGCTTAGCAACATCAATTTTGTTGGCTACATGGCTTCCTTCATTTGGAGTAGTGAAATCTATTAACATATCTAGGGGCAAATGTTGAGTAATTTGATTAGTTCTGCTAACTATAGTAAGATCATTAGCAAGCACACACGGAGGCACAAGGAGAAGAATATTCGAAGAAATATGGATGAAACTATGAAGGATGCTTAAATAATTGTTCGCCAGTTGCACTATATTATTTCATATGATAATCATGATATCTTGCATTTTTTTAATCTTGACTAAAGATGTAGATACTTATAGTTTCAAGCACTTAATGCTGTGCAGAGTAAACAACTTCAAATCCCATTCTTAAGAGATTCAGTAAGTTCAGGTTCTTACCTGCAATTTCTGATGACGTTGTGGGAGTGATTCCTTTAGCAGCCCGAAGTTCAAACAGAAACAAAAGAAGTGTGTACCAAATTAGGCTCTGAAGGACAACTATCTGACTTATCAGCTTGACAGCTTGATCGCCGTACATTCCTTTCAGCAATGGGATACCAACAATCAGTGTATTGGGCAGCGTTGATAAAGAAAAACCTGTAATTAGCCAATCAAACTTCTCCGCACAACATGCTTTGGAAATGACTGCAAATCCCAACAAGGCAAGTGACTTCTGTAGGATGTCTGAGAATATGAGCTTGAGGTTCATGTCGTAAGGATTGTTTGTAGAAATGACCTGGAAAGAGAGCAAAGGAATGGAAAATTTCGCCACAAACTTGTTGATCCCAGAGCATTGATCTGGGCTGAATAGCTTCCACCATTTTATGGATAGGTAGGCTAGTACCATAACCACATACAATGGCACTGTCGCTTCAAGAACATGGTATATGGTTGTCCAAGAGATCATAATGGGGGAACCTGAAGAGCACTCCAAATCTCCTGACTAGTTGGGACCTGGAAAGTCTTTGAGCGCACTGTAGCTGTCTTATATAGACCATAGGCAGAAGCCTGGTTTTGGGCAAACTTTTCCATGCAGGTTTTAGCTTTGGCAGAGTCTTTGAAATTGTCCAAAGTGCCCATGCCGGATAAATGCCAATTCCACTGCCATTCTTTATAGAGTGAACACTGGAACCTATGTGAATAATGATAAAAATTGGCCATGTTTATGTCGAATTATAAAGGAGTAAAATGATTACTTGGACTAAATTCTTTCATCATCCCTATTCATATTTTTCTGCCTGCTGAAAGCCCCTTAGTGCTTTCTACATCTTCTTAAATATAAAATTAGTGAAAAAGAATCCCAGAATATTTGCTAAGTGTGTGGCCTTTTGATATTCTTCACTTTATCTTGTTGACTCAGTGGACATGTACATTTGGTCACGTTAATGTCTTTCAAATGAAAAATCAGACATTTACATGGTTAACTTTATAGATCTTTCTAGTGATTTAGAGTTAGTACTGCATAATAGAGGCTCCGTAATGTTTTGTTGCTCTCCTTGAGGATTAAGGGCAAAGAAACTGTTTTATCTGATCTGACTTTTTCATCAAAGGTATCTGTCGCATTGTCATCTTAACTCAGATATCACTCTCAAAGATGTCTTAAATGAAGCACGAAACCAGGCCGTGTTTGATGGGTTGTGTTTTTCGCTTTCTCTTCTACAACCAATTAGTTTACCCATGATTTGTCAGTATGAGACATTACACAGCATTCTAAGCAGTAAAATGACCAAGGCATGTGCTCAAACAGTTTAAATTCAGAACAGCATTTCTTTCTCCTCTTTTTTCTTCTGTTCAGCAGAACAAGACTTTGGAAAAAGGAAACTGGGTGAAAATTCCAACAAATGGTACAGAAACTTTGGCATAGATTGTCGGTTTTGTGTTTCACTGATCATCAGCATCAAATTCTTCTATCAGTATGGTGGTCCACCGTTGTCCATGAAAAGAAGTAACTTGAATTTATGTTTTTACACATGATAACTTTTTACTTGTTCATTTCTTTCCAGACTGCCTGCTCTGGTATGTTAGTCCCCAGTTAAAAATGGCACTATTTCTACTAGTAATTACCTATTATTTATTTGCATTGATCTTGCATATCGGCTACTTTGACATCGTACTATCCTAAATACGATGCATGCTCATGCAGCAGTGCAATGATGGGCGCTTAGGCTATTCCCAGTGCAAAGTATCATATTTCAATATCCAAGAATGCCACATAGGATGAAAAGTACGATACTATTAGAAAGAAACACCCTTTACAATGCATGATACCATACTCATATTTTTAAAACAATTAATTTGTGTGATGTTGTGTCTATGAGAGTGGACCCATAGCATTGGATTTTATGATATGGTCTAAGATATCGTGCCAAAGCAGTATCTTGCTTAAGATACAGCTTTCTTCTCCCTCCTATTAAATGTTGTGCCACATCAGCAAAAATTTGTATGTGGCATCTTATTAATGAGTATGATACTACCTATTGGGAATAGCCTTATTACTTGAAACTTGAAAATTTGCTGTTCAAAAGATGAGCATGCTTTCTTTCTGGTCCTTTCCGGCTTGCTGTCATTTTCTCAGGGAAAAAAAATTGCTCCAGCTTCCTGCAGTGTGCCGTTCCGACAAAGCTGATAGATAGAAGGCAAGAATAAAGAAGTTAATTGTGGATGAAGCAACGAAGAGATTGACATGTACAGTTCAGCAGATTTTCCATGTTTCTCCATTTGTAGCGAAAGGGCAGAATGAGTGCTTCAGTGAAACTTGCTTTGAGACCATGGCAATTTACCCACAAATAGCAAGTGTGCATCTTCGTTGCTTAAGGTGTTCCATCTACTGCTTCCTTTATGCTCTTCATCAGCTGTTCTCTTCTCTGAAGAAACTGTGGTTGCCAGCCATTGCAAGCTAGCAGGTGGCCACTCTGATGTTGATCTTGCAGAGTGACCCAGGTTGGCTCCTTTTATCTTTACCACCGTTCATCTTCTCTTCTTTGCATAGGATGAAAGTGAAACTCAACAAGTCTTCAGCTAAGAGCTTACTGTGCTTGTTAAAGGGGTTCTCTAAAAACAAGTATTCTTGTAAAAGGGGACACTATAGTTTGCAGTATCTTGCTATGTATACTACTACCTCCTTTTTTTTTTGTTTGACGTATTCGACTTTTCGATGCGTCTTTGACCAATCGTCTTATTCACATTATTGTTGTAAATATCATTTATTTTGTTGTGATTTGTTTTATCAATAGAGATACTTTAAATATGTCTTATTTTTTTACATCTTTGCACTAAAATTTTGAATAAAACGAATGGTCAAAGACGTGCCAAAAGGTCAAAGGCGTAAAAAAAAAAACCGGAGGGAGTATACCAGAAAAGCTAGGGGCTGAGGGACCGTTATAAAATTCTACGGTTCTCCAGGATTCTGTCTTTCTGTAATGCTATTTAGATCAGAGCTGAACATAGTAAGTTTACTGTACTAGTCTGCTCCTGTACTGTACTGTTTGGTTCAGAGATGCTCTTCAGGTAGATTAACCAGACAAGGGAACACCTTTGTCGGGCTTTTGTCAGTTTTACATTTGCCCTGGACGGCTGGCCATGTAGTAGGCTTTTGCCACCCCTTGCAAGTTTGCAGGTAACCATTCTGATCTCGATCTTGCAGGGTCCCAGGGAGTATCTCCTTTGGCTTTATACACCCTTCCACTTTGCATGTTTGTAAATCTTTGTCCCTTCCTTCCCCAGGGTTTGTAGAGAGCGCCGCTACTCGCTGTACAGAACGCGAAATGTACGGGCTCTGCAGAGTCTTGTCTGATAATGCACCGGATCCCACTGTTCTTTCGTCAAGAAAACACAGGGAAGGATATGCACAGCACAGGTGACGACAGGTCCACATACATCGTCCCGAAGGCGTCAAAATCATTTGTACTTTTGAATTACGAAGTCTGCCGTTCATTTCTCTTCAAAAATTATACAATAGTTCTTTGTGATAACAGCCATTCTCAAACAATAGTTCTTTCTGATAACAGCCACTCTCAAACATCGACAATTCAGAATGTATCATTTCACATGTCATTAATGTGGATAACAAATCCTGAATGGTTGATTTTTGAAGCGGCAAATCCTAACCTGTTCATTTAATGTGTGTTTCGGACCTAATAGCATGTAGCGGTGGCCCCACGTCGCGACTCGCGAGCACGCCCGGGAGCATCAAGGACGTGCCCGTGATGACGGGTGACAACATCACGGATGAAATAGACACCGACGCGGCGATGTGCGTACCTGAACGCCCACCGCCCCGAGCGGCTGGAACCGGAAGACGGGAAGAGGCTCATGTGAGATCGATGAGTTGAGCCTGGAGATCGAGCCAAGAAGAGTAGATGCTCCAGGAGAGAGGAGGTACGTACGGGTACGGCGGCTTGCCGACACCCCCGCACGGTGTACGTGGTCGACCAACGGCCGGGTACGAAGCGGCGGCCGGATGCGACGACTCCATTGCCAAATATATGCGTCGTCTTCGACTTATTTTATTTAACTTATTTATATATTTGATTTATTTGCTAACTGCGTGTGCTTTCCCAAGTAGCATAAGAGCCGAGCTTTCCTTTGGCTGAGTTGTTTCTAGAGGACTTACATGTTTTAAAGATAGAAAAACAAATAAAAAATAAATTATTTATATTATAAACAAAGATAAACAAATAAGCATATAAGTCAAATAAATTAGATGAGCGGTACATGTCCATTATTTTTGTAGGCACGTGGGCGCTTTTGTGTCACAAGGCATTAGCCCGTTTGAAAGGGGGGATTGACCTCAGCTCTACTTAATTCGCATGCCACGTCATGAATGACATTAAATTCAGTCGCCTTGATTCGTATGCTATTCGGCACGCCAATTTCTAATTTTAGTGACATTCTTCCTATTTTCTCAAATATACTATTGATTCACCCTTTTTACTCGCGTGACACTACTGCTTTGTCCCTGCGCAGCCGCTACCGTCAGGGGAGCTGGGCAGGGCGCCGCCCGCGGAGAAGATGCCCAGGGACACCGCCTCGCGAGGGAAGTCTGAGCGCCACCGCCGGCGCCCGCGGAGAAGATGGCCGGGGTCTCTGCCGCGCGAGGAGGGAAGTCCTGGAGTCGGCTCACCGATGCGGGAGAAGCGGGGACGTCGCTCGCGAAGAATATGGCCGGGGTCGCCGCCGCCGCCGCCCGTGCCGCGTCGTAGGGCCTAGGAGGGGAGCACGCCGGGCGCCACCAAGGTGGGGAAGGTCGGGCCGGGCTCTTGCTCGCTGAGGCAGGGGAAGTTCCCAGGGCCGGGCGCCGCCGCCGCGTGCGGAGAAGATGGTCGAGGTCGCCGCCGCGCGAGGAGGGAAGTCCGGGTGCCGCCAGGAGAAGAGGCAAAACAGTTTGTCACACGAGTTAAAAGGGGTAAATCAATAGTGTATTCGAAAAAAATATGAAGAATGTCGTTGAGATCAGAATTTGGTGTGTCCGGTGCCATACGAGTCAAGGTGATCGAATTTAATATCATTCACAACGAGGCAAGATGTGCGAATTGAGTGTCGCTAAGGTTAATCTAGTGTTAAGACCTAAATTTGAAAATGGTCCGATATTCTAAAAGATTTTAGAATCCAAGTGGGTTTAGAGAATTACATGTCAGATCCGTTGTAAAAGGAAGAAGTCAAGTCGGTTGGACATATAATAAAGGAAGAGTAAGGATTAGCTTAAACAAGTAGAATTCATGTTAGACTTGGGGAAAACATGAGTTGGAACATATAAAAAAAAGGAAGACTTGAATGAGAGTTTGAATCGACTTGGGAGTTCATGTCAAACTCTTTAGATATGTAAAGGAATATATTATTTTTGGTCGATGTTGAATACGAAAAGGAGTTACGGGCTTACATATCGGATGTTTGTATCAGCACACAGCTCCTAGGGCATGTAATCCATGCAACATCAACCAAATCAATTCTACTTTTTATATATGTTTATTTTTGTATTGACCGATATGTTGAGAGCATCGTCTTCCTTCTTGCTAGGGGTTGGGTGGCGAGCAACCGGATCCGGTGGTGGCGTGCGGCTCCTCCTTCCTGCTTGACCCTCGCGGCTTCCCAGGGCCGGCGCCGCCCCCAGATCCACCCCTACCTCTTCACAGCGGCATCACCTCGGCAGCGTTGGTTGGCCAGTAGAGCCGCTCCACTCGCCCACCTGGGTGCTGCACCGCAACCACCTCCGTCGCCTGGCAGTTCCCCATCCAGGTGTTCCCCTCTCTCTCCGGCGTTGTGGCGCTGGTTCCGTCGGCGGGCGGTCGGATATGGTGGTGGGCGTGTGGGCGGCGCCCCCCGTGCTAGCGCGCCCCGTGGCTACGGCTGTCGGCTTGTTTTGCACCGGCCCCCTTAGCGGGCCCCTCTCCTCAGCTCCACTCCCCGAGTCTTCGCGTGGCCTCGCTCGGCCGCCGTTGGCTCATTGGTGGTTATCGTCCCGCTCTACCCCCCGCCTCTACTTTTTCTTTGTGGAGTGCGTCGGCCCGGTCCGTGTGCCCCTTCTCCTCCCCTCCCCTGTGGGCTCTCCTTTGGCCGGGGGGAGGTTTGGCGGTCCGGTTGGGGAGCGCCCTTCCCCCCGCCATCACCTCTTCACCCCTCCGTCTGTTGGAGAGGTGGCACCGACCTAGCTCCCCCCTCGCTCTTCCTTAAGTGGCGTCGGTCGGCGTTAAATGGTCAAGGTTGGTTTGCAGTTTGGGGCGGTTAGTCTTGCCGGCTTTCGTCTTCTTGTGGTGCCCTTGGTGCTCGGCGCGGGCTTCATAGGGGCTTGGTTTGGCGGTTTGGTTGGTGGCTCGTCTTCGCCTGTGCACTTACCTCTTCTCTGAGTGATCTCGGAAGACACGCCCTGTGAAAACTTTGCCCGTTCGGGTCGGTGATGGCGACACCGTTTTTGGTGTCGCTCCCCTCGCTGGAGGCATTGTCGTGTGCGTCCCCTTCCACCTGAAGCCTTGGGGGTGCAAACCTGATTCTTCTAATCAGGCGATGGCGGTGTGCCTGGCGTCGTTCCCTTGTTGAAAGCATAGTCTTCAAGGCTTCGGTAGGCTCGACTCAGCGGAGGTGGTGTCTTGGGTGGCCTCGCTTGGTGGTGGCGGCTGCGTCTTCCCTTCGTTTGTCTAATGGAGCAGGCGTCCTCTGCCGGCTCGTTGTGGTCATGCATCTTGACCGGTGGTGGCGGTGGTCTTCTTTCATGCATCCCACCCGGCGGTGGCGGTTCTTGTCCGCGCATCCCGTGCGGTGGTGGCGGGAGTCTTCGTCCGTGCATCTCATTCGGCGGTGGCGATCACGGTCTTGTTGTGATTGGGTCGTTTGCCCTGTTGCTGGCAGCGTTGTGTTGTTTGTAGCCTTGCATCCCTCGTGTTGTTGGTGGTGCTAGTCGCTCCCCCCCCCCCTCTTCTCTCCTCTCCTCTGTTTCTCTTCTCTTTTGTATAGTGCAGTTCTTTTCTACTTAATGAAATGACAGAGCGTCTGCCCTTTAGCTCAAAAAAATAAATTGCTTACAAGTAAGTACTATCTCGATTTTGTTCAATCTACGGGCTTTAGTTAGTTTTTGGTCGAAATGCTATCTTAATTGTAATTGTTGGACATCAGCATTTTAATTAAGGGTTAGTTTTCACTTCATTTTACCGGTTAGTTTGGCTTTACAATCTAGTTGGTGGTTTGTTTATCCTTTATTTTATTATCCAGACAATCTAGTCGGCTAGGTGATAGTCAGTTTACCTTTGTTCAATCGACTTGTAGCTTGCTTTTAGCTGATAGTTTTTCTAATATTTCAATTAACTTGTTGATTAGTTTACGTACCCTTTTCGATTTACTAGTTTAGATCAGTTGCTCCTATTTGGACTTTCTAGTTGATAATTTTATTATCTTTGGCTTCTATTTGAACTTTCTAGTGTTGCAGACTCCATCAATTATAGGTTTAGCTGGTTGTTTGAAAATGATTTTGTCTTTTCTTGCCCAATTATAGGTTTAGTTTTTTTAAAAAAATTGTGTCGGGGATTAAAATACGGCCCATTGTCATGGCCCACTCCCTGACGGCCCAATCGAATAGCCTACCAGGGCCCAGCTCCCTGGAAGGTTCTATCTGGCCCATATGCATCCTGCCGAACAGCTTCCTAGCTGGCGTGGTGCGTAACGGCCAAGAAATCGTGTTTGAGTCCGTCTCGAACAAGAGTTCTACACGGCTACGTGAAGACCCGGACGTTGGTTTCCCGGATTGGATTAGGAGTCGTGTTCCCAAGACTAGAGTATGCCTTATCGCCTCGGGATATATTTGGCATGTCTTGAGTTAATTCACGATCTCGTAGTTAGCCCTACCCGATATTCCTTGGTAGGTCGGTTTGCTCAGATTACTATATAAACAGGCCTCTACCGTTTAGAGGGACCACGCCAATAGATTTTCGCATACTACTCACCAAACCTCTTGATCTCGCCGAGTTCCACCTTGTAATTCTCTTTGATATAAAGAAAGGTTTGGACGTAGGGCTATTATCTCTCCCGAGAGGCCTGAATCAAGATAAAATCCTCGCTCTGTTCGTTCTTTGTTCGTGGTTGTTCGGCGTGTCTCTATCTCACTTCTAAAGAATCTTAGCGACTTGAGATCGATATCTCAACCGTCCAATCACCGGGCGCGCCGTCCGTGGGAACGCAGATCGAGCATGTCGAACTCTATCAGCGACTAGGAGATTCTCCCTAAGGACTACGACTCAGAAGGGCAGGATGTCTCTTCCTCTGTTTAGATTGGATCGATCCCTTCGATCTTGATCGCCTTCCAGATCTGGTTCCCACTCGTGCTCGGGGCCGGATCACTTGCCGCGGCTCTTCGCCCGGGGCGCCCGTCTGGTCCCCGCGACGAGCTTCGTGCTCGGGGGCTGGATCACTTCGCGCCGGGCAGCTCTTCTCCCGGGCGCACATCTGGTCCCCGCGACGAGCTCCGCGCTTGGTCCCCACGACGAGCTCTGTGCTCGGGGACTGGATCAACTTCGCGCCGGGTAGCTCTTCACCCGGGGCGCGCGTCTGATCCTCGCGACGAGCTCCGTGCTCGGGATCGGATCAAAACTCCTTCCGGATCCCGGGCCGTTACGCTGGCGGTGGATGACGGAGAGAGCGACCAACACTTGGAACATCGACCCGACCGTAAGTTCCTCGTGTAGGTCTTCGCTTCCTAACCGGCGCTTTTTCTCAAATTTCGCGCCTTAGTTCGCCCAAGTCTCTCGCCGCCATGTAAAGTTCAACTCATTGAGCGGTGAATGTTCGCGACCCCTGCGCCCTCCTCACCACTTGTCTTCTCGGACTACTCTTTCTCTCTCGGTGACACTTGATGGTCGCCGGTCTTGCGAACTCTTGGCTCCGCAATCTTAAGGGTTTTCCTGCCAGTGTCTGGTTTCAACAAGTTCCTAAACTCGAGTTGCGTAACACGGCATCCTGCCTCGCGGCTAAGCCTGCTCTCGTAAGCCCTCCGCGGCAGAGGCACTTACCGCTCACGGCACAACCACTTGGCAAAGCCTGCTCTCGTAAGCCCTCCGCGGCAGAGGCACTTTCCTTGTTCGGTTACCTTCGGAATCGCCTAACTTACGTTAACGGCGGTTTGGAGCGAGTCGATCAGGATACGGGTGTCGCTCTAACTCTCTACGCACGTGCTTGAAGTCGCAAGCTCAGGTCTTCATGCATCGTCCGTACCGGGGGCTAGGGCGTCGCTCTTTCTCTTGTGCACCTGTTCGAGTTCGCAAACTCAGATCCTCGAGCAGCTGCACAACGGGGGCTAGAAGTTAGGCTAAGCGTTCTACCGGTTTTTCTTAAAACTTTCTAGCTGTGTTCGCCTTGCTCTTGGTTTCTGTTCGTCCTTGTCTTTTCTGCTCTTTTTGCGGAAAAGTCGCTTTCGAAGTCGTTCGGTCGACTCTCGCTCGATTCAAGCCGCCGACGGTCTTGAGCTGCTCGGCCGACTTCTCGACCCTTCCTTCCGATGCTAGTCCTCGCGGCCAGACCTGTAGCTCCTTGGCTTCTTCTCGAAGAGCCTCGGGGCCGCCTCTCCCGGTCGGTTGGGACTTAAAATTGGATTTCGCAACCCCGATGCGTTTCCAGCTTTCCTTTTCCTTTCTCGGCGTTGGTTTCCAAAACCCGTTGGTCTTCGCTCCGTGGCGCTCCCAGCGTCTGAGCATGTCTTTTATCCGCAGCGACGACCATGATAGCCGGTTAACAAGCGGTGCACCACCGATGGAGTTCGCTTCGTAGCCGATTCTCATCGCAGCGGGTACTCTGGCGCTGGTTCCGCACTCCGCCAAGGCGACACTAACGCTACGGGTCCATGCCCGATAAGATTTCGCCTCGCGTCTTGCTGCGGCTAAGGTCCCGTCGCCTTCCACGGTTAGCGGTCTTAGCCACAATGGCTGCACTTGCCCGCACACGCCTTTTTATCCATGCTACGTCCTTCCGGCACGGTAATCGAGCAATGCACCACCAACGAGTCCTGCCCACCGTAGTCGATTCTCATCGCAACAGGCACTCCTGGCGTCGGTTCCGCATTCGCCGCGGTGACACTAACGCTATCAAGGGACGTACCCAGAAAAAATTATGTCTTGTGCGGGTAGGTGTCTTTTGCGTGTTTTCTAAAACTCGCTTTGCTCTCCTTGGAGCTTTTTCTTGCTCTCTTTTTCCCTTTGCTGGCCTGTTTCTTGTTTGTCTTCTGCAGGAAGTATAGGAACAGGGGGCGTCAGACTCCGGTGATGGTCGCGGCGAGGTTCCAGGCTTCCCCACCAAAACCGATGTCCAGATCCTCTCTTCTCACGCGCTCGCGCATGCCCGGAACCGATTCACTTCACCACGTATGATTTCTTGCCTTTGCCCGCATCGACCTTCACAGTTCGGCTAAGTTAAGTAGTAGCGCCACCAACGAGTCCCGCCCACCGTGAGCCGATTCTCATCGCATAGCGGGCATGCCCACCGTAAGTCGATTCTCATCGCAGCGGGCACTCCAAGCGTCGGTTCGCGACTTGCCAAGACAACGCTATCACCGCCGCAAGGAATACGTCATGGGTAAAGCGTTGATTTCACACGTTCTCTTGCGGCTCGATCGCATCGGGTTGTGATTCACCTCGCGGGGCGGTTCTTCGCCGGAGCGCGATCCGTCCCCGCAACGAGCTCCGTGCTCGGTGGATCACCTCGCGACCGACTCTTCGCCGGAGCGCTGGCTCCTACCGATGCGTCTTCGCTGGTCGCACTTTCGGTTCCTTTAACGAGCTCCGTGCTCAGGGACTAGATCTCCTTACTTGGTTCCTTTGGCGAGCTCTACGCCGGGGACTGGGTCAACTTCCCCCTCGTATGCATTGTCTTCTCCTGGCACACGATCTACGTTTGGGGGCACATCACCTTCGCTCCTGAGCACGACGTTTGCTCGAGAGCGCAATCTCTATTTTCTCGGGCAAGCTCTAGCCCGAGAGGTGGTTCCCCTATCTTTTCCTAGGCATCTGAATGCCTGGATGCAGCAGCACGAGTCCGTCTTGCGACTTGCTATGTTCATTCTTCCGGAAGATCTGATTTTACCGGATGCGGTGGTACGCTCTTCACTACCAAGAATCCAATCCCTCCGTGATGACGTTCAGCTTCAAGGAGATGATTCACCTCACTTCTTTCGATTTCTGTATCGAGGGCTGGGTACTCTGCTCGGACAGATGTCGTTCCCTGTTCGATGCAACAGAGTTGCTCGGCACCGGACGGGTTTGTTCGGTCCCGAACAAGTATTATTCGGTTGAACCATAACCTGTTCGGTCACCTGTTGCACGTCTTTGTAGCAGGAAAAATACCCTCTTCGTGACTTAGAGTCTCAAGAGGAAGACCCCACTCTAGTGAGTCCTTCCACTTGAGTCTCGGGGGCTAGCTGTCGGGGATTAAAATACGGCCCATTGTCATGGCCCACTCCCTGACGGCCCAATCGAATAGCCTACCAGGGCCCAGCTCCCTGGAAGGTTCTATCTGGCCCATATGCATCCTGTCGAACAGCTTCCTAGCTGGCGTGGTGCGTAACGGCCAAGAAATCGTGTTTGAGTCCGTCTCGAACAAGAGTTCTACACGGCTACGTGAAGACCCGGACGTTGGTTTCCCGGATTGGATTAGGAGTCGTGTTCCCCAAGACTAGGAGTATGCCTTATCTGCCTCGGGATATATTTGGCATGTACTGAGTTCGTTACGATCTCGTAGTTAGCCCGGCCCGATATTCCTTGGTAGGTCGGTTTGCTCCGTACTATATAAACAGGGCCCCTACAGCGTTTAGAGGGACCCTGGCCAATAGATTTTCGCATACTACTCACCGAGACCTGCTGATCTCGCCGAGTTCCACCTTGTAATTCTCTTTGATATAAAGAAAGGCTGGACGTAGGGCTATTATCTCTCCCGAGAGGCCTGAACCAGGATAAAAATCCCTGTCTCCTATTCGTTGCTGTTCGTGGTTGTTCGGCGTGTCTCCTATCTCACTTCTAAAGAACCTTAGCGACTTGAGATCGATATCTCAACCGTCGACAAATTGATTTTATCTTTTGAGAAAATTTCACCATTAATTCCCAAACTTGTCCCGCCTGTGCACATAAATTCATAAGTATCGAAACCATTTATTTTTATACACAAAATTATGAAACCGTTGCAATCAGATCCAAACAGTGGTTTGTCAAAGCTGTTTCGCCGACGTGGCCGCCATGTCATCGCTTACATGGAATTTTTCTTTTCTTTCTTACTTTCAGTGGGACCTACTTGTCATCACTTCCCCCCTCTCTCACCTCTCTGCCCTCTCTTTCTCTCTCCTCACCGTAGAAATACGGCGGTGGCGACACAGTGGGGTGGCGAGCCCCTGGCAGTGCGATGTAGTGGGGCCGCGGCGAAGAGGAGAAGAGGCAGCTCGCCCCGTAGTGGAGGCATGTAGAAGAGGGTGGGCTCGCCAGTGCTGCTCATTGAGGGTTGGGAC
This sequence comes from Raddia guianensis, assembly GCA_036346415.1. NCBI lineage: Eukaryota > Viridiplantae > Streptophyta > Magnoliopsida > Poales > Poaceae > Raddia > Raddia guianensis. The sequence continues at coordinate 53,869,660 of CM070534.1, forward strand.
GGAGAAGCCGAGCGCCGTCACGGCGACGCACTCGACGGGGACGAAGAGGATGGCGGCCATGACGCACTCGGTGGCGGAGAGGATGGTGTCGAAGAGGGGCCATGACGCACTCGGTGGCGGAGAGGACGAGGTCGAAGAGGTGGGCGGCGGCGCACTCAGCAGCAAAGAGGACTGGGTCGAAGAGGTTGACCGTGAGCTACAGACGCAAGGCGAAGGAGGACTCGAAGCTACCGCCACCACCTCCTCCAACCAGGTCGGGACTGTGCGCGCGCCGTCTGACGGGAGCTTGAACCTGGTCTCCACGCTGGAGGACAGAGAGAGAGAGGGGGCTACAGCATGTCCTCGTCGGAGCGGGAAGCGGCGTCCCCGGCATGCTTGGAAATGAGAGAGGAGGTGGTGACGGCACGCCCCGCCGCAACGGTCGGAGGCGGAGACGGTGGTGGCGCCGCCTGGCGCGCCATGCCACCGTGTCGGTAGAGAAGGGCGGCTTGGTCCACCGCGCCGTTGTCAGAGGAGCACGGACCTCCCCACGCCAGATTGGACGAGGAGCACGGGCCTCCACGTGCCTCAGACCGGAGTGGAGGACGGGCCCCACACTTGGGCGTCGCGTCGGCCGTGTCAGAGGATAAGGGGCCACCGCCGCCGTCAAGTGAGGGGCGCCACCGTAGCCCATCGGAAGAGTTGGAGATGGGTGCAGCGCCACCAGCGTCACGATCGGTTGGAAAAGGGCGGCGCCGCATCCCCGAAGTTAGAGAGGAGGCAACTGTCGTCGTCTAGCTCGGGGAAGAGGGGCGACGTGGCCGCCATATTGGAGAAGAGGGTGGCCTCATCGAGGAAGTAGCGACCTCGTTGGAGAAGTCCGCCGTGAGGAGGGAGGGAGAGAGAGAGAGAGGTGAAAGAGGGGAAGAGATGAGATGACAAGTCCGCCCCCGTTGATGTGGTAGTCCACGCCATCGAAAAAACCTAGAAAACCAGCCTGTGGATTTGATTGCAACGGTTTCACAAGTTCGAATACCTAAATTATTAGTTTCGATACCTATGGATTTATGTGTACAGGCGGGACAAGTTTGGGGACTAATGATACAATTTTCTCTTATCTTTTCTTACCTATTACAGGATTAAATCGGCTGGTAAGTCTTAAAACCCGGTGTTCCAATGCTGATGAGGTTTCTAAGCCCTAACTCTATATGTATTTATCCGATAACTTTTGGCACGAACACACTGTGGTGGCGTCGCATGGTCGAAGCTTGGGGTGTCACGACCGGAACGCTGCTGCCATGATCGGGAGGCAATCGGAGCGTGACTGTCATGGGCTGGCGTGCTGAGAGTGCGGATGGGAGTGACACCTCAATGTGCTTAATGAAATACTCCCTTCAATCATAAAAATAAGTCGCCGTTGACTTTTGGACACGCCTTTGACCATTTGTCTTATTCAAAAATTTAGTGCAAACATGTGAAAATATAAATCATACTTAAAGTACCTTTAATGATAAAACAAATCACAACAAAATAAATGATAACTTACACAGTTTTTTGAATAAGACGAATGGTCAAAGGCGTGTCCAAAAGTCAACGGCGACTTATTTTTATGACCGAAGGTAGTAACTTGTAGCTTAGATCGGTTGCATGACGACCAGACATGGGTTTGCAAAAGCCATGGTCAACCAATGCAACATAACCAAACACACAAGCATGCATGAGCTCAGCCTGGCTTCCTCTTGCATGGCTAATAAACCTTGTGAAAAGAATCAAATTACCTTAGAGAGGTGAATAGACAATTTTATTTTATTTTTTTTGTTCAAGTTAAACAATTTATCAAATTAGTGACCCAAGCTACAATGGATAAATTACCCTTAAGTAATTAAGGAAGAAATAAGAGCAGACGTAAATGCGAAAAGTAGATTGCAAGAAAGTAAATAGAAACAAAGGAATTTCCCCCCAAAGATTTGGAGTTTCCTTCTACTCCTCATTGAGCCAAACCTTTGCTCTCTCTTCATTTGCTAGATCTGGTTGTTTCTTATCTATTTCTTGCGCTGGAGATTTTGTTGGGGTCGAGCCAGCCGAGTGTATTTTTTCCATGGTTATTTCTTCTTCATATTTTTTCGTCAAGTCAGAGATTTAAGCTGTCACAACTACTTTTTGATATTGATCTTTCAAATCTACTTCCCATGGTGGATGAGGATAAAAAATATGATGCTATGGTTGACTACGGAGGTTGCTAGAGTTTACGAAGACGATGGAGTCAAAGAGAGATTCGGATATGATGGATTGTTAGCAATAGACACTTGTCATTATCACATTGTAATTTTTTTTGGTGAGAGATTCTATGTAAAAGGGACACTAATATTTTAATGATAAGTCTCTTTTCTAAAACAAGAAAGAGCCGGCACCCACTCGAGTCTCGCGCCTCAATCCACTCGTGGAGCTATTCATCACTCCAGCAAGGTGGGCACCAGGGTTTTCACACGACTTGACGACTCCCACAAGCTCCTTTGGCGGGCTCGTTAAGTCATACCACCAACAAGTTGGCTAGGGAAACCCACTCAGTTTGAGTTCGACGAAGGCCAATTCCATGGAATCAAGATATCTAAGAGCACAATCGGAAAGAGACCTTTAAACCTTACTGAGATCCGCTCAAAAGCTCATGGAGGCACACTACAAGTTAACCCTAGAAGGTGAGAAATGAAATTCAAAGCCTGACCTCACAGACCCCTCTTAGGACTTAAATAGGCTAGCCAACGCGACTAGCCGTTAGCCATAGACACAAGATAGGCCATCCGAGCTCTGCCCTGGATGATGCAAAAAAAAGACAAACTGGAGAAGACACGTCCACCATGGATGATCTAGGGTCCATCTCGGATGATCCGTGGCAGAACAGATCTGGAAACTCCCACGAGACACATCACCACGGATGATCCGAGGCCCACCTTGGATGATTCGTGGTGACCTGCTGCCACAGGCACACAAAAAACCACTTCTGCCCGGGGGTGGCAAGGCAAACACGGATGATCAAGGATAAACCCCAGATGATCCGACCCCTCGAACCAAAACTCAACACGAGGAACAAGCCAACACTATTTCAAATGATTGGGTCCCCATATGATTCTAGTTGCACACTAAATATCCTGAACAATCACAAATGATCCACGTTCAACACTAAAAACATTGCGAACCTTAAACCACGTATTCTAGCCCACAAACACCCGACCAAACCTAAATCTAGTCACTCTAAACAAGGAAAGAAGATAGATAAGAACAGTTGTGCTCGTAGAGACCAAGTCCCCAAAAAATAGAAATCGCCGACTATCATGACTTTTTTTTAATCAAATACTCATACTAAGAGCATCTCCAGCAGACCCTCTATAATACTTCATCGCAGTGTAAACTGTGAATGAATTTTAGAGGGATGGATATAGGGGACTATGTGTGTTTTAGAGGAAAGATATAGAGGGGTTGATGATGATGCGCTTAGACACTTATAGGTTTGGTTGCCTGCATTCCAGGAGTTTTGCATTTAGAGATACAAAACTACGGTGTTTGTTGAGTTCTCACCCATCTGAACCAGGCTCTTCAGATGCAATTACCCCCTCCGGGCAAGGCTCTGGAGATACGACCAAATTGGGTGTTCCCCTAGCCAAGCTCCGCGGATGCAGCAACGCAACCACATGCAGTAATGCATGCAACACATTTGATTCTTTTTTTGCTATATCTTTTGATTAGTATCTTCGATTATCGAAACGATTTCAAAAATAGGTTCTTAATATTTTTTCGAACAAAACTACACCACACTTGCCATATAAATTTCAAAAGTTTAAAATTTTCATTTTTGAATTTATTTATTTATGAGACTTTCTTTTGATTTTTTTATTTTTGTATTTGATTTTTTGTTATTTTTATTTTCTTGAATTTATTTTTTAATATGTTTTGTCCCTCTTTTGAAATTCTTCATATCATTCTCTCCTTAGTGCAGTCAACCAAACAACATCTGTACGCAGCCTATAGAATCTCATACAATTAACCAAACAACAACCGTTTGTATCATCTCAGCTTGGCTCCAACCAACCTAGCCCAGCTCATACAACCTGGTTCAACTAAGAAGGCAACCAAACATCCTATTACATACTATCACGACTATGAGTCATAAAGTTGTTGTGCAATAAATGATAAATACTCCCTTCGTTCTTTTTTTTTGACGCTTTTGACTTTTGTACACATCTTTGACCATTCGTCTTATTCAAAAAATTATATAAATATCATTTATTTTGTTGTGATTTGTTTTATCAATAAAGATACTTTAAATATGACTTTTTTTTTCATGTTTGCACTAATTTTTTGAATAAGACGAATGGTCAAAGACGTGCTCAAAAGTAAAAAAACGGAGGTATTACGTGTTTTTATATGTTTGTTATTTAAATCTATACTCAAAAGTTATATAAATCAAATGCAACAGGAGTGGGTTCGATCCATGTCCGATCCATTCCCACCCTGCTAATCAGTCATGGCCCCATTTTTCGGTCTAGCACTCTAGCTCTAGTACTTCTCCGAAATCACAACCCGACGATCGCAGCGAACGAATCCTCATTCCCCAATCTTTGCTGCTCCACAAGACGGTTTCAAAAACCGCGGTTAACATGACTAACCGGCGCCTCCACGGGGGCAGGCTCGATAAAAAGCGGTTTAGGGTTTAGGGGTTTGGTCAAAATTCGTTTAAATAAATTTTGAATATAAAATATACATAAAATTTCTAAAAATACTATTAATCATTCTAAGCATTTTGGCTTAAATAAAAATTTAAAATTTAAATTTTTAATGTGTATTTTAATGAATTTTAGTCATTTTCATTGATTTTGACATTTTTTTTCGTCACAAACCGCGGCTAACCGCGAGAAACCGCCGGTTAACCGTAAAAAACCACGGCTAACCGCGAAGAAAACCGGGGAGACGGACTTTTGAATTTAGGGCAAAAATCGTACGGAACCGCCGATAAACCATTAACGGGCTCCGCGCCAATGCCGGCTCGGAGAACTCCGCCGGTTTTGTTAACCCTGCTCCCGCGCCGCCTTGTGCCGCTCAGCGACACCGCCGCGCTGCTCCCGTCCATCACCGCCGATTCCTCCCATGTCCGCGAGCTCCATGCCCACCTTCTCGTCTCGGGCCGCCTCGCCTCCTCCTCCCACCTCGCCGCCTTCGTTGCCTCCCTCGCCTCCTCTACCCACCTCTCCTACGCGCGCCTCCTCCTCCCACGCCGCCCCACCACGCTCCACACCCACAACAACCTGCTCCGCGCCCTCGCCCGCGGGGCAAGCCCGCACCTCACCTTCCGCGCATTCCGCGAGCTCCCGCTCGAGCCGGACAACTATCTCCTTCACCTTCCTCGTCCGCGCCGCCACCGCCCTGGCCACCGCGCCGACGCATACGACCCCTGGTCCCGAGCTGAGCGTGAATCTGATCGCGGGCTCCGTGCACGCGGCCGCGCTACGCGGCGGCCACGTGGCGGACCCGCACGTGCGGAGCGGCGTCGTCTCCATGTACGCCGCTGTCGGGGACGTGCACGCCGCGCGGGCCGCCTTCGGGGAGATCGTGAGCCCGGATGTGATGTGTGCCACCGCGATGGTGGGAGCTCTTGCTGCTGCTGGCGACGTGGACGCCGCGCGCGACCTGTTCGACGGAATGACGCAGGTGGACCATGTCGCCTGGAACGCCATGATCGCGGGGTACGTGCGCGTGGGCAGGTCGAGAGAGGCCCTGAGGCTGTTTGACGAAATGCAGAAGGCTGGCGCTGCTGTGGGCGAGGCAACGCTGGTGTCAGTGCTCACTGCCTGTGCGCAAATAGGCGCATTGGACCGTGGCAGATGGTTGGATTCGTATGTGCGCACCCATGGGATGCGGATGTCGGTCACGCTTGGCACTGCCTTGGTGGATATGTATTTCAAATGTGGCGCGGTGGCAATGGCGAAAGAGGTGTTTGAGAGCATGAGTGAGAGGAATGTGTACACTTGGACCAGCGCGTTAAGTGGCCTTGCGACAAATGGCATGGGTAAGGAGTGCCTTGAGCTGTTCAAGCGCATGAAAGATGCAGGGGCCAAGCCTAATGGTGTGACCTTTGTCGCACTGCTCCGTGGGTGCTCCATGGCTGGATTGGTAGACGAGGGACGAGCATGCTTTGATTCTATGAAGGACGAGCATGGAGTTGAGCCTTTGCTTGAGCATTATGGCTGCATAGTTGATTTGTATGGTCGAGCGGGGCGTCTGGATGATTCCATCAATTTCATCAATGCAATGCCAGTGGAACCACATGAAGGTGTGTGGGGGGCACTACTCAATGCTTCTCTGATCCACAATAACATTGAGCTGGGAAAATACGCGATGGACAAGCTCATGGCGATTGAATCCGAGAATGCCGCGGCTCATGTCTTGATGTCTAACATCTATGCAGAGTCGCAGAACTGGGAGAGTAAACGCAAGGTCTGGGATATGATGAAAACCAAGGGAGTGAAAAAAATGCCTGCATGTAGTGCCATCGAGGTTGATGGCGAGGTACATGAGTTCTTTGCTGGAGGGAGGTCACACCCGAGATACAAGGAGATTGAGCTGATGCTTGCAGAGATGAGCCGGAGGCTGAGGCTACAAGGGTACGTCGCAAACACGAAAGAGGTGTTGTTCGACATTGAGGAAGAGGAGAAAGAAGGTGCAATCTCCTTGCATAGTGAGAAGCTTGCTCTTGCATTTGGCCTGATCGCTTTGCCGGAAGGCATGGAGATTAGGATTGTGAAGAACACGAGAGTAGGCAAGGACGGCCATGTTTACACCAAGTTGATTTCTAAGGTCTTCAGCAGGGAGGTTATTATGAGAGATTGGAACAGGTTTCACCATTTCAAAGATGGAGCCTGCTCCTGTAGGGACTACTGGTCATTTTTTTCTGTGGGTTGTGATATTTTATCCTTTTTAATTCTAAGGATTTATCTCTACTACTTTAAAGTGTCTTATGGTGGTGGTGGTGGTGTGCCAACTTGCTATCCGGACCGTCCATTTCAGGCTATGACATCTACTCCGTCCGATCGATTCCCACACATCGCCCCCGCCTGTGTAAACCCTAATCTCCCTACTCCTGCCCCGCCGCCGCCTCTCCCTCTCCCACGCTCGCTCGCGCTGCGCCCTCCTCCCTCTCCCTCGTCCGCTGCCTCCCACTCACTCTCCTCAACCGCGTAGCCGCCCCTGCTCTCCCTCATCCGCGCCACCTCCCCTCTTTCTCCCCCAACCACGCCACCTCCCCCTCTCCCGAGCCTGCGCCGCCGCCACCTCCCTCCCTCACCCGCCGCCGTCTCCGCCCCCTCTCGCGACGACCGACGCTCCCCTTCTCTCGCGGTGGCAACCTGGCGGAGACGGACGTCTCTCGCGAGCCTGTGCCGCCGCCCCCTCCCTCCCTCACCCGCCGCTGCCTCCACCCCCTCTCACGGCGGCCAACGCTCCCCTTCTCGCGCGGGGGCAACCTGGCGGAGACGGACGCAGCTGTGACCTGGCGGCATGGCGGTGGTGGCGTGATCTGGCGAGGCCGTAGCTCCCTCCAAGGTGAGTTCATCCTCCTCCTCTCGCCTCCTCTTTCCTGGTCGGCTCCAGTTGTGCCTACCCCCCGCCTCCCCACGCCACTGATGCGCCGCTTCCTCTTCGTGCTGTCGTCTCCATCTTAGAGCGCCGCCGCTGCCTCCTCCGAGGTGGATCCGGAGATGGCGGGCCGACCTTGGTTGGATCCAGCCACGGTGGCCCCGGATCCATCGTCTCAGAGCGCCGGCAAAGACGGTCCCCTTCCACAAATCCTCTACTCTATCCACCATCCCTGGTCCCCTCGCTTCTCCCCTCCTACTGCCTTCCCCATGGTCAAATCTACTGTTTTCCCCGCTGGATGCACGCGTGGTGTTCGATGGAATGCATAAGTGGAGTACATCATGTTCTACTGGCGAAGACGGTGCAGGTGGACGTCATGAAAGCCCGCGAGGTGCTGGTTTCGACACAACCGGTGCCGATGAGGAATCCGCTGTGGCACGATCGAATGTCGGTGCAACTTCTCCTGGAACTTTCTTGCTTGCAGCATCATGCTCAGGCTTGGCGTCTCTCGTCTGCTCTGAATCCGTTGCTTCAGCAATGCAAGAAGAAAATGCAGCAATGCAACTCCTAGGAAATATGGTGTACCTATATTTTTATTTATGCATATAGTTCAGGTCCACCATAACAGAGTCTTTTTTTTTTCAAAAAATATGGGGATTTCTAGCCTCTCTGTGAATACATGGTAGCCCTTTTTAATGTCCTCTTAAAAAATATATAATAGTAATTATGTAATAGATGCCAACCAAGTTTAATACTTGAGCCATTCCCTAGACATGTCATAGGTTATATTTGTTTCCTGGAGGACATATTATTCCCTGCAACCCTACTGGCACATCTTTTGGTTTGAATGCTATTAGATTCACAGCTTGCGTATGTTCAAAATTTTGATTATTGATTTTGTAAATTTCTTCGTGCAGGGACATAGATGGCAGAGGGTCATCATCGATCTTGATGCTGCCAGCTACTAGAAGTCGCCTCTTGCAGGAAAATCACCACCATCGGTAGGTCGATCCCCAAAGGAAGGAGCCACACAAATGCCATCTTTGCATAAATGCATATAATTGCATCCAGTTTTTCAGTTGTGATTACTTTCACTGGCTAACTGCATGCATTGGATTGGCCTGTGCAATGGCTACTGAAATTGGACAATTTCAGCTGCATCTATTTGACTTTGGTATGTCTGGAGACATCACACTCAAGGAATCTGGTACCTTTACTGTAGGTCAACAACCTGCTGTAGTTGACACTGGCTCGGTTAGGTGTCTGGCTCGTGACGCCTGAATAGACTTGTGGATTGTGGTGTGCAAGGCGTAAGGTTGGTTCTGCTGTACCGCTGGATATAAATTTGAGCACTGATTAGCATTGTTTCAGAGCAATTACTTTAATGCACTTTTCCTTATGCATCCCGTTAGGCGCAACCTATGACAATTGTTGTGTTGGTGACTACATATTTGATATATTTTAAATATTGGGTCAAAGTTACCATAATTGCATCTAATTCTTGTACTGATTTATGTGCTGTTGTGATGCGTTGCATTCAAACTCAAAAAAGGAAGATACGGGCTAAAATTCATAGCTTTGATTTATGTCTTTTTTTTCATCCCTTTGGTGCCGGGCTCACCTCCACCTATTCATTCTTCTCTATATAAAATGATTCCATATTTTATTTAAGTCACCATTTATCTGAAAGGTTTTCCAGTTATATGTCTTTACTCAATTGCTATTAGGTACATGCAAGCTATAGTCGATGAAATTATTTTGGGAAATGTTGATCCCCAGAAGGTACCTTGGCATGCCCTGATTCTAATATTTTTATAGATTTTTTTTGGTGGTTATGTCGGTTGTTCAAATTATATTTTTCTCTCAGCCTCCTAAGACATGGGATTTGGCAAAGCTTTTGGATGAATTTGTTCGTATTGGGGGGAATTTACTGAAAGGTACTAAGCCTAAAAGTAAAATGATGTTGTGCTTATGTTCTTCTGCAGCAGATTCTCTAACTTTGAGATGCTTGATGTTTTACAGAACAACTCAAGGATATCCAAGAGGAAAACCTACAATCATCGCTTGAGCAAACCTACAATTATGGCTCTATCGAGGCTGTCAATTTTGCTAGCCTTCCTTGCACACATGCAGGTACTCAACATCGTTCAGAGTAATTGACTCCCTATTAGGTATTGTCTGATGTTTCTTTTTGACAGCAACATGTTTTGAAGAGGTCCTTGGAACCAACAAAATCACTAATCTTTGCAACATTATTTATGTGTTTCGCTTTATTGAACTATTGCAGAGAAATTGATCATTCAGTTGTTGAAGCTGTTCAGGTACTCAAGTGAATGTAGATCGTTCTCAATGAGAATTCCTTTTTTTAGTGTGAAATCAATAATTATTTTTGGTGTATCCAAATATATTATTGTAATGGTACAGTTTTTCACTCTCCTGCTTTAGGTGTATTGGATCTGCATAAGCATACTCTTGACAGCGTATGGGGCTGCCATTTTGTTATGAGAGGCTTGTCACAATAATTTTGTATACTATCTATATGAAATTGTATTCAAAATACTCCCATTGAAATTGTCTAAATATGAGTAGAAAGGTCCTTGAAGTTGTGTACTGTTTTATGTGCAACGAAATGTGCTCTTTACTTGATTTGCTTCTTGGATTTGGAATTTTTCTATGATCACCCATAGTACATGCTTATATTAGGATCCTGCAAATCACACTTAGGGTTATCACACATATGTCTTTCCTGCAAATCACACTTCATGCTTATATATTTTTCTACGAATTATGTTTTTCTTTCATCCCTTTATAGTCCGTGGCAGAGCACGGGCATTGTACTAGTTGGCATTAAATTGACAAACGATGGTTCACTTCAACCGAACCAATTTTTCCTCTCTTCCCTCTCTGGCCTCGACAGGCACAATGTCGCACGGTGCGGACATTTCAGCTACACTTAACATACGCTGCCACATGTTTCCGATGATAAACAAAGAATGAACAAAGAACGCAACTATAGGAATACGACATTGCTAATTCGCTCTAAACTAGGAAGAGCAGGCAGCTGCACTAGCTACCTTTCGGACTGATGGAAGTAGAAGGCTGCATTCTTGTTATCCCACTGGATGGTGAGAACTGATGGTTAAGGAGAGAACTGGCCCAGGGTAAATGGTAAGGTGTTGGCTGTGAAGTCTACCACTCTGGTTTAAATTTTTACGAGAATAGTAAAAATTCGGGTCTAACTTTGAGAATGTGTTATGGTTGTGGGACAATCGACAGATCCCCACGGCACTCTCAAACTGACGGCTAAATCATCACCAGCAGAATCTCTATATTTCGTTCTCTATATTTCTCCTCTAAATGATTATTCATTTTCTATATTTTCATCCTTTCCAGCAGGATCTTTATTCTCAAAAAGATATAGAGATCATATGGAGAGTTTCTAAATGTAGAAATTGAGGGGAAGAGTCTAAATTTAAAGTCTAACATAAAGACTATGTTGAATGGCATATGGAGACTGCAGTTGGCGGCGGTAGTATTTTATAAAATCTGCTGGATATGCTCTATGTAAAGGCAACGGCTCCTGTGTACACAACACCGGCTGTGTACAGATGCGCACGGCCCATCTCAGCTGCCGGATTCGTATCCAACCATCTCACCAAACCAGCATGGCCATTTTAAAGAGAACCGCCCGCCTCAGCTTTGGAAAATATTGGAAATTGCAAAACAACCCTTGACTCCCAATCCGCACGAACGCGCCTCTGCTTTGTTTCCCAGTTCCCAGCTGCCGGTAGCCAATCGTTGCACCGATCTCCGCCTTCATCGCTGGTCTTCGACTTCGCCGTCGGTCTGTGCCTCCTCTCTCTCCCCGCCTGATTCGCCTCCACCGCCGGTATACGACTTCGCCGCCGGTCTCTGCCAATTGTTGCCGGTCCCTGCTCAGGTACAAACCCTAGAACAAGTGTTCTAGCCCAGGTCGACTAACATTGTTGGATGCTCATGTATGATAAACTCTGAACTTATTGGTTCTTTTGCAATTGTTACAGAGCAATCTACAAACATGTGTTGTGAGAGATTTTTGGAAGACCTTAGATGCTTCATCAATGCAGGCTGTGTCATATTGTGAGAGGAAGCAATGTCAAATTTAAGTGTGAGAGGAAGCAATGTCAAAATTAAGAGGGAAGCAATGAGATTTTTTATATGTTTGTTTGTAACTTTTGTACAAGTTCAACAATGTAAATGGGAGCTATTATTTGTAATGGGATATTTGGTGCTTGCTTAGATGATTTTTATTTCTTGAATTAAGTAAATGGGAGCTGCACAAATGTACATACTGTGCTAATAAATGAAATGAGTCTCCATATTTCTGAATACTACTTTTAAGTTTGAAATGAGTGCAAGCACCATGTGATGGCTGTAATTTTTCAGAAGTAATGCACTGCAATTGATCCTATTTAGACTTTCTAAAAGTTGTGCACTTAAAAGCCCCGGGTCAATGTAGTAATTTTTGAAACACTACACTAAAAAACTCCAGGCCAGTGCAGTTCAGTATTACAGTGCATTACTTCTAAAATTAGCTCGGTCAGTGCAGTTCAGTATTGCAGTTCTTTCTAAAACACTACACTTAGGCGTCGTTTGTTTCGGCGTTGCATCGCGTTCGCCCCCGCGCGCGAGCGCGCGTTCAAACCGCGTGAACGCGACGCAACGTGACGCCGCGTTACATGCAAATGAACAAGGCCTTAGTTAGCTCCAGGTCAGTTAAGTGCAGTCAACACAACCAGAGCATACAGTTTTTTTTTGCCTGTGCCAAATTAAAGTACATATATCGCCGATGTTATCATTGAGAGATTGACTCATTTGAGATGATGCAATGTTATATCCTGGAGCCGTTGCCCTATGTAAAAGGCTACATCCCATTATCCCATACAAAATGGACAACGAAGATTAAGCAGGTGCCGACACGCTTGAACTTTTCGAGCCACAAAAAACGGGACGTCAGCAACGCCCAGGTCCGACGGGGTGACCGTTTGTGCATTGTTGAGATCACGCTGAGAAGGTAACTAGAGTTGTGAGACTGGGTTCACGTTTTGGAATTCCAAGCACACCAGGAGCCGCAGTAGTGCTGCTTATGCAACCTACCAGGCTCTCCACTTCTCCAGGGCTGCCTGGACCGGGCAGTCCGGCATAAACCTTGAGAAAAGATTAAGGACATGCTAAGGCCTCCTTCTCTGTCTTATATTTGACTATACAGTTAGATAAGGCGAAGGCCGAAGAGAATGAGACTTGGTTTGTAGCAAAACTTTCTACACTCAAATTAATGCAGTTCTGACCACGTAGTACTTACCATTCTTTATGAACATGCACATGGATACAATCTCAGTTAAGCCACTTGCACCAACACAAATGTTGTCGATTCAGCCAGCTCACTTAGCACAAAACATGAGTTGGTAACAACAGCTATATATGGGATATCTGGACGGGTCATCAGCAGCGAGGAACAGGAATGGATATAACACCGGATTGCTATGCTATTCTTATTCAAGCATGCATAATATAAGCAAAAATACCATCTGATAAACAATATTGCATATATACAAAACTGAAGGTAAAAAAGATGTTCTTTAAACCCACGGCATGTCACTGCCTGGTAAATCTCTAAAGTAAATGACAAATTCGAAAGGGTGGGCAACAACATTGTGTTTACCATTACCAGCCTGCAAAAGCAGAGACTGAGTTAAATAAAAGTGAACAAATTCAGAGATACGATTTTCCCCACATTCAAATATGGAGATGTGAGGCTGAAGCACATGGTATGACATGGTTTAACAACAGCCCTGGAACCCTTTGGCAGAAAATCTGAGCAGCACGACGAATAATGTTCAGGCCAATATTAACATCAAGCTCTGGGATTTGTTCTTGGCATAAAATCTCAGCAGCGCTATGAATAATGTTTAGACCAATATTAACATCAAGCTTTGAAATTTCGTAATAGTAACTAATGATTGGATGTTGGTATATTGCTATTGATTGGATATTGGTATATTGCATTTTATTTTTTAATTAGAAGTATCAAGTATCTTTGCTTCGCACCAAAGATCAAAAAACACTGCCAAAACACCACAATTGATGATTAGGCTGAACAGAACCTTAAAGTAAAACAAAGATAGCATTCTAAAACTGCTGATGACTTACACACATTGCAATTCAGTTCTTGAGTAGGATACAAGCATTAGGTTTTGAAATCAACTGCTTAAGAAACCGTGCAGAAAGTTGCTACAATCAGATGTGTTAAAACAAGTGAAAAAAAAGAGAGAGCTGTTGCTACCTCATGAGGCCCAACCAAACTTCTTCATGACATACTTGGTTCTCTTCCGGACTCTTATGAACACAATGACCATACAAGCCAGCACCCATGGTGGGAAGCTCACGTCGCCGAACCTGGACTCTTTAACCCAGTCCCGCATCTTCGCCTCCTTCAATAACACCGCAGCTACTGCCGTCATAGCGGCAACGCCAATCAGCACCTTGGTGATAGGCTTCAGCAAAGAATCCTACACCACCAAAGAAGCAAATGCATCACACAAGAATTCTCCCAATACTAATCTTGCAGATACCATCAAGACATGTCCAAAAATTGCTACATTAAGATATAAACCGAGGTTTCTCAAAAAAAAGAAGAAGATATAAACCGAGGGAAATTGAAGCGCGATCACAACTGCTAAATTGAGAAGTAAACTGACGGAAATTGATGCGCGATTTAGGGTTTAGGGAGCAGCGACTACCTTGGGCTCGCCGTCGAGGAAGATGGTGGAGCCAGGGGCGTACGAGAGGAGGGACCGGCCGTTGCGGGGCTGGAAGCGGATGGCGACGCCGCGGGTGCGGGCGGCGGGGTCGAAGGCGAAGACGGACTTGAGGCCGTGCTGCTCCAGGATGTCTCCCACCTCCAACTGGTCCTGCGACCACCCGCCCAGCCGCGACCGGAACGCGGCCACCGGCCCCCGCCCCTTTAGAAACAGCTGCACATCCACCTCCGGCGCGGCGGCAGCCCCCGATCCGGGCTCGCCGTTCGGGGCTGGGGACTCCTCCCGGATAGCCTCGTCGCTGGCCTGAGCGGATGCTGCCATCGCCGGCGCCGCTTTCTCGGCTTCTGCTTCCATGGGTTCGTCGGGTCGTTGCGATCGGCTTCTGGGGAAGAGCCGAGTAGGAAAGAGAAAAGTCGCCAACTGCCCTACCAAAACTGCCCTGCTGCCTGGTTAACTAAGGGACTGTTTAGTTTGAAGCCTCACATGGCCACGCCTCAGCTTAGGTATGCCACATCGGCTTGGGCAGCTGTTTGGTTGGAGGCTGAGCTGAGGCGCGCCATACCCACCGCGGCAGCCGCCGGTGCCGTTTCTTCACCATTTTCGCCATAGAGTGTGGCGCTCAAATCGAGCGCCACAACTCGCCACTCCGCTCTCTGGCTCGCCCGTTCCTCTCTCTCCCGGGCATGGCGGCGGCGGCGGCGACCATCTTCACCAGGCAGCGGCAGCGGCGTCTAGGTGCGGGCCTAGACGACGGTGCGGACCATCTTCATCAAGCGGCGGCGTGGCTCCTCTTTCCTCTCCATCTCCTCTGCTCGACGCTCCAGACGCCGACGCCGACCTCGGCCTCGGCTGCTTAACCGACTTCAGCAATGACGCCGGAGATGGTGGCGGCAAGCAAGGCACCCACGACGCAACCATGGCGGCGGAGATTGCGGGCGGCGGCGGCATGCGTGAAGCGAGGATGGCGGCGATGGAGAGGAAGAGAAGCGTGGGTGGGGGTGGTGCGGCACGGCAGGGCTTGGCGGAGTAGCACTGTCGCCCGGGGAAGAAGCTCGCGGCTGGGCGGAGCTCGCCGGGGAAGAAGCCGGGGAAGATGCCCAGAACGTGCTCGATGAAATGGTTAGGCCAACTTAGTCAATTTTGCCTCTATGCAACGAAACGCGGACCACAAAATTTTTCCTAGCCTAATGTTAGACGTGGGTGTGAACCAAATGCCTGCTAACGTTAGCCATGTTAGTCATGTCACACCTGCCAAAACCTGCTAATCTTAGGCGTGGCTTTTTTAGTCACGAACCAAACAAGCCCTAAACTGCGTAGGACGAGCCTACAAATAAGGTCCAGAAATAGTGTCATCTAGAAATTTCATCTCTGATGCCGACTAGAGCATCTTATCATGCCAGAGGCTTGCTTGAGGAAAGAAATTTTTTAGAGCATAACGTAAATTGTGAAAAAATTTTAGAGAAATGGATAGAAGGAACATTAATAGTGTTTTAGAGAATAGATGTAGACAGATTGTTTGTGGTGTTCTTAGTACTCAATCAATTGGACTGAAGTTGGCACGAAACATAGATTTTTGTTCATGATTATTTACTTTTGATGGGAAGCTTCACATATTCTTGCAGAGGGATGAATTGTGCTCATGAGCCTGGACAGACAGGACAGAGGCTTGCAACGAAAAATACCTTGGGCCATAGCCTCCAAGCTTTCACTGACAGATCAAAAGCGAAAACATTTTAATCATAAAACATTTTAATCTCTTAAGTATGAAATAAAATCCAAGGGTGGAAGTAGAATCTATTCTCGGGTTGAGAGCGATATTCTCCTCAATCTAGAGCTCAGTCTATACCAAGTTAAGAGCATATGTCATGCCTTTTTAAAAAAAAAATTGGCTGAAGTCCTTGTGGTGGACGGTTTAATATTCCTTAGATACTCTACCTAGGCCCCATCAAGACAATGATAAAAAGGAAAAGCCATTGGTTGGGAAAAATAAAGGATCTTCACGCTTTCAATGCAGCGATGTTGGCTTCTGAAGGCTCCCAGAATTCTCCCAAATCCACAATCCCACCGTCTCTCTTTTCTGAAGGCTTTACATTTTTCCTATAGAGATGCTTCAAGCTGAAGTGAGGAATGCTATATCATACACCTGGAGAAGCATCATGAAGGGCATCCAGTTGCTTAAAAACATATAGTTTTGAGGCTACAAGATGGGAATAATATAAATATTTGACCAGATCCTTGGCTCCACAGAACCAAATAAAAAATGCTAAAAATAAAAAGGGGAGGCTGTGTTTTATCAAAGGCCGACCACCAAACTAATCCTGGAGAGGGTTCCTAGAATTTTGAACTTATTGACCAAATTTTCTGCCATTGAGATGTTGAAATCATCAAGGGCATCCCAATTCAACATCGAATGGAAAACTGCCACTTAGCATCCTCATGGAAAAGGTACCCTCTTTGTTAAATCAGCTTACAAATTTTTTAGTGAAAATTTTAGATGGAAAAATTCGTGAAAAATGAATTTTCCAGACAAAATTTAAGACTTCATTTGAAGATTTGTACGCAACAGCCTTCCTCTTAGTCCTTAGAACAAATATATACAGGAGAGGAATTTCAGGAGAGGAACAGCCTTCCTCTTAGTCCTATGTCCTTTGTGCTGTAGGCTTGATGAGAACCACAGTTATACCTGAGATGTAAACGTATATAAAAAGGATTTGGAGAGCTCTTTCCCTGAAAAATGAGATTACATTTGATTGCTTGTACTTTCCCTGATCAAGTTGTTGGAGAGATATGGAAGCCTGATGAGAGAATCCAGATTAAAATAATTACTATGATGTGTGTCCGGAGGTTCAATAGAAATAGGGCTATTCAAGAGGGTTCTATTATTTCTGCAAACGACATCCTGCACCAAATTGCCATTGAATCTCTGGATTTTGAGAATTACCAGGAAGGAGAGAAAGAAAATTGAGGAATACGGCCAGGAAGGAGAGAATATACAGCAAGCTGTGAAATCTATAAATACTTGGAGACATTGTGACGATAAATATTTTAAGTTTAACCACATGGCTCTTTCATTCCAGGATCAGGGAGAGGGAGCTGTTGAGTTGTGACCAGAAACAAGCAAGGTCGAGTAATCATGATGGTGGCGGGGAGATTCAATTATATTTGAAATGCAGCTCAAGCTGAAGCTTTGGCATGCTTACATGCCCTCAGGATAGCGCAAGAGATGGGCCTGAACAAATTGTCCTAGAGATGGATGTCTTTCCAACTTCAGTTAGCCTTAAGCCCAAATGAAGACAGATGTGTTAATGATGTGCTGAATAGGGAACCATATTCATAATCTCTGTTTCTTTTATCCATGTTAAATTATGTATTTTCCTTGTCACTGCAACAAATAGTTCACGAACTTGCTGGGATGGGTGCTTATTTGGAGTCTGATAGCCCAGCCATATGGCTGGAGAACTTTCCTGAGGCCATTTGGAACCTGGCGGCAGGTCATTTAGCCAGGCCTTTTAAATCTGATTATCAGTTTCCAATTCAAACAGAGAAGGCTCAGAGACGTGAAGCTCTCATCTAGCTTCTTAGCAACCGAATTGGACACTTGTGCAAAGTATATAATGCAATCTGCATTCCGCAAAGTCAGTCTTGTGATTCACGCTATGTTCAACAATCAACAGAGCTCTGAAACTAACAAGTCAAGATCAAAATCAACTCGGTCCAGCTGCAACCCCAAGCCGTCAACAACGTCGTAGATCTCATCTGATGCCGGGTGATACGTATCTTGCACCAGGAACTTGTGCACTTCACCTTCCAACTCTATCCAACTGTGGGCAGACAGCTTCTGCACATTCTTGCTCGTCATCAGGTCCCTGATCTCTCTCACAACTCCCCATAGGCCAGCATCGGCATATATATTGGACAGGAGAACATAGATCGAGGAGTTGTCTGGCTCTAGAACCAGGAACTTGCTCGCGGCATGCTTGGCGAGCTCGACGTCCGCATGAGCTCTGCAAGCACTGAGAAGGGTGCTCCAGATCACTGCATTTGGTTCGACTTCCATATTACAAATGAACTTGTATGCTTCCCGCAGTTGGCCAGACTTGCAGAGGAGGTCCACTATGCATGCACAATGCTCCACTTGAGGAGAAACATGGTGTTTTCCCTTCATTTCTTCAAAGAACGCCATACCTTGGTCTATCAGGCCAGCATGTGTGCATGCTGTAAGTAGTGCAACGAAGGTGATCTCGTTGGGCTGGATCCCATCTGCAACCATCTTTTTGTACAGGTGAACAGCGTCTCCTGCAAAGCCATTCAGTGCTAGGCCTCGGATCATGGAGTTCCAAGTGATGACCACCTTCTGCTCCATCCTGGTGAAGACACTGCGAGCTCTGCCTACGTGCCCACAGTTGGTGTACATGTTGATAAGTGCTGATCCTAGGTAACTAGTAAATGGTACTCCCTGGCTCTCGACATAGTTTCCAATCTGCTCTCCTACTTCGGTAGAACCCAACTGAGCACATGCAGATAGTACACCAACCAGAGTCACTTCATTTGGCTTGCAATTGGTTGCCTTCATCCTCTCAAACAACTCTAACGACTCATTTGGCCTCCCGTTCTGTGCGTAACCAGCAATCATAGTGCTCCATGCCACAACATCCCTCCTCAGCATCCGATCAAACTCCCACCGCGCCTCGTCAATAGCCCGACACTTGACATACATTTCCATCAAGGCAGTGTGCACTATCACGTTCTTCAAATCCGCCTCCACAATCAGAGCCCTCACACGCTTTCCGGTAACAAGATCACCAGTCTTGGCACATATGGAGAACACCGTGGTGATAGTAATAGCATTTGGCCTCGCACCCTCACTCAGCATGCGATCAAACAAGGCCAACGCTTCCTGGAAATCCCCACAATGTGCATAACAGGCAATCATCGAATTCCACGAAGCAGATGTCCTCCTCTGCATACCATCAAATAGACCCCTCGCCTTGACCACATCTCCTGACTTTGAATACCCAGTGATCAAACAATTGATTGGTATCGGGTCCTTTACCGTCATCTCCTCAAAGACCCTCACCGCAGATCCCATGTCCCCGTTCTTGGCATAGAAATCGACCAAAGCAGTCTGCACGAAGACGTCCCCAAGCAGCCCGCGGACCAGAGCGTGGCAGTGCACCTGCCTGCCCTGGCAGGACGCGGCCGAGAGCGCGCATGACTTGACAATAAGCGGGACGCTGCCGGCCGGGACGACGGCTCCCTTGCAGTGCAGCGACGAGAAGACCTCGAGGAGGTCCCGGTGCGAGGAGAGCCTGGAGAGCGCGGAGAGGAAGGAACTGCAGAGGGAGGGGCTCGGGTGGGGCACCGCGTCGAATAGGTGGCGTGCGGCGCGGGCAGTGGAGACGTCGGAGAGGAGGACGTCAAAGGTTCGGGTCTTGAGGAGGACGGCGAGGTGGGGAAGGCGGGCCTGAGCCTCCATCGGCGGCGGCGGCCAAGATTGGAAGGTTGAGTTGGATGCGCGGCAACGGTGATCGGCGTCGGTGTTTGGCGCCTCGGCGAGAAGCGGCGGCACCGGCCAGGCATGTCGGCAGAAAATTCTATTGAGGCCAGTCCACAACAGCATCCCTTGTGAGGCCCCGTCTCAGATGGACGACAGGTGTCCTTCACCAATCTCAGCGCAGGTGGGCTTCTCCTTACCCGATGTTCCCCTAACTGTGCTTGCAAAAAATCCCCCTTCACTCGTCGGCTGTCGCAAGCCCACACCACCGAGCCGATGGCAGGGGCCTGCTACATGGTTGTGGCCAAGGCGACGACGACAACCGATTCCATAGCGTCGCGGCGTTCGGCTTCGTTGTTGTTGTGGTTGGTTCCATGAAGATGCAAACCCACGGAGATGATGATGCCAGTAGGGTATGGCGGCAACAATGGACGGCGGCACTGAAAAGGACAACAGTGGCGATAGATGGATATGGGGGAGTAAGGGTTAGGAATTGACAAGAGATAGTCGAGAGGATGAGAGCGAGGGAGACGAGAAAAAATTTCACAGGAGAGATGGCCCGTCCGCCTACGCCGAGAGCGGTGAAGGGCACATGTCGCCCATCCAAGATGGGCCCTCACGAGGGGTGTGGTGCGCAGGTGCCCCATATAATTTTCTTGGCGCGCCGTCGAAGTCACTTTGCCTCATACTTAGACCCCACTATTCATCTATCCATATCTACGAATCATTAATTAAAGGATGAATGGTTAAAATGAAAAGAGGCAAAATTTGTATTAATCTACAAAAATAGGGAATATGGATCCCTTATGACCCATGTATGTCATCCATGTGAAAGCTACGAGATCCAAGCGAGAAATCCCTCCTTTTCAAATTATGGCATGGTCCACCTTTGTTTCTTCCCCCTCCCCCTCTTCCCTTCTTCACACAGCCGCATCCCTATAGCCCGACCATCGTCACCGCTACACCCCAAAATGCCCTCAACTATGGTTGTTCAATGACTCAATCACAGTTGCAATGGAGAATGGTTTGGTAACTATGCAATATCAAGATAACATAGCAAACTAACACAACCAAAAGCCAACACATGGGTATCTCCAAGAGGCTCCTATATTTACGGTGGATTCGAGCCGATCTTGAGTGAGTTGAGCATGCCCAGGCTTGAGCTCGGCTCGAATGTATATCGAGCTCGGTGTAAGGCTCGAACTCAAGATCGGTTTGGCTCGATTAATCTCGAGATCGAATCGGTTTGGCTCAAAAATATTAAATATCTCATTTTTTATGATTTTACATTGACAATGCAACTATTTCAAAGATAAAAACTAATCCAATAACATCATACCATCGAATAGTGTTCCTTAATTATATGTATAAATGCATAAAAGTATAGTTCTAAACAATGACCACTTAGCCCATAGTACTATCAACTAGGTCATTTAAAGGTTGTAATTGTCATTTAGTGAATAGCTATTCGAGCATTCAAACTAAAACAGAACATCTCGAGATCGGCTCGATACCCGGCCCGAGGTTGGCTCGAATAATGCTCAAGCTTGAGTGATTTCGAGTGGCTCGCCGAGTCTGAGTTTTTGTTGAGCCCTATCTATATGTATCTTTCCCCTAAATTTGGAGATCCCTGAACTTGAGAGATTGTATGTTTTTTTTTAAAAAAATACCAATCACCTTCCAGATCTAACAACTCATTGATTTTGATTTTTATACTACTATATGCGACATTTATACTATATAATATATTTTCATGGTGAATATTCTGGATGAAAAAAAAGAGCTACCGATGACATACATGTTATAGGCTCTCCGTGACTCACGGTTTGGTTTAATTTTGTTGAGCCAAAAATTGGGTATTTAAAAAGGGACACAAAACGATTTAAAACTATTTTAAAAATACATTTAAGATCTGAGAAAAAACCCATAAAATCTTTAAAAAATTAATAAAAAAATGATGCGATCTGTAAAAAAATGACACACTTTGACTCAGCCAAATAAAATCTAACCGAACCGCAAATGAAAGAGCACCATAGATGAGGTCGTTCAATTAAGGCCTTGTTTGTTTCAGATTAATGTTGAGTTGAGTTTTACTTCAACAAATCTGTGACTCCCTCAAAATACGTTTTAACGAGTTCAAAAAATTATGAAAAAATTATTTTACAAACTTTAAGAAGAACTATTTAAAACCCCATAAGAATGACTACAAAACATTACATCATTTGGTTTATACAAAAATAATAAATTTTCATTTAATTTAATTTAATCTGAAACAAATAGGCCTAAAACGATTATGCACAAGCACCCTTAGACAGTCAAACGGGAAGTCCTGAGGTAAATGAAACCATGGCATGAAAAGGCTGTAAACTGTAGGCTGTAGCTATACACAAGATATGGCACAGAGAAAGGCTACGAATAACTCCAATAAACACCAGATAGATCAACACACACAGTTCAACACAGGGATGACATATATCTTTACACTGTAGACTTGACAACATTGACAAACAGCAGCAGCCTTCATCCACCACAATGTTGCACTGTAATGGAAGTTTGGTAGCATATTCAACGTCTCCATTCAACTTTGATAGCTCTATCTGCAAATGTTAAAATGGAATAGAATATCACAATTTAAAGCAAAAATGAACTCTTTATCTTCTAAATCTATAGTTGACACTTGACAGATTGACATTTGTACCAAACATATAGATCTGATTTCTAAGTTTCGGAACTTAAAAGTTTTTTTTTTATATACAAAATTTAGAGTAATCAGACGCATAAAAAATAGTCATTCCAACATCAGTATAAAAGAGTAAAACTATGTTTGATGCCAATAAAGAGGCAATAGACTACCAAATGGCGCAACTATAGTCTATAGGTAGGCTATGAAACTGCTGAACGTTGTAAATGTTAGAGATATATTAGGCTGTGTATAGCTGTGTATTGGGCTGTGTATATGGGCCTGGCCCGTCTCTTTACTGTATTAGGCAGTGTTCACCTAGTCGCTAGTCAGTCGGTTATCTAGTGACTAGCGACTAGGCCGACTAGTCGGAGACTAGTCGGAGACTCCAATATGGCTAGTAAGAAACATTAATACAAATAAGCATAAGCATAGCATAAATATAGAAAATAATAATACAAGTCACACATTGACACACATAAGACATCGCTGGAGGGTGGCGTCGTCGCTGGAGGGTGGAAGAGGGAGGCGGCGGCGCTTGAGGGAGACAGAGGGAGGCGTGGCGAGGGAGCACGGCCACCGGCTGCTGCCTAACCCTAGTTTGGTCTACAGTGTATAAGTGTATTAGACTATTAGTGTACTAGTAACTAGTGTGTGACTATGTACCTACCTTTTTATTGTCCTAGTCGGCCCGACTAAATGACTAGTCGCTGACTTGAACTGATCGACTTTGACCGACTAGTCTGATTTTGACCGACTTTGACCGACTAGGCTGTCTGACCGACTAATCCACCGACTAGGCCCTAATCAGTGCGGATTGCCACCGACTTGCGACTAGTCGCCGACTAGTCGTGCTAGTCGGCCGACTAGGCGAACACTGGTATTAGGGTTTTCTAGCCTATTCCTAACATGGTATCAGAGCGTTTTAGGTTAGGGTTACCTCTTTCTAGCCACCGTTGATCCTTGCGTGTTGCACAATCGTCGTTGCTCTTCGTTTTGAGCACCGGCTCGTCGTCGCTGCCTCTTCTCGTCGGTCGGCCGACCTCATCCTGGCCGCTGCCGTCTCTATTCTACTCCGCCTCGTCCAGATCGGGAGTCGTCACGGTCGCCGTTGCTTTAGGCTCGGCTTTGCCGTCTTCAGATCGGAGGCTCTCCACGTCGCCGGTCGCCTACCCGCCTCTAGATCGGTGAATCGGAGATCTCGCCCGTCCCCGGCATGCCGCGGCTCCTCGTCACCGGGCACCGCCGCCTCTCGGCTCCTCGGAGCCAGGAGACGCCGCCTCAATCGAAGTCCGCCGTCGCCGCTTCTCTTACTCGTCGCCAGCACGCCATGCGCCGCCGCTAAATCAACCGCCGCCGCCGGCCTTGTGTGTCTTCTTGTGTGCGTGCGTGAGTGAGTTGAGTTGTGAGTGAGTTGTGTTGTGCGTGGGTTGAGTAAAAAACATCAAAAAGAAATCAAAAAGAAAAAAATGTCGTCAGGAACTGTGTCTATTCCTCGCTGTCCTGTGTTTTTTGATGGGCTCAATTTTCAGGACTAGGCCCAGCACATGCGCATTCACATGCGTGGCCAGCGTTTGTGGGATTTTCTTCTTACCGCGAGCTACCACCCCACCGTGTCCCGATCCCCATGATCGTCCTCTTCACAACCTGATGATACCGGGAAGGTTTCCGAGGCTGATGTTGCCGCTGCTGCCAAGAAGGCCTCCGATGACTATAAGGAGACGATGGAGTCCTACAATTCTCAGTACATTGCTTATAAATTCTAATGTGATGAGGATGCTCGTGCCTCTGCTATTTTGATTGCTAGCATGGAGGTGAATCTTACTGGAGAGGTGGTCTCCCTGGCTTCTGCTCAGCTGATGTGGTTCAAGATCGGTACGAGCCCTCAGGTGACTCTCAGTATCTTGCTGCTCTTCGTCACGAGAAGTCACTACAGTATGGTGATTCTATAGTGGATGAGTTTTATGCTCAGCTTTCCACGGTTTGGCGTCAGTTGGACTCTTTGGATGCTGCTCTTGATGCTGGAGAAAATCATGATCCTCGGACTTGTGCTTGTTGCTTGCGTCAGCGATCTCGTTTGGAGCTTCGTCGAGTCTACGACTTCGTTATACGTCTTCGGCTCAAGTTTGAACAAGTTCGTACCCAGCTTCTTGCCCGTCACCCTCGTGTCACCATGCTGGAGGCTCTCACAGCTCATCGTACTGAGGAGGTTCGTCTTCGTGGTGCGGGTCTACTGACATCTCCTTCAGTTCTTGCTCTTCGGCCACCGACTTCGACTTCGCCTTCTAGTGGTCCTCGGTCGTCTTGTTCCTCATCCTCGTCGTCTTCTGGAGTGACGACGAAGGCTGGTCTTCGCTGCAACTATTGTGATAAGGATGGTCATGTGGAGCAGTTTTGCTACAGGAAGAAGAAGGATATTGCTCGACGTCGTTCGTCTAAGGGTACTCGCAAGACGCGATCACCGAAGACTCGGACTCCCAAATAGATTCAGATGCCTCTCCGAGATTCTTATCTTTGGGTTCTGTTGTTTCGTCATAGATCTTCTCTTGAGATACTAGGTACCTCACCATGGATTCTTAACTCAGGTGCTTCTTTTCATTTGACACCTAATTCCACCTGTCTTACATCTGTTCATCCCTTAACCACACTATTGACTGTTCAGACGGCAGATGGTACTTCTCTTCCTGTCACAGGACAAGACACTCTTTTGTCCTCTTCTTTTCATGTACCATCTGTTTCTCATGTTCCTAACCTAAACATGCAGCTTATTTCTATCGGCCAACTTACTGATCTAGGTTGTCGTGTGATTTTCGATACTGACTCATGCTGTGTTCAGGATCGTCGCACGGGTCTCCTGGTTGGTACTGGCCCCCGGCGCCATGATTCTCAGCGTCTCTAGAAGCTTGACTGGCTTCGTCCTTCTTCCGCTGCTCTTGCCAGTCTCTTCGTCTGCGCTGCTTCCTCCACGACGTCTTTTGCTCAATGGCATCATCGTTTAGGTTATCTTTATGGTTCTCGTTTATCATCTTTGGTTCGTCGTGGTCTTTTAGGGTCTGTGTCTGGTCCTGTACATCTCGATTGTGCAGGTTGCAACCTTGGCAAACAGGTGCAACTCCCTTATCCTTCTAGTGAGTCTGTGTCAGCTCGTCCGTTTGATCTTGTTCATTCTGATGTCTGGGGTCCAGTCCCTTTTGTGTCAAAAGGTGGTCATAAATATTACATCATTTTTATAGATGATTTTTCTCGCCACACTTGGATATATTTGATGTCTTCTCGTAGTGAGGTTTTGTCTATCTATAAAAATTTTGCCACCATGATTCGTACTCAGTTTGACTCCGCTATTCGTGTTTTTCGAGCTGACTCTGCAGGGGAGTATCTTTCTGGGCATCTTCGTAGTTTTCTCGCTGAGTAAGGCACTCTGTCTCAGTTCTCTTGTCCTGGTGCCCATGCTCAAAATGGTGTGGTTAAGCGTGAGCATCGTCATCTCCTTGAAACCGCTCGTGCACTCATGATTGCTTCTTCTGTTCTATCCCACTTTTGGGGTGAGGCTATCTCTTCTGCTTGTCATCTCATCAATCTTCAGCCCTCTTCTGCGCTTCAAGGTGGTATTCCTATAGAGCGTCTTTCTGGACACCCAGCAGACTGCTCTGATCTTCGATCTTTCGGGTGTTCTGCTATGTTCTTCTTGCTCCTCGTGAACGCACAAAACTGACCGCCCAGTCAGTTGAGTGTGTTTTTCTGGGATATAGTGATGAGCACAAGGATCATACTGGTCGTCGGATGCGGATTTCTCGGGATTTTACTTTTGACGAGTCTCGTTCTTTCTATCCGCGTCCTTCTTTTCCATCCTCTACTGTCGAATCCCTCTCTTTTCTAACTTTTCCAGGTACTCCCATTTCTTCTCTTCCTATTCCACCTCCAGTGTCTACCACGTCTTCTCAGCCTCCTGCGTCCACTGATTCTCTTTCTCCTGAGTTAGTGTTTCTTCTCCTACTGACACGACTATCTCTTCTCCATCAGTTTCACCTGATTTTGTTCCTTATCTTCCTTTCTTTTACACTCGCCGTCAGCATCCGGTTGAGGTTTCTCCTGTTGACTCATCCTCTGAGGAGTCAGCTTCTACCTCCCAGCCATACGCTCTTCGTGATTGTCGCTCTATTCGACCTCCTGCACGTTTTGGTTTTGCCGGTACTGTCTCTGCTGAGCTAGTTTCTTATCGTGATGCTATCATTCATCCTGAGTGGCAGCATGCGATGGCCGAGGAGATTTTTGCGCTTGAGCGTAATGGCACTTGGAAAATTATCTCTCTTCCGTCTCATCTTCGTCCCATTATTTGCAAGTGGGTTTACAAGATCAAGACTCGCTTTAATGGCTCTTTTGAGCGTTATAAGGCTCGTCTTGTGGCTCGTGGTTTTCAGCAGGAGCCTGGTGTTGATTATGATGAGACCTATGCTCCTGTGGCTCACATGACCACTATCAAGACGCCGCTTGTCTTGGGCCTCTGTTAAATGCGTGGCCTATCTATCAGCTTGATGTTCAAAATGCCTTTCTTAATGGAGAACTGCATGAAGAGGTCTTTATGCGGCCTCCATCTGGGTATTTTGTTTCTGATGATAAGATTCTTCGCCTTCGTCGTGCTTTATATGGGCTTAAACAAGCTCCCAGGGCTTGGTTTCAGCTTCTCTGCGATGATTACTTCCACTGCTTTTCCGTCACCGTGATCATGATTCTGCGTTGTTTGTCCACACCTCATCTCATGGGCGCACACTTCTTCTGCTTTATGTCGATTACATGATCAATACTGGTGATGACTATCAGTTTATTGATTTTGTCAAGACTCGTTTCAATGAGCAGTTTCGCATGTCTGATTTGGGTCCCATTCGCTATTTCCTTGGGATTGAGGTTACTTCTACGTCGCAGGGTATCTTTCTATCTCAAGAGAAGTATATTGGGGATCTTCTTGATCGGGCTTCTCTCACAGATGATCGCGTGGCTGAGACTCATATGGAGCTCAATTTTCAGCTTCAATCTACCGATGGTGAACCTCTCTCGAATCCTACTCAGTATCGTCACCTCGTTGGTAGTCTTGTCTATCTTGGTGTCACCCATCCCGATATCTCTTATGCTATTCATATTCTGAGTCAGTTTGTCTCTGCTCCCACTCAGCTTCACTATAGTCATCTCCTTCGTGTCTTGCGCTACTTGCGTGGCACTATCTCTCGTCGTCTTTTCTTTTCTCGCTCTAATTCTTTACACCTTCGTGCTTATTCCGATGCTACCTGGGCCGGGGATCCTTCTGATCACCGCTCTCTTTCTACTTATTATGTTTTTCTTGGTGATTCTCTCATTGCTTGGAAGACTAAAAAGCAGAAGGCAGTTTCTCGTTCCAGTGCAGAGGCTGAGTTGCGGGCTATGGCTCTATTGACGACAGAGGTTACCTGGCTGCATTGGTTACTTGAGGATTTTGGTGTTTCATTTGCTCCGAATTCTCTTTTATCGACAAGACAGAGCTATTGGTATTGCCAGGGATCCGGTGAAGCATGAGCTCACCAAACATATTGGTATTGATGCTTCTTATGTGAGATCGCAGGTTCAGGAGCAGGTTGTGACTCTTCAGTATGTACCTTCAGCAGATCAGTTGACAGATTTCTTCACAAAGGCTCAGACTCAACAGCATTATTATTCTTGTCTCTCCAAACTCAGTGTTGTTGATCCACCATGAGTTTGAGGGGGTGTTAGAGATATATTAGGCTGTGTATAGCTGTGTATTGGGCTGTGTATATGGGCCTGGCCCGTCCCTTTACTGCATTAGGGTTTTCTAGCCTTTTCCTTTTATGCCCTTATACTCTGTATATATACTGGCCCTTTGGGCTCATATGAATACAAGTGCTATTCCTAACAGTAAACATAGCCAAAACCACAGTCCACAAGTCTAATCTATTCCATGTCATCATGCTTCAGATTATTTAGGCCTCGTTTGTTTCAGATTAATGTTGAGTTGCGTTTTACTGTAGCAAATTTATGACCCTCTCAAAATACATTTTAACAAGTTCAAAAAATTATGAAAAAAATATTTACAAACTTTTAGAAGAACTATTTAAAACCCCACAAGAATGACTACAAAACATTACATCATTTGGCTTATACAAAAAAAACAAACTTTCATTTATATTAATTTAATTTAATCTGAAACAAACAAGGCCTTAATGTCACAGGTACCACTCTTTTCACCACTGTAAAAAGATTTCTATTTCTATTTCTATTTATATGTCATATGCAGTGTGTGCAAACATTTCTATTCCTGCAAAAATTTAACGTTTCAAACATTTCCAGTCTAGAAATAAGGAGACTCGAAAGATGGAACATACCTATAGACTTGCCTTTCATAGGGGCGCATGGAAATTAGCAATCCATGTGCTTGAATCATGACCTAACTTTTCACCCTTTTTGGCTCTTTTCTTATATATATATATAAGTTAGTGACCTCTATTGGATTTTATTTCTAACCTCCCAACTTGTTTGGGACCTAAAGACTTTGTTTTTATCGCCGTAAACTTTTCCAGCCTCCTACCTGACAAATCCTGCTACAGTTTTAGCCAAAAATATTTATGACTACTGGCTACCGCAAGATTGGATGAACCAGCTAGACTGTAGGTGAGAACAAGTTATTCTGCAGGTAGGTTAGAATTGTAGCTCTAAAAAGGACCTATCCATCTTGATCTAACCACATAAAAACTGTAATTGTGGAATCATCCAGGTTGTTTATCCATCTATTTAGCAAAGCTTTCATTAGATAGCTTATGTTCATGACAACAAAAAACAGTGTGCAGAACATCATTTTTCCTTAAAGCCATCTTCAGCTTTCCATTTTGTGAACATTTTGTTTACTATTAATTGTCACTATTTTCATCACATTCGGTTAAGCGAGAAGACTGTCGCTTATATATCTGCAAATATCTAGGTGAACTGCATAACGAGTACCCCCTGATATCTGGAAAACATAGATCAATCACTTCTTAGAACACCCCGACCACCATAATGGATTGGTCTTTTTATATGTGGTGAGTCTGAGTTCAACTTACTGTTTGTAGCGGACGGGAGAGATTGACGACGGGTGAAGTCACTCTTGTCTGCTGATGGATCAGAATCCAGTCTGGGTGAACTCTGTGCTCGCAGTTTTGCTTTTAAAGATTCTGTAGCAGCCATATAGCTTGGTTGCCTTGTTGGAACAGGAGTATTCTGAGTTCCGTTTTCTAAATATTCTGATTTGGCAGGGAGAGACCTTCTCTTGCTAGTCCTAAGGCTTCCGTTAGACAAAGGTTCTTCCTTGGACTTTGATTCCTCTTTCATTCCTGAGACATTATGTTCATTATCAATGTTCTGCAGTGGCATAGTTTCAACTGATTGGGTAATAGCAGAGTGCTCATTGCCTTTTTCTGGGGTTGAAACCCAGTTGAAAGGACTTTCCAGATCAGATTTTAAATCAGGTATCAACCTGTCCATGTTTGAATCTTCCAATAGATTACAACTTTCAGATTCTTGAGTATCAGGATTAATTAGAACTAAGGTCTCACGTGCACCTTTTAGTTCTTTCTCACATTCATTGTCTTGATGGTCGGAAATCCCATTCAAGAGACTAGTTAACTTTGAGGCTTCAGTCATGGAGTTAGAGACCTTTGGGGCGTCAGTCATGGAGTTGGGAACCTTTGAAACATCAGCCAAGGAAGATAGCTTTGAGGCTTCAGCCATGGAATTAGTTACCTTTCTAAGGTTCCTTTTTACCTTTTCCAGTTCAGATAACTGGCTATCTGGTACTGAATCAGCTGGAGAACTAGATAATTTCCTTGAATTTCGTTTTGTTTTTTCAGGTTCAACACTCATATTTGTTTGAAAACTCTCAACAGCGATGGCAGAACCCTTGCGAACATTGCGCTTTAACTTGGCTGACTCAGTTTCCATTGCATAACTAGCCTTCCTTACTAGTGGTTTCCCATCAACAACTCTTTTTGGTTGGGACACAGGTTTCCAAATACGGCTTAGTGTCCATCTCTCCAACCAGTTATAGGCTGAATTGGGATCCCTCTCATCATATTGAAAGTGAAGAGCTTCTACCACAGTCACTGAAGATAGGAGCTACACAGCATACAAAAAATAAATTAGCAGAACTCTGACAACTGACATAGGTAAGAAGAGAGCGAACTCGATCTGATCAAATGCATTTCATATAGTACAACTAGGCAGGATTAATACCCTTTTTTTCTGTTGTAGAAAGTATAGCTGATCTCACTGGTAATATTTGATTATTTTTTGAAAAACAAAGGCTGCATACCTTTCGAACATATGCATTTGAATAAACCTTCTCCTTCCATGCATCCAATGATTTAGCAACCTGACAAATGCAAAAATTTTGTGAAATCCGTTAATTTTGGCCTAGGATGATACGATAAATGACCTCCCAAATTTTTTTGAAATTCGATGGATTTTATCAGTCTTGAGACTAATATATAAAAAAGAAGCCATAACTTCCTTTTAGAAAACCTCTCGTAGCTCGATGGGTATTCCATAGTGGATCAAACTTGATTTGCATGGTTCGACTCTTGGGTTTGCTATTTTTTTATATATTTTTTATTTAAAATTCATAAGCTCTATTATTCTTTTTACGAAATTTGGTAATTTCGTCAAGGACCAAAATTTAAACCCCGGTTGGGGCTAGCTGAAGATACGCATATGAACTTAACATGCGCTATTTTATGTAGCATTAAAGAGATGGATGGAAACTACCATTATGCCAGGGCTCTTTTGATGTTGCAAACATTAATTGTCTCAGCATTGAAGAGATGGATGGAAACTACCATTATGCCAGGGCTCTTTTGATGTTGCAAACATTGATTGTCTCCAACAGAGAGAATTATCTGAATTAAAAAGACGCCAGCAGAAAGGAAGAGAGCACGGGAGCAATAAGAGAATGAAATACCACATGGCAACATACTCACCCCGAACTTATGTTGGCCAAACTTCACAATGAACTGCATGCCAGTGTTAGAGAGTCTAACAATTCTTCCACGAACTAGAGCTTGAAACTTCACAATCAGCAATGTTGCATTAAGTGTTGAAACAGCCTGCCTCCTCACAAGATGCCCTCTAATCAGTGCCTGAAGCCTTATAATACCTTTCAATGCACGGAATGCCCGACGTGCCTGCACCACTACCATGGTAACATTAGCGCTATGCTATAGCAACTAAACTTTAAAAAAATCATACTATAATACACCAGAAAAATGTTTGATCCCCATAATATGCCAAAATAAAGAGGATGTAATTTCCCAAGAGAAATTTGTAAAGGTGCCAAATTAGCAGAAGCAAATGGTTAAGCATGAACCAGCCATTCAGCCCATCAATTTATTGACGAAATAAAAAATTCTCATAAGTCTGGCTAGCCGTATTTATGTTTCTGATTTTTTAAATAAGCAGTTCCATAAATTTGAAGCTAGGAGGAACACCTGGAGAGTGCTGAAGTCCACTGATGAATCAACAAGATAGCAAGAACCGAACAAACAAATCAAGCCTAGGAAAAGAAACATTACCAGGTAGCCTCGAAAGGCTGCTTGTGCCTTCACAGCAGCTAGTTCTTCTCTCAGTTTGTCAGCATCAACAATGTTTTGGTTGTCCACACCTTGATTGATGGTCTTCGCTACCACTCCGTTTGGCAAGTTGGAATTTTCAGTCTTCCCAATAGATGGCACAGTTCCATTCTTCTGGGAGCTAACAAGTACCGGCTCAGAAATCACAGGAGAGTTCTCAGAAAATGCAAGCTCCTTCCCAGTAGTGTGTCCATTGGTACTTGCAGCCTTCTATCGGCAACAGAAATTTGTATCAATAAAGCAGTTAACTTTAGTAGCTTGATGAAACAACAATGCGTACTACAAATAAATTGGCTGCATATATAGCAACAAAACCTACCACTTGGAAAGATAAAAGAAGGAAAAAACTACAAGGAAGATGATAAACATGCATGATGCAACTACAGTTTTTTTTACTGTACAATCCTGCCCAGGAGCAGCAATGGTAATTTGAAGCGTCACTACATCGGAATGTTTATGTTGAGAATTTTAACCGAGCATGCTCAGGATGCCTTCAACAACCCCTAAATAGGACCAGTGAAAACCTGATTACTTACATAAGTAACCAGAATCTGTAGAAGTTCACTTAAATGGATACTGTGAGTTGTCTCGTCGGAATAGCACAAATCACCTCGTAAGCCCTCATGAAAGCAACTTCTCAACAACATATCTACATTCCTAAAAAAAAATTATGTACGTTATAAAACTTCTCACCGACAAGTCTTTTGCCTTGGTAGACTTAGTCGATTTCTTCCCAAAAAGCACAGACTTGATCCACTTCGCCGGAGACTTGCCCATAGTAGACTGAACTAACCCAGAAAACGAAATATCTGCACCTGTAATTGAGAAGCTCATCAGTACACAGATCCACACCACAAACCACACTTTTCTTTTTTTGGTTCCCTAAACTAACCAAGAAGCAATAGAGGGAAACAGTAACGTCAATAAGCACGTAAAACAAAGCTGAAAAGACAGACAGAATAGGGCAGCATAGTAGCCCACCATACTACACATAGAGAACGCCGAACAGAAACGATGTCTCGAGTGCAAGCAGCTAGACAGGCACAAACACGAACGAGCAAGCAAAGCTCACAGCAGCAGAAGAAACCACAGAAAGAAAACCAAACAGAAATGGAACCCTGAAGAAGCAGGCACAGATCTGAGTATCTGACAAACAAACGCTGCTCCACACAAGAAGGAAACAAAACCAAACACCAGCGCATACGCGGGCGGAAATGCAGCACGGGAATGAAGCGCGCGAGCTGCGGACCTGAGCAGGTGTCGCCGCCGGAGGAGAGGAGGACGCTCTGCGCGCCGGAGGAATCCCAGATTTTCCTTTTGTCTCTATCCACTACCCTATCCCTTCACGCCTCCAT
Organism: Raddia guianensis; assembly: GCA_036346415.1. NCBI lineage: Eukaryota > Viridiplantae > Streptophyta > Magnoliopsida > Poales > Poaceae > Raddia > Raddia guianensis. The sequence continues at coordinate 53,903,232 of CM070534.1, forward strand.
TGGAGAGAGCGACGGAGAGATTGCTGTGTGCAGCGGATGACGGGAGTGGAGGCGGCTCGGGCGAGACGACGACCATACGGTTACAGGCAAGGCACAAAAAGGCAAGGAGACGCCGAGCATAGCAGAGGGCAAGTGACTGACAGGCGGCTCGGCTGAGACCCTGCACGCGGGGCCCGCGCAGCAACGGAAGGCGTCGCCACCTTTTCGCTGCCTCGCTCGTCTGGACTTCTGTCCGTGATACTGACATCCGGGGCACACAAAGGAAGCGGCCCCACGTGTCAGTGTGCCAGCGACGTGCGTCGCCCCCTCGCCCGCATCCGAGGTGCGCGAGGGAGGGAGCGAGCCAATGGCGAATGGCGAGGGCTGTAACTTTACGTGCGACCGTGGGAGCGACCGTGAGAGTCAGTGAGACTGAGGCCGAGCAGAAGTGGGACCATGAAACGTCTGGGACACGGTGTCAGTGAAGCGTAAAGTTCAGCGGTTGGTGAAACGTTTCCAACTGCGCCCTGCGCCCTTCGACGATGAGCGAATCGACGCATCTCCTCCTCCTTGACCCACATGTCAGTTGGACAAGTAAATTTGAGGCGTAGTTTAAAAAGATTTCCAATTTCCATGCAGTAAATATGACCCGACTGCTAAAGAAATAATGGACAAATATTTATTAATAGTTAATTCGTAATTATCTTAACCATTGATCACAGGATTAACAGTAGATTCACAAATAGAGCAACCGTCTCTGCGCTTCTCCAAAAACAGTAACTGCCATATACATTGTATATAAAGAGTAGTGCCCTATGTAAAGTACACACTGTACACTTGTACTTGAAAGGCAATAAAGCAGTTCTTACATCAATCACTCTCGCTCTCTCTCTCACCACTGAGCAATATTACATTCAAACACGTTATCAGCACGATTCTACGACGAGCCTTTCTAACACCGACAACCCAACCCTAATAATCTTAATAATAGAAAACTGGGGCTGTACCAGCTTACACATGTACACAGAGAATTATTACTCATTTACGGCATGCAGCATCGAATGGCATAGCAAAAATATGTTCTTTTACCGAGAACTGTTGGTGCACGATATATACCGTTACAATGATATAAATGTTTCACGTCAAACATCGTGTGCAATAAATAAAACATTCGTAGAACATTGTATGAAACACTCGTAAAACACAAAACACATAAAATGTTAGAATATATGTGTTTTAACCCATGTATTTTTAATTTCTATAGATCTCAAAGACCCATATATGAAAGGGTGAACAACACTTGCGCAGTGGTGGAGCCAAGAATTTCGAGAAGCCTGCACATAAGTCTAATTGACGCTCTCGGCTGGACATTACCCATTAGAGCTGTGCATGATTTTTGGGCCGTTCATTTTCAGGGTATGGGCTAATTTTTTTATGCAATTATACGGGGCTCAATAACTTAGCAGGCTGGGAGCCCCGGCACGAGCCCAGGGTCGTCGGGCTCTACATCTACCGCTGCACCTGCATGAATGTTTAATTCTTGCACAAGTGCAACTTTCTTTTGTGAATTTATTTCGCTCTCCAATTCCGAAGCCATGTATAAAATTAGGCAAATTGAGACGGTTAAGTGTCAAGTGAGCAAGGTTGGGGTCAATTACTAAGTTAGACATGTTTCTTGTTTTGCATGTCTTATCCAACTTACGTATCTTGTTCAACTTGCCTGACAAGTGCAACGCCAACTTAATGGTATCCAACTTTTGAATGACCCCTTTCTATGTGCCTTAAATATTCTTGCATCCATTTTGGAGACACATGAGACAAAGGGATTTTGTTTCTTCCCGTTCACTGTGTTGCCATATATAGCTCACTCCATCTCTTTGCTCTAGCATGCACTGGAGAGGGGAGAATAGGTCTCGGAAACCATCCATTGTTGAGATCCTACATCTAGAAACTATGAATGCGGTGTTTGGGAAACACCAACCGTGATTGTTCGTCGTTGTCTGCTTCCACAACGTCGACTACTTGCTCTACGTTGTGAGCCGCGTTGACTAAATAATCACAACAAGAAGTCATCGTCATCATCAATCATCGGCTTTGAGTCCAAGGTAGATAGACACATGCTTTTCCTACCCTTGCAAAGTCATTTTCCTACCGCAACAGGTTGTTATGTGGATTTAATGCATGAGTATATATATTTGTGATATATGTGTTGCAGCTACATACATGTCTAATTATATTTATGCTTACTGTTGGCCTGTTAATTAAGTGTGTTATGATCTATTAATCGATTAAGTTAAGTAAAAAAAATATACTTATTTTCAACATGAAACATCGTCTGAAACATCTATATCGTTTAGACAGTATATCATACTAGAAAAGAGTAATAGGACAACAAGCAATCTTGCTTTCATTTATTTTAGTTCTTTCTTTGTTGAGATGGAAATCAATGTTCTTTTGAAAAGGGCTAGGTAGCACGTAGGCAAAACTTCTTTATAAAAGGTAAAAAATATACTTTTATTTCATGGGTTTCTTAATAACTAGTACGTCGTTCGTTTGAAGACTTGAGAAACCGGCAGAGAAAACTGCGGGTTTTTTTTTCCCGAACGATCTTATTTCGAGAATCAATTAACCAACAAATCCGTAGCCCAGGTGATTCACAACCTCCCTCTCGTCAAAATGGGATGAACATGCAGCTTTTTTCTTATTCAGGGCGCGGCGAAGCCAATTTCCCACCGATATTCATGTTTTTAGGTTGGTAGGCACCGGTACAGTAGTACCAGCGAGTATTAACACACGGGGACGGAGGGAGCAGGAAGAGAAATATATGATTGTGAAGTACAGCGAGCTATTGCTGTCCGCGACGCGATGATAGTGCGCGCGGTCGGTGGCTCGTGCACCTCGTCCGCTCGACGTGTTAACGATAAACAAGGGCGTCAATCAGTCGGGGAAGGTGAGTGCTATGCCTAGTCACCGTCACGTCCATGCCAAAAAGCTAGCAAGATGGTATCGATCCCAAAGAGGGTAGGGACAGCAAGAGCACCTCGCTTTCGCCCCCCCGCTCCGTTCGAGTTCAGGAGGCCAGAAGGGAAAGCATCGGCTGCGAGAGCCGGATATATAAGAGATTAATAAAGAGCTTAAGTGCTTAACCAACCGAACCAGTGCATCCGATATTAAAGTGTACCGATGCTCCGATGGCCATGGACCAGCCAACCACAAGCCCGGCCGGCCTGTCGGCTCTCTGCCGCGGCAGCTGCTTGGGCCACCGCCCGCTGGCCGACGGTACGGGGCGAGCAGGGAACCCATGCGTGGTGGGCGGCACCGGACGATGCCAGGCGAGGTTTGGTTGGGTATACAGTAAACTGTGGCAAGAGATTACTGGACCGCTGGTGGTCCACCGACATCCTAGTCAGCTGGTGGTCCACCGACATCCTACAAGACGGTCCGGGTTCCCGAAGTGCACTCTCCGCCGCCTGCGCTTTACTCTGGAACATCTGGTTGGAAATATGATAATGGATTTTTCGGAAAGACCGTAAGGCCACCTACGATTTTTTTTCAATCAGTTTGTAGACGACCTGCGGCTTTGGGAGGCTATGGCAAGCACTTTTAGAATTACCTAACCTACCTAAAGCCCGTGTGGGGCTCCATCTCCCCACCTCGTAATCTCTTCCTACTTTTGAATACATGGCAGTCCTCCTGCCTTGCTTCAAAAAGAAAATTACTAGACCGCTAAATCTAACATCTATGATTGAAATATATTCATCATCTTGACCCTCTTTGATTAGCAGTTGTGGGTTGGTTTTAATTATAGTTAAAAAAAACTGATGGCCTTTCAAATGAGACTCGAAAAAGATTAAAAACTTTATTTTAAGATATTTTTAAGATCTCAAGAAAAATTCCACGAAGACTTAAAAAAATATTATAAAATGTTACGGTAATAATCTATATAAATAATAAATTTTACAAATTGAACTAGAACCACATGAACCACAAACCAAAGAGAACCTTTATCGAGAGGCAAGAACATATCGGACATTGGACTTTGGAAATCAAGCAAAATAAATGTTAGTCTGAGTGCATAAGCTAGGCTCGATCCGCATAAGGTAGACTCGATCCGAAGTTGTGTGGCCATGTAGTAATGTTACACCAATTGATGCTCAATTGCCCCATGATTGTACCAGTATTGATTTCGGTCACTATGTTGTGGGTCTGCCTACGTATGCTTGCCACATCGAACGGTACGGTCTGGTGCCCACGCATAGCACGAATGGTCCAGTCCACCCCGTCAAGACTCCTAAACGGCCCCAAGGGGTAGCTCGTGGGCTCACCTCTCATGGTCATACCTGTTCTATCGCTGTGACAGGTGGCCCTCCCAAATGGGCTTGTTGTGACTGTGAGCATGTGCCACTCCAATTTTTTTTCTTCTCCAAAACGTTACTATTTCCCATCTCTATCCATCTCTCAGGACCTTATTTTTCCCTCGTATTTGCACAACACTTTTAGGCCTTATTTTTTCAACTAAAACCAACGATAAAATAAATCTAAAAAAAATGTGTGTCATCAATAAGAGGCTTCAAGGCTCAACAATTATTAAAACATAGTTTTAAGAGTTTTGAGAAAAACCACTAAAAGGCTCACAAAAATTACCACAAAGTGCAACAACGATTGACTTGTAAAAATAACAATTTTAATTTAAGCTCAAAAGAACATGGTCTAAAAGATTACTTCCATCAAGCAACTCCTCTATCCAACTTTACATGTTTTAGAGAACCCGTAGAGGTGCTAGACTCTATGAGGTTATCAATTTAACATTCTATTTAAAACACCGGATTTTCTTTATTCAACAAATTATATCATATGAAATTTCATCTTGCCATACCCTTAGGATTGGGCTTAACTACCGAATGGCAGCCCTTTTGGTTCCAACTTGTGTTTTTTTGAGAAGTTGCTTAAGGTTTTAAGAGCGACACCGGTGAACTTAAGTAGGGTAGGTTAACAGAACAGCACGACACAAATCTTAATTATTTTGTTGGTACAGATCTGTCACAATAAAGTTAATTCACCAAAAAGATCAAGATCTACTGTGACCAGCAATGGTTATGCTGCCACATGGCCGAGTGACTCAAGTTGCAGCACAGAAATTCCCAACCCAACAACTTCACATTCTTTCTACGCAAGCTCATCAGCCACGAGAAATTACACGTCAAATGAAAATGCTTCCCCTACTCATGCGCTCCTAGAATTACAACGGGAGATATTGCCAATATGCCGTCACCAAGCTCTAAAAGAAAATGCTGTTACCAGCAAATCGACCGGGATCACGTAAACGACACAGAGTCAGGTGGGCAAAAACAACTTCTGTTTGGGAGACTGTAAACGAACACACGAAGACATGTAAAAACCGAGGATATGCAGCTGACACATTGCGGTCGTGCTGCCTACGGCAAGGCAAGCAGACCCAAGTCCCCAACTGCTCGCCACCAAACGAGGAGAGGTATCGCAGCGGCACGGAGCAGTAGCGCACAGAGTTGTCGGCCCTCGTTTGGCTCGCTTTTAAAAGGCGCACCTCAAAGCACGCCAGCCCACAGGCACAACTTCGAGCTTAACAATATTATATTATGAACACATGAAAAATATATATATATTACGAACAAAACGGTGATAGAAAATCATTGCATTTAGTAGTTCTGTTCTTGTAAAAATTAACAGATCTATACCTAAATGCATGCATGTCCTGTTGGGGGTTCAGAATTATTCCAAACATTTAAGAATGATATTGTCATTTTTTCCCCTCTCCTGTCCAGAACAGTAGAATGATGTGAACCTGGGCCACAATTTGTAACACAGAAAATGTTTGAAATTCGGCGCAGTCCAAAGCAATGACTGTTATTGGGGGGTAAATAGAGTTGAATGACTTACAAGGGAAAAATCTAAACTAAATGCAGATAATGTCTTTTCTGACACCAAGTAAATTGAGTTTTAAATATTGATTTATCACCCAAAAAGAGTTGGTATTGAAAAAGATCAAATTGATGAAGTGAATGATCATTCTTGGACAGTCATATACAATGTGGGCTAAACTCTAGCCCTCTAAAACAAAAAGAATAAATAAGCATTTGCCTGGCTTCTGTGCATGACCAGGTAGGGTAGGGCTCGGGACAAGCATGGTGTTGCCAAATTAAGGGAGACTATATGCAGTTTCACTGGGTGATATATGATGACATATTGGCATGCAAAAAAGGGATTAATGATGAAAACAAAATAGAATCGGACTGAAAGTGACATAAAGATATTCTTTTTTGCTTTTAACAAAGGAATGGAGCATGGGTATGTGGTTTTGTATTTCTGTAGACTTTTAGATTGTCCTACCAATCTGCCTTTTTCTCTTTTCTTTTTTTAAAAAAGGGATTGCCCTACCAATCTACTAGAATGATCATTCCCCTCACTCATATGCATTAGAAGTTTGAAAAGCTTGGAGACAAATTGGCTCAATCCATTATAATTAGCGTTGCCAGGATAACATCTTCATTGAATTGTTTAGGATTCAGTCAACTAGAGACTACAACCTAGAACACGTCTTGATTCATTCATCTGCTAGAACAGGATGCTATTCGTCATACTATCAGTAGTTACCTGCTAGTGTTTAACTGCCTATATATCCAACAAAACCTTCCAAGTTAGAATTTCATATACGTGCTTTCAATATAAAGAATTGTGCAATGATTTGTCGATTGAAATAAAACACTTTTCTTTATGGGGTTTTCCAAAGAACTTTTCAGCTCTGTAACGGTGTAACCAAAAAATATAGGGGATAATTAACAGATTAACAAAAAAAGTTGGCCAACATCCTCAAGTTAACCCATCCATTTCATGTTATTGACTAATCAAATAAAGTGATGATGTGATACTTTGTTAATTGAAGTAACAAGTAGATGCACCCACATGTTCACAATGAGGTTTCATTCAAACTACTATGAAGTATTCTTATCATAAAATAAGACTATCTACCATACATATATGTATCTGCAACTCAAAGGGTAAAGGTTAGCAAGGAGAAAGCAAGAGATGAGCATTGAGCAGATGTGATATTAACAACATTGTTTTCAGAAAATTGGCATGATCATAATTTCTTTTCAACCTTTTTTCTTTTAACTCATTGTACTCCAAAGTACCCATCATACAGAGAATTTTTTTTTTTTGCGGACAGGCTGTTTGATCTTATCTAGCTGCTTGCTATTCAGAACGTACAAGCTAGCCATCCAAAGACAAGATCAGATGAAATCAGGGTGTACCTCATCATCCACCGCTACCTCAGTAGTGGCACATTCATCAAGTTCAGTCCGATGCTGCCCAAAGCCCTCTAATCCACTTCTCTCCTCAAAAAAGTTTGTGTCCAAATACTTACTCCACTTTGATTTTTGTGCTGCACAAAACAAATACGTAAATCCTTTCAACTGTTCAACTTTGGTCATAATTAGTGGAACGATGTGTAATTAGGATTTGCATGTATTGCCTTCAGCAGTGTCAGCTGCAGAGCTGGGAGTTGATCCTTGCTCGATCCACTGCCTCTTGGATATAGTGGGGTTGTTTGGCTTCGGCCTCTTTCCAGCTGTACCCAATTGGGCCTTGGGTAGCCTCTTTAAGGAAGTATCTTTATGTCTCTCATGAGGTAATTCGGTTATCACTTCAATATCTATGTAAATCATGGCATGAAACAGTTATACCATGCATTAGAAATGTATCCATTCCATGCAGAGAAATGTGAATCAAATTTGAAGATAAGCAATATTAAGGCAAGCAACTTAAGACTTGTAGCATACACTATACAACCTCATTCTGAGTATTGAATATGTAATGCAGCAATTTAACTGTCTAGGTTCCAGCTCTAGGAAAAAAACTATTGAGCATTTAAATGCAGATCATATAGTGTTGAAAACTTGTGAATAGAACACGCTAGTCCTACCACAAATAATATATAACTTGCTCTAATAGACATCTAAGGAATGATAGTTCAGATGGCAGCACCGTAGGCCCTAGAACTACTCAGAATTTGAGCTCAAGAGGGCATCCGTTAAACCTTGAGCCAGAAGTGTGTGATACCTGTATTCATAGTACCAAAGCTTGGCAAATACTCATATGAACCCCATATGGCATGCAATTGACCATTTAAGTACTATCCCAAGCCTAATTAATGTACTGTTGGCCCTAAGAGCATCTCCAATGGTAACAAGTCAACAGGCTATAAGGGTGTCCACATCAGCATTTATCCTATATTCCTATGTGGAGGAAAGAGGAGAGAGAGAATGGTGTTGGCACTTGGTGTAGCGACGGTCTCCAATGCCGCTGCACCCTCTCCAAGTCTCCATCTCTGTTCCCGCTGCCGCCATGTTGCCCTCTCCCTCTGCAGTTCCCAGCCGCCGCCACCACAGTCTGTTCTTCTTGCTGCAGTTCCTTCGATTCCTCCTCCTTTCCGAACTATGCTAATGCTACGAGCATTGATGCTGAATGTTGTGCCAATGCAGGAACAGCAAAATGCTGGCTGGTCGTCACAGCGATCGATCGATCAATTCAGCATCTGAATCATGCATGTGGGACGCAGAGGGATGATATCGTGAGTTGTTGCAAATTTTTTTCCTCTCTCTGTCACATGCCTATCAACTGTTTGATGGAATGCCTGCATCCACCACTTCTTGTTTCATCACAGTTTTAGTACTTCCCTTGGACTAAGGGAATGTGATTAATCCTGCCTTGTGCATAATTTTGATGCGTCATTCCATTCCTCTCCCACATACTGCTACAATGCTACCTTACCTTGATTTTAATGGATGATATTACTGCACTTGGGGCCTCCAATCAAAGTTATATAGTTAGTGTTTCTGGATCACACACGCCTTCTAGAACCATACAAAGTGATAGTATGTGACTGTGCGATTATGATTACTTGTGAAGAACTGCAGTGGGTTTGTGCAAGTGATTGTTCAATTAGCTTTGATCATGTTGAACTACAGCCACAAATAATCCACAAAGATCATTTGCAATATTGATCATTGATATTTTATTTCTCTTGCAAGTATTAATCACTTCTATATCCAGCCTTATAGACTATCCATTGGACAATAAGAGATGATGTGATGTGGACACTCATAGTCAGTTGCTATCTCTACCATTGGAGATGCTCTGATAAGTTGCAGGACATCCATCATCCAAGATACTGCATAAAGGCATATCCACGGAGGCACACAGCATTATATCGAACTCATGTCAAGCATACCTCCATCTTGAGTTCCCACGGCTCCGCCGCCATCACGCTCCATCAGATCGTCCAGGTACTCCGACCAGTCCATCCGCCTCGCCTCCTTCGGAGCCTCCTCCCGCTGCTCCCCCGCCGCCACGGAGCCCCAATCGACCTCGGGCACTGGCGCGAGCGCGACGCGGCCGCGCGAGAGGTTCGCGCCCTGGACGAAGCGGCGGAGGTCGGCGGCGCGGTAGCCGCGGGCGTGGACGCGGATCACGGACTGACGCTGGTTGCACACCGCGCACACCCACTTGTTGCTGCTCTTTTTCTGCTGCTTTACCTGGCACAACATAAACGAACCCGATCAGCTCAGCTGCCGATGAAACGGAGCGGGAGTTCTCGGAGAAGAAGATCGGTTTCGTTGGGGGGCGCGCCTGCATGGTGGAGCACTGGACGCACTGGAGCGCGAGGAAGAGCGTCGCCATGGCGAGCTCCTCAGGTTCTCGCGTGGTGCTGGGGCGGCGCGAGTGAACTGAGAAGAGATTGGAAATTTGGAATTTAGAGGGAAAGAGGAAGGAATGCGGCGGATTGGGGAATTTTTTTGCTTGCGAATTGTGGTGCCCTCCGATGGGCGGTGGGCGGGAATCATAGGGAAAAATTTCCTCCTATTTTTTCTCTGTGATTGATCTGAACCGTAGATTTATGATTGAACAGTTCATAAGGGGTCGAAACTCGTAAGTCCGGGAGCCCACTCAGAGCATCCCCATCTCACCCCCCAAATGGGGAGCGGGGGGCGTCCTCCGCGCGAAGGACAGTGCAGCGTCCAACGCACGCACGGCCGTACGCGTGTCTCCAGCCCGCCGTACGATCCAGCGAAGCCACACAAGCGGTTCCGGCTTGCTCGGCTCGGCTTTGCTCCCGGCTACACAGCTCACAAAGCCTACCGCAGTGCAGCTCACCCACATCTCGCCAAGCCAGTCTTAATTCCCCTTCTTCCTCTAAACCCTAGCGTTGTCTCCATCTTCATCTCGTGCAATTCCGGCAGCGAGAACCTCCCCATGCCGCCTCACCTCTGTCGGCGCTGCAGCCCGGGAGCATCCTCTTTCTCTCTCCAGCCGCACCATAGGCGCCCGCATAGAGAGCTTCAACAAGGACTCCAAGGAGGCGGCAGCGAGGTGGAAAGGAGCAGGCCGTTGGACTTTGTCGTGGGGACTGGGGAGGCTGTCAGCGTCGAGCCGCAAGAGGCCGTGGGGATGCGGCGCCGGTGGGGAAGTGCGCCCCCGTTGTTGAGAGCTGGGGCTCTGGTGCTTTGTTGATGACCATCCCATCGAGGACAGCGTGTGCTGCTAGTTAGCTAGGCTTCATTCCTTCCCTCATTGCTGATGTAAAAATGGAGTATCTGTACTGAAATGATGTTGCAAACCTAGTTGTAAAAATTCAGTCTATGTATTTTTGGGAATTGGTGTAACACGTATAATTGATTGAAATGTGCAACTTTTTCTTTTGTTCTTTGCCTGAGGAGTATGTGCTTTGGTGTTCTTTGCCTTGTGTCGTGTGAAACTGTGATGAATTGAGAGGGCGTGCTCGGCTTGTCCGAATTCGATCGGGCTGGCGGTCATTGGAACCATGGAAGTCGGACTGCTGCTCCTGCAATCTTGCTCTTTTTGCAATCAGTGAAAGTGTAGGAGAGTGGAAGGAGTCTGGGATCATGTATACTGCATCTAAAGCCGTTTGGGAGAGGAAATTGAGCTCTAGCGTGTTGTAATGCTACTGACCGTTGTTGTGCAATCGAGAAACTGCAACTTGTACTATTAATTTTTTTTGCTACTGAACCTAGGAGCATAAACAAAATTCAAAGGACGTGCAGAATTCTGAAGTGTATGAAAGGGAAGTTGTCCACTGGGATGAGCATGAGAATTTGTCCACTGGGATAAGCATGAGCATTCAACAAGGATGCACTTTTTAATTTTCTTTCAGTTATTAGTAATTGTTTAGATGTCACAACAAATTCACAACTATGGTTCCTTAATTCACCTAAATGTCTTGTAGTATGCTTCAGAATTCTGGTTGCTGGGGGCTCCACCAAAGCCTTTACCTATTGCAGTTTTATAGTCCAATCAACCTTTTGTTCGTGTAAGTCGATGAATAGCGGTAGGGGAAATCATTTAAAAATGCACTGCCCATATTCAAGTATGTTAAAAAACCCAGAGAATACAGAGAACTGGGATTTGTTTAGAGCTGGTAGAGATTGCATAGGAGTCACTAATGTTAACATACTACAATACTAGAAATGAATATTCAGAGTTCATTGCACCTTGTAATTACTTTATTTTAATATTCAAATTAACACTTTGGTTTCAGCCATGGTAAATAAAACAAGAAGATGACATCGAGTCAATGGTTACAATAAAATGCTCCCTCTTGTGAAGCTACAGTTCTAAAACTTAGTTAGAAAGCCCATAAAAATTATGTGTCTTTCTTATAGAAGCATTGATCAAAATGTTTTGTTTCTCTTGCAATGTTTTGTTGATTTATTCCCGTGGCGTTGCTTGAACCTGGAAAAATAAACCAAAAACACAATGTGGTCATTGAGCTTATATAGAAGCATCCTTTCCACGACAAAGTACTCATATCTCTAATTACCTTCTGGATTAGAAGTAACTGAATTTAAAAGATCCATCATAGATGCATATGGATGTAGTCCAAATGAAGGTACTTGCAGCACCTACATAATAAAATTGAAATTATGATAAATGGTGATACCAAAAAATCTATATTTTAATTAAAAATAAGATAATGGTAATACGCTTACATTGGTTTCATTTCCAATATGAGACATAGGTGCAGTCATATCAGGGTTTGCATTCTCTTTCTTTTTTCCCTTCCTCCTTTTTTCTAGACAACTTGGATAACGACGTGATCCTCTCCCTCCATCTTTCTTTCTTACACCTGTTGGATTTACATGTGGTGTTCCTCCATCTACCTTTGATGCCTCAACATTATTTATCTCATTTTCGTAGCTGCTATCTAGCAAAACAAGTTCTTCTATTTTAGACATAATTTCTGGTGCTTGATTTAGCAGATACTTATATGCCCTTTCACTTTGTGATGCAACTGAAAATACATCACTGTATGCTCTCGTCAATCCGCTGTAGCGGTTTGCCATGTAAGCTTCTGACGTAGATTCAACATTTAGAGTGTTAATCCTTTTACCAGACTTAGCATCCTTTTGCCATCTTTTCAAAAGGTACTTTTCAGGAAGCACTTTGATATTATTGAAATCTAGAGCCTTGATGATATGACAACATTGAATTCCCACAAACTCAAACTTAAGACAAGTACACTTCCAGCTATCATTGTATGGATCATATATGACAGTTCGTTGTCTATATCCATCTATGACAATATAACTATGCATATTGTCATTTACACCACAATGTTGTAGCTTACAACTGAGAAATCGGCCATATTCAGTTTGGAAAACCTTATATACACTTGGCGTATAAATGCATGAAACTTGTTTGAGCATATCTGAAAATGGAACTTTAGGTATACCTTGACTTGCCCGACAATCTGCCACCAACTCCAGATGGCGGCGATCTTCCACCATCCGCTCCCAATGGTTAAAAAAATCCAGCAGCCTTCTTTTGGGATCTAAATACTTCTTGATGACACTATTAATGCTCTCACTCCGCTGGGTAGATTTCATGTCTGCACAGAAGAATTGGCGACCATACACAAGTGCCCATTTTTCGCGTATTGAAAACAAATCAGCCAACCATTTGTTACTACATAGATCATACTTTGTAAGCATGTCTTGCCATGCACTCAAGAATTCTTCTTCAGTTTCACAGTCATACACGCAATGGCCAAAATCACGCTTAAAATCTTTTGAAGCACTGAAAACATGACTGAGATGTTTTGCTGCATTCTGATACATGTGCCACACACATAACCTATGTGTAGTGTTTGGCAACACATTCTTTATTGCTTTACTCATGGCAGCGTCTTGATCTGTCATAATTACCTGAAAAAACATGCGATAGTTTAGTATATGTCTTTCATAGCTTAAGGCTGAAAATAACATTTGAAAGGAAAAACATCACCTTTGGGGATTTTCCAGAGGTAGCATCCAAAAGAGTTTGAAACAACCATTCAAATGATGGAATTGTTTCATCATATAACAATGCAGCTCCAAAAATTACAGTTTGCCTGTGGTGATTAATACCAACAAAAATAGCAAAAGGTCGACCATAACTATTGGTTTTGTAAGTTGTGTCAAAACAAATAGCATCACCAAAATACTCATAGTCCAACAACGATTTGCCATCGGCCCAAAATATGTTGGTGAGTTGATCTTCTTCATCAAGTTGAATGGCATAAAAGAAGGATGGGTCTTTTTTTTGACGCTCTTGAAGATATTGCATTAGTGCCCCAGCATCCCCTAGTGCCATATCTTAATTCCTCTTTGTTCTGAAATAATTTTTGTAATCATCTGAAAGAAAAGTTAGATGTCTTTTTCCTCCAACTTGTTTAGACAAAAGCTCATAATTCTCTTTTGGTTTTATCCCTGAGGCATCGGCCAAATCACCCATTGCCTTTTGCGCCTTACTAATGACTCTATGAGACTTCAATAATCTTGTTTTTGATGGCGTTGTGCACACATGATTATGCTCTAAGTCAAGAGAAATCACCTCATAAGTACCTTTGTTGCACATGTTGATCCTCATATGAGCTTTGCATCCAACTCTAGAGTCCAACCGTTCAAATTTTGGTGGATTTTTAGTTGGATCTCTTGACCTTTGTGTACCTTCTCTTGAACATGTGAAACACTTCATTATGCAAATATTGGCGCTGTTCTTCCTGTCTCCATTCATCCTGATGCTAAAACCAGTATGTGATGCATAATCATTATAGAATTTGTATGCCTCTTCGACAGTAGCAAATTTCATTCCAGTTATCGGTGTTGAAAACTCTTTTGTATGAGCATCTGTGTGGATGTAACTTCCATCTCCAAAATCATCTAAAAATAATACATTAATTAAATACTCATCCCAATTTTTTCAACCGAACAAACTTAAAATTGATGATAAATTAGGGAGATAATACCTGCAATAGACGTAGTGTTTTCCATTGTTACTGAGATGAACGAGTGCTGAGCGATGACAGAACACGTGATGTATCTATAAAAAATCAAGGAGAGTGGTAGATCAAGATCTCTTTAGGGGAGGGGCGACATGTTCTTATGATCTAGATTGCTCAAACAAAAAAAAGAATGCATGAACGATGGATGTCTGCTTCTTGATCGGGACTGATCGTAGAAAACAATGATGCATACTGTTTGGTTTTTCTAAATCGGCGTAATGGAAGAACCCTAATCTCTTTAGGGGAGAGAGATTAATGAGAGCGCAATTTCTTATCTGAATTGCACAAAATAAGAACAACTGCACACGTGATTTACCTTAAAATGAAAGGGAGAAGGATGCTCGCATGTTCTTGATCGGGATCGCGAGTTCCAGATCGTGGTTTCTCAGAAAAGCTGGAGACGGACGGAGCGTGATTTCCTAATTTTTAGGCAATCAGTTTTACGTGGTGGCTGAAGCGAAACGGCGGCAGGGCAAGGTCGCGAACGTGTGAGCCGAGCCGACGAGAGCTGAGCTGAGCAACGCGATACAAAACCTGGTGAAGCTCGCGCGGCTGGCTGGATCGAACGGCGCCGCGGGGGCACGCGTACGGCCGTGCGCGCGTTGGACGCCGCACGGTCCATCGCGCGTGGGACGCCCCTCGGTCGCTGTAGGAGTTGCTGACAGGGTCTTTAAATTTCCCTCTATCGCTACAGCAACTGCTACAGTAATCGCTACAGTGCAAATTTTCTGGAAAAAAATTTGGTGGAGACGGGTTGCAGCCCACGGACGCTGCATACCCGATGCGGATGCACGCCGCGTGGATGCTGCGCCCTCTCCACCGTTCGTCCGGCACCCCGCCCCATGTCTTCTCGGCTTGGCTCCGTGCGAAGAGACATTCGGATCGGCTCGGCTCAAGATAGATGGGACAATTGTTCGTCGTTCCCCATCTCATAGCCTCCTTCCCCACCGCCGCCAATCGCCATTCCCGGGTCGGTGCCCACGCCGCCTCCATCCCGTCGCGCCTCGCCTCCGCCCCACCGGTGTTTCATGGTGAACGAGCCCGACGCCGACGACGAGGTCACCGGGGTGCGAGGCCAGCATGGTCGGCGTCTCGCGCGTTACCGACTCACCGCCGGTTCTCGTCCGAGCACACCAAGCACCACCTCGGTAAGCATATCCCGAGATTCCGCCGGTGCCTCGTCGAGCACACCAAGCACCACCTCGGTAAGCATATCCCGAGATTTCTCTCGATAGTGTTATCTTGCTCGTGTTTAGGTCCTAGGGTGTTTTTTCAATGATATGCCAAATGATGAGGCCTTGACCTATGCAATTAGTACAGTTCTCCAATTGTTGAGTAGTTTACCTGCTGAACACTAACATTTGTGCTAATTCTGCGCAGGTTTTATGCTGTAGGAGCACATCTAGCTCTGGAGTATCTACACATGGTAGGAGTCATTTTACAGGGATCTGAAGCCTTTGATTCTAAAGTCCAAGCCGTAGCAGTTTGAAGATGGAAATTGATGGCATCTTTTCCTTGTTCATTTATGTACAGAGAAGTGATTTAGGTGATGCATTAAATCAGCAGCAGTTATTTGTAGGTTTTGTATGAAGTCAACAGAAGCATGTTGTACTTTCTGAATTTTGTATCCCCTGGTTTTGTAATAGAATTTGGCAATGTTTCAGTGTAAAAAACAGAGCTTGTGGCCAATCTGGTTTTGTAATAGAATTTGGCAATGTTTCAGTGTAAAAAACAGAGCTTGTGGCCAATCTGATTTTGTAATAGAATTTGGCAATGTTTCAGTGTAAAAAACAGAGCTTGTGGCCAATCTGATTTTGTAATAGAATTTGGCAATGTTTCAGTGTAAAAAAACAGAGCTTGTGGCCAATCTGGTTTTGTAATAGAATTTGGCAATGTTTCAGTGTAAAAAACAGAGCTTGTGGCCTTGAATTTTCAATCATATGAGCATTCACTCATCTGCAAAGGGGAGGAAAGAATGGCATATCTAATGCCAATCTAAAATGCTCACTGATTTACAAGAAAAGCCAATCTGGGAGCAAAGAATTGTATCCCCATAAAGTTGTATTCATATACAGTAAACTTTTTGTATTGATTCCAATTCAAAGCAATGGCATTGGTTGTGGCTTGCATGTGTGATTTTCAGTCTGCAAAAGCGTACAGCATACAAGACATATGTTCCAATACTTCAAAAGAGTCTGCTTCAAAATAGTTCTGATGATAATAGATATTAGATAATAATAGTCTGCTTCAAAAGAGTCTGCTTCAAAAGAGTTTCTTAAAACAGCTACTAAACTCTAATTTCCTAGCTTCTAAAGGCGAAGACATTAACATTCTGGCACGCTGTCAAAATGTAATTTCCTAGCAGCTGACTGCAATGTGTCGTCTTGATCAACTGCAAGTAAGAGACTTGTATATCCTCCTTGGATATATGGAGCGTCCATGGTAGAAGAATTCCCGTACATATTGTAGTTTGGCATTGTGGCATTATCATATCCGCCTTGGATATATGGAGCAGCCAAGGACGAAGGTTGCCCATGCATATCATCTGCTGCAGTATTTGGATCATCTCCTATAGTTTGACATATAAATACAAAAAATAAAAATTAAATTAATTGTAGAAGCGGACATTATGGAAATAAAACAAGATAAAATGGGTAGGATAAGCACCTTTCTTTTGAGCATTTTTCTTTTTCTTCCCATTCTTCTTTTCAACTACATTCTTTGATCGTTTATTCTTTGCCCCTTTTACTACTCGAGGAACTCTAAACAATATTGTACCTTTTAATGTGTCTGTAACACAATCATTCAAAACTAGCGGAACCTCATTGGATTCTTCTTGCATTTTGCTTATAAAGTTGTCTGCTTCTAAGTTCAACTTATCTATGGCTTTCTCCAAATCATTAAGAAGTTCTTTTGACACTGAACACTTCAATGCAACGGATGTTGCCTTTCGAGAGACACGTGCAGCATGTGTTTTCAAATTTTTATTGTCACATCCTTTTTTCTCAATATAAAATCCTTTTTTCGCATATTTTGTCCATCTGTTCAGTATATATTGCGATGGTAAAATGAAAACATCATTAATATTGAAGACTTTGAGGACATGCTTGCACAATATACCTGTAAGATATAGAAGCCATATTTTAGCAACTTGTAATAGAAACTATATTGCAATTCAAGTGCGTACACATACCTATGCATTCATACTTTTTGCAAGAACATGTAATGGTCATATCTGCAGTGTTGAAAACAACTGTTGGTCCATGATCAGATTGCATATGTGTAACCATGAATGTCGAGATTGACCCCTCAGCTTGTAACAATTTACATGACAATGAAAATTGTCTTTTAAATTCTTCCTCGAACTCTGAATACATCCTCCTAGTATATGATTCTGCAGCGGTCTTCAACAATGGTAAATTAGGGATGTAAGAAACTGGGATCTTTCGACGTGAATTGAAATCTTCATGCAACTCATTTTCACGGAGACTAGCGAAAACCTTCTCACATTCTACAAGAAGTTCTGAAAGACCGAGTTTCCTACGGAATCTTTTCTTAAAGACATTATTCATACCTTCGCTCCTTTGAGTCGTGGTCATATCAGCTGTAAAAGAGTCACGGTACACAGCAGCCCACTTTTTCCTCAAATCATATAGATTTAACATCCATGAGTTGTCCTGAAGTTTGTATTCAGTCAACAATTCATGCCACTTCGTGTTGAAGTCAAACTCCGATCTATCTTCGTAGACACATCTCTTAAAATTAGCTAGAAAATTAGGGTGCTTGTGAATTACATGTCCAAGATGTTTAGCAGCATTAAGATAAATATGCCACAAACAAAGCCGATGGCTTGTATTTGGAAATACATAAGCAATTGCTCCTGCCATGGCGGCATCTTGATCATTGAAAATTGTGCTTGGATGCTTGCCAGACATTGCTGTCAGAAAGGTTTCAAACAGCCAAACAAATGATTCAATAGTTTCATTACATAACAGTGCGGCCCCAAAAATTATCGTCTGCTTGTGATGATTGGTTCCAAGGAGTGGAGCAAAAGGCATTTCAAACTTATTAGTCTGAAAGGTGGTATCAAATGACACGGTATCGCCAAAGCATGCGTAATCCATGATAGACTGACCATCTGTCCAAAAGAAGTTAGCTATCCGACCATCGTCCTGATCTATTTCAATGGCATAAAAAAATGTAGGATCCTCTGTCTGCTTATTCTTCAAGTATTCCAACAGTGTTTGCGCATCATTGGATTCTAAGTATTTGTTGCGCTCGCGACCAATCTCATTATTGCAATCCATCCTTGAGAATGGCACTTTGTCAGCTCCTCCATAGAACTCTTTCATGAACTCATACACTGCTACTGGCTTCATCCCGACTTCCGTGATCCGCCAATTAGTTTTTTGTCCGCTTCAATAACACGCCGTTGAGACCTCAGTTTGTGTGACTTATTTGGACTAGTAAGATAATGATTGTGATCAAGTACAACCTTTTGCACTGTCCAAATCCCCTCTCTGCTGATACTAAACTGAACACGAGCATCACAACCCGTCCTTGTAGTGTCTTGTGATGACTCAGTTCCTGGATGCCCTTGGTTACTGCAAACTATATATTTCTGATATATAGTTTTATCTACTCGGCGCTTTGTTTGGCTCTTTCTAATATCGAACCCAACCTTACCAAGCATAGGTGTTGTACATTTCATAAGCTTTTTTTTCGACTCGAAAGACATTCCAACTTCAGGAACGATCAAAGTTGTCCCAATTTTATTAACCACCTGCGATACAATTAGTGGAGAATTAAAGTTACATCACAGTACAAAGTACTATATTCTTCCTCGGATATGCGCACATCATGCATGATGAAACCGTACATATGAAAAACATGACGAAACTAGGTGATGACGCTACCTGCGTTGCCTGCTCTCTGTTGATGCCATGACCGCCGGCGATCGCGTTGTCCTCATGCGCAAGTGTGAGCAGCCGCTGTCCAGCTATGTCTTGTGCTAGGGCAGAGGGAGAAAATTATGGGCGAGGGCTCCTCCTGGTCTCCTCCTCCTGCCATCTACGCGTCGAGCACGGCGGCTGCGAGTTCGTGAGAGACGGCGCACTCAATCTCGCGATGCTTAGGGCGATGATGAGGGCGACAAGTGCAGCGGGCGCGAGTTCGTGGAAGCGGCGTAGGGATCGCAGATGGGTTGCGAGTTCGTGGCAGCGGCGCCCAGCTGAAGTGACGCGATCGTGGGCTGAAACAAAGGGAAGGTCGGAGCCGAGCTGGGACGTGGAGGGAGTCTGAGCCGAGCTGGGACGGGGAGTCTGAGCCGAGTGCTCGCTGGAAGTTTAGTGGGAGCGGGGTGCCGGACGAACGGTGGAGAGGGCGCAGCATCCACGCGGCGTGCATCCGCATCGGGTATGCAGCGCCCGTGGGCTGCAGCCCGTCTCCACCATCTCACATGCATCACATTCCCTCCTGCTGTATTTGAAAAATTTTGAAATAGAGTGCATTTGGGGGTGAGATGGGGATGCTCTAAGCCCAGAGCGGCAGAGCCCAGCAGCCAGCACAGTAATCACAACAAGTCCTCGAAGGCTCGAGGTCCAGCCGCCTTCGAGGTCTAGCCGCTCCCTCCACCTTCCCAGTCTGCCATGGCGACCACTCTCCCCACCGCCACCGCCGCTCGTCCCTACCAACCCGCCCGCCGCCGTCTCCCCAAAGCCGCTCCCGTGTTCTTCCCGCTGCGCTCCATCGCTCGCCGCTTCTCCGGCGTCGCCTGTTCTCCCGGGACACCGCCCGCCGGCCCCGAGGTGAGAGGTTGCAGCGCCGGCCAAGCCGCCCCCCGGGAGCAGACAGTCCGCATCGTTGCCGTCGTTGGCCACGGTAGCATAAGCCCGCTGAAGGACACGCCCTGGGAGGAGGTCATGCACCACACGGTACCGGCCCTCTGTGACGTTGGAACTTGGAAGTTGAAACCCATTTGTTCAAAAAAAAAAGAAAAAGTTGGAACCCATCACTTGCACTGAAAAGATATCTTCTTAGAGCATCTCCAATGGTATCATATGAGCTACTGAGCTAGCCATAAGGATTCTAACTTAGTTTTGCTTATATGGAGGAGAGAACGAGCGTGTGATACCTACTAATTTACAACTAGTTTATAACTAATTTCAATACACTTACTATTTATTGCATGTGGACTCATGTTAAATCTTATAGACAATGTTAAGCTAGTCTATTGGAGAAACTGGCTATATGCTATCTACAGATGATATGATATTTGTTTATACTTAGCAACTATCTACACCATTGGAGATGCTCTTATGACAACATATCAATAGGTTTTTGGTTTTGCTATATTTGGCTGGCGCCTACAAATCTCGAATTTGTGCGATCGATTCAAAGTTACCTGTTTTCCACATTCTTCTCCTGGGTTCCACCGTCTTCCCCGTCTCCGGCCGCTTCATGCCGCTGTCTTCTAAGTCTCTGGCAGCCACCACAGTGCCGCCAGGTTCAGGTTAGGGTTCAGATTAAGAATTGGGGATCCAGTGGGCTTAGAGGGATGTCTGGGGCAGCTGCAGACCGGCGGTGGGGGCAGCGAAGCACCGGCGATAGTGCCGGAGCCGCGGGAGTGGTCGAAGGCGGTCGGGCAGCGACGGTGGAGGATTGACGCCGACGGTAGGATTTAGGGTGGGTGGGACCGGTCGGCGGCAGGAGGAAGGGAGGGGCGGAGAGAATTATATGGTTAATATTTCTTGGGAAAAATGCTGGAAACAAACTTTCATAATGTTTAAATATTCATTGCTTTCGTACTGCGTTTTTTGAATGTTCATTTCTTGGCTGTTGGAATGTTTTGATTTCCAATGAACGTTGCCATGACCGTTGATTGTTCCATTGTAGTATGGTTTACATAGCATGAGCAGATCAATTTTATATTTTTTATCACGCAGGATCCCAGAAGTTTGTTTGTGATAAGTAGCTGTAAATTACAAATAGAGCACAGTGTTTTTGTCCTAAAGGGAAAAACAGTCAAACAGATCCTCGGGTTTCTTTTCCTACTTTTTTTAGAATGTATACAATCTAATTATATAAATTTACTGCCTATATCCATTCACCTGACTGATGTTTTCTTTTAGGCTAATAGGCTGAAGTGGGTTGATGAAGGATTTGAAATGCTTGTCTTCACGGACAGGTCAATTAACCATGATAATCTTAGGAAAGAGTTATCACACTGTGATATGCTAGTCAGTGTTGGGATAACAAATCAGGAGGCTGTTCAGTGGCTTTTAAATAACAGCCAGCAAATTCCCAACATAATCTGCTTTCAGTCTTCTCTGTCCTTAGTAAACAAACTAGGCGGCAGATATGTTCAATACACCGGACAACAAGATATATTTGGCAAATTAGCAAGTATTGGAAACCCGAGTGGCATAAAGGAATCGGCTGAAGTCCTGAAGACCATATCTAATGCCTGGGAAAGGCACAATTCAGATGATATTAGGTTTTGTTTGCTTGTTGTGGTTAACGCATACATAAGACCAGTTGCTATGCTGAAAAACTTGAGGGCAAAAGGTCTATCTACCCTAAGCTGTATGATAAGTAACTGTCGTCCTCAAATATTAAATTGTTTGTTTGATCCTAACTGTAGGAAAGCCCTTCAATGTTTAAACTCCTGCTCTCCAACTGATCAAGTCTGCAACTATCGCTGCATTGCATCGTATGAGAGTCCACATCTGGAGGCCTTTTCTCTCTGTGTTTTGCAGAAGAACAATTGCCTTGATCTCAGTGCTGAGATACCCAGTAAACCTGCTGTAGCCCCACTAACCATTTTTAGAGAACAAAAGCTAAGCTATGAAGTTGCAGAAGACCTGTTTGTTGGTTGGCTGGACAATTTGGAATGGAGCTGGAGAGTTGTAGCTGGACAAAATCCAGCGTATGATCAATTCCCATGTCAGTACCAATTATTCTACAGAGGGAAAGCCAAAGGCTCCTTTTGGTATGAGCCCGTTTTTCAAGTCAGAACTCTAGAAGGGAAGCTAGTTTGGAGGCGCAGAAGGTACCGTGTGAGAAGAGCTAGCAACCCTGGTACATTTTACTTCAGCGTGCTAGATAATGGTGTGGTTTCGAAAGAATTTTGGACAGTTATTGATGTTTCAGATGATTTTAGCTGGGGTTTGTTCCATTATCATGGGGCAGCTCAGGCTGCTGGACTAGCATACACTGGAGCTGTTCTTGTTACCCCAGATGGGTCTTATCCTGATGTGGAGAACCCAAGATTAGCTTCTGCTTTAGAGAAGTGCGGTATTAAGAAATGGGAGCTTTATACAGTTGATAACTGTTCTTGCATGGGCTCGCCTTTGGGAATTCCTGAAGGTTCACAGCTGCATTACCAGATTGCTCCAGGAAAAGAAGCTACTCTTTTGCAAACATGATGATGTGTTCAAATGGCATGAAGGAGCAATTTTGTTCCCATATGATGTGCTCATGCACCTCTAGTGTGACCTATTAGTCAAGCAGTGCCGCATAAAGATGAAAGAATGGCAAGTGGAGAGGTATGACTGAAGCAAGTCTATATGCAATCCGTAATTTTATTTCCTTTTTCATATATACCTGTCATCCAATGCCTAGCTTTATATTGCTAAAAAAAGTTGGTTCTCTCTTATGTCGTTTGTTGGCTGTAATGTTGGCTGTGTGTACTCGTAACTGGGCCTTTAATGGGCCATCCCCAATATGATATATATAGTGTGTGTGCTCCTGGTGCAACTACACACGAATTTTCTTTTGTGAACAATATGGTATTAGAGCCATCTCTCCAGAAACCCTAGCTTCTTTCTGTAGTCGCCGTCGCCGCCGATGCTGGAGACTGTTGCTGGACTGGAGACTGAACTGTTGCTGCTGCTCGAGGTAAGAAGGGCAGGAAGAGAGGAGTCTGTTGTTGCAGCTCGAGGTGAGAGGGACGAGAGAGAAGACTGTTGCTGCTCAAGGTGAGAGGGGCTGGGCTATTTACTGCTTGCGTGTTGCTCTGCTGGTTGTTGTTCATTGCGCTAGATCTGGTGTTGTACTGAACCGTGGTGTGAGGAAAGGAAGAAGGGAAAGAAGACAAGGCACAACTTTGTGATGGACAGTGTCAAGAGTGACGGTGCCTGGATGAATTCTTGTGATAGGAAGTGTCGTGATTGCATGATAGCACGCGGAAAGAACTGTTGATTGGCACGGTTCCAATTTTTCGGAAGAGTGACCCTGCAAAGAAAGAGTGGGGAGCTACGATGGATACAGTGGTTGAAACAATGAAGGCCGATGGTGATTCTTCCTTGGTCACGCAACGTAACATGTGAAGTATGTTGCAAGAGCTCTTTGCAATGGGAATGATTGGTCCAAGGACTAGTGTAGGGTCATCTGAGTTGAAACAGGAGCTGATGCCAAACGATGTGAAATTGGAAGGGAGTATGAATTATTTGAGCTGGTCTAGGAGGGCTCAGTTAATTTCACACTATCTACACAAGAGTTGTGTTGAGCATGCGGATAAGATAAATGTGGAGTGGAAGATGTGGAACACCATCAATTCAGTGATAGTGGCATGGTTGTTGACGTCGATGTCCCCGTCCATTGCTCGGATGGTAGAGGCGCCTCAAAGTGCATCACAGATATGGAAGATTTCGAGTAACATGTACTCAGGAGCGGGTAATGTGATGAAAATGGTGGAAGTTCAGGGTAATATAGAGGTTGCCTGTGAGCTGCAACAACTATGGGTTGACTTAGATTACTATGATCCATTGCACTTGATATTTGCTTAGGATGTCAAGACATTTAAGGTATGACAACAATGCAAGCGGTCACAACTTTTCTGAAAGTCCCAAACTCAAAGTTTGAGGGTAGAAGGGCTGCCATATGTCACATGCCAATATTACCCACCATAGAGGAGCTATCTCAGCTATGGTGCATGAGGATCGTTTGAAGGCGATGAAGGGTAACCTCCAAGTCAAGGCAGCATATGTTGTGTCGGTAGTTGGGAGTGCTACAATTGTGGAGAAAATGGGCATCTGAGTCGTATGTGTCCGTTTCCACATGGTGGTCGAGGTGGTGATCATGGATGAAGAAATGATCGTGGAGGTCGTGGAGGCCAAGGTGATCATAGAGGTCGAGGCAGGTGTAGAAATGGCCCTAGGGCCAATCTAGTCATGACAGAAGATAATGAGTCTATCGTTCTGACTCACGAGCAGGCCAAGGAATGGACAAAATAGCGGCAAAACAGGATGCGGGAGACTTCACATGGACCTACCACAACCACCACCACTACCCTTGATAATATTGCCAACTATGCCCACGTGGGCGAATAAGGTATTCAGACTCTTGCACTTGCATCCACATATAAAAATCCTCGTGTTGATTGGATCATAGATTTAGGGGCATCTAGGCATGTTAGTGGGTTCGTAATGTCTTTTCTACGTGCACCTCATATAGTCACTCTAATACTACTTTTGTTATGAAATAGTAGTCGTTTTAGACTTGTTTTAAGTCAAAGTTTTAAAACTTTATCCATAGAGAACTTTTAAATTATTTAGATTGAGAACATAAAAATCGTATAGATAAATTCATCTTGAAAAGAACTTTCATAATATTATAATTTTTAATGCATTTACAAATAATTTTTTTAAAAAGTTATACTCAAAGTTTTATTTTGGAGACCGTGTCAACATTTAAAACAACTACTCCCTCCGTCCCAATATATAGGTCGTATAAATTTTTTTGAGCTACCCCATAATATAAGGCGTTCCTCGTTACTTCCTTGGGAAAGGCATGAGTTATTAACTAATAGTTAAGCTATTCACACTATAAAGTGCATGTTGTTGCTAGCTTTATCTAATAAAGCTATTAATTAGATGCATGGGAAGGAGATGCATGCTTATGCAAACACGTTGATGCTTCGAGTAACGAGATAATTAAAAATGATTTACTCTCTTAAACATTGTTCTTGGTTTTAGTGAAAATTTTTATACGCTCTCTATATTAGGACGGAGGGAGTACTATTTTATAATGAAGGGAGTATCCAAACAGCTGATGACAAGTCTCAAGTACCCAGGTATGGATGTTGACACCAAAAATGGCATGGCCCTGGATCAGATCGGTGGGTCACTCAACTACCGAAAGGGATCTACTGCTCCTGGTCAAACTAGTTGACGTGAGCAACCCGCCCACGGCTGGTTGACTTGCTTTATTGGGTTTATTCTACAATATACACGTTTCAGATCTGATCAATTGCTCACCTGTCATTCTCCCATTGGATAATGCAAAGTTGCTCTTGGACTTTCAGTTTGACTCTGACTTCCATGTCACTATGACAGCCTATAAATTCCACCAGATGCCGTCCTCTGCAGCCCTGCAACTCGCGCAGTCGCACCCGAAGCAGAGCAGGAATGGCGGGGCTGTACGAGACACCGTCAGAGACGTACGCCAAGAAGCGGCCGCGGTACCCCAAGGAGTGGTTCTCCATGCTCGCCTCCCTCACCGACGGCCACCACCGCGCCTGGGACGCCGGCTGCGGCAGCGGCCAGGCCGCCGTCAGCGTAAGCGTCCAGTCTCCACCTGAATTCGTTTGCTCTGAAACTCTTTTTGAGTCCTGGAACGAGCACCACCTGACGAAGAAAACCGCCGCCACCGGCGGCGGCCGTCCCATGACCCAGATCGCGGAGCACTACGACGGCGTGATCGCGACGGACGTGAGCGAGGGGCAGCTCCGCGGCGCCATCGCACACCCCAAGGTGCGGTACCTGCACACCCCCGTGGGCCTCTCGGAGGACGATCTCGTTGCCCTGGTCGGCGGCGAGGGCTCCCTGGACCTCGTCGTCGTGGCGACCTCCATCCACTGGTTCGACGTCCCGCTCTTCTACGCGGTGGTGAACCGCGCCCTCAGGAAGCCCGGCGGCGTCCTCGCCGTGTGGGGGTACAACTACGAGATCCACCCCTTCGAGGCCGAGCTGCAGGGGAAGCTGTACACGGCCATGCGGCCGCACATGGACCCGAGGACGGGGCTCGCCATGGAGCGCTACCGCGGCCTGCCCTTCCCGTTCGAGCCCGTCGGGGTGGGCCGCGAGGGCGAGCCGGCCGACGTCGACATGGAGGTGGAGATGACGCTGGGCGACCTGGCGGCGTTCGTGCTGACGGGCTCCGTCGTGACGACGGCGAAGGAGAAGGGGGTGGATCTGGAGGCGCTGGTGAGGGACGTCATGAAGGGGGTGGAGGCGCGGTGGGGGGATGAGCCGACGGTGGCCAGGAAGCTCGTTTTCAAGGCATTCATGCTGGCTGGGAAGCACAGGTGCTGAAGCTGAAGTGAAGTGAGCTGCTGATTTCGCTGGTGATCGCTGGCTTTTCCTTTGTTGGCGCTACGGCCAAAATATTTTTTTTTTTTTGTTGAGGGAATGCCATGCGGGCAGCTTTATCGATTTGATAATATATAGTTACATCGTTCACCAACATCTCTCGCTCTGTGCGTAGAATTGCCTATTTTTTTGGTCAAATAAGTTAACGCTGATGGCACAGCAATTGAAGTGATGAATGATCCACTTGTTCAGTTTCTCATGGATGTAACGTATAGTTGGACATTTTGTCTTTTTTTCCAATAAAGGGCAAGAGAAGATATTTTTATGTGTTACATGTGTTAAACAACGAGACGTCTATCGGATGTCATAGCTTCTTGATTCATACGCAAGTCATAAAAAAGAACGACAACAATATATAGATGTGGGAGTTTCGTTGGTTCGAGTCAGACAACATGCTTCTAAGAGGTTGCTCTGTGGGGGTTTAGTGTAGCACTCGCAAGGCAGCTCAAGGGGAATGTCGAGACCGATGTGAGTATCTAGCTTGGGAATTTTTCTTATCCTTTTCATTATTCCGAGCCCCCCGTTTATAGTAGGGGCTTCTTACAATTTTTTGCATTGCCCCTTCGACCATGAGCAAAACAAGGACCAAGAAGTCTTTTCAAGGGAAAAACGAAAAACACCCCAATGCCCAAAGCTAAGACTTAAGTACCCCCACCGCTTTAGCTAAAGTGGGTTTACAGAGGAGATTACAAGGGGGATAGGTCGTTACAGTTTGTACAAGTATCTTCATGCCACACGATACGAATCCTGACGAGGGGCCCCGGTACTTGTTGCCTCCAAACATCTTGGTGATCAAGGAAACTCTACCCTTTCACGATGCGCCTGCGGGGCAGGTGGCTCCCTTGTGGATCTACACTGAGCACTTCCTCTGGGTTACCATTCCTGATTCACCGCTGCCTCACCTATGGGAGGCGAAGCTCCCTTCGAGCTGTTGCTCCTCTGATCCGCCATTGCTTTCGCCTGTAGAATGCGGGGCTCCCTTCGAGCCGTCGCCCCTCCGATCTGCCATCGCTTCTCCTGTAGAAGGTGGGGCTTCCTTTGGGCTGCCGCCCCTCTGATTCGCTATACCCTCGCCTATGGGAGGCGGGGCTCCCTTCAAGTCATCGCCCCTCTAATCCGCCATCACATTGCCTGTGGAAAGCAGGGCTCCTTTCGGGTTGTCGCCCCTCTCATCCGATGTTCATTCGTTTGTGGGATGCGAAGCTCCCTTCGAGTGTCGCTCCCCTAATCCACTCTACCCTCGCCTATGGGAGGCAAAGCTCCCTTCGAGCCGCCGCCCCTCTGACCTGCTGTTCCCTTGCATGTGGAGGCAAAGCTCCCTTCGGGTCATCGTCCCTTTAATCCATCATCGCTGCTCTAGTTTGCCTACTCTAGGGTCGTAGGGTGTAAGTGTTCCCGCTACAACATATGGCTTCATGCAAATGTCACTCTCAACATGGCAAACTTTAACCAACACTTTTAACATTGATGCTATGCTACTTTGTTTTTAGCCTTTTTATCTTATTTCGACATACGCAATGACTATTGTGCCCTTCTTCTTCCCTAGCCTCATTTATTCTTCCTCCCCGCCGCTCCACTGTCGACCTCTTCTCTCCTTCCTCTCGACCACTCTACCATCGGCCTCCTTGTCCTGTCCCCTACCACACCTCCTCTTCTTCATTTGCTCATCCGTCATGGTGACCGCGATCAGTCTTCTGTATCACCCGCGAGGGCATCCTCCCACGCAGGTTCACTCGGGTGCTGGCTTGCTCGCTATTGTCCCTAATAACATTGGCAAGAATAGCTATGGAGGCGACGAAAGTGCTGAAGAGCGACTGGAGGAAGCATATCCCAACTGGCAAGGCGAGGGGTTTGCGTGGCCGACGAGGGGACAACGACTTGTGTGCTCGTGGGCGGCTAGGAAGAAGAGAAGGGTGGAGAAGGGTATAAGAGTCCTTTCCATGCTAGATAAATGGCAAAATGATTTAAAATATGCGAAATGGCAATCACCGGCCGGTAACCACCACCTCGATCATGCCATGACTACACCGACTCGTCGCGTCATGCCGTCAGGCAACGCGCGTGCCAAGGCCGCGCCAGCGTGGTCACGTCGTGGCGAAGTCGGTGGTCACCGGCGGTGGGCGGTGAGCGGCTAGTGGGAGAGAGCAGTGGAGAGAAAAGGAAGGAATCGTTTGCGTGAAAAAAATACGAGAGCTTTTTTAGAAGAGGATGTATTCAGTGCAAATGCCCATTGAGTGCTAACATACTAACAACAGATCTGGACCATCGGATCCATAAAGAGCGGCCCAGATCTAGATATGTGTAAGTCACTTTTCTCACTTAAACACTTTCAAGAAAAAGCCCCTGACTTTTTAAATGGAAAGAGGCTTCCACCTTTTCAGATCTGGGCCACTCCCTGTGGATTTGATGGTCCAAATCTACTGTTAGCATATTAGCACTGAATAACCATTTGCACTGAATATGTTGCCTTTTTAGAAAACATACATATGAAGGGAGTGTTGTTCTCGGTGCTAATCTTGGTACAGATTCAATGATTGCGAACGTGCATGTAATCTAACTCATATATATAGGGATTGAATAACCGTCGTTAGTTGCTTCATTCTAGCGGTGGCTAGGGCGGCGGTTCCCTCAACACTCTGTACTGATCAAACCCTCGCCAATTCAATACGACTCCTCTCAAGTTGTCCATCAGACACCATAGGCTCTGCCACCACTTCCTCGATCTCGGAGGTCAACCCCTAGGCCCTAAGAAGGAGAATCCTGCTCGACATCCCAGGTACCATCACAGCTGACATCAATGCCTTCACCGCCGGGTCCGTGACGAGCACCGACCACTCCGTTGAGGCTACCTTCTGCACCGCAGGACCATCGTCCCTCTCAGATTTCTTCGTCCTAGTCTTGCACCAGCAATAAGATGCCAAGTTTTCTATGGCCCACAAAGCCATCACCACGGACGCCGACCTCGTCCTCCATGTCCCCCTCGACCCCATGGCCAAGTACTTCCATAATCCGGAAAAAGATAGTGTTATCTACGATGTAACCGAGACGGGCGCTGAGAATAGCCTTTTGAATGGACAGGGTTTATATCCTGACTGATGGAATGACAAAAGGCGTCTATTTATTTAATTATAATAAAAGGATATTTATTTATTTATTTCTAAAAAAATAAAAATTTTAAAATTCTAGCCTATGCTAAAGAGCTGGGGAAGGATACCAAGTTGGGCTGGGCTGAACGGACACTACGATCGCGAGCGATCGAGCCCTAGTTCTGCTGCAGACGCATCGAGCCCGATTACGAGCTTTTTGCAAAAACATCACTAGCCCGATTCCGAGTTTTCTAGCCAGCCGGAGTAGTTAGTAGCTAACTAGCAATGATCGAGCTCCAGATTGACGGCCGACGCACGCCACTACGACGTCGGATGTCATATGGCTGGCTCCCATCCATTTCCATCCCTGCCTTTTGCAACATTCCAACTCTATCAAGATAACATAATCTAACCGGCCGGCGCACATGTCAACGGCGAGAGGCCAGGACATGTTAAAACTGCATATGCATGCTTAACTCAGGATACGAGCGAAGTGAGGCCACCTGGCCCACCTCCGGAGTCCGATGGCCCCGTGTCGTCGACGCCTCGACCACAAGCCACCCCTGGTGCCAATACATACCCGGCCGGGCGTGCCGCGTGTGTGCGGCGTGCGTATCGAGCAAATAGCGACGTCGGCGACAGCGACGACGCGCTGACCGGCCGCACCTCCTGCACCGCCGCATGCATGCGGCGCCGCACGCATGTACGTACGTACAGGCGTCAAACGCGACGCTTCTACAGTTGCACCGAACGCAGGAGTTCCGGCGCGATCGCTCCATTGGGCGCCGTGGCACCCGTATGGCGCGCGCGCCACGGGCCGAACGCGCCGGCCGTGGCCACGGTCGCAGTGTCGCGGCCCGGTCGGTGAACGGCAGAGCCGGATAAGTCCGGGGCAGTAAAAAAAGAAATGCACGGAACGAGTGATCGCGTTTGCGTGATGAAAGGTTAAAACGTGCATGTGATGTGCGGCATTTGCGCACGCACCCCCTTATTAACCCAAGGACCACGCGCGTATCGGTGCTGAACATTCATCTTGTATCTATTTGCGTTATAACTCCAAAACTATTATTAGACACGTCGTTAAACGTTGAGATGGCTGTTGGTTTTTTAAAAAGTATTTATTTGTTGCTATATTTTTTTAAACTCTGAATTATTGCGTTTCATCTATATAATTATCAGAAATATGAAACCAAATATCTAACTCACAGAACCATAAAACGGTGCAAATAACAGCCGGGACGGTTTTTGGGTTGTTTCGCCACAACCTAGCATTTATATAAATGCCAAAAAATCAAACGCCATGAATAACGATAAACACCAACTTAGACTCCCTTTGGAGGCATCTATCTACTATATAAAGCAGAGTTAAATGGAGTCACCACATTAATCCTAAAATCCTAGAAAATCCCACGTTAATCGAAAAATGCTAGAATTTTTCATGTTAATCAAAAAAGGAAAAGATCTACATAGTTGGATGAGAATAATGTTATGTAAATCTAGCGGTCAATATCAATCTCTATAACAAATTACTAAAGTTGATCTAATATATTAGAGATAAACTCTTAATCTAAAAAATATAGTTTTTTCATGTTAATCAGAATAAAGAAAAGATCTACATCATTTGATGGGGATAATGTTACATAAATCCAGCGGCCAATATTAATCTATATAACAAATTACTAAAGTTGAGAAATTCGGATTAAATACTAAAGATGATATAATATGATCAGTTTAGCCGTTCGATCAACGGTGGGACCAAATTATAACGGTCTAGATTAATAAAAAAAGTTCTCACATAAATCAAGAAAAAAAATAAATGAACTGTGCGGCTTAGATTAAAAGAAAGTATTAGAAATTCAGGTTAAATACTAATTTTGATATAATGTATTAGAGATAAACTCTAAATCTAATCTGATATTGTCGACGGTTGGGATATTGACCCAAGTCAACTAAGGTTCTTAATAAAGGGAGACAGGAGACACGCCGAACAGAACGAACAGCAATCAACGTCAACGAACAGGGAGACGAGAGTTTTTATCCTGGTTCAGGCCTCTCAGGAGAGATAATAGCCCTACGTCCAGCCTTTCTTATATATCAAGGATGATTACAAGAGGTGACTCGGCAAGACAAATAAGTCTCGGCGAGATTATGGGTGTACAGGTGCATAGTATGCTATGATACGAAGATCAGGTGCCAACTCGTGTTGGATTGGCCCCTCAACACGCCGTAGGGGCCCTGTTTATATAGTGTTGAAGAACCGACCTACCGAGAAATAATCGGGCCGGGCTGACCACGAGTTCGTAACGAACTCGATACATGCCAAATATATCCCTAGGTAGATAAGGCATACCCCAAGTCTTGGGATCACGACGTCTGTTCCAATCCGGGAAACCAACGTCCGGGTCTTCACGTAGCCATGCAGAACTCCTGTTCGAGTCGGACTCAAACACGATTCCTTGGCCGTTACGCACCATACCAGCCAGAAAGCTGTTCGGCAGGATGCATATGGGTCAGATAGGACCTTCCAGGGAGCTGGGCCTGGTAGGCTGTTCGATTGGGCCGTCAGGGAGTGGGCCATGGCAATGGGCCGCGATTTTATCCCCGACAGCTAGCCCCCGAGACTTAAGTGGAAGGACTCACTAGAGTAGGGTCTTTCTCTTGAGACTCTAAGTCATGAAGAGGGTAATTTTTCTGCTACGAAGATGTGCAACAAGCGATCGAACAGGTTATGGTTCAACCGAACAATACTTGTTCGGGACCGAACAAACCCGCCCGGCGCCGAGCAACTCTGTTGCGTCGAACAGGGAACGACATCTGTTCGAGCAGAGTACCCAGCCCTCGATACAGAAATCGGAAAAAGTGAGATGAATCATCTCCTTGAGGCTGAACGTCATCAAGGAGGGGTTGGATTCTTGGTAGTGAAGAGCGTACCACCGCATCCGGTAAGATCAGATCTTCCGGAAGAACGAACATAGCAAGTCGCGAGACTGACTCGTGCTGCTGCATCCAGGCATTCAGATGCCTAGAAAAAGATAGGGGATCCACCTCTTGGGTTAGAGCTTGCCCGAAAAAATAGAGATTGCACTCTCGAGCGAATGTCGCGCTCAGAAGCGAAGGTGATGTGCCCCAGACGTAGATCGTGTGCCAGGAGCAGACAATGCATACGAAGAGGAAGGTGACCCAGTCCCCGAGCGTAGAGCTCGCCAAAGGAACCAAGTAAGGAAATCTAGTCCCCGATCACGGAGCTCGTTAAAGGAATCAGAAAGTGCGACCAGTCGAAGACGTACCCGGTAGGAGCCCGCGCTCCGGGCGAAGAGCTGCCTGGTGCGAGGTGATCCAGCCCCCGAGCACGGAGCTTGTCGCGGGGACGGATCTCTGCGCTCCGGGCGAAGAACCGCCGGTCGAGGTGAATCACAACCCGATGCAGTCAGAGCCGCAAGAGAACGTGTGAAATCAACGCTTTACCCATGACGTATTCCTTGCGACAGTGTTAGCGTTGTCTTGGCAAGTGCAGAACCGACGTTTGGAGTGCCCGTTGCGATGAGAATCGGCTTACGGTGGGCACGCCCGTTGTGATGAGAATCGGCTTACGGTGGGCAGGACTCCGTTGGTGGCGCACTACCTTGACTTAGCCGAACTGTGAAGATCAGTACCGGCAAAGGCAAGAAATCATACGCGGGCGAAGTGAATCTGTCCCTGGGCATACGCGGAGCAAACCCGGGAAGAGAGGGATGCAGACATCGGTTTTGGTGGGAAAGCCTGGAACCTCGCGGCGACCATCACCGGAGTCTGATGCTCCCCGTTCCTGCAGAAGACAAACAAGCAACGGGCCAGAAAGGGGAAAAAAGAGAGCAAGAACAGGATCTAAGAAGAGCAAAGCGAGTTTTGGAAAACACGCTAAGGACGACCTACCCACACAAGACATAACTTTTTCCGGGTACGTCCGCCGATAGCGTTAGTGTCACCTCGGCGAATGCGGAACCGACGCCAGGAGTGCCCGTTGCGATGAGAATCGGCTTACGGTGGGCAGGACTCCGTTGGTGGTGTATTGCTTCGGATTACCGTACAAGGAAGGACGTAGCATGGATAAAAAAAACGTGTGCGGGCAAGTGCAGCCTCGCTGTGGCTAAGACCGCTAACCAGGGAAGGCGATCGGGACTTTTGCCGCAGGCAAAACGTGCGAGGCGAAATCTTATCCTGGCATGGACCCGTGCAGCGTTGGTGTCGCCTCGGCGGGTGCGGAACCAGCGCCAGGAGTGCCCGTTGCGATGAGAATCGGCTTACGGTGGGTATGCCCGTTGCGATGAGAATCGGCTTACGGTGGGCAAAACTCCATCAGTGGTGCACCGTTTCGGTTAACCGGAGCTGTACAGGTCGTCGCCAGATAAAAAGACATGCTCACACGTGGGGAGCGCTACGGAAGCGAAAGACCAACGAGGTTTTAGAAAACCAATGCTAAGGAAAGGAACTGAAAAACTGAAAACGTACTGGGGTTGCCGAAATTCAGCTCAAGTCCCAACTGACCGAGGAGAGGCAGTCCTCCGAGTAGTGGCCGAAAGCGACTCAAGACCGCCGAAAGGCGCTGAATCGAGCGAGAGTCTGACCGAATAGATTTTCCCTGCAAAAAAGAGCAGCAAAAGACAAGGACGAACAGGAAACCAAGAGCAAGACGAACAGCGCTAGAAAGTTTTAAGAAAACCGGTAGAACGCTTAGCCTAACTCCCAGCCCCCGTTGTGCAGTTGCTCGAGGACCTGAGTTTGCGAACTCGAACAGGTGCACAAGAAAAAGAGCGACGCCCTAGCCCCCGGTACGGACGATGCATGAAGATCTGAACTTGCGACTTCAAGTACGTGCGTAGAGAGTTAGAGCGACACCCGTATCCTGATCGATTCGTTCTAGGAACTGCTCGTTAACGTAAGTTAGGCGATTCCGAAGGTAACCGAACAAGGAAAGTGCCTCTGCCGCGGAGGGCTTACGAGAGCAGGCTTTGCCAAGTGGTTGTGCCGTGAGCGATAAGTGGCTCTGCCGCGGAGGGCTTACGAGAGCAGACTTAACCGCAAGGCTGGATGCCGTGTTACGCAACTCTGAATTTAGGAACTTGTTGAAGCTAGATACGGGTAGGAAAAACCTTAAGATTGCGGAGCCAAGAGTTCGCAAGACCGGGCAGCCATCAAGTGTTATCAGAGAGTAAGGTAGTCTGAGAAGACGAGTGGTGAGAAGGGCCGCAGGGGGCCGCAAACATTCACCACTCAATGGAGCGAACTTTACATGGCAGCCCGAGAGACTTGGACGAACTAAGGCACGAAGTTTGAGAAAAAGCGCGAAGCTAGAAAACGAAAGACCTACACGAGGAACTTACGAAGCTAGTCGATGTTCCAAGTGTTGGTCAGCTCTCTCCCGTCATCCACTGTCAGGCGAACAGCCCTCGGGATCCGGAAGGAGTTTTGATCCAGTCCCCTAGCACGGAGCTCATCACGGGGACCAGACGCGCGCCCCGGGCGAAGAGCTGCCCGGCGCGAAGAGATCCAGTCCCCCAGCGCGGAGCTCGTCGCGGGGACCAGACGCGCGTCCCGGACGAAGAGCTGCCCGGCGCGAAGTTGATCCAGTCCTCGAGCACGGAGCAGATCTAGAAGGCGATCAAGATCGAAGGTATCGATCCTATCTGGCAGGGGAAGTGACATCCCGCCCTTCTGAGTCGTAGTCCTCAGGGAGAATCTCCTGGTCGCTGATAGAGTTCGACATGCTCGATCTGCTATTCCCCACGGACGGCGCCAACTGTCGACGGTTGGGATTTTGACTCAAGTCAACTAAGGTTCTTAATAAAGGGAGATAGGAGACACGCCGAACAGAACGAACAGCAATCAACGACGAACAGGGAGACAAGAGTTTTTATCCTGGTTCAGGCCTCTCAGAAGAGATAATAGCCCTACGTCTAGCCTTTCTTATATATCAAGGATGATTACAAGAGGTGGCTCGGCGAGACGAACAAGTCTCGGCGAGATTATGGGTGTACAGGTGCGTAGTATGCTATGATACGAAGATCAGGTGCCAACTCGTGTTGGATTGGCCCCTCAACACGCCGTAGGGGTCCTGTTTATATAGTGTTGAAGAACCGACCTACCGAGGGATAATCGGGCCGGGCTGACCACGAGTTCGTAACGAACTCGATACATGCCAAATATATCCCGAGGTAGATAAGGCATACCCCAAGTCTTGGGATCACGACGTCTGTTCCAATCCGGAAAACCAACGTCCGGGTCTTCACGTAGCCGTGCAAAACTCCTGTTCGAGTCGGACTCAAACACGATTCCTTGGCCGTTCCGCACCATGCCAGTCAGGAAGCTGTTCGGCAGGATGCATATGGGCCAGATAGGACCTTCCAGGGAGCTGGGCCCTGGTAGGCTGTTCAATTGGGCAGTTAGGGAGTGGGCCATGGCAATGGGCCGCGATTTTATCCTCGACAGATATATTAGAGATAGATTATGAGTTAGAGATAAACTCTATATGTCTAAACAAATCTAGCCGTGCAAACGCGCGAGCCACCTCGCTCGTTTGGAGTAAACACCAGATGAAAATAAACGCTGATAAAGCCAGCACAACTTTCGGTGTTTCTTGCCAAATTGTCAATAGCTCATCCAGGCAACAATCACCTACACTATCTGGCTATCTGCACTTGTAGCGGAAGAGAGAGAAGGGATGCATATTGCGTCATGCTAGACTCAAACCATGAAAGCTGCAGGTCTTTATATTTTTGCTGCCCCTTAATTAAGTACCTCCTTGTCACCATCAGCAATGCGATATGAGGGCTATATAATAACACGAACTATATGTTCAGTCGAAATTGTTAGGTTATGCCTCCAAATATTAGTTTTTACTAATTTGCCCTTGGGCATGCCTATATAAAGGCCTCTTTGTACCCTGTACCTCTTGCACCATTATAGTGATTGTTTTCCCCGTGGTTTTTTTTCTCTCCACCTTGGAAGGGTTTTTTCCACGTTAAATCCTGTGTTTGTGCCTTCTATTCCCAACAAGTGGTATCAGAGCCCTCCGATCCCTAGATCATACGGCCTGAGTTCCTCGCGGGTGAAAACCCTAGCTACCCACAATTTTTTCCCTGCAGCCGCCGTCGTTCCAAGCCGCCGGCCTCCGTCCACCCCGCTGCCTCGCGACAGTATCTTGGCGCCTCCCGGCGCCGCCCGTCGCCTCCTGCTCAGCGGCTGTTGCAGTTCCCGACGTCGGCTGCGCGTCGGCCTTCTGACCCGCCGCGCCGTTCTCGGCGTGTGTCCCACGGCCCGCGCTGCCTGTCGTCCCGAGCCGGCCTGTGCACCACGCCGCTCGTCCTCTCGCCACCGTGGTGTGCTCTGCTCCAAGTCCTTGCATGCTGTGATTAGCAAAAGGATTTGCTCCGTTTCCCGTGCGCAAAAAGGATTTGCATTGAGTGCTTGCGGTGGTCAGACAAGAATTGATATTTTCATCTATTTTGCTTCGTGCACACGGCTCCTCGCACCAAGGAATTTACTGTTTCATTTGGTTTTCTTCACATCCGGTTCAGATTAATTTTTCAGAGATTATTTCTTCTACTAGTTCCTGATATTTGTTTTTGCCATTATGTCTGCAAAACTTGACATTGCAAAATTCGATGGCAAGATCAGTTTTTCTATCTGGCAGGTTCAGATGAAAGCCGTTCTCACATAGCTTGGTGTTCGGAAAGCTCTTTTGAAGAAACCGGAAAAAGTTGATGAAAGTGAGTGGGAAGAACAAGATCAAAATGCTTTGTCTGCCATACAGCTCAGTTTATCTACAGATGTTCTGCGCGAAGTCATTAAGGAGGCGACTGCCGTCTCCCTATGGGCGAAGTTGGAGTCGTTGTATATGACCAAAAGTCTCGCCAATAAATTGCGTCTGAAAGAACGTTTGTACACTATTCGCATGGCAGAAGGTAATTCTATTCAATCTCATCTCAGTGAATTTAATTCCATCATTGTGGACTTAGAAAGTTTAGAAGTGAAAATTGAAGATGAGGATAAGGCTATTTTGTTGGTTGTCTCATTGCCTGCTACCTTTAAACATTTTAAAGAAATTATGCTTTATGGCAATCATGTTACCCTCAGTTTTGAGAATGTTAAGTCAAATTTGTTGTCTAAGGAGAAGTTTGATGTTGATTCTCATTCCGGTGGAAAGGGTGAGGGTTTAATTGTTAGAGGTAGATCTCAGCAAACTGGCAGTTCTAATAAATCAAAGTCTCGGTCTAAATCAAGAGGTCGTAATTCCAATAATTTTTGTCGTTATTGTAAAGCCAATGATCATATTATTTCTCAGTGTGTCAAACTGAAAAATAAAGAAGAGAGAAAGAAAAAAGAATTGGAAAAATCTGCTGAGGCTAGAATTGTTGAAAATCCTGATAGTGAGGGTGGAGAAGCACTGTTGGTCACCACTGATTTAGAGAAACGTGTTTCTTGGGTTCTCGATTCAGCTTGTACTTTTCATATTTGCTCCCATAGAGTGGTTTTCGAGAGTACACTTCTTTGTTACAAATGATGATGTTACTATTGGTGATGAGTCTCCACTAGAAATTATCGGTATTGGTTCAATTCAAATTAAAACTCATGATGGCACTTTCAAAAATCTTACAAATGTTCGTCATGTTCCAAAAATGAGGAGGAATCTTATTTCTTTGGGCACCTTAGAAGGTATGGGATACAAGTATACCGGTGAAAATGGTGTTCTTAAGGTTTCTCTTGGCAACCGTGTTGTTTTAAAGGCCAATCGTATGAATAACCTTTATTACTTGCAAGGTTCTACCGTTACAGGCACTGCAGCTGTTGCTATTGCATCCAACACCTCTAATACCAAGCTTTGGCATATGCGCTTGGGTCATATGAGCGAAAAAGGTATGCATTTCTTGCACAAAAAAGGTCGTCTAGAAGATATTGGCAATTTGGAATTCTGTGAACATTGTGTTTTTGGCAAGCAGAAGAGAGTTAGCTTTGCTATTTCTACTCACCAGAGTAAAGGAATTCTTGATTATATTCATTTTGATCTTTGGGGTCGTTCTCCTCACCCCTCCATTGGAGGCTGTGAGTACTTTATTTCGTTTATTGATGACTTCTCTCGCAAGGTTTGGGTCTACTTTTTAAAGCATAAGAGTGATGCTTTTCCTACTTTCCAGACTTGGAAAGCTCGTAGAAAATCAAACCGCAAAAAATTAAGAAATTGAGAACTGACAATGGATTGGAATTTTGTAGTGGTGAGTTTGATAAATATTGTGCTAATCATGGTATTGCTAGACATTTGACTGTCCCAGGTTCACCTCAGCAGAATGGTCGTGCAGAGCGCATGAATCGCACTCTTCTGGAGAGGGCCCGTTGCATGCTATCCAATGCTGGCTTATGGGAGAAGCATGGCTTTTGGGCGGAGACTATTAATACAGCTGCATACTTGGTTAATCGTTCTCCTAATTCGGCGATTAATTTTCAAATTCCAGAAGAGGTATGGTCAGGAAAACCAGTTGATTATTCTAATCTTTGAATTTTTGGGTGTCCTGCTTATGCTCATAGTAATGATGGAAAGCTAGTGCCTAGAGCTAAAAAATGCACTTTTCTTGGCTATGGTTCCGGTGTCAAAGGGTATCGTTTATGGTGTGATGATTCTATGAAATTAATTATTAGTTGTCATGTTACTTTTGATGAAAGTTCATTATGTTCCTCTGGAGGTGTTTCTACTGGTGGTACCTCATCCACTGATACATCTGAAACTGTTGTTCCTACAAGCAATCCAACTTTTGAGGTAGACTTGCCTGTTGATTCTACTGCTTGCTCTTCTACACTGTCAGTTTCTCAGCCTCCTGTTTCTAATGATCATTGCATTGCACGTGATAGACCTAGACGTGATATTCAATTGCCAGTTAGATATCGTGACACTGATAATGTTGCCAATTATGCTTTCATTACTGCTACTGATGAAATTTTTGAGCCATCTTCTTATTCTGAAGCTATCTCATGTGATAATTCTTCTAAATGGTTAACTGCTATGAATGAAGAAATTGAGAGCCTTTATAAAAATTATACATGGGATTTGGTTGAGCTTCCAAAAGGTACAAGACCTCTGAAGTGTAAATGGCTTTATAAGAAGAAGGATGGACTTTCTGGTGTTGAACCTGCAAGGTGGAAAGCCCGTCTAGTGGTGAAAGGTTTTGAACAAAGGGAATGTATTGACTTTAACGAGGTGTTCTCTCCTGTTGTTCGTCATTCATCAATTCGGGTTATGCTTGCTATTGTTGCTTTATTCGATCTTGAATTAGAGTAACTTGATGTTAAAACTGCTTTTCTTCATGAAGATTTGGATGAGGAGATTTTTATGACTCAACCTGAGGGTTTTGTTGCTCCTGGAAAAGAGCATTTAGTTTGTCATTTGAAGAAATCTCTTTATGGTTTGAAACAAGCTCCAAGGCAGTGGTATAAAAGGTTTGATTCATTCATGATTTCTCATGGTTATTCTCGAAACAATTATGATCATTGCATTTATTTCAAGCAGTTTTCCAATGGATCTTTTGTGTATCTACTGCTTTATGTTGATGATATGCTTATTGCTTCTCATGATAAGTCTCTGATAGATCAATTGAAGGCTCAACTTAGTCAGAAATTTGAGATGAAAGACCTTGGTCCAGCTAAGAAAATTCTTGGGATGGAAATTCAGCGTGATCGTCAAGCTGGTACTCTTTTTCTATCTCAGAAAAGTTATATTGAGTAAGTATTTGAAAGGTATAATCTCAGTAATTGTAAGCCTGTCTCTACACCGTTTGCTTCTTATTTTAAGTTATCTTCGAGTCAATGTCCTACCAATGAAGATGATAAAGACTATATGTCCCACGTTCCATATTCCAGTGCTGTTGGTAATTTCATGTATGCTATGATCTGTACAAGGCCTGACTTGTCTCATGCAGTCAGCGTGGTTAGCAGATTTATGCATAATCCTGGTAAGGAACACTGGAATGCTGTTAAGTGGATTCTTCGTTATCTTAAAGGTACTTCTGACTATGGCTTGATGTTTGATAAAAGTTTGGTGAAGTCGAATGATGTTATTGGGTTTGTTGATTCTGATTATGCTGGTGATCTCGACAAGAGAAGGTCTATTTCTGGCTATCTATTCTCTTTGTGTGGTTCTGCAGTGAGTTGGAAAGCTTCATTACAATCTGTAGTTGCTCTTTCTACTACTGAAGCAGAGTATGTTGCAGCTACTGAAGGTGTTAAAGAAGCTATTTGGTTGCAAGGTCTGGTTTCTGAACTTCGTTTTCCACAGCATGTCAACACTGTTTATTGTGACAGTCATAGTGCTATTTGTTTGACCAAAAATGATATGTATCATGCCAAGACTAAGCACATTGATATCAAGTACCACTTTATCCGCGATGTTGTTGCTGAAGGTAAGATTGTTGTGGGAAAGATACACACTGATGAGAATCCTGCAGACATGCTTACAAAATCATTATCTAATACCAAGTTCAAGCATTGTCTTGACTTGATTGGTATTCGCGGAGCTTAATGTCCTTCGGAGATTTTGGGAGAACATTTTCATGGATTTAGAGTCAAGGGAAGATTTGTTAGGTTATGTCTCCAAATATTAGTTTTTACTAATTTACCCTTGGGCATGCCTATATAAAGGCCCCCCTTGTACCCTGTACCTCTTGCACCATTATAGTGATTGTTTTCCCCGTGGTTTTTTTTCTCTCCACCTTAGAGGGGTTTTTTCCACGTTAAATCCTGTGTTTGTGCCTTCTATTCCTAACAGAAATGGATCCATGGTGCAATTACGTAAGGTTCCCAATAATGCAGCCGATGGATGCATGGGACATTCCCAAACGTCAAGCGACCAACAAAGGCACTGATCTGATCTGTCACTGCCCTGCTTTCATGTGCAAGCACTCCGGAGAGGACGAGTGGACGGTCACCGGCTCACTGGAAAGATGATGACGGATTCGCTTGCATAAATTTGTGTACATGCACAATTTTAATAGGGCGCCTGGTACATACATCAGAACATGGTTTGTCTCCTTCCTGAAAAGAGTCAAAAAATGATAGCGTCATGGTTCGTTCTATTCTATCGATCAGCAAGCTTAATTGGATTCTGCTGTCTCTGACTGGTTAGCTTATTCTTTGCTAGAAATTTTTACATGTCTGCTTTGAATATGGTTTCACATTAAAAGATCAAAACCTAATATTTTCCTTCGACCACATAGGAAAATAATAAAATAAAACTGCGGCCGTAATAACAATATTAGTAGTCAACGCGTGATATGACCACTGTGTTTTGTACCGAAGAAAATACTATGTAACCATTATTGTCAGCAAGGCAGCAAAGTTTGTTGATTTGGTAACTAAATTTCATGCAATGTTTAATCCCTGTTTGATGGAGGACAGCGGCATCGACATGAATAACAGAGCGGATTTACTACATAGGAGTTAGCTGCTTTTTATTTTTAAGTAGTCAAGTACTTATTTTTCTAGTTTGTCTATACTATTTTTTCATGTTTGATAATAAAAATTTAGTTATATTAAAAAAAATATATATAAGTTGACATCAATTTTTTAAAAATTGTTTTGTTGTTTTGTTTGAAATTTGGTTTGTATGTTTTTGGAGGGTTTTTGGGCTAACTACATGGATATATTTTGTAAATTTCAATAAAATTTGGCATGCATTTTTTCATTGTCTTTTACCATGTGTTGATGAGTTTTGGATAGATAACCGTCAAAAATTAAAAAAGCAACTAAATGAGTCGATTTCATAATAGAATGCAAACGATCTTTTCATAAAAAGAGATTCTACAAGCATCGATCCCAGTGCGATGTGATCCACCACAACCCCATGCAATATAATTTTCTTATGTTACCATGAAACCGTGTGTTTAGCATTGTATTAGCATAAATTAACTAGTCAAAGTACACCTAACACCATCGACTTCGCAATATACATGTGTGAGAGATAGGCCAGGTACCACTTACAAGTACTAGATTATATCGCCTGTGGAAGAATCTAGAAACAACTCAAATGGGTGGTCGTCTGCTACTGCCAATCATAGTTATAATTCTATCGCTTCACTATCGCACTTAACTCGGAGTCTAAGACGATGGATATATAACTTTTTTATTTTTTTTTTCAGGTCAATCGTGGCAGTAAACCGTTCGTTCCTTCTTGGTTGGCGGCCTTGCCTACTTGCCCGTTGTTTACGACCTTCCGGAGGATTCTTCGGCTCAACTGGGCCTGGCCAGGCGATAAACACTATTGACATCACCAATAGGCAAAGTAATAATAAGCTATCAATCAGAATTAAACAAGTTCAGCGTGATGTAATATTAATATCTGCACAGGCCCCAGCAGCCCCGCAGGTTTGCCGAACTCGCACGTAAAGCACAATATTTGAACGGTCAACTTGCTCAGTGAAAGGGAGTAACAAGGAAGAAAAAAACCTCGTCATTAGCTTTTCGCATGCCATTTTTATCGACACGTGGAATTGTTCGTACACGTTAATATTATAAGAGCTTCATCAATAATCTCTATATATATCTCCTCTTTAAAATATTAACGTCTCTTCTATCATTCCTTTAGTTTTTTTATAATTTACGTACCGCAGATCTACATCTAAGATTTCTTATTTTATCAGCCTCCCTTAGGTGTGCTATAGATGCTCTAATAACATCAGCTTGTAAGACTGTAGAGGTTGATTTCCGCAGAAGACGCTAACTAAAGCAGCCTGTGTAAACAGTAGAAGTATCAAACCAAGCAACATCATCAGTACGTTTCGTTAACCCAGGTCAGCTGGCTCGCTGTCCAGCTAACCAGCCACAAATCAAGCTTTACTTTGCGTGGAGGCTCGTGCATGCAGATTAGTTTGCTCTGAAATGTCAATCCCACAGACGAACGAGACGAT
Organism: Raddia guianensis; assembly: GCA_036346415.1. NCBI lineage: Eukaryota > Viridiplantae > Streptophyta > Magnoliopsida > Poales > Poaceae > Raddia > Raddia guianensis. The sequence goes on from CM070534.1 coordinate 53,946,970, forward strand.
GCGCCCGTCCGTCCGTGTCCACCGGCTGCTGCTACCTACAGATCTCCCCTCGAGAAGCCGCACCGTCCAATTCCCATATTCTCGACAGTGTCCGCGTCGTGCAAGTTGCTGCGAACCTGATCAGAGACTTCGGAGTTTTACCTTACCTCCACGCGCGGCTACTATATATTCTACGACGAAACGACAATGCTAAGGATCGTTACGACCCATGCTGCAAGAGACCAATGATCCTATATATTCCAGATAGGATCGTAATAGTACGTACACGATCGAGTAGCTAGCTCGCTTGTCGGCAACACGCGTACATCCAAGAGACCAATGATCAGATCGGACCAGCCTGCGGCGCTCTACAGCTAACCCCACGAGCGATCGACGAGGGAAAGCTACGGCTTTCGCGTCGCCATGCGGCTTAGCTGCAGCTGCAAGCAGTCGGATTCCCTGAACTGGGAAAACGAGACAGCGGTCAAGTGGGTGGAAATGATGGATGGTGCAGCTGTACCTGTGCGTAGCGCATCACACGGCCTTCTTCGAATCGGTTTAACTAAAAGTTAGGTTGACTTATAAACTAAAAGGTTAAAAGTCTTTACAAACTGAAAACTAAAATTTTTTTATTTAAGAAGAACCTAACAATGTTTCACAAAATAACTATAAAATGATACAACGTACGACTTGTAAAAAATAACAAATATAAAACGGTACCGCTCAATTGATCGCATGCATCCTCTAGTTGCGTACCCTTTTTTTTTATGCAAGTCATATTTTCAATGAGTACATAGATTAAGAAATTTGTTGTAAAATCAAGGAAAAGTTAAGGAAAAAAACCATGCTACTATGCTAAAAATGTTTTTGAAAATATGAGAGAGAGAGAGTTGTCCACAAATGCACGAGAGAGAATATGTAGTAAATAAAAATAGATAAAGAGAACATAAATAAATTCGCACACATGACTTATATTTTAAAATAAAATTGTTCAAATTATATTCACTACATAGAAAACGAAGATAGTTTCATATATCCTTTAGTTGTTTCACTGATAGATCGATCATAGCTCACACATATCCACATATCAATAGTCGGCCTTGTTCTTTTTAGCGTATCATTGCGTTGGACGGTTGGAGTATTACTGTATCAAATTTGAGAGCTCTTGAAAAGAGTTTTAAAGATTAAAAAAATAAAAATAGTTTAGAATCTTTGAAAAAATATTAAAAGTAAAAAATTTTTACAAATTATCACAACATATAAGCTATATAAAATAATAAAATTTACTACAGTGATATGGAACGGTCTCTACATTCAGAGAGACGGAACAATAGTACGTCGGAGGATCCACTCCGATCACATCCTGGTCGGCCCAAAGAAGACGATACCGCGAGGCACTCTATTTCTCCAGTCGGTCATACAGAGCCACAGTTGGACGGCCGGGCCCTCGCACGTACGGCGGAGCACGGTCGCCGGCGGCGGCGACGGTTGGTCGCGCTCCGCGCGTGCGAGCCGCGACAGCGATCACACGCACGACAGGTCTCCCCGCGACGCGCCACGTGGCGCCGCGCCAATAAATGTCCATGCCATTTTCTACGGCGCCTCCTCTTTATAAAAGAGGCAAGGAAAGGGGAAGGCGGAGAGGCTAGTACTAGTAGTAGGCTAGTGGCTGCTGCCTTGCCTTCGCCTAAGCAACCGCCCAGCTCTGGCGGCCTGGCGCCTGGCGCGAATGGCCGCCTCCTCCTCCTCGCCGTCGTCCGCGCGGACCACGTCGTCGCCGGCGCCGGCGCCTCTGCCGCCTGCTGGCCCATTGCCACAGCGTGGCGCGCCGGGGGGCATGGAGGCGAGGCACCCCGCGGGCGGCGCCTCCCGGGTGCGGCGCAAGGGGAGCAAGCAGAAGCAGGTGAGCGGAAGGATGCGCGCTGTTTCCTCGTCGGATCGGGGATCTCTTCGGTTTCTTTCTTTTGGTAGTTTCGTTTTTGTTTGCGTTGATTCGATTCACTGGGTTGCTGAGGAGTTTCTGTGGTTGTTTGGGTGTCGCGGGCGCGCAGCTGTGGCCGAAAACGGTGCTGCGCAAGTGGCTCAACATCAGGTCGCCGGAATCCGACTTCAGCGCCGACGAGGGCGACACCACCGACGACGGCGGCAGCGACTTCGAGTATGAAGGTGCCACACAGAATTGCACACCTCCTCTTCCTTCATTTCTCTCTCTTGCACATCACATCAACTGCTCAACTCTGTTGCTAAACTACAGGGCCGGCCCTACAATTTGGAGGCCCTGGTGCGAAAATATAACAAAGTTACAAGTAGGCCTCATAATACAGTATTATAAGAGAGAAAATTTAAAATTATGCACTTCTTTTTTAGTACTACCTCCATTCTAAAATATAAGGTAGAAAATTATAGAGATATACTTACTATATTAGGCTATTTGAAGGATGTGAGTTCAATTTAGAGGTCTTACTAGTTTGGAATTATAGAGATATACTTACTATATTTTTCAAAGAGGGGCAGGAGAACTGCCTACCTATTTCATTAAGCAGGAGAAAATAAAAGGAAAAAACCCGTAAGCACAGGGTACAACCACAATAAGAACGCCGCAACCTGAAGCAGTCAGACACCACCGCCTCCACCAGCCGAATACAGCGCATCTGAGAGGAAAAAGCAGTCTGCCGCCACTCTGGGCGAAGGCCTTCTGAAAGAGGAGAAAGAGATACAGGGGAGTACAGAGGGGAAGAAGAGGAGACACTAGCCACAACCGGCCACACAGAACACCAACAAACAAAACGGCTAACGACAACAAAGGGGGGCGAGCCAGCGACCACCCACAGCATCAGAGCGGACCACGACGCCTCCAACAAGGTAAACGACGAAGAAAGAAATCGCCGTCGTCGGTGACCGCACAGGGCTTTCGCCCGACAGTGGAGCAACAAAACGGTGCCTCCAGAAGGGAACGACACTGGAAGCGCCGCCACCACCATCCTAGTAAGTGCTAGGCAGGGCTTTCGCCCGAAACGCTCAATCCTGGCACCACATTGAGGGTAGTCGCAGACACGCTCGCACGAAGCACAAGCTGAGGAGAGCAAAACGCTAGAGAAAACTCGAGCCGAAGACCAATCTGTCCACTGAAGCCGAACAAGGAAGACGTCACCCCCGTCATCGAAGCCCTCACAAGGAGAGGGGAGGGTAGGAAGTCGGCAAGCGGGACCTTGCTAGGTGGAGAGGACGCCGAGGCCTAGGACCGAAAGAGGAAGACACCGCCCCCGCCATCGAGCACCATGAAGAGAGGAAGGGCTGACCGGACAGTGGTGAACGGGACCTCATCCGGATAGGCCCCGGTGAGAAGGCCAAGGCCGAGAGGCAACCTAGCGCTGCACAAAGCCGAAAGTAAAGGTGCCTGTCACGCCGCAACATGCATCACTGTCCGAAGCCAGCCGGACTCCGCACTGGTGTGGCAACCCAACTGACGATGCATCGCCGAAGCAAATCACCCTCGGAACGGAAGACACGGAGTTGGATTCACGTGGCCACCGTAGGACAGCCACCAAGGCGCCGGCCGGCCGCCGATGCACTGTCCAACCAAGGCAATGCCAGATTCCGGAGACTGTGACGTCAAAACTGAAGGCAAAAGGCAGCGGTGGCCACCAAGACGGCGGGGCATGCCCCTGGAGCTCACCAGCTCCGACCACGCCAGCGGTAGGGGACCATGCCAGACCCGGGCCTCCTGCCGACGGATCTGGCCATCACCACTGACGTGGACCCCCTCGAGCGGCCTACTGACAAGGCGGGCACGAGGAGAGGGGTAGAAAGGCAGAGGTAGAAGAAAGGGAGGGGACGACCACCGCCGCAGTCCAGGCCGCACGCGCTCGCCGCAAGCACGCTGCCGGCCAAGACGCAGCAGGGGGACAGGGCAGAAGAGGACAAGAACCGGCGATGCAGCTCGGCCGCCCACCGTCAAAACCGGTGCCACAACGCCGGAGAGAGGAGGGACACCGGGAATCTTGCATGGAGAAAGAAGGGGGGTGCTGCCGGATCTGGTCATGCGCCTTCCGGGAGGTAGGGATTCGGCCGGGCATCACCGACCCGACCCGCGGCGCAGTTGCAGAAGGAAGACGCCGGGGAAGGAGGGCACTGCCTGTCAACGCCGCGTCATGGAGGAGGACCGTCGGTCTCCACCGCCAAGGTGGGGAAGGGGTGCCACGCTGGCCGGATCTGGTGGGGGAGCACCGGGCGGATCTGGAGGGGAGACACTGGGCGGCCTTGGCACGGGGACGGCGCGGGGCGGTAGCGATGGTGCAAGGGCGGCGGCCTCAGCGGGGGGACGGCGCCGCTGGTGTAAAGGGCAGCGTGGGGCAGCGTCCTCGGCGTGGGGACTGCACAGGCGGCGGCCTCGGCGCGAGGGCAGCTCCGTCGGTGTAGGGGGGTAGTCTTGAAGCGGCGTCCTCGGCGCGGGACGGCCGCCTCGACGCCGCCAGATCTGGCCGGCGCCATGGATCTTGAGGAGACACCAGTAGCCGCCAAACCACAAGGAAAGAAAGCGCCACCAGCCAAGAACGAAGGCTGCCGCCGCGAATAAAGCCCGTGCCGGCTGAAGAGGAAGGTGGGCGTCGCTGCGCTGACCGGAGCAGATGGAGAAGGGGAAGGAGGAGGAGGAGGGAGCGCCGCCTTGCTTCTCCGCCCTGGCGGAGTCGACGCCGGCGGCCACGTCTAGAGGCCCGCCGGCGACGGCGAGACTAGCCGGCCGCGTCGCCGCCGCCGCCGGGGGCTACGGTTTGGGTGGGTGGAGCTGCTCTCTTGTGTAGCTGTGTAACTGCTAAAATACAAATCTAAAATTGCTCGTCATACTTACTATATTAGGCTATTTGAAGGATGTGAGTTCAATTTAGAGGCCTTACTAGTTTGGGGGTCCTGTTCGGTCGCATAGCCCGCACATGCCTTAGGCCAGCCCTGCTAAACTAGCATGTGCCGTCGTTTTTTTTTTTTTTAAAAAAAAGACATAATTTTGCACTGAGTTAATTGACTCGACCAATGCACTTGGATTTAGTTCTATTCCAGATTGCTTTTGTCCACTATGGCTATATATTTTTGGAAATAAAAAGAAATATAGAACCTTTGGAAGATATTGGTGGATGCTATGTTTGCTTCCCATCGAATAGATGCAGTCTTTTTGGTTTTTGTTTGTATGTGGATGGATATTGTATTCTTGGTTTAGCACGAGCAGGTTGATTCATTTCGTTGATAAATTTCTTGGTCTTCAGGCAAAAAAGGATAGCCGATTCCGAGGGGCTTGCCATTATTATTTTCTTTTCTTTTGAGAAAATTAATAAGTGATTATTTGTCACGAATTGTCTTGTTTGTCTTGTTCCTTGTTGTGTTGTTCCTAAACAGTATATCCCTCCCTTTCTTGTAACACAAACAAAATTAGGCGTCGAATCCGAAGACCGCATAATACTGCAATGTTTCTTCTTGGTGCATTTCAAAATGATAGGCTCTCCCATCTATTCCTAGTCAGTATATTCCAATTCTTTGAAAGGAAGTGAAAAAAAAAAGGTAAAGAAAAATGAGGTCCGAATCTGATCGTAAGAAACACAGTTCCAGCACATGGCTGCTTACAGAAAGTAAGCAACTTTTAAAAAGGAAATGCAAATATGGAATTGCACTTTACTTTGTTGGCTATGGTTATTATCTTTTTTAAAAAAAGTGATTCCTTTTAACGAAAGCTGAATTGCATTAAATAGCATGCCTCTTATTTCTGGAGTTAAGTTTTTTTTTTTTTTGTAACTGCATTGGTGCAGAGATGTGTGGATGGGAGCGCCAGCTATACGATGAGAGGAAACTGCAAGGAGTGGGCACTGAGACGATTGGTAATTTGATGTGTTTAACAATAATTATTTATCTGAAAACATATGTGATTCATTGTCAAATGGACTGTTTAGGAAGTAGGAGCTAGCAATTGATATGGCAGAAGAACCATGCAAGTTAGCCACAGCGATACTAATTAGCACATGGAAAGTTCTCCCTGTCACATAATTAGAATATTAATCAAGGTTGCAGACTTATTCTTGTTTGGGCACTAACTTTCGGTTTTTGTTTCTCTATGCACTTGGTGTGAATTAAGTATAACTGTTGACAAACTAAGAGATACTAGTACTCTCTTTCACTAATTTCGGATGGCATGTATCTTTAAGAGCCTGGTCTTTTTGACACGATGTCTTTTCCAAACGGATTAGCAAATGAGCAAACAAGTCTAACCTTTGTTGCACACTGTTATTCAGGGAAAGCTCAAGAGTTTCCTTTATGCACTAAGTGAGTCTCTGATAGAATCTATCTAACATTGCAGATAGCCAAATGGAAGGTTTTCCATCCAGGCTTAATAGAAGGCGCAAGTCAGAGACTCTCCGTGCTCAATATATTGATGTCAGGGAACTGAGGCATGGATATTTTGCCCTTTTGATCATTTTTTTTCAACTAACTGCTTATTGACTAATTTTGTTCTTATGCAGTCAACTAATTAAGTTAAAATGACTACGTACTGAATGTTCCTTCAGATATATGTATTGCCTTGCATAAGCATATACCCTTTGTATGAAACCTAATAGCAGCAGGGCTAAAATTAATATAAGCCACTTACATCAGAACTAGAAATCTAAGAACATTAAAAACAACTCAGTTCTGTTACTGTTATTTTACAGAAAGTGTTTGTTCAATATGCAGGGTTTGCGTAGGAACATGGAATGTCGCAGGCAGACTTCCACATGATGACTTAGAAATTCAAGAATGGTTGGATATGGAGGAGCCGGCTGATATATATGTTCTTGGGTAAATTGTTGAACCGCCATGCATCCATCATGTTTCTTGAGAAATGAACCTCCCATCTTATTGAATTGTACAAATAGGTTCATCTGATACATTACTACTATTCCTCCTTTTTTATTTCATTAACTAGAAGTGCGTTATTATCTCTCAGATTCCAAGAAATTGTTCCATTAAACGCTGGGAATATTTTTGGTGCTGAAGACAATCGTCCTGTTGCTATGTGGGAACATATCATTCGTGAAACATTGAATAAGATTAGTCCAGATAAGCCAAAATATAAATGTCATAGTGATCCTTCTTCTCCATCAAGATTCAAGCCATCCGATGATGCTCTTGCTATGGAAGATGAACTTATTAGTGACTCTGACAGCGAAAGTGGTGGAGAAGTACACCCATGTAACGTACAAGATTTTGCCATTGACGATGATGGTATACATAGTAAAACAAATGGACACTCCACTTCTACTAGTGAAACTATTTTACAAGGCAACAACTTAAGCAGTATGCCTTCGATGAAGAGTTTTGATCGATCCCATAACTTAAGTTTTAAAAACTATGGATCTAATTTAGAAGGGACAATCCATCAAAAGATGTTATGTAAAACACTCGGTCACTCGGAGAGGCTTGGAATGATTTGGCCTGAACAACCATTGGATATGTTGGCTCAATGTCTACCAGACAGCACAAAGCCATTTACCTCAGAGAAGGCGCTGAGAACATTTTTGTCTTTCAAATCAGTAAATGGAGATTCTGGTACTTTTTCAGAGGATAGTTTACTTCATGATTTAAACATGAACAGTGCCATAGTTAAAAGGAGAAGACCATACTTTGTAAGGATAATAAGCAAGCAGATGGTTGGAGCATTTCTTTCAATATGGGTACGAAGAAGCTTGCGGAAGCACATTCAGAATCTGAAAGTATCTACTGTTGGTGTTGGTGCTATGGGCTACATTGGCAATAAGGCAAGTTTCTATGTATCACACAACTCTCATTGTGTTGCTGCATAAGATGAACTTAATGCATGCACTTATGATAATTCTATTTCTAGGTATTCATTTTTCTTCACTAATTTCAAATATTGCTACAACCTATCCCAAATATGATGAGGGACAAGTGGTATTCTTTAATTTTACAGTATAATTTTTGTGTCACCTAATGTTTTAGCTTTGGCAAGTTATCGTATCACTTGCCTTTAATATAATTACACCAATGTATTGTACGACATAGTTTACTCAACGTTTTTTTTCCTTCAACATACTACAGGGATCAATAGCAGTAAGCATGTCCATATATCAGACACACTTTTGTTTTATATGTTGTCACCTGACCTCTGGAGAAAAGGATGGAGATGAACTAAAAAGGAATGCTGATGTCCAAGAAATCCATCGGAGGACAATATTTAACCCAGTTTCCAAAGTTAGCATGCCTAAGACAATATATGACCATGAGTAAGTTTGTTAATTTTTTTACTGTCCCAATTACTAAAGCTCCTTTCAACATGAACTAGACCAATGGTTATCCATTGAAGGAATCATGGTGATTTCTAGAATGATTTCTTAGATATCGATCAAAATGGTTTCTTAGATAGACGCTGTACTATTTTTTCTAGCCACTAAATTTTGGTAGTTTATCTTGTACTTATGTAATTATTTATTATGAGTACCATAATAAAGCATGTGCTTGACCGGTTGCACACGATTTAAAAAATACAGCTTCTTATCTAGTTTATTCAAGTTTAGTGTGATTAAGGATTACAAGAGTACCACCTTTACATGCGTCTATCTTGGTACTTGTGTAATTTTTTATTATGAGCACCATAATTAAGCATGTGCTTGACTGGTTGCACACAGTTAAAAAGTTACAGTTTCTTATCTAGTTTATTCAAGTTTAGTGTGATTAAGGATTACAAGAGTACCACCTTTACATGTGTCTATAACAGACTAACAGTGTCTGATATTTTGTATTTTGTTTAATATTTTAGAAGGATCGTATGGTTAGGTGATCTCAATTATAGGATCAACTTATCGTATGAAAAAACACTTGAATTCATCTCCAAGAAGGATTGGAATGGATTGTTTGAGAAAGATCAGGTAAAGTCATAGCAGCATATTGTAAAATACTTGCGTACTGCTTCATTAGTTCTAGGCTACTTGTACCTCACATTTCCTTCCCCCATGATGATAGCTAAAAGGAGAATTGAGGAAAGGGCATCTATTTGATGGGTGGACTGAAGGGGTTATCAACTTTCCTCCAACATATAAGTACAAGTTTAACTCGGAGAAATACACAAGTGATGAGCCAAGATCAGGGAGAAGGATACCTGCGTGGTATGCTAGTCTGATTAGCATAACTGCACAAGTTCTTTTCTTTCTTAATTCCATCAAATTGAGGTGTATGTCCATAAATCTCACAGGTTGCTGCGACGTATGCTAATAGCAAACCTTCTCATCTGCATTTTTTAGGTGTGACCGTATTCTTTCCTACGGTAAGGGAATGAGGTTATTGTCCTACAACACAATTGATCTCAGGCTATCTGATCACCGCCCTGTTAAAGCCGTATACATGGCAGATGTCGAGGTTTTCTGTCCCAAAAAGTTGCAGAGAGCTCTTACCTTCACCGATGCAGAGGTTGAGGATCAGCTCTCCTTCGAGGACGAGAGCTCTTCCGGAGTCTACAGCTTTGGGCTATAATGGGTCCAAGGTTAATATATTTGGACATTTATGCAACGATGCTAATGCTTTTTGAACCCCCCAGGGAGCCAAGATTCCAACACTCCCTCTTAACCCTGTACAGCCATGGCTCTTCGCTAAGTGTAGGTAGCCAACCATGTACATTTCTTGCATAGTTGCATGCTCTGACCATATTTTGAAACCAGGGTGTGCCATGCATGTCATCGTCCTTAATCCCCCACCCCTTTTTGTTGGTGTGTGACCGTGTGTATGTGTGCCATTCCTGAGAAGTAATAAAATCCTCTGTAACGATCTGATTGTAATTATATACACCTGAACACTGTAAAATTTCCATGTAGGCTGATTGTGCAGTTCAGTTTCGCCATTTTATTGGATGTAGACTCTCTAGAAATTATCGACGCTTTTGTAGGTTTCTGTGCTGCTGTTGTACAAGGCAAAAATTCTCTGTGAACCTACCGGTGGCAACTGGCAAGTGGCCGACGGTCAGTCGTACGTCGGCGTGTTCGGCGAGCCAGCGACTGCGTCGTACGGCGTGTCGCGAGTCCGCGAGGAAAAAATTGATGATTTACAACTCTTAACATGTGTAGTTTGTTAAGTATGCCAGTATGATACGTAAGACCATCCGTGTGTATAACAGTGAGTCAGAGTGGTATTTTAGCGAGAACCAATGTTGAGAATGGTAAGTCGTCAAATCTTTCGGCTGTGAGCTAGAGTAAAACCTCAATACTGCAATACACCAAGCTAAGTCGAGAGGCACCAGCAACGAAGAAGTTTGTGATGGAGTGAAGTGGTTGCAAGTTCGGCTCGAACAGGTAGGCACCCCCAAAGGCCAAGGGCCCATGTCTCCATGAGGCCCGGTCCAGTTTATCTGCTGTGCTCCACTCGGAAAAGGGGACGGTCATATGGCGGTCCATATCGACTATTCGGGATGCATCCTGCCAGGCTGAGCCTACTGTGCCGCTCCTCCGTACGACGACCTATAAATTTTTAACATTTTTTCTTTTATTAATAGACGTTGTTCTATTTGGTGAGATTTAAATTCTGTCTATTTAACGAGCGGATTTTATATAAACCAGCTAGATGGGTGAAATTTATTAGACTCGATGGCTAGTCGAAAAACACTTAGATGGAATTTAAAATCCCACTGAACCAAACAATGGGATTTATCATTCTCCTGAATAAGCTAATTAATACGGCTCCATCTACATGCATGAAACATTTTTATTAGATGGAGACGCATTAATTAACTTATTTAGGGGAATAATAAATCCCACCGGTTGGTTCAGCGGGATTTTAAATTTCGCTCAACCAACCGAGTTGAACGACTGGAATAACTAAATTTCGAGATCTTTTCGAGGTAGTCTCGAAATTCGGATCCATTTTATTTGACTTGCTTTTAAAACCGTTAGGACCCACATTTGAGAAATAAAAAAGACGGACTCAAAAAAACTAAAAACATGTCTTTTCAAAACATAAATAAGTCATTACGTCGTTAAACTATTAAGCTGAAAAGAACATGGCCTAAATCTCATCCGTCAGGTTGGTGGCTTATGTAAAATCCACCTAATGAATAGGCGGGATTTATATCCCGCCAAATGGAACGGCGACGGGTCTATTTATTGAATGTTAATAAAAGGAATAATATTTATTTATTTCAAAACTAAAAAATATAAAATCTTTTAAAAAAATCGACGGACCTATGCACCACGCTGCTTATTTTTGCCGCCAGCCGGGACAACCTTAGAATTGCTCTGTCTTATTTCAATTCTTTTTTGTGCTTTTAATATGGCTCTCCATTTAATTATACATGGACTATAAACACAGCAGCACTAGCACCACAGTTGTGCTTAGCAAACTGCACATACAGAGCGAAGGGGCTTTTTTCAGGTTATAAGAAAGCAACCAAATTCAAATTAAGCCCCGTAGCTTCATTCCTGAAGCTGAACCATGTGCAATTTCGGGATGAGAACTCCTGATCCCGAAACTGGTTTCTTCTTCTTCATCATCGTCAGTTCATCACCATCTTCTTTCACAACCTTTCTGTCCCAGCCAGGGGATTTGTCAGTAAAACTGCACAGGTTATGTGCGGCAAAGGACGGCCCTCAGGAAGTTCCTGAAGCCATGTGTTTATTCATCAATTTATGAAGTTAAGATCGTAGGCTTCTTCTGCCAGTACTGCTCAAATCTCTGCATCGCGTACTCCTTGTAGTCGAAGTCGATATCATTGACATGATCCTGTAGAATATGGAGGTTAGAAAAATAGCTCATACGTTTGCACTGACAAAATGCGGAGCCATATATATGAACACACCGATATTATTCCCCAGAGGCCCCAAACCAGGTGACTAGCGAGTGTGTACTTGTCAATGCTTTGTAGCAGATTTTCCACCTCTTCAACATCAGGTTCCTCGCCTGCTCAGGAAAATTGCAATGATACATATTAGCAAGTTATAGGGAACAAGGGTATTTAATGGACACCAGGCATGAGAGCAGCAACTGCTCAGGAAAGTTATGCTGGTACAAAAGAAATAGTCAGACGATCAAACTAAAGAATGAATTTTCACATACCAGAAGTGCTAAGGTAGGTCTTCACAAAACGAGTCTGCTCTTCAATATCTGTGGCAGAATAGAACTAGCAAATAAGCTAGGTTGGTTCTGAACAAAAATAAAAGCAAAACTACATGCATCAGTAATTCAGTACTTCTGTTAGAAATGTGATACCTGGATATTTACTGTAGTCCAGTATGTGGGGTTTTCCTGAATGGTAGTCTGCCGCCATCTCGCAGAAATGGTTAGCAATGTCATATGCAACCGGATTGACGCTCGCATACTCGTAGTCCTGTAACCGCACGAGAAGAGACAATATAAGAATAAACCAACTTGCCAACTTCACTATCAATGACATCAGGTGTTGGACACTTATGCCCTATTTGTTTGAGCTGCAGCTCCTCTAAAAACTGCTTCTTGGAAAAGCAAAAAAAACTTGCTTTTCAGATCATAGTACAATTTAAAGTTTGGGAGATTTTTGGCTTCTTAAAAGGGATTAAAAAAGCTAGTTGTTTGTTTGAGCTTATATCTTCGAGTTTAGAAGCTGACTAGAAGCTTAAACAAGAAGGCCTTAGTTACAAGGTAGTCCCAAGCTTCAGATTTCCTAAGAAACTGTCATGACAGGTTGGAACACAGCAGAAACAAGAAGAATAAGAAGAACTGAACAAGCAACAATCCTTCGTACATCACGTTGTCTCTAAAACTTAAAACTCTGTTTTTAGTACAAGCGTGACAACCTATAATGCCGGGGCGAAGGGGATGAAACAAGAAGGGCCAACTTGTATGGAAGGGAATAAAGTAGGCCCTATTCCAACTAGTGAAAATGACACATCCATGACAGCCATACCGACGTCGCACAAGTAAGGTCTGTTCCTCAGCAGAGACGAAAGACTTCAAAGTTATACCAACCCGAAATTAAGAGGAACCCTAATAATTATATTCACATCATTGGCACAAAATTGAAAGGACACCAAATGGCAAACAAGAATATTTATCCAGTTATACCCATAAAAATAAGGCAAGATTAGAAGGAATTATTGTGGAACAGCGGAAGCATATAACTCACTATTATCGTCAGCACGTTGGTCTCTTCATCTATCATGATATTGCCATACTGAAGATCGTTGTGGCAAAAACCAACCCAGTGATAACCCCCTGAAAATTCTTTTTCCAATGCAGTAATCTCGTTCTCCAGGCTATCCAAGCGAAATTCCTTGGCCTCATTAGACGAGCAAAGGTTCTTGGCAGTTTTGAGCCAGTTCCTAGATAAAATATGACCAGGTTCAATAATATACTTCTAAGTTATAAGCAGTGTTTAATACATCGATCAGCTATCACCAAAAATATCGTCCTTACTTCAGCCTGTCCCAAATGAGCACAGATTTCGGACCAGGCATGTCAAGGCCATGAAACTCCCTCAGTTTTGAAGCCACCAGAGCTGAAATTTCGCGATCACGAAGGTCGGCAGCTGACAGTGTCTGAAAGGGGTGAGGGGGAATACATTAGCTTGCGTGCTAGGATAAATAGATATATACAGCCCTTGTTCTTTTCAGCGTAAAGTTAAGTTAATTTTTACTGTAGCAAAATTTGTTATTTTTATATAGCCTATATGTTATAATAATTTGTAACGATTTTTTTTAGTGTTCATATCAAAAATCTTAAAACTAGTTTTAAATTATATTTTCAGCCTCTTTAGACTTCTTTTTGAGGACTCACAACTTTTGCTACAGTAAAACTCAACCTTAACGCTAAAAAGAGCAGGGCCATAGTTTGACCATGCTAATAACATATCAATGTCTCGAGAAAACTAGAACAGAAAAATCACATAATATCACATCATATTTCATTTTCATCCCATTTTGTTCACCAAAGAAAAACGGCATGAGATTCTCCTTTTCATGACAGGGACACAAATAGTAAACTAAAACGAAGAATCCAAAAGGTGCGGTGGCGCCTTCCAATGTTTTTGCTACAGCATAATAAATAGGGGCTAGCTATTCTTCTGTCGTCTAAAATCATGACGTGATTTCAGTAGATTTTCTGGACTGTTGATCTTAATCCAACGGTCTAGATCTCTTCCCCTCTCTTTATATGCCCTCCTGGATCCCCTGACACCCTCCACCATCTCCAGCTCCTTGACTCCTCCCCTCCTCCCCCCTTCTCCCTCACCGGTGCCACCTCTCCCCTCCTCCTCGTTGGCGCCGTTGCTCCGTGCTCCTCCCCCGCCTTTCCCACCGCCTAGCCGCTCCACCCACCGTCCTTCCGTTGCCAGATCACCCCTACGGCCCTACCCACCCTAACCTTGTCAAATCTGGTGCAAATCATCCCTCCTCCACCGCCCTAACCGCATTTGCCCCCTTCCTCGGCTCTGTCGCTGCCACTGCCACTGCCGCCCAACCCCAACCCCAATCTACCACCTCTCCTATCTCCCTCTAAGCCTGAGGCACCAGGAAACCCACCTCCAACCTAAACCTTAACCCTAACCCTATCAGAGGGAAGGAAGAAGGTGGTGGCGCCGCCGCGTCGATGAGGAGGAAGAAGAAGGTGGAGGCTGGATTTTAGATATGCAAAAATCAACTCATATTTTGCTAAAAAATCAGTCACCTAATGGTTATAAAAAGCGTATTAAATATTTTAAAGAGACTCGAAAACGGTAGTAGACTATGCATATTTGACTGAAGCTAGTTCTTTTCTCAACATAGTGTCATACTCTGTCGTCAATTCTGCTAATTTGGCCAAGTCCAACCAGTGGATTTCAATCGATAGCATTTATGATGGAGACGGTTCTGTTGTCGTATGGACAATTATCATCTACTCTTGTAGGCATATTCAACAGCCCATGTTCTATGTTCCAACTTATTTTTAAAAGCAAGCACTGAGATCATCAACTATTCAACTATTGACTTTGCACCACTGTTTTATTGACAGGACAAAAGGCAGCCTAAGAAAAAAAAATTCAATTGACGACGATATCCTTGCAATCACTATTATAAGCCATGAATATTTTTTTTGGAGATATCACGGAAGCAACAAAAAAATATAGCTTTTGGCAAAATCACATAAGGCATAAACAAGTCTTGCCCTGCTCGAAAAAAGAAGAAGAACAGTTCTTGCTGAATAGGACAGTTCATTGACTAATGGCTTGCAAAAATATTTCATGAACTGGTGGATAAGACTTGAGGCTAAAGAAAGGTCTCAATTTAAGAATGCTAGATTCCCACGGCAAAACATTTAGGGCCTGTTTGGCAACAAAGTTTTTTAAAACCATAGTTTTGTAATACCATGGTTTGTGTTTTGCTATGATCATAAAATAATATGGTTTTTCAATACCATGGTTTGCTAGCACAAGTAAGAAAACTTTAGATTGAAGTGAGTCTACAATACTCTAAAAATACCATAGTATTACCAATATCATGATTTTCAAAACAGAGTTTTTGAGGTTGATTTCAAACACCTCATGGTTTAAAATACCATAGTATTTAAGAATACCATTATTTTCCATAGAAACTATAAAAATACTCCATTTCCAAACAGGGCCTTAGAGGACGAGAGCCACGCTGCAGTAAATTAGTCGGCCCCATGCCAGTAGAATCTCAGAAAGTATCAAGAAAAGAGTAAACTACCACTAGATCAGTTCAATAATTAACTACACAAGAATAAATCACACCCACAGCCTAATTTTAGCACTAAATTTACCAAAAAAACAAACGAACCACGAACTCAGCGAAACTAACAGAATCTCTCGTCCAAAGAAATAAAGCTGCGGTGAATTCCCTAAAAAGACAGGGAGAAGTCGAGAAAGGTGCAGAGAATTCGAGGAATCGATACACAGAAATGTGAGAGCCTTCGAAAACACGGAAGAAATCGAGAGGAGAAATAAGTGGCAGTGCTCCTCCAAGAAAAGCTGGATGGTTCGATTAGACGCGGCAGCAGCGCGCATGTGCACCTACCCGCGCATGGATGAACTCCTCGACGCGGCCGTTGGGGAACCGGCCGAGGAGGCGGGGGCCCTGGCCGTGGCGGGACATGCACTCGAAGGTGCGCACCTCGTCCTCCCGGTCGAAGAAGAGCTCCACGCCGTCGCCGTATATCCGCACGAGCACCTTCCTGACCTCCCTCTCCCTGGCCTCCGCCTCGCCGCCGGCGGGGGCGGTGAGCCACCGCACCTGGTACACCTCGTTGGTCATGGCGCCCTTGAGCGGCACCACCTCCAGCGCGCGGCAGTCCGCCACGTCCGCCCACGCCGCCGCCAGGTCGTGCAGCAGCCGCCGCGCCTCCTTGGGGATCCGCGCCGCCTCCGACGCCCCCCTCTGCCCCTGGCTCTGGTTCTCTATCGCCACCATCCTCGCAAAATCGAACGTTTTTCTCCTCTTCCTCGCGCGATTAAGTGGGGAAAGAAATAAGAATGGGTTCAAATTCTTCTTGTTTTCGATTCGGATTTTTTTCTCCCTTAAAAAAAGCGAGATTAACGAATGTGTTGCGAGTAACAACGAGTTTTCCTATATCTGACCTGCTCTGTTTTGTATGGCTTCCTCCCTCTGGGTTCCAGGACGGGGCGCGTATAAATAGAGTTCGTTGCGCGGGTTCTTTTCCAGATGCACCCTCCAAATTTCCTTACCATTCCGTAGGAGGAAGGCCCAAGTTGGTCAAAAAATAAACGGATAATACCGCGTACTTTCTTTTTAGGGGATAATACCGCGTATTAGTCGTTCCTTGTTGGGGAGGGTCTGCGAGTTCATGTGATACATACTAGAGGAAGAAGTTGTATGACGTAGAGTCTGAAATTCATTTTTTATTATATAAGAAAAAGGGGCACAAGCCATGTCTCGACGATTAGGATTTGAAGTTCGCTAAACGTTGATATTAGTTGTTGAAATAGAGATAAACAGGTCCCTTTCCATAGCGTGCTAGGACATTCGTAGCCTAGAAAGCTCGAGACGACCTCAAACAAAATAAGATGTGTGAGGTGTATGCTGAAATTCTTTTATATTATCCAATTTTTTTATTATTAGTATCTAAGAAAAAGAGCAAGAAGTCAATTGTCGACGACTAGAAAATGAAGTTGGTTTTAAAATAACTTGCAACAACAATTACTAGTCAAAGTTATAACTCGAGTATCGTGCAAAGTTGACAAGGTTAGAATTTTTGTGACGGGAGGTTGCGCACATATTTTCTAAGCATCTGCACTATTCACGCCCTTACAAAATGTACAATGTAATATATTTTCACTTTTCAGTAGTAACAATCTCATATTGTTGCGTTTTCACTGCTTAATTTGTACTACCTCCGTTTTTTTGTTTGGCACCTTTGACTTTTCAATACGTCTTTGACCATTCGTCTTATTCAAATTATTTAGTGCAAAAATGTAAAAAAAAATGAGACATATTTAAAGTATCTCTATTGATAAAACAAATCACAACAAGACATATTTAAAATATCTCTATTGATAAAACAAACATAACAAAATAAATGATAATTTACAAAAATAATTTGAATAAGACGAATGGTCAAAGACGTGCCAAAAAGTCAAAGGCATCAAACAAAAAAACGGAGAGAGCATATACTATAAGCACCCAAACTAGAAATGCTTAGCCCGCTCTCTCTCTCTTTCTCTCTCTCTCTATATATATATATATATATATATATATATATATATATATATATATATATATATATATATATATATATATATAGAGACGCCGGAATGGGACTCCATGGAGTCAGTGCTCCATTGCTTGTTGCTTGTCGGATTTCATCAAGATTCGTGCACACAAAGTAAATACATGCACAACAACATTATCATTTGCCATACAAAGGTGTGAATGCAATAATCTGCATGAATTAATTGTTTCCAAATAAGGCACGGAGCACAGGCTCCATGGAATCCAGATACTTTTACTATATATATATATATATATATATATATATATATATATATATATATATATATATATAGTGGAGCTAAAGTACTCCCACCTTCACATAGCACCACGTGTCCCTCCCATCCACCCCGTCCCCGCGCCTCTCCCGGCTCTCCCTCTCCCTCTCATTTCAATTTTTCCCAATACCTTCTCCCTCTCTCTCCACCAGATCCAGTAGCCAGGCGGTGCTGTCGCGCCTAGTCGCCGTCGCCGCCACCGCCCACCACCACCGTCGCGCCCTAGCCACGCGATCCACATGATAGTTTTGCCGGCCCCCGTGCTCCCCTCAACGATCTGCTCGCCGGCGGTGGCGCCTACCCCGATATGCTAGGCGGCGCTGCGGTCATCTCCCTCAGATCCGGTCACTGGTGCTACCCCCCTCCATCCCCCAAGAGGTTCGCCGGTGTGCCTTGCCCTCCACCTCCATTCCCCCCCTCGTTTTAGGCCCAAGGTCAACGCGCTTCCCCGTACCACCATGACCAGATATGGAGCAGGGCAGAACGTCCCCTCACCTGTGTGGATCTCGGCCGTGGCCATGACCTCTGCATTCGCTCCAGCTCGCTCCAACGGCTCGCGCTGTCGAGTCCCCAGCATAGGATGGGCCGGTTCGTCATGGTCACCTCGCCGAGTCTCTCCTACCGGAGCTGGCACATGTCATTGTGTCTCGCCTCCATTGCTGCTCCGCCCTGTCCGAGATAATCTGCATTGCTATTGCTCCATCGGGACGACGACGACGACCCGGTAGCATTCACATCACTAAGCCCGATCACCATCTTGGTAAACTGGAGACGTTTTTCAATTGCAGCAGCTTTAATAAGGCCGTGTTCCAATCGTTTGATATGTTCATTTGTTGGAACTAGGAGTATGTTCATACTATTTTGTGTTGGAAGAACAGAGTCAGGTAGTATCTTCAGACGAAGAGTTTCTTCAAAATTTGACATGGTATTATCTTCAGAGTTGTCCTATTTTTCTATAAATTCAGAAGCTTTCCCATCCCTTGTTCGGTTTGTAGTTTTTTCCATCCCTTTCCCATCTAGAAATCTGTAGTTTCCCCTTGTATGATATGTAATTTCCCTGGTTCGGTCTGTAATGAGCTAGAAATCCCATCTGTAATGAAGCTTTCTTTGTGTTTGAGGGTGTTATAGTACATATCTTTTTGAGTGGATGTTCAGTGCAATTCATGGAACATTGTAAGAATATGCGGATGCATCTGATGCGAATCATATGATTTCCATTGCCAAGACTGCTCTGAAAATTACAAGGTTCTGACTCCTGTAAATCCATGTGCCCATTACAGTAAATATTCGTTTCCCAACTAAAGTCATATGAGTTATAGTAAACGTTGCTTCCCAACTATAGTAAACATTTTACAGGAAATATTTTTTTACTCTGAAAAATAGGTTTTACTGTTTTTTGTATTATAATAAAGTGAAGTAACAATTATAGTAAACAAAAATTTATTTGGCAAGACCGGTCTATAGTAAACAACACATATGTGAAAACGGTTTGTCCATCGGAGCTCGCAATCAACGGGAAAAGTAGTAATAAGATGATAAATTCACGTAATTATTGCACCATAAGGGGAGCAATCTGATCAAATTTTTATTCGCGTTTACTATAATTTGAGTGCATGTTTACAATAATCTATACATAAGTTTACTATAATTTTTCTGACGAAACCTGCGCGCATGGGGAGAGTGGGAGGGGCCCTTGGGGAGGAGGGTACGCACGTGGGGAGGGTGGGAGGTGCCTTTGGGAGGAGGGGGAGGGCGGAGGGACACGTGGCAACCTATAAATATGAGAGTATTTTAGTTAAAGTACTCTTAAGAGTACTATAAGAGGAAATTAATTTTTATGTGAAATGGTTTACTATAGTAGGAAAAAACATTTACTATAATTCACAAGGAATGTATTTACAAAAGGATGTTTATGAGTTAAAATTATAACAAATTTACAATAACCAACTTTACAATAATGTGCTCATCAATTACAATAATGTGTCAAGAAATTTACAATAATGTGCAAAGTAGCTTTAGGAGATGATAAAATTATCATTACGTGCCAGATGCCTTAAAAAACATGAACATGCATGTTCTAGGAGATTCCAGAATAAGGCATTTACCATAATGAGCTAATCAATTTACAATAATCTGCTAATCAATTTACAATAATCCGAGTAAGAGAAAACAAGCCAACTCAGTAGTAAAATTGAGTCCATGACCGAACATGCTTGACCCATTTACAATAATGTGATAATCAATTTACAATAATGTGCTAATCAATTTACAATAATCCGAGCAAGAAAAACCGAGCCAACTCGGTAGTAAAACTTATTCCATGTCCGAACAACCTATGAGCATAGTTACAAACACCCTGAGTCGTCAACGGCATTCACGTCGACTCGAAGCTCCTCGACCAGGTATATGCACACCGGCATCCTCTCCGCGGTTGGCGTCCTAGGATTCTAAAATACGTAAAAATATACATAAAAAATAAAAACTATAGTAAATGGTGCTACATAATTATAGTAAAGAGGAAAAACACTTAAGGCATATTATAGTGAACACATATTGTAGTAAACACACATGTTCACACATATTACATTAAATACCTAAGGCATATTATAGTAAACACATATTTCGCACATATTACAGTAAATGCCTATGACATATTATAGTAAACACATATGGCATCTTCTAATAAACACACATATTCACACATATTACAGTAAACACCTAAGCATATTACAGTAAACACATACGGTATCTTGTAGTAACACACATATGATCGCACATATTATAGTAAACGCATATGGCATCTTGTAGTAAACACATATGTTACATACGTATACAGAAACACCTATGACATGTTATAGTAAACATACATGGCATATTACAGTAAACGCATATTTCGCACATATTATAGTAAACACCTATGACATATTATAGTAAACACATATGGCATCTTATAATAGTAAATACATATTATAGTAAACATATATGGCATCTTGTAATAAACTGAAACAGTACCATCCTAATGGCTTATAAATAGAACTTGGATGGAACTCTGAACAACCTTCTAGATTGAAAATTTTAATTAAATTAATTATAATATGATCATGAAATGGAAATGGCTAAGCACAGTCTTAAAATTACTACATGAAATTCAGTTATGCTACAGGAAATTTAGTTTTGTATTCAGAGACCTCGTATAATCTCGGATCAAGTAATAATGACCTGCTTGTTCAAATATGAAGAAACCAGTACAGTACTATTTAAGCTCCATATGGATATTTGCAGCATAATTTCTGAAACTAGCAGGTTCATGTGAGAAGACAATAATATCTTTTATTGCTTTATTTCAAGTAAATATCTTTTAATGCTTTATTGTGAACATAAATGTAGTAAACCTCATTTTTACAATAATGAAATTTACAATAATGTGCTAATCAATTTACAATAATGTGTTAACCAATTTACAATAATGACAGGGAAATTATAGTAAACTTGCGTATACAATATTGTAAACTTGCACTCAAATTATCGTAAACGCTGATAAAAATTCGGTTAGGTTGCTTCCCTAGTGCAAGCTATGATTTACAATACATGCTAATAATTTTTACAATACTGTGATAAGAATCTTTACAATAAGAGCGCCATAGCATGAACCATAGAATGGATCATCCTATTTTTGTCACGACTCCATGGCAATATTTTGTAGCTCATTATGTCTGCAAGCAAATTACAATACCTCGGTCAGAACTGATTAACTTTTCTCATCACTGTAAAATCATCAAGGAAGAAAAGAAAAGCATGTGTTCTGACTTCTGACCTTCACGATAAATCCTACGAGCATAAGCACAGGATGGACCTGCATCACAATGAGATCACAACATTACAATTTTCAGATTATCCATACAAATCCTTGTATTGAGAAAAGCTCTACCGGTATTTTGTACAATATTCTTGGTTTAGCCCAAAATAGGGCATTTTACTATTCCAATCCCACCACTCGTCCATCTCCATATTCATACCTACAACACATTGCATGTGTATTCTGATCATTAGACTACAATTTCTATGGTAATAAAAAATGGATTTAAGCACAAGTCTAAAAAAAGAAAGACGTTGATCTAATAATCTGGTTTCCGACAAAGCAAATATTTTCAGGAGCTACATAAAGCAGTACGCTGTGATGCCAGAACCATTAGAACAAATGGTTCCCAGAACTAGATGATTGCTACTAATACAGCAAGTAATATCACACAATCACCAGAGGAGGTCACGAGAAATCACCTGTAGTTCCTGCCCGGCAGCGACGCGCTCTTCAACATGGCACAATCGATTGCGACGCCATCTTCTCCGACGACCAAAGGCGGCGACTAGCTCGCCCCTTTCCTCAAGCATGGGCGGCGACGGCCCGATCCACGGCGGCCCGGTTTACTTCTTCTTCAACAGGACAGTGGCCAGATTGAAGTGACGGCCGGCGACTAGGAGCGCAGCCTGAGCTCGGGGAGCGGCTAGATAGACGCGGGGCTCTTCCACGGCCGGCGCGTCGCCCATCTCCTTCCCCTCAGCTCGTTGACAGCGGCGTGCCACCTTCTTCACGCGGCCAGTGGCGCCCAATCACCATCTTCCCCACACACGGCGCGAAGGCGGCGACCGAGGGTAAAGTGGTCGCGGCGGAGGGGAATAATGGAGGAGGAGGTAGCGGCGGCGGATGGGAATAATGGAGGGAGAAGTGGCCGCTGCGGAGGGGAAAAATGGAGGCGGGGCGTGGGCTTGGTGCGGTCGGCGAGGCAGCGAGCGGCGGGGAGGAGGATCGGCGGCAAGCGGCGGCGCGGCGCAGAGGCGGCAAGCAAGCAAGATAACCAAGGCGCGGCGGTGGCCTTGTGCGGTCGGTGGAGTGGTTGGTGCCGATCGGACGGATACCTAAACACCGATCCGACGCGATCCGACGGATGAAAAGGTGGGAGTACTTTAGTTAAAGTACTCCTTAACTCCTAGAGTACTGTAGTCTTTATATATATATATATATATATATATATATATATATATATATATATATATATATATATATATATATATATATATATATATATATATATATGATTGACTATTGTGCTATAGATAGCACGAATCTTCCCGTGCTATAGACCGGTTTTGGAGATTCTAGAATCAAAACGAAAGATCCGAACCGTCAATCTTGTTCATCTCCATGAAATCAAACTACACGCCAAATTTTAAATTTTTTAGAATTTTTTTACTATCTGTTTCGTATTTTTGAAAATCACAGATCTAATTAGCTGTGGACCCTCCAATAAGTCCAATCTCTCTCTCTCTCTCTCTCTCTCTATATATATATATATATATATATATATATATATATATATATAGAGTAAAAATAACAGGGAGTTCCCAATGCTTCCAACGTTGCATCCCTGACCAGCATCGGAAGCACACCGGCGAGCTCTCCGGCGTCCGCTTCCCCGCTGCCCCCATTCATTCCGGCGTTCGCGACCTCCTCTCCTAGTGCTCCGTTCTGCCACTCTCCACCATCAACTAGGAGATCCCAAATTCCATGAGATACAGGCAGTCGAACCACTGAGTTTTTGGGTATGTCGCAAGTAACTCGCTGTTTATTTGTTATTTCTCAAATAAATCACATGTTTATCTCGATTTTGCTATGTACGTCAGTTAATTCCGAAAATGCCGAGGGTTCCAACAGCAGCAAGCGCCAAACGTGTATCCCGAAGTGATTCGGTTGCCAGCGGCCGCCGAAAAACGATAGACAATTCAGATGATGACGATGATTTCATCCGTCATCCCCCTGTTAGAAACATTGCAGGCATAAAGTATGTCCCCCCACTTCTAGATGTGTTCCATCAGCAATATCAAAAATCATTGATGATTTCAATGGAGAGAAGAAGATGCTGGTTATAGAAATGGGTTTTGGGGGTTTGCTGCAATTACCAGATATCACTACACATAGAGCCTTTAGCTTCTGGTTGTTGGCTCGAATTTGCTGTGATACCCGTTCAATTCAGGTCAGAGAAGGATATCTGCTTCCATTCTCTTTTTTTGAACCGAAGGCAGGAGCACTGCCGATTCATTAAAGAAGAAGAGCACTGTACATAAACAAGAGAGATAGGGGAGGGAAAAGAACAAAAAGGGAGGGGAAGGGAGAAAAGCCCAGGCTAAGTAAAACGACTACTCGCTGTCTCTGGGCAACACGCCCCCAAACGAGAACATCCTCCTTAATTCTGGCCACTAGTTGAGCGTGGCTCAGACTGCGCTGTTGGAAGAGACGACGATTCCTCTCCTTCCAGATGTTCCACAACGTGTAGATAACCCTCCCGTTAAATTCTCTTCTGGACGCCTGTGGTTGGGTATGTGCTGAGTGGCTCCACCAGTCGCAAAACCGCATGGGGGCGATGCAGTGGGGTGAAGATTGTGGCAGGATGTCGCTCCAGATGGCAGTTGAAACTGATGCCCAGAAGGTTGTCCAGAAGGTTTTAGGAATACCCTCAGTTGGAGCTGAGTTGGTACGTCCTTCCAGTGAAGTAATTTAAGAGTTTAATATGCACAAGATTGAATGTGGACAGTTACAAGAACGTGAACAGATCGGTTCTTGAGGAAATACTCTGCAGAAAACATAGAGGGTGCATGTCATTAGACGAAAAGAAAGCTTTCAAAATAGCCTTTATAATTCTTGTTATGACTAAATTTCTAGCGCCACAGAAATATTTGGACAATATTTGTCCTAACTATTTCACGGCTCTACAAAATCCGAGCAATATATCGAATTATAATTGGGCTAGGTATGTTCTGAACGAGATAGTTGCAGCGGCTCAAGATGTTCAACAAAAGATTCAACAAGGAGAAAGAAGCAGCTATATTAATGGATGTGTGATGTTTCTACAGGTAAAATTTCTGAACAATATGATGGATAGGTGTATGTTGTGGTATGAAGTAGTTTTGAATTTTGATATAGTATCATAGTTTTTCTCTATTTTCAGGTTTTCTATCTCGATAACTTGGATTTTGGTGAAATAAGTTTAAATCATGATGTCTTCCCACTAGGGCTAGACCAAAAGATCGGGCTCGACGAGCTACTCCAGCTCGGATCGAGTTCGGTTCGAGCTCGGATCGAGCTCGAATGCTAAACGAGCCGATCTTGAGCCTGGTCCCGAGCTCGAGTCTATTCGAGCCGAGCTCGAGCTCGATCTCGAGCCTTAACCGAGCCCAACCAAGCCTGAATAATTATCATTGCATAGCATATTTCTCACTTTAAATCTAAATTTTCAACCAATTCGAGCCGAGCTCGAGTTTGAAATCGAGCCCAACCGAGCTCATATGGTCTTATCGTCCCCTTAAAACAGCACAAATCCCTTCATTCGAGCTCAACCGAGCCGATCTCGAGCCTAACCGAGCTTTTATCGAGCTCGATCTCGAGCCTAACCCTAAGCTCGATGTAATTCGAGCCGAGCCCGAGCCAAGCTCGAGCCTAACCGATCTCGAGCTTTGACAGACTAAGCTCGCTCAGGGTCGGCTCGAATCCACCCCTACTTCCCACATATAGCTGTTTACGACCGCGACAACCTAAAGAAAAGAATTGTCATTGATCTTACATATAAAGAAATAAACTCAGTGACCGAGTTTGGTAAAATGCAGGTATGCTTTTATAATTATCGTTTGGTAATGATTTAAGATTTTTCTGAGAAATCGGGTATGCATGGCTAAATTTTGCCAAATCACAGCTGCGGCCGGTTAGTGAGGTATGCTACAACAGATCCAACAATATCATTAAAGAAACAAATTCAGAAGGTAAAAAAGATGGTCTTTTAGATATCAACCTCCAGAATGCAATTTATATTATTGAGCAAGCAAGAAAGATAGAACCTGCTTGGATTTCCTTTATCTCAAGTTTAGACAAAGCAGGAGAATTTGCCGTTGAGATGATAGAAACAACAAAACTATGAGCCAGTGCAGATCAACCCAACATATGCTCACATATAGGTATGTCATCATACCCGCAAGATGAAGTTTTAATGTAGCTTATCATTACTATATTTTTTATTGACATCTACATTGCAGATACAAACAACAAGGATATGACCAAGAGCACTGATGCAGCAAAAACTATTTTTATCAAGAGAATTAAATAACAAGTCAATAGGACAATCTAGACATGTCAATGATTATACTCCCAGAAAATTCTTCAAAGGCCAAGCTACAAAAGGTGTGCCAGAAATGATTATATATATAGAGAAATGCTTGTTGATGTGTTTTGGTACTTCTATAGTAAATATTGGAAGATGCTGAACTTTTTAGGGTGACAAATAGAAGACTTTGCTATACTGAAAAACACTAGTGAGTGATGACTTCGGTTGGTTATTTCGAATCTGCAGGGGTCCAAATCCTCCATAAATCCAACAGTATGGATTAAACCGATCAGAAACCACTTATATTGTATTTAGTTCATATATTTTTATCGAATACGAATATGAACATGCATAGTACTGGATATGAATACGGATATAAATAATGTGGGTTACGAATACAAATCAAACATGAATACTTTCTGTCGGATAATGTGTGACTATATATTAGAGAGATAAGCATATAAAAGCATAAATAGTTATCGATACTTGTTGCACAACAACTTCATGGCTCATAGTTAAGGTGGCATATAAATATGTAAGTATGAGTACTCAACAAAGAAAAAGAGATTTATAAAACTATATGTATTTTATTGTTATGAGTGTTGGCAATCCTCCAAACATAAGAAATAGGTTTATAGTAACAATACACGTAAATTATATAAGACAGGCATTCGTCTTTAAAAAGAATGGATCAAGATAGGTGTATAAGTTTAATCGAGATGGTAGATGAACTTTTACATTCGGATAGCATCATCTGATACTCCTTCTGTTTTTTATATAAGACGTATTTTGTTTCATTAGGACAAAGATTTGACCAACAATTACTTCATTAGTACATAACTTTTATGACATAAGATTGATGTTGGTAGATTTGTATTCAAAAGTATTTACATATAAGTATGATTTTGCACCACATAAATGACATATTAATGAAGTAATTGTTAGTCAAAGTATTGTCTTAATGAAACAAATACGCATTTAAAAAACGGAGAGAGTATTTTTTAAGAAAAGGCCAAATAACATCCATGGGATATTCTTGGCAACGTATTTAGTGCAAAAAAGTATTCAGTGCAAAAGTACAAACATCAATCCTCGGCCCTTGGATCTCATCCCAACGGCCCAACCCCAACCACCTCCCTCATCCACAAGAGCATGATTATCTAACTTGCATATATCTCTTGCATTTGGGATGAGATCAATCAGGGAGAGCGGGTTGGGGCTGGACCGTTGGGATGAGATCCAAGGGCCGAGGATTGATGTTTGCACTTTTGCACTTAATACTCTTTTGCACTGAATACGTTGCCTTATTTGTATTTGTGATATATTTGTATCAAAACATTTATATATCACAAATTATTAAATTATTATTTTAAGCTGTTTTGAACGATCGGTGGGACGGCAAAAATTCATCGTACCATTCTTGTCAATACTCAGGAGCCGAGCCGCCGAGGGGAATTCGGCTTCCCTGCTCCCGTCTCCTGCTCCCTACCCTGCTCCCTCCTCACGCAGGTGCTGTCCACCCGGCCCCACTGATATGCTTTTTACTCTTCTCCTCCAATGCAATGCTGCCACGTGTTGGGAACACGGGAGGGAGCACCCGCGGGAGTAGGGAAGCTCCACATCTGACATATCCCCCTTTCTTCCCGAGCGCAAGGAGGTTGGCAGAAGAAGACGCAAATGCCACCGCCCAAGTGCAACGGAGTTAACGGAACCAGCCCACCGCCCTATCAGCGCGCGTGTACGGACAGCCATCCACCACGTGGGATCCCGTGTGCCGGCAGGGAAAGCGACGCACAGCTGTGGCCGCGTCGGCCCCCGACCCCGAGTGCCACACCGGCACGTCGGCCCACGCTGAAAGACTACGGCATGGAACGCCGGGCCGGGCGCGTGCTTGTTGATGGCCTCCGCGACGGCGCCACACGATCTACGTGGGCTGTCTAGCTCATCCATTGTTAGTTGCTGGTGCCTGGTTGCGGTTATCTTTTGCTACGTTACCACTTTACCGTGTACTGAAGGCTTGAAGTTTATAGAATATCTATCTATCAATTAAAAAGTGTTCAATGGTGTTGTTAATGAGTCATGGCAGATGAGTGATACGATACTTTGCTAGAATTATCGACCAATGTTCTTTATTTTGTTATAACATGTTCATCAAATGCACAAAAATTACCAATCATACCATTAGTTGCAACGAATGTACACATAGAAGACGCTCGATTGCTCCCAACCAGTCACACTATGCTTACAACAAAACAAAGATATGTATGGCCCGCTCTTTCATAGTCTTATTATCTATTATTAAAGTAGAGAAAAATGAAACATTCTATTGACGATTAAGAAACAGATTAGCGATTGTTAAAAATAGATACTTTGAGGAACTTATTTTGATTTAAGGGATAAAATGCTTCTTTTTGTTGTAGATTAAGCTCCTGCAATGTCGTGAATAGCATAAGAAAAATATTGAAAAGTAAAGGGAAAGGGGGGATTTTACCCTGATTCACGCGTCTCGTCGTGAGATAATAGCCATACTCCAGCATGGATTTTCACAAAAATATGATTACAACGAGGCTAGGTTTCGGGTGGTTTCGTATATGGGACTTGATGATCACCTCTTAACACCCTTGAGGGTATTTATATTGTCATGCTACCCCTATCTCCTACATGTAATATTCCTTATACATCGGATAATTACGGATATATATGTAATCCTACCCTTATAAGAGCAGACACAAGATATATTTGGACACCACGAGGTTGGTGAAGTAAGCTATAAGTCTTCTAGAAGGCTCTCCGATCTTGCCTCCAAGAATCTGGCTTGCGTACGAGAGTCCATACAGGACAAATTAGGCCAAGCCCATCTTTGTAATGATTAGTGGGATTGTCATTGCCGCCGGCCACGAGCTAGCATTCTTGTGCCAAAATTTCACGGCCTCATAGCATATTACAATTGATGAAAAATATAATATAAATAATATTTTACCTAATCCCCAACACTTCCCATGTTAATTAAAGAGAAAAATATAGTTATATACAATCGATCACAGTAGGTAGGTTATTTTTTTTAAAAAAATAATATATATTACATTAAGATAATAAAACAATAAAACTTCAACAAATATGTTTTGTAGTGTCGGTGGCCCGAGCCAGACAACGAATTTGTGAAGGGCTACCCCACGAAGCACCATACTGTACTTCGCGAAGCAGCTCAAGGAAGACTGAGCAATCTCAGAGTAGCCAACCTGTGGAAATTAAACAGCCTGCCATTATTACTGAGGGGACCCCTTATTTATAGTAGGGGGCCAGATTACATTGTGCCATTACAACCCTTCCTTGAGGGAATCATGCAGGGGGTAAAAGAGGAAAATCTATTAAAAGACCTCCTAGACCTCAACCTGCTCCCAATCCCGGGGGTATCGAAGGAAACATACCTTCGGGATTCCTGTTTTGACCTAATTATCCTTGCCCTATTCACTAAAGTAAGGGCAATACTGAAATTACAGTGGGGGCATGTCTGTTACAACAAACTATGATTCTCTTGCCACCTGAAGCGGTTTGTTACAGCCAGCTGTCATATCCCCCTGACACATGATACGATTTATAGCCCCTGTAACAAACCGTACTTGTTGTCCCTTTGATCTCCGCAAAGGCCCTTGCTTCGTGGCTCTGGACTTAGGCTTCCCTGATCTTACGTAGCGCCCTTGCTTCGCTTTACCTCCGAGAGGGTTTCCACCCTTTGCTTCGTGATTGCCCCGTCCGAAGGAGGCAAGACCCCCTTCGGGCGACATACTCTTCCCTGGTTCGTCGTTACTTCGCCTAAGGGCCGCGAGGCACCCCTTCGGATGCGCTTCTCCTTCGTCTTCCCCAATTGGTTCGCTGATCCCGTTAGTTCGTAGGGGATGGGTCCCCCCTACTACAACATATAGTATGTCTAATTTATAGTGAAAAACAATTCTAAAATTTTATAAATTCTGAACATTAGTTTAGAAAAACAATTCTACATCATTAATTATAGTATGTCTAATTTATAGTGATGTAAATCTAGTGAGATTAGAAACAAGACCATAAATGGACCCTATTGGATCTTACTGTGACCAATACGATATGATTATATATATATCCATAACGAGATTGGGGATGAAGTTTATCGGACATTACCATGACTAATACAACTATGTATTATGATAAGTGTAGAAGGTTTTTCGAACTTTGACATAAATCTAGCCACTCAAACATATAAGCCTACTTTCTCATTATATTACCAAAATGTAGTTTAATCGAGTTGCCATGTTATCTCTAAAATACTAGAAATTTCTATAGTTATTAAATAAAAAATGAAAAGATTCATGTTAGTGGGTCAAATTATAATGGTGCAAAATATTTTCGATGATAAGAAAGTTTACTTAACATATGGAAAGAGACGTAGTCGCTTTGAAAACAAATTTTATCTACATGTAATATTTTTCAGAAACTAATTTTACCTGCGTGCAATATTTTTTCGGAAACTAATTCTACCTACATGCGGTATTTTTATTGCATTGTCTCATTGTATTGAATTAATTATAGGTCTACTCACTTAGAACTATATAAAGAGACTCGTGGAGCTGATGTATCCATCTGGTGAGTGTGAAGCCAGGACCAATCTTCTATGAACAGGAAGAGCAATTGAAAACCATAAAGATAAAGACATGTGTTGACGATCTTCTCCACATTTTAGTGAGCAACAACCAAAATATGGAAGCAGCCAGTCAAGGAAGGAAGCAACAACCAAGAGTTCATGGAAAAAAAATACACGTAAACAATAGACATGTATGTGAGGACTATCCGCATTGTCGCATTGAACCATGAGGAGATCAGGAGAGTACACAAAAGTTTACGATGGAAAATATACAACCACAAATTCTTATATGACCTAAGGTTTTTAAACCGACGCAAATCTAGTTGTGAAATTTTGTGAAACATCTTGCTCGTTTTATGACTTCGTAGAAGAAAAGTCCATGCTCTGAAATGCTGCGGGCAGAGTACTAGTAGGTTTTGAAAAGAGCATGTGATATGCAGCTGCAAGAGCTGCCTAGAATTTTTTATTTATTTATTTTTTTTTTGCTGGAAACACAAAGTTTTTTTTTTCTTTTTTTGCTGGAAACACAATACGGATACAAACATGGATGCTAGGTTGCGGCTACGGATCGATACGGATAAAGTGGATAATATCCGACGTATTATCTGAATCCATTCTTAGACCCTATTGCCTATGGGCTATCGGTATCATTTATTAAAGCTATGTAAAAGTGAACGATGTGCCGTTGAACATGATTGAGTTAATTAGACATCGAATTGCTTTTTATTAGTGCACTGTAGTTTGTACTCCATGCGTGACTTCTGTAATCTTTGTTTAGTGTTTACTGCTATAATGCCATCTGCCATTGTTGTACCCCATGATCTCAAATTATTTTCTTTACATTCATTAATTGTCAGTATGCAGAAAAACGAAGTGTTTTCGTCGGCCCATATTAATTTCGTCGGTTAAAAAAAACCAACGAAAAAAAGGTTCTAATTTCGTCGGTTTTAAAAAACCGACGAAAATAAGGTTCTAATTTTGTCGGTTTTCTGAAACCGATGAAAATAAAGATTTATTTCGTCGGCTTCAGCCGGCGAAAATAAGATGTGCCCAAGTTTAACACCACCCACCGGCCCATCTATCAGCTCAATGAACTAGATCGCCCACTCCCCCGCGCTGCTCCCCCACTCCCCGCCCGTCGCCACCTGCTCCTCGCGCCCGCGCCATCCCTCTTCACTCGCCGCCTCCCGCTCCCCTCGCCGCCGCCACCTGTTTCCTCGCGTCGCCTGCTGCCCTGCTCCCCGCTCCACTCCTAGGGTTTCCTCCCGTGCCGCCACACGACGCCCCACCGCCGCCGCCGCACTGCGTCTCCTCCTGCCGCCCTCCTCCTCCCCACGCCTCCCCCTCCACACCGACGCCACTGCATCCCTCGACGCTGAGTCCGCCGCGCCCTCGCCTCCTCTGTCGCCACCTCAAGCGCCCCCCGCATCTACTTCGTCGCCGGATCCGCCACCGCATCCCTCGACGCCGCCACCGTCGCGCCCTAGCTGCCTCTACCGCCACCTCAAGCGCCCCTGCGTCATCTCCTTCATGTACGTAATCCTGGGCGGCGGCATGGCCGCGGGCTATATATCTTAACACTATATTACCTTGCAAGCTATAAGTTCAACTAACTGCATTAGAAATTTTCCCAATCCCTTTTTTTTGAAACTTTTTATTTACTTTTAGCATATGCAAACACACTATATATATTCCCTTTTAGAAAAGCATTCTTTGCTTGCCATCTGCTGGACAGTTGTATAGAAGCACTATACATATGGCTTACAAAACTTGCTGAATCCATGGCACTTCATGTATTGACATAGCCATTTGTATGAATTTAAATGACCAATGTAGTTAAACTTATTATTACTTTTAAGAAATTTCTATTGGTCTTGATGCTATATCGTATTGTTTACTTTTAGTCCTACTATTCTCCTGCTAGAATGCTTTATGTGCTTTATCCTGATTGGTCTTATCCTGATGTACTAGTGAAGCACTTCCATTACTGCTATTTCTTTTGTTTGTCAATCAATATTTTGAGCAAGGTATTAGTTTTTAGTGATTTTGTTGTTGTTATTAATTGTAGGTACTTCACAGGTCTGTTATCACCATGGAAAGGTATATTGCTTTTTGGTCCACCAGGAACTGGAAAGGTTTGCACTTTATCAAAAATATTTGCATTTTTTATTTTTTCAATTGTATATGCTAAGAGTGATGTTATTTATGTATGTAATTCATTGCTAACCTAGGAGCATTGGTATCTGTATTTCTCTAAAAAGGTCAATCTTCTTTTTTTTTTTTTGTGCATTGCTATGGAGCTTTCTGCCACTGCCCTGTTTTTCAAAAAATGTTAGTAGTCCATCATAGATACGTAGGAGTGGTGATTGAATAACATTACTTTTCTAATATTACTGCTTTCTCCTGCAATTACATTACTTTTCTAATATTACTGCTATCATATTTTATATGGTCCGTGTTGTATTGCTGTCAATACTAAAATTTGAGTGTGGCCACGTGATTCCTGTGGTACGAATTGTTTTTTGTGCAGTTCTATCTGGGTTTTCCCATTTGTCAGTACTCCATATTGTTGATATAAATTTTCTGTTTGATGAATAATTTCTGTGTGTAATTATCGAAGTATCATTTTGAGAATTCTATCTGCCCTCTTGTAAAACTTCCTATTTTTTATTAGAACAGTAAAACTTCCTGTTTATCTTTTCAAGGTCCGTTGAAGTTAATCCATGTTCTTTTCAAGATCCGTTGAAGTTAACACCGTTCTGTAGAGGAAGGGGTTCAAGGGCTGTCCTCAAGTGGCTGAAAAATGGTACAATTGTCCATGATGCTAGCTACTTCATTCCAATTCAGCTAGACGGTCCAGAGGTAGAAGACTTTTACATTTTACTTTGCTGGCTTCTATATTCTTCCATGACCTTCTTTTCCTTATTAGCAATGCGTCATCCTAGCTACTTCATTCCAATTCAGGTAGATAGTCCAGGGGTAGAAATTCTTGACGTTTCCTTTGGTTGTTTTTTTTTTTGGCATGCTCTGGTTTTGTTTATTAGAATTGTGTCATCCTATCATAATTCGACATTCAGATTTGGTTGATGGCAAGCTTTTGCAGGAGTCTGTTATCCATTCTCAGAATGCTTCTTCACCCATCTTCTTCAGATGAAACACCTAATTTGAAACATCGACAAGATCAAGTTTTGCGAGGTGTTTGCTATGAGAATGCTATGGTATTTACAAATTTACCACATGTAGTATAGCTAGAAAAGTATTTGGAATAACAAGTTTGGCTGTTTTGGTCTTGTGGATTTTGTATATCACTATCGGGAGTTAGGCTGTGTTGGAGGTAACAATGCTATTAGTTGATATGTATGAAGCTCTGTATACACAGGTAATTATAATATGTGAACCAAATCAAGTAGCATTCTCAATATTTTTTTGTGCAAGTATAGTACTGATACTTGTCAATAGTAAATAATTTAATTTGAATGAGTTAACTGATTACTCTTTTTTAATAACTATGTTTGCTTGCTTTATTAGCACATGCAAGTGGTTAATATTTACTGTGCTTTATTGTAGATGCTATCTGCATTGCTGAAGTGTGAAGACTTGGACTCCAGTCAGTTATAATGATTATTTTTTCCATGAAACATCTCATGTGGTTGCTTTACTTAACAGTTTTTCATTTACACTTGTAAAATAATTTGATTTATCAGCTTATACCAACATGTGTATTGTTTGGGTGTATTATGAGTCTATGTATTTGTGATGATATGAATTTCTGTGAATTTTCTGAATTTTTTGTGATTTTTTTTCTGATTTGTCTGGATTTTTATATGTATTTCTGTAATTTTTTTATATAAAAAATGTAATTTCGTCGGCTTTGGCCGACGAAATTATATGCCACGTCATTGTCCGTCAGTCACGCGGTCCGTCGATTTTTAATTTAAATGGCAACCGATTTAAAATGCATTTAATTTCGTCTAGCACATTTAAATTAAGACCGATTTAAATTAAGCCAATTTCGTTGGTTTGCCCCTAATTTCATCGGTTTTTGGCCGACGAAATTAAATCGTTTTCCTGTAGTGATGGTAGTATGAGTAATTGGTCAAAGGGGGCGACTAGCCCACGGTATCCCATCGGGAGCCCACCCGACGGGATACCTCCCCTCCACTCGCCGCCTCCTTCCTCGCGCGCCCTTCCCCCCCCGCCTCCTTCCTCCGCCCGACGGCAGCACCCTCATCGCCGGCCGCCTCCGCCGCCCGCCTCCTTCCTCCATGCCTGGTTCCGCCTCTTGCTCATAAACCCCCGCCGCCTCACCTCTCCTTCCTCCGCTCGCCACCGCCGCTCCGCCTCCCAGCCTCCCACCATTGCCAGCCACCTCCTAACTCCGAGGGGTGAGGGCGGTCCCTCTCCACCGGCCGACCATTCACCCCCTCCCGGCTCGGCTCGCGCAACCGCCGCCTCCGCCGCCGCCGACGAGCCCCACCCACACCGGTCGCCGCCTCCCCGACCTCCCTCTAGACCCCGAGGGAACCCAAATTTTTCCTAACCCTAACCCGAAACGGCGGCGGCAAGCTCGACGGCGGCGACGGCGAAGTTAACGGCATCGAGGTAGGCCTCCTCCTTCCTCCGTCCTCCCTCCTCCCTCCTCCTTCCTCCTCCCTCCTCCTCCTCTGCACAACGGGGACACATGTCGCACGGGGACGGATCCCGTCCGGATCCCACCCCGGACGGGATCCCGTTCTGTAGAATTTCTGTTGGTGAAATTGTTTGGTACAAGATCGTACACACACACACACGTGTACTCTGAGTGTTCATTCTTCTTTTTCAATCTACGTCCCGTGTATATCCAAAGGATTGTCGAAATTAAGGATTCTCTTCCGAATAATATCAAAAGGGACCAACTATTTGGCAGGCGCCTGCTATTTGTGTTTTTGTGCAGGCGCCTGTCAAAATCTCCAAGTTGCAGGCGCTGTAAAAAATTCCACTATCACAAAACATTTTTTCCAATAAATGGAAATGTGGAAAAAAGTAGAAATTTAGTGGAATTTTTTGCACCTGCACGATTTCGCAAATTATACGACCAAAAAATCTCTCGACGTGAAAAATAGAAAACAAAATATTTATAATAAATAGAAAACAAAATAATCTATAATAAACGAAAAACAAAATAAATCTATAATAGATCAGACCTCGCGCAAAAAATTCCACTATCGCAAAACATTTTTTTCCAATAAATAAAAATGTGGAAAAGCAGTAGAAATTTATTGTAATTTTCACTAAGTGAGTGCTAATTAAATAAAAAAATAGCAAAAAAATCAAAAAAAATAGAAAAATATTTAAAATGGGTTGATTAGGATTTTAGAAGAATTATGAATTTTTTTATACGCAATTTGGAATCTAGATAAAAAAGAAATGAAAAAAAATTAAATGGAAAAAAACATGAACCTGTACAATGTATTTGCCGCATGCATGTGGATCAAGAACGGAGGGCATCAGCCTAGAAGCGCTCATGCGATTTCGCATGTGCCAGAAGCGCCTTGAAAATAGCCAAAGCGATATCAAAATTGTAGTATTTGTGTCTATTTCCGAGATTGTTCTTATATGTATGACACTATCCGTATCCTATCTAAAAAATGTGTATACAAATATAATATTACTATTATCTGACCATTTCTGTATACCTACACGGGATAGCATTAACTAGCTACTCGGCTCCTTTTAATTCTGTAATCCTGAGCCAAAGTCGTCCATCAGAGTTCATGCATGACGCTCGAGCTCGGATCACATGGTTTCAAGGGCGAATCTATAGCGTTAGCACCGGACCTTTCACACAAATCATTCTTGTTTATTGGTACCCTATTAGTATATGTACATATAAACCTACAATTTAAAGGTTAAACATAGTGATTTAGTGTTAAAATGATCGCAACGACCACGTCGACTTTGTTTTTCTTAATCCGCCCCTGCATGGTTTGCATAGTCCGTGCTATTGTCACAACGCGGCATGCAGTTGCGCAACGGTCGTGCACAGGCAGGAGCAGGGCATATCTCACCTGCTGGCCTGCTGCTGCTTGTTGTTTGTGAAGGACAATTGAGAGAGATGCTTTGTCAGATCCACGTCATGATGGCCAGATCTTATCGCGTCTGAAGATATATACAGCAAAAAAAAAAGAAAAAGAGATGGGCGAAAAGCAAAAATAAACAGATGGGCGGTGTTGACCTTTAGCGTTGCCTCTCGGTCAGCAACATTTGGATCACCAGTGGT
This sequence comes from Raddia guianensis, assembly GCA_036346415.1. Lineage (NCBI taxonomy): Eukaryota > Viridiplantae > Streptophyta > Magnoliopsida > Poales > Poaceae > Raddia > Raddia guianensis. Next base: position 53,983,962 of record CM070534.1, read on the forward strand.
CGGCGGCGTCGCGATCTCGGGTGTGAATGTGTGATTTTCCGCTCCGACGCCTGATTTTTGAGGTCGCGTACGTGCAAATGCATGACATCGTGTGCTGCTAAGATCGACTCATGGTCTGTTTGATCGGTTGAGCTGCACATGGATGCACCTTTTTTTTAAATAAAAAATAAAAAAACCACGCCTGCATGCACGTTGTCATGGTTCGTCCTTGGCTCCTTGCGCAGCAAATTAGAGATCGTTTTTGAGATATAGCGGATCTATTTATCTATTGATGTCTTAAAAACTAACATTTTTTTTTATTATCGGACTCATTTTTTAAAAAATTGAAGCAACTAATAAAAATTAAAAATTAGTATTAAAAAACTAAGCGATCAACTTCTTAGATTCGATTATACCATGCTCTCAAAATTCTCACAACTATATTAGTAGATAATCAAATACAATACATTTGGAGATCGGTCTTTTTCTGCTTAGTTCTTAATATTTTTTAAAAGGTTCTGTTAGTTGTTTTAAGATTTTTAAAACTAAAATTAATATTTGAAATTTTTTATATTACAAGCACTATCTAGCAATCAGATACACTGCACCTCAAACATCTAGAACATCTGTAGGGGGAAGTTGTAAAATAAAATGCGTACAAATAGAGTATTTGATGGTAGGAAAAAAAATTTAAAGTGCAGTGTAAAATATATATTTATTTTCAAAATAAATAAAATATGTAATAAATATATGGAGCATGTATTTAAAACTTTGCGTGGAGACGCTCACGCGCGCTCGACTCAGGCCATTGTCCGCAAACGTTTGCTGTCAGAACCAACACCTGTTCCTCGTGTTTCGCCGGATCGAGGCGGTCGTAGGCAAGGGTGTGCCTGCCGCAATCATACACATGCATCCTCTTTGCGGTGGGCCAGGGACCACCTCTACGAGACAAGCTCTGAGTAAAGAATAAAAAAATAAGAGAAATTTTATGGTTAAAAAAATAAAACAATATGCATGTTCCTCCCCGTCTAACCACCGCTTAGACCTCAGAGTTCCGGAGCTTCTCCCAAGCAGTTTTGAACATCTCAAATAGCCTCCCTACACACCACCTTCTAAAACATTACTCCCTCCATCAGGCGCGGCGGATATAGAAAAACAAATCGTTGGGGTCGTTAAGATCATTTTAACACTAAATCACTATTTTTAAGTTTCATTTTGTAGGTTTGTATGTATATATATACTAATATGGTAGTAATAAGTAAGAAAGGTTTGTCCGAAAGGCACCGGGGGCGCTTGCCCGGTGCCAAAACTGTAGATCCACCCTGCCCTCCATCCCAAAATATAAGGCTTGCATGAAATCGAAAAAATTCATAATTGTAACTTTTTACTGATAATTAAGCTAAAAAACATATATGTTTCATATTATGCATGTCATATAATTGGATTAGCATTTAAAAATACTTATATGATGCTAATTTTATATTTATTAATGATGTATTATGAAAATAATTAATGGTCGAAGTGTACAATAGAGACCGTGTAAAAAAATATAGGCCTTATATTTTTGAGAAGGGTGGAGTATTCATTAAGACATGAATTGTGTTTTAAAAGAAGGTATAGAGAAGCTATTGGAGATGCAATTAGACAATGGATAATAAATTGCGACCTCTACATTATAGATGTGGACAACCTCTTACGACCCACAATCATAGTCAAAGATTGGCTTACATCAAAAGGAAGTGAAATGACTTAAAATCGATTTAAAGATCACTAATATGATTATTAAATTGACATCTATTCTTGATGAAGAAAGATAAAGCCACCACTTTCAAATTAACGACAACACTGAGTTATACATGCTCTTATAGCTAGTAGTTGACTCTACCATTAGAGATGTTCTTATAATATCCCAAATAGTCTCTCTATACCACCCCTAAAACACTATTTATATCCCTATTCACCAGACATGAATAGTATTTTAGGGGTGCTATGGAGGGGTGATTAGGGATGCTCTTAGGTGGTGGCCCTGTTTATTGTGGACTTCAACATAAACAGCGACGGCAACATGAGTAAAAGCCAGGTCTTAGAGCATTGCCAACAGTATCTCTATATATTCGTTCTCTATATTCATTTTCTAAATCACTATTCGTTCACTATATTTTCATCATCTCTATCTCTGAAAAGATCTAGAGAGTTTCTAAATACAGAGACTCTGAAAGATATCTCTAAATTTAAAGGCTGAGATAGAGATTGTTGGATGGGTATAAAGGCTGAGACTATCCGCAATAGTGTTTTAGGAACGGTTTACGGAACATGCTAGAGTTGCTTTTAGATTGTCCTCTAGAGACTTTATTGACAAGATAGATAGGGTGCGTGCAACATGAACGAATCTTTATTTTTTATTTATAAAAAAAATATGACAGAGGACAGGATGTTCTCCTATTATCTTAGGAGTACAAAATTCGTGTTGACTAGCTAGCTTGCTGTAGCTAATCCTGGGCCGCTTCTCGCTGAAGCCACTTGGTAGCTTGGCTCTTCGCCATCGATCTCTTCGGCATCTTCGACTAGCTAGGCTCCCACTGGTGTGCACTGTGCAATATGCCAGGCTTGCCAGCTCTGGTTTTTTTTTTTTGTGTGTGTGTTTTTCCCTTTCCCTTTTCTTTTGAGGGCCAAAACTCGTGCACCATCCACTCTTTTGAAAAGCGAGATGCGATCCGATTCCCCTGTGACGTAGTTCACGCATAGATGATCATTTCATTTGACCACTCCTGTGCCATCCATGTTGCCATCCCCTCTGGATTCGTTTCCACCGCATCGGTGCCTCGGGCCTCTGTTTTCTAGCCGTTCAATCAGATATGATTCTTTCCCCTTCTTCCGAGAGATCGAGATGGTCCGCAGATTATGTAGAACAACTTTTCATCGGTCCCAATTTTGTAGTAAACAATTTGGCGAGCGTTTGCAGGATGAGAATCTTGTGGGATCAATGATTAGTTATTAGCTGCAAGAAAGCTAGAAAGTTGCCCAAATGCTAGCACAGTATCGGTGTGCATCGCCGTTTGGTCAGAGAAGAACCTTACTGTTTGTTGGGCTTTATTTTTGCAGGTTGGAGATGGACACGAGCAATGGTCTCATGCTCGCAAGATCTTTGAACTTCCACTGCCGTATCCTCTACTTTTTGGCTCCCAAAATGATGAGGAACTCGCGCTCTAGCTTTACCCGCAGACATTTATCTCCTGCCAATTCAGTGGATTCAGAGTGCCATGGGATTGAGATCCTCTGGCATGTCAATGAGAATAGGACCGACCACATGATGTTAAAGAGAGGACAGCATCGCAGCTAGCGAGACGTGCGCGATCTTTTGCAGATGACGACGATTGACAGGTTACTATCTGTTAATCTACTAAACGCGAAGCTGGAACAGCGCGACACATAGGCTTTCAGCGTATGCACGTCTTTGGCAGCACAAATGCACAAGAGTGACGCGCCGACTCGTATAGCATCCTTGTCCGTGTCACTGTGACCGAACTCTCGCGAAGGCGTCGTGACATAATTGATGATGAGTCGCGTAGGCGAGACGGAATTTCGAGGCAGGACCAAAGATTAGAGCAACAGGACAGCAGTCGAGGCCTCAAGGACCACGAGCCGAAGAATCGGCCATGTTCTTTGGCAATATTTACTTATGCTCATAGTATTTTTTTTAAAGAAAACACAGTATTTTTTTTTGACTTACGATCATAATAATAACGCTTATAACCCAACAGCACCTCTTACTAGAACCATCGCACCATCGCGAAGAACATGTTGCAATTCTTTCGTCCGGACCAAGAACTTGCTGTTGGAAATATTAGAAATTTTCTCAATATTTTAATCCACAAAATTATATAAATCATAATTAAACAATTGCCAGTTTCCAGTTCAAGACCAAAGGTACTAGATATAAAAATATCTATCTCATACGCAAGGGCTAATGAACAGGAAAATAATAAGACAAAAGCATAGTATAAACAAATATACCCTGAGCGGGCCGAGTTACTTGACGATAGCGGAAAGAAGCGCCAATGAGGAATGACTTGCACATTCTTAACTGCCATGACGGTTGATGTAGACGATCACAAGTTGTTGCAGAGAGGCGTTGATGCAGTGTAGAGGTCGATGCAGTCGGACGTCGGTGCCGTGTAGATATACAAGCGCCTCCTCTCAACGATCCAAGGACTCGAGCAGTCGCGTGAGAACGCTCCCCAAAAACCTTATCGGCCTTCTGTCCCGAGCAGGACCACGAGAAGGACGAGGTTCCGGAGGCCTGCTCCCTCGGCTTCTTGTGCGCGCAAGGGAACAGAGGCAGGAACACAAAACGGCAGCGCTACAGATGGAAGGATGTGGAGTATGGAATGTGCGGGAGAGAGAACTCTGCGTCTAGAAAGGAATGTGTAGGTCTCCTTTTATAGGCGCGAGAGGAGGCAACGGGCATCGTAACAGGTATCGAGTAACGGACGGGAGTTACCAGTCATCAATTGCCATCAGATCGGTAACGGACGTCATCAGGCATCCCATTTCAGCAATTACCGGCCTAGAAGATGTTAGGAGCGCGAATCAATCCTTTCTTCATTCCGAGGATTCTATGTCAAAGTCAATGGGTTAAGCACCAGTCAATTTCTCTTCTCACTTCAGTTCCTACGAACAAGACAAAGGAATTAAATGAGTGAAGGCGCGAGAACTCTGCGTCTAGAATCGTATTATGGAATCTTTCAGCAATTACCGGTAAATAAGGCAGCCAATTTTATTCCAGAACGGCAAAACCTTCCGTTTTCCGTGTACCGCGCCGTCTTGACACGCCACGCCTCGCCTCGCCTCGCCTCGAGCTCGAGCTCGGCGCGCCCACGTGTGGCCCTGCCTTTTCCTTTTCTCACTTTGCTAATTGAGAGATACACAACTAAACTAATTAAGTTGAGATATTCTCCTCCTAATTTCCCGTATAGTACTAAACCAATTACATAACTCCTAGCATTTTAATGGGCCTTTTGGAATTTCAATTAAATTAAGTATGGGCCAACCCATAATTAATCTAACACTTGCTGCAGTAGAACACTTACACTAGATTAAAACTAACCATTTTTTGCACTCCATGAGAGGCATGCACTCTCCTTGTCAGATAAAATGTACGACACCCAAATCTAGCTTCTCCACCATTTTCCCCAAAACTACTTTTATCGTCAAACCCAGCCTTGTCATGCCTTGACAACACTTCAACGACCACCCAAACCTCTGAATTTCATAATTCTGGACCAAAGACAAAACCAGCCCTAAACCAGAACCACCACGGGGGGAGAAAAATACCACTAGCCAACGTATTGAGGATTAAGAATACCAACCCTACCCAAGGCTCCGATGAGAATAAACTTAGAAGGGATCTTATTGACATACCTTGTTATGTAGCCATCAACATCCCCAATGAGATGGACGACTAGAAACTTTAACCCCTAGAAAAACAGATCTGACCACTAAAACTATTTAAAAAAGGCGAGAAAAGAGGGTCCCCTCACCCTTCCACCTCTAGTAAGGTCACCGAAGTTGAGGTTGTAAGGGGATAATGGGGTATGGAGAAGAGTCATGGTGGGAGTGGTGAAGTATACATTTATCTCCGTTTTCAAAAGGTTTTAGTTTTATTATCATTATCTTTTCCCTGCCTTGCCTTAAAAGCGACTTCTTGAAGCTTTAGCCTACGTTCTTCTCAACTTATGTAACTTATTTGACTTATTTGTTTATTTGCTTATCTTTATTTAACATATAAATAATTTGGTTTTCTCAATCTATCACTCTAAAGTATGTCGGAAAACTCACTAAAATAAGTGAAATAGAGAGGACCTGGCTCTCAAGACCACCTCGGAAAGCTCTCAAATTCAAGACATATGCCAAATAAGTAAATACGTCTGATAAGATAAACCAGAAATAACATCCTCTTAAAAACAAACTAGCAAAGATAGCGTGCCAATGGCGCATCCGCTTGATTGAAAGGAAAAGATTATGAAATCATGCCCGCATTGTTGTCTAGGCGGATGAAATCATGATAAGACAGGTAGAAGTATAGAACAAACATAGAACATTAAACAGATGCAACAAACACTAAACATACAATCTGGTGTGCAAGTATCATCTTATTAGGTTGATCGTTACAGAATATTTGCGTGAGACCGAATAAATAAACTGGCTGAACGAGTGAGGCTAAGCCATTTTAAACATGCATACGGACAGCAAAGCGGGCCGGTGTCTCCGATTTAAAATTTAGCTTTTCAGTAAATGCATCTCGCCGACTTGCTAGCTTCTGGGAGCAAAACATCCGGGTTCATTCAGAAATAAATTGGGCCACGCACGCTAAGAATTTGCTGTCTGCGTTTCAATCGAAGCCTACTGGGCGTTCTGGCCTCCTTCGCGAATGGGTTGCCTGTGGGCTGCGTGCCAATGGGAATTTATTACTGTACTAGCATTAATTTAAATCGAAATTAAAAAAAAATTGCCCGTTTAAAAAAATTAAAAAAATAGCATCCTAGCGCCCGTTCAACGGGCGCTATATAATAATCGCCCGATAGACGGGCGTTATTAAAGGCATACAGTACAAGAGAGCCGAACCAACGGGCGTGCAATGGCGGCAACGGTCGCAGTCAATAATCGCCCGTTGGACGTGCGTTTTATCACTATTCGAAAAAAACCGCCCGTTGAATGGCGTTTATCTGATGCGGGAATGGATCGCCCGTTGGACGGGCGCTAATTAACTTAACCCTCACATGTCGGCGCGGATCGACACAAGACTCATTTGGGCAGCCCAGTACAGAGAAAAGAGAGAGAGAGGAGGAGGAAGAGAGAAGAGGAGAGGAGGAGGAAGAGAGAAGAGGGTGAGGAGGGAGAAGAGAAGGGAAAAAAAAGGTAATTTTAAAACTCATATATTTTTATTTTGTAATGTTTAAAAACAAGGTAGGTTAGCAATATGGACATGATAAATTAAATATTTCGTTTAAAGCCTAGATTTAGCGATTAGGTTTTAATAAAAATTAGGTATATTTTCTGTAATTTTGATGTACATTTGATTTAGAGTTTTAAATTAGAATAATATTCCGATATGTTTTTTGTATGAATATGTAAATGAGTTTTAGGATTTAATGTTTTATAATATATCACGGTAATTTGTAGTCTATATTTAGGGTTATAACTAGGGTTGTAAGAGAGGCTATACGTTGATTTAATGCGTATGTTTATTTTTATACAGTTTACGGTTAGGGCTTATAAATTTAGAGGACATGTGTAGGTCTGACGTTACGGTAGTAGCAGACTCGATTTATATGAAGCATAATGCACGTTGGTTTAAAGCATATTACAAAGGATTAACAATGATAAATCTTTAAGATGTTTTTGTCAAGACAAAAATAATTATAATTTATTAGTAGTTCATTTCGTTTTTAAATGCAGGTCAATGGGAGATGAAAAATATTTTAATGTTCATTATGGGCAAGGGATATCAATTTTGGTCGAGACGGGTAGACCTGTCTATGTTCGGTCGATGATGTTGGGGATATCTAGGCCCACGGAGAGAACGTTAGCAGGGCTTGAAAATTGGCTGTTAAGGACGTTTAAAATTAACCCCGAAGAATATGGTCTGGATATCAGCGCTGTTGCTAGCCGTACTACGGAAAGACCTTATTGGGAGTTGGTACGATAAAAGGCAACCCGAGGATGGAGCGTTATGTTGAGATTGCCACTGAACGAGGACAACCACTAGCACTTCTTGTTCAGGCCAAATACAGGGAACAAAATGAAGAAGCTTTGCATCAACCTGTCGAAGGAAGTAATGTAGTGCAGGAAGAGGTGCAGGAAGATGGTGACGACACTGAGCATGTGGTGCAGGAAGAGGTGGAGGAGCTGGAGGAGACAATGGATGGATCAAGTGAGCAACAAATAACACAAGGAACCATAGGTGCGGCAGATGAGGGGGAGTATATTGAAGCTATAGTTGCGTCCATGGAGGCCGAGGATCTTGAGCACGAGCAAGTCCACGAGGAAGATGTGTCGACGATGAGAGTCCCGTGGCTTTCAAAATATCGTGCTTGGTCGAGTGGAACTCATCAAACTTTGCGAGCTATCTATCCGAGAAGACACTCAAACGACACAGGAATACCACCGAACGAGGTGACACAAGGAGCGACATACCCTCGAAGGAAGAATTGGTGACAGTAGTGAAGATTTGGGCATTATCACTTATGAGAGAATTCAGGGTTGTCGTCTAGCCAAGTGTGTACGATGTGGTGTGTGTTGTCCCGGTTGCCCTTGGCGTGTGCATGCCTTTAAAGGAAAGTGGGTGGAATCTTGGGTATGTTCAATAGTGAGGAGCATAATTGTACGGTGGTCGAGGTCGATGTAAACACGTAAATCTAACATCAACAATGGTGGCACATATAATGCAGGCTCAAATAGCGAGAACGTTAACTACGAGCCTCGGTCTATCATTCGAGCCATGGAGGAACAATTTCAAGACACTATTCCGTATGCAAGCTGCTTGGAGGCAAAGCAAAAAGCATTAGAGATGAGATTTGGAACATATGAAGCATCTTATGCGAATATGTCATCCTGATATGGCTATAGCTAAGAGAAATTTGGGTACATATTATGATTACAAAGAGGTGGAGGCGGAGGCGATGATATTGGAAAGTTCGCTCGCGGCTGGTTTTCTTTGCCTTGGGGCGATGCATCGAGGATTTCAAAATTGTCCTCCGCTTCTATGTGTTGACGGAACATTCCTAATCGGCAAGTATAAGGGCGATCTCGACCGCAATCGCCGTTGACGGAACAACCAGATTCGCGGTGGCATTTGCTTTTGTCGAGGTGAGAATACGGAGAGTGGTAATGGTTTTAGAGAGGGTGAAGCATGCGATTGTTGTTGGCGATCGGATGTTTGTATAATTCATGATGACATCTTGGATTGTTGGCGGCGATTGAAGAAATTAAGTTTGGCTCTGACTATCGAGTTGCTTTCGATGGCGGACATACATACCGGTGGTGCATGAGACATATGGGTGCCAATTTCTTTAGCCAGTTCAAGAATAAACACTTAATGAATCTGTTCAAGCGATTGTGCAAGCAAAATCAGCAGCGTAAGTTCAATCGGTTTTGGCAGACTTTGGATGAGCTGACGACGAAGCATACCAGGGAGGCTGGGAACGTGAGGAACAGAAGAATTACAAACTTTTCAGAATGGATTGAAGACTGCTCGAAAGAGAAGTGGGCATTGCTCTATGATTCAGAAGGCCGTAGATACGGGATCATGACCACAAACTTGGCGGTATACAACCGGGTCATGAGAGGGACCAGACACTTGCCGCTTGTAGCAATTGTCGAGGGGATTCTGCACCGAACATGCAAGTATTTCATGGACAGGTATCGAGCAGCCTCAATTGCCATGTCTGATAATCGGTTGTTCTTTTCTGGGGTTGTCACAAAGTACATCATTGAAAAGGTTAAGAAGGCATAGCTACACTCACCTCACGCAATGGGTACGGACGAGTTGAGGTATGAAGTTCACTGCATGGATAGGGCTCGCCTTGGGCGTAAACGTCAGAGGAATAGACAGGAGTGCATTCTTGTTGATGATCAATGCAAGTGCTCCTGTCGTAAACCGAAACTTTTACACAAGCCTTGCTCTCATGTACTTGCAACAAGTCAATGACAAATCAATCAACATACAATTATGTTTCTCGTATTACATGGAAGGAAGCTATATTACACACTTGGCATGCCGAGATATACTGGTGCGGTATGTACGGGTCATTCATTGACCAGTTAAATCAGAGGCATGTCCCGGATAGGAACAAGCTGAAATGCAACTTAGGGCGCCGAGTGCATCGGCGTATTCAAATGACATGGATCACTCGAGGCGGGGGCGTCCCGTGAAGATATGCGCAGATGCAATGAGGTCGACCACACGTATCAAAATTGTAACAAACCCGTGAGTGGAATGTACGATTTGAGGTCGGACCTTGAGTTCAACACACGATGGTCGACGCCCTTTCCATTGATTTGGACATGTAATGTAATGCGTGAAATTTGTAATATTTATATTCATGTATGTCATGTTGTAACGAAATAACATTTCAGTTTGGGCTTCTCACCATGTATTGTAATAATGCTATATTCGTTGCGATACATTTACTATGTACAATGAGGAGTGTTTGTCATATTAAAATTTGTGTTATCTGCATTTAAAAGTGTGGTAATCCATAATTTCATTTTACATTGATCCGTGCGTCATTGTAAAGATTTTATTAATTCGTTAAATTAATGTCATGCAGGTGCTTGAGAATGGCGGACGAGGGTGGCGGACGGCAGTCGATCGTCTTTGGATCCTCTCAGGACCAAAGGCATCGGTCGCGCAGAGTGCCGTTGAGGGCCTTCCGCTCCAGACCTTTCGTCCATGAAAACCGAAGAGCTCGACTATCGGCGCACGTTGGGTTCATAGGTGAGGAAAAATTGTATATTGCTTAATGAAATTTTACGATATCTTATTTATTATTTATATGTAGGTTCGCCTTGCCGGCTTACTCCCGAGTGTGCGGATCTTTGGAGGCGATCGCCTCGAGGAGCGACAGCCCTTCCGCGTCGGCTTCAGCGAGACCCGTTCGGCCGACAGTCTTTGCTTGCAGCTCTCGTCGACCGGTGGAGGCGAGACCCACACCTTCCACCGCCTGTGGTGAGTCGCCCCACCCTGCTGGATGTGTCCTATATACTAGGACTTCCTGTGCGGGTGACCCAATGGTGGTCAGGGCGTGTCGCCACTTTGGCGTCTTGGTGATGATGCCCCCGATGCGCCAATATCCAGCAGCGGCGGGTTCCCCACTACTGAGCCCATTCCAAATTCGAGACGCATGGGCGGCGAAGAGGTGGATCTTGCAGTTTACGGTAAGAGGCAAATTGTAAATGATATTCTTTCTAACGGTGGCGTCATGCATAATACCTTGTTAAACTTTTTAACAAAGCGGAGACCATCCACCGGAGGCAGACGAGGCTACGGTGTCCGACACCTCGGGCGCACTGCTTTGGCTGTTGGGCGTGTTGTTTTGCAACACGTCCGGCAATGCGGTGGACAAGTTTCTTCTTTCGTACGCCCGGGGGATCGCCGACTCCGAGGGAGATCAGTACCAGCGTCTGATTGGGCCTCAGCGGTGCTTGCGGCCTACGTCTGTGTGTCAGGCGATCAAGTGTACAAGACGGAGGAGGCGAGCCGCCGATCCTGAGTCATCCATCGCTACTCCAGTTGTGGTCGTACGAGAGGATCGCCGTCGGTCGACCTCTCATGGATCACAGTGTGTACAGCACTGTGTACTACCACGAGACCGAGGAGGATAGACCTACGATGGGTTTTCTGTGGTTTCGCCGACGGGTAATGAAATAACCACACTTTCGATTTAACAATTTGTCCTCCTATCTTATTGATATTCTGTAATTTAACAATTTCACCTCTTTTGCAGCCGACGTGGGCTCACGTCACACCCCATTGAGGACTACGGGACTACGTCCGGATCTTTGGATTTAGCCGCAGGACCACGACTTCCAGTGGCAGCCCTACCGGGACGACCTCGTCGAGGCTCGTGCACCTCTTGGTCTGTCGTCGCTTTGTACGGCGTGACTCGAGTACTGGCTTACGAGGAAGCCAGTACTCTTCGACATCTTTGTCGAGGAGTACTCACCGCCTGGGTGATCGCGCGATTCGAGCTACGACAGAGTTCCCCTACCGACCGTGCACACCGTTCCCGTCCGTTCACCAAGATATGTTCGATACTCGTGCTTTCTTCACAATTGTTGTTATCGTAGTGTAATGGTCTAAACATTTCATAATGCTATAGGGTCACCAGACGAGGTCAGAGTGCCGGCGCTCTTTGGGCCCCTGCGATGGTCCGATGGGTGGAAGAGTGGGAACATGCACTGGAGGATATCGTCGACGAGGATCGGGAGTACGACGGCAGCACGTTCGACGCGTACCTACGGTGGTACGTACCCGCTACGCGCACTCGTGTCGGATACACGCCTCCTACGGAGATCGTGCACGTACCTAGCGTCTCCGACACGTACCCTGAGCACCACCGACAGGCTGCATATCAAGCGGTAACATTTCTATCTCGTACGGATAATTACTACTTTGCCTGCATCATAACACTTACAATTGTGTCGGATGTCGTGTTTTTGATAATTGTTGAACAGCTTGACCTCGTCGATCGTCCGGCTTAGAAGCGCGCCATGCAATGGGCGCATCGAACGGGTATCCAGATGGCGACAAGCGAGGTCTTTGAGTCCTTCAGAGGATTTACGACAAGTGCCGCGAGGTATGCGTCGGCGTCTGTTGCGCTGATCCAGCGCCCTCGCTTCCGTACTGCGGCCCCCCTGACCCCTTCTCCGTTATAGTACATATGAATTATAATAATTAAATATCGTCGCACATATGAATTATAATAATTTAATATCGTCGCGTCTGATCGACCAGCGTCCCGTGCTCCAAAGACCGAGTGTCGAGGGACGTCCGGAGGCTTGCAGGGTCTTTTCGCCCACTCAGGGCGTGCGGGTCGTCCGGAGGCTTGCAGGGTCTTCCGCCTCTCGGGCGTGCCGCGTCGTCCGGAGGTTTCGAGCGTCTTCCGGCCCGACGCAGCCGCGCCACGCGTCGGGTGGGTTTCGCGCCCGATCCGTCCTTCCGGCGACGCGGGCTTCGTCCACTCAGGCGGCCTCGTCGTTTTACGGGTCGTTCAGGCCACCTGCTGCACCCACTTTTGATGGTTAGTTCTCCTGTTTTCATTTTCGATAGTCGCATATGTGATGATACTTACAAATAAACACATTGCAGATCCTGCGTTGCCCTCGCCTTGGGACAGCCCAGAGGCGGGCGCCGAGATGCGTTACAGCTATCTCGTCGATCCACCGATGTGCGAGCGAGCCTCTCCCGGCGGACTCCTTCGAGTACTTCTCGTGTGTCAGCAGGAGATAGGGGCGTCACAGTTGCCTGAGGCACCCCCTGTCACCTCGCAGCAGTCGCAGCCAGAGCATGCGACGCCGGAGCCACAGCCCCGACCGCAGCGAGACGTCGGGGCCCCGGACCGCTTCACTTTTCCCTCTACACAGCTCGGACGTGCGCGCAAGTCTCGAGCTGATGGTTCTGTTATGGGCGTGAAGCCTAAGAGGCGTCCATAGGACGTATGTTAGTACATACCTTTTGTTTGTTGTTAGTACCGCTACTATGTCACTTTCCATATGTTATTGTTATTAATTTGTTTCTGTTATTTTATGCACGCCGATCGCATAATCGCAATGTTTAACGCCGATTGTACATAATCGCAATGTTTAAGCTAGACGACGTGGCGTCCGTCAGCATTACTGTAGCGCAAAGGCAGCGCAACATCTAAAATGCCTTCGATTTTTTCCTATTATGCAAAACATATCGCAATTAAACTCATAAATTAAATACATAACAAGTCGCACGAACATCAATGATACAACCATTGTAGCATAAGGTCGTCACTCTGAAATACCTACTATTTTACTTGCATGGCCACGGTACGTGTAAAAGGGTTGTGGCATTCGCACGAACACCACGTGGTGAACATTGAGAAGTCGCTTCCCACGTTGTGAAAATACCACGGATATTGTTCTTGCATGACCGATCTTCGCCAAGAACTTGCGTTCGGTGTCTTTGGGGTAATGGCATCCACAGAGGCATGAGGTGTCACTACAAAACGAGTTGGGATGTAGTGTTGATCGAGAACCATGCGGTTTGATGGCTCCGCGTTCTTGCCGTCGGTGTTGGCGGCGCCTCGAGGACGCTGCTGAGTTGTTTGTTGTGCGATGGTCAGAGTGCACGAGCCCGCTCTTCAAGCGATCTATCTTTGCGTGGAGACTTGCGATATAAAAATATGCAGCGCTTCGGGTAAGGCTCATCCATCCACATAGTCCATCCACATGTAACATCCGGAATCTGTGAGTTCAATTGATATACTTAGTCTGCGCACGAGATGTATGACGGAAAATAAGGACGATACTTACGTTGTAGTCCGGCACCGGTAGAATCTCGACCAAAGTGAAGCCTTCATGGGCGTGGTCGAACCATCGACAACGGCAGGTTACCACATCGGCATTTCGCCATAGCCATATTGAAGCATAACCGATCTCTCGAGAGGGCTGGACCATCTCTCCGATCGTCGTAGTCCAACACACGCATGCGATGCGGTAAGGACGAGCATGCTCTCTGGACCAAATGACTCCCACCATGTATCAGAATGAGCGGCCGTGTGGAAGGACCCCAACTTGCCATGGTGTATGTGAGCTTCTGCGGTTGAAGCTTATGGAACACGATATTTATAGATGGAAAGGGTACCACATCATCACGGTGAGAAGAGATAAATGTTAAGTATTTTTAAGCAATAATTCACGATATCTTGTTAAATGAAATTGACCATCACTATCAACACCGTTAATCCCACCCTTTCTCTCTCCGTCGGTGCAAACATGTCCTTCCGCGTGTCCTATCTCTCTCCGTCGGTGCACATGCAATGGAAGCGGCGTGACAAAGACAAATAGCAACAGATTCTACGGTGCTTATACAAAGTGTCAAAGCGACATGACAAAGACAAAGAGACAAAAGCGATCACACGGTGTTAGTACACGAGCTTATACACGTGTTTAAAAGCGACTTCTACCCACGCTACCGGTACGAATCCGATGTCAATTTCCTTTAAATGGAGCACCCGGTGCCCACGAATCTCGCACCACACTAACACCCATAGCACATATCTAGTTTTTGAACACTCGTCAATTGCACAAGAACTGTATCTTCAATCGTTTCGGAGGTGGTCTCTTATTTCATTCCGTTTAATTGTGACAATATTTTTTATTTTATTCTGTTCAACCTACTTATAAGTGTGTTATATATGTTTCATCGTCCTTGTTATGTGTAGTAGATGGATAACGTGCATACTACTACTCGTCCATTTGTGCCACCTAGATGGTGGCTTTCATATGGCCCAGGAGTTGAAGCACACGAACCCTCTGAAGATTTACCGATCGTATCGAGAGCTCACTACAACACAAATCCTACGATGCTTAGAGATCCGGAGTTCTATAGAGGATGGCCGCAGTGTCTCCACGGGATCGACACGGTCGTGCAGATTTATGATCGTGTTGCAGATGGTTTTACGGGCCGTAGGTTTTACCGATGTCCCATGTTTGAGGTGCGTATACCATCAAAATTAACCATATTAGGTTAATAAAAGGTTATTCGAAATAAACTCGATTTTTTGCAGGCACAGGATTGTGGCTTTACAAAATGGATGGATGATCCATACCCCATGGTTGCATCTACATACATAGACTATCTGCACGGAAGAATACTGCGATTCTGATCGAGTAAATGGTCTATTGACCGTGTGCAAGCGGAGTGGGAGCGAATGCGATTAGTTCTTGATCCACAATTTGAGGCGAACCCCCATGCACCAATTATAAATGCCTTTGTGGATGTCACTACCCGACAATCCAACGAATTTATGCGCTACAAGCGAAATAAATTTCGGAGAGATACGGCACATCGAAGATCCGACTTCGAGAAAACCTTTCATGCAGACTCGATGGTGCATTTGTCCATGTCATTTTCCAGATCAACCGCCTTAAACGTATGCGTACTTGTATTCGATCAAGTCGAACAAATAAAGTGTCATTTTACCTTCTCTTATCATTCTCGGTTGTCACCGTCAAATTTTATGGTTTCTCACAACCGATGCTCAAATATTAAAATAAATTGATTAACGTGATACAAGTCATCGCACGTTATATGGATAAAACAATTTAACATATTAGCGCATCATAACTAAACCTAAACTTCCCACTGTTTGTGCGAATAATTTGCGTGCTGCTCCCCTTTTATAGCCGAGCGTCCGTTAATTAAATTATCAACAAAACCTAATAAGCTTCCCTAATTAGCAATTTCTGGTTGCATGAACGTATTAGAGTTTTATAGTCAGGAATTATTAGTGTCAGGAATCCGATGGCGATGGCGCATGTGAAATAGCGGTGTTGGCGAGCACGAATTGATGGCGGTCGAATCCGATGTAAAATACGGTTGCTTGCGTGTTGTACATAAAACGCCATCGACGGGCGCTTTATAAAACGCCATTGAGCGGGCGCTATTTAAATACCGCCCACCGGACGGCGCTATTTAAATACCGCCCACCGGACGGCGCTGCTTTAAATAGCGCTTTCTGGACGGCGTTTATAGTCGATCGCCCGTCCAAAGGCGCCAGGATGCTATTTTTTTAATTTTTTTAAACGGGCAATTTTTTTTTTAATTTCGATTTAAATTAATGCTAGTACAGTAATAATTTCGTGCCAATGGCTTCGTGGACAAGTGTGCGGCACGGCCTGATGATGGACAAGCATTACTACCGACTGATAGATGGGTTTTACACGGGCTATGTCGGTGCAGTGGAATCGTTTGGTTGCCGTCGTAAACTATCCTGCCGAAAATTGGTCATGCCAGTGAAGATTAGGCTGTTTGGATTGTGGACAAAATTTAGGACTCGTTTGTTTCAGTTTAAATTAAATTAAATAAAAATTTGTTATTTTTGTATAAGACAAATGATGTAATATTTTGTAGCCATTTTTGTGGGGTTTTAAATAGTTCTCCCTAGAGTTCATAAAATAATTTTTTCATGTTTTTTTGAATTTTTTAAAATGCCTTTAAAGGGGTCACAAATTCACTACAGTAAATCTCAACTCAACTTTAGGACTTGTTTGTTTCAGATTAAATTAAATTAAATGAAAATTTATCATTTTTATATAAGCTAAATGATGTAATATTTTGTAGTCATTTTTGTAGGGTTTCAAATAGTTCTTCTTAGAGTTCGTAAAATAATTTTTCATAATTTTTTGAATCTTTTTAAGTTTCTTTCGAGTGGGTTACAAATTTGCTACAATAAAACCCAACTCAATTTTAATCTGAAACAAACAAGGCCTTAGTGCGCCCTTGTGAAATTTTGGCTAGCCAGAATATTTGAAAGTGAAACGGAGCAGGGGCGTGGGCGAGAGAATCCTTGCCAGTGTATTGACGAGCCACTGCATGGCGTGGAGTTTGCGTAACATTGTCTCTAAAATTTAATATGGACTTATATGTAATAGATTGATACACCTTGTAATTTACTTAGACTGATTTTTAACTAAGAGCTAGTCTCTGGGCCTGTTCTTTTGAGCTGATTTGAACGGCAGAACGGTTGAAATGACTAAACTTTGAGAGCCTTTTGAGGTAGTCTCGAGATTCTGATCCATTTCATTTTACTTGCTTTTTAAAGCGTTAGGACCCACCTTCAAAACAGCGAAAAAACGGATTCAAAAAACTCAAAATATATGTCTTTTCAAAACTTAGATAAGTCGTTAAGCTGTTAAGCCATTAAGCCGTTAAGCTGAAAAGAACGGGGCCAGATATCTCTCACCTCTTCTTTGCACCTCGATGTAAGAAGAAAAAAAAGAGATAAGATGGAGTCCTTAGAGCTAACTGATTTGGCACCATTAGAAAATGGCATTATGCCTTCGGACCCACTGGCAGAAGGAAGAAGGCCATTCATTATTCATGCACTTCTTCCATTTCAATTTAATTTCCCAATTTTCATATCTATTTTGTCTATAATCTAAATTGCATGAAATAAATTTTATAATCCATCTAAAATCATGAGCTACTCATTTTTACTATTTTTCAAATTTTAATTTATTATATTTAATTTTTTTTATAGATTTACTTATATTCTTTTATTAAAAATTTTAAAATTTTAATCAATTTCCTATTGTAAATTCGGCCATAATTTTCAAAGCTCCAGTTAGCTCATTTGGCTTCAAACCAAACAATATCCATTAATATCATACCAAATGTTGGCTTCAATCCAAAAACATCAATTTTACAAATGTTTTAATCGAGCCTAGGTTTGATTATGACTAAAATTTAGTAATGCCACTCAAGGTCACAAACCAAACACACCCAACCTCTTATTTTCTTTGAAAGTCTGGGACAGTCAAGGCCAAGACGGGACGTTTCCAACGAAAGCTACGATAACTCCGACATGAATCGTTTCCTTAAAACTTATGGTTTATTCATTCTTTTTATATCTCCAACCAAACCATTTTTTTCAAAAACCACGAATCAAACATGCTTACTCCTCAGAATCGTTGTTGAAACTCGAGAAGCCTAGCAGGCTAGCACTCAAATTATTTGCTCCTACAATCCAGTCGTTCAGCCCTCCCCCCTTGTGGGTGTTGCATGGGCAGAAATGTAAACATGAAACGTAAAAGCTACGACGACACCGCTGCCTGGACAAGCTACACGAGTGTCAGCTATGCATGCTCTCGATAATAAATATATAGGCGTGTAGAAAATAGTGTTATAAATAAAAAATTAGAAGTTTTTATTGGAGAATGAGATGCCCAAAGTCCTAGTGCTTGCAAAGCCTCTCTCTGGAAAGCCCAGTGCTTTGATGCTCACAAAGAATTTACTTATTTGCCCCACTTTAGAGAGTGGGATTCATCCTTTTGCCATCTTAGGGGTTTGAAACTTTCACATACTGCTATGTATGCCAACACCTTGATTCATTGCTATTTCAGGCATGTGAAATGAATGATTACCCATTTTCTTCCCCAACTTTCTCAATGATTTGACCACCGCACCTCCATTTCTACGCCCGAGCTCCATTGTCGCGACCCCCTACATCCTCACAGGGAATCCGGCACCATGATCTGATACTAGGTCCAGACTAGTACCTCATGATGGACAATTCAATGGTTATCATCGCTGGCATTCCATTCCATTATTATTCCAAAATAATAAAGTATCACAATGTAGCATCGTATGCTATTACAGTAAGACAGATATTACCAAATATTAAGAATGGATAAAAAGAACATCAGAGCAGCAATAGCCTTCAGCGACGATATCCAAGCAATTGACCCGGACACCCACAGCTAGTCCTGCACACCTGAGTCCGGACCCTCCTGGTCTTGATCAGACTTGCAACCTAAACAATGAAATTATCCGCGATAGATATAATGAGTATGCGGCTACCCAGCAAGCAATCCTTAGGCATGTATGCAATGGCAAAGGTAGGGAGTAAGTTATTTTACCCAAAACCTAATTCTAGTCAAATTTTAGTTGACCAATTTTATTGAGTGAATGCATAATCATAAGTAGTATCAAGAATCGACAAGAGAAGGTGCATCTCACACCAGGCCAATCCCAGCCTATTCTAGTCATGTTTATTATTGAAAAGGGTTAATTTACGAGTGCAAACCTCCCGCCCCGTCCATATCCGTCGATATGGCTATCATGATAGTTTTAACTCTGCAGAGTGTATACAAATTTTTCAACAAGCCCTGTCTCATCCACTAGGAGATACGGTACAAGGCTTTTTCCGCCTATTATGCCCACCACTTCACCTGCCCTCTCTTTTGGTTCCCCAGCCCCGCCGGTGTCCGTCGCTGTAGGGCACCTACTACTTCAAGACACCACCCGTGGGTTGTTCCCCATTTAAGCCATTCGGTCTCAGGAACGCTCCTACACCTCAGGTAAGGTCGCGAGCCTCACCCTAGGGCAATAGTGACGAAACATAACCGGACAGCCTACGAGCAAGCAGTTAGTGTGTTTCGTAGTATACTAAGCCAGAGCTGAAGGCACAAATGGTTGTACGGTAAGGTTTGGTCTAGTAGTACACAAGCTTGGGTCATTATTAGAGGAGATCATCGAATCTCCACCACATTCCCAGAACCATCACTGTCGGGTCTCCCCAAGCATTCTACACTAGTTTTAGTTGTTTAGGTTTTAACCAAAACACCATCACGAAGCATACGCCTCACGAAGACACATTTCATAGTGATATCCCAATGCAACCTACACATCTAGTCAAAGGATAGGCTAAGGAACAGTAAAGGTTTCATCAAATGAGGTCTAGTCGTGCTAGTGAATGACTAACATGAATAAGGCATGCACACTATTATAATATGCATGCAAAGGTGAAATATGAAAAGTAAAGACAATTATGCTTCCTCCATCCAAAACCTGTTGCCTTAGATCATAGCCAAGAGAGCACATACTTTTAGACGGATGGGGTTAATAAAATATAGGACAGCAATATGCAAACAACTAGTGCTTGCCTAGCAGCGATCGGCCTCGCACTCTTCTCGAGAAATCGTTGATGATCTCAGGCCACCATCTTCAATGGTGACGTCTTGGTCCGAAACCCACGCCTCCACGACTTTCTCGGGAGGTCGTCAGCATTCACGGTTACAGCGTCACCGGTGACATCTCGATCCAAAGACCGAGTCTTGACGATCCTCCGCGAATTCGTTAGGGCGTACGGCTCCGGTGTCACCACTGGCGACGTCCTGACCTAAGTCTTGATTGGACCACATTTCGAGAATTTATCGACACTCACGACTCCGGTATGGCCTACACGCAAAACAAGGTGCAAACCAATAAACAACAATAAATAAATTTAATAAAAATACTAAGTAATTACTAGCGATGGTGCCTCGGTCTTCAAAACATGCACCAGGTTTAGGCAAACTCTGGCCAGGATATTTTTTCCTTCGACGGCGTCGCTAACCGCCTGCTCGGCGAAATCGGCGATGACGACATGCAAAACGAGACGCTTGCGAAAAGACCGCTGCAGGGAAAATTCTAGAAAATACCAAATTAATACCGTAGGTAAAATAAAATAGTAGGAGGCTAGGAAAATTGGTTTCGAGTGAATCGGACCTTCCGTGTAGGAGAAACAAAATTGGGAAGGTGCACTGTTCACTGTGTATAGTGTTGAATTGGGTTTTGACCCAACCGTGAGGTCAATAGGGGAAATTCCCCCTGTTTCTCATGAGTCCATATCCTGCGCACGTGAGGGGACCGTGCACATATGCACATTTTGAATCCCTACCGTTGGTCTCGCATCCAACCGTCCCTCCCCAATTTTGCATTTACCCCCCGCCGGTAGAGCCTGTCATCCCAAACTGGGAGGCGCGTGCCTCCAGCCTCCCCCAACCCTAGCGCCCATGGCTCAGCCGCCGCCCCTCAGGTGCCCCGCTGCCGCCGGCGACGCCCCGCCCTCCGACGCAACCCTTCTCCTCCGCCGCCCCGCCCTCCTTTCCCGCCCCGCCGCCCTGCCCTTCGTGGGCCGCCGCCGACGCCGCCTTCCTCCGACGCCGTGCTCCGACGCCGCCCCGCTCCCCCGGCCTTCGTGGATCGCCGTCGACACCGCTCTGGCATTCGTGGGCCACCCCTGACGCCGCCTTCCTCTGACGCCCAGCTCCGACGACTTCCTTCGTGTTGTGGAAGCCTATGCTAGCATGAATTTTGATTTCAATTTTGGTTTGAATCTGTAGGTGTTACACCAAATGAACAACATGATTTGTACCATCCCGTGTGGGTCATAGTTCTGGGTTCAGTGTAAAATTTTTATGCATAGTTCTGGGTTCAATGTAATCTCAAATGTACATGTGAGATTTCTCTTGTTTTATGTGAGATTCATGTTTTGAATTACGAGAGAGCAGTCAACTCCATTTAGCTTTATTTTCATATTTTCAGTCTTCAAAGACATTTACTCATTGTAATTATTTGAATCATTGTATCTATACTGGAGCAAAGAATTATTCAAAACAAACCTCTGTAATAGCAGCATAAATGTGGAGAGAGCTTTCAAGGCCAATGTTCCTTCTTAAGTCCACCTTTAACAGCAGATAGAAGAACATCTCCAACATGATGCAGTACAGAAGGACTGAGAAGCAAACCTGGATATTGTAAATATTGTTCAGGTAGGAGAAAGGACAAGCCTGGAGCCTGTTGAACAAAAAAATTCCTTCATCCAACTATCATTGGTCACTGGAGCAAAATCAGCCTGATCTGAGCATACTGAAACTTTTATCCAATGGTTTGCAAGTTTACTAGAGTTACCTGCAACAACTCCAATTTAGCAACAATTTCAAGAGACGAAGCAAGCGCTATGGAAAGCCTGTCAGAATCATTATCCTTTATATATTTCAAGAGAGTTTGCAAACCACCCTATAAAAGATGTGAATGTAGCTCGATTATCTAAAATGGTACTAGTAATAATTGTTCCTGGCAAAGTACAAATAGAAAACTGAATCCACCTACCTAATAAGGTCCAGAAAGTCAGTAAAATAATAAACCACCCTAAACACTAACTATTTAGGAGCTCATTCTGTAACCCAACAAATAGAAGTGCTCTGTTCTAAACAAATCATGCAATGCTAAATCGCAGCTGGTTTAGAAGGGATATGCAATTAAGTGATTTTGTAACAGAAGCAGCTTCCTCCTGTGTGAAGAGAATACTCTTCAGATTTTATGATTGAATGAATGAAATCAAATTTTAGAACTGAATGTATCAATTTTTTTTTCAGAATAGGCATTTACCATGAGGCCTTATACTGCTTGAGCTTTGATAGGATGCTTCTTTCATGTTCTTGGCACTAAAAATTTTCAACAAAGCATGACAAAATTTTCATATTTCTGTTGACCCTTGTTCTGACTATTGCTCTAACAATATTTCTTTGTTGAAATTCGGCCTTTTATTTTTGTTCGCCATAGCAGATAGAGTTGCAGGATACCATAGGAGGATAAAACTGAAAAGCATACCATAGGAGGATAAAACTAAAAAGGGACATTTTTGTTCTCCAAAAATCAAACATATGCCATATAGAAAACAATTACATGCTGCCATATATATGCTGCCATATACTTCCATATACAACCTGCCATATACAAAACACTAAACTTCCATATACAAAAGCTGCCATATACATGCTGCCATATACTTCACTTAATTGCATCCAAAACGCTAAACTTCTATATACAAAAGCAACCAAAATATACATGCTGCCATATACTTCTATATCCAAAACGCTAAAATTCTATATAATCTGCCTTCACATATCTAGCAAAAGGTTTGCATGGCCAGCAGTCAAGGCACACTGTTCACATTATTTCCCTTGCGTGGCTTCTTCGTCGTCTTAATGTCCTTGCCTCTTGATTCTTTTACATTTTCCCTTCAAATGCACATCCGTAGGTGGATGTATTTGCACTTCGTTTGAAATTTTAAAACCAATGAAATTCTCTTATTCGTCTTGTCTAGTTCATCCACAACAAAATCAAAGAAGAATCCAGAATTTATCTCCTTCTTTCTCTCTAGCTGTCCAACAAACATCTCAGCATCTGCATTCTTGATCTTCTCCCGAAGGCCCCGATAGTAGTTTTGGAAGCCCCGTCTCGTGCATCCAACATTATCGAACCGGCCCTCACTGACTTGTAGAAGTCTGTATACCTGTGAGGTACCTATGCTTGCTTTGTGACAAGTATACAAGGTATTCTTGGCACTTTCACTAATTGAACGGTTTGATCTGAGCAAATGAAGCTTATTCGGAGACACCGGTCCGTGGTTATGTTCCTCAACCATTGAAGCTATATGGTACCTATTGTCCGCCAGCTTGACATATATGTGCGATTCACATCCACATCTTATCTCCATAAACTTCTTCTGTTTTCCAGAGGGGTCAACACCATTTTTCTTCCTATAACCTTGCCTTGAACATAAGAACCTCTTGTTCTCAACCACATAAAGCACTACATTTTGCTGACCAAGACGGACAGAGAAGCCAGTTTTATGCGCATACGACTTGTAAAACTTCTCCACGGCCACAATACTATCAAAAGACATTCCAACGGTCGGCTTTATTCCATCCTCACAATCAGGTTAAAGGATGAACACTGCAATGTTACACATCAAAAAAATTAAATTATAGACAGGCATATTTTAAATCAAATTTGAGGTATAAAGGATGAACCCTAAGCAGATGCATGTTTTTTACCGATGAAGGTAAGATGGATTTCTTTTTCGGTGTACTGAATCCATCGCCTGGTGTGAGGGGCTGGTCTATTCGATCGTCCGACATGAGCGGCTGGTCCATGTGAATTTCCCAACGGGGCAACAGTTGGCATTGATGTGTGAAATGACAAGTAAAAGAGAATAGAGACAGTATAATCTACTATAATAGAAATAATATGAAAGAAGACAAATATGAAAAATATTGCATTGATTCAAAAAAAGATATACTTCCAAAATTCATCAACCATACGAAAAGATTATCAGTCACCTGCAAAAATTCCTTCCAACCAGTTGGCTCAATTTGTTTTATTCCACATGCATGCTGTGTAGGAACTAGCCCCAAATCAAACCAAAGATATACCATGCCACCGGTATCACGAATCAAATGCAACGAAGGGCACATTACCTGAGGACGTTGTGCACGACGAAGCCACCGGCAGAGACGGCTTCACGCAGCGATCGTGTCGGGATGGGGAGGCCGGCGATCGGCGATCAGGCGTGATGGGGAGGCCGGCGATCGGCCAGCGTCGCCTCGTGTGCCCAGTCGCCCAGCCAGCAAGCGCCCATATGAGCAAGGGTTTCGGGTTTTAGCGCTACTGGATTTCCAGCGACTCGGCTCGACACATGGGGAGGGGTAAATGCAAAATTGGGGAGGGATGGTTGGATGCGAGATGAACGGTCGGGATTCAAAATGTGCATATGTGCACGGTCCCCTCATGTGCACAGGATATTGACTCGTTTCTCATCTCCCCTCACGCTGCTATACACATGAGAGAAAGGTGGGGAGAGAGAGGGAGAGAGGCGGCCATGGGGGAGAGGAGCATGGTGGCGGCTCGGCTTGACTCCGGCGGCTGCTGCTCGGGGGCCTCCGACGAGGCGGCAAGGCGGGCGGCTTGGGCTCCGGCGGCGATGGCAAAACATCGGCGGCATGGCGGCGAAGGCGACATACTAGGGCGGCGGCAGGTGGCACCACGGCGGGCTGCAGCAAGGCGGCGCGATGGAGGCTCGAGAGGGCGGGCGGCGTCTCCAAGGGAGCGGGGCGGCGGTGCTGCTGTGGTGAGGGGCGGTGCTAGCAGCGGGGTTTCAACGGCGCCGACGCATCGGCAAGGTTGCGAACTGGGGCGGCAGCTGGTTGGGCAGGGGCTAGGCAGGGACGCGGCGACAGTGGGGGTAGGGGCTAGGCGTGCTCCGATCTGGGCGGCGGCGACTCGGTAAGGACGACGGCGCAACACGGCCTTGGCACTGGGGCGGCGGCGGCGACTCTATGGGTGGAGCGCGGCTGGCCGGTGGGCAGCGACGAGGGTAGGGCAGGGCGGCGGCTAGTTTTTTGGCTGGGTTTTTATACAGGGAGTTGGGTCGGCGATTGAGCTGGAGTATATCTAAACTGTTCATGGATTGTGGGCTGTAGATAGGGCCCAAATGGGAATTTTGGGGTAGGCGAGAAATCGGTGTCTCGTATTTTAGGTTAGAAATGGTTCGGCCCGGAAGGTGGATCAGTTAGCGAGAGATCTTGCCTCGACGAGAAAGAAAGTTCAGACAGCGAAAGTCGCAAGAGAGGTCGGTCGGGTTCGGGTTGCAACGTACTGGAGTGGAGTCAGGGTTCTGGACGAGAGAGACGAGAGTCGACAAAGTAGGGGTCCGGGTTAGGTGTAGGGTTTGACCATGAGAGAGGAGAGTTAGGGTTTTGAGGGTTTGTTGGCCGGGGCAGACGTTCGACTGGCTAGGGCTTCGACGGAGGTAAGCCGGAATTAGGGTTTCGGGTCGTTAGACGATGGTCGGTCGATGAAAGCCATGCCTCGGCCAAGCTACGAGGAGGGGTTGATCAACTCGGGTTTAAGTCGAGGAGAGGAGGGGAGAGGGGTCCGGACTGGAGGATGCTAGGGTTTTGATCGGGACACAAGTTCAGGCGTGGCCGAGGAAGGTTAGGATTTCAGTAAAGGAAGGGGATGAACGGCCGGCTGAACCAGGGAATTAGGGTTTTGACCGAGAATCGAGCTAGGGTTTTGATCGAGGGAAAGACCAAGGTTGGCTCGACTAGGAGGTTGGGGTTCCGGTCGAGAAGGATCGAGAGAGAAAAGAGAAGAGAGGGAAAAGTTTTTGTAAATTGTAATGTAAATAGTAATCAAAAATCTATTTTACTTATATGAAATGTTATTGTTTGAAATTTAGGGTTTTTCATCGAAGAATTATAATAAATATTTTTTAAAATTCTTTTTTAAAATTAAAACTTGGGACATTCTAATATTTATTAGGATGTCACATCCACCATGCACTGTTACCCTTCCTGTCTCTGATGAGCACGTCCCCTGCTGCTTTCCTGTCACCAATAGGCGATGGCCCCGCCCGCCTTCCCTTCTTCAGTCGGCCATGGCCGCCGTTGTCGCCTTACGCTTGTTAGCAAGCATGTCATGGTCGATGTTGTTATCTCCTTCACACAACACCGCCGCCTCCTCAGTTCTGGCCGAGCTTGCCATTGACCATGAAGGAAGCACCCATGGCAGAGTTGCCAACAGGGAGGTAGTGATTGGGGAGGTCAATGGTGAAGAGGAAGAGTTACTGTGAGAGTGGTTGTGAGGGAGGAGGAAACAAGGAGAGGAAGGAGGATGAAGGTATGGCAAATCTATCTTTTTCATTGTCGGGTAAAGGGGAAATGATATGGATTTGTATTTTAGAAGAGGAAATGGCAAAGAATCATGGAGTGTAAATGTGTAATATATGGATTGCCATTTAAAAGTTTTGTGAATCGAGAATGGTAAATAGATGAATCCCACTGTCAAAAATGGCAAATAAGAAAATTTCTCCTCTTGAGCAGCTGGTAGATCAAGTAACATTGCCCTCTTCTCTTAGTATACCCTAGCAGCTCCACTTCTAGCTCTTAGGGGGATGCATATACGACAACCACAATGGTTTCCTAATTCTACGACCTATCTTTCATCCTAAGCCCTAAGGGGCTTGTACAACCACATGTTCGGTGATCTGGGGATCATTTTCCAGGAAAGATTAGCCACGTCGGGGAAATTTTGGTCACTATGAGTCCTTGGAAAGCATTTCCTCTACCCTCCCCCCCGCTCTCTCTCTCTACAAACTCTTCCCTCTTCCCTACAGCTCAGCCCGCATCTCACAGCTGCTCAAATAACAGCTCGTCCAAAAAATTTTATTTTTTAATCCCCACCTTTGCCGCGCCACATGCACCGGCGCGGCAAAGGCCTGCCATGTGGGCCCGCGCTGGGTACTCGCAGACTCCTTCCTTGCTCGGCCAATGACGTGCGGGGGACCTTTGCCGCGCCGTTCAACATGGCGCGTCAAGGCAAAGATATTAATTAGTGAGTACTATCCCTAACATCATGCCTCTTGTGGCGTAGTGGTAGTGTGTTCGCAGTTTGACTTAAAGGGTCCCGAGTTCGATCCCTGAGTTCGATCCTCACCGGCGGCTTGCTTTTTTTTTTGTCAAGTGCCATAGCTTCTAAAATTTGTATAGGGCAAAATAAATATGAAAAAAATGTTGCTTGAGTTAGATCTCACTAATTAATATCTTTGCCTTGACGCGCCATGCTGAACGGCGCGGCAAAGGTCCCCCACACGTCATTGGCCGAGCAAGGAAGGAGTTTGCGAGTACCCAGCGCGGGCCCACATGGCAGGCCTTTGCCGCGCCGGTGCAAAGGTGGGGCCCAGAAAATGCCACTGTTGCCATGACCGGCCGTGCGCCGCCATTGCACCTCTCGAGGCTCGACCGCCACATGCACTTGGCAGCGGTATGTATATCTATGCCATGGCTGCGGCGTGGCAAAATGCCAAAAGGTTAGATTTGAAAATACTTTCGCTGGGGGTTAAAAATAAAATATTTATTTAAAAAGGATTAAAAATAAAATTTTTTGCCAGCTCGTCGCACTCTCCTCCTCTTTTACTTCTTGGACCTCTGACGTGTTCTAGTGTCCGGCTTGTCGTCGATCTGGGCTCGACACCACCGAGCCCCTCAATGCCATCGCCCTAGATCCGGCGAGGGCGAGGCTGAGCTGGAGGAGGGTGACGATGGAGAGGAACTCGTCACGTGGGGTGCGGTCAATCGGAGGTGGCTGCAGAGATCAGAGGAGGAGGAGGCAGGTAGGCGAAATGGAGGGGACGAGAGGCGGCGTTAGGTTGTGAAGGCGAGTTAGGACTTCAGAAAAATCGAGCGAGCCAGAGAGAGAGAGAGAGAGAGAGAGAGTCCATGAGTTTGCAAGAGGGGGCGGATTCTCCATGGATCATGAGGTGAAGGGGCTAAGCAACTCTGGATCCATGGGCTTTCAAACGCGTATCGATATGGCTCAGGGGAGAAATTGTTGTGCGGATTTCCGTCCCTAGGAACGGATCAGGATCCCGCCGGAGAATGGGGCTGCCAAACAAGACCCAAAAATTCTTCCCTGCTCTACGGTCGTACTCATCATGGAACATAGACAAGCGAGCGACCCGTTTGAATGTTGGATTGCACATCCAAGCGGTGGCACCTCAGCTGCAAGCGAAGTTTTCCGGATAGAGGCGCTTCCCTGGCTAGATGCCACGCAGGGGTCACTCTCGCAGCCGATCGGAACAGATGAGTGATGATCAAGTTGCTGGAATCTGTTGAAATCCCTCTCGCACTGTAGCTTTCTACTGAGTTTTCTTTGCATCTGCAGGGGGCCAATGGCTGGGTTGGCAGGCTGACACTGTCTGCGCAATGGCCAGTGGCGTCCACGGGCCGGACGAAACAGCAACCTTCGTAATCTCATAACTCGTACAGTCGTACGCTCGTACGTGACAAACCGGCTTCTCATGGCATGCGTACCCTTCGGAAACAAAACGAGCATGTCAGGTTCATAGCTAGCAAGAACAAGATGCAATCTTTAGCACCAGTGCACCACATGCGCTTGACGACGGCACGCTGTGCACAGAGCAGGCGGTGGATATAGCGGGGAAAAACATGTGTACAACCTTGACGATGTTTCACTTGAAATAGCAGTGTGATCCATCCACCTATTTGCGTGGTTAGGATTGCTGTTACGTAGTTTGATTTGATTCATTATGATATATCAGAGGTATCGTTGATTATCGTGTCAAAAAATCTAGTATCAGATCGAAAGTATCATCGAGTATTGAGTAAAAAAAATCAAAGTACCAGGGTCAAAAAAAATTGAAAGTTTCATAAATGTGGTAGCATAACAAAAAAATATCGGGTTTGAAAAAAAGAAGTTTCATAACAAAAAAAAAGTTTCGAAAGGAAGTTTCATAAATACAATATCAAATGAACAGAAAACTTGGCGACGGGATCATGAGCAAAAGTATCGGGTTTGGGTGTTGAGTATCGGTGGTATCAGGTTGGTGATATCGTCGAGTTTCATCGTATCATTCAGGTATCGGAAAAAAGATATCAAAGCCGTATCATATATCACAAACAAAAGTATCAATATCCGTTTGAGTGTGGAGTATCGGTGGTATCAGGTTGGTGGTATCGTCGAGTTTTATGGTATCATTGAGGTATCGAAGGAAGGTATCATATATTACAAACAAAAGTATCAGTATCGAATCTGGGTGTGGAGTATCGGTGATATCAAGTTGGTCTGTTGGTGGTATCGTCGAGTTTCATGGTATCACAAGAAAAATAAAAAAATATAGGTATCATCAATAAAAATAATTTTTTAAAAAATAAAAAGCTAGATTTTAAATTTAGATGAATTAAAAAGTTTATTTTGATCTAAATAAATTTCATGAGAAATAGATATGAGATTGAAAATCGAAGTAATATATGAGTTAAAAATACCTAGGAAAAAATCAAAGTGAGAACGCATACACCAGAAAAACGCAAGTGTAGCGAGAGGCGAGAGCGCATGCACTAGAAAAATCGGAACAGCTCGTACATAGGAAGTCGGAGTTGAGAGAGCAGCGCACCGTTAATTTGTCGTTTTTCTATCTCGTAGTTTAAGTGCGGGACGTGCACACGCGCAGCCTTTCCGGACGATCCGACGGTCCACGACAACCCCGCCCGCGCACAGCCTGGACGGGATCCCGTGCGGAAGAATTTCTGATAGGAATTGTTGAAGTGAGTGGTTTAATTGTAACTCGTACACTCACATGTATATTAAAGGGTTGTTTTATGGTATACTTGACGGCGTGTTCTCCGCTCAACCACCGCGGATCACACCCCTGGTCAGATTTCTAGTCTGCTAGCCAACTCGATCAAGCTCGATTCGATTCGAGCGTCGGGCACCGCAAGGAGCGACTCTCAGATTTACCCAGGTTCGAACCCCCTCGCGGGTAATAGTCCTACTCCTGCTGAGCCTTAGCTCTTTTCTGATTGTGGTTGAAAGGGAATGTGTTTCTGAGGTGTTTTCCATGCACCATGCTCCAATCCCCTCTTCCTCTCTCTCCTCTCCTTTTATACAAGCTTTGGGGTGGCGGAGAGAGCCGAGGGAGTAAGCGGTCTGATGCTCTCGATCTGCGACAAGACACGACAGAAGAGGCAGCGTGCCGCTTGCCGCGCCAGCAGCTCAGCCTCGCGTGCCAGCCATGAGTTGCCTCGACCCGCATAGTCACACCGGTGAGTCTGCGGGTGGGGCCCTGCCTGCTCCTCGACACAGGCGGCCTCCTCAAGCAAACATTCTCTCTGCGGTCAATTCTTCTGCGCCACAGTGTGACCTTTCTCGGACTGCAAAGTCCATGGCAGTAATCATTTCTTCCTCTGTCTATCCGCGTGATGTCTCATTAAATGCGCTTCGTCCTTCGCGAGGGAGGCCTTCCCCAAGACTCCTTCCGCAATGCTCCACTGCCTTGTGAGCCCGCTTGTGTGCAGGGCCCTCGCTGGTCTCGAGAGGGCTCGCCCATGCCTTTCCCGCCCGTGGCGTGGGGCCCTCGCCTCACCGTCGGAGGGGCTCGCCCAGCGCGCCCGCTGGGCGTGGGGCCTCGCCTTGCCTTGAGGGCTGCGCCCACGCACCCATCGTGGGGCCCTCCACAACCTCTGGGGGCTCGCCAGCGCGGCTGGGGCCTTGCTCGCCCGCTGACGCGTGGGGCCTCCCGGCCTCTGAGGGGCTCGCCACGCTCTGGGGCCTTGCTCGCCCTTTGACGCGTGGGGCCTCCCGGCCTTCCTAGGCCTCTTTGTACCCAGTATTTATTACAAGCAGTAGCCGGGTCCACCATGATCTGTGAACCGTCAGCGCGATACTTTCCATTTCTTGTGCGGCGGAGAGCGAATGCGTGGGAGCCCACCACCTGCAGCGTGCGTCGCTGATTCTCCGTGTGCACGATCTTCCTTGGGGAACCACGCCGCTTTCGCGGAAACCAAAAACGCAGGGGCAATGATGGCGCCCAGCAGCGTAGGCGGAATCCGACCAAATCACGCTCGCCCCCCGCCTATAAGTACTTCTCTCAAAGCGCGGCCAATCCTTCCGCGCTAAGTCTTCCGCGGCGCCGTCCATGCCTTCTTATTTGTTACCACAAAGCATCCTGCAATGCCACCAAGCCTTCGCCACCGCCACGCCAAATTTTCATGGCTCCCAAGCGCAAAAAAGGCCGTCGCGAGATGCCGCACCATCTTCGGGAGCTGCTCGCTGCTTCCACCGTCGATGGTCGGTGGCGCGGCGACTTCGTCGAAGCTGGCGCCGCTGCGCCGTTTCTTCCGCTCCTCTCTGACGCCTCCTGGCGGCGCTGTTCTGTACTGGCGCTCCACCTGCCGGCACCGCTTGCGCCAAAGACTGGCGTCTGGTTCGGCGGCGGTGCCGCGACCGCGCCGCCACCGCCGCAAGCAAACAAGCGACTTGGAGCTCCCGCTTGACTTCGCCTTGAGGCGCACCGCTTCAGTTGGCTTTCCTGCGCTTACGCACATTTCGCGTGGGTTAGCATGCTACGGTTTTAGCATACGAACCTGTTTGTCCCTCTGGAGCAGGCGGACGCTGAGCATCGAGCTCCGCTCCACGCGACTTCGCCGGCCCCACCGCCGCCCGCTCCTTGACGGAGCGCGCTTCGCAGGCGGCGGAGAGTTGGCGGCGGCGGAGAACCTCAGCCACCTCGCCACCTTGCGCCGCCCATCTCGGCCGTGACCGCCCGGCGTGGCGTTCCTTTGGCGCCGCACCCTCTCCCGCTTTGGCGGCGGAGAAGCCCTTGCCTTGGCGGAGCGGTCTGCCGGCGACTGCGGCGGGCCCTTGCCAAAACCGCCGCGAAGGCGATGACCCAGGTGCGGCGTGGCTACGCCGCCTCGCCGCCGCCAAGCGGTCGAAGACCTCCGCTGGAGCACTTGAAGCGCCTCGATCCCTCGCCGACATCTGCGCCCGCCTCTGCTTCCGGGACGCCACATCCAGAGTGTTTCCTGCATCCCCATTTGGAGAGACGGCTGCCTTGATCTGTTGGCGCCGTGGGACGAGCCGCCGGCCACGCACGTCCTTCCGGCGGCGCTGCGACGCGAGCGATCGAAGACGGTCGCCAAAGCGCTCTCGAAGCGGTAGCGGTTCATCTTGAACAAGCTGTCTTGCTCGAGACGCCACGTTTGATCTCGGCGCCGCCACCGGGAGCCTTGCGCCCGGTGGACGGTTTAATGCAGCGCTGTTGACACCGCCGCCGACAGCGTGTCCATGATGAAGCGCCGCTCGGCGGAAGACGAAGGCGGGAGGAGTAGCGAGACTCCCGCCTTTTGCCTTGTAATTGTTGCCTATCAATGCAAACAAACTTTTGCTCTTTTCTTTGTGAGTCTCACTTGAACTTAACAACTTTAACTTGCGAAATTGAATTGGGGCACCCGCCGCCAAAGGTTTTAGATGAGCGATTCTGCGCAAGTGGTAGCGTTTCCTTAGGCATCTGGTTACTTCAACCCTTATGGCCTCTCGCAAACCCGACTTAAACATTATGTGGCGGCGCTTAGCTTCGGAAGTGGTCTAGTTCTTTGGTGCCGCCGTTGGCGCATTACCTGAACCGAGCCGACACACCGAGCTAGAGCCCGTCTTCGTCGCCGCCTCGCGCGGCGTAAGTTATAGCGTTTGCCTTTGCAACTAAGGGCCATCAGCCATAAGTACTTTCGCTACCGACTTTTCGACGAGAATGTTTTCTATGAGACCTTTCTAAGGCTAAACCAGCGATCGCCAAAAAGCTTTAGACGAGCTTTACATTGAAAGTGGCGCTTTTCCTCGAGCATCTGGTTACTTCAACCCTTATGGCCTCTTTGCGAACCGACCCTAGACATCGCGTGGCGAGAACTTAGCTTCGGAAGTGGTCTAGTCGCGGTGCATTGTTGGCGCATTGCTAGACCGAGCCGACACACCAGGCTAGAACCGCCTTCCGTCCGCCGCCTCGCCCAACCGCGAGTCGTGGCGTTCGTTCTTACAACTAAGGGTCATCGCCTTGAGTACTTTTTTTCGCTACCGACTTTCGACGAATGCTTTCTAACGAGACTTGAGGCGAAAAAAGCGGATGCCCACAAGGAGATAGAACTTATCTCTTATTGAAGATGGCTTTGCTGCAACGTAGCCCCAGAGGCGGTGAAGGAAGAAGACCTCGCCGCTCGGCTCAAAGAAGGCCCAAAAAGGAAACTCTTGGGCTGCTACCTCGGTAGAACTTCCTCAGTACTCGGCGTTCAAGTGTTCGCCAATTCGCGACCGTCCTCGAATCTGAGCTGGCCGAGCTGGGCGGGAGGCCGAGACCACCTTGAAGGGCCTCCACGGGGAGAGCAGATTTATTCGCCCGCTGCGCTTGGATTTTCTGTGAGCAGTGCGCCATTGCCGGTGTTCTCACACACCCGCCTTGCTTGATAACGGTGCGGCCTTTCTTGATACTTGGCGGCGGATCGCCGCCTGTCTCGGATCTCCTCCGGAGATTTACTTCATCTGACGCCGGTCGGTCTTGATCTTCGCTGAGCGCCGCCACTCTTGGGGAGCGGGCGAGCTCGATGGGAGCACCGCCTCGAGCCATACACGGGAAGAAGGGGTCTCGCCGGTGGCTCTGTTGGGAGTTGTCGCGGCGCCCTGTCTGGTGGGAACTTCTTCCGCCCAGCGCTTACCCACGCTTCTCCGGCGGTCGAGCGCCCTTGTCTTGAGCCCTTTGAGTACTTCGCGCCGCTCCACTTGCCCATTGCTCTTGGATGCGCGGAGGCAAAGCACAACTTAGTACCCAACTCTTCGCACGATCTTGAAATCGGCGCTTTTGAGGCGGCGCCGTTGTCGATGATGATTACATTGGCGACACGACCGGACGAAGATACTCTTCATAAACTTGATAGCCGCTGCGGATGTGATCGCCGGGACCGGCGAGGCTTCAACCCACTTAGTGAACTTGTCGATGGCGACGAATAGATGAGTATATCCTCCGGTCGCCCGTGGGAACGGGCCTGAATGTCGGCCCGGACGCGAGCGGCGGAGAGGCGGAATGGTTTCTGGCGCTGGGCGGTCGGTGGATCGCTTAGCATGAAATTGGCAACCGCATCTCCTCACGGCTCGAAGGCATCACGGAGGCGGTAGGCCAATAGAAACCGTGGCGGCTTTCCCAACCAACGCCCGGCTCCTGAATGG
This sequence comes from Raddia guianensis, assembly GCA_036346415.1. Lineage (NCBI taxonomy): Eukaryota > Viridiplantae > Streptophyta > Magnoliopsida > Poales > Poaceae > Raddia > Raddia guianensis. Next base: position 54,018,376 of record CM070534.1, read on the forward strand.
CTCCGCGACATGCCTCCATGGATCTCGAGAGAATTTCACTCCCGCTTCCGAGTGGCGCGCCAAGAGAACTCCGTTTGCGTACTGGCGTCTGGTCCCCACCTACGGGCGTGGCGCTTGGCCTTCGCGCTATCTTCTCGGCCGGCAGCGTCATCGTGGGGATCACTCCATCCGCAGTAGGCTGAGATCGGATCCATCCATCGACCTTCCGGGACGAGTGTGGCGGCGTTACAGACATTGCCGCCCGGCGTACTCACGCTTTGGCCGGCGTTTCCGTCTCAACCGCCTCGGCGGTTCTTCGCCTCCTCCCTCTATCCGGGAGCCGCGGCGAGGATCGGTGGCGTCTCCTCCGGATGTGGGGCTGCGTCGAAGCGTCGTCCCGCGAGTGGAGGCTGCGGCGGACGAGCTGCGTAAGTCTTTCTTCAAGACCCGGCCGGAGCAGTGCCCTTGGCGAGGCAATGGGGATACCATCCGCCATGTAGTTGTCACGGCGAGGATGTGCGCGGCCCAAACCCTCAAAGTGCCGCTCAACGGCGTACCTCCGCCGAGTAGGCCGCCATGCGGGATCCGGCGGAGAAATCCTTTCGCTTGGTTGATGACCAGAGAGAATCGCCTTTTACTTGTAGCCGCCGGATGCCAAGGGTGAAGCCACCACGAGCCGTGGCGATCCTTCATACTCGCGGCGTTGTTGGTGGCGCGAAGTCCAACACCACCAGTGCGGACGACATCGCGGTTGGAACACCGGGGACGCCGCCAAATTTCCCTCCGGCGGAACGAGCCGTCGAAGAAGAGAGTCCACGGCGAGGAGGTGGGGTATCTTCGGCTCGGTGTCGCGGAGTCCACTCGCTAATGAACTCCGCCAGCTTGCCCTTTGATGGCCACTCGGGGCCGAATTTGAGATCGATTCCGCCCGACTCCATGGCCACTTGCGTCGACCCGTCGCCTCGCGGTTGAAGAGGATCTCCGCGAGATACTTAGTCAACACCGTGACTTCTCGCCCACGGAAGTAGTGGCGTAGCTTTCGGGATCTTTGTCGGCCTGGCGTAGAGCATCTTCGATCTTGTGAATACCTTGTTTGGCGTCGTGGAGGACCTTCTTGGCGTAGTAAATGGGCGGCGAGCGCCCTCTCTCCGCCACCAAGACCGGCTGACCGCTGAGGGTTTGCCGGACGTAGAGGATCAGCGGCTACTTTGGAGTGCAGGGCGACCAGGCGCGGGCGGGGAGGTAAGATACTTCTTGGTGTCGAGCGCCTCCTGCGCCTCCGCCGTCCACTCGACTGGTTGGTCTTCTTTAGGAGCTTGAGCGGTGGGAGACTTTTATCCCCAGGCGAGCTATAAAGCGGCCCAGAAGGTCAAGCGACCCACTAAGCCTTTGCATCTGCCAAATCGCGTCGGGGCTTCATGTTCTCGATCGCTGCGATCTTGTCGGGGTTCGCCTCAATCCCCTCAGGAGACGAGAATCCCAGCGGTTGCCCGACGGAACGGCGAACACGCATTCTGGATTAAGCTTGATGCGTAACTTCCTCGGGTTGGTGAAGGTTTCTTTCGGTCGCCGATCAACTCATCGCCTTCTTGGACTTCACTACGGATCGTCGGCGTACACCTCGAGGTTCCGCCCTATCACGGGAGGCGGTGGCGATATGCATGGCTGGCGATAGGTTGGGCCCGCATTCTTGATCGAACGCCATCCTTGTATAGCGATGAGCGCCCATAGGCGTAACGAAAGCGATCTTGTCTTCATCTTCTTGACCATGCTAATCTGGTGGTACCCAGTAGCGCATCCGTAAGCTGTTGCTTTCGCACCCGCGGTTGAGTCGGCGATGAGATCGATGCGGGCGGCAATCTGGATCCTTCGAACGCGCCTTGTTGAGGTCGGTGAAGTCCACGCACATCCTCCAACGCCCGTTAGATTTCTTAGCGAGGGCGGGGTTCGCGAGCCACAGGATGGCGACCTGCGGGACGACCCCGCCCTTAAACTTGTCCACCTCTGGCGGATAACTTCTGGCGCTCCACCGATCGCCGGACCTTACGCATGACCGGTCGCAAGGGAAACGTCGCCAATTGTGCTCAATCACCTCCACGGGACCCAGCCATGTCGGACGGTTGCCACGCAAACACGTCTGCGTTAAGCTGGAGGAAGGAGGCGCGCGCCTTCCTATTTAGCGCCGAGAGGCGCCCACCCGAACGGTCTTCGCGGTCGGCTTCGCTCGGGGAGACCGCCTTAACCTCCGCAGACGAACCGGGGAGGCACAGGTCTTCGCCGAGGAGCTCCCAGTCGAAGCCTCGGCCTTCAGCACCGACGCCCGTCGCCCGCCAGCGAGGCGTCCTTGTCGCAGCGGGCGCCTCCGCGATCCACTTTCAAAGCGATGGGGCGGTGGCCGGGATCTTCACCACCATGTACGCATAGTGGCACACCGCCATGAACTGGTCGGCCGGCCGACCTAGGATGGCGTTGTAGGGAGGTCGAAGTCCGCCACCTCGAACTCGAGCATCTCGGTCGCGGAAGTTGTCGAACCTCGAAGGTTACCGGAGAGGCGATCGCCCGGTGAACGGACTCGACCCGGCGCGATGCTTGAAGAATGGGGCGGGGACGAAGCTCCCGCCGCTTGGATCTGGGCGCCCGCCTTGCGACCGAGGCGGACGGGAGGTTGAGGAACTCCTCAGTCTACCGGCCCCGCCCTAGCCTTACATTCCGGACCGTGGGTGCAACCACGATCGGGAGATGCCGGGCAGCGCAGTCTTGGTTGGGTGATCGGCTTTGGCCGAACAGCGATCGGTACTCCGACCACGCCACCGCCTCGTCGACCCAAAGCCGGCAGACGCAGCGGCGCACACTCCCTCATCGCGCTTAAAGCTGGCGTGGGGCGGATAGGTGGCCAAACCGCCGTGGATGGCGGCAACCTCGCGCTCCGCTGCTGAAAACCAAGCGAAGCCGTTTCCTTGCCCTTGCCCTTTGCCGGACGCTGCTTCTGCTGCTTTCGTGGACTAAACTTGTCCACCATCTTCTTGACGACATGGCAATCGCCAAGTCGTGAGAGTTGTTGCGGTGAATGGGACGATGGGGCCTTCCGTCCCACTCCACGGGCGATGATCTCGCCCTTCGTCAGCGGCATGAGGGCGTCAGCGACCGCAGCGATCGCCGTAGCGCCCGCCTCGGCCACCCTACGGGACCCGTACCGCCGGCGCCGCGACCTCCTCCTCTTTCGCCCACTGCGCCCATTCTTGCGGTGGCTGCGATCGTCGTCGTCGTCGTCGCTTTCGGCGGCCATGACCTGCCGGTCTCGGCCGCCTGCGCTTCTCAAGGCAGGCGCCGCCTAGCTTGGCGGCGGCCTTCGCCGGGCTCCAACCTAGGCGGGCGGCCACCGCCGGGTGATCCACGCCATCGCCGCGGCCGACTCGTGGCCAGGCTCTAGCGGTCGCTTCTGCACCATCGCGGTGCTACTCCGCCATCGCCTCTGAAGAAAGGTGAAGAGCTTGAACCGATGCTAAGCGCCCCCCTGGCGCCAGCGGCGGCGTGTTCTCCGCTCAACCACCGCGGATCACACCTGGTGATTTCTGATCGCTAGCCAACTCGATCAAGCTCGATTCGATTCGGCGTCGGGCACAACAAGGCGACTCTCAGATTTACCTGAGTTCGGACCCCTCGCGGGTAATAGTCCTACTCTGCTGAGCCTTAACTCTTTTCGATTGTGGTTGAAAGGGAATGTGTTTCTGGGTGTTTTCATGCACCAATGCTCCAATCCCCCTTCCTCTCTCTCTCTCCTTTTATACAAGCTTTGGGGTGGCGGAGAGAGCCGAGGAGTAGGCGATGTCTGCTCTCGGTCTGCTCGACAAGACCTGACGAGAAGAGGCAACGTGCATTGCCCGCGCCCGCAGCTCAGCCTCTCAGCGTGCCAGCGAGTTGCCTCGACCCGCATAGTCACACCGTGAGTCTGCGGGTGGGGACCCCACCTCTCTCGACAGGCGGCCTCCTCAAGCAAACCTTCTCTCTGCCGGTCAATTCTTCTGCGCCACAGTGGCAGCCGCTCAGACCTGCAAGGGTCACTGTAGCGGTAATCATTTCTTCCGCTGTCTATCCACGCGTGATGTCTCATTAAATGCGCTTCCTTCAGGCGAGGGAGCCTTCGTCCGAAGACTCCTTCCGCAATGCTCCACTTGTGAGCCCCTTTGTGCAGGGCCCTCGCTGGTCTCCAGAGGGGCTCGCATGCGCACCCGCCAGCGGCGTGGGGCCCTCGCCCTCACCGTCGGAGGGGCTCGCCCGCCCCCTTTGGCGTGGGGCCCTCGCCTGCCTTGGGGGGCTCGCCCGCACCCGCTGGTGCGTGGGGCCTCCCGGCCTCTGAGGGTCGCCACGCTGGGGCCTTGCTCGCCCGCTTTGGCGTGGGGCCTCCCGGCCTCTGAGGGGCTCGCCCACGCTGGGGCCTTGCTCGCCCGCCTGACGCGTGGGGCCCTCCCGGCCTCCTGAGGGGCTCGCCCACGCTCTGGGGCCTTGCTCGCCCGCCTGACGCGTGGGGCCCTCCCGGCCTCCTGAGGGGCTCGCCCACGCTCTGGGGCCCTCCTGGCCTTCCTAGGCCTCTTTGTACCCCGGTATTTATTACACCGACAGTGTCCATTAACACCGAAGGAGACCACGACATGGCTGGGCTCGACGGTGACGACGGGTCCAGAAGGATGTCGCCTCGGGTGCCATAGTGTGGCAGGTCGGAGTCAAGGTGGACGGCCTCATGGGTGACAAGTGTGAGACCGGCGTCCAACACTGTGACCTTCAGTGACCCGACGACGGTAGCAGGAAGCGTGCACGGTGGCGGTGAAGAGAAGAGAGGGATAGGAGGGGAAGGGAGGAAAAGAGAGAGGAAATAAATGGGAGGGGAGATAGGAAAGCAGAAGAGTGAGAGAGAAACGGGAGGGGAAGGAAGTAAGTGCGCGTGGGCCTCTCGCCATGTAATGCCACCTAGGTTGGTGATATGGTAGCTAGCCACATCGCGGAACCGTCCTGAAGAAACCATTTTGGATTTGTTATGAAATTAAAAAAAAATCCAACTTCATGTATGTAAATGCATGGTTTTAAAGATTTTGAACCTAAGTGAGAACACGAGGCGACTTCATGTACGTTCAGCACGATGCGCGTAATACTATACCCAGTGGCTCAATTCCTAGGATGGACATTTACTTATTTATATATTTTTAATGGGCACGTGTTTTGCACTTAGGAGGCCATATCTAATGGGGTCTAACTTAGGATGATCCTATCACTATTCACTTATTTTTCACTATTCGATCATCTATATTTTTCTCTTTATTATTTTATTTTCTAAGATCAGCTTAAATTAGGCTCCATTGATGATGCCCATAGCCATAGGGCCACCTTGTGCTCTGGCTCTATCTTTTTTCCAGCCAGAGCTGTGGAAGCGTGGTTGGAATTATAACATCCCTTCATGCAGTATCTTATCTTGGCAAATGATCAGGATTATCGAGTGGCGAGGAGCGAGCTTGAGCAACCCAAAGACCACCTCACACGCCAGTACGCCACCGTGAGGCCGTGAGCAGCGAGTCAGCGACCACCTCCGCCGTCTTCCTCCGTTGTAGAGATCGTATTCGTAGCCAACTCACCATGGAGGGGAGGCTATCATGCACCTTTGCAGAGCTCCTCTCCAATAAACCGTATAGGCCATAGGGTGCTCATAATCCTACAAGACAAGCACAACCCTAAGAGCATGTGCAGCAGCAGCAGCATCAGCAACCGGCATCACACGCGCTGATGCAGCTGCTGTGCGCACGCTGAGGCGGGAGATTTGAATAGCTAGAGAGCAGCAGCAGCACGTATTGAACTGGGTGGGAAAAATCACTGTGGCTACAGTATTTTGAGGGGTGTGCTGGGGATGCTCTTAGAATTATTTCTAAGGATATCGTGGACAAAACTGAATTGAAATAATAAGAAATTATTTGCTGAGGTTTCTGTCCGTTAAGAAATTCAGCACTATAAATACGAGAGGCACCCCATTGTAAACAGAGAACAAGATCAGTTGACTAATAAAGATTTGTGTGGTGCGTTCCCTCTATATATTTGTGTTTTTTTAAGATTGTTCATCTAAGATTCTTATATATACTTTTTGTGTGAGTGATATACTTAAATATTACAACAAAGAAGAGGTCGTCACCAACACACTACCGTTGCCATAAGGCCAACCATCCACATACCACAACATGTTGTATTGTACCGTATATCTAGCTAGGGCATGATTAAAATCTTAGAATCGATAAGTCACTTGAGTTCCATCCCTCAAATCAAGCTTCAACTATTTTTGAGCCAGCTCTCGAGCTATATTATCTACCGAGCTGATCTTGATTGGATCCTAAGCTGCCCGGTTTTACTCAAATGCTCGAATGATGGATACCATTACCGTGCGTACCCAACTGGCAGTTGATTCAAGCCGATTCTGAGAGAGCTTAGGTTGTCAAAAATTAAGCTCGGTTAAGTTTGTACTCGGCTTAAATCAGCACGGAGTTTAGAGGCAAGCTTGAGCTCGAGCTCGATGGAAGCTCGGTTGAGCTCGAATGAGGGTTAGTGCTATTTTAAAGGAGAAGATCCTTTATGAGCTAGGTTGGGTTTTATTCTTAGCTCGAGCTCAGCTCAAATTGGTTCAATTAGCTGGTTTAGAGAGTGAAATAGCAGGTGCAATGATATTTGTTTGAGCTTAGTTGGGCTCGACTAGGGCTCAGAATTGAGCTCGAGCTTGGCTCAAATTACACTCGAGCTTAGAACTGAGCTTGAGATTGACTTGTTTAGTTTTCGAGCTCGATCTGAATTTAAAAGAGGATTAATCCAATTTTAAGTAGCTTATGGAGTCCGACCCTGCACCCAACAAACTGCCAAAAGTCCAAGGCCTCTCAACAACCTTGGGCTTGTGGTTAGGGCTAGATCTTTAGTTTGAAGCTCGCGAGCTGCTCGGGCTTGGCTCGGTAACACTACAAGAATTGACATGAATCTCGAGGGCCAGAAACCCTCGAGAAAGAGGGGGAAACCCTCGGGAAACAGGTTTCTCGAGGGCCGGCCCTCGAGAAATGGCCCATGACCGACCACTCGAGAAAACGAGATTTCTCGAGGGCACGCCCTCGAAACCTATTTCTCGAGGTTTTTAAACCCTCGAGAAAGTTGGCGGTGGGCGGAATCGTAGACTTAACGGCTCGGTCTAAGTATTATCGAGGGCTTGGCCCTCGAGAGATATTTTTATTAAAAAAATCCCCACTAAGATTCCTTCTTTGTTAAATCGTTTTTTTATTGATAGCAATTTACGAAACATGAACAAATTCCACAGATCATCCACATTCATATAGCAATCTACACAAAACATGAACAAATCCGAATCCAATGATATGAATCCAATGACTTCTTCCATGTCCATTGATCCAACAAAGATGAACAAAAAACACATGAACGGATCGGAGTGAACACATGAACACATGAATAAAAAAACACAAAAAAACACATGAACAGCTTCTTCCATCCCAGTGGCGTGCGTGCAGATCGGAGGCGGGCGCCTCCCGGCAGCCTTGCTGCCACATCGGAACAAGGATGCCTCCCGGGGCGCTGATGGCGAGATCGGGCGGGCGCCTCCCAATGACCTGACAGCGAGATCGTGAGGCCCACCTCCCCGATGGCGGGGCGGCGAGGCCACCTCCCTCAGGCCAGGCGGCGAGATCGGGCCGGGAGGAGGTGGGAAGGAGGAGGAGGCGGTGGCGGAGCTTCCGGTTCCGCCGTGGCTCGCCGGAGCTTGGCCGTCATGCTCATGGGAGCTCGGCCGCCATGCTCCATCCTCGCACGAGAGAGAAGGTGAGGAAGAGATATGACGGGAGTAGGGAGAGAAGGTGGGGCGGGAATAGATAAGGATGCGCAGGAGAAATTTTAGAACTAGCCGTGGGAAAAATAAATTTTGTGTCAACACGAGGTTTTCTCGAGGCCAAGCCCTCGAGAAACTTGGCTTTGCTACCTCTCGAGGCTAGGCCTCGAGAAACATCTGTCCTCCCAAGCGGACGTTAGGCGGGGCAGTGCGGTGGTGGCTTTCTCGAGGGTTCATGTTAAGCCCTCGAGAAACTATGTGTTTCTCGAGGGTTTTTTTTGGCCCTCGAGATATACATCGGGAATCTCGAGTGCTGCCTTTTAGCTCTCGAGAAAGCTTCTGGCCCTCGAGATTCATGTCAATTCTTGTAGTGTAAAAGCTCGGCTCGTGCTTGGCCTGTTTGTAAATGAGCATAAGCCGAGCCCCATTTTCAGTTCGTGGCCATTAGCGAGTTGAACCGAGTCAGAGGCTCGCTCGCTCAGGCTCAGCTCGTTTACATGCTACTGCTATTTATTCCATCTCTTAATCATTAGAAAATGACATATCCTATTGAAAAAAAGCTCATAAAATAGCCTAAAACCCAAATATGCATGCACAAGTTATTTTGATACTCATATGCACAATACTAACTTATTTTTTGCAATATTTAATGCCTTAAAATGTTGGGAGACTAATATTTTCCCTGACTCGCGAGCTTCCAACCAGCCGAGCCGAGCCCAGCTTTCAACTCGGACACCCTGAGCTTGGCTCGGTACCGAGCCGAGCTGGAGATTGGCTCGCTCGAACTCGGCTGGTTTCCACTTCTAGTTGTGGCTCCGCGGCTCCCAACCTTGGGCTTGTGGCTCCTTGCCCACTCCGGTCACCGACACCAACACGCACGTCGCACGGTGGAACTCCGGCACCCCACACCAGCGATGCTACTCCTCCGGACAGTGGAACCCTCGCACCGCTGTCTTGCTCCACGGCTGCACCAGCATCTCCACTGCTCCACCCTGACCCTAAGGCCTACGGTAAACTTTGCTATCGACGATCATGGATTCGTGGAATAAAATCAGCATATTGATTGGTTTAGTGTCGTAGGTAGATCCATTAGAATGGATTTGCATTGCTGCAGTAGTTAAAGAGTAATATTTGCTTTACTAATTTTTTCATGGAAAATAAAAAAGAGGAGTTTAGTGATTTTTTCCCCACCAAACTGATTCGATTTCGAGCTTAACCATAGGTCTCTAGTTCGATCTTTACACTGAGCACGGTACGAATTCAATCCTAGCTCAAGCTTGGACACCTTCATCTCACTCAAGATCGTCTTAGATTTATATACATCCATACATCATCACATCAATCCAGCTCGCCTGGGACAGCAAATGAACACAACTTGATCGGAGCAGAGCTGATTTTCTTATACCTCTTGGTACCCATCGAATCCAGGCAGCCATATATATACCTTCCGCGGATTACCATCAGGCATCACATGGAGCTGGAAGTACCGGAGCCTGCAGCGTCGTCGACCCTCTCGGCATCGACGAGCTCCGTGACCCTCTCCAGGAGCACCTCGAAGTCGTCCTCCGCCTTGAGGAGGCTCGCCCGTGTGTACCGGCTCCCGGCGCTGTACTTGCCGCCGGCCCGCGTGATGATGTTCTCCTTCAGCAGCGCGTCCGTGCAGTTACGGTCCTCCTCCCTCTCGCATTTCACCCACGCATACGCTGCCCGTCGGAAGCTAGCATCGATCAGCTTGATTACAGGTTCAAAAGTTCAAGTACGGCTGCGAAGGTTTCGTTATGGATATTAGGCTATTAGCATTTGTGTTGTGTGATGCGTTCGATCACCTGGGGATGGCTCTCTGATCTTGTTGAAGTAGGTGCAGAACTGGGGAGGGATCTTCTGCAGCGAGATCCGGCGGGAGCGCGAGACGACGGCGTTGAGCCGGCGCCATCGGGACCTCATCACGTCGTGGCCGAAGGAGAAGATGTCGTCCTTTCCGTGCAGGTTGGCTAGCATGACCTTCATCACCTTGAGCACCCGGAGCTGCGTGTCGCGGGACACGCCCATGGTGGCCATCTGGATGTAGCGATCAGCCTTCTCGGCCACCCTTCCGTCCCTTATCAGCGCCCATCTGCACACGTCCGCGTCGTACCAATACATATTTTTTAGAAAAAAAAACTGAAAAACTGGTCGCCTGCGTATTACAATTAAAAATCTGTGTAACCTTCTATTATATATTTTTGCTAATTATTAGATGACAGACACTTATTTAACTCTTAGTCAATTTTTTCTGATATCTAGATGTTTCCGTTGGACCTTTTATATGCCCTATAAAAATTGCTAATTTACGAACCAGAAAATCAACAACGTGCTGATGTCGACATAAACTCTTATAACACGTACGCAACATGGGTGATGTATTGGGCCTGCTGTGTACCCGAATCTGCTACTGGCGTGGCCAGAGAGCTTGGTGACGGTGAAAAGCATAACATCGTCGTCGGCGGGCGTGGGGATATGCGTGAAGTGTGGCCAGTAGTAGGCGCGGTCGACGACCGCCAACGCGCCGCCGAGCACCTGCTTCCGGAGCAGGGCGTCGGGGTTGTTGGGCGACGTGATAAATTCGACGACGTCCTTTGTGCTCGTGGAGTTATCTGACGTCGCATTGGCCCATGTGGTGGTGGTTCCGCCCCACTTGTACTCCCGACCGTCGAACATCACGGTTTGCTTTCTGTATACCTACACGTGATGAATGACTTTGTGTTTATATTAATCTTTAGATTTGTCAATAATATAGGAATATAAATTTAGTATGTTATGATATAATTTTATTAAAACAATTGAAATTTATTTACTTAATTTTTAGGCAAAACTTGCGCTTATAATTTTACCAACGGCGTGCGTGCACGCACGCACATTTTGGTCGGGAAAGCTAGGCACCGACACGTACCGGGTAATACGGCGCGGTGGCGACGACGCTGGCCGGCGAGGCGGCGTCGGCGGCGTCGGGGGAGAGCGCGTGCACCAGCGCGTTGATCAGCTGGACGGAGCCGGTGGCGAAGACCATGTGCTTGCCGTCGGCGACGGCGTTGCCGACGGCGCGGTGCAGCCGGCCGATGCAGCGCTCCAGCTCCACGGACTGGAAGAGGCCATTGGTGGTTATGTAGCTCAGGCGGTGCCACCCGGAGAGCAGCACGGCGCTGGCCGCCGCGTGCCGCATCCAGTACGGCTCCAGGAACATCGGGTCCCCGCTGCACGTCCCAATCGTTGCACGTACACACGGGCACAGACAGGGTGGTCAGTGTCTCAGTGACAACGTGAAAATTGAATGTACAGCGGAGTAGAAGCATTCAGTAGATGATAGTAATAATTTGCTATTCATATGGTAGTTGGTATAGGCGCACCCACACAAAAAGAATTTAATGATATACCAACCAAGAAGCTATTGATGATTAGATGTAAAGATCCGCACGCTGTTTTTTCATTTTGTAAAATAATATTTGTAATTAAAGTTTTTTACGGATTTTCCAATGAGCTTTGAGTTTTTAACAGTTAACTGTTTTTTTTTCAGTTTATTTACAATATTTTTTGCTTAGTTTAACGGTGAAAATTTAATTATTTCGTATTAAAAAATATTTACGTATATAGGCTAACAACAATTATTTTAAATTTTCATCGATTAACTAGGTTGTTGTTGATTTTGCTATAGATTTGGTACCATTCTTTTCGGTCCATTTGATTTTTTTTTTCACTTTTCTCCGTAAAAAATATATTGATATTTTTAGATGACTCAGAGGCTGGTGGCTGCGCTCCAGGTGGTGGCCGCTCATCGCTGTCGGACGATTTTTTTTTTATATCTTTTTTCAGTCAATTTATATTTTTTTCACATGAAAAATTGTATTGCTTTGTCAAACAAAATATCGGATATATGTCTGCGCTACATGATATGGTGGTGGCTCATCGCTGACGGACGTCGGCTTCCATGCGGTGCGAAGCGGCTGGACAAGCTTACATCCTGTTGTTCTATGCAGACGACTATACTAGTCGCTCCCTTATTTATAGTTTGGTAAAAAAAAAAAAAAGCATTGTCTTCCGCACAGTCTCCTGTGAGTTATAAACCTCGAACACAAACACCCGTCTGCTTCCCTACCTTCTCCTTACATGCATGCGTTGATCTCGGTTTGAAAATAACGGCAATTGAGGCGCCAGCGGGCTAGCAAACACACAAAAAAAAATAAAATAAAATAAAATAAAATAAAGTGTACAATTTTTTCTTGGTTTATACTGATCAGTGATCGAAATCCTTGTTTTATGCTGGTCAGTGATCGACATCCTTTTTCTTGGTTTATTCATGCTGACGAGTGATGAGTGACCGAAATCCTGAATGTCTTGCCCATCTCAAGCATATGGAATTAACGGCTAACGCCATGGCCTAGGACTAGGCCCCAACAGGCAACAGGCAGCGCTCGCGCAGATGCACCCCGTCAGACTGCCACCCACGACGCCCAGGGTAGCAACATCACGCAGCACGAGCTCGAACGAACGAACAGAGCCAAACTATGGGAGAGGCATGCGTATATATCAAGCCTGAGAATGGATGGGCACCTGTCGGCGTCGGCGGCGCAGTCTGGCTTCCGGACGGAGCAGTCCGGTCCGCTGAAGCAGCTGTTGCACTCGCACCCTGGCCGCCCGTCCTCGCCGGCGATGCCATCCAGGAACACACGGCCGTGCCCGGAGCAGTCCGCGGCGGCCACCGCCTCGGCCTCCCTCGCCGCCGGCAGAGCCCAGCTAAGCCCACCGGCGTCGTTGCCAGCCTCGCCGAGCCGAGACGTCGACGGCGAGGTCGGGAGGTAGTGGTGCGCAAGCAAGAGGGCGTTGAGCAGCAACGAGGCGCAGAGAATGACGAGGAGGCCGGTGGATGGTCTAAATGGCTCCATTGTTTGGCCCCTGCGGAGGCCGTCCCGGCCCCTACATATGCTTGTAAATGGACGTGTCCGTGGACAGCCGCCGGGCATCCGCCACTGCCGCTACCAATGCGCGGGCTTCCGGCATAGTCCAGTAATTGGTTCCGTAAATCCGCGGCTTCCGTCGCAGCTGCTGCAGCCACTAATTGCATGCAGCCGCTAGTCACAACTGTTGCAACCACTAAATACTTTGCAAATGCTGCAACTAATTGCATGCTACAGTGAATCAGACTAATAAGTCATATAATGTTAACAATAATTGATAGTTTGCTGCAAAATATTGAGACACATAACAGAAATAAGATCTACGGCTATTCTTATAGAATTTACATCTTTCTAACCAAACAAAATATCCTAGCATCCTCTAATAATATTAGAAGGGAAGGAAATTATGTGGCATCTATGCCATACAAGGAAGTGTGGCATCTATTGCTCTCTCTATCTCTCTCCTCCTCTCTCTCTAGCTTCCCCTCTCTCTTTCTAGCTTTCCCTCAACTCTCTCATGCCTCTCTTTAGGTGCATCTTATGGCATAGATGCCATATAAGTTTCTTCCGGGGATTGGGGGTGGCTGGATTGAGGGCTTGAGGCTAATGGGTGACCAAAAAATGGACTTGAGGATAAGATTTGTGGATTGGTCCGTAGAGAAGATGTGAGAGTCCAACCAGCCGAATAAAAGCTTATGAGATAATTGCTTTGAGGCGTTGGCTTGGGATGAATCATGCCTACGTCTGGGCTTCGGTAGAGAATTATTTGTCGATCTACTACGTCCTAGGATCTACTACGTTAATTTGTATTGCTCTAGCTCGCGTAGCTCGTCATTAGTATACGATGCAGCTCCACGCCCAGGCCGAAACCGAGCTATTTCTTTTGTTGGGATAGCATCTAATTTATTTATCGACCTAGCGCTCGTCATAGGAATAGTCATATCTCTAGCATAGTCTCGTTGGAATCGCTATCGCTGTTCATCGTGGGTATGCCATTGGAGGAAAGCACTTTGAACAAACGGCTTTCCTCCCGTATCTATCCCCATGGAGAGCCATTTCTCCCCATTTTCTAATAGACGAATTCTCCAGCGGAAATCAAGGATCGTGCCTACATCCAACGGTGAAGATAAAATCTATAGGTTTATTTCTTAAGGAGGCAAGTTTTAGTATTGTCGATTATAATAAATCTTAGGGTACAAAGAGGCCTAGGAGGCGGGAGGCCCCACGCGTCAGCAGGGCGAGCAAGGCCCAGGCGTGGGCGAGCCCTCAGAGGCGGGAGGCCCCACGCGTCAAAGTGGGCGAGCAAGGCCCAGAGCGTGGCGAGCCCCCAGAGAGGCAGGAGGCCCCACGCGTCAGCCAGGCGAGCAAGGCCCAACATGCTGGCGAGCCCCCAGAGGCGGAAGGGCCCCACTCACAAGCACCAGGGGGTGTGTGGGCGAGCCCCTGAAAAGAAGACGAGGGCCCCACGCGCCAGGCGTGCGTGGGCGAGCCCCTCCGACGGTGAGGCGAGGGCCCCACGGCAGGGCGGAGTGCGTGGCGAGCCCCTCAGAGACCAGCGAGGGCCCCAGCCAGGCGGGGCCAGCTGCGGCTGGAAGGAGTCTTGGACGAAGGCTCCCCTCTTCTGAAGGACGGCAAGCATTTAATGAGACATCACGCTGATAGACAGAGGAAGAAATGATTACCGCCATCTGATGACCCTTGCAGTGTCTGGCGGTACCACCTTTGGGGGCGAAGAATTGACCGGCAGAGAAGGTTTGCTTGAGGAGGCCGCCTGTGTCGGGAGGAGCGGTGGGGCCCCACCCGCAGACTCACCGTGTGACTATCATGGGTCGAGGCAACTCATGAAAGCGCGAGAAGCGCTGCGCCCATGGGCGTGGAGCAGCACGTTTTCGTCTCTTCTGTCGTGTCTTGTCGATTATCTTGAGAGCACTCAGATCCGCCTCTCCTCGGCTCTCTCCGACCCAAAGCTTGTATAAAAGGAGAGGAGAGAGAGGAAGAGGGGATTGGAGCATTGGTGCATGGAAAACACCACAGTAAACACATTCCCTTTCAACCACAATCGAAAAAGAGCTAAGGCTCGGCAGAGAAGGACTATTACCCGCGAGAAATCGAACCTAGGTAAATCTGAGAGTCGCTCCTTGCGGTGCCCGACCTTTCGAATCGAATCGAGCTTGATCGAGTTAGCTAGCGACTAGAAATCGACCGGGGTGTGATCCGCGGTGGTTGAGCGGAGAACACGCCGTCGATGGCGCGCTGAGTAGAAGCGCTAGCATCGGTTCAAGCTCTTGACCTTTCTTCAGAGGCGATGGCGGAGCAGCGATCGCGATGGTGCGAAGCGACCGCTAGAGCCGTAGCCACGAGTCGGCCGCGGCGATGCGATGGATCACCCGGCGGTGGCCGCCGCCTAGGTTGGACCTGGCGAAAGCGGCCGTCTCGGCCAAGCTAAGCGGCGCTGGCCTTGGAGGAGTGCACTCGGCCAGAACCTCCACGCGGCGAGGCCTTGCTGAAAACCCACCGTTCCGGTAACTCCGACTCCGGCGGCGCCGTGGTTGGCAACAGGCCTTCGTAAACGCCGCCGTGGCGGTGGTGCAAGTTTGAAGCGGCGGAACCGGCGTTTCCGCGTCCTCCGTTCTTTGTTGCCTTCGCGCCTCTCGCAGATCTCTGGTGAGGCGGGGCCAAGACGACAAGAGCGGCGACCCTACGGGGCTCGGCCGGGCGGCGTCTGAGTGGCGCGATCTCGGTCCCATCTCGGAGGACCGCCACTGCTGCATGGAGAAGACTGCGTGACAAGCTCCGCAGGGTCGCGACCGAAGGCGATCACATGTCGCCGCCGCGTCTTGTGGGACCAACAAGAGGTTCCCAGAGCTGCCCGCCGGTGAGGTGGCGCTTCTTGGCGCCGCCAAGCGACGGGCGGCGGGCGAGGACGCGCCCAGAGCAGAGGCTCGGCGTTGGTGCCGCGCTTTTCTAAGGAGTCTGCGCCCAAAGATGGCGAACGGTTTCGTCCGGCCCCATCGAAAAGTACTGACGGCTCCACCAACCCCGATGAATTTTTGCGATCTATACAACGGTAATGCACCGATCGGAGGGTCGGGAAGGTTCCGCGAACTACTTCCCGCGGTCCTCACCGTGAGCCCGCTTCGTGGCTCATGAACCTGCCCCGAGTCCGTGGGGTCATGGAAGGAGCTCTCGGGCTCTTCGTCACCAACTTCCAGGCACCTTGAGCAGCCCGGTAGAAGACGACCTGCACAACGTGGAAGCGAAGAAGAAAGGAGAGTCGCCAGGCGACTATATTCGGCGCTTGGGTCAGGTCCGCAACACTATCCTCGACATCTCCATCGACGCCGTGGTCACGGCATTCAGAGAGGCGCCGAGACCCTAAGGTCAAAGAAGATGGCCACCGCAAGATCAAGACGACGGAGGAGTTCTTCACCTTAGCGCCTGAAAGTCGCCCTTCAGACGAGAGCTCGCATCCGCCGCGGTGCAAGGGGCGGGCCAACTGCGGCGGCGAGGCCGGAACCTCGAGGAACCCCGCGGCAAGGACAAGAAGAAGCGCAAAGCGGCGAGACCGGCAGGTCATGGCAGCGCCGAGCGCTGACGACGACGACGACGATCAGACAACCAAGAATGGGCGCGCGGCGAAAAGAGGAGGAGGTCGCGGCGCCGGCGAGTACGGTCCCCGTAGGGCGGCCGAGGCGGCGGCTACGGCGATCGCCGTGGCGCGGCGGCCCCGCGGCCGACGAAGGGCGAGATCATCGCCCCGTGAGTGGGACGGAAGGCCCCATCCGTCCCATTCACCGCAACAACTCCCACGACTTGGCGGTTGCCATGTAAATCGACAAGATGGTGGACAAGCGAGTCCACGAAAGCAGCAAAGCAGCGAGCGTCCGGCATTGGCAAGGGCAAGAAACGGCTTCGCTTGGTTTTCAGGAAGTGAGCGCGAGTTACCGTCATCCACGGCGGATTGACCACCTATCCGTCCCCACGCTAGCTTTAAGCGCGATGACGGAAGTGTCGCCGCCGCCGTGCGGCTTTAGGTCGACGAGGCGGTGGCGGGTCGGAGCAACCGATCGCGTTCGATCCAGGCCGATCACCCAACCAAGATCACCGCCAGGCATCTCCCGATCGTGGTTGCACCCACGGTCCGGAATGTAAAGGCTAGGGCGAGTCTTTGGTAGACGGAGGAGTTCCTCAACCTCCCGTCCGCCGGGTCGCCCATGGGCGCTCGAGATCCAGCGGCGGGAGCTTCGTCCGGCGCTCCCATTTTTCGACATCGCGCGGGGCCGAGTCCGTCTCACTGGGCGACCGATCTCCGGTAACCTTCGAGGTTCACAACTTCCGCCCGAGATGCTCGAGTTCGAGGTGGCGGACTTCGACCTCTACTAACGCCATCCTAGGTCGGCGGGCCGGCCGTGTTCATGGCGGTGTGCCACTATGCGTACATGGTGGTGAAGATCCCGGCCGGCCGCCCCATCGTTTTGAAAGTGGATCGCCGGGCGCCCGCTGCGACAAGGACGCCCTCGCGTTGGCGAAGCGTCGGTGCCTGAAGGCCGAGGCTTCGACTGGGAGCTCCTCCGGCGAACCCGTGCCTCCCCGGTTCGTTCGCGGAGGTTAAGCGGTCTCCGAGCGAAGTCGACCAGCGAAGACCGTTCGGGTGGGCGCCTCTCGGCGCCAAATAGGAAGGCGCTTGTCTCCTTCCTCCATCCTAACGCAGACGTGTTTGCGTGGCAATCGTCCGACATGGCCGGGTCCCGGAGGTGATTGAGCACAAATTGGCGACGTTTCGGCCAATGCGACGGTCATCATGAAGGTCCGGCGATCGGTGGAGCGCCGAAAGTTATCCGCCAGAGGTGGACAAGTTTAAGGCGAAGGGCGTCCGCATGTCGCCCATCCTGTGGCTCGCGAACCCGTCCTCGTCAAGAAATCAACGGGCGTTGGAGGATGTGCGTGACTTCACCGACCTCAACAAAGGCGTGCGAAGGATCCAGACTCACGCCTCGCGATCGATCTCATCGTCGACTCAACCGCGGGGTGCGGCGGTGTATGCTTTACGATGCGTATCTCGGGTACCACCAGATTAGCATGGCGAAGAAGATGAAGACAAGACCGCTTTCGTTCGCCTACGGGCGCTCATCGCTATACAAGGATGGCGTCGGATCGAAGAATGCGGGCCCAACCTATCACCGGGCCATGCATATCGCTCACCGCCCCGGATAGGGCGGAACTTGGAGGTGTCGTCGACGATCCGTAGTGAAGTCCAAGAAGGCGGAGGAGTTGATCGGCGACCGGAAGAAACCTTCACCAACTCGAGGAAGTTACGCATCGCTTAATCCAGAGAATGCGTGTTCGCCGTTCCGTCAGGCAAACCGCTGGGATTCCTCGCTCTCGGAGGGGATTGAGGCGAACCGACAAGATCGCAATGATCGAGAACATGAAGCCCCGACGCGACTTGGCAGATGCACGGTGCTTGGTGGGTCGCTTGACCTCCCCGGGCCGCTTTATAGCTCGCTTGGGATAAAAGTCTCCCACCGCTCAAGCTCCTAAAGAAGACCAACCAGCTTCGAGTGGATCGGCGGAGGCGCAGGAGGCGCTCGACACCAAGAAGTATCTACCTCCCCGCCGTTTGGTCGCCCCTGCACCAGGCGAGCCGCTGATCCTCTACGCGGCAAACCCCCAGCGGTCAACAATCGGGTGGCGGAAGAGAGGGCGCCGGCGCCCATTTACTACGCCAGCAAGGTCCTCCACGACGCCAAACAAGGTATTCACAAAGACCGAAGATGCTCACGCCGGTCGACAAGATCCCGAAGCTACGCCACTACTTCCAGGCGAGAAGTCACGGTGTTGACTAAGTATCCCTGCGGAGATCCTCTTCAACCGCGAGGCGACGGGTCGACGCTAAGTGGCCATGGAGTCGCGGAATTCGATCTCAAATTCGCTCCCGAGTGGCCATCAAAGGGCAAGCTCGCGGAGTTCATTAGCGAGTGGACTCGGCGACACCGAAGCCGAAGATACTGACCTCCTCGCCGTGGACTCTCTTCTTCGACGGCTCGTTCCGCCGGAGGGGTCGGGTGGCGTCGCCTGGTGTCTCCAACCGGGCGATGTCGTCCGGCACTGACCGGTGGTGTGGACTTTCGCGCCACCAACAACGCCGCGGAGTATGAAGGATCGCTCGTCGGGCTCGTGGTGGCTTCACCCTTGGCATCCGGCGGCTACAAGTAAAAGACGATTCTCTCTGGTCATCAACCAAGCGAGGAAGGATTTCTCCGCCGGATCCCGCCATGGCGGCCTACTCAAGAAGGTACGCGGTTGGAGCGGCACTTTGAGGGTTTGGGCTTGCGACATCCTCGCCGTGACAACTACATGGCGGATGAACTGCCCCTGATTGCCTCGTCAAGGGCACTGTTCCGCCGGGTCTTGAAGAAAGACTTACGCAGCCGTCTGCCGCAGCCCCCAATTACGGCGGGGCGGACGCTTTCCACGACGCAGCCCCACCTCTGGAGGAGACGCCACCGATCTCGCCGCGGCTCCCGGAGGGAGGAGGCGGAAGAACTGCTGAGGCGGTTGAGACGGAAACGCCGCCAGCGGAGTACGCCGGCGGCAATGTCTGTAACGCCGTCACACTCGTCCGGAAGGTCGGTGGATGGATCCGATCCTAGCCTACCGCGGGATGGAGTGATCCCCGACGATGACGCGTCGGCCGAGAAGATAGCGCGCAAGGCCAAGCGCCACGCCCAGTAGGTGGGGACCAGATCGCCGCGAGGCGCAAACGGAGTTCTACCGAAGCGCCACTCGGAAGCGGGAGTGAAATTCTCTCCGAGATCCATGGAGGCATGTCGGGAGCCATTCAGGAGCCGGGCGTTGGTTGGAAAGCTTTTCGCCACGGTTTCTATTGGCCTCGCGCCTCCGTGATGCCTTCGAGCCGTGAGGAGATGAGCGTGCCAATTTCATGCTAAGCGATCCACCGACCGCCCAGCGCCGCAAACCATTCCGCTCTCCGGCGTTCGCGATGCTGAAATTTGATATTCTGGCCCGTTCCCACGGGCGGCGGAGGATATACTCATCTATTCGCCGCCATCGACAAGTTCACTAAGTGGGTTGAAGCCTCGCGGTCCCGGCGATCACATCCGCAGCTGCTATCAAGTTTATGAAGAGTATCTTCGTCCGGTTCGGTGTCGCCAATGTAATCATCATCGACAACGGCGCCAGCGATTCGCCGATTTCCAAGATCGGTGCGAAGAGTTGGGTACCAAGTTGTGCTTTGCCTCCGTTCGCATCCGAAGAGCAATGGGCAAGTGGAGCGGCGCGAAGTACTCAAAGGGCTCAAGACAAGGGCGTTCGACCGCCGGAGAAGCGTGGCAAGCGCCGGGCGGAAGAAGTTCCCACCAGACAGGGCGCCGGACAACTCCCAACAGAGCCACCGGCGAGACCCCTTCTTCCCGTGTATGGCTCGAGGCGGTGCTCCCATCGAGCTCGCCTTGCTCCCCAAGAGTGGCGGCGTTCGCGAAGACCAAGACCACGGTGCGTCGGATGAAGTAAATCTCTGGAGGAGATCCGAGACAAGCGGCGATCCGGCCGCCAAGTATCGGCAGGGCCTGCGCCGTTATCAAGCAAAGGCGGTGTGTGTGAGAACACTTGGCAATGGGCGACCTCGCTCACAGAAATCCAAGCGGTAGGCGCAATAAACTATCTCCCCGTGGAGGCCCCTTCAAGGTGGTCTCGGCCTCCGCCCAGAGCTCGGTCCAGTTCAGATTCGAGGACGGTCGCGAATTGGCGAACACTTGAACGCCGAGTACCGAGGAAGTTCTACCCAGAGGTAGCAGTCCAAGTTTCCTTTTTGGGCCTTCCTTTGGAGCCGAAGGCGAGGTCTTCTTCCTTCACCGTCGCCTCGGGTCAAGCGTTGTAAAGCCATCTTCAATAAGAGATAAGTTCTATCTTCTTGTGGGCATCTGCTTTTTTTAGCCTCAAGTCTGTTAGAAAGCATTCGCCGAAAGTCGGTAGCGAAAAAGTACTCAAGGCGATGGCCCTTAGTTGTAAGAACGAACGCCTCGACTCAAGGTTGGGCGAGGCGAAGCGACGGAAGGCGGGTTCTAGCCCGGTGTGTCGGCTCGGTCTAGGCAATGCGCCAACAATGCACCGCGACTAGACCACTTCGGAAGCTAAGTTCTCGCCACGCGATGTCTAGGGTCGGTTCAAAAGAGGCCATAAGGGTTGAAGTAACCAGATGCCCGAGGAAAAGCGCCACTTTCAACGTAAAGCTCGCTAAAGCTTTTTACGATCGCTGGTTTAGCCTTAGAAAGGTCTCATAGAAAACATTCTCGTCGAAAGTCGGTAGCGAAAGTACTTATGGCTGATGGCCCCTTAGTTGCAAAGGCAAACGCTTATAACTTACGCTGGTGCGAGGCGGCGGACGGAAGACGGGCTCTAGCCTGGTGTGTCGGCTCGGTCTAGGCAATGCGCCAACGGCGGCACCAGCGACTAGACCACTTCCGGAAGCTAAGCGCTCGCCACATAATGTTTAAGTCGGGTTGCGAGAGGCCATAAGGGTTGAAGTAACCAGATGCCTAAGGAAACAGCGCTCACTTGCGGCAGAACGTTCAGTCTAAAACCTTTGGCGGCCGGGTGCCCCAATTCAATTTCGCAAGTTAAAGTTGTGCGAAGTTCAAGTGAGACTCACAGCAAAAGAGCAAAAGTTTGTTTGCATTGATAGGCAACAATTACAAGGCAAAAAGGCGGGGGAGTCTCGCTACTCCTCCCGCCTTCGTCTTCATTGAGCGGCGCTTCATCATGGACACGCTGGTCGGGCGGCGGTGTCAACCAGCCGCTCAAACCGTCCAAATGTAGCGAAAAGCTCCCGGTGGGCGTCCGAGATCAAACGTGGCGTCTCGAGCAAGACAGTTGCCCAAGATGAACCGCCGCTGCCGAGAGCGCTTGGCGACCGTCTTCGATCGCCCAGCGTCCATAGCGCCGCCGGAAGGACGTCAGGCTTCGGCGGCTCGTCCCCACGGCGCCAGCAGATCTTCGCAATGTCTCCTCCAATGGGATGTGGAAACACCAGTCGATGCACGAGGCGTCCGGAAGCGCAGAGGCGGTCGCAGATGTCGGCGAGGGACCGGAGGCGCTCGGTGCACCAGCGGAGGTCTTGATCCGCTTGGCCGAGGCAAGCGGCGGCAGCTTAGGCGCCGCAGCCTCGCTGGTCATCGCCTTTTCAAGCGGCGTCTTGGCCAAGGCCCGCCAGCGCCGGCATCGCTCCGCCAAGGCAAGGGCTTCCTCCCGCCGCCCAGTGCGGAGAGGTGCGGCGCCAAAGGAACGCCTCGCCGGGCGGTCACGGCCGAGATGCGCAGCGCCACGGGCGAGGTGGCGAGGGTTCTCCGGCCGCCGCGCCAACTCTCATTGCGCGGGCGACCTCCGTCGAAGGAGCGGCAGGCGGTGGGTCGGCGAAGTCGCGTGGAGCGGAGCTCGATGCTCAGCATTCCGCCTGCTCGGGGAGGGACAAACAGGTTCGTATGCCAAAACCGTGTAGCATGCTAACCCTAATGCGAAATGTGCGAAGCGCAGGAAAGCCAACTGAAGCGGTGCCCCAAGGCGAAGTCGGGGGAGCTCAAAGTCGCTTGTTTGCGGCGGCGGTGGCGGCGCTGTCGCGTCATCACCATTGTCGAACCAGACGCCGATCGGGCGCAGCGGTGCCGGCAGGAGAGCGCCAATGTGACAACGCGCCGCCGGAGGAGCGTCGGCGTGGGAGGAGCGGAAGAAACGGCGCAGCGGCGCCAGTTCTCGACGAATCGCCGCGCCACCGACCCTCGTCGACGGTGGAAGCGGCGAGCAGCCCCGAAGATGGTGCGGCATCTCGCGACGCCTTTTGCTGCGCTTGGGAGCCATGAAAATTTGGCGGTGGCGGGCGAAAGGCTTAGTGGCGATTGGCGAGGATGCTGTGGTAACAATAAGAAGGCGTGGACGGCGTGAAGACTTAGCGTCGCGGAAGGATTGGCCGCGCTTTGAGAGAAGTACTTATAGGCGTGGGCGCGGCGTGACGGTTCGATTCCGCTTCCCACGCTGGGCGCAATCATTGCCCCGCTGCTTTTTGGTTTCCGCAAAGCGCGTGGTTCCCAAGGAAGATCGTGTGCGTGGAGAATCAGCGACGGCCGCAGCAGGTGGTGGTCCCCACGATTCGTCTCCGCCGCACAAGAAATGGAAAAATATCTGCGCTGACGGTTCAAGTATCATGGTGGACCCGGCCACTGCGGTTGTAATAAATACCGGGTACAAAGAGGCCTAGGAAGGCCGGAGGCCCCACGTCGGCAGGGCGAGCAAGGCCCAGAGCTGCATGAGCCCCTCAGAGGCCGGGAGGCCCCACGCCACGGCGGGCGAGCAAGGCCCGTGGCGTGGCGAGCCCCCAGAGGCAGGAGGGCCCCACGCCAAAGGGCGAGCAAGGCCCAAGCCAGGCGTGGCGCGAGCCCCCAGAGGTCGGGAAGGGCCCCACGCCAGCAAGGCGAGCAAGGCCCCAGCCGATGGCGGGCGAGCCCTCAGAGGCCGGAAGGGCCCCACGCTGCAAAGCGGGCGAGCAAGGCCCCTGGCCATGCTGGCGAGCCTCTCAGAGGTCGGGAGGCCCCACGCACCAGCGGGTGCGTGGCGAGCCCCTGAAGGCAAGGCGAGGGCCCCACGCGCCAAGCGGAGTCGTGGGCGAGCCCCTCCGACGGTGAGGCGAGGGCCCCACGAGCCGGGCGGGCGGCGAGCCTCTCTGAGACCAGCGAGGGCCCAGCTGCCAGCGGGCCAGCAGCAGCGGGAGCATTGCGGAAGGAGTCTTGGACGGGCTCCCCGCGCTGAAGGACGAAGCGCATTTAATGAGACATCACGCAGCGGATAGACAGAGGAAGAAATGATTACCGCTTCTGATGACCCTTGCAGTGTCCGGAGGTACCGCCACTGTAAGCGCGAAGAATTGACCGGCAGAGAGAATGTTTGCTTGAGGAGGCCGCCTGTGTCGGGAGGAGCGGTAGGGCCCCACCCGCAGACTCACCGGTGTGACTATGCGGTCGAGGCAACTCGCTGGCACGCGAGGCGAGGCGGCGCCAGCGGCGCAAGCGTGAACGCGTTGCCTCTTCTGTCGGTCTTGTCGATTATCGAGAGCATTGTATCGCCTACTCCTCGGCTCTCTCCGCCAAACCCCAAAGCTTGTATAAAAGGAGAGGAGAGAGAGGAAGGGGGATTGGAGCATTGGTGCATGGAAAACACCACAGAAACACATTCCCTTTCAACCACAATCGAAAGAGCTAAGGCTCAAGCGAGAGTAGGACTATTACCCGCGAAAGGGTCCGAACTCGGTAAATCGAGTCGCCCTTGCTTGTGCCGACGCTCGAATCGAATCGAGCTTGATCGAGTTAGCTAGCGACTAGAAATCGACCAGGTGTGATCCGCGGTGGTTGAGCGGAGAACACGCCGTCAGACACCACCCATCTTTCCTCTCCATTTTGGAGTCAATCACTTTGTCTTTCCACCACGGATTATCTACATTGCAAAAAAAAACATCTTTTTGTGGCCACATATATGTGGCATTGTGACAACCACATCACTAAACCGCTTTATACAAACCACTTTGAACCTACTATGATAAAAAAAAAATCCAATTTTATGTATACAAATACATCGTTTTAGAGATTTTGGACCTAATCAAGTATTTGCACCAATTCAAGGTTAAGATGTTCTTTTATGTACTTTTCTAAACCCAAGTCACTTCTCCATCTCCGGAAATCCATTAAGATACTTTTGGAACACCGATGGGCATATTAGATTAATATTTTTAAATTCAAGTAAGAAAACTACGCTTTAGACCTTGTTTTTTTCAGTGTATCGTTGTTTTGGCGTAATACTGTAGCAAATTTGAGAGCCCTCGAAAAAAGGTCTAAAGGTTATAAAATATAATTTAAAAATAGTTTTAGGATCTTTGAAAGGACTACTAAAAACCACGCAAAAATCGTTACGGATTACAACAACATATAGGCTATATAAAAATAACAAAATTTGCTATAATAATATGGAAACGCGAGAATAAAAGAGAAAGAAATAATCTGCATTTTATGGTCTTCTTATTCTATATGAAAGATTTCACTAACATGTAAATTAAAATAATACGTAGATTGAGAGGTTATATCTACAAAGAAAATACTAATAGGCTATATCTACAAAGAAAATACTAATACATATTGAATAAAGATAAAAGAATAGCTACCACAAAACCGTTTATACAAAAATCACTTTGGACATAGTGTGAAATAAAAAATCCGCCTTCATACATACATACATATACAGACACACATGAAGACTAAAATACTCCTAGGAGTATTATAACTAAAGTATTTCTACATTTAAAATGCGACACGCGTCCCTCTCACTTCCCGCGCGGCCGTGTGCACCCTCCCGCTGCACCGCTGCACGCACGCAGAGCTTCCTCCTCTCCTCCCTTACATGCATGCATACATATTAATTTTTCTTTTTTTGTCGTATTTTTTCACTGGAAACTCCAATCTAAAAACCGTTTGCGCCATCGTGTTTCTGACATTTTTTCGAACAAAACTAGACCGGTCTCACTTTTTAATTTTTTCTTTACTACAATCATGAATAATGCTTTACTATTCAGTGTTTAATACTTTACAGTATGTGTACAGTACTCCGTCTGTACAATACTATTACTACTTTACTGTTGTAGTAGGGGACACCCATCCCCCACGAATTGAGGGGGATCAGCGAACCAGCCTACAAAGTCAGGGGAGAGGCCATCTCGAGGGATTGCTTCGCGTACCCTAGGCGAAGCAATTGCGAACCAGGGAAGAGTAGGCCACCCGAAGGGAGCCCCGTCACCTTCGGGCGGGATAGCCGCAAAGCAAAGAGCGCTGACTCTTTTGGAGAAAACGCGAAGCCAGGTCGCCGTTTAGGAGCAGAATAGCCTAAGTCCAGAGTCGCGAGGCAACGGCAATTGCGGAGATTCAAGGGACAACAAGTACGGTTTGTTACGGGGCAGGGATCGTATCCTGTGTCAGGAAGATACGACAGCTGGCTGTAACAAACCACTCTAGGTGGCAGTAGAATCTTAGTTTGTTGTAACAGCCAAACCCTCCTTGTAATCTCGATATTACCCTTACTTTATACCCTCGAGGGAGTGCTGTAACGACACATTGTAATTTGGTCCCTTACTATAAATAGGGGGTCCCCCAGTAATAAAGACAGGCTATTCAATTGGGCAGGCTAGCTACTCTAAAATTGCTCAGTTTCCCTGATCTGCTTCGCGAAACATCTTACAGTGCTTCGCGGGGTAGCCCTTATAAATTTGTTGTCTGGCTCGGGCCACCGACATTTATGTGTGTACAAATGTTATAGTAAAGTGTTTCATAAGTAGTAGTAAAGTGTTTACCTGTACAAATGTTGCAGTAAAGTTGTTCACAAGTCGTGGTTTTTGACGGCGTGTTCACCGCTCAACCACTGCGGATCACACCCCTGGTCAGATTTCTATCCTGCTAGCCTATCAGCCGCGCTCAGTTCGATTGAGCGTGGGACGCAGCAAAGAGCAACACACGGAGATTACCCAGGTTCGGACCCCCTTGCGGGTAATAGTCCTACTCCTGCTGAGCCTTAGCTCTCTTCTTGTTGTGGTTGAATGGAATGTGGTTACAGGATGCTTGTGAACTGTGTGTTCCAAGCGCAACGTTCCCCTCCCTCTCTCTCTCTCCGCTCCTTTAATACAAGCCTTGAGCTGACCGAGAGAGCCGAGGGGTAGGCGATCTGAGACCCTTGGTACAGTGACGGACACGACAGAGAGACGCAACGTCTTTGCTCATCATACAGACGGCGCCGCCTCGCGTGCCAGCAGTGGCCTCGACCCGCATATCACACCGGTGAGTCTCGGGTGGGGCCCACCTGCTCCTCCCGACGCGGCGGCCATCTTAAACAAACCTTCTCTCGCGGTCAATTCCTTCAGGCCACAAAGGATGTACCGCCGAGACCTGCAGGGTCACCGTAGCGATAATCATTTCTTCACCGTCTATCCGCTGCGTGATGTCGTGACAATGCGCTCGTCCTTCGCAGCAGGAGAGCCTTCGCTTAGAAGACTCCTTCCGCAACGCCTCGCCACGGGCCCCACTCGACAATGGGAGGCCTGCGCTACCGAGGACTTCGCCCACGCCGCCGCCGACGATAGGGCCCTCGCCCGTGGCCGACGGGCTTCGCCCACCTGTTGGGGCCCGATCGCCACCGACGTGTGGGGCCCTCGCTGGTCTTGTGAGGGCTCGCCCACGTCTTTGGGCCTTGCTCGCCCGCCGACGTGGGGCCCGTCTGAGCGCTGGAGGGGCTCGCCATGCCATTGGGGCCTTGCTCGCCCGCTGACCTGTGGGCCCGCCTGGTTACCGAGGGCTCGCCACTGCCACTGGGCCTTGCTCGTCTCGCTGACGCGCGTGGGGCCCGCTGAAGCCGACGGGCTCGCCACTGTACCACTGGGCCTTGCTTTCGCCTGGCTGACGCGTGGGGCCCTTTGATCTTCTCGTGTCTCTTCGACTCCAGTATTTATTACACCAACAGTTTTCATAAGTAGTGGCAAAGTATTGTACTAAAGGTTTACTACTCTGTATGCAATACTTTACTAATACAAGGTAGTGTATAGTACTCCGCCTATACAGAATACATTACATGTATTCCGCCTTTACAATACTTTACTATTTTACCTGTACAAACTTTGTAGTAAAGTGTTACATAATGAGTAGTAAAGTGTTGCTCATAATTGTAGTGAAGTAATTTTTTAAAAAATGAGACCGGTCTAGATTTGTTAGAAAAAATGTCATGAATACGTTAGTGAAAACGGTATGTCAGTTTGAGATTTCAAAAAAAATTACGGCAGAAAAAAGAAGAAAATTGTGTTTGGTATGCACGCATCAGCGCTGACGTTATCATGGGAATCTTTGCATGCAGCTTGGTTTGCATGCACACGATGCACCCGCGATGGGAGCAATTTTGCTTGGGAGTATTTTAGTCCTACTCTCTCTCATTTGGGACTCCATGCGTACTCCGTATCTAGCTTATGCATGGTTTCAAAGATTGTGGATCCACTCGAGTATTTGAACGGAATCAAGATGAAAAAGGGTAGCTCCTTCGGCAAAACTAAGATGAAGGATGAAGTTGAGCCAAAAGGTTTCCACTCAACGTAAATTCACGTGGAAGTGATAGTGGTGCTTCCCAAGAAATTGGTTAATTCGTAGAGATAGGTGTGGTGCTTCAAGGGGTTGCATTACGCGCAGAACACAGTCGTTAAAAAAAAAATAACGAAATGCGCATCCGGGGAATCGAACCCCGGTCAGTACCGTGGGAGGGTACTATGATACCACTACACCAGATGCGCCTTCTTGTTGATACATCATGTCATCACTATTTAATAAAGTTATGTATAAAATAAAAATGAAGCAACGCAAACTGTAACATGCAACAGTACTATTCTTAAGTCTTGACAATCCGTGATTCAGATGTGCTACTTCAGTGCTGATTCAGGAGGCATCTTCGATGATGGCGCTGTGCTAGTCACGCAGCAAATACAGCATCCCACAGAAACAATCGCGTAGTGACCTAGTGTCACCAAAACACACAGGTTGTAAAAATGAGCCTTTGGTTGCTGAGAATTTAAGTATACAGGTTGTAAAAATGAGCCATTGGTTGCTGAAAATTTATGTATACAAGTTGTAAAAATAACCCAATACAGCCATTTGTCACTAAAACACACATGGTTGCTAAAACATCAATTGTATATAACAAAGCCCTAACCAGCTGGCAGCTGGTCGCGCAACCTAGCACAGCCACGTCACCCCTCCAGTTTAAAATAGTATACGACAAAGCCATGGTGTGGTTGATGGAACATATATCTTTGTGGGCTTAATAAAGATATTCAAGATATTGTTGTTTATTTAACATATAACTATATTTCACAATTTTTTCATTATGCTTGTAAAGCTCAACGTATGCTTGCAAAGAAATTTTTTAATAAACTATTAGCTTCACATGAGACGCCCCTTGTTGTTCCTCATCTTTTAGATAACATATTGCAAGAAAATAAGCACCATCAAGACGATGATTAAAAAGAGAACAAAGAGAAAAAAGTGATCAATGATTTCTCATTTGTAAGCGAAGAGGTAAGTATACCTACGACAATTGATTATGATTTAGAAGGTAATACAAAAAGTGTTATCCTTCAATAAGGTGAGAACGATTTTGATACGCTGAATTTGTCCACTACTCATGCTACCATAGAGCAACATTTAGTGGAACCCGATACTGAATTTTCTTTATTACAAGATGATTTACCTGATACATCTTGTTATAAAGAAGAGTTGTGTGATAATACTTCACTTATATCCATGTCACAACTAGTGAATGGACAAAACTCTTGTGCTGAAAATAAATATGTCATTCACATTTCTAGTGAGAAGCATAAAATTCAATTGATGTATTCTTTAAATATTTTGAATTACATTGAATTTGATGTTCCGTGTGATCTAAATAGTTTAGAGAAGAGACTTTTTATATATTCTGATTTTCCATGATTTTCTCAAAATACTTTTCATATTATTGGCAAATATAATGTTAAAGGAGGACATATGGTCCAAAAAAATTATATTTGTATTGATCTGAAATCATCATTTGCCATGCAACTTTGTATGCATCTAGAGAATTACAATATCACTAATCATGTCATGTCAGGTGATCTAGTTCAATTTTTAAGGCATACGATAGTTTTCAAGAAAGGGGGTATACAGATGTTAATGGTTTTTGTTCTACTAATTTGACAATAAAAGCTATGCACATTGCCTTGCCCCTTGTTGATACTAACATTTGCAGGAGACTATGATGGAGTCGTCTCGACTCCAATTCAAGAAAAGGAGAATGATCAAAACCATGTTGGGCATAGATATTACCAATCCTATTTCATCAACATCGCTTCATCGACCTCCACCTTGGCCAGCACGATCACATTGTTGGCCAATGGATTTGATGTCGTCACCTCCAGCAGTTAGGACGCCATCTTGGCCGCCTCCCATATGTGATGGAGTATTTAAAAAACATGTATCTTTGTCTTTGTCATATCTGCAACACATACAAATCATGTCGGTCAAAGGGAGGCTCACATGAAAAGTAAACTATAAGCCAAACTCGAATTCTACATCGGATCAGCCATTAACGTGCTGCCTGCATTCAGATGGACGCGAAGGTTGCATACAAACTCCGTTTTGGGCGTTCTTGATATCCACGGAGAAGCTCATGACGAGATCTTTCCAACCGATCCGGACTCACCTCAAATTTAGTTTGGAATCAACGGGAATCGTCAAAACAAGTTGCTTCATCAACAGTTGGATCAAACCTAGGCCTTGTAAGCGTGTTGCCATGGCCCAGGTGGAGCACGCCCCGAGGGAACTCCAGAACGAACAGGGACCCCTCTTGGCCGCCTCTCCAATAATAAATAGGGTTACCATCACTGTTTTTAAACTTGGGATTTGTTTGATTATGTTTAGCCTTTACTATATACCAGTAATCACACTTGTCGGTTAGATCACCTACTTTATCGTTACAGAACCCCATCGTTTGTGATACTTTCAGATCTAATCTTAATTCATAATTGCCAATTTAGTTAGTTGTGCATCCTGTTCTTACTAGTTATTCGATTGCTTGCACAAACAAGGACCTTTATGGTCAGGTTGATCGTACCTCGACGAGCTCAATAACCATCTAGAGTTGGTGTATCAGTTGCTAAGACGCAACGTCCCAAATGGTTGTAGTCGAGCCATCAATATCGGTTCCTACTAAATCGAAGTTATTCTCCTCTTATCGAAAGATCAAGACCTTGCCCCTATCACTACCGGGTGTAATGTCATATAAGACTATCGATTTGCATGCATGTCTTGGCTTGTAAGATAACAAGGAAGAACACAATAGACTAAAAACAAAGATGTAGAGAGAGATGATGCTTTATTATTCATTATCAGTTACTACACACGAATATTGTAATTTTATTGCATGTTTGGATTCTACTTTTTTATATATATAAATTTGTAGATTTTTTATTTTTCTTAGATTCATATGATTTTTCATAATTTTTTAGATCGAAACCGATGCACGTTAGGCAAAAAATGAGGCGGATTCGTGTCGTGTACATGGAGGTTCTTGGAGTTGTGGATACACATACAATATCGCTTTTTGGGCCGACCATTGATATTGGTTTTGTTTGTTTGATCTGAAAGTTATTAAAAAATTAATTTGAAAAGGTTGTGATCCCTCGAAAAACGTCTTAAAGAGTTTAAAAAATCATGAAAAAAATATTTTACGAACTTTAAAAAGACTACAAGTATTAGATCATTTGTCTTATACAAAAATAACAAATTTTCATTTCATTTCAATTAACTTAAGCTGAAACAAACAAGGCCATTATTGTACAGCTACATGTTGGTATCAAAGGCGTATTGGCCTATTTTTTCAGCTTCAACTAAATTAAATTAAAATAAAATTTAGCTTGTTATTTTTTACAAGCCAAATGATAGAGTGTTTTGTAATTTTTATAGAGCTTTCAATGGTTTTTTTTGAGTTTTTAATATAAATTTTATAATTTTTTTGACTTTCCAAGTCTCTTTTAATGGGTTAAAATTTTTAGGTGCTTTGAGATGAAAGGAGGCTATGGTATGCACTCTATAGTATGCACTAGGCCGACGTAGCAGCGTCAGTGTGATTGCAGGCTTGAAGCCCACGGACCGTCTATGATATTTGTGGTCCCAGGCGGTAACATATTCGCATAATTTAGCCCACAAACCATCTATGACCATCAGATGTGCACTGGGCCAAAATGGCCCAACCACAGCCGAAAGATTTGGGCGGGAAAAAAAACCCTCCGTGTTTATATAGTGCTGTATCCGTAAACGAGCGAGGTGGCCCGTGCGTTTGCACGGCTAGATTTATTTTAGTATATAGTGTTTATCTCTAACTCATAATCTATCTCTAACATATCAGATCAGATTTAGAGTTTATATCTAATACATTATATCAACTTTAGTATTTAATATGAATTTTTAATATTCTTCTTTTAATCTAAGCTATTATAATCCGGCCCCACAAAATCAACGGCATAGATCTTTTTTTTTCTTGATTTATGTGAAAATTTTTTGATTGATCTTGGCCGTTATAGTTTGGTCCCACCGTTGATCGAACAACTGAAATAATTTGGATGATGTAGACGAACGTGGTCGCTTCTTTTTCCCTCCTTTATATATATAATAATATTCTTCTTTTAATCTAAGCCGTTGTAATCCGGCCCCACAAAATCAATGGCATAGATTTTTTATTTTTTTCTTGATTTATGTGAGAATTTCTTTGATTGATCTTGGCCGCTATAATTTGATCCCATCGTTGATCAAACAGCTGAAATAATTTAGATAAGGTTTTGGGAGGATCATATATTCGTATCCAGGGCAGACCGAGGCCAAGGGCCACCTGGGCCGCGGCCCGGGGCGTGGCCCATAGCAAGAACCACCCCCCAAACAGCAGGCCCAGACGCCCAGCCCCAACGCCCACTCCCGGCCTCCGGGCCCTACCTAGCCCTAGCCATGAGCCCCGACCGCCGCCCCGACCCTAGCCCCGACGCCGATCAAGGCCCACACCCAGCCAACACCCCGGCCATGCCATTCAATGACCAACCCATGCCGCCGCCTTTAACCCCGACGCCTCCTGTTCGTCCGGGCCGCCGGCCACCACCACCTCGCCTCGGTGCTCGGTGGCTCGGCTCGTCCCCTCACTCCTCTCCCTCCCTCCTCCGCCTCCCTCGGTGTCCGTGGGACCGTGGCAGCCTTACTCACCACCGGCGCCTGCCGCCGCCAGCCCCTAGGCCCGTGGCGTGGCGTCGTGGACCCGCTCGGCTGGCCTCCTCCAATCTCCATCCAAGATCCAACACTCCAGTCTCCGGTCATCCAATGAGGCAGTGAGCAGTGAGCGAGGTAACTAGGTGAGGCTGGTGAGCATTGCTTCTGTCTTCTCTCTTCTAATCTTTTGTGCTGCAGATCTGAGAATTGATTGTGTTTGATTGTTTGTGTATGTGATATGCCAATAGGTTTGGAAGAAGCGAATCTGTCTTAGAAATGAGCAATCTTTATTTTTATTTCTTTGTTACTTTTTGATTAGACAAATTGAGCTATGTAATTGAACAACTTTTCATTTTACATTAGTATAAACATAATTTCTAGTTTGGTCTACTAATTACAATTGCCGGTGTTGACCCGGGTCTTATCAAAATTCTAGGTCCGCCACTGTTCGCATCGTAGCGTTCCAAAGGCCTTTCAGTCTTTCACGAACAGAAACTCTTGGAGGGGGGAGGACACCCCCCTGCAAATTTGCAAAGGCACCACGTCCCGTACGATACCAGATACACTATGTATGTATGTATGGTGCGTCAAGCCACTTTTCCCCTGCTCGTCCCTGCTACGCGCGTGCCTGCCTGTCTGCTCTGCCCTGCCCTGCTCTGCCTCCCCTGCGCCGATCCCTGTTCCTCGTCAGGTTTGGCCACTTGGCCCTTGGCCATTCAGCGCGCGACGCGGTGGTGCCCCACTGACCAGTGACCTCCTCCTCTTCCTCCCCTCGCGCCGCGCCGCGCGCCCGCGCATGCACGCGATGCACCGTCGCCGTGGCCGAGCACACATGGCATGCATGCGTGTGACCGCCGGACCCCGTCCATCTCGTGTGTTTCTGCTCCATGTGCTACTCTGCACCAAACGAGCATGTAGTTGTCGATGAGGTAGCTGCTGCTCAAGTGCTGATGGCTGCTTCCTGCACCGCACGAGCTCTCTGTAATAAAGTTGACGGAGGCCGGACGAACGGATACGGATTAACCCAACGCCCCAAGTCCAATCCAGTCCGTCCATCGATCGGGCGCACGGTACGTACGTACGTGTGCGCACGCAAGTACGCAGCGCCATGCACGCCACCCGCCGCAAGATTCCGATCGGTGATCACATCAGGACAGGGCATCCATACGCACCTCGCGTGCGTGCGTGCAAATGCAATGCAATGCAAATGCATGCGTGCATCACCATCACGCGGTCCATGCACGCACGCACGCCACCTTCTCACGTGTGGTTTCCCGCCTAGCTCGTATAGTATATGTCGAGTCAGAGCGCCTGTCCCGTCCTGCACGTGCGAGGCCAGGCTAGCTGTCGGTGGGAGGCTCGGCCGGGTCTCCGTCAGCTCGCGGCTTAACTAATCTGGAACCCTAATTGTTAATTAGGTGTGCCCGTATTTGTCCTATATGAATGCCCGATGTAGCAAGAAACCGCGTTACTGCAGTAGCGGAAGGATCAACAGAACAGTGTGCGCATGCAGCTAGCTGCTGCTCCCCCCTCTCGGTTGATGCTGGTCTTCTCACACCAAGCAATTTGTAGATCATAATCTCCCCGCTTGCATTATGCAAAGATGAAACAGATCACTAACAAAGCCGTGTCTAGCTAATTTTGGATCTTGATTAATTTACTTGGGTTTCTTTCGTTCTTGTACTGGCTGCCAGGCTGGGATCGAGTAGTTGCTGGATTTGACTGGACGGATTAAGGTTCGTAGGAGTTCCATGTGCGGAGGGCGGACGATCGATGATTTATTAAATTAGTGATGAGCTGGGAGCTGCTTACATGCTTCTACTGCTGCTAAATTTATGCATGGGGAAGTTGGCAGACAGTTTCATATTGTTGCGTCCATGTCATGCATGACTTAAAATACCATAGTATACCGGCCCGTCTTTTCTCCCTAACTACTCCGGCCGCACTAGCATAAATTGGATAATGCTCTTCGTACCGTCGATCCATGGGATATATTACACAGGCTAGAAGCTCGCTAGAAGCACGCGTTCTCCATGGACTAGTTGTTGTTTACGTACTTATTTGTTTATCTTTTGTTTAAAAATTGTAGTATAAGGTTATCTCTTTTTTCATTGAAGACTACTAATAACAATAAAATATTACATCCAAAATGAAGTTGTCAAAACTTGCCTTCACCGTCTTATTCTCTTTTATTGAACTAGACCAAAAACGAATTAAAGAGATTAATATCAATCAAAGTCGTGGTAACACAAGGGGTAACACAAGGATTTGATTTTTATTTTTTTAAGCCTGGAAGGTGTTTCCTATTTCTCGAAGCCAACCCAGGAATGTCTCGAATACCAGAAGATAGGTAGGTTAAGCACATAAGAACAAAGGCCGGTTTCATTGGTTCGTTAGAATTGTGGAGTATTAGTCCTTGTTACTTGCAGTTGTGGTTTGATTATATTTTAGTTTAAAAGTTGATATTTTGGTGCAGGCCATTCGTATGTAAGATATATATAGGAGTTTTTTTTAGTATGCATCATAATTTAAATGGATAGTATGCTCACACTTTCTTTGACTCTCCGTTGACTTATTCCGATTCCTGGTCTATTCCTAAGCATACTATCCATTTAAATTGGCGTTTGTTGCCAATGGGAGGCGTAGACGCTGTTGTGCACTCTCGCCGGCGTCGCCTTGCCGAGCGGATCGGTAGCGTCTGTCGTTGCCCCGAGCCAGACAGCAGATTTGTAAAGGGCTACCTCGCGAAGCAATGACGTGTGCTTCGCGAAGCAGCTCGGGGAAGCTAAGCAATCATAAGGTGGCTATCCTGTAATGAATTGTAGCTTGTTTTCTATTATTGTAAGGGCCCCCTATTTATAGTCGGGCCGTTTTTACATTGTACCATGCTGCCCTTCTTCTGGACATAAAGCAAGGTTAAAGAGGTCTTTGCCACGAAAAGACTCCTTAACCCTCAACCTGCTCCCTTCGACAGGGGCGCTGAGGGAAAAGCACCCTCGGGACCAGGACTAAGACCCTAATACCCCTACTTTTCTATCTAAAGTAGGGTTACAAAAGTGATTACAAGGGGGGACCATGTTGTTACAGCGAATCGTCCTATCTCTCTGCTATTTGATGCTGGTTGTTACAGTCAGTTGTTCTATCTCCCTGACACACGATCCAATTCCTGGCAACTGTAGTAGATTGTACTTGATGTCCCCTGGTCTTCTTGGCTCCCACGTAACTACCCTTCACCATTTGATTTTGGGCCCTCATGGTCTTGAGTTCAGTAGCCTTGAGCCCGCTTCGCCTCGCCCCGAGGGGAGCTACAGGGTTTCTTCAGAATATGCACCTCCTAGGCCCGTCGTTGCTTCGCACCGAAGGAGCGAAACTCGAGCCAGACAACAGATTTGTAAGGTGCTACTCTGCGAAGCAACGATGTGTGCTTTGCGAAGCAGCTAGGGGAAGCTGAGCAATCACAAGGTGGCTATCTTGTAATGAACTGTAGCTTGTTTTCTATTATCACAGGGGAGGCCCCTATTTACAGTGGGGAGCCATTTTTACATTGTACCATATATGCTGCCCTTCTTCTGGACATAAAGCAAGGTTAAAGAGGTCTTTGCCACGAAAAGACTCCTTAACCCTCAATCTGCTCCCTTCGACAGGGGCGCCGAGGGAAAAGCACCCTCGAGGCCAGGACTAAGACCCTAATACCCCTACTTTTCTATCTGAAGCAGGGTTACAAAAGAGATTACAAAGGGGTCCTGGTTGTTACAACGAATCATCCTCTCTCTCTACTATATAATGCTAGTTATTACAACCAGTTGTCGTATCTCTCTGACACACGATCTGATTCCTGGCAACTATAGCAGACCGTACTTGCTGTCCCCTGGTCTTCTTGGCTCCCACGTAACTACCCCTGCTTCGCCATTTGATCTTGGGCCCTCATGGTCTTGAGTTCAGTAGCCTCACGCGGTCACGCCCACTCTGCGTCGCCCCGAGGGGAGCTACGGAGCTCCTTCGAGATATGCACCTTCTAGGTCCGCCATTGCTCTGCAGCAAAGGAGCGAAGCTCTACTTGGATAGGCACATCCTTGGTCCGCCGTTTCTCCGCTCCGAGGGAGCGAGGCTTCCTTTCGATGCGCACCTTGCCCTTGCTCCGCTCCAAGGGAGCGAGGCTTCCTTTCAATGCGCACCTCCTTTGTTCCCCCAAGCTGGTTCGCCTCTTTCACTGATTCATGGGGGGTAGGTGTCCCCTACTACAACAGCGTCGCACAACCACGACATCACCATTCTTCTCCAGCACCATTACGGTGTGGCCCTCCGCCGGAATTCGTGGGCGGAGATGAGCCCGGAGATGCCGACGCTGCCGACATACACCTTCTTCTCTGATCGCATCTCGTCGGTGCAGGCCATCTATATAATATTAGACTCGAGGTTGTCACAAATATATATACAACCATTGCACAAAGCATCTCCATATACCAAATACAACTTTTATTATTAGATGGGACTGGCTAAAGAACGATCGACCAAAATTCTACTAATATTTTGAGCTAACCTCACCAGCTCTCTAATCGGTGTATGTCCACATCAAAATTGCAATGTATATTGTCCGCTAGCAACCTTGTAAGAAAGGTGGAGAAGGATTTATGTCCTTGGAATTATTCCCAAACATATCATAGGATTTAATTAATTCCCAACGTACATACCATTTTATGGAGATCCACATCAACTATACAATAGACGATGAACAATAAAAAATGCTCTCATCCCCATAGAGGTTGACAGGAAGTATGCTAAATGCCCTTTTCAAGTTTTCAGGACTCTGTAAGGGGATTTCATATTATGTTAAAACTTTTTTTTTGTTTTTTTGTGGTTCTTTAGAAAAACTCTCAACCTTCTCAACTTAAATCAAACTAAACCAACACCACGAATCAAGGCACGTAGTCTCAGATTTGTCAGCTGATTTATTAGCACTACTTGTGTGCCTGCAGTTAGCGTGGCGGTGCACGTACATGTCGTCCTACACTAACCGCGTTTGCCTTTTCTCTCTTTTAGTCTCAGGTCGCCGGCGTTTGCCTATGGCCCTTTGAGAGGTGGTGAAATCGATATGGATACGTGCGCGCGCCTTAATTTGCCGTGCGTGGCTCGCTCAACATACAGTACGTACTGAAACTTGCCGCCGTGCATGCATCTAAACACGCACGTACGAATCGTACGATTCATGTCGATCGCATTCATGCATGAAGACGTGCAACAGTACAGAGCTAGTACCGTTTGTTTTCTTCTCACCTCGGCTCCCTGTAGGCTTTAAGCTTGATCCATGCATGCACGGCTGCCCTGATGGTAAAAAACTACGTGTACCGGTACGTGTGTGCACCTGTAGCTAGAGGAGAAATTAACCCAGTTTGAGGAGATGGTCAGATGGCAGTCTGCAGATGTATGTGCCGGTCCGTGCCACACGCATCGGCAGGCCGGTTGGAACAGCGCGTTTCTGTTATTGCGATCGAGTCCTCTGTTATTGCGTGCATGCGGTACTCCTGACATCAGTCCTCTGTTATTACATCGCGCATCATCAATTCAATACTGTAATACTGTATTTCAATGGACTCACGCACGGAACCGAGCTCTAGCCGGTTTCTAGGCATCGTGAAAGACCAACACCCTCTCGTCCTAGACGAAAAACTCAAAACGTTAGCGGAAAAAAACCCAGATCCGTGAGCATTCCATGTGACGAAGAGCTATATATATATCCTACTGGCACTGCTTTTGCTTGGCCCCTGACACTGGCAAGAATTAACAAGCTGCTGCAGACTGTAGACTGCAGTCTGCATAGCTCGGGAGCCATGGGGAATATCAAGCAAGCAGATCGAGGTCAGTGCATGCGTTGCTTGCAAACACGGCTGTGCAGCGCGCGCGAGCAAGTTGGCACTCACAGCTGCGGCTGGCTGAGGCTGAGGCTGATCGAGAGGCGCGACAGGTCACGTGACAGCGCGGAGTCTGAGGCGTCTATTCCAGGCGCTACCTGGGCTGGGCTCCTCCTTGCGTGGTTTCGTTTTCGCTTTCAATAACCTACTGACGGCTCGGCACCTTCTTGGAACTGTACCATCGATCTCTCCCCTCTAGCCTCCCCTCCTTTGGCCCTGTCCGCGACATGCTGAGACTCGTCAGTGGAGTACTGGTAGTAGGAGCTTGCGTACGTATTATACTCGCACGACACATGGGGTGCTCATCCTTGGGACTATGGGAGTGATGATCAGTTATATATAGATCATAGAAAACACCGTGCGTCTCTCATCTGTAACCTTGACAAAGTTCACTGTGCATGCATCTGATACCGATGGCTTTTGGGGAACGGTCAGGCTTTCATATGCATCACGCACTACTGATCTCCTCCTTCCCACTGGCAATAGCACACGTCTCTTTTGTGCTGGGGAGGAAGATGGCAGCCAAAGGTTCTTGCGGTCAAGAGAGGCGCAGAGCGAAGCGATTTGATTTGACCCCACATCTAGCACTCATCAGCCCGCAGATCCCTGTGGAGCCATTCGCTCGTGCTGTCACCCATCCCTGATTGGCATTTGGCAAGGGGGTGGGATCGACGGATCGACGGCGAGACACCGATATATCCATCCATCGCTGCTAAATACCCCCAAGCCCGTCTCCTGCACCCGCGCGCTGCACATTAATTTTGTGCCCAGCCATGGGCATCCACCACGTCCTGGTCCATGCACCTGCCTCGTTCCTTTCTCGCCTCTCGTACCGCGCCACGTACGAGAGGGCCGGGGCAAGCAAAGCAACCACACACCGCAAGCACGCGCACGAGCGAGCACAGAAGATTAATTAAGCATATCCATGGAGCTCGATCGCGATTGTCGAAAGGAACGTGTACGTACGTGCACAGGTGCACCATGCACGCACTCGGTACATGTATGCACGTACGTTCGCTGTAGAGTATGTACGTACGTACGTGCGTGCAGCCACGAGCATGACCTGTCGCTGTCCGTTGTTCGTCC
This sequence comes from Raddia guianensis, assembly GCA_036346415.1. Taxonomy (NCBI): domain Eukaryota; kingdom Viridiplantae; phylum Streptophyta; class Magnoliopsida; order Poales; family Poaceae; genus Raddia; species Raddia guianensis. The sequence continues at coordinate 54,057,992 of CM070534.1, forward strand.
ATATCCATGGGGCCGAGAATTTTGAGAAAAGATATTAAATTTATAAGCCTATCAACAAATACGTACATAACATGTGAAATCATCTAAGACCATATAAAAGGATTTAGTGCTACCAGCAGATTATATACCGTCCAAATGGTACATGTTCTTTACTTGAAATACCTTGAAAAACACATTAAACACTATACAAAACACTTGTAAAACGTGTTCGCGTTATGCTGTCCGAACATTATACTGTCCGTTAATACTCCCTCCGTTACTCCCTCCGTTACTGTTAATTTTTGAACACGTTTTTAACCATTTGTGTTATTTGAAAAAGTTATGTAATATCATTGTGATTTGGTAATTATTAAATGTATTTTAACTATAATTATTATAATAAATTTATAAATAAGACGAATGGTTAAACGTGTGCCCAAAAGTTAACGATGATTTCTTTTCGTTGTTACCCTCTTTGTAAATAAGAGGGAGTATCTGTGAGAATTTTAACGTGCGTCGTTACCCGAAATCTCTGGACGCGGGTACGCACGCCCGCGCGCACATACGGCTGCCGCCGGCTGGCCGCGGGTCGCTGGCAGCAGCACGTAGCTGCGAGGTGACGGTGCGTGCGCCCCGCCCGCCCGATCGAATCGACGGATGGATCGATCGGGTGGCGCGGCGCCGGGCGCGGCGCTGTCCGCACATGTGCAGGACGGAGACCGCTGCGCGGGAATACGGCGGCAACGCCGCTTTCCGCGGGGGCAACGCCGCTTTCCGCGGCGGCCGGCCTCGACGGCGATGCGCGCGGGTGGCTGCGACGTCCCAACCATACGCGACCGCGAGTCTGCGACGGTAAAGCTAGCCGGTAGCGAGGGGCAGAGGCCGGAGGCCGGGCGATCTGGTATGCATTGCATTTCCGCATGCCTGCGTGCATCAATCATCTGATGTCCTCAATCTATAAACATACGAATTGGATTTGGAGTCTTGCACCACGAAAGTGAGTGTCAGAGTGCGAGCAAGGATATTCTGTATTTTCAGCACCTTTCTTACAGCATTGATTATGCTTATTTCGTTAACAGTTCATTTTGATTTTCAGTTCATTTTTTTACCTATGACGAAAATAGCTCAAAAAACTCTTAATAATGACATAAAGTGGGTCAGATTCGAAGAAACAGAATCATAAACCTTTTGAAGTCCAGCTTAATATTTGGTTCACTTTAGCTCAACCAACTTGTCCAGCCACTTCAAATATGCTCTGAATTATGATTAACGAGCATGATGTCACGCACATTTATGCTGTTAGATCTTGTATTTGATATGAACTTTTTTTTGAATCTTATATTTGATATTTGATATGAACTCCAATTAAATTGATTTTATTTTATTATATAGCTTTTAATTTAAGCCATTATAATGTGGATCAACGACAATCGATGGTGTAGATCTTCTGTTTTCTATTCGATTAATTTGGTAATTTCTTCTATTTAAGAATTAATATTATTGCTCCATCACTCCGTGTAACTTTGATTGATTATAATAATGAGGTCTTGAGCCAGCCTACTTGGAGTTTTGTATAGAGAGGTCTTGACCTATTCCCTCCATTTATTTTTGTAAGGAATACTTTGATCAATAATTAGCTAAAATATATGTGTCTTCGATGCATAGTAGGCATCAACAAATTTGTATTTCAAACTGCCTTTAGTGTAATATTGTTTTTAAGAAATTGATAATATAATATTTAAAGTTAATGGTCAAGATATACCTTTAAAGACCTTCTCCAATCAATTATGCTCTATAAAAATAAAAAGGGAGTATTATAACAGTGGGGCTAGTAAGAGCCTAACTAGCAGGGGAATATGGTTGGAATCTCAGCCCAAAAATTGAAAGGGCCTAAGAAATAAGCTGTGGTCCGTGTAACTTGGGTCCATGCAAACATGTTTTCTCTAATCAGTGTAGGAGCTGACACTGATTAGAGAATATTTCTAATTTTTGTTGATTTTTTTAAATTTTTTTACATAACGAAACAAAAATAACAAAATTTTCTATAAGATCTAACTTTGGAGATCCAACGGTCAGCGGCGCCCATCGGACGGGAGGAGCGTCCGACGCCTGTCGGATGCCCCCACGTCCTTTCCCTCCTTGGTCCTTGCCACACCAGTAGCAGCACAGTGGAAATGTAGCACTAGGAGTCATTATGATAGCGAAAAGTTCCGGATGCACCAAGAAGAAAAGGGGAAGAAAAAAGGTAAAGATTGGTGCCTAAATATTGGCACTTTGTCTTCTTGCGTGTGATCTATTGCCCCCGTTCTCAGCCCATGTTTGTTTGTCTCTTGTGATTGGATATCAAATACACAGCTCCCCACTCACAATAAGGATGAGCTAATAGCATGATACAATTAAGAATGATTTCAAAAGATATCGCTGACAAAAAAGCGGCAAGACTTAATTATTTTGTAAGGCCAGCAACTAATCATGCACATCAATCATATTAACGGGCTGGATTTGCTTTCGAAGTACATGCATGCATGATCTATGGATAAATGAAAACATATCATGTTTTGTACCACTAATAACTCTCTCGCTGCTTTTAAATTTCTTTATGAGATCTCTTACCGTACATCAAATTCGATGTGGGTCATTCGTTCCTCTTGATCCACTCGGCGCATGTGACTTATTATGTTGTACTATAATCTTACATCTTCTAATTTAATGGTTGGAACAAAATTGTGTCACTACTATAGAGCACACCATTAGTGATTGTTTCGAACTGTTCTCAGTGTCGGTTTTTAAACCGGCACAAAATAATAGGTACTAATGTTGTCGGTCATCTACGTCGTTCCAATTGCAAACACGGGTGCTATCTAGGTTGGTACTGTTACATACGTACTTACTATACAACCTACCTAACTAGCTATTTATAGGAGGCATCATCGTTGGCGCTTGTTGGCTTGGAGACAAAGTAGACATTGATGTTGTCAACGTGGTTTGCCACCACCTCGTCGCTGTTCTCGATGAAGGTGTCCCCCATCCTTGAACCATCGGGTGAATTCGAGGAGAACAACCACCACCTTGTCCAACTTCGACTTGTTGGAATCCTCTTCACGGTTGTCCTCCTACGGGAAGTCAGCGAGGCCACACACACCAAAGCATCCGAAGACAGATTATTCGATGGTGATGTGGTCCTCTACTGCTTGGGCATCGACACCTCCTCCTCTACATGGTGCTCCTCGTCAGTGGTTGGCGTCTCCTCCTGCTTGTGGGGTGGTGTCGGATCGCCAATTAACCATGGTGACCATGGCAATGTCAGGCAACATTGTAACATAACGGGTGGACATGGGTGCATTGATGAGGCCGATGGTGAGGGTAGCTGCAAGAAGTGAGAGGAAGTGAGTGAAAGGAATTTATATGTTTGATTTTCATATGCCCGATCCAAATAGTTCAAAATATACTCATATTTTTAAATTTAATGCATGTCTAAAACGACATTTTTTTTAGAGATGGAGTCATGTCCATCTAATCTAAAGATGGTGATTTTCATTAGGGGTTGGTTGGTACTCTCAAATATTTTTAATGAAAATTTATAATTTATTCAACCTAAAAAATAATGTTCGAGTGTTGAAATTATCATTATTTTTTTAAAAAAATTATTCATTGTGCAAAGTTTAATTATTTTTCAAGATTCATTTTTATAATACAAAAAGTTGTCATTAAATGTATAAAATCATACATTGACTTTTCAAATTATTTATATATAATTAAATAATTTTATATTACATATTTATTTTTCCATTTATTAAGTATAGCATCTTAGGATTTAAATACTAGAATTCAATAATTGGTAACATGATGATTGACTAGAAGAAAATCAAATTAATTTACTAGAAGTTATAATATGTACGGAAAGAATGAAAGTTTCACTGGATAGAATTATTCAAAATTCGTGTTGAGTTTAAATTGATCATTTTAATCTTTTAATTTCTGATCATTTTGTGCAAGTGAATTGTAAAAACATTTGTTTCACAAAGAAAATGTATTATATCCAGCTTTTCAAATACGTATTAAGTACAACAACATCATCCTTACATAACCATGATGTTCTTTTAAAAAATTTATCTAATTCATATACTTTATGTATTAGAATAATCATTTCTGGTTGTTAAACTGATGATTGGAAAAATGTTAAACTATAGATTCGTGTGTGAAAACAATTTAATTTATTTATGGATAATTAAAAATATCTTCTATAATGTTTTCATAATTTTGTAGAATTGGCTTGTTAATTCTAAAAAGCTAATTTGATTCCATCGAATACATAAATAATGCAAAGGTGGGGGACACAATAGTTGAGTGACCTAAAACAGCCCTTTTTCAGTCAAGGAATAAGCTTCATGTAGTGCATTGATATAAAAATATATTATTACGGTACTTATTAAGTTTCCTTCATCAAATCTAGATTATTTAATCCATTGGCACCATCATATTGGTTAGCATTTGACCGTCTTAGGTGGCAATGGAGTCATCAGAGTCGGGGACTACGAAACATAGTTTTATTGAGGATCAAATTGAACATGGCGATCGGTGTGGAGGGCGAAGCCAAACCTGACGCCTTTGACTTTTTGACACGTCTTTGACCATTCGTCTTATTCAAAAATTTAGTGCAAAGATGTAAAAAAAATAACACATTTAAAGTATCTCTATTGATAAAACAAATCACAAAAAAATAAATTATATCTACAAAAATATTTTGAATAAGACGAATGGTCAAAGGCGTGTTGAAAAGTCAAAGGCGTCAAACAAAAAAAACAAAGGTAGTAGGTCGCAACGCGTAGTGAAGAGTCTTTGAACCTAATGGACAACTTTAGAAAGAACGAAAATATAACTATGTAGATCCACGGTTTTTGGACTTGACAAAATAAATATTGGACCGGATGAACTACTTCGAAAATGTTAGAGGATGATAATACAGGGGCTTCATAATCATAGGATTAGATGCCACGCTTGTCTAAAAAAAGTAACGTGCTATGGTGTATAGCGATGTGAGCTTATGTGACCTATTAACTTCTATTTAGGATATCAAATCACATCAGATCACAATATATATCAATACCCTCTAATATATATCAATATACACCTAGAAAAAACCAAAAAGAAAAGTAAGTAATCCTATAAATTTACGTGGTTGTCCAAGAATTATTCTTCTCTTATTAATCAATGATTTCTTATATCGAGACAATGGCGCTCAAAAATTGCAAATACTAATTTGTTAAAAATCATTCAAATTGAAGTGTAATCGATGACGAGAATCAATAAATTCGCGAGATCCAGGTCACAACTTGTATCGACAAAAGAAATAGCCGGAATTCCCAAAATGGCATGTACCTGAAGAGCTATATACTCTTTTTGTTGATCAAGGGCAATCACAATATTTGACAACCTTGTCATATATTTGTCTCCTTAAAACAAATGGTCTCACGCTTCACTGTTGCATGCTAATCTACACACACACACTATGTTTCTCTTAGAATTGGCTCTTCTAATTCCCATAGGTCACGTCCTCCTTCCATGCATCAACCTCTCCTCGTCACTCCCTTAGCCCTCTCCCTCCACTCCGGTAAGCTCACCGACGAGGGGAGGGAGGGGGCTCGTGCTTCTTCACCACCTTTTACCTTCTTCTCTCCATCCTCCTCTAATCCACTAAGCACAACACCTCATATCCAGATCCATATTTAGATCCGATTGTTCCTCGCGACCATGGTGTCCTTCTCAGCACTGGGAGGGGAATGGTCAGTCGGTCGGTCGCCGGTGAGAACCTCTACAATTTGGGAGTCTACGCTTGGTTGGTTCTTCCTTTGGGTGTGTTTCTTCCATAGGGGTGTGCTGCATCTCTGTGTTTGTGAGTCATGAAGTTCAGGTGCATGTCTTTTGTGGGTGTGTCGTAATCCTAATCTAGCTAGGTTGTCAGATCTGATGCGAGTGCAGTTGATGTTGAGCGAAGACAACCGAATCTAGATTTTATCTAATGGTGGCTAGATGGTCACCAATGGTGATGCGTCCTGCAACAAGAATGAGTGCTAAAAAGGTGTTGAAGCGTCAATCCCGAGAGAAATCTAATTTTCTGGCTTTTTAAAAGGATTCAATGACGTCGATGCTAATGAGCTTCGTTACCTTGCTATTGGCGTCGTTGACAGTGGCGGACCCAGGATTTTGATAGGACACGGGCCAACTACCGGCAATTCTAAGTAGTAGGCCAAACTAGAAATTATGTTTATACTAATGTAAAATGAAAAGTTGTTCAATCACACAGCTCAATTTGTCTAATCAAAAAGTAACAAAGAAGTTAAAATAAAGATTGCTAATCTAAAATGATATAGTACCTTTCTAAGACAGATTCGCTTCTTCCAAGCTCCTATCTTCATCAATAGTAGCTGTAGATCTCAAACCTAAAAATTAAAATAAAAATCAATATTAACAAGTTAATAGTAAAAAATTAAAACAAGCATTTTTAAATACAACTAGAAAGAGGTAACTTCTTGGAACGATGGTTAAGGTGTAACTGGTGTTATTGCCGATTGATAAAAACATTCCAATATTCGAGCTCTATTCATCCTCTATCTTCTAAGTTAAACAAGTTAAACCTACTGACATATCATTATAACATACACAAACAGTCAAACACAAATACACCATCAATTCTAAGATCAGAGTACGTAAGATACAAGGCGAAGCAATGCTCATCCGCCTCACCTCATTGCTCATTTGGACTACTCGAAGGAGGCCGGCCAGTGGGGTTGGGCTGGCTGGCGGCGGCCGGACGCCGGTGGCCTGGGCTGCCCAGCCATGCAAGCCACGGAGGCTGCTTGCCATGGGGTCATGGACCGTGGTCGGGGAGGAAGAGCCGAGGAGGAGGCGGGCGAGGCGCCTGGAGGTCCGGCAGTGGTGGGAAGTCGTGGGAGGGAGGAGCCGAGGAGGAGGCGAGGCGGGCGAGCCGGAGGCCCGGAGTGATGGGGGCGTCGGAGGAGGAGGAGGAGGAGGAGGGGGGGCGTCGTCGTCGGGCGAAGGGAGGTTGAGGTTGGGGTCAGGTCGTGGCGAAGCTAGGTGGGGATCATGGATCAAGTCAGGGCACTTGGGTGTGGGCTGTGGCCTTTAGGCCCGGGGGCCGGGGTCTTGCTATGGGCCACGGCCCAGGTGGCCCTAGGCCTGGGTCCGCCCCTGGTCGTTGAGGTGCATGTGTATTCTTACTGGATTGCATCTTGATTTGCTGATTTAATGCACGGCTATGCGATGAAATTTGAGCTAGTATACATGGTTTCAACTGGTCAGTATTGCTACTCAAGACTAGTTTCGATAGTTGTCACTAAACTTGCTGCATTCCTGTATATTGAAGCTGTAGAGGAAAGCTGTCCTTTTTTATCACTGAATCATTTTTGTGTTGTGAGGAGATTTTTGGACTTTGTTGCTCTTATGAAATCGCTGAACAATCTCATAAAGATCAATGATCATCTTCTATTTAAGGATGATCACGATTACAACCGTAAAAAATTTGGGTTGTCTAGTTTTTATGAGGGAGAAACTTGTTTTTTTTTGTTTGTTTTCTGCCCTTTGTTTGTCTTATCCTGATAATTGTTTGTCATTTCACTTTGATTTTAATCTTTTTGATAAACATTTGTATTGACTGTACGCATTGGTGCGGATGCCGGAAATTTTTTCTGTTGTAGTATTACATACTACGTGACTTTACCCTTAAAAAGAATTGCAGAATTGCACAGGGTGGCACACAGGAAGCTACAGCGCAGAAAAACATCAAGAATCTGTCCACTCCAACCACAGGACGACCAACTGTTGGACTGAACGGCTTGGCGTTCCGCGGGCGGGGGCGGCCGGGCGGGCCCACCAGGCCCGCGCACGGGGGCATCATTGAAACCCCGTTGGCTGCTTGCGCCCCCCAAATCCCGTTGCACGCGACGCGAAAGCTGGCAAGTGGCAAAGCCCGAGAGGCCGAGACCGCGGGTCGCGACCGCGACCGCGCCCACGTGAGCGGCCAAAACATGCGCCGCGCTCTCGCTCTCTCTCTCTCTCTCTCTCTCTCTCTCTCTCACACACACACGGTGACGTCGCGGCACACGAGCGGAAATAGCCAAGCACGTACGTACGTACGTAGAGGCGATGTGTACGTGCAACGGTTGGTGGTCGCGATACGCCCGCGGACGTAAACGGAGCGGAGCGGAGCGCGGCGCGGCGGCCGGTGGGGATCACCGATCCGGCGCGCGCACGCACGGCAAATTGGCACCGAGCGCATGTGGGTGGGTGGGTGGGTGGGGTGGGCCTCACTCCCGCCTTGCCCGCACGGTTGGCCGGTTGGGTCTGATGGCAACGTCGCACCGTGCCGTCACTGCGCTGCTGAGGCGTGATTCTCCTCAGCTCCTCATCCCCGCGCCGAGTACTGATTGATTTTGGATTTTTGGGGTTTAATGCCGTACCTTGACTAGCTAGCTCCGCTCGCTCTTGGAGACCTGGGAGCAGTTGCCACGTAAGAGTTCCATACTACCCTCCTGCTCTGGTTCATTAATTTGGATGGGAAGAAACAAGAGAGTTTTTGATGATGATTCTCCTTCCAGTGCATTGGAACTCGTTTGCGTCTTTGCGATGCCGCGGACACGCTTCAGGAGTTAATTCCGTAGTTGCCAAGCTGTTCGAGGTGCTTTGTGCTTAATTCGTTTTAGTTTGGTGTAATTGTTTTGTTTTCCTTTTTGGTGTTTTCACGGCTCTGCCCGTTGCTGTAATTTGAACATTGTATTTTGCTTCTCCTGCTAGTCGGTGGAAAAAAGTTGTCACGACCGCCGGTCTAGCCGGCACTATGGGGTGTGTCAAGTGCCCTCTGAACTGATGTCCAATGGTGGGCATGAATTAATTTGATAAAATCCAATAAAAATAAAAGTTTGACAACACACAATATCACACATGACGTACGTATGGCCAAGACATCATGTGATCTATATGTACCAAGAAATAAAAACGAGCAGATTGAATTAATGGTTAGTGTCGATGGCCAGTAGAATAACCAGATTATGAGAGACTACCCCACGAAGATCGCACAATCTTGTGAAGCGAATCAAGAAAATCGAGCAATCAAAGAATAGCTAGCCTGCGAGAATTGAATAGCCTGCCTTTATTACTGGGGGGCCCCTATTTATAGTAAAGGGCCGGATTACAATGTGCCATTACAGCCCTTCCTTAAGGAAATAAATTGAGGGTAAAAGGGGTAAATCAAGATTACAGAGGAGGCTAGGCCGTTGCAACAAACTAAGATTCTCTCGCCACAGGTGGTTTATTCTGACCATTATCGTATCTCCCGACACGATATCGATCCTCGCACTGTAACAAACTGTACTTGTTGTCTTCTGGATCTCCGCGACTGCCATTGCCTCGCAACTCCGGACTTGGACTACCCTGATCCTGAACAGCGACCGGGCTTTGCTTTGCCTTAGAGGGGGTGTACACCACTTTGCTTTGAGGTTGCCTCGCCCGAAGGTGACGGGACTCACCTTTGGGCGGCTCGCCCTCCCTTGGTTCGCCGTCGCTTCGCCTAGAAGACGCGAGGCACCCCCTTTGGGTGACCCTTTCCTTCATCTCCACAGACTCGTTCGCTGCTCCCGCTGTCTCGCGGGGGGTGGGTGTCCCCTACCACAACAGTTAGCCAGCTAGCACGAGGTGGCTATGACAAAGTGCACGACGATTATGAGCATGGCCGCATGGGCACATTCATGCTACCTCCTGTGCATACTCCATCATTATCGGTGCCAGCCGGAAAATACAGCAACATCTCGTGTCACGTTGGTCAACGGAGCCACCATATTAATTCTAAAATACTAAAAATTTCAATGCTGATTGAAAAAAAGATATACATTGCCCATTGTTGTGGGCGATTAAGAACATATTAGATTAAAAGAAATAATTCATATCAACTACAAGAAAAAATAATTTAAAATAAAAATAACAAAATTAAGAGTTCATGATAGATTAAAAAATATATATGTCAGCTATAAAGATCAATAATAGAAGTTAGGAATAAAAATAATAAAATAAAAGTTCATGTCATACTAAAAGAAAGGTTCATATCATCTACAATAAAAAAAATAAAATTGCATAAATTTGGAATAGAAAATAATAGAAGTAAGAGTTCACGTCAAAATAAAGGACTGAGACCAATGTAGCCGCGCAAACGCACGAAACACCATGCTTGTTATATTAAAATAGAGTTAAATGGAACCACCATATTAATCATAAAAATAAAAATTCCCACATTAATCACATATGAAAAGAAAGATCTACGTCGTAGATTATAGTAGAACCAAATTATAACGTTTTAAATTAAAATAAGTCCATGTCAACTGCAATAAATAGGTAAAAAAAATTAAGAGTCTATGTCAACTATAAAGTTAGAAAAAGAGTCCATATCAACTTAAATAAAACAATATAAATTTGAAATAAAAATTATATATCCATGCAAATGCATGGCCATGGGACACCATGCTGGTTCTTTGTATTTTAGCGTATTTTGCATTTTAGCCGGTGGTTCCCTAATTTCATGCATAAGGAGCATTATAGTTATTTTCATTGTTTCCTTGTTATATATATGTGCAAAACTGAAATGAGACTTGGACATGAGTGGTACATATGATTTGACACTGGATTGATCTTCTTCCACCAAACACAGATCGAGCCATATAGGGATTAGTGAGGCAGCTTTCATGAGTTAATATGAGCCTCCTATAGTCCTATAAGCAATTAAGATGCAAAGCTAGCAAGCCACAATTCCATGAAGATCGAACACAAGACCAGAAAAATCACGCGGCCGTACGGCAAGGAAAAAAAAACTGCATGCGCGGCTGGCCTGATACTTCCGCTGGAAACATGTGTTGTATCTCCCTTTTTTTAGGAGTATTTGAATAAGCTGCTAAAGTATAGTGTTGTGATTGGTTTTCCTCCACTACTTGAGGCAATAATTGATGTGGATAACACCAGTTGTAAGGGTGCATGCCTCTTGTCACTTCAAGATCCAATTTTGTCAAAAGGAAGCGTGAAGATTTTTCTCTGCTCTTGGTGGAGATTTGGAAACCCAGCGAACCTGCCACCGTAATAAGGTGGGGCTTGTTTATTGACCAGAATAATAAATTTGGCAAAGCATGTGGATGGTTGTTTAGCTGGGATAATTTAGTTCATCTCTCATCTCCTACACGTACTCTGTTAATTTAAAACCTTGCTCCTTTCAATAATTGGAGTGCGTACAATGAGGAACCTATATATCAAGATCGCCAGATCGCAGTAACGAAAGAAGAAATAGGATATGATCGGTTCCGTAGGCTTTTCCAAGTGATCAATCAATTTGCAAAGGTCTTATGAACAACTCCATTATTCAATTTATCTGCACTTTTAACACGGCATTTTTTTATTGAAAACATGACGGTGAGGCACTAAAAAATGTGCTCATGTGCATTATATATCTTTCTACACTTATGCTTATAATACTGCAATTCTAATTAACACTGTCCTATGACACTAACTATCAACTTCAAAAGAATGGTACTGGTGCCCCGGACTAACACTACAGGAAACGCACTTTCTGTGGATGGCCAAAAATCTAATGTCGGCGGCGAAAAAAACCGACGACAAATCCATACTCTATGTCAGCGGTATGCCCTATGTCGCCAACATAGACACTACATCCCCCGTCTACGAGAAAATGTTAGGTTTTCCCCTTACTCTATGTCGGCGGCATCCGCTAGGCCGCCGGCATAGCCATCCCGCCACCCCACCCGGGCGAAAATTTGAAAATTTTCCCCTGCCGCCACTTCATCAGTGTCGGTGGCAAAAGCCGTGCCGTCGACACAAATGCTTCCCGATCACGGCAGCTTCACAGCCTTAACGGCGACATCCCAAGGTGGTCCCACATGACAGACGTGGCACATCTATGCCATGTGGGCCCACCGTAAATGGTCTGGGGGCTTGGAGAGCCACCTATGTCGGCGGCATAGGCAAGGCCGCCGACATAGATAAATAAAAATAACATGGGGCGTGACGGGGCTTGAACCCGCGACGTGCAGGGAGCCCGCGCGTGTGTTAACCAAGTGGGAGGAAAGTGCTTTACGCCGTACAGGGGGACTGATTTCTTTTATGCCCTCTGAAACACCATTGTCGGCGGCCTCCTGTATGCCGCCGACATTGACCCACCTATGTCGGCGGCATATGGTTGGCCGCCGACATAGAGGCTCCCACCCTACTTTCCAAGCCACCCTCGCCGCCGCCGAGAAAGTCGATTGGGGCACCCAAGTTCTTAGGGCATGATCTACACCCTCATAGCCCTTGGCACGTGATCATGTCGACCTAAGTTGCATTTTTTGTGGCACGTTGTTTTGAAGACCACCTACGGTTTGAATGAATGTTTCGATTTCATAACGGGCTTTACATAGGGCAAATATTTATCAAACTGGTAAAAGGTGTTTGGTATGTTTATGGTTTAGGACAAGTGGTTGTATCGAAATACGTCGCCATTGAAGAAGGCCTACCGTCGAAACATTTTCCAGTTTCACTCACTGTTCGTAGTGGCAAAGGTGATCGATACAAGTTAAACCAGTGGGCGATCTTTGAAGCAACGTGCCGCAAAATTGCAAGTAGGCGGATATGATCACGTGGGATGTGTTATTAGGTTAAGTGCATGCTCTACAACCTTGGTTTAGACAATTGAACCACTCGGGATAGCCGATACTGGCTTGAAAAGGGGGCGGGTAGAGGCTCTATGTCGGCAGCCTAGCGGATCGGCCGTGGACATAGGTGTTGGCTGTTCCTCTGTGTTGGCGGCCTCACTAATGCCGCCGACATAGGTCTTGCAGTGTCGGCGGCATTAGGGAGGCCGCCGACACTAGTTTGTCTCACTGGCCGGTGGGCCATCCGCGTTTATGCCGCCGTTGGAGAGGCTGTGTCGGCGGCAATAGGACGCCAACATAGGTGTAGATATTGTAAATAACTATGCTCGTGCGCTAAGTCCCAGCACGGGCTTATTTCGCCGCCGCCTCCCACGCCCTAGCGCCGCCGTCGCCCCACACGTCGTCGCCGCCGCTGCCACCCCCCGCACCGCCGCCCTCCGCCCCCACGCGCCACCCCTTTTGCCTCCGCGCCCCGCCGCCGTGCGCCGTTGCCTCTCCGCGCCCGTCGCCCAGCCCGCCCGCCCGCCCGCGCCACCTTCCCGCTCCGCGTCCCGTCGCCGCCGTCGTCACCGCTGCCCTGCCCCTTCCCCGGCGCCACCTCCCGCTCCCGTGCGCTCCCTCACACACCGGCGCCGTCTCCACCTATTGTCCCCAGCCGGAGCCGCCTCCCCATGGCCGAGGCTCCCCCTCCCCACTGTTCGGTGCCGTCTCCCCATGCCCGAGCCGTCCCCTCCCACTGCCCGACGCCTCCTCCCACGCCTCGAGCCGCCACCGCCTCTGCGCAGGTACTAATTTTTTTTCTAATGTGGTAGCTATGTCGTCGGTCATTTCTGTACCGACGACACTATTAGATGCCCAATGTAGTTAGATGTTGCTTAATTAGTGTAATGTCATTGGATGTTTCTTAATTAGATGTTGCTTAATTATTTGTGACTTAATTAGTGTAATGCAATTAGATGATGTTGCTTAAATACATGAACGGAGCCAGAGTCAAACCCGTTCAGGGGCACGACAAATTTTCGTAAGGAACACGAACGGTGATTCGTTGTGTTCCATTACGAGAGGTGTCGTGCTCCTGAGTTGTCCACGTTCCGGACAGCCCACGGATATTGGTTTGGGTCTGGGGGTCGTGGCCACAGGAGGTGCACGGGTCGGAATTTCGGTCGCATAACCTTGTTGTTCTCCTTGTGCATAACATAAGCGGTACGCCGTACCTGTCGTTGCATTGGGGGGACTGCGGGGTTATGCTGTCGGAATTCCGACCAGTGCACCTCCCTTGCCCACGACCCCCATACCCAAACCAACATCCGTGGGTGGGTAAGCCCTCCTATTTAGCTAGACATAGACCGTAAATGTCGTGCGGTAGAGCCATGTCAAGAATGTACCTTTCTTTGATGACATCTCAAGGGAGTTTCGATAAATTGTTTAATTGTTTTACTTGTTGAATAGTTGTCTAGTTTAGAATATAACTCCATTAATGAATGTACATATGTAGTAGTTAAGCGATGGAAGATCGACGGTGGATGTACGATGGTTGAAAGAAGTTTGGGCAGCACACGAACGAGTGGTTCGACAAAACTGAAAAATTCGTCGAAGATGCTTTTCGAGGATTCCGCAACCCTACCGTAGCAAAAGTGACTTGTCCCTGCGCTAACTGCTTGAACACGGAGAAGTGGTCGAAGAGGGATATGACCGAGCATCTCTGTAGGCATGGCCTCAAGCCAAACTACTTTGTATGGGTATTTCATGGCGAGAGGAAGCGTAAATAGCCCGTGTCTAGCCCTGTGGATTTTGGGGAGGGCTGCGACGAAGTCGAGGTCGACAGATTTGACGAGCTAACGGATGATGTGGGTAGGGCTTTTGATCTCTCTCCCGAGGAAGAGGCAGAGCCACTTGCACAGAAATTTGAGAAGCTCCTTGATTCTGCCAAGGATCCGCTCCATGAGCACACCGATGTGACCGTGCTCTCGGCGGTTTCGCGTATAGTGGCGGTGAAGACCAAAAACAACCTGTCGGCCAATTGCTTCAACGATGTGTGCAAACTTATGAGTAGCCTACTTCCGGCTGGGTACAAGATGACTCCAAATCTGTATGAGTCGAAGAAGCTTTTGAGCATGTTAGGCATGCCGTGCGAGAGGGTAGACTACTGCCTAAATTATGCATGCTTTATCGGAAGACCGATTCTGGGCTGACTCATTGCAAGCATTACGGTGAGAGTCGGTACGTGCTAGTTAAAGGACGATATGGCGTAGATAGACAAACAACGATTGCTCAGAAAACCTTCCGTTTCTTTCCGATCTCTCAACGGCTGCAACGTCTGTACATGTCTAAAACCACGGCCAGGCACATGAGATGGCACAAAGAGGGCATACGTAGGAAGGAGGGTATGATGACTCATCATCAGATGCAGAAGCCTTGAGGCATTTTGATCAACAACACCCTGAATTCGCAACTGAGCCCAGGAATGTGCGTATCGGGCTATCCACCGACGGGTTCACCCCATTCAATATGACCTCGCACCCATACTCGTGCTGGCATGTATTTGCCATCCCGAACAACCTGCCGTTTCAAATTTGCCTGAAGGAAGAGTACATGTTCCTTTCTGTTATCACACCCGGGCCTAAGTCTCCTGAAAAAAACTTGGACCTATTCATGCAACCACTTGTAGAAGAACTGAGCGGCCTCTGGACCAACGGGGTATTGACACATGATAGCTATAAGGTCCAGAACTTCAAGATGAGGGCCGCCTACCTGTGATCCATACACGATTTTTTGGCGTATGGCATATTTTCGGGGTGGAGCACCCATGGAATGTTGTCGTGCCCTAAATGCTTGAGAGACACGGATGCATTCAAACTAAAAAAAAGGGGCAAGGCCTGTTGGTTCAACTGTCACCGTCGTTTCCTGCCGCCAAATCACCCATTTAGGAAGGAAAGAAATACGTTTTGTAAAGGTAGGACAGTGAGGAAGGAACAGCCACCAGAACGGTTTGAAGTGGATGATATCATCAAATGGCATGAACATTTGGCAAAGAATGGCAACAAAGATGTATATGGGAAAGACTACCATTGGACTCATAAATGCAGCATCTATAATTTTTCTTACGCAACAAACCTGAAGCATCCTAACAACCTCGACCTGATGCACCAGGAGAAGAATATGTCTGAGGCAATCGTCAACACAAACTGGGACATCCAACATAAGATTAGAGATAACACAAAAGTTCGGTTGGACTGTGCTTTGATATGTGATCGTCCGGAGTTGAATCTTGACGAAAACGGGATGAAACCTAGGGCGAAGTATTGCCTCACATGTGCATAAATAACGCATATCTTAGTCTAGATTAAGGAAAAGGTGAAATTCCCTGATGGTTATGCGACGAGCCTTCGTCATGCCGTATTAAATGGAATGAAGGCTCACGACTACAAAGTATTCTAGAGCGTCTGTTTCCTGCCGTATGGCGTGAATATGTCGACGACGCTATTTGAAGAACACTATCAGAGCTGAGCTTCTTCTATCGAGAGTTGTGCGCAAAAGAGATATCCGCGTCGAGGATGGAGGAATTGGAGAAGATTGTTGTGGTCGTCATAAAGCTTGAGAAGATGTATGTCCCTGGTTTTTTCAATTACATGCAACATCTATTGGTGCACTTGCCATACGAAGTAAAAGTTGGGGGTCCGACACAGTTCTGGTGGATATATCCTGTTGAACGGATGATGAAAAACCTTAGATTGAAAGTGAAGAACAAAGCACGAGTCGAAGGTAGTATTGCCGAAGCTTGGCTCACTCAGGAGATCGCCCATTTCACGGACAAATACTTTGCAACAAGGAACAAGGTACATGTGCCACAACCGAGGTATAAGAAGGCACGACGCAGAGGATGAGGATGAGGATGAGGAAGATGCTCAGGCTTGGTTGAGGGAGATGGAGGTTGCGGAGGAAGATGATGAGGACGAGGACTACGTGCCCTTCGAGACTGGCAAGGGTTCGAGCTCCAAGAGACACCGGGGGGAGGAACAAACTGATAAAAACAGCCGAAACTCCAAATGAGAGGATACGGGTACGGGTTTCCGCTGGGAAGAGGTATGTGTGCTAATCACTTCAACAGCTCATTTCCGATGTCTTTTAGTCATCAACACAATATAGCTAATTAAACACTTGTTCTGAATTGTACATGCAGTACATTAGTTTGCATCAACAAGGGGACGGGGACGGAGCCGGGAAAGCAGATAGGGGTGCTGTACAGACACTACTACCCCGGGATAGTGGGCACTGGCAGGGATAGGCGCCCGGCGATGACTTGGAGCGATTACGACCTCGTGGGGTACGAGGAGGGAGGAACAGTCGCCGATGCCGTCGTCGACGAGTTCTGGGCAACATGTTCACTACTTTAACGATTTGTGTCTTTTTTATACAATTGGCGAAGTTATTACTTTAACCATTTGTTTTTTTCTTCATGCAGGCGCGCTACCGGTTGAACCCTCCCGACGACTCCGCCGAGCACTATAAGGTTGCTCGCCATGTGATCAACAAGATGGCATCCAAAAAGGTTAGAGACTCCCTCAGGCTTGCTCGCTTGGATGCGGTGATCAAGCACTACCGATCAGAGGGCACGAGGATCACGAGGGACCAGGCTGGTCAGGAGTACCTGGACGCGGAGCAATACCTTCCCTAGCGTCCAAACTGGTTGGACATGGAGCCAAGGGGTTGGAGGTACCTTTGCCTTACTTGGGAGACGCCTGAGTGGATAGCCATGTACAAGAGGAACAGGGAAAACAGGGAAGTCGGGGCTGAAATGTGCACCATCTACATGGGCGGCCTCGGCATGGGTCACGTGGAACGAGACTTGGTGAGCACATTCATCTTTTATATCTATAATTTACTAGATTTGACAAGGTTTAATATGTCACTATTTGATTTCACACAGGAGGCTGCATCCGGGGTTGAGCCCTCAGGATTCGCCATATGGAGGGTTGCACACACGCCACGTGTGCTCCTAGACGGGACACAACCACCGATGCCGCCAGCTGCCCAGGAGAAGTATGTAAGTAACCAACTCTTTTCGCTTATTTACACCTACTCTACAGTTTCTAACTATTCCGCATCATCTCATTTGTTCGCATGATGCATATACTGCGGCCATGCGGGCGAAGCACGGTGAGGAGTGTGACCCCACCAATATAACAGCCGACCATGTGATTCTCTACGATGAGTTTGGTGGGAGGGCTCACGGCAAGTATGGCATGATGGACCCCGTCGTCTATGCCACCGCGTACCGCCCTGAGGTTAGGGCACGTCGACAGCAGGCCTCAGCTGCCACCTCTGCTCAGCTAGAAGCCCAGACCAAGCTTTTCGCGGAGTTGTTACAAAAAAAGGCGGCGGACGAGCAGCGGCAGCAGCAGCAAGCGCAAGCACAAACGGAAAAGGATGCGGCGAATGAGAGGAGGATGGATATGCTCCAGAATCAGAACCTCTACCTGATGCAGTTTTTGCATAAGGTAATTAAAAAATCATGTCCTATCCGCAGTTATATCTGTTGTTAATGCCTGATAGAGCGATTAAATATCAATAAGCATTCAATCATAAATCTTTTATTTCTTTTTGGTATTTTTATACTTAAAATTAGCAATAAATCTTTACATCAATTTATTAGATTAAATCAAGAAATCGATTGAATAGATTGGTCAGGCCAAGACAGTATTCAGATCTAAATCTAAATGTAAACCGATTTAAAGACTTAGAACTAATATAGGTAAATACAATATTGATCGGCAAATAGCTATATACGCAAAATTCTAAACAAGTATACGCAAGATCGATTAAACGAGACAGTCGCATATATCGGGTTCAGGAAAAAGAGTATAAGATAGTTGACAATCGGCATTGCATGATAAACACATATTACAGATCGATCAAATCGAGACAGTGCACTATGCGAGAACACATTAAAGATCGGTAAAGCCCGAGACAGTTTAACATGCTTTGTACACACGAGATCAAGATGATACAGCCATGCATACGGGTTATAAGAAGAGAATCGATTATCCCATCGAGATAGCTCTACCTGTGAGTTGAAGCTTTTTGACGATGTCGATCGGATTCGAAAAGTGGGTTTGTGTTTTGAGTATGATGTGTCGTATACACGAGATCTAAGGTCCTATTTATACTATTACAACATCGATACCGATACGACCTATTTTACCGCGTCGCGCTCCTGATCAGATCGTATTTCTTCCGAAGTCTCATAACTATCGGTATTCTTCAATTTGCTTTTCTTCTTTGCCGATGAAACCCATTTTCTGATTCGGCCCAATAATTCCAATATTTTTAGCCATTTCGAAATATCCGATTTTCTACCAAATTTGGGTGTCAACATATGCCCCTAAGTTTGGCAATGAGTTTTCTCATTAGCCGAACTTTCACTTAAAATCGGTTTTTTACCAAATCACCTTGAAACATCTCACAATTTTACCCCTGCAATCTTCACTTCTAGCCCACTTCGAAAACACGTGTCAGCCCACCAAGCTAAATGGACAGAAACAGTAACACCGAAACCCGCGGTAAAAACCCTAATTTTACCACTGCTATAAATAGGCCTCCATTCGCTATCACTTTCATGCTCTCCGCTGCGCACACGTCTCTTGAATCGGATTTTCCAGCGCCCTCAGGACTTCCAGCGCACAACCACTCCTCATTCAACCTTCAATCGGCAATATGTCTTAGGTACTATTCCGATGCTCAGACACTGAAGCTCCGTATTATTTGGGACCAATAGGGGAACAAGACCCATCGGATTTCATAGATCATTCAGTAGCAAGACTCCCTCTGTTTGCCGATAAGCTTAGTATAAACAGCTGGAAATCGGCATTTAGATCCTGGCCTAGCCCGATCAAGTGATACAAGGAATGGCTCATTCGGGTTTATGGCCAGAAAAAAGAGCAATGGGATGAGTTAGGAATTACCGATGCTATCTTTCTTTCCTTACATCCTCCGCCAGCAGACGAACCCTACATGGCCGCATCGGCTTATTTTTGGTGCGATACAGCAAATTCTTTCCTCTTTCCGATAGGACCAATTAGTCCTACACTTCTAGACGTAGCCATGTTAACTGGTCTCAGTCCCAATGGCGAGATGCTATCGGCTTTTGATCTATCAGCAACTCTGAAGTTAGTCCCCGAGAAAAACTTTGGATGGCAACGCTATATCACAACTCATCAGCAAACGGGCGACGTAGAAGATAGAGCACATCGCCTTTCTAAACATGTGTCTTGACAGGTTCTTTTTCCGTGGCCAATCTCTTAGCCCCATCAAGGTCTACCAAGGAGTAGCCGAAACATTGGCATCAGGGCAAAAATTATCTATCGGCAAATACCTCCTAGGAGCAACCTATCGGATGATGCACGAGATTAGAGAAGGTCTCTGCTCCATGAAAGCTGATTTCTCAGTAGGAAACCTAGGTGGTCCTTTCTGGTTTATCTGTCTGTTTTTGAAGCTCCTGATATACAACTCCATAGGAGAACTGGACTTCAGCCTAGAATTTTCGAGTGAGACAGAATCTGATGGCAACGAGCGCCCATGCAGATCCTATGGAGAGATGATATCGGTCAACTGCAACAGAAGGCGCTTGAACCAAGAAGATTTATCCCATTCTCTGGCGGCATTTTTCACAATGTCTGAGTCGGAATATGGTCTAGAGCAATTCAACCCGTATACTGATTTGGACAGGTATCCAATTCCTTCATTTTTCCGATTGGCTAACACCTTAAAGGGCGAAACCTTATTGGCATATAAAGAATTTATATCTCCGGGTATCTTCTTCGCCATTCTGAGCACAAGAACCCATATCCAAAATCCTTCATATGAATTCTATCATCCCGCCATGGTAGCTCGGCAATTCAACCTCGGGCAGGACATTCCCGATCTATTCATATACCGCCATCTGAATGCCAGAGAAGACCTGAAGCCCCAATCGGCATATGGAACTCTATCAGCTGCGCACGTTGATTACGAAATGCCGACAGAGTTTATAATGTGGTCTGACACGTCTCCAAAATTCGACATCTGGTGGGAGACCATTGCCCAGAACATTTTTGCCACAGAAGGCGGAGCTACAGCCTTAATCGAACAGTTCACTGGCAGGAAGGAAACTTGCAAACCCAATTGGTCAAAAATTGCTGGCATGGCGGAGCTCTCATCAGAATCGAAAAAATACAGCAATGACAGTTCCGATTCTGATGATTCCGATGACGAAGATAGCGACGGCAAAGAGGAAAACTCTTCTGAGTCAGGACCTTCTTCATCAGATTCAGACGATGAAAGAACGGAGTCTCAGAATCACGCATCGTCTTCTAACAGCGAGGTTACTAACTCGCGTGCGTTCACTAACCCATACCGCTCTTTTTTCCAATTACTAACCTTATGTTATTTTCCTTCCAGAGCGGAGAGAAACGCCCCGGGGCTAAGCTCGTTGGCGAGGAAACCCTCCGCCTTCATTCAACGGCCAAGTCCTCATCGGCCTTTACGCAAGGGTCCTCTCAGCAACCCAAGAAGACAGGTAAAATCGGTTTATGGTATATAATTTCGCAAAATCCGATTTCTTAATTACTTTCAATCAACAGAGAAACCCGAAGGTGAAACCGACCCAAGGAAGAAATTGGTTGCCAAGAAGCCAAGACCTCAAAAGGTGCGTACATCTGATAGCACCGAATCTGTATGTGACACAGTAAGCACTTGATTTTCCTCAAATTTTCATAACTCTCCTTCGGCTTTTAGTCTTATCAGTATTTTAATTTCAGGATACTTCCCCCATCCAGAAGAGAAAGGATGCTACACCTGCTCCTCCGCCTGCATCGCAGACACCATCGGTCTTCAACCCCCAAGACATAATCGGAAATCTCTTACTTTAACTCATGAAATTCTCAAATTCCGATCCCTTGTAACTTTAAAAATTTCTTCCTTTCAGTATATGTTTCAACCTCGAAGCCCAGTTCAAGTAACTGTGGTGTCCATGCAGGTGATAACATATGATGGGAGAAAAACCGATGAGCTGAACTTCGATCCATCCAGCATGGATTGGCTTGACGATGAACTGGACTTTCTTTCTTCCCCGATCAAGACTCCATCTCCTCCAGTCGTCGCCATTGAGCCACCTGCCACGGAAGCAATCAAGAGGAATCGGTTTTCGCCGGACACCCTTGCCAAGCTAAAGGAGATGTGGGAGCTGATCAGCAACGAATCGGCTTTCCTGGCCAATCCTTCTGCCATATGGGAGATAGCCGATTCCATCAAAGAGGTTCTCCCAGAGCAGGTGGTTTCGGCCATCCAGAAGGTGCTGCCCCTTGGAAAAAAGAAAGCCAATTTCGATGCTGCATTGCATCGGCTCTATCAGAGGGAAGCGCTCAAGGATGCCGAAGCAGAATTGAAGGGGCTCATCCAAGATGCTAATGCCCAAAACGAGAAACTCCTCCAGCTGAAGCAGGAGGCCGAATCGGCAAAACTTGCTGCCTCCAAAGCAGTTTCACGGGTCAAGTCCTTGGAACAGGAATTGGAGAAGGCAAGGAATGCCGAAGCAACCGCTCACTCAAGCTTCGAGGAGTCTAAATCGGCAGCTAAAGAGCAATACAGCATCGTGAAGGCTTGCGGCTTGGCAGTGCTTGACGCCAAGAAGAAAATTCCGATCGTATCCGGATCGGTCGAGGAGGATACCGAGATTGTTAACCAGATCCGTGATACAATATCCAGCGCTACCGCTGCTATCTTTGAATTTTGCGAATGATTGGCCTGCGAGTCAAAATTAAACTTTCATGTGTATGGATCGGTATTTTACCGATTGTAAAACTGCTTCACCTTGTCCGTTGGGACGAAAATAGTTAAGGCCTTCGCGCCTTTGTAATAATTTTATTTATCAATGCAATCACTTTTGTTCATATCAATTTTTGTACTACAAGCGATTCATCATAATCAACTTTTATCTCAATAGCAACGTATTGAACGCAACTTAGGTTAGCAACGATCCAATCGAACCAGCTTCTCATAAATAAACTATAGTATTTGTCGGCTTTTATACTATAGATGATTCATTAGAATCGGCTTTTAGCAAATCCCAGATCAAGCTCCAACCCAAACACTCAGATAATATTTCTTCAAATACTTAGCATTAATTGCTTTACCGAAACCTTGCCCCTCAAGAGTCACCAAAATATATGCGTTTCCAGGAACAATCCGATTGATCTTAAACAGTCCTTCCCAATTTGGAGACCATTTTCCGTACTTAGGATCTTTGAAACCAATCGGTAAAAACGTTTTCCATACAAGATATCCCACTTCAAAAGCTTTCGGTACAACCTTCTTGTTATAATGCCTAGCAACTCTTTGTTTATCACGCTCAATGTGTTCCAAAGCTCTTAACCGAACGGCCACCATATAATCCAGCCTATCCATCATCAGATTTTTATAATCATCGGTTTTCACATTATTTTGTTCCTCAACACTTGTAGATCCAATGATAGCTTCAACCGGTAGAACAGCTTCTTGACCGTATACCAACTCAAATGGTGACACTTTCGTAGCCCCATGCTTTGCCCATAGCGCATCCGCCAAAGTATTATGCCAACCCCGCGGCCTTTCATCGATTTTTAGCTTGATCAGCTTTATAGCGCTTTTGTTTGAAGATTCTGCTTGACCGTTGGCTTGAGCATAAAACGGCGAAGAGTTGATTGTTGTGATTCCCAAGTTTCGAGCATAATCCTGAAATGCTTCTGACATAAATACCGATCCCTGATCCGTTGTGATCGTCTGAGGAATACCAAATCGGTAAATTATGTGCTCTTTAACAAAATCGATCGCTTCAGTAGCAGTCACTTTCTTCAATGGTACAGCTTCAACCCATTTAATGAAATAATCTGTTGCTACCAAAATATACCGATGCCCCTTGGACGAGGAAGAAAATATTTCTCCGATCATATCAATTCCCCATCCTCTAAAGGGCCACGGTTTCACGATCGGATGTAAAATAGATGCAGGTGTATGCTGAATATTCTCGAACTTCTGACAATCCTTGTAGCCTTTATAATATTTAAAACAATCCTCTACCATCGTTGGCCAGAAGTATCCCACGCGCTTCAACATTCATCTCATCTTATATGCTGATTGATGCATTCCACAAAGTCCTTCATGAATCTCTCCGATTGCAACTTTAGCATCTTCCTCATTTAGACATTTAAGCAATAACCCATCAAAACTCCGATAGTATAGCTTGTCACTGATTAATATACCTCTGAGCTTTCCTTTTAAGCTTCCTATCAGCTTTCCCTTGAGGATCTTTAAGATAGCCGATAATTTCTGCCTGTCATCCTATCGGAACTGGATCGTCAATCGGAATAATTTCCGACTCCATGATCGGTAATTTGTACCCTAACGCCTCTTGATATACCCTGACGCCTCTTGAGCTAAGTCATTGGCCTCACAATTCTGTTCTCTCGGAATATGATGAATCGTGAATATGCTGAAATACTTAGCCAAATCAGAAGCTCTCTCAAAATACTCCCGAAGCAGTTCACCATGACAATCATATTTACCGATCATCTGGAAAACCACTAACCGTGAATCTCCAAAGACTTCCACAACAATAGCTCCGGCTTGAATTAACTACTCCAATCCTCGAATCAAAGCTTCGTACTCAACTTGATTGTTAGTCAACCCAAAATCCACAGCAACACCGAATCGGTAAGAAACACCCCCAGGAGAAACTATAAAGATACCGATTCCACACCCTTTCTCGCAAATAGATCCATCAAAGAACATTACCCATGGCAAAAGAGCCGATAAATTAACATCTCGATGATGCGTAGCGAAATCGGCTAATACCTGCCCCTTGACGGCTTTCGGAGATTCATACGTTAATTCAAACTCAATGAGAGTATATGCCCACTTACCTAGTCGTCCTTTAATAATTGGAGCATTAAGCATGTACTTGACCACATCAGTTTGACAAACTACTTTGCATTCAGCACCCAACAGATAATGTCTCAACTTAGTGCAAGCAAAGTATAGACAAAGGCAATACCTCTCCACTACCGTGTATCGGGTTTCAGGATCCAGCAATTTTCTGCTAAGATAAAAGATTACATGCTCTTTTCCATCAATCTCCTGAACCAGAACTGCCCCTATTGTCTTTTCCGATACCGATAAATACAAGTTAAACGGCAAATTTTCTTTTGGAGCAACCAGAACAGGTGGATTGATCAGATATTCCTTAATATTATCAAACGCCCTTTGCTGCTCCGGTCCCCAAACAAACTTATCGGAATTTTTCAACTTAAGTAATGGAGAAAACGGGATGATTCTTTCCGATAAATTTGAAATAAATCTCCTCAAATAATTAATCTTACCGATGAGCTATTGTAGACGAACCTTTGAATCTGGAGGTTTAGTATTCAAAATCGCCTTTGCTCTATCAGGATGGACTTCAATTCCTCTTTGATGCACCATAAACCCCAAGAATTTGCCGGCCGATACCCCAAAAGCACACTTCTTTGGATTCATCCTCGTACCATATTTCCAAAACCGATCCAACACGGTCACAATATCAGCCAAGTGTTGTTCCTCCTCCTAGGATTTGATCACCACATCGTCAATGTAAATCTCAACCAATTTACCGATTAAATCATGACAGATTAAATTCATCCCTCTCTGATAGGTAGCCCCGGCGCTGATCAGCCCAAAAGTCATCACAACTCACTCAAATAAGCCGATAGAACCAGGAGATCTAAATGCAGTCTTGTTCACATCTTCTACGGCCATAAAGATTTGATTGTAACCAGCATTGCCATCCAAGAAACTGATAATCCGATTGCCAGAAGCAACGTCAATTAATCGATCAGCAATCAGCATCGGATATTCGTCTTTATATGTTGCTTTATTCAAATCCCGAAAATCGATGCATACCCGAATCTTATCAGAGTCTTTCTTCCCTACTAGTACAATATTAGAAATCCAATCGGCATATTTGCAAGACCGAATAAACTTCGCATCTAATAACCTTTGAATTTCAGCCTTTACTTAGTCGTTAACCTTCCAGCTAATTCTTCTTGGAGCTTGTTTCACCGACCGAAATCCTGGCTTCATTTTGATTTTATGTTCAACTATAGATCGGCTTAGACCAGGCATCTCATGATATTCCTAAGCAAAGCAATCAACCCGATCTTTAAGAATCTGGATAAGCCGATCCTTATATTCCTGCGGCAACTGTTTACTGATGTAAGTGGGCCTCTCTTTACCATCTGTTTCAATATCGACCTTTTCAAGCTCATCAACCGATATGAATCCTTGGCCCATCTTATACTCTATCTCCTCTAGAGCCGCGGTTCCCATAAAAAATCTTCGTGTCCTTGTGTTACCGATTGTGCTTCCAGGGTTGTTGGCTTGAAACCCAATTTACTGACGCTGAGGAAATCACACTCCTCCAAAGGTTTTCCCGATAATGCCTCTAGGTTGTCATGTATTTCCGCACAATCGGTTTCTGCGGTTAGAGACTCTCCTCTGACCACCTCTATCTGCTAGCCAATCTACTAAATTAAAATCTAATGTAATGTCGATGGAATGCAGCAATTGGCGTGTATCCAATCCCTTCCCAACAGCACATTATAACTTTCTTTCCCTTCAATTACGAAGAAAGCTGTTGGGATTGTCTTGCTCCCTACAGTGAGCTCCACCACCAGAACCCCCTTTGCTTCAGTCGGATTTCCATTGAAATCGTTTAATACCATATTGGTCTTGACTAGGTCCTCCGTAGATTTTCCAATTTTCCGACAAATAGAATATGGCATTAGATTCACAGTAGCTCCACTATCCACCATCATTCTCGAGATCGGTTTTCCATTCATATAACCCATGATAAACAATGGCTTCAAGTGTAATCGGGCATTCTTAGATTTCTTAAAAATAGCATCCTCGGCCCCAATTACCAACTCTGCGGCAGCCTCTTCATAATCACACATGAATTCCTAAGGCAATACGCAAACCATATTAGTAGCAATCGAGACTTCATCGAAATCTTTATTAGCCTCAATAATAACAGCCGATATCAACTTGGGCCTCCATTCCTGCCCGCCCATAGCTGGTTTCATCGGCTTAACTTGCTTCAGCAGAGCATCCCTGAACTTTTCAGCTTCTGCCTCTTTTGCCTCAGTGTTTCTCATCCGTTGCAAGCGGTGTTTCTGAGACTTCGTGATTCCATTTGGACACCACTGTGGCAACGGCACTTTAGGAGGCCGATGCACATCGGTATTTTGATTCATCGGGATATCCCCGTCTTTTTCACTAGGAAATACCAGCCGATCCTTTACCGATGTTCTCTTGGATGGAATAAACGCATGGTTCATTAGGCAATTCTCCAGAGTAGGCAACGACATCCTCTCTTCCTAGCAGTATCGGAAAAATGGACATTCCCAATGCTCCATCTTCCAATCTTGATTATTTGAATTCCTGTGAACAGGTTCAGGAGCGTTTGATTTGACGTTCTTACGAGGTGTCTCCTTGGCCATCCGGTCATATTTTTCCAACAGCTGATCAAAGGTTGGCTTTGGCCTTGGCTTGGAAACCGGATTATATTCTTGCCCGCGCTTCACCTCGGGCCACTCACCAATTCCTTCGCCACCCCGTCGGTTTGCCGATCGAAATTTCAATTCCGGCTTCTCTTCCATTACAATCCTCTTAGAGCCAACGAGTACTTTAAACCGATTGGAACCCTCGGAATCATCGGCTTTTCTTTTGACATCAACCATTCCAACAAAACTGACTAGGAACGGTTCTGTATCGATCTGCGAATTTTTACTTTGATATCAAAGTTGCCCGCTCTCGATCGCTTTCTGCACCACTTGCTTGAACACATTGCACTCATTGGAAGCACGCGAGTAAGAATTATGCCACTTGTAATATTTCCGTTTCTTCAGCTCTTCAAGTGGAGGAATCACATGCCCTTGTTTAAGCCGAATCTGTTTTTCCTGCAGCAGATGATCAAAAATCCGATCACACTTGGATGTATCAAAAGAATATTTGCTCTTCTCAGAGCCTTTCGGCTTTATCCACCCAAGCTCAAATTCCTTTTTATTATTCACCCATTCAGCAACATAAGCACCAACATCCTCAGTATCGGAATCATCTGAGTCTTCGATTTCTTCAGTATCAACAACGTTGACGGCTTTGTCTTTACCCTTATTATTGTTATTATTCCGATACTCTTTCTGGCCTGGGTATGAATTATCTGAGAATCGGCTTTCGTACAGCGCGATCTTGTGAGCCAGATGTGAAATATCAGCAAATTCCTGTTTGCCCACTTTCTTCTGATTAACGGGTAGTAATCCCTTGAAAGCCAACTGTGCCAACTTATTATCAGGTAGTGAAAGGCTATAACATCGGTTTCTCACTTCCCTGAACCGACGAAGGTAATCATTTACCGATTCTCCAAACTTCTGCTTAATCATCATAATATTGGTAATTCTTGCTTCGTTTTCTCCGGAGTAAAAATACTCATGAAACTTCTTCTCCAGATCCGGCCAGGAAGTGATACTGTTTGGAGGAAGCGACGTGAACCAATTAAATGTCGATCCCGATAACGACAGTGGGAATAATCGGCATTTGAGAGTATCCTTTGATGCAGCCTCCCAGCACAATGCAAGAAATCGAGCAATATGTTCGCGCGTAGAGGTGTTGTCACTTCCCCTGAATTTGGCATTTGCGAAATCAGGAACTCGGTACTTATGAGGAAACTCTGTTTCATTGAAAGCCGATGGATACGACATAGTGTAATGCGGAGCAATTTTAGGAGTGTTGAACCCGCACTGCTTCATCATGTTATACACCAGGTTCCTCGTCATCTATTCCAGATTTTCATTCATCCCGGGATTAATCGGCTGATAGATCGGTTCTGGAGCCGGAACTATAGCCTGATTATTCGCTATCATCTGAATCGGAGTTGGATTGATTATCAATGGAGGATTTGGTTGGAAGGTCCTAGAATGAGATGTTTCTGGCTGAGTATAAGCTGGGTACTGGTTTCCCAGATTCATCCCTTGCGGAATATTCCGATTCACTTGAGGGGCTTGCCCAGTCATGATATTATATAAGGCAGCACTAGTCCCCTCTTGCACAATTCGTCCTAAAACCGATGACAAATCCAGCATCGATCGGTAAACAGAACTATTAATCTGATCTCTTATGACCTCGGAAAATCACCAGTAAGCAATGGATCTCCAATGGAAGTTTTCGTAATCTGGCCACTGTGAGTTTTCCGATAGCCAGTAAGCATCCTTTTCTTGTTTTCTTCATGGATTTCAGCGAGCCTATCTTCAACTTCTCTTTTCTGATCAGGGCTTAATTCATCAAATGTCACTGCCTCAGCAGCGAGCTTGAGCATCTCCAACGCCGCCTCGGCATCGGTGCGTGTCATCTTGTCGGTTTTGATTCTTGGGGTCCCACCGGGCGTGCCAAAAAGTGTGTTGACACAAAAGTGAGCTTTCGTGAACACGCGTGCAGAAGCGTCAAGTCTGTGC
This sequence comes from Raddia guianensis, assembly GCA_036346415.1. Classification (NCBI taxonomy): domain Eukaryota; kingdom Viridiplantae; phylum Streptophyta; class Magnoliopsida; order Poales; family Poaceae; genus Raddia; species Raddia guianensis. The sequence goes on from CM070534.1 coordinate 54,087,222, forward strand.
TTGTGTCGCAACCAAGAACCAAGCGTGCCAGTCAATTTAACCTGTATATTGACAAGGAATAAATTGTCAGTGAATTAGCCCTAATCGGCTTTTAAAAGTAGCCAGATCAGGTTATTTTATATCGGCTTTATATAATCCGATTGTAGGGTCTATCGGCTTAATGCCTGATAGAGCGATTAAATATCAATAAGCATTCAATCATAAATCTTTTACTTCTTTTTGGTATTTTTATACTTAAAATTAGCAATAAATCTTTACATCAATTTATTAGATTAAATCAAGGAATAGATTGAATAGATTGGTCAGGCCAAAACAATATTCAGATCTAAATCTAGATGTAAACCGATAAACCGATTTAAAGACTTAGAACTAATATAGGTAAATACAATATTGATCGGCAAATAGTTATATACGCAAAATCCTAAACAAGTATACGCAAGATCGATTAAACGAGACAGTCGCATATATCGGGTTCAGGAAAAAGTGTATAAGATAGTTGACAATCGGCATTGCAGGATAAACACATATTACAGATTGATCAAATCGAGACGGTGCAATATGCACTGTAACATCAAAGATCGGTAAAGCCCGAGACAGTTTAACATGCTTTGTACACACGAGATCAAGATGATACAGCCATGCATACGGGTTACAAGAAGAGAATCGATTATCCCATCGAGATAGCTCTACCTGCGAGTTGAAGCTTTTCGACGATGTCGATCGGATTCAAAAAGTGGGTTTGTGTTTTCAGTATGATGTGTCGTATTCACGAGACCTAAGGTCCTATTTATACTATTACAACATCGATACCGATACGACCTATTTTACCGCGTCGCTCTCCTGATCAGATCGTATTTCTTCCGAAGTCTCATAACTATCAGTATTCTTCAATATGCTTTTCTTCTTTGCCGATGAAGCCCATTTTCTGATTCGACCCAATAATTCCAATATTTTTAGCCATTTTGCAATATCCGATTTTCTGCCAAATTTGGGTGTCAACAACTATATAACATTGTTATCGACTTTTATGCTGCCATTTGATTATGTATGTGGAGGCTATGTGCCATTTGGTTCATATTTATTTTGAATTTGTATTTTTGCATTGTTGTGATTGTGGAGTGCTCGAGAAGACGTGGATTCGAGCACGTAAATATTTGTGGCTGATGTGTGGAGAATTTGAGACTGGAATTATGTTGAAAATTGTGGTTTTTTGCAGGTTATAAATGAGGTTTTTAATAAAATACAACAGCTATTTTAATTGCTGTTGTAATACCTATGTCGGCGGCATATAGGATGCCGCCGACATAGGACAAGCTCTAGGCGCACCCATGGCCTCCCTGTAGGCATCAGTGTCGGTGGCATCGGGAAAGCCGCTGACATAGAGGGCGGGAAGTGTCGGCGGTTTTTCCAATGCCGCCGACACTGGTGGGCCACGGGTGTGCCTGGAGCTTGACCTATGTCGGCGGCATCCTATGTACCGCCAACATAGGCGGTGACACGCGTCATCTATCCGTTGTTCGGCGCACCCCACCAGTCAGGGCGCCGTTAAACGGGGAGAGCCGTGAGGGCAAGGCTATGTTGACGGCTTGTAAGGCCGTCGACACTGATGGCATCCAGTGGGGGTTGCTCAGGCTGCGGCTTTGTCGGCTGGTCCGTCGACAAAGTCTGGCTATGTCGACGACGGGGCAATGCCGCCGACATTGACCTATGTGGACGGCATTATGGGCTATGTGGTCGGCTTTTGCCGACCACACAGAGACTGATTCCTGTAGTGTAACAATACAAATAGGCCATTATCTATAAAAATATTTACCGGAAACCATTCAACATTTTTTCAATTGACAATTTGAAAGATCTATTTGGAGTATGGTTTTTATTGTTCTAGGTTTTCATAGTCTAGGTTTTTCATTTGAATTTTATTGTTGACTTTCTGGTTTTGGTCTCTGTAATAGATCGTAAATTTTAATTTTCACGACAACTTTGTTTTAATATATATGGTTGTGTCGAATTGATGTTGTTTTCGATAACAAAAAGAATATTTTCATATCATGGGGTATGTTTAGGAGAGTTCATTGGTTGAGGCACCGAGTGTTACTGTAAGAGGAAAAAAACAGGATGATTATACGAGAGGTGTGCCACATGTTGAAAATAGTGGCCATGGAGTTATTCAATAATTTTGGATGGAGAATAAATAGAAGAGTTTGTACGAAATGATTTTGGATATGTTTTTCTACCCATCTAACCTTTTGTTTTAATAACTCAAATATTGTAAGACAATTTGGCTGTGGGCATCTTTGATGTGGAGACCGAAACTATTTTCATTATCTGAAAAAAAAACCCAAAAACAAGGAAAAAGTTTATATTTTACCATGAACTATGGGCCTTCGTCCGTATAACCCCTTAAAGTACGAAACCGGGTAATTCACACCACAAAACCAGACAAAAGGTTTCAGGATTTTAACACGAGAAAAGCTAAAGTTAGACCACGGGAAAAAAACATCAAGATGGTTCGAGCGTCCGGCAAGATACTACAGAGAATTTGAAACATTTTTTTTTAATCTAAAAGGGAGAAGTTCACCGCGGTTGACTTTATACTGAGGCTGTTTAACCCAGCTGTTTAGACGCAACTGTTCAACCAGAGTTGTTCAAGAGGAATCATTATCAAGACTACCATAATATGTAATTTCAATAATCGCAATCGCTTGATAATCGTTAAAATCAATCAAATTTGTTTCACGGATTGAAACTTCCCGGTTAACTAATCAACAATTTGACCGGTCTGCTTTAATATAAAACGAGCATGGTGTCCCACGCGTTTGCACGTCTAGATTTGTGTTAGCATATAGGGGTAGTTTATCTCTAACTCATATTTTTTAGATAATCTTTAACTCATAATCTATCTCTAATATATCATATCATATCAGATTTAGATTTTATTTCTAAATAGAGATTATTTTTTATATTTTTTATCTGATTTGGTGGACGGCAATTAAACGATTTTCTGATTCAGGGATACTGATCGGATGGCGGAGGATTTGTCGCCTTATGGTTTTCCTTTTGTGTGCGTCCACGATGGATCGAGTCGTCCCGGCCGAAAGCACCGCGGGCACGCGACACACGAATGGATGGGATCGACTTGCGCTTGGTGGTTTAGACGAACGCCATTATCAGTTCCTATTTCCTAAATGTGTACGTACATGCATGTTTGTACATGCTAGCTATATTTTGTCTGTTGGAGTCGCCCCTCAGTCTCTCCTCACGTGCACTTCGCCATGGAGCGCTGCTCACGGCTCACCCGCTTCCTACAGAGCCATCTCAAGAATTGGGTCGCCACCGCCAGCCCTGGCGTCGTGCTCGCCGTCCACGTCATCCTCACCTTTATGCTCATGCATATAAACTCCAACTCATAATCTCTCTAATATATCATATTAGATTTAGAGTTTATCTCTAATAATATATTAGATCAGATTTAGTACTTATCTTTCTTATCTTTTCAGTATTGACCGTTAGATTTACGTAATATTATCCATATTCAACGATGTAGATATTTTATTTTTTTTCTATAATTAACTTGAGAATTTTAGTATTTTTTATTAACGTGGAAATTTCTAGGATTTTAGGATTAATGTGGTCCCTCCGTTTAACTCTGCTTTATATATATGCTCATGCACATAATCTCCAACTCATAATCTCTCTAATATATCAGATTAGATTTATAATTTATCTCTAATAATATATTAGATCAGCTTTAGCACTTACCTTTTTTATCTTTTTAGTATTGAACGTTAGATTTACGTAATATTATCCATATTCAACGATGTATATATTTTCTTTTTTGTATAATTAACGCGAGGATTTTAGTATTTTTCGATTAACGTGGAAATTTTTAGGATTTTATGATTAACATGATGGCTCTGTTTAACTCTGCTTTAGATAGATAGATGGATGGATGGATAGATCGATCGATCGATCAATCGATGATATATAGGGTGGTTGATCAATAATCAATCAATATCGCCCAATAATTGGTTCAATATAAAATCGATGATTGGGTTGTTGATCGATAATCAAATAATGCTGCACAATAATTAGTAAGAAAGATTGAATTGTGATGTTCTATTTTTGAATCATAGGTCAAAACTCGTTAGTTTGCGATTAGTATCAGCCGACAATGCAATAGGAAATGGGCGATCGATCGATTTTGAATTTACCTTGATTTTAAAAATGCTAAACTGATCCATATGGCTTATCAGACCACAATGATAGTCTAATCGACCGATTATCATGTAAACCCTACCACTACTTGGCTTGATGGCTTCCCCATACTTGGCTAGACACACGTGTACACATAAACACAACTTTGCAAGAGGACTATTCTTATGTTAATCTATAGTACATCATACATGGTTGACATTACAAATTTTTAGGTACTTTTTTTGTGTGGGCGGTCACAAGTATGCTAGATTAGAAGAAACCTCTCCCCAATTTTCTGCCTATTTTCTGAATTCTAGGCACCTAGGTTGTGCGAATGGCAAGAGCTATGCCATGTTCCATTTCTTGCAGGCTGCTAACAAAAGACTGCACCACTAACTGCACATCGACATCGGCATCCGAGTCTCTCTCTCTGACGTGTAGCTAGCAACGTTGTCTGGCGTCTGCGACGGTGCGTATGTCTGTAGTACAGTAATCCACTAATATTTCTTCCTTCATGCCTCTGATCAGAAGGTAGGCACTGGGCGTGGGCCCAGGATCGCACGGTAGCGGTCGAAGCTGAGCGCGCGAGGGCCGAGTAGCCGCCCCTCTCTCTTGTGTGATCTAGCAGACGTCAGTTTGTGAAATCTAGCCAACGGAAAAAAAAAAAAGCAGCATGTTAGGAGTGACATTTCTTACGAACCGATGTCCAGTTGAACGTGATGGTTTTGCGGCATTTACCGCCACATGAATGCGCGCTGCCCTTGAATGTGGGGGACACTCAAGTTTGTAAAAGTTCCCTTTGAATGGGTGCCACTGCCACGCCCCATCTCCTGCAAAGTCCACCCCAAGGAAACCTCGCCCGAGGGAGTACTCCCGTCGTGGAATCGTTTCCAATGTACTACAGGCAAAATATATTAGCTTGATCGACATCTTCAATAGTTTAGTCGATTACTAGAAAATAAACGTATCATACATTAATATATCGACAAGCTCTTCCACGGATCAGAAATAATATCATAGTTAGATCTGCTTATGGGTAGCCCAGCCTGACGTACCCAACCCCATCCGACTAGAAAAAATCTGACCCGACCAATGCACCGGGTTGGGTCAGGCCTCGATTTGAAGCTCGACCGTTGGGTCGGGTCAGGTTCAAACCAAAAAAATTGCAAAAATAGCCGTGCAGGCTTGGATTTCGGATTTCGGGTCAGGTTTACAGGTTTCAGGTCAGATTTGGGCCCAGATTTGTGACCCGGTGTGTCGGGTCAGGTTGGGTCAGGCTCAAGTCGGCTGAGTTTTGGTCGAGTTTTGGAAAACCCAACCCGAATTGGATCAAGGATCTCGGCTCCTGCGTCGCCTTCTGGTTCCCTCCTCACCGCCACTACTTGAGCTTCTTACTTGCAGCTGCAAGATCTTGAGCCTGGCAGGAGTAGTGAAGGGTTTTGATACCAAATGATGTGCTCACGGGTTCCCGATCTTCCGGTGAGAGGGATAACTTCGATTTAGGCGGATGATGACTTTGACGATCCGGCTACAAGCCACACAAGGATAAGCGCTCGCAATCGCTAAACCACACTCCTGATTGTTATCAACCGTGCCAAAACCCGAATGACCTGACCACGAAGGTCTATCCTTGCAAGCAATCGAAGAACTCGCAAGAACAAGGATAAAGCACACACTAGAACTGAGGTTCTAAAGCTCGGAATCGATAGGTCAACCGACACTAGGGATTTCGAGAGTGTTTCTTCAATCTGAAAGACAACAACAAAAGAACAAAACCTAAAGTGAAAAGAAAGAGACTTGTCCTATATATAGAGTAGGGAGATGACTCTAGGAGGTGCTCTCACGCATCATGAATACATGGGGACTCAGCCCAAATTAATGGTGATGCAGCACCCAAGAAGAGCAAAATACTGGTTCTGTCCATGAGATATTTTTGACTGCTGCGGCCAGCTCACTTGGAATTTGAAGATGAGGCCGGATCCGTTGGAAAGATGGCGAAGTTATCTTTCCAATGAGTGCTCACACTTTTCAATCGGAGTCTGTTTGCATTCTCTAGACCGTTTTTAATTCAGACTGGTCATTGATGGCCAAGTGGAATCCCTTTGCACTCCCACCATGCAATAATTGCCTTGATTGGTGTGTTGATGACTTGTAGCTGGTGCTTATTCAAATTTCTATGCATATATTTTTATTAGGTAGCGGTCTATTCTCCAAAGTATAATTATTCAACCCGATAAACGTGTTTACCTGATAATTAATTTGTCGTGCGCGGGTTCGAGTAATCGGTCCTGTAATGCTAGTCAAGAGTTGCTGGTCGGGAGGGGAGACTTTGGTCGTTGATCCCATGGGTGTATCCATTGTAGCGATGTCCTCATCAGGCTAGGGGAGGTGGAGTTGGCGCCATGGAGATGGGGGCGGGGGGAGAGAGAGAGAGAGAAGAGGGATATGGGAAGAGAATAGGAGAGAAGTGTGAGAGTATGACGATGGGCTCACATGTGATTTTATATTTTTATAATATTTTAGTGCCTAGAATTCCACCTCATCCACCACATACGCAAAACTGCCCTCAAAACCGTCCACATGGGGTTATTTGCACCTTTTGTCTGCTTTTGTGGTGTGAAATATCTGGTTTCGTAGTTCATATGGTTATACGGACAAAGGGCCATAGTTTAGAGTGAAATATAGATTTTTTTTTCTTGCTATTTCATAATGGAGTAAGTAGATCATCGAGCCATCTAGACATAGCTTGTTTTCCGTGTGAGTTCATGTTCCAAAGCTAAACAGACAGGTACGCGGCCCACACCCTTGTGCTGATGCCAGAGGGGCAGAGACTCCTCTGGCGGACCAGACTTTTGTGATGTGTCTTGTATAGTTGTATGTGTCAATTGCTGTTGCTCCAAGGAGCGATGGACTCCTGCCCATTGGCAACATAGAGCTTGTGGAGAAGCCATTCACCGAACTGTAAAGTGAAGATAAAAATATCAAGATCAGAGATGGCTTTCATGCACCTCATGAATTTTTACCACATGTGGCTGCTACTGTGCTCTAAAAACTCTCACGATGTGAAGGAATAAATAAGCCAGCACAAGGAACAGTGGAACTCACACTCACTGCAGATTCAAATCCTGGGCTTGGGAGCTGCGAGCAACCAAGTGTTTGAAAAACCCTCTCCAAGTCTGAGGGAATCTGCATGCACGCCAGTATACCACTTACTTCCTAGACACTAACCATTAGTTTAACAACACCCAAATATCGGACACAGCACCATGCAACTATAATAGACAAGACGACTATAAATATGATCAGGGCCATGTTACATAGGCGATTAAGATAAGCAGAGAGAGGACAAAAAATGCTTAAGGGAACCTTTGACCAGCTAAAGGCTAAGCAAGGCTCTCTTATACTGATGATTTGAAGACAAAGCAAGCCCCCAGGAAAATTAAAAGAAAGGCGCTTGTGGCAGCGTGAGTGCGCCTTGCCTTCTCCTCTGTGCGTGTGTCACAGCGCCTGGCCCCACGCAGGCAAAAGCCATGCGTTGCCTCACATGGAAACAGGAGCTGTGTCAGCGTCTTGACTGGCCATCTGCTGTTCAACTTGGCCTGAGTCCTCCTGGCTGCACTAGCACTACCCCTCCCCTCCCCTCCCCTCCCCGGCCCATGGGTGCTTCTCAGATTTGGATGCCATTTATTTTGCGACACAGAAACAATGACTCTCAAGTTTCTGTGTAGAATCTGCAATGACTGGCCAGACTGTACTGTAATTTTAACAAGCATTGTTAAGAGGCAAGAGCGGTAGATTTGATGATGGGAGGGACTTGCACCGAAGAAAAATCACCATTTATATATGTACATACAAAGCTCTTACTGAGGAACTATGAGGAACAAGGAGATAAGGAAAGCTGGGGGAAAGGAAAAGAAAAGGACAAGTGAGCTACTCCTATCGGTTCACAAGAACTTCCGAGCGTCCAAGCTAATGGGAAACTTTCTTAGCATGTACCATTACAAGCGAATGGGACCAAGCTTCTTTGGAAATTTGAAATGGCATCATCGGAACGACTGGTTTCCACCGGGCATTTCGCCGCCGGCCGGCCGGCCGTGTTGCTGCCAGACACACCGCTGGTTGTTCTGTGTTGTGTCGTCTGCGGTTTTCTCCTAATCCTTCTCCTCCTTCCCTTCCTTGAGGGTCATGTCAACGACCCCAAAACCTTCATCGTCGATGGTGCCCGTGGTCGCTGACGAGGTCTTTGAGTCGACCGTCAGGCCTGCCTGGATCTCCTTGAACATTGTCATCACCTTCAGCATCGTTGGCCGCCTTGATGGCCTTTCATCCAAGCACGCACAGGCGATTTTCAAATGCTCAAGCAGCTCAAGCTCCAGGGTAGGATCCTCCTTGAGCAGCTCAGGATCAAACACATCGGTGATCGTCAATTTCGTGTGCTGCTTTACCCATCCTACAAGATTATTGTCCTCACCAAAGTCCACCGAATCTGTCGGTGGTTTCCCGGTGAGCAGCTCCAGCAACACCACACCGTAGCTATACACATCACCCTTGGTGGTGCATCGAAAGCTTTGGTAGTACTCCGGTGGCACATAACCTGGTGTGCCAGCAAGAGTGGAGACACTCAGATGTGTGTCCACCACACTCATCAGCCTTGCCATACCGAAATCAGATACCCTTGCTTCCAATTGCTCATCAATAAGCACGTTGCTCGACTTCATGTCTCGGTGGATTATGTGCGGAATGCAGTTGTGGTGGAGGAATGCCAATCCCCTTGCTGCCCCAATGGCGATCTTTCCTCTGGCTGCCCAATTCAGCTTCATACCAATCTTCTTGCGATCTTGCAACACATCCTCCAAGCTGCCAAACTTCATGTAATCATACATCAACAGGCGCTCGTCAGCAACCTTGCAGTACCCCAGGAGCGGAACAAGGTTGCGGTGTTTGATCTTGCCTATGGTCTCCATTTCCGCTGTGAACTCCCGGTCACCCTGACCGCTCACATGTATAAGCTTCTTGATTGCAACAGTCCTCCCATCCTTAAGCTGTGCCTTGTAGACATCCCCAAACCCACCAGACCCAATCAAGTAATCATCATGAAAACCATTGGTTGCCTCAACAAGATCAGCCAAAGTGAGCTTCTGTAGTTGTTTCTCGAATGCTGCAAGGTTGATGCTTAGGGCATTTGTACCAGAGAGTCTCCAATTGGAAATCTTAGTTCCAGAATGTGACCGGCTATCAATGTATATATCACGGGAGGTGGTTGCCTCTTCATTCTTCTGCTTTCGCTTCTTCATCTCAATAGCTATAATGATCAATATACAGCATACTAAGAACAAGAGTCCAATAGCAATACTGCCGGCAAGGGACGCCTGCCTCCGGTGAGATTGATGGTTGTCAGAAGAACTTTGCCCAGCATTGTGTTCGCATGGTGGAAGCGGAAAGCCACACAGACCAGAATTATTCTCATACTGACTCTTTGGGAATGTGGCAAGGGACCCAAGCTCCGGAATTGTTCCATTCAGCTGATTATTTGATAAGTTGATCTCTGACAAAGACAGTGTCGAGAACGAGTTGGGTATTGGCCCTTCCAACAGGTTGTGCGACAGATCGAGTACCGCAAGCTTCTTGGCGCCAGCTAACTCTGATGGGATAGCGCCGGACAGTTGGTTGTGCCCAAGATTCATGATCATGAGGTAGTACATGCTCCCAAGCTCCTGGGGGATCTCTGAGTTCAACTGATTAAATGATAAGTCCAGAAATATCATCGAGCCATTCTTGGCAAAGGTATATTCTGTGCTCCCCATGTACATTCGTGTGAAGTTGCACAGCTTCTTGCTTGGCATCCGACCAAGATCTTCGGATCGAATGCTGGTGAACTCCAGCAGGCTCCCCTTGCCACGGCACTCACTGCTCAGCTCATCATTGCGAAGATACACATATGGCCGCCCAATGACGAGGCCAACAGTCATCTTCCCTGACTGCTTTGCCAGCTCAGGCGGTATTGACCCATTGAGCTGGTTGCTGTTCAAGTCCAGCCACACCAAGCTCTTGCAATCGCCAAGCTCAGGTGGTATTGGCCCCGAGAAGGAATTATTACTCAGCTTCAAGATTGCCAAGTTGCTGAGCTTCCCGAGCCACGGCGGGATCGGCCCAGACAACCGGTTGCTTGCCAAAGATATCCAGTTGAGCTGCGTGCAGTCCGCCAATTCCGGCGGGATGTTGCCGGTGAGCCCATTGTAATCAAGGATGAGATGCTCCAGCTCGCCAATGCTTGCCAAGGACGCCGGTATCTCGCCCTCCAGCTCGTTCTGCCACAAGATGAGGTCCTGGAGTCGGCTTAGCTCGCCGAGGGTTGCAGGGATGGACCCATTGATGTAGTTGAGGCTGAGGTCGAGGGAGATGAGGTTGCTGCAGTTGGAGATGGCCTCCGGTATGCCGCCGACGATGTAGTTGTTCTGAAGGTACAGCGTGTGGAGACTGGAGCTGGGGCTCTGGCAGAGGGTCGAGGGGATGGTGCCGGAGAAGGAGTTGGAGCTGAGGTCGAGCACCTGGAGCTCCGGCAGCGCAGCAAGCGAATCCGGGATGGAGCCGTTGAAGTGGTTGAAGGAGAGGGAGAGATGCGTAAGCTGTTTCATCCCGGCGAAAGCGTCGCTGGGGAGCTCGCCGGAGAAGTTGTTGATGGACAGGTTGAGAGCGGTGAGCGACGCGAGGCCGGCGGCGACCGACGGGAACGCGCCGACGAGGTGGTTGCTGGAGAGGTTGAGCACTCTCAGGCTGCGGCAGCTGGAGAAGGCCCCACCATCCAGCTCGCCGAGGATGGTGTTGCCGGAGAGGTCAAGGTACTGCAGCCCTGAGCAGTTGGTGAGCTCCGGAAGCGAGGCGGAGATCCTGTTCCAGGCGAGGTCCAACCACCGGACTGCCCCTACTCCAGCATCAACCATCCACAGGAGGTCGGCGTCGCCGGAGATCTTGTTGTTGGACAAATCAAGAGCGTCCAGCGCCGGAAACCCCGAGCCGCCGCCGCCGCCACCCACCTTGGCCGCACCAACCGCATCGCCGGAAAGATTCAGCGTCTTCAGCCCGCCGCACGCGCCGGAGAGGGCCGCCACGTCAGCCACGGAGCCGCGCAGCGCAGCATTCCCGGAGAGGTCCAGCGCCTGCAGCTTGCCGCCGCACCTCGCGCCGGCGGCGGCGGTGAGCGAGCCGCTGACGTTGGCGCCGCGGAAGGTGAGCGCCTCGACGCCGCTCAGCTGCAGGAGCGTGGCCGCGACGGCGCGGAAGTCGGCATTGAGCGGCACGCCGGCGAAGGAAAGCGACGTGAGCCGCCCGCCCCTGCACCCCGCGCCGGGGAACCTGCACGCGCCGTCACCCGCGCTCCACCCTTCCAGCGCCGCCTGGTTGGGCACCGCCGCCTTGAACTCCTCCAGCAGCTGGGCGTCGTCGGCGGCTGCGGCCGCAGCGGCGGCCACAACAAACAGCGCCGCCGCTATCGCCAGCCGCAAGGAGTAAGAATCCATACACAGGCGGCACAGGGCCAGCCGCGCGAGGAAGAAGAAGAAGTGGGAGGAGAGAGAAAGCACTGGAGGAGTAGGGAGGAGGCGGAGCTGGGGAGAGTGGGAATATGGACATGGAGAGACGCGAACGCGAGGAGGAAAGAAGCAGCAGCAACAAGGAGTGGGGGTGGGGAGCAAATTAACAGCTGTAGGTGAGGGAGTGGTGGTGGGGTCACATGGCATGTGCCCTCATCCGCGAATCGCCCGCGCCTAAGCCGGAAGATGGGGGGTTAGATTAAGATTAGGGATGCTAATCCCGGTGCTTATCCGGGGGTTACGGGCCGATCCGATCGGACGGCGGGGGCTGCGGCTGGCGCCGGCGGGGACAGGCTCACGTGCCGACGGGGCCGGGCGTCGGGCTCGCCGGAGGTCAGGGGGTTCATCATTGGGCCCGCGCGGGGAGAGGCGGGTCGCGGTCCGTGCGCGCGTGGGGGAGGTCGTACTTTGGGCATCAAGGGCTTTTGGGCCTGTTCCGTTGCTGCGCTTCGTTTCCGGGCTGAGCACGCCGTAGCTAATATAGCCAATTTACCCACGTATACGGAGATCCCTACTGCGTGGAGCCACACGCACCGCCGATAGGTGGTTCCGTGCTTCGTTGACCCCCATAGCTGATAGCTCCATCGGTGTAAAGGGGTAATCGAATAAGCAGAATTATCTAAAAAAATAGATAGAGTTAATATGATCTAAATTTTTAATCCGTTTAAGAACCAACTTACTAAATATAAGAATATGAATTTGGGTAAAAAAATATATGCCCTGTTTTCGAGTAATAAAGGTGAAAAATGATCCAAATAGCATCCGATTACACCCCTAGCTCCATCAAATTTTAGTCTGCCCGTCGCCCATGAGGCCGTGGCCACATGTGATGTACGGTTTTCAAAACCAACCCCACCCCCCCCCCCCACCCCAAACACACACAACACCACACAACTATATGAAGTAGTGCAGATAACCCATAGAGACGGTTTTGCCATGGGGCTATCAGATGAAGGACATTATCACATAGATTGAACCATATGGCATTTTTTATAGTAAAAATATTTTACATGTGGGTGCTACTGTCGACATGTCTAACTCTATCTTCCTCTCTCACCTCCGCTCTCTCGTCCCCTGCCTCTCCGCTCCCCTGATCACCTCCCTCCTCATTCCACCTCATGGCTGGATGCCCTTCTCCTCCTTCCTACCCTTGCCCAATTACCACGCCAACCATCGTTCTCCTCCTCCCTGTCCTCTCCCCCAATCCCTATCTCTCCTCCCCAATCTCTCTCTCTCTCTCTCTCTCTCTCTCTCTCTCTCTGGCGAGGCTAAGCGACAACAATTGACCCGAGATTAGAATGTAGCGGCCATCACAGTAGGAGCAAGGCGAACGATGCATGGTTGAGCGATGGTGTAGGCCAAAGCGGGGCAAGAGATTGGAACCCGACACGAGGCAGAGTGATGGCACCAATCGAAGTGACGGAGAAGTGATCCAGCATGCTGTTTTCCCGACCTATCATGATAGAGTGACAACCGGGTGAAAGTCGGGTCGAGTCCTCATCTCCAGCTCGGTCAAGTTTAGGTTGGCCTTTGCCCCGACTCAACCCACCCCCACCACACGATTTCAATCCTACGACATATATAGAACAACCCATCCAGTTGAGCGCCCCTCACAACCCTAGTCTCCCCTTCTTCCCCAATTTGTGTGTTCCCAATAGAATACGCCCCCTCTTTCCGTTTCCATGATCTCTTCCACACCTCCCTCTTTCTCCATCCAACATACCAGACAATGAGATGCGATCACTACAAAGCCCGAGTAGCGACGACGAGCGATCCTCGTTGAACCCTGTTGGACTTCTCCTCTGTCCTCCCCATTCACCGGTCAAATGGCCCCCTTATTCCAATGATAGAATCTGCATCCTTCTCCTCTCATCAGTCAGGGTGGGCCGGGCACTGCCAAGGCGGGAGCGGGTCCCAATCGAGGCGCAATTGTGGGAGCCCTAATGATGATCGGATCAAGGCATGATCCGACCAGACCCATCTAGATCTCCATCGTTTCATCTACCATATTCAGCCATATCTAAAACCAAGAAATCCCTAATGTAATCGGGGTAAAATAGAAATTAATTTACACTATTGGTTGTAGATGGAATTGGATTATAATGGTATAGGTTTAAGTTAGAGATAAATTATGTGCCATTGAATTTGCTGCCCATGAAACATTAGTGTAAAAAATGTTATGATGTTATTGCTACAAAAGTTTTATTTTCATTGATGAATTGTATTATTTTATTTTTACTACCTAGAATATCTATGTTCTAATTAAGCATCGGACGACCTATGCTTTCGGACACCAACCCCGCTTCCAGTTTTATTTTCTCAATGCCAGCACGCAACCTGTGCTCATTCACGCCTCCCTCTCTCTATCATGTGCTTTGTTGTTCCGATGGTTGTTTTGCTTTTTCGGTAACTTCATGTCGCATGTTCCGTTAGCAGAACACTATGTTCCAACGGGCTCAACCACATGTTCCGTTAGTGTATTGCATATGTTCCTACAACATGATGCATATGTTCAGAACAAGTTGTTTAGTTTTGAAGAAAGCGTCCAATTTTTTTTACGTGGGTTAGCGTTCAATTTGCAGCGATTCCCTTCGAATTAACATGGAGTATATGTCAGCACTTAATGAGTCGTCTTCAGTGATGCGGGGGATTGGGTGCCAAATGAGCATAAGTAAATAAAGATGGCAAAAGGCGATTTTCAATGTGCAGGTGCAATGCTTTCTCAAAAAATAAACTTCTAAGGGATTTCACTCCAACTTTAAATGCAGCATCATGCAATTTAACTCCACAACAGATATAATATTATGGCAGTTTTTTTCAAGATGAATATACACGTATGATTTTCATGTGCTCAATCTAAATAATTTAAAGAATTTTTTTGAACAAATAATTTAAAGAATTTTTACGGATGAAGTTTTAAAATTTTATTTTAGAAGAAGTTTAAAACATTAAGGTACTGTTCTTTTGAGCTAATCTGAACGGCCGAACAGCTGAACGCCTGAAATGACTAATTTTTTAGAGCTTCTCGAGATAGTATCGAGATTCGGATCCATTTTGTTTGAATTGCTTTTTAAAGCATTAGGACACACCTTCGAAACAGCGAAAAAACGAGCTCAAAAAAACCTAAAACATATACATTTTCAAAACATAGATAAGTAATTAAGTTGTTAAGCCGTTAAACTGAAAAGAACGGGACCTAAATTTTTATGATAGAAGGGGGCACAAAATTTTGATACAGTCTAGCGTAAGTGCATTACATGGGCAGGCAACCACCCTACATATGACAGTTAAATTTTTTAAAAAAATTATAGGAATTTTTATAGAGAATGCTTTGGTTTTCACATCTATCAAAGAAATCCAGCTACTTTGTTACCGAAAATGGCTCATGCGTGTGGGTGGGCGCGTGGCCAATGGCCTCCCACCGTCCCACGGTTACTCGTCACACACCCACGGCAGATTCGTCCCATTCCCAGCCCATCCCGACGACCCGACTCCCCACCGAACTGACGAGGGTGGCCCACGGTCCCACGGTGCAGTAACCAGCGAGACGCGCGTGGGGGTGTTCGCCCGTTTGGACAAGTCACTGCCTGCGTCACTGCAGTCAGCACGTGCATCCGGTTTCCCCGGGACCACCGGCGAGAAGCGCCTACGACCATCGGATCAAGATCCCGGTGGAGCTCGTCCCTTCCGATGCGGTGCCGCCTGCCTGTCGTCGCCCAACCACGGCCGTTTTGGTACCAGCCGGTTACGGGGTACGAGGCAACCGGCCATTAGATTTGCACGAGCTGTTCTGTGAGCCGTGAGCGCATCTGTTGTCTCTGTGCAGTATACGTGACCGGATGGACTTGAAAGCGAACCGTTTTGGCCGCTGAGTTGATGGCCGCCGGCAGGTCACACCATGCCATGCTAGTGCCATAGTGGGTGTGGGTGCACGATCTTCCGCCTGGAAGAGCACCGAGACATTGGTCATCCTTGCTGTGAAAAGGGAGCCGGAAGCAGGGCAGCTGTGCAGACCCGAACCTAGAAAGAACATTTTGATCCGATGGTTGGACTTAGGTAGGGATGGTAAAAATACCCATGAGTCCGAGTACCCACGGGTACCCGATCCGTTGGGTTTGGATCCCATCCTGAACCCATGGATATTAGATTTGGGGTCCGTGTTCGGATATCCGGGTCTCAAATTGGACCCATGGATACCCAGACCCGGACCCAAAAGGCTAGACTGACATGTGGTCCCTCCCATCTCCCATTTAACCCTAAATCCCTAACTCCTCGACCTCCCCCTCAAACGCCACCCCTCTGGCCCTTCCCACCGCCGCCTGCCGGCGTACACCTCCAGGAGACGCTCCATGCCGACGAGGGGGTCCTCCGCCGCCTCCTTCTCCAATCACCAATGACGCGGCGCGGTCTTTGAGTAATTTGGCGGATGGCGAGGCTTAGGAGACGCACTCGCACTCGAGGCGGCCTTGGCGGCAGCAGCTTGTGAATGAGCTCAAGTGGCGGCCTTGAGGACACGGAGCACGATGCGTCTCCCCTGCGAGGTCATCCTCTCTGGCCCTCTTAGGTTGGACCCGACGGGTACCCGCCGGGTCCAGGTCTGGTTATAGGTTTAGACCCGAGAGTAACTTCGGGTTCGGGTCTGGATCCATTGTTCGGGTCTCGGGTCCGGGTCCACGGCGGCTGGACCCGGAGGTATCCGACCCGATTGCCATCCCTAGACTTGGGCCACTCATCTAGCTACTGGACTCCCGCATTGCCACTATATACGCTCCTCCATCTCCTTTCTCTTGGTGCTTGGCATGCCTACATCATGGGTCCAACTGACCTTCTGCCATAGGTGTGGCGCCCTCGCTACTTCCACACCCATCCTAACTTAAGGTTGTTGAGCACAGAACCATTTGTGGCTATCGCTCACCGTCCTCCGCCTAAGCGGGCGCAGTAATTGTGCCACTATCGTGTCGTTGTACTGCCTAACTTTAATCCTGGATGGATTGGTGCTTTTCAAACCTAACCCTATATATATTGAATCTTGACACTAGCATGGTGGTGCGAGCAAAGTACAACAGCGGGCAAGCTAATGGATGCTATCCTACGTCATGACTATGTATAAAATATCATTTTTTTAATTTAAATAATGTGAAAAAAACTACACGAAAAATGTAGCATAAAATTTTCTATTACCTAAGAGTTCCAATGTGCACATACATACGTAAATAACTACTATCAACTATAACGTGTAAAATAGTCATACACATGAAGTTGTGAAACATAACGCACATTCTAATTAGTAATTATCCATTGTCAATAATGATAGTTTGGGAAAGATGCAGTGGAATTTTTGAAACTTGAGATATCTATATCATTTTTGAATGTTTAGGTTAAACATATAAAAATCATATATCATTCTATATTACAAAGGCCCTAACAGGCCGCACGCTCATGCGTCCACGTGGCGTCTCGCCGCGCGCCCGCGAGCCCGCGAAGCCACGTCGCCGAAAGATCGTCGGCCGTCCGATCGTCTCGTCGGCCAACATCCAGCTGTCCATACTAGTTTAACTTTTAAAAGAAAAAGGTCAGTTCATTTGAGAACAAGGTGGGCGTATCGGCGGGTTGGCTAGCTGGGCTGCCTTTCAATCCGGAGAGCGCGGTTCGAATCCCAGGCTCCGCCCTTTTTTTTGCGCCGTTCTCAATTTATTTAGCTACACATTTAAAAAGGAAGATTGCCCGAATGAAAATAAGTGTGCACTTGGACTGGTTGGCTAGCTCAGCTAGCTACGCAGCTGGACATCGCTGTTTGAATCCCAGGCTTGCCTCCGCCGTTGTTTTTTTTCCGAACTGTTCAGCCATTTTTTTCCCCAACTGTTACCGATTTATTTATTTATACATGTAAAACAAAAAAGAAAAAACCAGAAAAATTCTAAAAAACCAATGCACAACAAAACAAACACGATCAAAGTCCATAAAAGAATTTGAGCATTAAAAGTTTTGGCTTCTATAAAATAAAGTTCAAAAAATGAACATTTTAAGGACGAAATAAAAAATCCAAAAAAACCCCAGAAAAATAAAAAAACTTCAAAAACACAAAATGCAACAAAAAAAAAACACGGTGAGAATCCATGAACGAATTTTAACATTAGGAATGTTGACTTCTATAAAATGGAATGAGAAATGATTGAAAAATTTAAGAAAAATAGTAAAAAATCTAAAATCTAAAAGATTCCAGGAAAGTTCCAAAAATCTAAAAAAATTGAAAATGCAACAAAAAATTTATGGTGGGAATACATAAATGAATTTGAGCAAAATGTTGGCTTTTATAAAATGAAATAAGAAATAATTATATTTCTTTTGAAAAAATTGCAAATAAAAAATCCATAAAGCATTTAAACCTTATGAAACTAATGCCACGCGCCAAGGGCGCGTCGACATTGCTAGTAGTATTACACATGCGAAATTTTGATAGTATTAACTTTTATTCAATAACATAAAATTCTGTAACTATCATGAAAATTATATGGCATAGATATAAGAGCTATAGAGGTTTAGTAAATGGCCTATAGTTGTCGTAGTTTCGTTAGCAAATTTCTTCTATTTAGCTTAGCATTTAGGTATCCAATGACGCTACAATTACGCTATAGCGATCTATTCTAATCACCGATCTCTCCATTCTACATGTATTAATTTTTAACACAAAATTTCCCGTAATTTGCCTGTGTGGAACGACCAAATGCATGTTTTAAATAATTCATGCGGTTTCGTTGTGCATGCGATTTTAACATACCATAACAGTATATCGACAGCATGTTTTAAATGTTATTCTATTTCTAGAATCCTGCAAAATATACACCCTATATACTGTCCATCCTATAAATTGTACTGTGAAAAAGCTCATTGGCACTAAACATGACGCGAATGTCATGTAATGGTTTGTTCTTTCCGGTTCGAAGGCAGTAAACCCTATATAGATGGTTTAGAAAGATAAAAAGTTGAAAGTTTTACTGGTCTGAGAAGAAACACCAATATTTTTAAAATTAGATAGAAAATGTTTTAGAAACATCCGTCATAGATTATCACCATGAAATTAAGTTGAAACTAATTAACAATGCAACGTGGCAATGCAATAAGAGCATGTAAAATGGTAGAGAAAAAAACTATTTTTAACTATTGGTATGTCACTTATAGAGATAACTTTTTAGAGACAACTCATACAATGGTAAAGATGGTTTAGAGATAATTGCATATTTTTTATGCCATTTAATTACACATAAGATTTCTTAATTCGCATATAGAGTCATCTGTTTTATGGTTCAACTATCTGTACACACTCTCTCCCCTTTACATGATTATCCATCTGATATGACAAATTTTATTAACGGTTTAGAGACAACTGATATGTATCATTGTATATGCTCTAACGGATTGCTGGCTTGTTTTATGGTCTTTGCTCTTTAAATCGTTAACCTCTACGGCACTGCGTGAGTACCTTTGCGCACGAGTGGGAAAAAGGCAGAAACATATAACTAGGGGGGTGGAGCTGCCGCACGTGAGAGCCGGATAGGGAACGGGACGTAGCAATTATTAGCGGCAGAGCGTGTGCAATGTAACCGTGGGGCTCCCCGTAGCAGTTTGAACGCCATGATGGCGTGCGAGGGACAGCCATTCCATCGGTGAGTGACCACCCGCGCACCGTGCGGTGCCGCCACTCCGTGTGACCGTGCGCGGTGCGCGTTTGCCCCGTCCAAACGCCAACGGCGGGATACCGTTCAAGCCGCCACCGTATGGAAATGGTGGGTTTAAAGAGCGATTTGTTAGATTGCAGTGGTTTAAGTTTGATTATAGAGAAAAATGATTAAATTTTTCAATTTACCTTTTGTTATTATAAAACCATCTCTATATGGCCTTTCAAAATAGCATAAATGATGCCTATCGACAATAAATTTAAGAAGCCTCTCGTCTTTCAGCTTAACGTTGAAGTCATTTTTGCTCCACCAACTTTTTTTTTTATTTAGCTCAACCATTTTGAACGTATTCTTAGAATTTTGAAGCATCATCAATAATATAGTCAATCATTACCTATAAAAATAAACATGGCATTCATAGATAGTACATAGACAATATTTTCAGTAGACTACTATAGCATAGTCTTCAAAAAAAATAATATGGGCTCGAATACAATAGTGCGCATGCATTTTACAATTTGTTTTTTAGTGAGTTAGTATGTATTTCTTTTCTTTCCTTTACAAACTGACTTTTAGTTAAAGTTTTTAAATGTAACGTATATGTTTTTGTTATTAGAGATGTCCTGAGACGCAATTTTAAAATGTTTAAGATTAATAATAGCTTTAAAATTAGAAGCTTCAATCCAAAAAAAGGCCTTTCAAGCACCAAAAGGTACCAAAATTAGTTGGATTCCAATCGATCCTAAACAAGCTCAGGCTGCTAAAGCTTGAGCTCAGCTCGAATCAGCTTCGAGTTAAGGGTCAAACTTGAAATTGATCTCGATGCATGCTCAATTAGACTCGATCTCGGCTCGTTGAGCTTGGATAAAGTGGTTAATGCTAATATAAGAGAGAAGATAAGGCTATATGAGTTTTGTTAGGCTCAAATATGAGCCCGAGCTTGACTCGAATTGATTGGACTAGTTGATTCTGAGAGAGGGATAATTGGTGTAACCATGTTTGTCTTGAAACTCGGTTGGGCTTGGCGTGGGCATGGGATCGAGCTCGACCTCGAATTAGATTAGACTTGAACTTGAGGCTAGACTCAAGATTGTCTTATTTAGTTATCCAAGCTCGAGTCGATCTTCAGTGGCCCTAGCTTTAGGTTCTATTCTTTTTAGGCTGATTTGAATGGCCGAACGACTGAATTTCGAAAGATTCTTGACATAGTCTCGAGATTCAAATCTATTTTGTTTGACTTGTTTTTTAAAGTGTTATGACCCACCTTCCAAATATCAAAAAACATACAAAATACCCAAAATACATGTATTTTCAAAATATAGATAAGCTGTCAAGCTGAAAAGAGTCTTAATTAGACGGAATCCTAGCTGTGCATACCGTTACATGCACAACTGAACATTTCACACGTATAAAAAAGTGGCACAATTTGGGGTGCGCGGATGGACAAATAATGAAACATGGTTACTCTTACGATGGATTCGGATGTTGTGGGCTGAGCTTTGTGGGCTGACTATCCTATGGCCTTAGGCCTCAGATCCGCCCCACTATTGTTCCTTTTTTCTTGTACCCGAGGACGAAGTGGAACAAAGCCTGTAGTGCTCTTCTGGGCTGGTCCCTCCCGTCGCCATTATTTTGGGTGGCAAGCACATCACAATTGACCTGAATTTTTTACTGTACTAGCATTAATTTAAATCGAAATTAAAAAAAAAATTGCCCGTTTAAAAAAATTAAAAAAATAGCGTCCTGGCGCCCACTGGACGGGCGACTAACTATAAACGCCTGCCCGTCCGGTGATGATATTTAAAAATACCGATCCGGTGGGCGGTATTTAAATAGCGCCCGTCCGGTGCGCGTATTTAAATACCGCCAGTGGGCGTTATATCCCTCGAGATAGATCGAGTTCAAGATCGCCATCAATTCGTGCTCGCCAAAGACCGTCATTTCTGTCCGCCACTACCATCGGATTCGTGACAATAATAATTCGTGCTAGTGCCGCCAGTTCGACAATAATAATTCGTGCGGTGCCATCGGTTCGACCATAAAACTCTAATACGTTCATGCAACGAAAATTGCTAATTAGGGAAGCTAACTAGGTTTTGTTGATAATTTAATTAACGGACGCCGGCTATAAAAGGGAAGCGGCGAGCAAATTATTGAGACAAGCAGTGGGAAGTTTAGGTTTAGTTATTATGCGCTAATATGTTAAATTGTTTTATCCATATAACGTGCGATGACTTGTATCACGTTAATCAATTTATTTTAATATTTGAGCATCGGTTGTGAAAACCATAAAATTTGACGGTGACAACCGAGAATGATAAGAGAAGGTAAAATGACACTTTATTTGTTACGACTTGATCGGAATACAAGTGCGCATCCGTTTAAGGCGCTTGATCCGAAAATGATATGGACAAATGCACCACCGAAAGTTGCATGAAAGGTTTTCTCTGATGTCGGATCTTCGATGTGCCCGTACTCTCTCCGAAATTTATTTCGCTTGTAGCGCACAAATTCGTTCGGACTGTCGGGGTAGTGACATCCACAAAGGCATTTATAATTGGTGCATGGGGGGTTCGCCTCAAATTGTGGATCAAGAACTAATCGCATTCGCTCCCACTCGTCGCTTGCATCAATAGACCATTTACTCGATCTTTAGAATCTTGTATTCTTCCGTGCAGATAGTCTATGTATGTAGATGCAGCCATGGGGTATGGATCATCCATCCATTTTGTAAAGCCACAATCTGTGCCTGCAAAAAATCGAGTTTATTTCGAATAACCTTTTATTAACCTAATATGGTTAATTTTGATGGTATACGCACCTCAAACATGGGACATCGGTAAAACCTACGGCCAGTAAAACCATCTCGCAACACGATCATAAATCACGCACGACCGTGTCGATCCCGTGGAAACACTGCGGCCATCCTCTATAGAACTCGGATCTCTAAGCATCGTAGGATTTGTGTTGTAGTGAGCTCTCGATCGATCGGCAAATCTTCGAGGGTTCGTGTGCTTCAACTCTGGGCCATATGAAAGCCACCATCTAGGTGGCACAAATGGACAGTAGTAGTATGCACGTTATCCATCTACTACACATAACAAGGACGATGAAACATATATAACACACATATAAGCAGGTTGAATGAATAAAATAAAAATATTGTCACAATTAAACGGAATGAAATAAGAGACCACCTCAAAACGATTGAAGATACGGTTCTTGTGCAATTGACGAGTGTTCAAAAACTAGATATGTGCTATGGGTGTTAGTGTGGTGCGAGATTCGTGGGCACCGGTGCTCCATTTAAAGGAAATTGACATCGGATTCGCATTACCGGTAGCGTGGGCGAGAAGTCGCTTTTAAACACCGTATAAGCTCGTGTACGAACACCGTGTGATCGCTTTTGTCTCTTTGTCTTTGTCATGTCGCTTTGATGCTTTGTATAAGCACCGTAGAATCATGTTGCTATTTGTCTTTGTCACGTCGCTTTTGCAGCAGTGTCCACCGACGGAGAGAGATAGGACACGCGAAGGACATGTTTGCACCGACGGAGAGAGAAAGGGTGGGATTAACGGTGTTGGCGTTGATCGTCAATTTCACGAACAATATATCGTGAATTATTGCTTAAAAATACTTAACATTTATCTCTTCTCACCGTGATGTTGTGGTACCCTTTCCATCTATAAATATCGTGTCTCCATAAGTTTGAACCGCAGAACCTCACATACACCATGGCAAGTTGGGGTCCTTCCACACGGCCGTTCATTCTGATACATGGTGGGAGTCATTTGGTCGAGAGAGCATGCTCGTCACTTTGCATCGGCATGTGTGTGTTGGACTACGACGATGGAGAGATGGTCCACCCTCCCGAGAGATCGGCTATGCTTCAATATGGCTATGGCGAAATGCCGATGTGGTAACCTGCCACAGTGCGATGGTTCGACTACGCCCATGAAGGCTTCACCGGTCGAGATTCTACCGATGCCCAGACTACAACGTAAATATCGTCCTTATTTTCCGTCATACATCTCGTGCGCAGACTAAGTATATCAATTGAACTCACAGATTCCAGATGTTACATGTGGATGGACTATGTGGATGGATGAGCCTTACCCGAGCGCTGCATATTTTTACATCGCAAGTCTCCACGCAAAGATAGATCGCTTGAAGAGCAGGCTCCGTGCACTACAGCCATCTGCACAACAAACAACTCAGCAGCGTCCTCAGAGGCGTCGCCAACAGCCGACGGCAAACGCGGAGCCGTCAAACCGCATGGTTCTCGATCAACACTACATCCCAACTCGTTTTTGTAGTGACACCTCATGCCTCTGTGGATGCCATTACCCCAGCACACCGAACGCAGAAGTTCTTCGGCGAAGATCGGTCATGCAAGAACAATATCCAGGGTATTTTCACACAACGTGGGAAGCTACAATGGTTGTATCATTGATGTTCGTGCGACTTGTTATGTATTTAATTTATGAGTTTAATTGCGATATGTTTTGCATAATAGGAAAAAATCGAAGGCATTTTAGACGTTGCGCTGCACTGCGCTACCAGGTACGACGGACGCTACGTCGTCTAGCGTTAAACATTGCGTGTACAATGATCGGCGTGCATAAAATAACAGAAACAAATTAATAGCAATAAGATATGGAAAGTGACATAGTAGCGGTACTAACAACAAACAAAAGGTATGTACTAACATACGTCCTACGGACGCCCCCTCTTAGGCTTCACGCCCATAACAGAACCATCAGCTCGAGACTTGCGCGCACGTCCGAAGCCGTGTAGAGGAAAAGTGAAGCGGTCCGGGGCCCGACGTCTCGCCGCGGTCGGTCGTGGCTCGGCGTCGCATGCTCGGCCGGCTCGCTGCGAGGTGACGGGGTGCCTCGAGCAATCTGTGGCGCCTCTATCTCCTGCCGACTCACGAGAAGTACTCGAAGGAGTCCGCCGGGAGAGGATCGCTCGCACACCGGTGGATCGACGAGATGGTCAGAACGCGCATCTCGGCGCCCGCCTGGCTGTCCCAAGCCGAGGGCAACGCAGATCTGCAATGTGTTTATTTGTAAGTATCATCACATATGCGACTATCGAAAATGAAAACAGAGAACTAACCATCAAAAGTGGGCGCAGCAGGGCTCGAACGACCAGAAACGCACGAGGCCGCTGAGTGGGCGAGCCCGCACGCCGTCGGCGAAAGGACGGACTAGGCCGCGAAACCCACCCGACGAGAGGCGCGTCGTGCATCGGGCCGGAAGACGCTGAAACCTCCGGACGACGCGGGCACGTCCTGAGGGGGGCGGAAAGACCCCTGCAAGCCTCCGGACGACCCGGGCACGTCCTGAGTGGGCCGAAAAGACCCCTGCAAGCCTCCGGACGTCCCTCGTCCGCCATGCTGAAGCACCTGCATGACATTAATTTAACGAATTAATAAAATCTTTTACAGCGACGTACGGATCAATGTAAAATGAAATTATGGATTACCACACTTTTAAATGCAGATAACACAAATTTTAATATGACAAACACTCCTCATTGTACATAGTAAATGTCTGCAACGAATATAGCATTATTACAATACATGGTGAGAAGCCCAAATCGAAATGTTATTTCGTTACAACATGACATACACGAATATAAATATTACAAATTTCACGCATTACATTACATGTCCATCAATGGAAAGGACGTCGACCATCGTGTCTTTGAACTCGAAGGTCCACCTCGAAATCGTACATTCCACTCTTGGGTTTGTTACAATTTTGATCGTGTGGCCGACCACATTGCATCTGCTGCATATCTTCACGGGGCATACGCCTCGAGTGATCCATGTCATTTCGAATACGTCGATGCACTCGGCGTCCTAAGTTGCATTTCAGCTTGTTCCTATCCGGGACATGCCTACAGTTTGGCCCAACTGGGTCAGTGAATGACCCGTACATACCGTACCGTATATCTCGGCATGCCAAGTGTGTAATATAGCTTCCTTCCGTGTCTACGAGAAACATAATTGTATGTTGATTGATTTGTCATTGACGCCACCGCAAGTACATGAGAGTAAGGCTTGTGTAAAAGTTTGGTTTACGACAGAGCACTTGCATTGATCATCGACAAGAATGCACTCCTCTGCATTCCTCGGCGTTTACGCCCAAGGCGAGCCCTATCCATGCAAAGGAACTTCATACCTCAACTCGTCTGCACCCATTGCGTGAGGTGAGTGTAGTGTGCCTTCTTAACCTTTTCAATGATGTACTTTGTGACAACCCGAAAAAGAACAACCCATTATCGACATGGCAATTGAGGTCGCCGATACCGTCCATGAAATACTTGCATGTTCGATGCGTAATCCCTCGACAATTGCTACAAGCGGCGGTGCCTGGTCCCTCTCATGACCCAGCTTGTATACCTCCGCCAAGTTTGTGGTCATGATCCCGTATCTCACGACCTTCGAATCATAGAGCAATGCCCACTTCTCTTTCGGACGATCTTCAATCCATTCTGAAAAATTTGTAATTCTTACATTCCTCACGTTCCCACCTCCTGGCATGCTTCGTCGTCACTCATCCAAAGTCCGCCAAAGCCGATTGAACTTACGTTGCTGATTTTGCTTGCACAATCGTTTGAACAATTCATTAAGTGTTTATTCTTGAACGGCTAAAGAAATTGGCACCCATATGTCTCATGCACCACCGGTATGTATGTCCGCCATCGAAAGGCTCGATAGTCGAGCCAAACTTAATTTCTTCGATCGCCGCCAACAATCCAAGATGTACATCATGAATTATACAAACATCGATCGCTAACAACAACCGCATGCTTCACCCTCTCTAAAACCAAGACCGACTCTCCGTATTTTCACCCTCGACAAAAGCAAATGCCACCGCGAGAATCTGGTTGTTCCGTCAGCGGCGATTGCGATCGAGATCTGCCTTTATACTTGCCGATTAGGAATGTTCCGTCAACACAAAGAATCGGAGGACAATTTTGAAATCACGATGCATTTGCCCCAAGGCAAAGAAAACCCAGCAGAATCGAACTTTCCAATATCATCGCCTCTGCCTCCACCTCTTTATAATCATAATATGTACCCAAATTTCTCTTAGCTATGGCCGCCATCAGGATGACATATTCGCATAAGATGCTTCATATGTTCCAAATCTCATCTCTAATGCTTTTTGCTTTGCCCTCCAGCGATTGCATACGGAATAGTGTCTTGAAATTGTTCCTCCATGGCTCGAATGATAGACCGAGGCTCGTAGTTAACGTTCTCGCTATTTGAGCCTGCATTATATGTGCCACCATTGTTGACGTTAGATTTACGTGTTTCGTCGACCTCGGTCATCGTACAATTATGCTCCTCACTATTGAACATACCCATATTCCACCCACTTTCCTTTAAAGGCATGCACACGCCAAGAACAACCGGGACAACACACACCACATCGTACACACTTGGCTAGACCTCGACAACCCCAAATTCTCTCATAAGTGATAATGCCCAAATCTTCACTACTGCCACCAATTCTTCCTTCGAGGGTATGTCGCTCCTTGTGTCACCTCGTTACGGTGGTATTCCCAGTCGCTTGAGTGTCTTCTGGATAGATAGCTCGCAAAGTTTGATGAGTTCCACTCGACCGCACGATATTTTGAAAGCCACCGACTCTCATCGTCGACACATCTTCCTCGTGGACTTGCTCGTGCTCAAGATCCTCGGCCTCCATGGGCGCAACTATAACTTCAATATACTCCCCTCATCCGCCGCACCTATGGGTTCTGTGTTATTTGTTGCTCACTTGATCCATCCATTGTCTCCTCCAGCTCCTCCACCTCTTCCCGCACCACATGCTCGGTGTCGCCACCATCTTCCCGCACCTCTTCCCGCACTACATTACTTCCTTGACAGTTGATGCAAAGCTTCTTCATTTTGTTCCTGTATTTCGCTTTGAACAAGAAGTGCTAGTGGTTGTCCTCGTTCAGTGGCGATCTCAACATAACGCCTCCATCCTCGGGTTGCCTTTATTGGTACCAACTCCCAATAAGGTCTTTCCGTAGTACGGCTAGCAACAGCGCTGATATCCAGACCATATTCTTCGGGGTTAATTTTAAACGTCCTTAACAGCCAATTTTCAAGCCCTGCTAACGTTCTCTCCGTGGGCCTAGATATCCCCAACATCACGGATCGAACATAGATAGGTCTACCCGTCTGGACCAAAAGTGATATCCCTTGCCCATAATGAACATTAAAATATTTTCGCTCTCCATTGACCTGTCATTTAAAACGAAATGAACTACTAATAAATTATAATTATTTTTGTACTGACAAAAACATCTTAAAGATTGATCGCTTTTAATCCTTTGTAATATGCTTTAAACCAACGTGCATTATGCTTCATATAAATCGAGTCTGCTACTACCCTAACGTCAGACCTACACATGTCCTCTAAATTTATAAGCCCTAACCGTAAATCAGATAAAAATAAACATACGCATTAAATCAACGATAGCCCTCTCTTACAACCCTAGTTATAACCCTACATATAGACTACAAATTACATATATATTATAAAACATTAAATCCTAAAACTCATTTACATATTCATACAAAAACATATCGGAATATTATTCTAATTTAAAACTCTAAATCAAATGTACATAAAAATTACGTAAAATATACCTAATTTTTATTAAAACCTAATCATTGAATCTAGGCTTTAAACGAAATATTTAATTTATCATGTCCATATTGCTAACCTACCTTGTTTTTAAACATTACAAAATAAAAATATAATGAGTTTTAAAATTACCTTTTTTTTTTCCTTCTCTTCTCCTCCTCCCTCTTCTCTCTTCCTCCTCCTCTCCTCTTCTCCTCCTCTCCCTCTTCCTCCTCCTCTCCTCTCTTTTCTCTGCCTTGCCTTCGGTGGCAAATGAGTCTCAGCCGATCCGGCGCCGCCACCACAAGGTTATAGGGTTAAGGCGAGTGGCGCCCGTCAACGGGCGATCCATTCCTTGCCAGATAAAACGCCCGTCCCAACGGGCGGTTTTTTCAAACGATGATAAACGCCTGTCCAACGGGCGATTATTGACTCCGACCGTTGCCGCCATTACACGTCCGTTGGCTCGGCTCTCTTGTATCAGTGGGTTTTAATAACGCCCATCTATCGGGCGATTTTTATATAGCGCCCGTTGAACGGGCGCTAGGATGCTATTTTTTTAATTTTTTTAAACGGGCAATTTTTTTTTAAATTTCGAATTAAATTAAAGCCAGAACAGTATAAAATTCCAATTGACCTGCTTTCCTGGCGGTCGGCACAGCAGCATGCATGCTTTGAAATACTCCCTACCTCGGACAGCGATTCAAGTCCGGGCGGTGGCCTGCCCTGATGGACGTGCTCAACGCCTCCATCCCGCCGCCGCTGTTTCGCCAGCATCGCACAGCCATCCGTCTGTCCACCCTCGATCGGCCAATCTAGCGGTCAATACCGCCCCACGTGGAGTCAAAAAAAAAGAGGGTTTTTTAGATGATTTAAGAAAAAAAATTTATATCTACATCAATTGGAGATGTATGCGATCATTGCAAGCGTTGTTAAAAAGAGAGAAAAAATGGTTATCAAAATGGTCAGAAGAGGCTGGCGGTTGACATGTGAAAGGGGGCATAGCGGGCACAGCTCTCTCTATATATGAATCCCTTAACGACGGCGAGCACACCACAGCATCGCAGCAAGTTCATTGCAGTGTATTGTAGCCTGCTACTACCGGAGAGAACGCAGACGGCCGCGGCGCGCTACTACGTATACGGCAGCATGAGGCCACCGCACGCTCTCGTGCTCGCCTACTTCCTGGCCGCCGCGCTGCTGCACCCGCTGCTATGGCAGGGCGCCGCCGCCGCCGGTTCGCCCGTGCCCATCGCTGGCAAGCTCGCCATGGACGGTAAGTGGCCAAGTGGGGGAGGAGGCTGATCGATCGTTCAGTTTTTGCCTAGCAACGGCCTAGGCTTGTGTGTAGCACATACCAGTTGCATATATGTGCGATCGAACAGAACATGTATTTACGTGTATGTGTTTTGATACGTGCGTCTTGCACTCTTGCAGGAGCAACCGTCGACCAAGGGCTCGACCACTTCCTCGCGCTCGCGGCGGTGTTCGTGATGTGCCTCTTACGCTGACCCGGCTGGAGGCACTCGATTGAGTTTTTTGGTAGAGAGATTTCATTTGTAGTGTTATTGTGTATTACTTCTTCTTCTTTATTTGAGAAACGTATGTTACTTAATTTGACATGTCGAGCTCATAAACCCAAGCTGTATAATTAAATGTCATGAGGTGCAATGTTACAATAATGAAATGGTCGAAATGATGTTTGATGTGCTTTCATGCATAAGCATGTCTGTGTCGATCTAACTAGCAGAACGCAGTTTTTTTTTTCTGTCCATCTTTCTTGCAACTATTCATTGTTTTCTTTTTTCACTGAAACCATCGGAATACTTTATAAGACCGTCAACCCTTCCTAGGAGTGGAAACGAGCCGAGCCTGGCTCGACCAAGCTCGGTCAAGGTCAATGGTTAGCCGAGCCTGGCTCGACTCGCCATTTTGTCGAGCCCCCAAAGTGGGCTCGGCTCGAGCCCGGTAACACCTCCGAGCCGAGCCACGAGCCAAAGGCGTTTTCGCACTTAAAACTGCCAACGAGCCGAGCCAAACTAGGCTCCATAAGAAACGAGCCGAGGCTAGCTCGGCACGCTATTTTATCTAGCCGCAAAGTGGACTCGGCTCGAGCTCGGTACCACCTACAAGCCGAGCTGTGAGCTATTTTTCCAGCCCTAACCCTTCCTTACTATCACCGAAAGGTGTCGACGGTTGAGATATCGATCTCAAGTCGCTAAGGTTCTTTAAGAGTGAGATAGGAGACACGCCGAACAGGACAAACAACATCGGACAAGGAGACAGGGGTTTTTATCCTGGTTCAGGCCTCTCGGGAGAGATAATAGCCCTACGTCCAGCCTTTCTTATATACCAAAGAGTATTACAAGACGGAACTCGTCGAGATGAACAAGTCTCGGCGAGAATATGGGTGTACAGGAAGTACTAAGCCAAAACCTTGTGTCCTCTACACGCCGTAGGGGCCCTGTTTATATAGTGCAGAGCAAACCAACCTACCGAGAGAATATCGGGCCGGGCTAACTACGAGATCGTAACGAACTCATACCATGCCAAATACGCCCCACGGTAGATAAGACAAACTCCTAGTCTTGGGGATCACGACTTCAATTCCAATCCGAGAAACCACGTCCGGGTCTTCACGTAGCTGTGCAGAACTCTTGTTCGAGACGGACTCAAACACGATTTCTTACCCATTACGCACCATGCCAGACAGGAAGCTGTTCGGCACGATGCACATGGCCTTATAGAACCTTCTAGGGAGCTGGGTTCTGGTAGGCTGTTCGATTGGGCTGTCAGGGAGTGGGCCATGGCAATGGGCCGTGATTTTATCCCCGACAGCTAGCCTCCGAGACTCAAGTGGAAGGACTCACTAGGGTGGGGTCTTCCTCTCGAGACTCTAAGTCACGAAGAGGGAAAGTATGCTGCTGCGAAGACTTGCAACAATCGACCGAACAGGTTAAGGTTCAACCGAACAGAACTCGTTCGGGACCGAGCAAACCCGATCAGTACCGAGCAACTCCGTTGCACCGAACAGGGAATTACATCCACTCGAGCAGAGCACTCAGCCTTCAACGCGGACGCTGGAAAAAAGTAACCATTAGCAGATCTCAACGGTAACTTACGCTGCGCAGTGAAAACAGACAACCGTTTTACCTAGCCGTTGCGGTAAAAACTAGCCGTTTTGTGACAAAAAACCGTTGTGAGGCTGCTCATTTGTGCCTATAAAAGAACCCAAACTGCCCGCGGCCAGCCACTTCTGCTCTCACGCCTTCTCTTCCCAAGCCCTAGTTCCAACCGCGCTCAGCACCAAAGAGCCAAAATCCACACCAAACCTGCTCGTCCAGCCCTGGGAACTGCTATGGCCAAGTTCGTGAGCACTAGCATGACCGAGGAGGGCTTGAGAGTTTGGGAGGAAGAGGGCCACATCGACGCCGGTAGCTGGAGGCTGCCCGGAAAGGAGGAAACTCCGGAGCCGCTTAAGGGAGAGTTCATCAATTTCGAGCAGTTCGCACTGTTCGGGTTGAGATCTTCCGAGAGCGACTTCGTCGAGGCCTTCTTGAACATAAGCGGATTGGAGGTGGCGAACCTCAATCCGAACAAAGATCCTTCGATGGTGTCTTCGCACACCGTCGAGGGCTATCTGGCATTGATTCTCCGGTGAAATTTGTTCCTCCATTACTACACGGTAACGAGGAGGCTCCGCCGCTTCGGCATGACGGTGCTACTACCTCAAGCTCCGGGCCACCGCCGACGACGCGCCGTACCCCCGTCCGCCGCTACTCGACTCAATGGACGCGTGGTGGACGAGGTGGTTCTACACCCGGCGGAGCGACGACAGCAAGCTCTTCTTCACCGGGAAGGCGCCGGCGAAGGGAACGCCAATGTATCGGCCGGAGATGTCCGCCGAGGATTGGTACTTGACGAGTAAGATCGCCTCCCTCGTGAGCCTTGGGCTCACGGGCAGGGAGATCATCCGGGACTACACAGCGAACAGGATCTGTCCGCTACGGAGGAGACCCTATCCTTTCTATAACATAGAGGGATGGGAAGACATCTCCAGGGAGAGCACGGGTAAGTGCCTTTTAGGCTCAACCTTTCTTTGATGTCTCCTCCGAACAGGAACTAACAGGCTCTCCTGCTCGGGCAAAAAAACCAACCGACGCATGGGTGACCGAGCGGGTCGACGCCATGCTGAAGGCAGCCAAAAAGGACGCGAGATCACCGGCGAGGTGGCCTACACCTGTCCGAGGAACGTGCTCGTCCGCACAGCCGAGGTAAGTTGCTCGAACCCTCGTCTGTGTCGCTGGATTCGCACCGTTCGTAAATGCTAACATTTCCATTCCGAACATACAGGAGGACCAGCTGATCCTCGAAGGGATCGTAGAGGAGCTCTCTGGGTCGGAGAAGGAGAGAGCGAAGAAGGGCAAGGCCAAGGTGGCCACAAAGCCCAAGGCGGCGGCCGAGCCAACACGGAGCTCGCCGCTCCATGGCGGCCGCCTGCCCTCGAAGAAGCCTGCTACGGCAACGGAGAGCGTCAAGCAAGCCAAACACGCACACGGCCAAGCCAGCGGGGAGCAACCAAGCCCCTCCAGCTCCTCGACCCTCTTCTCTGCGGTGCTCGCCCTTGCGGCCAGCCCGCGCATCTCCTCGGCCTCCTCCTGTGACGCCCACAGGGTGGAGATTTTCTCCTGGAGTGCCGCGGAAGTCGACTTCTCTTGGCGAGCTGGGCTTGAGTCCGCTTCACTGCTTTCACGAAAGCGGCTTCCGCCACAGAGCGAAGATCGTACCGAGCAACAAGGGCCAAGACCGAAGAGGTCGAGGCTCTCCGTGTGAAGGCAACGGAGCAGGCCAGGAGAAGCAAGGAGGAAGCCGACCGTCTCCGAGCTGAGGCCAGAGAGGGTTTTAAAGCCCAAGGGGAAGTCCTGCGCCTTAAGGAAGTGATCGAGGAGCTCAAGGAGCAACTCGCTTCTAAGTAGCTGTAGGGTTGTAACCCGAAAGGAACTTTTGTACCTGCAACTCTTGTTAATGCAATAAAGAACTTACCTTTTTACCTGCAAAAAGAGCAGCAAAAGACAAGAACGAACAGGAAACCAAGAGCAAGGCACGAAAGCGCTAGGAAGTTTAAGAAAACCGGTAGAACGCTTAGCCTAACTCCCAGCCTCCGTTGTGCAGCTGCTCGAAAACCTGAGTTTGCGAACTCGAACAGGTGCACAAGAGAAAGAGCGACACCCTAGCCCCCGGTACGGACGGTGCTCGAAAACCTGAGTTTGCGAATTCGAGCACGTGCGTAGAAAGTTAGAGCGACACCCGTATCCTGATCGACTTATTCCAAGAACTGCTCGGCGACGTAAGTTAGGCGATTCCGAAAGTAACCGAACAATGAAAGTGCCTCTGCCGCGGAGGGCTTACGAGAGCGGGCTTTACCAAGTGGTTGTGCCGTGAGCGGTAAGTGCCTCTGCCGCGGAGGGCTTACGAGAGCAGACTTAGCCGCGAGGCGAGAAAGCCTTTTTACGCGACCTTGAGTTGAGAAATTTGTTGAAACCGGATACGAGCAGGAAAAAATCCTTAAGATTGCGAAGCCAAGTGTTCGTAAGGCCGGGCAGCCATCAAGTGTTACCAGAGAGAGGGTAGTCTTGAGAAGACAGAGATGTGAAAAGGCCGCAGAAGACCGTGAAAATTTCACTGTAAATGGATTGAACTTTACATGGAGCCCGACAGGCTTGGACGAACAAAGGCGCGAAGTTTGACAAAAAGCGCGAAGCTGAGCAAACACAAAAAGACCTACACAAAGAACTTACGGCCGGGTCGATGTTCCAAGTGTTTGGTCGCCTCTCCCGTCCTCCATGGCCAGCGGCGGTAAGAGAAACGATCGTGAACGGGCCCTCCCAATGGGGAGTTAGCTTGTTGGCATTGGACGTGTTCTCAACACGGTGCGAACGAGATCGCCTACCGCAAAGCCCTTGGTCGAACCGATGAAGCGGCGTGCGGCGAAGATCTTCCCGTAGCGCCCATTCGACTTGTGCCCGGTTCGCGTGTGCTTCGAGGAGGTCGAGATCGAGTAGGCGCTCTTGCTCGTCGTCAACCAGGTTGACCGAGCTCGTGCGAGGCGAGCCGAGTACTATTTCGGCGGGCAAGATGGCTTCTGCACCATAGACCAATTGGAAAGGAGTTTCCTCGGTTGCCCGGCTGGCCGTAGTGCGAACTGCCTAGAGGACGGAAGGAACCTCGTCAACCCAGGCCTTGTTGTGCTCGCGGAGTGCCGCGAACACGCGCCGTTTGATACCCTGGACGATCTGTCCGTTAGCTCGCTCGACTGCTCCATTGCTCTGTGGATGTGCCACGAGGCGGCAAACCTTGGTGCCCACTGCTCGCAGATTCTCAAATAGCTCGTCAACTGGTACCGTTATCGGTGATCAGCTTATGGGGAATCCCAAAGCGCGTGACCACGTTGCTTTTGAAGAAACGCACAGCTGTTTTGGCGTGAAGAGACGACACAGGCTCTGCCTCAATCCACTTTGTAAAAGTGTCGATGGCGGCGAGCAAGTGTGTATAGCCCTTGTATCCCTTAGGGAATGGGCCGAGCAGATCCAGACCCCATATGGAGAAAGGCCAAGATGGGGGGATCGTTTGGAGCTCTTGGGCGGGCTTATGTGCCTTCCGGGCATGAAATTGACATGCCTTGCACTTAGTTACCACATCCCGGGCATCTTGTAACGCAGTTGGCCAGTAATAGCCCATGTGAAACGCTTTGCCGACCAGAGTCCTGAAGGAGGCGTGGTTGCCACAGGCGCCCTCGTGTATGTCCCTAAGAAGGAAAACACCCTCCTGCTGCGAGATGCACTTGGAGAGGACTCCTGGGCACCTCGACGGTAAGGATGCCGCCCATAAGCTTGTATGGAGCAAAGACGCCTTATAAGCGGGAACGCTTCGGCCGTCTTGACACGGTGTTCCATCGCAAGGTACCGGACAAATGGCGTTGTCCGTTTGCGTACTGCTTTCGATGACGGAGACAAGACCACTGCCTCTGTTGCCTCGTCCGGGGCGTGATTGAGGGCTTGTAAAGGTGCTCGACGAGCACCCTGCGAGCGAGTTCTCGTGAGGATCCAAACTTGATACCGTGATGCCAGTAAAGTTGTCCTTCACAGGCACGAAGAGCACCTCGAAAAATCGAAGTGCCGCCCAACTTCCTCACTTCAACTAGGCATCGCGCCATTGAGTCATCGCAAAGATCGATACTACTTGTTGACTGGTTGATGACCACCGTGAATCTCCTTCACGATCGGTCGTTGGACGCCGAGCGACTTGCACGCTTAATCCCGCGAGGAGGGCTCGTACTGCTGCGGCGTTGTTAGTCGCCGCAAAGTGTAGTTGAATAGAATCTCGGAGTTGCTCTCCTTGAGGAGATGAGAACAAAACCACCCCGAGTTTCCAAAGCGCGAGCCGTCAAAAACATGGTCCAAGATGGTTCATCGGGTTGCTCGGGAGCTTCACTCGATTTGGTAGGCGTCTATTCAATGACAAAGTCGGCTAAGACACAGGACTTAATAGCGGTTCGAGCGACAAAACAGATATCAAATTTCGCCGCCCATTGCCCATTTAGCTATACGTCCGCCAGCTTCCTTGTTCCTTAGGATCTCCCCAAGAGGTAACTTGGTCGGGACCAGTATTTGATGCGTTTGGAAATAATGGCGAAGTTTTCTGGAGGACATGAGCAAGGCGTAGAGCAACTTCTGAACCTCAGGGTAACGCTCCTTAGATCCGTAAAGCACCTCGCACACGTAATAGATTGGCCGCTATATGCCTTCCCTTTCCATCGCCAAGACCGCGCCACCGCTATGCATGCATGCCAAGCTACAAGAAGAGCCGCCGCCGTGGCGAGGGTAGTCAAGACAGTGGGTTGGACAGTATTGTTTTAGATCTTGGAAAGATCGATCGCCTCTCCTCCCACTTGAAACCATTGTGCTTGCGCAGGCCTTGAAGAAGGGCAGCCGCGTCGCCTCGACGGAGACAAACTCGCTCAAGGCAGCCATCTGTCCGGTGAGGCTCTGAACTTCCTTGACGGTAGTTGGAGCCTGCATGTTTTCAATGGCTTCGATTTTTTCAGGGTTGGCAGAGATGCCTTGTGAACTAATTACATAACCGAGCAACATTCCAGATCGAACACCAAAGGTACACTTCTCTGGATTTAATTTTATTCGATGCCTGGCGAGGTTACGAAACGTCTCGGCCAGGTCTTTTACATGATCTGGAGCATACTTGCTCTTTACAACTATGTCATCGACATAGACCTCCGGGTTTCTTCCGCTATTGCTCGAAAAGTCTTCTCCATTAAGTTACCGAACGTGGCACCAAAGATTGCGCAGACCGAAAGACATGGTCGTGTAGCGAAGTGTCGAAGGGGGTGATGAAGGCAGTCTTATCTTCATCCTCGGGGGAGATGCTTATTTGGTGATAACCGGAGTAAGCATCCAAAAAACTCAAAAGCTGGGCATCCGCCGTCGCATCGACCAGCTGGTCTATGCGAGGCAGCGGGGAGTTGTCCTTGGGACAAGCAGCGTTCAGATCTGTGTGATCAACACACATCCTCCACTTGCCGCCTTTCTTCTTTACAATGACAGGGTTGGCCAGCCACTCGGTGTGATCAACCTCGCGGATGAAACCAAAGAATGAAAGGTTTGCTGTCGATCCTTGATGATCCCCGCTGAAGTCCGGCGTCCAAGCTTCGGCGAAAAGGTGCTTTTGTCCCACGGACGGTCAGTTTGTGCTTGATAACCTCCCTTGGGACTCCGGGCATGTCAGACGGCTCCCAGGCAAACACGTCTGCATTAGCTCGGAGAAAGGCAATGAGCTCGCTTTCCTATTTGGGGTCCAGATTGGCCCCGAGATGAACTGTCTTGGAGGAATCATCCAAAGACAGCGGAACCTCCTTGGTCTCTCCTCCTGGCTGAAGGGAAACCCTAGGGCGTGAAGACTTGGTCTGCGGAACATCGGGACCACGTGGCAGGAGCTGGTCGACCAGGGCAAGGGACTGCTCGTCGCAATCGAGAGCGGCCTTGTAGTTGCCCTTGACCGTGATCACACCGTTAGGACCCGGTATCTTCACGCAATGATAAGCGTGGTGGGATACGGCCATGAACTTGCCAAGAGATGGCCGGCCCAAGATCGCGTTATACGCGGAGGGGAAATCAACCATGTCGAACGTGATCAACTCTGTCCGAAAATTGCTTGGACCACCGAAGGTAACAGGCAGAACTATCTGCCCCAACGGCCGAACAGCTTCTCCGGGAACAATGCCGTAGAAAGGCATCGCGACCTCTTTAAGCTTGGAACGAGGGATTTGCATCTCGTCCAAGACCTTAGCAGAGAGTAAGTCCAAAGCGCTCCAGCCGTCTATCAAAACACGGCCAACTCTGGCATTGCTGATGGTCGGAGCGACCACCAGTGGGAGCCGCTGAGGCTTGGTCATCCCAGTGGGGCAATCCTCCTGAGAGAAGGTGATGGGGACTTCGGTCCACTTCATCGATTCGGGCTGTGGTTTGCCCTTTTCAACGTTGTGGACCTCCCGAGCAGCTTCCTTGAGGCTGCGCCGAGAGGGGTAAGCCGAGGAGCCGCCGAAGATAACGGCGATATGGTTCACGGGCTCTTGACACTCATCGTCGTCCCGATCACCATCATCGGTTTGGCGCTTGGCCTTACCGGCTTCACCTTTTTCGGGCAGGGTGGGCATTGGGCCCTTGCCGTTGTAGAAATCCTCGAGCTTTGCAGCCCAGGTCCTGCAATGGCGTGTATCATGCCCATAGTGCTGGTGGAACTTGCAATATCGGTCACTTGGACCTTTCTTGCCTTGATTGCCTCCCTGGGCGGGCTTCTTGCCCTTATAGTTATTATTGGGCTTTTTCTACCCATCCTTGGGAGGTGGCGTGCGATCTATACCAGCGACGGTATTGTTCGCATCACCCTCCTTTTTCTTCTGGGACTTCATGTCACCAGGATTGTTGCTGCTCTTCTTCTTTTCTTCCACACCAGGCTGGACGGGCAGCTCGCCCTTGTCGAACGCCTTTTTGTACTGAACACGCTCTGCCGCATTGGCATAGCGATCAGCCGCCTTGAACAGGTCGTTGGCGGTCCAGGTCTCATTGATCTCGAGATCCTAGGTGAGCCGCTCGTCGCGGACTCTGTTTTTAAAGGCGCGGACAACAGATTCGTCCGAGATGTTTGGGATCGTGTTGCGAATCTTGATGAAACGCTTCACGAAGTTGCGGAGGGTCTCCCCGTTCATCTGGATCATTTGGTGCAGATCATCCTCCTTGCCCGACGCACGTGCATGCTTAGCTCCGCTTTTAATTGGCAATCGAAGGCCACAAAGTTGGTTCCAAGAAGAGATGGAACCTTCCTCTTCGATTGAACGACCACGTCCGAGCAAAGACCCTCAAGGACGGTCGGGAGGTAATTAGCCATGACAAGCTCGTCACCCCGCCGCCATGATGGTCAGAAGCGTGATGGAAAGGAACTCCTCTGGGTTCTGGGTTCCATTGTACCTCTCCATGTGTCCGGGCTTGAACTTTGAGGGCCACCGAACAGAGCGAAGCTCATCGGAAAAAGCCCTGCAGCCCAAGGCGTAAGACCGGCCACCTTCCCCGACAGAACCTAGCCTTGAAAAGACGTTGGTCCTGTTGGTGGGGGGAACTCTAGCTGAGCGGGAGGTTTCCGCTTGGAGGAACTCTCTCCGTGATTAGCCCCCACGCTCCTTCCTAGTGGTTGCGACAACGCGCTCCTCGCGAGGGGATCGTCCGTGATCGTCGCGCGCACGCTTGCCCCTGTGGTCATGATGAATACGGGGACTTGGCGAGCGGCGGCGACCACGGGCAGCTTGCTCGTGGACAGTGGTCCTTCGACGGCGACGGTGGTCGCGCGATCGATCGGATCGCTCACTATCCGAATCCACCCGGACAGGCTCGCTGCGCTGGCCGGATGAAGCTTCACCTATAGATTTAAGGCACTCGGCCAGTTTCTCAAGGTGAGTGGCCACTGTATCGCCCACAAGGACGAGATTGTCTTGGTGGCGGATCGATTCTGATCGCCAGGCTCGGAGCCATTCCCGCTCGCTCAATTGGTCTGAGATCCACGAGGCATCCGCGTCTTGCCCGATTGAGTCCGCACGCGGGATTCCGCCGGCGGTGAACTTCGCCGGGGCCTTGGTGTAGGTCTTGTGAGGTCGATCGCGTTGCCGACGCTTATACCGATCGCGGATCTGCGCCAAGGTTTGGTCGATGGATTCGTCAAAAGTGCGGTGAACAATATCATGCTCGCGAACAGATTGTGCGGCTCCATCTGGATGCCGAGCAGAGTTGATCCGCTCGATTTCTTCGGCCGCCGTGACTCGTGTCGGATCCCCGGAGGTTCCTGCACCAGCCATGTTGACGCCGCGGTGGCCATGCGTTTGCGCGCTAGACGGTGTCATCACTGTGTCGCCATAGTAGAAATCAACCGACATAGCCTTGGAATCTGATAGATCTAAACCAGCGTAAATATCATCAGCTCCGTATTCATCGTCAATGACGGGAGCTTGACCTAAGACCATCTCCGGAGTGTATCCAGAAACTTCTGTCTCAGACACAGACATCGATCTAGGTCGGTAAGATCGATTCGAGCTGGCAGGGGAAGAAACATCCTGCCCTTCTGAGTCGTAGTTATCAGGGAGAATCTCCGTATCGCTGATGGAGTTCGACATGCTCGATCTGCGAATCCCCACAGACGGCGCCAACTGTCGACGATTGAGATATCGATCTCAAGTCGCTAAGGTTCTTTAAGAGTGAGATAGTAGACACGCCGAACAGGACGAACAACAGCGGACAAGGAGACAGGGGTTTTTATCCTGGTTCAGGCCTCTCGGGAGAGATAATAGCCCTACGTCCAGCCTTTCTTATATGCCAAAGAGTATTACAAGACGGAACTCGTCGAGATGAACAAGTCTCGGTGAGAATATGGGTGTATAGGAAGTATTAAGCCGGGATTTTACCCCCGACAATGGGCCGTGATTTTACCCCCGACAGCTAGCCCCCGAGACTCAAGTGGAAAGACTCACTAGAGTAGGGTCTTCCTCTTGAGACTCTAAGTCACGAAGAGGGAAATTTTGCTGCTACAAAGACATGCAACAAGCGACCGAACAGGTTAAGGTTCAACCGAACAAGACTTGTTCGGGAACGAATGAACTAATCGGTGCCGAAAGCAACTCATGTTGCAACAGAAAACGCATCCATCCGAAAGCGAGCACCCAGTCCTCGGCCATGACGCTGAAAAAAATAACCGCTAGCGAAACTCAACGGTAACTTCATCGTCATTGCAGCAAATAAAAAACAAAGCGACCGTTTTACCTAGCCGTTCTGATAAAATTAGCCATTTTATGACAAACCGTTGCGGAGTCACGACACGGGACTATAAAAGCTCCCAAGCCGCTCGCGGCTAGCCACTTCTGCTCTCGCGCCTTTCCTTCCCGAGCCCTAATTCCAGCCGCACCCAGCACCAAGCACCCAAACTCCACCACCAAATCTGCTCGTCCAACTCTAGGGACCGCTATGGCCAAGTTCGTAAGCTCTAGCGCATCCGAGGAGGACTTGAGAGTTTGGGAGGAAGAGGGCCACATCGATGCCGGTAGCTGGAGGCTGCCCGAGGAGGAGGAAACACCGGAGCCGCTCGAGGGAGAGTTCGTCAACTTCGAACAGTTCGCACTGTTCGGGTTGAGGTCTCCCGAGAGCGACTTCGTTGAGGCATTCTTGAACATTAGCGGATTGGAGGTGGCGAACCTCAATCCGAACAGCATCCTCCAGATGGCTGTCTTCGCACACCTGTGCGAGGGCTATCTGGGCATTGATCCGCCGGTGGGGCTGTTCCTCCACTACAAGTATGGTCTACATCCTAGCAAGAAACCATCCTACCATATCCGCCGGTGGGGCTTTCAAGCCTCTCATCGATGGTTTCTCCAGATGCCTCGGCCGGAGATGTCCGCCGAGGATTGGTACTTGACGAGGAAGATCGCCTCCCTCGTGAGCCTCGGGCTCACGGGCAGGGAGATCATCCGGGACTACACAGCGAACAGGATCTGTCTGATGCGGAGAAGACCCTACCCCTTCTACAAGATAGAGGGATGGGAAGACATCTCCAGGGAGAGCACGGGTAAGTGCCTTTAATACTCAACCTTTCTTTGATGTCTCATCCGAACAAGAACTATCAGGCTCCCCTGCTAGGGCAGAAAAGCCTACCGACGCATGGGTGACCGAGCGGGTCGACGCTATGCTGAAGGCAGCCAAGAAGGACGGCGAGGTCACCGGGGAGGTAGCCTACACCTGTCCACGGAACGTGCTCATCCGCACAGCCGAGGTAAGTTGCTCAACCTTCGTCTGTGTTGCTGGATTCGCACTGTTGTAAATGCTAACATTCCCATTCCAAACACACAGGAGGACCAGCTGATCCTTAGAGGGATCGTGGAGGAGCTCTCTGGGTCGGAGAAGGAGAGAGCGAAGAAGGGCAAGGCCAAGGTGGCCACAAAGCCCAAGGCGGCAGCCGAGCTAAGCGCGAGCTCGCCCGCATGCACGGCGCCGCTACCCTCGAAGAAGCCTGCTGCGGCGACGGAGCGCGTCGAGCAAACCAAGCCTTGCTGCCGCCAAGCGGAAACGACCAAGCCCTCCCTCCTCGCCGAGCAAAGCGACGAAGAGGTAAAGACACTGACCCTCTGGCTTAAGCGATACGCGCAGGCTCACCCGGGCCATTTGGCACGGCTGCATCAGGTCGCCGAACAGAGAAGGCTCGAGGAGGAAGTTGCGCGCAAGGAAAAGCTCATTGCGTTGCGCGAGAAAAGTGCACAGCTCAGCAGGGAGCTGAGCTCGTCGCCACGAGCGTCCGAGGGCCGAGACGAACAAGGCGTCAAGGAGCCCCCGAGGAAGAGGCGGAAGGTTTTAGCAAAGAAGATTAAGATCAAGCCTTCCACGGCAGGTATGTTATAATGAAACTTTTGTCTTTACAATTTTCCTAACCGCACCAGGCTCAACCATTCTCCTTTTCATCAGCTGCCCAAGAGGAGATTGCCACGGACGACGTCGACGAGGCAATCGAGCGATCTCTACTGCCCGAGCACCTGCACGGTGCGTCGCGGGCGATGAGGTTGGCCGGCCTCAAGGACAAGCTGGCAGCGTGGAGCTTGCTCCCGCCAGGCCCCAGCGACCAGCTCGATGCGTTGAAGGGCGCGGTGGAGCGGCTGGAGGCGAAAGAGGCGGCGGACAGCGCCACGGATAGCGGAGCCAAAGCGATGGCTCCGCAAGCTGCCCAAGGTGGGACCGAGCAGGCGGTCCTACCGGGCACTTTGTCACAGGGGCAACCCGTCCCTGAGGCGACAGAGACGACCGGCGAGCAGGGCGAAAGCCCCGCCGCCAAGGTGCAAGAAGGGACCCACGAGCAGGGTGCACAAGTTGCCCAGCCAGTGGAAGTTCCGGTGCCGCCCGGTGGAGCGGCTCCGACCTTGCCCGAAGGTGATCGAGCAGAAGAGGAAGAAGGGTAGGGGCGCGAGGAAGAAAGTTCTTCGCCCGCCGCTCCCGCGCCTGGGCAAATGCGCTCCCGCAGGAAGAAGGAGCAAAGAGCAGGGCAGCGAGGGCGACGCGCCGGTCTCATCCCGCACGAGCGAGGCTTCGTGACACATGGTCTCGAAGATCGCTTACGCCGGGGACTGAAACGCCGACTTGGCAAGGTAAGTTCAAAACCAAATCTGGTCCAGTCGAGCAGCATCATTACAATGCGGTTAACTAGTCTTCTCTCTCAGGTCTTCAAGGATACCATGGAGGAGCTCGAGGACGGAGTCACCGTCGAACGCAGCGCCGTTCTGGCGGGTTTCCGTGAGCAGCTCCGGATGAGGGGGCTCGAAAGGGAGCCTTCCGCGCTAGCCAAGAGCCAGAGCAAGCTGGCGGCGAAAATAAAGGAGCTCAAGGCTCGGTTGACCGAGGAGAGGCAGTCCTCCGGGGCTCTTCGGGAAGAGGCCGAGGAGCTTCGCGCGCAGGCCGCGAGAGCGAGCGTCGCGTAAGGGGAGACAGGCTGCACGAAGTGGCTAGAAGAGCAACTCCACGACGTGTCCGAATGGCGGAAGCTGCACGTGAATCAGGTGAAGCAGCTCGAGGCCCAGCTCGCCGAAGAGAAGTCAACGTCCGCGGCTCTCCAAGAGAAGATCTCCACCTTGTGGGCGTCACAGGAGGAGGCCGAGGAGATGCGCGGGCAGGACGCAAGGCCGAGCACCGCGGAGAAGAGGGTCGAGGAGCTGGACGAGCAGCTCAAGACCGCCGAGCAGCGAGCCAGTCAGAACGAAGATCTGACCGAGCATCTGCGGGCCAAGACCAAAGAGGTCGAGGTTCTCCGCGTGAAGGCAACGGGCGCAGGCCAGAGCAGGCGAAGGAGGAAGCCGACCGTCTCCGAGCTGAGGCCAGGGAGGGTTTCAAAGCCCAAGGGGAAGTCCTGCGCCTCAAGGAAGTGATCGAGGAGCTCAAGGAGCAACTCGCTTCTAAGTAGTCAGAGGGTCAGAATCTAAAGGGACTTTTGTACCGCAAATTTTGTTAATACAATAAAGGGCTTACCTTTTACCCGCAAAAAAAGCAAAGAAAAGGCAAGAACGAAAGCAGAAACCAAGAGCGAGGCGTATAAATAGCTAGAAAGTTTAGGAAAACTCAGAGAACGCTTAGCCTAACTCCCACCAGCGTTGTACCGCTCGAAAACTCGAGTTCGCGAACTCGAGCAGTGCACAAGAGAAAGAGCGACACCCTAGCCCCCAGTACGGACGGTGCTCGAAAACCTGAGTTTGCGAATTCGAGCACGTGCGTAGAGAGTTAGAGCGACACCCGTATCC
The DNA here is from genome assembly GCA_036346415.1 of Raddia guianensis. Lineage (NCBI taxonomy): Eukaryota > Viridiplantae > Streptophyta > Magnoliopsida > Poales > Poaceae > Raddia > Raddia guianensis. Next base: position 54,131,218 of record CM070534.1, read on the forward strand.
TGATCGACTTATCCAAAAAACTGCTCGGCGACGTAAGTTAGGCGATTCCGAAGGTAACCGAACAAGGAAAGTGCCTCTGCCGCGGAGGGCTTACAAGAGGAGGCTTTGCCAAGTGGTTGTGCCGTGAGCGGTAAGTGCCTCTGCCGCGGAGGGCTTACGAGAGTAGACTTAGCCGCGAGGCTGGATGCCGTGTTACGCAACTCTGAGTTAGGAACTTGTTGAAGCTAGATACGGACAGGGAAAACCTTAAGATTGCGGAGCCAAGAGTTCGCAAGACCGGACAGCCATCAAGTGTTACCAGAGAGTAAGGTAGTCTGAGAAGACGAGTGGTGAGAAGGGCCGCAGGGGGCCGCGAACATTCACCGTTCAATGGGTTGAACTTTACGTGGCAGCCCGAGAGACTTGGACGAACTAAGGCGTGAAATTTGAGAAAAAGCGCGTAGCTAGAAAATGAAAGACCTACATGAGGAACTTACAAAGCTGATCGATGTTCCAAGTGCTGGTCAGCTCTCTCCCGTCATCCACTGTTAGGCGAACAGCCCCGGGATCTAGAAGGAGTTTTGATCCAGTCCCCGAGCACGGAGCTTATCGCGGGGACCAGACGCGCGCCCCGGGCGAAGAGCTGCCCGACACGAAGTTAATCCAGTCCCCGAGCACGGAGCTCGTCGCGGGACAGACGCAGCCCCGGCGAAAAAGCTGCCCGCCAAGAGATCGATCCCGAGCGCGGAGGCGCTGGTGATCCGATCCCGAGCACGGAGCTGGGAACCAGATCTGGAAGACGATCAAGATCGAAGGGATCGATCCGATCTGACAGGGGATGTGACATCCTGCCCTTCTGAGTCGTAGTCCTCAGGAAGAATCTCCTGGTCGCTGATAGAGTTCAACATGCTCGATCTGCTATCCCCATGGACGGCGCCAACTGTCGACGGTTGAGATAACGATCTCAAGTCGCTAAGGTTCTTTAGAAGTGAGATGGGAGACACGCCGAACAACCACGAACAACAACGAACAGGAGACAGGGGTTTTTATCCTGGTTCGGGCCTCTCGGGAGAGATAATAACCCTACGTCCAACCTTTCTTATATATAAAAGATGATTACAAGAGGTGGCTCGACGAGACGAATAAGTCTCGGCGAGATTATGGGTGTACAGGAAGTATTATGCAAATACCTCGTGCCCTCTACACACCTTAGGGGCTGGTTTATATAGTGGTGAGCAAACCGACCTACCGAGGGAATATCGGGCCGGGCTAACAACGAGATCGTAACGAACTTGACATGCCAAATATATCCCGAGGCAGATAAGGCATACTCCTAGTCTTGGGGATCACGACTTCTATTCCAATCCGGAAAACCAACGTCCGGGTCTTCACGTAGCCGTGCAGAACTCTGTTCGAGTCGGACTCAAACAGGAATCCTAGGCCATTACGCATCGCGCCAGCCAAAGGCTGTTTGGCAGGATGCACATGGGCTTGATAGAACCTTCCAGGGAGCTGAGCCCTGGCAGGCTGTTCGATTGGGCCGTCAGGGAGTGGGCCATGGCAATGGGCCGTGATTTTACCCCCGACACTTCCCTAGTTCATGAGTCATGACATTGCATTTGTTGGTTCTTGCTATTATGCCATTGTTGACTGTTCTTTATGCCATGGTTCCATAATCCCTTGTATGCCCAAACTTATGTTAATTAATTTGTCATTATTTTCTCTTATTTTATAACTATTAATATAAAATGAATTTAATCTTCAAACTGTATACGTAGGTAAAGCAACCAATAAAGAACATCAACAAATTTTTTTAAAGAATTTTTCATTTCTTTTGTTAGTTGATGTACACGGTGTATATACGGAAACCCTGTATACACAGGATACATTGCCATCAAAGTATATGTAAATTTCGTTATTGACTGATATAAAAATGTCATCTTAAATTAACTCTATTTTTAAACAACCAACGGGGAGTTACAGCTATTTAATGAATTAAGGATGGTTTGTGCCTTTCTTTGTAAAGAAAGAAGATAGTCCAGTTCCAAAGGCCAAGAGCGTCAGCAAAATCTTTATATTTCGTTCTCTATATCCCTTCTCTAAATAACTATATGTTCTATATATTTACATCATCTCCAGAGTCTCTATCCTCAAAAGGATATAGAGATGTCTTTAAATTTGTAGACTGAGATAGAAATTCTCCTGGAACGCTATAGTGATTTCAGGCCATGTACATTTCAGCTTAGCGTAGCATATCGTTTCACTGTAGCAAATTTATCTTTTTATATAGCCTATTTGGTGTAATAATTTGTAATGATTTTTCTCAGGTTTTTAGTAGTCCTTTTAAAGATCCTAAAACTATTTTTAATTATTTTTTAAAATATTTAAAACTCTTTTTAAAGAATCTTAAATTTTGCTACAGTGAAACGCTACACTACGCTAAGCTGAAATGCATAATGTTTGAGGTTATCCACAATAGTGTTTTAGAAGGGCAAAATTGCCTCTATACCATTATGAAAAGTTCACCTTGCCAAAATACCATCCAAACTTCCATCATTGCCAAAATACCATTATAGAGGAATGGAGGGCTAACTACAATGGACAAAAGACAATAATGCCCCTTGCATACAAAAGACATCTTTCAGCTCAACAATCCTATAATAGACATAATATGAGCTATAGAGGAGCCCTGAACCTACTATAATACAAAGGGATCACTCCTAATACAAAAGACAGCAGTATTGTGTTAGACTAAACCCAACATCATGTATGTACATGTATGATCAAAATGCTCTCATGCAAGAACATAAGAACAGCACTAGCACATTATATAACAACAGCAAGTTAAGGGGAATTCAAAGCAGCCTTCTGTCTTCTTGTCAAAGGGCCTGGACTTGTGCTTGGTACACTTTGACTACTTGGAGAGCATGCAAGGGCAGCTCTTAGCCTTGTCATTGGGCTTCTTGTTGCAGCCATATCATCATCATGCAGATTTTTTTTGTCTTAGTGGGTGTTGAAGGATGGGTAAGCTTGGACTTTTTAGCAATGCTAGTAGCCCCTTCATCTTTTTTCGTACTCTTCCTAAACATCCATCAAATTTACAAATGAGAATGTGACTATTATAGTAGATGGACAAGTTGCTGGACAAGTTCATATGATTATTAAAGAAAAGCAACAAGTTTTTACCTTTTGGCTTGTTTTGGAGCTGGCTGAACAATGCCATCTTCATCAGGCATGGTTTCTTTGCAACTCTTTTCATGATGCCCAAACATCTTACATCTTTTGCATTGATGTTTTTTTTCCAACTGATGGCTCACTACTATTTTTAAACCTTTGACATTTAGGACGGCCCGCTGTTCTAGTCATTTTGGGAGGATGCACCTTATATCCTAGGTCCACCTTTGGCCATTTGGATTTTCCTCTAATGGGCATTAGGAGACCTTTATATGCAGCCTTGAATTTCTCCACCGAGTAATAATCATGCACATAATCATCTAGAGTGAATTGCCTTAGTGAGAATATGACAACTAGAGCATGAGTACAAGGCTTACCGGTCATTTGCCACTGCCTACATGAGCATTCCTTCTTGTCCAAATCAGCGGTTTTTCTCCATAGGCTTGTATGTTTGTCAAGTCCTGAAACCTCACCTATAGTTGGTGATGCTTTGGTTATGCTGTAGCGCAACCCTTTGCTTCTCATATTCAAGTCCCTTATCACACTAGGAAGTATTGTCACTTGAGGCAACCCATTTGCAATTTCTCTCCTTGACTGCAGCTTTTCCATCAGCATCACCCTAAGGGTGTCCCATAGGTCTACTAGTGGGAGGTGTTTGATCTTCTTGATCCAACTGTTGAAGCACTCAGCCAAGTTGTTGTTTACATAGTCAACTTTGCAAAGAGATGAAAACTTGCATCTTGTCCACAAATGTCCATGCTCTCTTCTCAAGTACTCCATCGCCTCTGGACATGCTTGTGCTATCTCTTCCATAAATGCCTCATGCTTCTCTAGCTCATAGGTCCAAGATGCTGGCCACATTCTTGTCACTAAGTCACCTTTGTATCTTTTGTTAAAGTTTTGCATCAAATGTCTCATGCATTCTCTATGTTCTGAGTTTGTGAAAACTTTACCAATGGCAGACTCTAGACCCTTGCATGCATCTGTGTGGATTGCAAGACCAACAGGCTCTCCAATACATCTGTGAAGTTGCCTCATAAACCACTCCCAGTTCTTGTTCGTCTCCTTATCAAACACAGCGAAGGCCACAGGATACATCCAATTATGGCCATCAATAGCTATTGCACTTGCTAACTGACCCGTGTACTTGCCAGTGAGAAAAGTGGAATCAATTCCTAAGTATGGTCTACATCCTAGCAAGAAACCATCGATGAGAGGCTTGAAAGCAACAAACATTCTATTGAAGCAGATCTTACCACCATATTTTGTTGTTTCTATTTCTACTACACTTCCTGGGTTGGTAGCTTCTATCTCTGCCTTGAAGCCCCATAAAAGCTGAAAACTGTCTTCCCAAGATCCATGCAAATCTTCAAGTGCCCTGGATCTTGCTTTCCAAACATTATTGTACTCCAATTTCATGCCAAATGTATTCTCCAACCATTTCTGCAAGGCTGTAGCTCCAATTGTTGGCTCATTCAACATTTTCTGTTTTGCTTGCTCTGCTATCCATGCCTTGTTAGCCATCCTGCCAACCTTCTTATTCCTTGTACCACAAGTGTGATCACAGGGAAGTTTCCTCACCTATAGCAAACAATTGGCAAGGTATGTAAATTTATAAAGCAAGTTCATCTAACAATAGGGATGCAAACTACAAAAAGGTATGTGAAGTTTTTACCATAAAACTGTTGGATCCTTTCAACTGTGAGGCATGTATGCGCCATTTGCATTGTTGGTCTATACATCTAGCTGTAAATCTTGTTGTGTCACTGTACTCTGTCTCAAATTCAAACTCTTTTGTAATGGCATGTTGTCTTAGGGCTATCTTGAATGACTTGCTATTAGTAAAGGTGGCACCCACTTCAAATTTAGGATTATTCTTGTCATGGATATATATAGGTGCCATGTTCTCCAGAACAGTTTCATCATCACCTGGCACATATTGTTCATCAAAACGGTCTTCAACATCCCTTTGTGAGCCACCCATGCCTTGGGGGTCCTGATGTCCTACCGAGTCACCCATGCCTTGGGGGTCCTGCTGTCCTACTGAGCCACCCATGCCTTGTGGGTCCTGCTGCCCTTGTGAGCCATCCATGTGTTGATTCTGCTGCTGCCCTTCTAAACCACTCATTTTCTCCTTATCCTTCAAGTATATAACTTCATCATTGGAGGCAACCAGCTCATCATCTTCATACTCCCCATGATAATTTTGATCCGGCCATGCAGAAAATGGAGGACAAAATGGTAGACCACCAGCTGGTTCTGTGGTATCATCTCCAATATGTTCTATGGTATCATCTCTAATAGCTACTAAAGGGCCTATGGAGCTTGTAGGGACAATAGCTAAGCTTTGTGACCGCTTGTCCTCAATAGTCACCATGAATGCCACATTCCTTGTATCCATGTTACGCTCAAATAATGTTAGAATTTCACACTCAGCAATTAAAGGGATCAAGTCACCATCTTCTGCATAGTACCATGCTGTCATTCTTTGATCTTCATTCCATTTGAAGAATTCTTTAACGTGAGAGCATAACTCGATGATGGAAAACCTCTCATGGTCGACAATAAAGTTCCATTTTTTACCCCTTTGATACTCTTTTCTGCCATCAATCACGGTGCTAAATGATTGAACAACGACTTCAACTCGAAATGCCGCCATGGGATCAACACTGAAAAAAAATATAAAACTCGAAATGTCCAAATATGAAATTATATCGGGACTAAACGAGTCAATAAGCTCTACACAAAAAATGCAATAATAAGCAACAAAAAGCCGAGTGCCGACAGGTCCAAGCATTGTCTTTTCTTCTTAATGGGATTGCCGCAGAAATTCCTAGTCACAAGCAGCTCACTGCTACTTCAGTTCCACCTCAAATCGGGGCAAGTGCTACACAGGCATCCATTTATCAAACTAACTATTCTCTAAATGCACACGAATTCCACCACTAATTAGCAATCCAGAAGGGAGGAGGAGGAGGAGGAGGAGGAGGAGGAGGCGGCAGAGATTGACGGGTTCGGTTGGGCTCACCACGCGTGCGCCATCCCACAAAGGCGCCGTTGGTGCCGTGCCGGCGGCGGCGCCCCTTTGCAGCAGCCGGCGGCGTCCGGTGCTGCCGGCGGCACCTGTCTGGCGCCCTCTGCGGCGCGCCTCTGCGGCCGGCCGGGCGGCGCCTCTGCGGCGCCCTCTGGCGCGCCCTCTGCTGGCGGCCACAGGCGTGGCTGTCCGGCGATCCACCGGCCAGCGACCTGCGACCTCCCGCCGGCGACAACCCTAGGCCAGGGGCGCGCGTGGAAGAATACCAGGGCAGGGCAATACGAGGGAGTTGGCTGTGGGATGAATATGAGGGCAGGGGCAATCCTGGTATTTCGAAAAAATGTTTAATGTTGCAGCTGATGGCTGGGTATTTTGGGGGGATGGAGTTCATCTCCGGTGGTATTTTGGCAAGGATGAAAGTTTAGATGGTATTTTGGCAAGATGAGCTTTTCATAATGGTATAGAGGCAATTTTGCCTTTTAGAAAATCTCTTAGGAACCTGATATCAATGCTCAAAAGCTCACTATAATGACCGCTAAATTTTAGCGACACTTCTTCATGAACCGTAAACAAAGGAAGATAAACCATGTATTTCTCTCCGCGGTGCGACAGTAGCATCATATCACCAAGAAGAGAAGATTAAACGCATGCATGCATCAGTCTAAAATTAGGACGCCACACACCACATGGCCGTATTCTCACGTTCATGCGCCGTGTTCGCATCCTCTTTTAAGCGAGCGTTTCGCGCGCGCGCTCCAAATAGCATGATCGATCTTCTTCTGACCAAGTAATGATCCCGGAGAGCCAAATAGAGGTCGACCGGCAATGGCCAGGAAGGCGGTCTCCGACGACGACGACGACGATGGCCCGCCCAACTACACCGCGCCCCGCGGGCCTCGCCGCGATCCCCGGCTCAAGGACCTGGGAATCTCCTGCATGCTCAACACCGAGGTGGCGGCGCTCCTCGCCGTCATCCGCCGCCACCCGGACCCCTACTCCTACCTCCCCCCGGCGGTCGCCGCCGCCGAGGAGGCCACGTTTGCCGGCCTGATCCAGTCCCTCAAGAGCCTCCGCGCGCTGCTCTTCCAGCCCCGCCTAGGCGCGTGGCGCTGCTCCGACCCGGCCATGTACCTGACGCCGTTCCTGGACGTGGTGCAGAGCGAGGAGGTGCCGCCGGCGGCGACCGGCGTGGCGCTGTCATCGGTGCTGAAGATCCTGCGCATCGACGTGTTCGACGAGTGCTCGCCGGGCGCCCGCGACGCGGCGCAGGCCATCCTGACGGCGCTCACCAACTGCCGCATCGAGCGCATCGCGGACGTCGGCGCCGAGGAGGCCGTGCTCCTCCGGGTGTTGCAGGTGTTGGCTGCGCTGCTCCGCGCACGCGCCGCGCCGCTGCTCTCCGACCACGCCGTGTGCACGGCGGTGAACACCTGCTTCCACGTGGTGCAGCACGCCGCCAGCAGCCGCGGCAGCGAGCTCCTCCAGCGCACGGCGCGCCACTGCATGCACGAGATCCTGCAGGCCGTCTTCTCCCGCCTGCCGGACATCGCCGGCGGCGGCGCGGACGCCGAGGACGACATGGCCGTCGGCGCCGCCGCGGGGGCCGGATTCGGGGCGCGGTGCATGGTCGACATCTTCAACTTCCTCTGCTCGCTGCTGCTCAACGCCCCCGACATGGTCGCCACGCCCGACGGGAACGGTGCCTTCACCTCCGAGGAGGACGTGGAGCTCTTCGCCCTCGTGCTCATCAACTCGGCCATCGAGCTCGGCGGCGAGGCCATCGGCAGGCACCCCATGCTCTTGCGCCTCCTCCAAGATGACCTCTTCTACCACCTCATCCACTATGCCACCGAGTCCAGCCCACTCGTCCTCTCCATGATCTGCAGCACTGCTCTCAACCTATACCACTTCCTGCGACGGTATGCATATGCCTCTGTGTTCTTCGATCGCTCAGGTTTTCAAATTTCAATTGATAAAGGGATTTTCATCTTATAACCCCTGTTCGATCGACCTTGTCTCTAATAACCTGCTTTGGTTCATAAACTTTTGCGTTTAAACCAAAATGATGCCTCATGTCAAAAACCGCTCCTAGCTAAACCTCTTCCCCCACCCAACATTCAAAACCATGTCGTTTTTGTCCTTCGACTGATCAAAACCGAATTTGAGGGTGATTTATCATAACTGCACGTTGACGTGACCAAATTTGAGGATGAAGTTGCATACCATGTTGGCGCTTGTGCGGCAAAGAAGAAGATGGCCCACATTTCACTCTCCACTTTCTTTCCTTTTTCTAGCAAATGCTTTCTTCTCTCCTCTCTCATCTCTCTGCCCCTCACGACGTCGTGGTCACGAAGGAGGCGAAAAGATATGGATAGGCGAAGGTCGGACTTGTCCATGGCGTTGAGGGAGCAGCGATGGCACAGTCATTGGGTGGCGCGGCCATACATAGGGTGGCTGGATGACGGCGAAGCGCTGAGCAAGAGCAGCGAGCTGGGACGGCGCACCCGCGACGACCTCCACACGACGATATGATCAGGTCGGAGTTGCTTTCTTCTGACCTTCTAGGATCCAAATGGGATAGATGGCACCGTGGGCTAAGAGGGCCTACCATTTGTTGTCGGCCTCAAATACGGGACGGGAGCCCAGCTAGCTAAACGAACGGACTAAATTTTCTGGGTAATGGGCTGGCCGTTGGCCCGTTGACATTTGCATGCATAGTTTTTAACTCAGTATTAAACTAGATACAAAGACGATAAATTGTGGGTTTTTAAGATAAAATTCCGTTGATAAATCAAGAATTAACCATGTAGAGAAGTGATGTACCCCAAGTGGCATTGATCTAGGTTCCTCAAGCTTCAGCTGGAAGCGTTCTTCACGTACGTGCTGCTGCGCGTCGGCGCCGGCGGGAGCGGGCTGCAGCTGCAGGAGGTGGCCATCGAGGGGCTCATCAGCTTCTGCCGGCAGCCGACGTTCGTCGTGGAGATGTACGTGAACTACGACTGCGACCCGGTGATGCGCAACGTGTACGAGGAGGTCGGGAAGCTGCTCTGCAAGGCGGCGTTCCCAGCATCGAACCCGATGACGACGGTGCAGCTCCAGGCGTTCGAGGGCCTCGTCAACATGATCACCACCATCGCGGACAACGTGGAGGTCGACAAAGCCCCCGGTCAGAGCGCGTACGCCGTGGACATCTCCGAGTACCGGCTGTTCTGGGTGGAGCGGTGGGACGGCGCCGGCGCCGGCGACGAGCACGGGCACGAGACGTGGGTCGACTTCGTGCGCAAGCGCAAGCTGCGGAAGAAGAAGGTGGCCATCGCCGCGAACCTCTACAACCGCGACCAGAAGAAGGGGGTGGAGTACCTCAAGCTGTGCCACCTGGTGCCGACGCCGCCGGAGCCCAAGAGCATGGCCTACTTCCTCCGCTACTCGCCGGGGCTGGACAAGGTCAAGATCGGCGAGTTCCTCGGCGACCCGGACGAGTTCAACCTCAGGGTGCTCAAGGAGTTCACCGAGACGTTCACCTTCGCCGGCGCCATCCTGGACACGGCGCTGCGCACCTACCTCGAGACGTTCCGGCTGCCCGGGGAGTCGCAGAAGATACAGCGCGTGCTGGAGGCCTTCTCGGAGCGCTTCTTCGAGCAGCAGACGTCGGAGGTGTTCGCGACCAAAGACGCCGCCTTCATCCTCTGCTACTCCGTCATCATGCTCAACACCGACCTGCACAACCCCCAGGTGAAGAAGAAGATGTCGGAGGAGGACTTCATCAGGAACAACCGCGCCATAAACGCCGGCAAGGACCTGCCCAGGGAGTACCTGTCCGAGCTCTTCCATTCCATCTCCAACAATGCCATCACCATGTTCAGCCAGGGCGGCGGTGCGGTCGTCGAGATGACCGCCTCCCGCTGGGCCGACCTCGTCAGCCGCTCGCGCGCCGCCGAGCCGTTCACGCCATGCGACTTCAAGCACAAGCTCAGCCGGGAGGTGTTTATCGCCGTGTCCGGGCCGGCCGTCGCGACCCTGGCCGCCATCTTCGACGGCACCGACGACGAGGACGTGCTGAATCAGTGCGTCGAGGGGTTGATCTCCGTGGCGCGCATCGCGCGCTACGGGCTGGAGGACGTCCTCGACGAGCTCCTCTGCTGCCTCTGCAAGTTCACGACGCTGCTCAACCCCTACGCCACCACGGAGGAAACGCTTTTCACGTTCAGCAACGAGCTCAAGCCGAGGATGGCCACCTTGGCGCTCTTCACCGTCGCCAACCGCTTCGGAGAGTCGGTGCGCGGCGCGTGGAGGAATATCGTGGACTGCATGCTCAAGCTCAAGCGGCTCAAGCTGCTTCCCCAGTCCACGGTGGAGCCAGACGGCGGCGCTGAGCGATCGGGCCACCGTCCCAAGGCAGATTCCGGCGTCATCTTCCCCTCGTCGCACCACGGCGCCGGGACGAGTCGGCACGTCTCTGGCATGATCGGCCGGTTCTCGCAATTCCTGTCGCTCGACGGCAGCGGCGGCGAGTCTCTGCTCTCCGTCGGCAGCGAGTTCGAGAACAACCTCAAGATCATCCAGCAGTGCCGGATCGGGAGCATCTTCACGGAGAGCGCGAAGCTGCCGGACGAGTCGGTGCAGAACCTGGTCCGGGCGCTCGTCTTCGCCGCCGCCGGCAAGGGGCAGAAGTTCAGCACCTCGGTGGAGGAGGAGGAGACCGTCGGCTTCTGCTGGGACCTCCTAGTGCTCACCGCCACGGCGAACCTCCAGCGGTTCGCGTCGTTCTGGCCGCAGCTGCACGAGTGCTTCGCCGCCGTGTCCCAGCTGCCGCTCTTCTCGCCGTGCCCCTTCGCCGAGAAGGCGATCGTTGCGCTGTTCAAGATCGCCCTGGGGCTGCTCTCCGGCGAGCCGCGCGCCGACCGCGTCCCCGAGGAGCTCGTCTTCAAATCGATCAACCTGATGTGGAAGCTCGACAAGGAGATCCTGGACACGTGCTGCGAGGGCATCTCGGAGTGTGTCGTGAAGCTGCTCGCGGAGCACGGCGGGAACGTGCAGACGCCGATCGGGTGGAAGACGCTGCTGCACCTGCTCACCGTCACCGGCCGCCACCCGGAGACCTTTGACCAGTCCGTGGCCGCGCTCATCGGGCTGATGAGCGACGGCGGGCACATCACGCGGTTCAACTACGCCGCCTGCATCGAGGCGGCGTTCGGGTTCGCCGCGCTCAAGATCAGCCCCCTGGAGGTGAGCACCAAGATCCTGGAGCTGATGGCGGAGTCGGTGAACTGGCTGATCCAATGGCACAAGTCCGGGTACTCCGACCCAGGGAGCTCGTACAACAGCAGCGGCGGCGGCGGCAACAGCTCCTCGTCGGTGGAGGAGACGATGCGGATGGGGAACCTGGCGGCCAACATGTTCATCAAGCTGGCGGAGGCGCTGCGGAAGACGAGCCTGGTGCGGCGGGAGGAGATCCGAAACCAGGCGGTGGCGGAACTCGGGCGGGGCTTCGCGCTCGCCGCCGCGGGGGACTTGGACTTCGGGCCGGCGGGGTGCCTGGCGTGCTTTAACCTCGTTATCTTCGCGATGGTGGACGACCTGCACGAGAAGACGCTGGAGTACTCCCGGCGGGAGGGCGCGGAGCGCGAGACGCGGAGCATGGAGGGCACGCTGGCGGCGGCGGCGGGGCTGATGGCCGACGTGTTCGTGCTCTTCCTGGGGACGCTGGCGCAGGGGCCGGGCTTCCGGACCTTCTGGCTCAGCGTGCTCCGCCGCATGGACACATGCATCAAGTCCGACCTCGCCGCCGCCGGCGGCGCCGGGGTGATGCAGGAGCTGGTGCCGCAGATGCTCAAGAGGATGATCGTGGAGATGAAGGACAAGGAGGTGCTTGTGCACAGGGAAGGGGACGAGCTGTGGGAGATCACCTACATCCAGATACAGTGGATCGCGCCTGCTCTCAAGGAAGAGCTGTTCCCGGAGTAAAAATCCAGTTCAGTCCAAATAATTTGGTGAGCTAGAAGTTCAGGGCGCAGTGAAGGATGTTTGAAGCAGCAGGAAATTAGCATCACTTTCTAGGGCTGTATAGATTGCCGTATATAGTTTTTTAGTGAAGTCTGACGGAAATAAAATGATGGCTTATCTGCATTTCTGTGATTTTATGAAAATATGGAAGAAATAGCCGGGAAGGCAGGTTTATGAATAGATACAGGCCATTTGGTCACATCAAATTGTACAGGTTTTAGAAAGCTCGAGATTGTAAATCTGAGCGCAACAGCAAGTAGGACAGTAAAGAAGAAGGGGGGGGGGAAAGGAATCTCAGCTCAAAACATGCCAAACGCAATTGCAAAGTGCAAACTACCCAGCAAAAGAGGCACCAGGAGTTTTTACAGATTACAAGTCAAATCGCATGTTAGTGAACAACAATCAAATGAGCAATCACTATTTTGTTTACCATTTCACAATAACAAATACAGAGAATTATACAAGAATCTGCATTAGTAGGCAGATGGAACCAAGCTTGCAAAGGGATTTGACATTCCTAATATTTAAAGTTACCCTGGTAATTCCAGCTACCCGTCCTTGTGGATTGAACTATCAACATGAAATCCTCATTTGTCATTATGTTCCTGAAACATTGAATTAAACAAGTCATATTCTATATCAAGCTCTGGATGGTTTAAATTCTATATGACCCCCAAAAAAAGGTGAACGACAGTGGCCATGCATTACAGGGATCAACTTAATTACAACAAACCACGTGAGCAACAATGCAAAAGATAACGAATATTTGAAATTTGTGGACATGGCGCTTTACTAATAGTATTTCCTAAGACACAGCAAACAGAAAAATGTGACACTGACACAAGTTTCCATTTGGTGAATATTCAGAAGTTGTGTAGTACTCCCTCTTCCAGTGGATGTATCATGACAGTAATGCCACTTGGCAAAAGAAAGGAAGCAACATTGGTTACTCGTAGATGCTTACTTAGATACATTAAATATGTGCGTATTAATAAATAATACTAAGCAAAAAGCAAGAACCAGAATTGGCCAGCTGAACATATTTTACAAACATGGAAAATATGGTCATTATTTCTGGTCATATCAAGATCAAGTCATAAATGAATTTAAACGAAAGCTTGGTATAAATGGATTAATGGGTACAGGCGTGAGAACATAACAAGCCAACAAGGTGGCACAATCACATAATGGGTTCTACGACACTAAATAAAAGCAGCACGAGGTCAAGAGCTACTGATAAAAATGCACTCATGCAAACGTGTTCATCATGCCTCATTAAGAAACAAGATCCAAGCAGAACTGGATTTTTATGTTTTAATTTGCAAATGAGTTACACAGCATGAAGGATCTATGGGTACCAATACGAGAACAAGTTAATTAAATCCATATAGGCAAATTATTTCAACAAGCACACATTAAAGTAGATATCCAATAGAATTTTGAAACACCATTCACTATTAAGTTGATGCACTTCTCAGCAAAATGCTGCAGTAGCCTGGTGGGTATGCCGTGATATTGAAGTAAACACATATCAAAGCTATGATCCACGATACATATGATGGCATTTCAACCTGCGGTTTGCGTAGACACAGGGACCTTCAAATCAAATTCAAGGAGTCCATGTCTGATACTGGTTGAAATCAACCTCTACAGGAGTTGTAGAACATAATTGATTCAATGTATGTGCGAAATATCAAGATGCAGCCAAGCTATCAGGGTGGAGTCACATGTGAACCGGGGGGCTGTAGTGCAGTATTGGTTGAACAAGTTGCCTCTTAGAGATAAGATTACTAGGATACTGTTGTTTTCTATATTAAGCACTCTATATAAGGAGGCCTAATAAAATTGTGGAAACAACTAGAAATAAATCAATCCAGTCTTTAGTCTTCCTCTCTCTTACCCTTATCCTCATTATGAATCTAGGTTCTAAAGTTCGTGACAAATGCATAGAGCTAAATATTTCTTTCAGAATCAAAAGCACATAAGAAATTCAAAAACAACCTAGAAATTCCAATACAATATCATCCCATGTATCTGAAATAAAAAAATTGAGCACTCTTAAGATTGATTGCCATTAATAACCATCAAGGTCTAGGCACATAGCTGATCTTATTTTCGTCAAACACCAAAGGAAATTTTAAAAGAAGTTTGGTAATACCCATGTGTGTGCCTTCTCATTGATTTCATTTCAATATCAAAGTTCATTTTACTATTAACCCTATGATATAGGACACTATCATGTTCCTTCTGAGAGAATGTGGATACATAATATATTTCAAACAACATATTTGCAGCATAATTACAAGTGCGAGACCCAAAAAAACATGGTTGATATATCAAGGTTCAGGTCTTCAGTATGCAAATATGCTGCATATATTTTAGTTTCTTGAATGATGCGTTAAGTTCTACATGAAACTAAAGATACGAATGCATCACTAGAAGTCATTTCACGCAAGAACCCAAATGTTCATTCCATGCTTCATCACATGGCATGTGAAGTACAATGGGATTTAACTACAATGCTAGGCATATATTAACAATGATTCAATTAAAGACTGCAGTATTGCACACCATATTGGATGAGTGAACCGACCTTGTCTGCTGAACTGACACCCTAGACTAAGGAGAAGCATCCACCCTGCCATTGTTGTGTTCTTTACTACCATCGCCATCCCCTAACCTCCTGTTATCATCGCCCTCATCCTCATCACCTTCCTCTCCATCCTCCTCCTCGAGACTCGCAATTTCCGCTTCTGCCTTCACCAAAATCTCCCTCCACCTTGCATCGAGGTCTCGTTGAAAATCCTTCCGCATTCGTTTCAACTCTGCCATGTGCTGTCTCTTGCTACTCTCCATCCTCTTGTAAGCCTCCCCGAGCTTCCGTATGGACTCGGCGAGCACCGTAAACTCCTGTCCCTTTACTGTACCAGCCCCATCTATGGGCTCTTGCACATCGCCCAATTCCGCATCTGGCCTTGAATCCACTGGTGTCACACCAGCACACCCAGCCAGCACATACTCCCCAGCGTCTGCCCCCCACGTGAGGCGCGGCACTGGGTGCCTATCGCGTCGACGCGTCACAACAGGAGAGAGTAACGCGCCTAACAGCGGTGGTGGCGGTGGCGGCGACGGCGTAGGGCACATGAGAGATAACATCTTGTCGTAATAGATCCATTTGGAGGGGGAGGCGTCGCTGGAGCGGAGGGCGGCAAGGCGCAACCTTTCCTTCTCCTTCCTAAACATCTTCCTGAGGGTGTCGATGCGGTTGCGGCACTGCGCCTCGGAGAAGTATCCCGCGGGGCGAGATGCTGCAGAGGCGGCGAGCTGGGAGACCTCAAGCCACTCGTCGGTGCTGAGGCTGCGGCGGCCGGCGCGGACGTAGCGGTCGCCCCAGGCGTAAAGGAGCGCGAAGGTGGACTGCACTGTCCACTCGGGGGAGCCGCGAGAGGCAGCGGCAGCCGGAGTCGGGGCCGGGAGCGCGACGCGCGGAGCAAACTCGAAGCCGAGCGCGTAGCGCTCGGTGCGGCTGCGCTTCCAGCGCGGGGAGGAAGGGGAGGGGGAGGCGCCGGAGGAGGAGTGGGACGGCGAGGGGGACGGCTCCGCGGCTGCGTCGTCGTCCATGGGGAGGGGCTAGGGTTTGGGTTTCTTTTAGGCTGGATTGGCTCGGCACTTCGGCGAGGTGAATCGGCCGGCCGGGGCCCGGGAGGAAGAGAGGCGAGTCCGGCGAGTGTTCGTCCGTTGCCTCGGTGGGGTCCACTAACTCACTGTACATGTACGTCAGCACGAGCCTAGTGGGCCGCCTCAAAATTGCTGTTGGCGGGCTGGTTCTTTTTATTCCAGAGCCGCTCAAACTTTTAGGAAGAAGTCAATTTCTTGCATGAACTATCGCGTATTCACGTTTTCACTTACAGCAAACAAACAACTTTTTCAACTATCAAACTGGTACAAAATCACTCACCCAAAACCATGGTGGTTTTGGATGACATAACATCTAGTCATCATTTTTTTCTAGAAAATAAATTCAAAAAAATCTAAAAATTATAGGAAGCTCAAAAATATAATAAAAATATGCACAACAATAGAAAAAATACATAGAATCCAAATATGCAATAAAACTGTAAAGTTTATGTGCATACTTATTTGCAAAAATTATTATTTTTATATAAGGTGTTTTATTTATTAAAAAGTATTCAAGAAATTTTTGTTTGTTCTCTATAAAAATGGTGAAAATATTTTAGTTTTGAGAATGATGTAGAAATTAATAAAAACATAAAGATGCTATTTTGACCATTGAATTTGATTTTTAAAAAATGCAATTGAAAGGTCAAAATAAATTAGAATTAGAATTTGAAAATATAAATTGAAAGGCAAAGTTTTTGAAAAGTATTTTCAATGAATATTTGGATTCTACCTATTTTGTATTTTTGGTATTTTTATTTTATTTTTTTGAGCTTCCTATGATTTTCTAGAAATTTTTGAATTTATTTTCGGAAAAAATGTTGATTAGGATGCCATGTCATCCAAAACCACCATGGTTTTAAAGTAGGGGTATTTTGTACTGTTTTGATAGTTGAGGGGTGTTTTGTCCGGTTTTGAAGTTGAGGGGGGAAAACTGAACTTGTGCGATAGTTCAAGGGGGTAAAATGGACTTCTTCCAAAGTTTTAATGCGAAAGAATTATGATTATAGAAGGATGTTTTGAAAAGTTTAAAATTTTATAAAATTTTATTTTTTTCAGGAATCTAAGAGCTATTTAAAACCTAATAAAAGACTACAAAACAATATTTCATTTTATTTATATAAAATGATAAACTTTATTTAATTTAATTTAAGTAGCAAAAGAATACGGCTTTAATATTGCTTTATACTGAGATATATTTAATCTCTCTATTACCTATTATATTATATCTACCTATATAATATACATATAAAACAGATCCACCATGTTAATCTTAAAATACTAGAAATACCTATGTTATGTTATTCTTAAAATACTAGAAATTCCTATGTTAATAAAAAACACACCGAGATTCTCATGTTAATAAGAGAAGAAAAAGATCTACAATAACATGAATTATAGTGGATCAGATTATAATAGTTTAGATTAAAAGAAAGACTCCATATATGGTACAATTATAATAACAAATTATAAACCAGAATAAAATTGAACCACCACATTAATTCTAAAATACTAAAAAAATTTAGTTTCTTCGTCCACTCGACAACCTCCTTTTTTTAGCAGGCTTAAGGCAGGAAGCAACATGTGGCACTTTAAGTGTTGGCATGTCACTATTAAAAAAGCAAATAAATATTTTAAACATCTAATGGAAATGTTCCATAACAAAATGAACATGCTTAGCCCCATTTGAACAAATGTTTCACAAAAGTAAATAAATGGTTCATATCTTATCATAGGCATTTCACAAAGAAGAAATAAGTGTATTCCGAAGCAAACAAAATGTTTAGATACTTGAAACCATCATCGGTAATCAATGTTCTAGATAGCGGGCTATAGCGCCGCTATAGCGTTTTGACGTGTAGACGCTACGCTAATGCACATATGTCCGCTATCACAGCTAAGAGCCCAATAGCGTGATTTAGCGGCACTAAAATGCATAGTGTCAGTGTGCCATAGCGTTTAGCGGCGCTATTCAGGGTTCGATGCTCGCAGGTCAAAACTGAAGCCCACCCAAATTCCAGCGCTAATCTCGGCCCAAAATAGGTACTTTGTTGTGATGGAGTTGTCAGCTGCCATCTACTTTTTTTTCTTTGTGTTTGTGATGTACTGTACTAAAAAAATAATAACTCATATAATCATGTCTTAATCTTATGTTGCTTTTGACCTATACAAAAACCAGCTGAAATCCATGTTTTTTGACTTTTAGCTTTGTCACTTTAAGGCATATATATGCCATGTTTTTTTTACCTTTTTTTTGAAAACCACTAACTTGCTTAGTGGCCGCTACAGCGGCATTATAATTGTCTTAGTGGTTTGAGTAGAGCTCCGCTAAAAGCTATAGCTCACTATTAAAACATTGTCGGTAATCGGTAGTTTTGAGATTGCATTTGCCGTATTCTTACTTGTGTTTCTTTATTTGCATGCATGCATAAGCTTTCTTGACGAGGTCAACTGCGTTGTGACACGATTGATATGGAGTGGTGGTATAGCGATTGCAGGATTCAAATCTGTTTTGATTGGAAGTCGCATTGTCAGCATCAATATCTCCATAAATCAACTTACCTCTACCTGTCGAAAATTTGAGCACATCGTGTCTCATCAGGTGGTGCATGCATGGTCGAGGAAACCACACAACTATAGACTTGTAATAAGTGTACACAGATGTAATAGAGGATGTTGTGAAGTATCACTAGCTAGATAAAGATGTGGTCGAAGAGGAGGAGGTAAATGAAGTTGATAGCATTGTAAAGTATTTTGACGGGGCCTCAAATTTGCTTACCTTTGAAACCCGTCCTGTGGAACAGCACTAGTCCCTGGATCAGTACACTAGTGCCACACATCACATAGCTGGATCATCACATACAATATTGAACGAAATATATTACAAGATGAACATAAAGATCAATTGCTGGTACCATATTACAACGAGAAGTCTTGAAGGCGTTTATATTACAACAAAAACTGTTTTCAGGCGGAACCTACGCCATGATTTCATATGAAGATCCTAATCTATGTATGTGACCTCCGGACTAAAGGAGAGCCTATATCTGGCTGGGATCGTCAAACACTGGATCTCCATCCCCGTGGCATGTGTTTTCTCCGTCTTCAGGGTCTTCACAATCTAAAAGAGTGAGTGGGTACGAGGGTAAGTGCGCAATCAAACCGCACTTGCAAGTTAACACCGTCCTTAATGCATAATAGTGATAAAGGCTAAATAGTGGAGGTTTGGTTATTTTATTGCAGAAATTAAATGCCAGTTTTTGAAATAAAATAAATAAAATCCTATACCTAGCCATTTTCGAAAGGATATCTCTAAAAAGATGTCGAGAAAAGATTATATCAATAATCACAAATTCAGAACCCATGCCACACAAGCATCCTATACATTTTCATCCCGTGTCCCATCTTCTTTCTCCCACCATCATTCCGAGTCGACAAACCCCATTGCGGACCCCGTCTTCCCGAGTTTACATGAACTAGTGACCTAACTCCAACTCAATGATTGTCGTTTCACGGATGGAATTGGTCACTGACGCTCACCCCGGTGGACAGAGTCATATCCTCACTAAGTATACGGAAGGCAAAATCCGCCATTACCTCAGGATTGACAAATATCACTAAGATAGCCACTAAGGCACATGCTTCTCAAGCTCATACAGATTCACACAGTTCATCGGTCACATAGACCCGCCAATCCTGCCCATCCGCACAATGGCCACGCGTTGTGGTGTAGGGGGACCATTGCTAACACACAGTACAATGGCCGACGGTACTCCGTTGTGCCCACGCATGGACACCCCTCCAGACGAGCCCAAACTCCATCTAGGTTCCTGTCGGGGATTGAATTATGGCCCATTGCCATGGCCCACTCCCTGACGGCCCGATCAAACAGCCTACTAGGGCCCAGCTCCCTGGGAGGTTCTATCTGGCCCATATGCACCCTGCCTAACAGCTTCCTGGCTGGCGTGGTGCGTAGCGGCCAAGGATTCGTGTTCGAGTCCTACTCGAACGAGAGTTCTGCACGGCTACGTGAAGACCCGGACGTTGGTTTCCCGGATTGGATTAGGAGTCGTGATCCCCAAGACTTGGAGTATACCTTATCTACCTCGGGATGTATTTGGCATGTATGAGTTCGTTACGATCTCGTAGTTAGCCCGGCCCGATTATCCCTTGGTAGGTCGGTTGTTCAACACTATATAAACAGGACCCCCACAACGTGTTGAGGGGCCGATCGGAGACGACTTAGAC
The DNA here is from genome assembly GCA_036346415.1 of Raddia guianensis. NCBI lineage: Eukaryota > Viridiplantae > Streptophyta > Magnoliopsida > Poales > Poaceae > Raddia > Raddia guianensis. Next base: position 54,151,334 of record CM070534.1, read on the forward strand.
GCATCTGGCATCTAAGTTTACTTTGTCGCATACTACTCACCTGTACACCCATAACCTCGCCGAGACTTGTTCGTCTCGCCGAGCCACCTCTTGTATTCATCTCTGATATATAAGAAAGGCCGGACGAGGGGCTATTATCTCCCGAGAGGCTGAACCGTGATAAAACCCCCGCCTCTGCTCGTTCGTTGTTACGTGGTTGTTCGGCGTGTCTCCTATCTCAATCTTAAAGAACCTTAGCGACTTGAGATCGATATCTCAACCGTCGACAGTTCCACCTTCCCAACGATACCTCTTTCATAGGTATTTCACACAGCTCCTGGGTCCACCCTGCCCATCACCCTTCTCTTCCATCATTCCCAACCACATTTTTCCATTTCCATGTATCCCAAACAATAAACCACAAAGCAGCACTTCAAATTATGCATCACAAAGCCCATCATGATCAAGGTATGTACTGTAGGTGTCCACCGGTAAGTTTTGGCTTACCAGTGCGGGATTGGTTACCCGATTAAATCAAGAGACCTAAGCATGTCTAAGCAGTTTTTACCCAAGACTATAAAGTCTAAGTATTTCATATTTTATGTGGACAATCAAATAAGCATGATAACAAGGAATCATGTAAGGTGATGATATATTTATCAAAGACAGGGCATGATAAATCATGATTTAACAAATGGGCATCTTTCAAACATAGCAAGCATGCTCTTTATATATGTAAAGCAAGATATCTTAGAAAAACTGGGTAAAAACATGAGCTACAGTGTTAACTCGCCTTGAGGATCGGATGAGTGTACTTAACTAGCTTCTGGATATCCTTCCTCTGGAATCGGATCATCTACAATAACAGAGATCTCGAATAAACAGAATCCTAAATAGTACGCAAATGTATATGCAGGCTGGATGTCGACTGTAGGTGGAGATGCTAAGCTAAGGGTCCGGGTGATTAAGGGTGAAATTACCAAAATGCCCTTCAGAATTTCCTATTTGGAATACGTGAATATTCTTGTATTTCTACCTTCCTTAATATATTCATAGCCTCTTCTTTAATCCAAAACCTAATTTCATAATTTTCCTAGGGTGTGGAGAGTTCCTAATATTTACTGGAAAGTAACTGGAATAGCAATGGGCCAAGCCCAATATTGTGCGATGCGTGGAAAGACCGAGCGGCCCAAACCGGCGCAGCGCGGCAAGTCGAAATGGCCCATTTGGCCAAGCGGTCTAGCCACGGCGCGAGCACGCTAGGTGGCCACGTCGAAGACGCCTAAAAGAAGTGTGCCTTCACTTAACCCGGCGTGTGGGACCAAGGCACAACTAGACAGTGACTCAGTACCAAACGGAGAGAAACAAATCAGAGAGGGAGAGAGGTTGGCAAGTGGGTCCTAGCGGTCAGTGACCCTCGTTTACACATCGCTGGGGCCGATGACGTCATGATGATGTCATCACCATCAACCTTTCGCCGGCCTGCGAACCCGAAAAGAGAACTGAGGCTCACCGGCGCTAGGGACTATGCCATTGACTAAAGATCATACCTACGGACTTAAATGAAACAACGCGCGTCAATTGGTGTCTACGGCATGATCAATGGTGATTGGATGCGACGGCGCTATTGCCAATGGCGGCAAAATGGTTTGGCATCAAATGACGACTACGTACGCTCGACATCAAACAACAACTTTGCTAGCGTACGGCTACGACCAAGACAACTACAGCGAGGATGTTCTACCTAGTATTTTAAAAGGCTATATTTTATATTTTCTAAAATGCCCTTTATTTACATTTTAAATTAATAAATAATTCCTTAAAATACACACTTTAATTTGTTTATAGAAATTCCTACAAGTTAATGGAAAAATTATATTTTTCCTAAGATATATATTAAATCTAGTATTTTATGTAACTTTGTTACAAATTTTGGAGCTGTTTTGCTATTTTAAATAGTAAATACTAAAGTAATTATGTTATTAATTTTACATAAAAATTTATTAGTGCAATTTGCAAAGTTATATTTTTATGAGGCTCTATACAGCATCTAGTATCTTACATAATTTTTCCATAATTTTTTGAAGTCTCCTTCTATTTTTAATAAATAGAAAGCATAAATCAAAATATGTAATTAATCAGATTTTAATCGCCGACGCTCATGTTGACGTCACCGCCTTAAAGTCTGCCCGAGCAATACCGACGGGAATGAATCGAATGATTGCGGTTCTTGGGTTTTACGGGTTCGTCTCGACGGCGCGCTTCTAATGGTACCAAATACACGGTTGTCGCCGGCCGGACAAGGCGGCGCGGCGAGCTACAGCGGCGGCGAAACACGGGGTCCACGGCGGCGGCGCTACGGTTAGGCTACGGAAAAATTGGATGGCGGGAGAGCATCGGGGAGGGAAGTGGGTGCTTATAGAGAGACGTAGGAGCTCGGAGAAGGCTAGAAACGGCAGGTCGACGTGAGCTCCGCGGCGGCACCGAAATAGGCCAACGGCGCCGACGATTTCCGGCCACGCACTAGTCAGATGAGGGGAAATGCTCGTGAGGCCTTAAGGATTCTCAGGACGGAAGGAATTGAAAAATAGCAAACCGAGGAAGAAGAAGTCGACGGTGGTTGCTTCTGCTCGGTCCGGCTCCGGCGAGAAATTCCCAGCGACGTGGTGGCTCCGGCGACGCGAGCATTGGCCAGAGGGTTCAGGGCGGCTTCGCAAGTGGGATGGAATGAACGAGAATGCTCAGGAGCAGCTCAACCGAAGGAAACGGAGAGAAGGTGGCGGCTAGGGTTTTTATACCGGGCCGGGGCGGTGGAGACGGGGCCGACGGTGCCAGCACGACGATGAGGGGCGGTGCAGTGACTACGTGTCGCATCGAGCTTGCGCCAGAGCTGCTCGGTTGCATGCAGAAGACACGAGGCGAGGAAGAGGCGGAGAGCGGCGGGCGGCGTCGGGTGATAGGGGAGAGAGAGAGAGAGAGAGAGCAACCTGGAGAGCGAAAAAACAGAGGGGAGAGGCAATTGGGCTGGCCCAAAGATGGCCCAAGACAAGCCCCACATAAGCCCAAACCGAGAAATGAGTTTGATTTTTGATTTTTCTCCTAATTTACTTTGGAATTTTGAATTCTAGTAGATTTTGTTAATTTTTGAAAAATCTGAATTTTGGGTATTACATATTTCCAACTTATTATCGATGTAATAAAAAAGATATGGCCAGTATAGTATCTATAAAAAGTACAAGCCCGAACACGAGCGTCGTTGCATTGCCACGTGGCTGGCCTCCCCGCCCAGCGCCCCTGAGCCGTCCGATCACTCCTTTAGATGAAATCCAGCCGTCCATATCAAAGCAACCTTTAAAAACATTTTTTCCCTATCTGACCAACATTGCGCGTGGTTTGGCCAGCTGGCTGGCTGGGTGAGCGTTCGCGTCGGAGGCCACAGCTCGAAGCCCCACTCCGCCATTTTGCTGCAGCTATTTTTTGGTACGCAAGCTCTCGGCATTTTTCGCTCACGCCTGTACAACTCGCCTCGCACACCTCGCCTGTACACCACGAGCTCTCGGCTGTACAAGAGCGCTTCTGCGCTTCTTGCTTTCGCTCGCGTCTGCGTATTTTTGTGCGCCAGACACGAAGTCCCACTACTCGCCGCGCCTACACACCTAGACACGATATCGCTTTCGCTCGCTCGAAGCGAATAAATTTAGGAAATAGCAAACCTTTAGAGATATTTTTTACTTTAGAATTGTTATATTCGCTTTTATTTTTTGGAATTTGAAAAAAAATCTAAATTTAGTTTTCATGGTTTTTTGTATTGTATAATTTGCTTAGTTCTTTTAAGTTTCCAAACTCCCAACCCGAATTCAAATGGAAATTTTGATATCTTCTAAAATCCCTTAAATTTATTTCCAAATTTTTAAATTTAAAACCCTATAAAACATGAAGTTTAGACAGAATTGAGAGAGAGGAGATCAAGTGGACGAAATTTGGTCGATCAACGTAAACAAATCCAGAATTTTACGTATTTTGAAAATGCAATCAAAATTTTATAGTATGGGTCCATAAATGTATTTAAGTATTACAAATGTTTAATTTTCCGATATCAGTTAGCAAATAATAGAAATAAAAAACCTTCGAAATATAGAACTATAGTTAAGGAGCACGTATTTATGAAGATGCCAGCAAAAAAAATAGCTATTTTCAAAACATTTAGGATTTAAAAATGACTGTATTACGAAATAATTCATTCTGTCGACGGTTGGGATACTGACCCAAGTCAATCAAGGTTCTTCAAGGAGGAGATAGGAGACACGCCAAACAATCACGAACAAAGAATGAACAGAGATGGGGTTTTATCCTCGTTCAGCCTCTCGAGAGATAATAGCCCTACGTCCAGCCTTTCTTTATATCAAAGAGGATTACAAGGTGGAACTCGGCGAGATCAGCAGGTCTCGGCGAGTAGTATGCGAAAATCTATCGGCTAAGGGTCAAGTCGTAAAACTCGTCCTCAGATGCCTACTAAACGCCGTAGGGGCATGGTTTATATAGTACAGAGCAAACCGATCTACCAAGGGAATATCGGGCCGGGCTAACTACGAGATCGCAACGAACTCATACATGCCAGATATGATCTACGGTAGACAAGATAATCTCCTAATCTTGGGGATCACGACTCCTAATCCAATCCGGGAAACCACGTCCGGGTCTTCACGCAGCCGTGCAGAACTCCTGTTCGAGACGGACTCAAACACGATTCCTTGGCCGTTATGCACCATGCCGCCCAGATGCTTTGTTGGCAGATGCATATGGGCTCGATAGAACCTTCCAGGAGCCGCCCCCGTAGGTTGCTCAACCGGCCGTCGTGGAGTGGGCCATGGCAATGGGCCGTGATCTAATCCCCGACAGCTAGCCCCCGAGACTCAAGTGGAAGGACTCACTAGAGTGGGGTCTTCCTCTTGAGACTCCAAGTCACGAAGAGGGAAATTTTGCTGCTACAAAGACATGTAACAAGCGACCGAACAGGTCATGGTTCAACCGAACAAGACTTGTTCGGCGAAACAGATTCGATCAAGATCGAGCAACTCATTGCGTCGAGCGGAACGACATCTGTCCGAAAGCGAGCACTCAACCTTGAAGTAGACACTAGGAAAAAAATAGCCGTTATGCGGACTCCAACGGTAACTTCCTATCGTCACAAGAAGGAAAATAGGCGACCGCTTTACCTAGCCGCTGTGGTAAAAACTAGCCGCTTACGGGACAAAACCGCTGCAGAGCTGCTTATACGGACTATAAAGCACCCAAGCCGCCTGCTGCTAGCCACTGCTCTCACGCCTTTCCTCTCTAAGCCACGACTCAACCTCGCCAAGATCAAAGAGCCGAACTCCACCTCCAAATGTTCATCCACTCAGGAACCGCCATGGCCAAATTTATCGCACCACCGACCGAGGAGGACTCAAGGTCTGGGAGGAGGAGGGCCACGAGACACCCCAGAGCTGGAGGTCGCCGGAGAGGAGGATACTCCGAGCCGCTCGAGGAGAGTTTGTCGACCAACAGCCAGACTGCTCAAAGCTGAGATCTCCGAGAGCGACTTCGTTGAGGCCTTCTTGAACATCGATTGGATTGGAGGTGGCGAACCTCAATCCGAACTCCATCCTCCAGATGGCCGCCTTCGCACACCTGCGAGGGCTATCTGAGCATCGATCCACCGGTGGGCTGCTCTCCACTACTATACAATGACGCGGGCAGCTCCGCCCGCCGGCGCTGGGTGCTACTACCTCAAGCTCCGGCCACCGCCGACGACGCGCAGACCCTCGCCCACCGCCGACTCGATGGGCGCGTGGGGGAGGTGGTTCTACAAAGAAGCAAAGCAATGACAAGAAGCTCGTCTTCACCGGGAAGGCACCGGCAAAGGGAACCCCAATGCCTCGGCCGGAGATGTCCGCCGAGGATTGGTACCTGACAAGGAAGATCGCCTCCCTCGTGAGCCTTGGGCTCACAGGCAGGGAGATCATTCGGGACTTCACAGCGAACAGGATCTGTCCGCTGCGGAGGAGGTCCTATCCCATCTACAAGATAGAGGGATGAGAAGACATCACAAGGGAGAGCACGGGTAAGTACCTTTAAGACTCAACCTCTTCATTGGTTATTTTCTCCGAACAGGAATTAACGATTCCATCTGTCCGGACAGAGAAGCCAACCGACGCATGGGTGACCGAACGGGTCGACGCCATGCTGAAGGCGGCGAAGAAGGACAGCGAGGTCACCGGCGAGGTAGCCTATACCTGTCCGAGGAACGTGCTCGTCCGCACAGCCGAGGTGAGTTACTCAACCTCGCTCGTGTCGCGCAGATTTGCACCGCCAATCAAACTAACCTTCGCTTCTCAAACACACAGGAAGATGAGTTGATCCTTGGCGGGATCGTGGAAGAACTTTCTGAGTCTGAGAAGGAGAAGGCGAAGAAGGGCAAGGCCAAGGCGGCCACAAAGCCCAAGGTGGCGGCCGAGCCTACGCGGAGCTCGCCGCGACACGGGCGGCCGCCAGACATCAAGAGACCACCCACGGCGACGGAGGGCGCCGAATGCACTAAGCGGGCTCAAGCGTCGGCCAATGAGAAGAGACTAAGCCTCCCTCCTCGCCCGAACAAAGCGACGAAGAGGTAAAGAACATGACCCTCGGCTTAGGCGTTACTCGCAGCTCACCTGGCCATTTGGCGCGGCTCAAGTCGTCGCCGAGCGAGGAGGCTCGAAGAAGAAGTCGCACGCAAGAAAAAACTTCTTCGCCATGAGAGGAGCGCCACCACCAGTGAGCCGAGCTCGTCGCCGCCAACACCCAAGGGCCAAGGCGGAGAAGCCGCCAAGGAGCCCCGAGGAAGAGGCGGAAAGTTCCAAAGAAGAAGATCGAATCAAGCCCTCCACGGCGGTATGTGGGGAATCGATCTTTAGACCTCTCACCCACTAACCAGATAGACTTAACGATCGCCTCTTTTCATCACCGCCAAGAAGAGATCGCCACAGACGACGCTGAGGAGGCGCTGAGCGGTCGCCGCCGCCCGAAAGATCTGACGGCGCGATCGCGGGCGGTGAGGTCGGGCGTGCCTCAAGGACAAGCCGGCGGCGTGGAGCTGCTCCCGCCAGCTCCAGCCGAAAATTTCGACGCTCAAAAAGCGCGTGGAGCGACCGAGGCGAGAGAAGCGGTCGCTGGCGCCACGGACGGCGGAGCCAAGACAACGGCCCGGAGTTGCCTGTGGGGGACCGAGCACCGGTCTCGCCAGCACTTCGCGCAGGGCAGCTCACCCCGATGCGACGGATTCTTCGCGGTGGGTGAAACCCCACCGCCAGAGAGCAAGAAGAAGCCCCGAGCGGTCGCGCAAGTCGCCCCGCCCAGAACCAACGACGCCACCCAGCCGAGTGGTTTCGCCTCGCCCAAGACGTTGGGCGAAGAGAAAGAGGAAGAGGAGAGGAGCGGAGACGAAAGCGCCGCCTGCTCCTTGCTCTCGAAAGCGAACACGCCCCGCAGAAGAAGGAGCGAACCAGCAATGACGGAACAACGCACTGTCTCATCCCGCAAGACGAAGGGGCTTCGTGACGATGGCCTCGAGGACCGCTTGCGTCGCGGTTTAAAGCATCGGCTTGGCAAGGTAAACTCCAAGGCCAAACCTTATTCAGCTTTAACTATATTATCGCAGTGTTCAACTTGATCTTCTCCTCGTGTCTTTAGGGATACCATGGCGAATTCGAGGACGGAATCACCGTGGAACGGGCCGTCAGATGGCATCCCTCCGGAGCATCTCCAATGAGATCCCGGCAGAGCCTCTCATGGCCCAAAGCCGAGCCTACCAAGGCGAAGCGAAGAAGCTCAAGGTCGACCAACCAGAGAGTTCCTCCGTGGCCCTCTTAAAGAAGCCGAGGAGCTTGGCATAGCCGTGAAGGCCGGGCGGAAGAGAAGCCGGGCCGACAAAGTGGCTCAAGAGCAGCTCGCCGCGCCTCATCGGCGGAACCATTTCATGGCGGAAGCCAAGAAGCTTAAGGCCCACCGCCAAGGAAGAGCAAACTTCATGGTCTCAAGCAAAAATCTCGACCTCGGGCTTCACAGAAGAGATCGAGGAGATGCGTGGGATGACGGTGAGGGCGATCACCGCAGAAGAAGAAGGTCAAGGAGCCGGACGATCACCAGATCGGCCGAAAGCAATGAGTCACCAGAGCGAGGCTCTGACCGATCAGCTGCGCGCCAAGACCGAGGAGGTCGAGGCCATCCGGGCAGAGGCTGCGGCGCAAGCCAAGCGGAGCAAGGAGGAGATCGAACGCCTCCGAGCTGAAGCCCGGGAAGGAATCAAGGCTCAGGGTGAAGTCGTGCGCCTCAAGTTAGAAGTTGAGGAGCTAAAGGAGCAGCTTGCTCCTAAGTAGCACCGCGGCTGTAACCCGAAAGGGCCTTGTACCTGAAACTTTTGAGTAATACAATAAAGTACTTACCTTTCTTCCTGCGAAAAAGAGTAGCAAAAAGACAAGAACGAACAGAAACTAAGAGAAAAACGAGCAGCGCTAGGAAGTTTAAGAAAACCGGTAGAGCGCTTTGCCTAACTCCTAGCCCCCGTTGTGCAGCTGCTCGAGCACCTAAGTTTGCGAACCCGAACAGGTGCACAAGAGAAAGAGCGACACCCTAGCCCCCGGTACGCCCGTACCTTGCTCGATGCATTCCGCAGTCTGCTCGTTGACGTAAGTTAGGCAGTTCCGAGAGTAACCGAACAAGGAAAGTGTCTCGCCATGGGGCTTACGAGTGCGAGCTTTGCCAAGTGGTCGCGCCAAGCAAGAAGTGCTCTCGCCGGAGGGCTTACGAGCGCGACTTAGCCGCAAGGTGGAAAGGCCGTGTTACGCAACCCTGAGTTTAGGAACTTATCGAGACTAGATACGGGTAGGGAACAATCCTGAAAAGTGCGGAGCCAAAAGTTCGCAAGGCCGGGCAGCCATCAAGTGTTACCAGAAGAAAGTAGTCTGAGAAGACGATTAGTGAAAAAGGCACGAGGCGCGAGGATTCACCGAGAATTGATTGAACTTTACATGGTGCCCGAGGGTCTTGGACGAACTAAGGCGCCAAGTTTGACAAAAAAAAAACGCGAGGCTAAGCAAACAAACGAAGACCTACACAAAGAACTTACGGCCGGGTCGATGTTCCAAGTGTTTGGTCGACTCTCTACCGTCCTCCATAGCCAGCGAATAGCCCCGGCGGCGAGAGAACCGACCGTGAGCGGGCCTCCCAAATGAGGAGTTAACTTGTTGGCATTGGACAAGTTCTCGACACGGCGCAGAACGAGGTCGCCCGCCTTCAAAACCCTTGGTCGAATCGACTTGGCGTCGGTCGCCAAGATCTTGCCGGTAGCGCCATTCGACTTGTGCCCGTCACGTGTGCCTTCGAGGAGATCGAGATCGAGGAGGCGCATTGCTCGCCGTCAACTAAGTTGACCGAGCTCGTGCGAGGCGAACCGAGTATAACTTCGCGGGCGTGATGGCTTCGCACCATAGACCAATTGGAAAGGAGTTTCCCCGCCCGATCGTCAGAAAGCGAATCGCCCAGAGGACGGAAGGAACTTCGTCAACCCAGGCCTTGTTGTGCTCGTTGAGAGCAGCAAATACCCGCCGTTTAATACCCTGGACTATCTGTCCGTTAGCTCGCCGATCGCTTCCATTGCTCGTGGATGCGCCACGGGCGAAACAGACCTTAGTGCCCAAACTGCTCGCAGATTCTCGAATAGCCCGCTCAATCGGGTACCGTTATCCGTGATCAACTTGTGGGGAATCCCAAAGCGCTGTGACCACGTTGCTTTTGAAGAAGCGCATGACCGCTTTGGCGTGAAGAGACGACACACAGTGCTCTGCCTCAATCCACTTTGTAAAAGTGTCTATGGCGACGAGCGGTGTGTATAGCCCTGTACCACTTTAGAGAATGGGCCGAAAGCGGATCCGCACCCCATGTGAAAAAGGCCAAGATGGGGATTGTTTGGAGCTCTTGGCGGGCTTGTGTGCCTTCCAGCGTGAAATTGGCAAGCCTTGCACTTAGTCACGATGTCCCGGCATCTTGTAACGCAGGGCCAATAATAGGCCATGCGAAACGCTGTCGAAAGCAGTAGTCCTGAAGGAGGCGTGGTTGCCACGAGCACCTCGTGTATGTCCCTAAGAAGGAACACACCTCTGCTGCGAGATGCACTTGGAGAGAACTCCCGAGCACCTTGACGGTAAGGATGCCATCCACAAGCTTGTATGGAGCAAAGACGCCTTGTAAGTCGGGAACGCCGACTTCGCTCGTCGGGCGTGGTCCCATCTCGCAAGGTACCGGACAAATGGCGTTGTCCATCCATGACACCTTTCGATAATGGAGACAAGACCACTGCCTCTGCTGCCTCGTCCGGAGACGTGATTGAGGGCTTGTAAAGGTGCTCGACGAGCAACCTGCCGGAGCAGTGTTCGCGTGAGGATCCAAACTTGATAGTTGGTCGGCCGAAGTTGTCCTTCCCGGCACGAAGAGCACCTCGAAAAATCGAAGTGCCGCCCAACTTCCTCACTTCAACCGTATCGCGCCATTGAGTCATCGCAAAGACCGATACTCCTTGTTCACTGTTGATGACCAACCGTGAATCTCCTTCACGGTCGATCGTTGGACACCGAGCGACTTGCACGCTCTTAGTCCCGCGAGGAGGGTTCGTACTCCAGCAGTTGTTAGTCGCCGCCAAGTGTAGTTGGATAGAATATCGAGTTGCTCTCCTTGAGGGAGATGAGAACAAAACCAGCCTCGAAGTTTCTAGTCGCGAGCCATCAAAAACATGGTCCATGGGGTTCATCGGGTTGCTCGGGGAGCTTCACAGGATTTGGGCGGCAGTCCATTCAAATGACAAAGTCAGCCAAGACTTGTGAATTAATAGCAGTTCGGGCAGTAAATAACAGATCAAACCCGACTAGTTCCATTGCCCACTTAGCTATTCGTCCGCTGGATTCCTTGTTCCGTAGAATTTCTCCCAGAGGGAACGTGGTCGGGACCAGTATTTGATGTGCCTGGAAATAGTGGCGAAGCTTCCTGGAGGACATGAGCAAGGCGTGAGCGACTTCGACCTCGTGGTAGCGCCTTTGATCCGTGAAGTACCTCGCCACGTAATAGATTGGTCATTGATGCCTTCCCTTTCGACCGTCAAGACCGCCACCGCTTGTGGCGTGTAACCTAGGTATAGCAGAGCCGCCACCATGCCGCTGGGTAGTCAAGACGGGAGGATTGGACAGTATCGCTCAGATCTTGGAAGGACCTATCGGCTTCTTCGTCCACGAAACCATTGTGCTTGCGCAGGCCTTAAAGAAGGGCAGCCAGCGTCGCTTTGACGGAAATAAATCTGCTTAGAGCAGCCATCCGCCCGTGAGACTCAGACTTCCTTCGGTAGTTGGAGCCGCATATTTTCAATGGCCTTGATTTTTTCGTGGTTGGCGTAAATGCCTTGCGAACCAATAACATAACCGAGCAACATTCCGGATCGAACACCAAAGGTACACTTCTCCGGTTTTAATTTTATTCGATGCCCGTGAGATTACGAAAAGTCTCGCCGTCTTTTACATGATCTGAGCAAACTTGTTTTTACAACTATGTCGCCGACATAGACCTCCGTGTTTTTTCCGCACTGCTCGCAAGGTCCTTCCATTAAGCTACGAACGTGGCACTAGCATTGCGCAGACCGAAAGACATGGTCGAGCAGCGTAAAGTGTCGAAGGGGTGATGAAGGCAATCTTCTTCATCCTCGGGAGATGCTTATTTGGTGATAACCGAGTAAGCATCCAAAAACTCAGAGGCTGGCATCCGCAATGCATCGACCGGTGATCTATCGAGGCGCTGAAATTGTCCTTAGGGACAGTGCGGCGTTCAGATCGTGTGATCGACACACATCCTCCACTTGCCGCCTTTCTTCTTTACAATGATAGGTTGGCTAACCACTGGCGTGATCAACCTCGCGGATGAACCCGCAATGAAAGCGCTTGCCAAGATGATCTTTGATGATCCTGCTTGAATTTCAAAAGCAACGGCTTCCGCGAGCAGTGCTTTTGTCCCACGGATCGCCGGTTTGTGCTCGATGACCTCCTTGGGACTCCGGGCATGTCGATGGCTCCTGTGCAAACACATCTCGCATTAGCTCGGAGGAAGGCAATGAGCTCGCTTTCCTATTTGGGGTCCAGATTGGCCCCTAATTGAACTGTCTTGGAAGTATCATCAAGTGACAGCGGAACTTCCTTGGTTTCTCCCCCTGGCTGAAGGGAGACCCTAGGGCGTGCAGATTTGGTCTGCGGAACTTGAGACCGCTGCGTAAAGTCGGGTCGATCAGTATGCGAGGGATCTTCGTCGCAATCCAGAGCAGCTTTGTAATTGCCCTTGACCGTGATTACGCCATTAGGGCCCGATATCTTGACGCAATGGTATCCATGATGGGACACGGCCATGAACTTACCAAGAGATGGCCTGCCCAAGATCGCGTTATACGCGGATGGGAAGTCGACCACGTCGAAAGTGATCAACTATGTCCGAAAGTTGTTTGGGTTGCCGAAGGTAACTGGCAGGACAACCTGCCCCAACGGCTTGACAGCTTCTCCCGGAACAATCCCGTAGAAGGGCATTGTGACTTCCTTCAACTTAGAACGAGGAATCTGCATCTCGTCCAAGACCTTAGCAGAAAGCAAGTCCAAAGCGCTCCCGCCGTCTACGAGTACACGGCCAACTCTCGCGTTGCTGATGGTCGGGGCGACCACTAGAGGGAGCCGCTGAGGCTTGGTCATCCCAGTGGGGCAATCCTCCTGAGAGAAGGAGATGGGGACCTCGGTCCACTTCATCGATTCGGGCTGAGGTTTTGCCTTTTCGACGTTGTGGACCTCCCGAGCAGCTTCCTTGAGGCTACGTCGAGAGGTGTAAGCCGAGGAGCCGCCGAAGATGACGGCGATATGGTTCACGGGCTCATGATATTCATCATCATCTTCCCGATCACCATCGCCGGTTTACGCTAGCCTTACCCTAAGATCACCTTGTTCGGCGGGGTGGGCATTGAGCCCTTGCCGCTAGAAATCTTCGAGCTTTGCAGCCCAAGTTTTGCAAAGGCGTATGTCGTGCCTGTAGTGTTGGTGGAATTTGCAGAATCGGTCGCTTGGACCTTTCTTGTCTTGTCCGCCTCCTGAGCGTGCTTTTTGCCCTTGTAGTTATTGTTGGGCTTCTTCGCCCATCCTTGGGAGGAGGTGTGCGATCTATACCAAATGACGGTATTGTTCGTGATCACCTTTGTTCTTTTCTTCCGAAGTTCTTGTCACCGTGGTTGCCGCTCTTCTTCTTCTCATCCACACCAGTCAAGGGCAACTCGCCTTGTCAAACGCCTTTTGTCTCGAACACGCTCGCTGCGTTGGCATAGCGGTCATCCGCTTTGAACAGGTCGTTGGCGGTCCAGTCTCGTTGATCTCAAGATCTGGGTGAGCCGCTAGTCGCGACTCCGCTTTTTGAAGGCGCGACAACAGATTCATCCGAGATGTTCGGGATCGTGTTATGGATTTTAATGAAACGCTTCACGGTTGCGGAGGGTCTCCTGCTCATCCGGATCATCCGTGCAGATCATCCTCCTTGCCCAGACGCACGTAATGCTCCGGAAATTAGCGATCGAGGCGTCACAAAGCTGGTTCCATGAGTGATGGAACCCTCCTGCCGATTGAATGCCCACGTCCGAGCAAAGACCTCAAGGACACGGAGGTAATTAGCTATAACGAGCTCGTCACCCCGCCGCCATGATGGCCGAGCGTAGATGGAAAGGAATTCCTCCGGTTCTGAGTCCCATTGTACCTCTCCATGTGACCGGCTTGAACTTTGAGTGCCACCGACAGCCAAGCTCGCCGAGAAAGCCTTGCGTACCAAAGCATATGACCGCCACCTTCCCCGGCAGTAACCTAGTCTTGAGAAGACGTTGGTTCTGCGGCGCGAGGAACTCCTCGCCGAACGGGATGATTCGCCCGGAGAAACTCTCTCCGGACAATCCACCACGCCTTCCTCGTGGTCGCGACGATGCGCTCCTCACGAGGGGACCGTCCGTGGTCATCGCGTGCGCGCTTGCCCCTGTGGTCGCGATGACTACGAGGACTCGGCGAGCGACGGCGACCACGGGTAGCCTGCTCATGGACAGCGATCCTTTGATGGTGACGAGGGTCACGCGATCGATCAGAGCCGTCCGAATCATTCTGGACAGTTTGGCTGCGCTGCCTGGAGGAGTTGTTGACTTCTCCTAGAGACTTTAGGCCTTCAGCCAGTCGCTCTAGGTTAGACGCAACAGCATCGCCCATGCGGGCGAGATCAGCTTGATTAGTGGATCTGAGGACTGTCGTTATAGCTTCGAGCCGCTCCGACTCGATCTATGGGTCCCGGATCTCGAACCATCCGCTTCTTCGCCTGATCGAGTCCGGCCGCGGGAATTGACCCAACAGGAAGCTTCGCCGGAGACTTAGCGCCGGCACGCGAGGTGGGTCGCGACGCTGCCGCTTACACCGATCGCGAAACCGTGCCAAAGTCTGATTGATGGAGTCGTCGAGGCTACGGTGAATGACATCTTGCTCGCGAGAAGCCAGCGCGACCTCATCTTGGTACCGAGCGTAATTAATCGCCGATTCGCCAAATTCGCCACGCCCGCGCAGATTCTCGAGGTTCCTACATCGGCCATGTTAATGCTGCGAGGGTCATACGAAGGTATGCTAGACGGTGTCATCGCTGTGTCTCCACAGGTAGAATCTACCGACATAGCCTTGGAGTCTGACAGATCTAAACCGTCGTAAAGATCATCTGTTCCATAATCATCGTCGATGACGGGAGTGCGATCTGAGGCTATCTCCGCCATATAGGCAGAGACTTCTGCCTCGGATACGGAAAGCGTTCGAGATCGAACAGATCGATCTGAACCGACAGGGGATGAGATGTCCCGTCCTTCCGAAGTCGAGTCCTCGTGAATAGTCTCCAGATCACCGACCGAGTTCGACATGCTCGACCAAGTGTCCCCACGGCCGGCGCCAACCGCCGACGGTTGGGATATCGACCCAAGTCAACCAAGGTTCTTCAAGGAGGAGATAGGAGACACGCCAAACAATCACGAACAACAATGAACAGAGATGTGGGTTTTATCCCAGTTCAGCCTCTCGAGAGATAATAGCCCTACGCCCAAATTTTCTTTATATCAAAGAGGATTACAAGGTGGAACTCGGCGAGATCAGCAGGTCTCGGCGAGTAGTATGCTGAAAATCTATCGGCTAAGGGTCAAGTCAAAACTCGCCCTCGATGCCTACTAAACGCCGTAGGGCATGGTTTATATAGTACGAGCAAACCGATCTACCAAGGGAATATCGGTAAGCTAACTACTGAGATCGCAACGAACTCATACATGCCGATATGATCTACTGAGACAAGATAATCTCCTAATCTTGGGGATCACGACTCCTAATCCAATCCGGAAACCACGCCCAGGTCTTCACGCACCGTGCAGTAACTCCTGCTCGAGACGGACTCAAACACGATTCCTTGGCCGTTCGCACCATGCCCGCCCGGGATGCTTTGTTCGGCAGATGCATATGGGCTCGATAGAACCTTCCGTGAGCCGGGCCTGGTAGGTCGCTTCAACCGGGCCGCGTGTGGAGGGGCTATGGCAATGGGCCGTGATCTAATCCCCGACACATTCTTTTTTAATTTCAACTTTTATGGCCAGTTAAAAAAATCTTGAAAAAAAAACTTCGCAAAAGGCATCGTAATATCATGATAATAGCCTCAAAAAATTTCGGCATCGACAACTATTCTAAAAAAAATGGGAACAGCAAACAAAAGACGTAATGCTTTTTTTTATTTTTTTGTCATACATCTTTATTTACTCAGATATACAAAGGTCTGAAGTGGAGCGCCATGGGCGCGCTAACCCTGCTAGTATAGTAGGAAGTAATCGAACAACAATTGGTGATGGCCACGTGGAGGATGCGATGATCTTATCACTGATGAGCATGATCACATCATGCTTTATAAAGCTATTAAAGTCTAATAGCACCAAAATGCTTTAGCTTCTCGAAGACATGAAATACAACATTTTAATTAGCACGTGTGATACCCGAAGTTGTTAAATTGCAGATACAATTAAAGTAAAAGTACGCGTGATAACTCAAGAATCCAGCGAAATGCACTTCTAATGATTTTCTAATCTAGCGAGCAAAGAGCCATGGTAGATGAATTTGTTGAGGAACCTCGCTACCGGGTGTAGTCCGAGGTATAAACGTGGACAATCAATCACAGAGAAAGATCAAAAACACGGGGGACACAGAGATATAGGGTGGAGCTTCTCTTTATTATTTCTCATATCTGTTATACAATAGGTACTCCACCTCTTCTTTTATAGTATAGCTTAGGGTTTAGATCAGGTCCAATGTGGGACCCATCGTGGGGGGAGCCGCCGCGCCGGCCCGAGCCGGGCCGGGTGTAACATCCCAAATTTTTAAACCCAATTTGGCACGTTAATTAATTTCTTAAAATGCATAATTTAAAAATGTTAATCATTTATTTATATATATTGCATCATGCATCATCATTTCATGCATCATCCTGGAAATAACTGGTGCATTTAAAATCTCCAAAGTAAAAATATTTTGGAAGGTTATAGTAAATCGTTAACTGATAACATTTTCTTTAAGCAAATCCCGTGTGGAATTTTGGAAAGGTGTTATTAATTTTTTTGGGAATTAAAGTATTATTTCCTAAGTATTATTGTATTCAAAAAGAGTATTTGAAAGAGATATACATTTGGAAAATCAGAAAGATTTAAAGGCCTTCTATTCTCCTCTCGGCCCAAGTCTCGGCCCACTTCTCCCTCTCTCCTTCCTTTCCCCGCCCCACCTCTTTTACTCTGGTGGGCGACGCGATCGCTTGACCCGTTCAGCTCCAGCCACTGCCAGCTTAGCCGCTGCCTCCTCTTTGCGCCCACGAGCGCTATACCCACAAGCGGGGGCCCGCCTCGTCGACCTCTTCTCCTCCCCTGTTTTCTTCTTCCCAGTGTCATGATCGTCTCCTTGATCGCCGCCACTGTGTTCTCTCTCTCTCTCTCCCGGTGGCCTCGCTAGCTCGTCTCCCACGCATTGCGCGCCCTACACTCTTCCGCGGACCCTCTCCGTCCCTACCCTTCCTTGTCTTATCGCCGGCGAACCACCTCGCTCAATGCGTTCGCCTTCACGCACCGGCCGATCGGCGCCAGCGATTACCAAACCGCACGTCGCGTAAGGATTTCTCCGGCGGAGCTTCGCTTTAAATGGGAACTGCTCCCCTTTGTTTCTCGCTTTGCGCCGACGATTTCTTCGCCCGAGCCGCGCGTCGTCGATCTTCATCACCTTGCCGCTGTTCCTTTTCCCTTTCGCCGCTTCTTTCCTCCTAATCCATGCCCTCCTTGGGTGACCCGCAGGTCGCCAAATGGCTTACGCCAGTGGATTGACGCCGCAGATCCGCGCGTCCGGAGCTCAGCGCCGCTGCCGCCGTCGTGGTCCCGCCGCCGATCACCCTTCCGTCGGTGAGCTCACCAAGCGTTTCGCCCCTCTTCATTGTTGCTTACGGCCGAGGGAATCGGGTTTTGGATTCCGCTTCTCGCCGGCGCCGCGGACGCCATGAGGTTCCGCCGCCGTGCTCGTTGCGCCGCCGCCGCCGTGCATTCCGTCAAGCCGCCGAGACCACCATGGTGTTCGCCTCCAATGTCACTCCCAGCGAACTATTCGAACCCGGTGGCGGCGTCGTCGCCGCCAGTGCTTGCCGCCGCCACGGAGTCTCCTCTGTTTCCCTTTGCCATCATGGTGCACCGACAGGTGGGACCCGCCATCGGTCAGACGGTCCTGCGCCATCGCCACATGGCAGTGCATGCTTGGCAAGATTTGGGCCGTTCCGCCGAGCCGCCCAATCATCGAGGCCCCCTTTCTTTTAATTCTTTTTCTAATTTCTGATTAAATCATTTACCCGGTTCACCAAAGTATTTGCTAAAAAGGTCTAATGCGTGATAAAATTTCAGAAAACTTGTAAAATACCTTATTAGTTACTGGACCGTAGAAAAGCATTTATATAAGCATGTCATGCATGCAGCATCAGTTCTAGTTAAATAAGTAGCATAATAAGGTTATTATTTCTTGTAGTTTGAAGAGTTGTCATAGCATTTCTTTTAATTAAAAAGAAAACTCCTTAGCAGTCCCTGGACCTCAGGAAATATTGTTGCCATACCATCCATGCAGTTTGCACTTGTTAGAAGTATTCATGATTTAGTAATGGCATCATTCCATGTGTGCATTACCATTTAGCATCATGTTTCCTTTAAATGAAAATGCATGAAACATGGAGTTGCTGCATTTCCTTAAAAACAGCATGGCATAAAATATTTTACTTATTGTGTGTTGTATTGCTTTGCATGCGTGTGCGCGTTTAGGAGGCCAAGCTCCCGAAGACCCGATCGACGACGTCCCCTTCGCTTTCCCCGGAACCGATCAAGGCAAGTCCCCCCTTTGATCATATTGAGAAGCCATTTTCGGTTATTTAGAAAATATTTATTAGACTTGAAAATACGCATGCTAGTTTAAAAGATAAATGCCGTATTTGCTAGAATTAGTTATTATGCCAATTAGGAAGGTAAGAAATATGGTAGGTGAAACCTAAGGCTAAAATATGAATTGCTCTTATTTATATGCTCTGATTGTGGTAGGATAAATGCTTAAAATCATTTATGCGGAATGATTCAATCATTTGTGTGAAATGAGAAGTATTGTTGAGAAATGTTTGGGAAAGGATGATTTAAAGATAGCGCATCAAGGGTGATGCCTGATAGGAAATAATTTTCCTCTTACCCTAAAAATCTTCCGACTAGGGAGAGATATTTTGTCGGTCGGTGCGGTGTGGCACCGTTTTGAAAACTGGGCTAAAACATCAACTCTCCCCTAGTCTAAGGACTGCTCATCCTATAATCCTATGAACTGAGCCATTACACTACGACCTCGAGCCCCGGTATGGGACGGGCCCGATCGTTGGTCCTCGTGGTTGACGGTCTTGTGGCGAAACATCGTCTGCAGGTGCGTAGCCTCTCGAGGGTAAGGCGCACTCCACTCTGAGAGTTAAAAGCTGCTATGATAGCCGTGCTCGTGGTTATGAGCGTGCGAAGGGACTGATTATATGGTAGTTTCTTTATTTTAAAACCAATTTAGAAAAAGGGTTTTTAAAGAAAGGATTTGAGATGAGTAAGAATTTGAGAAGGATTTCGTTTGAGTTAGGTGCCACCGGCGATATTCCGGATTGGGTGACGGCCTACCGGAAAGTGTCGCGCGGAATGGACCTAGCCGTTTTGAGAAAAGAAAAGAAGAAAGGATTTTGTTCTCGCTATGGCACTGAGGCCAAGTGGCGAGAACCGTTTGAGAAGAGCCCAAAGAAAGTGATTAAGATTTATCGTTTCTAAATTGCTTGTCAAAACTAGGCTAATAAATGCATTTCCACAAAATATCCTAAGCCTCCCCTGTACTGAACCGCATTTGCATAATTCCGGACTTACGAGTACAATTTGTACTCACCCTCCTTTTCTCCCCTCTCTTTTCAAAACTTCAACAGCTGGTCCATCCGAGTATGGCCCGCCTTCCGAGGAGGAGGACCCGGATTACGTCGAGGAGGCGTTCTCCGACGAAGAGTATGAAGATTAGGGTTACTCGTTCCTACAGCCTTCGTGCCTGTGGGATGAATAAAATTCTAGATGTTGTATTAGGCTTGTATCGTTGTGTACTCTGATTTGCGGCCTGCGAGCCGTTGTATGTGTTGCTTGTACTGGACTATGCTCCGTTTGTAATAATATTATCGTTGGCACTGTTCCGTTTCTGTATATCTGTGTACTAGCCATGATCCTTGGGACTAGTACGGGTTTACGCAGGTGGAATCCGATCTTGTAAATCGGGTGCCCACACCGGGCTCCCTACAGCGGTTTCCCAACACTCCCCCTTGGACCTTGCCAGCGAGATGCATATGCCTCATCAAAACTCCATCCAAAAACCCAGTGGAAAAAAAGGATTGAAGAAAAAGTACATAGCATACGTTTGCTATGTGCACGATTTGCCTCATTAATAACCTTATGCGAGAAAATTTCAGAGAAAAACTCACCAAGGAAAAAAGAGTACAAACCACCCAACATTGCTTTCAATCTTCTAGATCGAGTTGAGTACTCCGGCTTCTTGCCAAAGTTTTAATTCAGAGCGTGTGAATTATCTCCCACTGAATTCAGCACTTATTTGAGCCTGATCATTCCAATGCCTCTGACACACCTTTCAAAAAAGGCAGTGGGCAATGACTTGGTGAACAGGTCAGCCAAATTCTCATAGAATTTGGTGTGCTAGATACTTATTTCGTTCAACTTATCCAGTTCATGCGCATAAAAGAAATTGGGGTCGATATGCTTAGTAAGATTACTTTTCACATAATCCATTTGCATTTGTACAACAGAAGCGGCATTATCTTCATAGATAATTGTAGGGGTTTGCTCAATAGGTTATCCATATGATTACAAGATGTGTTTCACCATTCTTCTCAACCATGCACATTCACAAGATGTTTCATATAATGCAATGATTTTCGAGTGGTTTGTGGACGTAGCCACTAGCGTCTTCTTGAACAATCTCTATGACATTGCAGTGCCACCATATAGGAAAACATACCCGCTTAGGATTCACTGAATCGGGTCCGAAGGTACCCAAAGATCGATAACCAACAATATTCATATCTTGGTTCTTCCTGTAAAACAGGTCAAGATCAATGCTTCCACGGAGGTATCGAAAGATAACTTTTATTCTGTTCCAATGGCTCTTCGTGGGCGCTGCACTGTATCGAGCCAACGTGTTCACGGCAAATGCTATGTCAGACCGTGTACTATTAGCAAGATACATGAGTGCTCCTATTGCACTCAAGTACGGGACTTCCTGCCTGAATATTTCCTCCCACTCTTCCCTGGGTCGAAAGGTGTACTTTTCTTTCTGCAAAGATCTCCCTATCATAGGGGTTCTGGAGGAATATGCTTTGTCAAAACCAAACTTCCCCAATACTTTCTGAGTATAGGTAGCCTGGTGTTCCAAGATCCCATGAGGAAAATGCTTCAGATCATCTACATATACGGAGATTATGCAAAATCCATTCGGTGATCGCCGTATAAAGACACGGGGACAATCTTCATTATTTGCGTAGCCTTTCTTGCAGAGAAAGTCACTTAAGTGATTATACCACATCCTCCCAAACTGTTTTAGTCCATATAGAGACATTACAAGTCTTACACTATATAGATTTCTATTAGCTCTATCGTCATTCGGGACGGGGATACCTTCAGGTACCTTCATATAGATTTCAGAATTTAAATTACCATAAAGGTAAGCGGTCACAACATCCATCAATTTTATTTTTAAGTTCATATTAACTACCACTGAGATAAGATATCTAAAGGTAATGCTGCCCATGACCGAGGAGTAAATTTCCTCATAGTCGATTCCAGGACGTTGAGTGAAACCTTGAGCTACCAGCCTTGCTTTGTACCTCACGACTTCATTACTTTCATTCCTCTTGCGAACAAAGACCCACTTGTACTCCACAGGGCATATGTGGTTCGGTGTACAGCATACGGGTCCGAACACTTGTCTACTGTTCAGAGAGGTCAGTTCTGCTGTAATTACCTTTTTCCATTTTTCCCAATCCGGCCTTGCTTTACATTCTGTTAGAGATGTAGGCTCAGGATCATTTTCAATGATGGAGGCAATTTTCTTTGCATAATAAATATCTATTATGGTTGTGGCTCTATTCATTACTTCCCCGGATAATTCATTATTTATGGCTATTTCATCATGGGTTGCTTCGGGCAATTGTTTACCTTGCTCTTCACCGTGTATCCCATAACGGGAGCAAGTTCCTTTAGTTTGTTATATCCGATGTGTGCGCTCACATTTGTTTAGGCATTATGCACAGGTTCCTGCTGTGAAACATTCTCTGGTTCTTGCAGGGAAACATTCAAATCTGGGAGGGTACTAGCAGGCTCCTTATCAGTACCGGGTCTCAACCGGCTCCCCTTCCCACGGCGGGGTGCTTTTGTGACTGGTTGTGATAAGCTCTCCTTCCCTCTTTTCCCCAGGCGTCCCCGGATACTTGGGGTTAGAGTAACCAGACTCCCTGCTCTTTTCTTAGACCTTTAAGCAGGTTGAGGGGTACCTTCTATTTGCTTTGGTACTGTAACCCTCTCTAGTGCATTGCGTGCAGGCACATACGACTTAATCACTCCCTGCGAGTCACAAAAGTGATCAGGCAGTGCATTTGCTAATTTATTCAAGTCTAAGATCTTCTGGACCTCATCAATTGCTTCACTAGTGTGAGGGTCTATTGCTGCCGCACCGGCTGCATGCCAGGAGATTCATCTTCTGGCGGCTTATTCTCTCTCCCTAATGACGGGAAATTATCCCCGTCAAATATACAATTAGCAAACCAAGTCGTATGCAAATATCCAATCATGGGTTCTAAATATCAAATTATTGAGATACTCTCATATCCAACATAAATCCCAGATTTTCGGAGAGGGCCCATAGCGGCACGCTGTGGGGGTGGTATAGATACATATACCTTGCAGCCAAATTTTGTTAGATGCGAGATCTTGGGAATCATGCCCTGTGCTAGTTGCATAGGTGAATGGATGTTATGAGCCGATGGTCTATAATTGATGAGATTTGATGCATGAAGGACTGCATGTTTCCAGTAAGAGTTCGGTAAGTTAGGTTACAAAAAAAGTGGTCGGGCAATGAATTTAATTCTCTTAATCAATGCCTCTGCTACCCCGTTCTGCATATGAACGTGAGGTACCGAGTGCTCAAGGTGAATCCTCGATGCAGTGCAATAATCATCAAAGGCCTTTGAGGTAAACTCTCCGGCGTTGTCCATGCGAATGGATTTGATGTTATGCTCGGGGAACATATTTTTACGGCGGATAATCTATGAGATTAGCTTCGTGAACGCGTGGTTCCTCGTCGAGAGTAAACTCACGTTCGACCATTTCGAGGAAGCATCAATGAGCACCATAAAGTACCGAAAGAGCCCTGACAGGGGCTAAATGGGTCCACAAATGTCCCCCTGAATCCGTTCAAGGAAAGCGGGGATTTCATCTCTAACCTTCAGGACCGATGGCCTAGTAACCAGTTTTTCAGTGGCACAGCTGGTACACACGAAATCTTCATGATTCGAAAAATTTCTAACACTGATACCATGGTCTTGCTAATTATTCATAATTTCTCTCATCATTCTAAGACCGGGGTGACCAATTCTGCTATGCAAGAGGGAAAAGAGTTTAGAGCTCCTGAAGGTTGTCTTAAGGGAGGTGAACACTGCTGGTGCTCTAATGCTAGTATGGTATAGCCCAGTTTCTAAGGAGGCGAACTTATCGAGAATTCGCTTCTCACATCCGTTGTGCTGCACAATGCACAAAAATTCATTTCCATTTTCTTCTATGGTTTCTACGGGAAAGCCATTGGCACGGATGTCGCGAAAACTCAATAGTGTTCGAGTGGATTCAGGGTATAATAATGCATCTTGACGGCGTGTTCTCCGCTCAACCACGGCGGATCACACCCCTGGTCAGATTTTGTGTCTGCTAGCCAACTCGATCAAGCTCGGTTCGATTCGAGCGTCGGGCACAACGAGGAGCGACTCGCAGATTTACCCAGGTTCGGACCCCCTCGCGAGTAATAGTCCTACTCCTGCTGAGCCTTAGCTCTTTTCTGATTGTGGTTGAATGGGAATGTGTTTACAGGGTGTTTCGAATGCACGAATGCTAGTCCTCCTCCTCCCCTCTCTCTCCTCCCCTTTTATACTAGCTTTGGGTTGGCGGAGAGAGCCGAGGGGGTAGGCGAGATGATACTCTCAAGACAATCGACAAGACACGACAGAAGAGACAAAAACGTGCGCTGCCCATGCCATGCATGCTGGCGCGCCGCCTCGCGTGCCGCAGTGGCCTCGACCCGCATATCCACACCGGTGAGTCTGCGGGTGGGGCCTACTCACTCCTCCTCCGACGCGGCGGCCTCCTCAAGCAAACCTTCTCTCTGTCGGTCAATTCCTCATGCCCGCAATGGATGGCCGCCGAGACTGCGAAGTCATCAGAAGCGGTAATCATTTCTTCACCGCCTATCCGCGTGATGTCTCATTAAATGCGCCGTCGCTCTTCGCGCAGGGGAGCCTTCGTCTCAAGACTCCTTCCGCAATGCTCCCGCCGCGGGCCCCACATGACGTGTGGGCCCTCGCCTCGTCTTCGAGAGGGGCTCGCCCGCGTACCCTTTGGCGCGTGGGGCCCTCGCCTGCGTCTTGAGGGGGCTCGTCCACGCACCCGCTTTGGCGCGTGGGGCCTCTTGGCCTCCGAGGGGCTCGCCAGCGCCACGGGGCCTTGCTCGCCCGCCGACGCGTGGGGCCTCTTGGCCTCCCCGAGGGGCTCGCCACGCTATTGGGCCTTGCTCGCCACGGACGCGCGTGGGGCCCTCTTGGCCTTCTCGGGACTCTTTGTACCCGGTATTTATTACATCGACAGTGAGCCGGGTCCACCATGATCTGTGAACCGTCGCAGACACTTTTTCCGTTTCTTGTGTGGCGGAGTCGAATCGTGGGGCCCACCACCGCGCGCGGCCGTCGCTGATTCTCCATCTGCACACGATCTTCCTTGGGAACTACGCCGCTGTGGGAAACCAAAGCGTGCGGGGGCAATGATGGCGCCCAGCGCGCGGGAAGCGGAATCCGAACTGTCGTGCTCGCGCCCACGCCTATAAATACTTCTCTGGCT
The DNA here is from genome assembly GCA_036346415.1 of Raddia guianensis. Lineage (NCBI taxonomy): Eukaryota > Viridiplantae > Streptophyta > Magnoliopsida > Poales > Poaceae > Raddia > Raddia guianensis. The sequence continues at coordinate 54,176,166 of CM070534.1, forward strand.
GCGCCAATCCTTCCGCACGCTAAGTCTTCACAAGCGCCAACCGCCTCCTTCGCGCCACCACAGAGCCTCCTTTCTCTTCGCTAACTTCTCCACTGCTTTCCAATGGCGCCCAAACGCAGCAAGGATCGCCGTGGGGGCGCGCCGTCGCCTGGGACAGGTTTTCCTACCTCCGCCGCCGACGAAGACTCAGTGAGGCGGCTTCAAGTGTTCGTGCATACCATCGCCGCCTGGCCTCCGCCCCGGCACCATGGCGCCGAAACCCTCGCGACGGGAGATTATCACTTTAAATGCGGCGGCGGCGGGCTCATCCCCAGACTCTGAATTTTTCTTGGGGGTGCTTGCCTTTCTTGGAATCTTTTTGCTTGCCGACCTTACGGCTTCCTTTCTTGCTCGCCCAGCCGCAGGGAACGTGCCGGACGGGATTACTGACCCTACCAATCAGCGACACTTCGCCGCTGCGCAGCATCCTCCCTCTCGCGATCGATCCACGGAGCGCAACCAACACTTGCGTGCGCTGCCCCCCATGGAGGTCTCTGGTCCTGCGGTCCAAGTGGCACGGGGGCCACTACAGATCCGCGATCCGCCTCCGTCGACCGCCCAAGCCTTCGCGACCGCGGCTACCTCTGCCGTGGCAGCCGACTCCGACCGCGCCTCCGGGAAGCGCCGCCTCATCCTCGCTGTGGACGATGACGAAGAGGAGGGAGAGACGAGCCCAAAGAGGGCTCGCCCCTCCGATCTGAAGCTTCGCCGCCACCGCTGCCCCCTCCGGCGGGGCCTGCTGCTACGCCGCCGCTCGCCATCGGGCGAGCGCGGCGGCTCTTCAGAAGCTGGCGCCGCTGCGCCGTTTCTTCCTGCCCACGCCACGACGCGCCTCTGCGCGGCGGCCTTACCGACGCTGCTGCCTTCGCCTCCTCATTGAGCTTCTGGAGCTTCTGCCGCCGCCGCCGCGGCAAGCACCGGCTGACGGCGGTGACCGCGACCGCGCCACCACCGCCTCCGCGATCAAGCGACTTGGCCTCCCTTCGGCTTTCGCTTCGGGCGCGCCACTTCGTGGTGGCTTTCCTGCGCTTCGCGACACTTCACATTAGGGTTAGCATGCTACGTTTTGCATACCGAACCTGCTTGTCCTTCTTGGAACAGGCGGACGCTGGGCATCGAGCTCCGCCCACGCGACTCGCCAGCTCGGCCTGCCGCCGCCTTCTTCGACGGAGGTCGCTCATGGCGGCGGAGAGTTCGCGGCGCCGCGGCGAGAACCTTCGCCATCAAGGCTCACGGCGCCGCCATCTCGGCCGTGACCGCGGCGTAGGCGCTTCGAGGCGCCAGACCTCTCCCGACTGGGCAACGCGGAGGAAGCCTTGCTTTGGCGGACCGATCCGCCGGCGAAGGCTGGCGGGCCCTCGCCAAGAAACCGCTGCGAGGCGATGACCAGCGAGGCGGCGGCAGCCTGCCGCCGCCGCCTCGCCGCCAAGCAGATCAAGACCTCCGCCGAGCACTTGAAGCGCCCAACCTCGCCGACATGCTGCGACCGCCATCATGGTTTCGGGACGCCTGCACTCCATCAAGGCGTTACCTTGCATCTCGCTGGAGGAGACCGCGATCTGATGCTGGCGCCGTGGGACGAGCCGCCGAAGCCCTGCGCGGTCTTCCGGTGGCGTTGCGGACGCGGGCGATCGAAGACGGTCGCCAAGGCGCTCTTGAGGCAGCGCGGTTCATCTTGGGCAACTGTCTTGCTTGAGATGCCGCGTTTGATCTCGACGCCGCCACCGGGGAGCCTTCGCGCCAACTGGACCGGTTTGAGCAGGCGCGGGTTGACACCGCCGCCGGCCACGTATCCATGATGGGGGGCGCCGCTCCAGCGGAAGACAAAGACGAGGAGGAGTAGCGAGACTCCCCGTCTTTTTTGCATTGTAAACGTTGCCTATCAATGCAAACAAACTTTTGCTCTTTTGTTGTGAATCTCACTTGAACCTCGCGCAATTTTAACTTGCGGAATTGAACTGGGGCACCTGGCCGCCAAAGGCTTTAGACTGAACGTTCTGCCGCAAGTGAGCGCTGCTTCCTTAGGCATATGGTTACTTCAACCCTTATGGCCTCTCGCAACCCGACTTAAACATTACGTGGCGAGCGCTTAGCTTCCGGAAGTGGTCTAGTCGCCGGTGCCGCTATTGGCGCATTGCCTAGACCGAGCCGACACACCGGCTAGAACCCGCCTTCCGTCCGCCGCGCGCACCAACAGAAGTTATAAGCGTTTGCCTTTGCGACTAAGGGCCATTAGCTATAAGTACTTTCGCTACTACTTTCGGCGAATGTTTTCTAATGAGACCTTTTAAGGCTAAGCCACCGATCGCCAAAAAGCTTTAGACAGAGCTTTACGAGAAAGTGGCGCTTTTTCTCGTGCATCCGGTTACTTCAACCCTTATGGCCTCTTTGCGAACCGACCCTAGACATCAGCGTGGCGAGAACTTAGCTTCCGAAGTGGTCTAGTCGCGGTGCATTGTTGGCGCGATACCTAGACCGAGCCGACACACCAGGCTAGAACCCGCCTTCCGTCGCCGCCTCGCCCAATCATGAAGTCGTGGCGTCGTCCTTGCAACTAAGGGCCATCGCCTTAAGTACTTTTTTCGCTACCACTTTTCAGCAGTATGCTTTCTAACAGACTTGAGGCGAAAAAGAAACAGATGCCCACAAGGAGACGAACTTATCTCTTATTGAAGATGGCTTTATACAACGCAGCCCCGAGGCGAAGCGGTGAAGGAAGAAGACCTCGCCGCTCGGCTCCACAGAAGGCCAAAAAAAGCTTCGAACTACTACCTCGGTAGAACTTCCTCACCGGTACCGACGCTCCAAGTGTTCGCCAATTCGCGACCATCCTCGAATGCGAGCCTAATCGAGCTCAAGGCGGAGATCGAGACCATCTTGAAGGGGCCCTCCCACAGGGGAGACAGTTTGTTGCGCCCCTCCTGTGCCTGGATTTTGCGCAGAACAAGGTCGCCCACTGCCAGTGTTCTCACACACACCCGCCTTGCTTGATAACGGCGCAGCTCGCTGGTACTTGGCGGCGGATCGCCGCCTGCCTCTCGGATCTCCTCCAGAGATTCACTTCGCCCCGACGCCGGTCGAGTCTTGGTCTTCGCTGAACGCCGCCACCCTTAGGGGAGCCAAGGCGAGCTCGATGGGAGCACCGCCTCGAGCCATACACCAGAAGAAGGGGTCTCGCCGGTGGCTCTGTTGGAAGTTGTCCGCGGCGCCCACAACACAAATGGGACTTCTTCACCCGGCGCTTGCCACGCTTCTCCAGCGATCGAACGCCCTTGTCTTGAGCCCTTTGAGTACTTCGCGTTCGCCGCTCCACTTGCCCATTGCTCTTCGGATGTACAGCGGAGGCGGCACGCTTGGTACCCAACTCTTCGCACCATCTTGAAATCGCGCTTTTGAACCGGCGCCGTTGTCGATGATGATTCTGTTGGCGACACGAACCGCATTTAAGATGCTCTTCATAAACTTGGTAGCAGCTGCGGATGTGATCGCCGGGACCGGCGAGGCTTCAACCCACTTAGTGAACTTGTCGATGGCGACGAACAGACGTGTGTAACCTCCGGTTGCCAGCGAAACGGCCTGAATGTCCAAATTTCGCACGCGAACGGCGGAGAGCGGAATGGTCTGCGGCGCTGGGCGGTCGGTGGATCTGCTTAGCATGAAATTGGCACGCCGCATCTCCTCACGGTTCAAGGCATCCCGGAGGCGAGAGGCCAATAGAAGCCGTGGCGAAAGCTTTCCCAACCAACGCCCGGCCTGAATGGCTCCGCGACATGCCTCCATGGATCTCGAGAGAATTTCACTCCCGCTTCCGAGTGGCGACTTCAAGAACTCCATTTGCGCCACAGCGATACAGTCCCCACCTACGGGCGTGGCGGCGCTTTGCCTTGCGCGCTATCTTCTCGGCCGACGAGCGTCATCGTCGGGATCACTCCATCCCGCAGTAGGCTAGGATCGGATCCATCCACCGACCTTCCGGACGAGTGTGGCGGCGTTACGACATTGTCGCCGACGTACTCCGCTGGCGGCGTTTCGCCTCAACCGCCTCAGCCAGCTTCTTCCGCCTCCTCCTCCAACCGGAGCTGCGGCGAGATCGGTGACGCTCTCCTCGAAGTGGGAGCGGCGTCGAAAAGCGTCGTCCCGCCAGATCGGGTCTGCGACGGACGGCCGCGTAAGTCTTTCTTCAAGACCCCACCGAAGCAGTGCCTTTGACGAGGCAATGCAGGGATGCTTCATCCGCCATGTAGTTGTCGCGCGAGGGCGTGCCGAAGCCCAAACCCTCGGTGCCGCTCAACCGCACACCTCCGCCAGTAGGCCGCCATGACGGGATCCGAGCGGGAGAAATCCTTCCTCGCTGGTTGATGACCGGAGAGAGTCGCTTTTACTTGTAGCCGCCGGATGCCAAGGGTCGGCCACCCCGAGCCCGGCGAAAGATCCTTCATACTCCGCGACGTTGTTAGTGGCGCGGAAGTCCAAGACCACCAGTGCCGGATGACATCGCCGGTGGAGACACGAGCACGACGCCACCCAAATTTCTCCAAATGGAATGAGCCGTCAAGAAGAGAGTCCACGGCGAGGGTGCTGGGTGTATTCAACCAGATCCGCCGAGTCCATTCACGACGAACTCCGCGAGCTTGCCCTTTGATGGCCGCTCGAGGAGCGAACTTGAGATCGAATCCGCCAGCTCCATGGCCCACTTGGCGTCGACCCGTCGCCTCGCGGTAGAAAAGAATCTCCGCAAGGGATACTTGGTCAACACCGTGACTTCTCGCCCACGAAGTAGTGGCGCACTTTGGGACGCCACAAGACGGCGTAGAGCATCTTCTGTCTTTGAATACCTTGTTTCAAGGCGTGGAGGACCTTGCGACGTAGTAAATGGGCGCTGAACGCCTTCTTTCCGCCACCAAACACCACCGACCGCTGGGGTTTGCCGCGACATAGAGGATCACGGCTCGCCGGGTCGAGCGACCAAGACGGCGAGGGAGGTGAGGTACTTTTTCAGCCGTCGAACGCCTCCTCGCCTCCGCCGCCCACTCGAACTGGTTGGTCTTCTTTAGGAGCTTGAGCGTTGGAGACTTTTATCCCCAAAGCGAGCTATAAAGCTGCCCAGGAGAGGTCAAGCGACCCACCAAGCACCGTGCATCTGCCGAAGTTGCGTCGGGGGCTTCATGTTTTCAATCGCTGCGATCTTGTCAGGGTTCGCCTCAATCCCCCTCTGGGAGACGAGGAATCCTAGCAGTTTGCCCGACGGAACGGCGAACACGCATTTTTCTGGGTTAAGCTTGATGCAGTACTTCCTCAGGTTGGCGAAGGTTTCTTCTAGGTCGCCGATCAACTCCTCCGCCTTTTTGGACTTCAACACCAGATCATCGACGTACACCTCCAGGTTTCGCCCTATTTGAGGGCGGTGAGCGATGTGCATGGCCCTCGATAGGTTGGGCCGCATTCTTCATCCAACGCCATCCTTAGAGTAGCGATGAGACGCCCATGGGCGTCCACGAAAGCGATCTTGTCTTCATCTTCTTCGCCATGCTAATCTGGTGGTACCGAGTACGCGGCGTCGAGCATACCGCCGCACCCGCGCAGCTTGAGTCGACGATGAGATCGATGCGGGCGCGGTACGGATCCTTCGCACGCTTTGTTGAGGTCGGTGAAGTCCACGCACATCCTCCAACGCCTGCTGATTTGTTGACGAGGACGGGTTCGCGAGCCACCGGATGGGCGACATCATGGATGACCCCGCCTTAAGAGCTTGTCCACCTCTGGCGGATAACTTTCGGCGCTCCACCGATCGCCGGACCTTCGCATGACCGGTCATACGGGAACGCCGCCAATTTGTGCTCAATCACCTCCCCAGGACCCCACCATGTCGGACGGTTGCCACGCAAACACGCTGCGTTAGACTAGAGGAAGGAGACGAGCGCGCTTCCTATTTGGCGCTGAGAGGCGCCCACCCGAACGGTCTCGCTGGTCGACTTCGCCAGGAGACCGCTTTAACCTCTGCGGACGAACCGGGAGGCACGGGTTCGCGGAGGAGCTCCCAAAGTCGAAGCCTCGGCCTTCGGCACCGACGCTCCGCCAAAGCGAGAGCGCCCTTGTCGCAGCGGAGCGCCTCGGCGGTCCACCTTCAGACGATGGGGCGGTGGCCGGATCTTCACCACCATGTACGATAGTGGCAAACCGCCGTGAACTTGGTCGCGCCGCCGACCCAAGATGGCGTTGTAGGGGAGGTCGAAGTCCGCCACCTCGAACTCGAGCATCTCGGTGCGGAAGTTGTCGGAGCCTCAAACGCCACCGGAGATCGACGCCCGGCCGACGGACTCGGCCCGGCGCGATGCGAAGAACGGAGTGTTGGGCGGCTCCTGCCGCTGAATCTGAGCGCCTTGGCGACCAGCAGACGACAGGTTGAGGAGCTCCCTCCGTTTACCAAAGACCGCCCTAGCTTCACATTCCGGACCGTGGGTGCAACCACGATCGGGAGATGTCCAGGGCCGGCGGTTCTGGCTGGGTGATCGGCCTGACTGAACGCGATCGGTTGCTCCGACCACGCCAGCTGCCTCGCTGACCCAAAGCCGGGCACGGCGGCGCGACACTTCTCATCGCGACGCTTAAAGCTAGCGTGGGGCGGATAGGTGGTCGAACCGCCGTGGATGACGGCAACCGCGCTCGCTTGCTGAAAACCAAGCGGCCGCCTCCTTGCCCTTGCCGCCGGACGCTTCGCTGCTGCTGCTGCTGCTGCGTCGTGGACTCGCTTGTCCACCATCTTGCCGACGACATGGCACCGCCAAGTCGTGGGAGTTGTTGCGGTGAATGGGACAAGAAGGCCTTCCGTCCCACTCACGGGCGACGGTCTCGCCCTCGTCGCCGCGTGGGGGCCGTCGCGCCCGGCGACGCCATAACCGCCGCCTCGGCCGCCCTTACGGGGGCCGTACCCTCGGCGCCGCGACCTCCTCCTCTTTTATGCCCGCCGCGCCCATTGCGCTGGCCGGCGCGTGTCGTCGTCGTCGTCGTCGCGCTTTCGCCGGCCATGACTGTCTGGTCTCGGCCGCCTTGCGCTTCTTCTTGTCCTTGCCGCGGGGTTCCTCGAGGTCCCGGCACACCACCATGGCTGTCCCGCCATGCAGCCGGGCGGATGCGAAGCTCACTCAAAGGCGCGATTTCAGCGCCAAGGTGAAGAGCTCCTCCGCCGCTTTTGATCTTGCGCGTGGCCATCTTCTCCTTGACCTTGGGGTCTCGGCGCCTCTCCGAATGCCGTGACCACGCGCGTCGATGGAGATGTCGGGGATGGTGTTGCGGACCGACCGAAGCGCCGAATATAGTCGCGCAATGACTCTCCTTTCTTTGCTCCACGCCGTGGAGGTCGTCTTCACCCCGGCTGCTCGAAGGTGCCCCAGAAGTTGGTGACGAAGAGCTCCGAGACTCCTTCCACGACCCCACCGGACTCGGAGGCAGTTCATGAGCCACGAGCGGGCTCACGGTGAGGACCGCGGGAAGTAGTTCGCCGAACCTTCCCGACCCTCCCGTCGGTACATTACCGTCGTGTAGATCTGCAAAAACTCATCGGGTGGTGGAGCCGTCATACTTTTCGATGGGGCCGGACGAAACCGTTCGGCCATCGACGCGCGCAGCTCCTTAGAAAAGGCGCGGCATCCGACGCCGGAGCCTCTGCTCTGGACGCGTCCTCGCCCGCCGCCCGTCGCCTAGGCGGCGCCAAGAAGCGCCACCCTCATCGGCGGGGCAGCTCTGCGAGAGCCCTCTTGCTGGTCCCGCGTCTGGCGGCGACAGCGCGGTCGCCGCCTTCGATCGCGACCTCTGCGGAGCTTGTCACGCAGTCTTCTCCATGCACAAGTGGCGGTTCTCGAGATGGGACCGAGATCGCGCCACTGCCGCCGCCGACCGAGCCCCGTAGGGTCGCCTGCTCTTGTCGTTTTGGCCCGCCTCACCAGAGATCTGTGTGAGGAGGCGAGGGCAACAAAGAACGGAGGAAGCGGAAACACGGTTCCCACGCCCCAAACTTGCACCACGCCGGGCGGCGTCAACGTAGCGGGCCAAGTTGCCAACCACGGCGTCGCCGGAGTCCGAGTCACCGGAACGGTGGGTTCTCCAGCAAGGCCTCGCCGCATGGAGGTTTTGTCCGAGTGCACTCCTCCAAGGCGGCGCCGCTTAGCTTGGCCGGGCGGCCGCTTCCGCCAGGTTCCGACCCTAGGCGGCGGTTACCGCCGGGTGATTCATCGCCATCGCCGCGGCCGACTCCGTGGCAGCGGCTCTAGCGGCCGCTTCTGCTCCATCGCGATCGCCGCTCCGCCATCGCCGCTGAAGAAGGGTCGAAGAGCTCGAACCGATGCTAGCGCTTCCCTACCTGGCGCGCCACTGACGGCATGTTCTCCGCTCAACCACGGCGGATCACACCCCTGGTCAGATTTTGTGTCTGCTAGCCAACTCGATCAAGCTCGGTTCGATTCGAGCGTCGGGCACAACGAGGAGCGACTCACAGATTTACCCAGGTTCGGACCCCCTCGCAGGTAATAGTCCTACTCCTGCTGAGCCTTAGCTATTTTATGATTGTGGTTGAATGGGAATGTGTTTACAGGGTGTTTCGAATGCACGAATGCTAGTCCTCCTCCTCCCCTCTCTCTCCTCCCCTTTTATACTAGATTTGGGTCAAGGCGAGAGCCGAGGGTAGGCAAGACTGATTTCAAGATACCGACAAGACACGACAGAAGAGACGAAACGTGCAGCTTATGCCCATGCCATGGCGCCGCCTCGCGCGTTTCCGCAGTGGCCTCGACCAAGACAACCACACCGGTGAGTCTGCGGGTGGGGCCTTGCTCGCTCCTCCCGACGCGGCGGCCTCCTCAAGCAAACCTTCTCTCTGCCGGTCAATTCCTCTGCGCCACAAAGGATGGCCCGCCGGACTGCGAGGGTCATCAGAAGCGTAATCATTTCTTCACCGCCTATCCGCTGTGATGTCTCATTAATGCGCTTCGTCCTTCAGCGGGGAGTCTTCGTCCCAAGACTCCTTCCGCATCTCCCTCGCCGCTGGCCCCACTCGACGTGTGGGACCTCGCCTCGTCTTGAGGGGCTCGCCCACGCGCCCGCCTGGCGCGGGGCCCTCGCCTCGCCTTCGAGGGGCTCGCCACGCACCCGCCTTGGCGCGTGGGGCCTCTTGGCCTCCCGAGGGCTCGCCACGCCATTGGGCCTTGCTCGCCTGCTTTGCGTGGGGCCCTCTTGGCCTTCTCAGGACTATTTGTACCCCGGTATTTATTACACCGACACATCTTTCATTTCAATGATAGTTCCCATAGACAAAATTATAGACGCTCTTCCCAAGCCTACAATGCAAGTGTCGCTTTCAGCGATAGTGGTGATACAACCAGTATTCTTCGAGATAGACTGGAAATATTTCGATTCTCGCATGATACTATTCGTAGTACCACTATCCACTATGCAAAATTCCTCCATGGGCGCTACACAAATATATATAGTTGCAATCAGGTAATGGCACAATCATATATGCAAAGCATATTAATTTATGCAAAATTCAAAGTACTTTAGATTCAATCATACTGAAATTCAGGGTTCTTTAAGATCAACCACGAGAATTAAATATGCTCTCCTAGAGCTTACAATGCAAGGGAGAAATTCTAAAAAATTCATTTAAATGTTTTCTAACGCAACCACTCTAAAATAATAGCAGCGACAGGCGGCAAGAGAAAACTAGATGGACTCGGTGAACATTGCGTCCACACTCTGCCGGATGTCGGAGTCATCAAAGTGATCTATCTTCATGACGCCTTCAGGGACGGGGCCAGGAGGGGGCAACGGGAGAGATGACAGGTCCTCTCCGAGGAGATCATCCTCTTCAAATTCATCTTCGGGCTTGGTCTTCTCAACTTGAAGCTTTGCTAGATACGCTTCAATGGGGCGCTTCTTCTTGGTCTGATGTGCCGCGACCACTTCCTTAGGCTCACGACAGATCCTGGACCAATGCCCCTTCAGGCCGCAGCGATAGCACGTTTGGTTCTGCTGGCTATTCGCTTATGCGGCTCTCGATTACAGACTTGTCGATTCTCGCCTTTCTTTCCTTTCCCTTTCTTGACTTCTTATTGGGCTTCTTCATCTTGTAACTATTGTCATTAATTTCAGTGCCATTCGGGTTACTTGATGCTTGGGACTTAAAATTCTTCATCAAGACGTTATCATGAGTTTCAGATACCATCATCATATCGATGAGAGTGTTATACTCCTCAATGTTGTGCTGGCGGTAGCTGCGGGCTAGCTGAATTTTATTGGGATGGAAAGTAGAGAGGGTTTTCTCAATCTTCCCTTGCTCAGAGACAGGCTTGCCACAGAGCCTATGATTGGTGCAAATGCGATGGGCTTGTGGGAGAATGTGATGGGCTAGAGAGGGTTATAATCAGCAACAGACTTAAAGTCGGTTACCCTCAGACGATTCCAGTCCTGATGGGCTTGTGGAAGAATTGAATACCTCAACCTCTCAAAGCGCTTGCAGAGCGCGTTCCACAGCTCCAAAGGACATGTCACTGCCATGTACTCACTTTTCAGAGTAGGGGACAAGTGGTGCCTAAGGAAATGTAAGGTCTGGTAATTTTGTTCAGAAGTGGGGTAGCCCTGGCCAACGTCAATGGTGGAACGCAGCTGCTTGCTGCCCAGGACAATTTCAATATCGGACTTCTAGGTCAGAAAGTTCTGCCCCCGGGGGGCAAGCTCCTCGAAATCACGGCTTACAAGGCCAGTCATCTGCAAGATAACAAAATATATGATTACTTCGGGTAATTAACCTAGAGTGGTGCGTGACATAAAAATAATTCTCGCGGTTTCAGTATGGTGTCATTACGAGTTGTAAACTAATTACTGATAATATAACAAGCAATAATTTGCAAAATAATTACACATAAATATTAAACAGTAAATAAACAATTCAAAAGTAATTCACTTAATTCTGCAAGAACCGGGGGTTTTTCAAATTTCTTTTTAAAAAATTCAGCTTAATCTGGACCTTTCGGTCTAGCGTACGACCTGCTGTTAGCAGGACCGCACGTAGTCTTTTACGGGTTTAAAAACAAGTAATTCTCATCCGCCTAACGGGTGATTCTACAAGAATCGGGGAAATTTCTGTAATTTTCAGAATTTTTCGAAGCCTATTTTCAATTTTCTAGGCCATTATGCAAAATCCATTGTGCCATTAGGCCATTAGGCACACGGCGTCGGCACCCCCTGCCACTGAAAGAGCTGTGGCACCCATGCCGGATGATTGCCACGTGGCTGCATCAATCTTGAAGCAGAAAAATCCCCAAAACAGTCCCCAAATCCTCCATTTCGCAGAGGACGCCGCTGCAGTGGGTTCCCGTGGTGATTTCGTAGCTAGCTTCGCCGGGCGCCGCCGCCTCCCTCGGCCGTAGCTTCGCCGGGCGTCGCCGTGGCCCTTCGGAACAGCTTCTTTGGGCACCGCGCCCCGTGGAACCGCGCCGTCCCTGCCTCTTCGTCTGGTGCCGCGTTCTTGGAGCAGCCGCCGTCCTCGCCTCTTCGCCGAGCACCGCCACCGAGCACTTAGAGCCGCCGACGTCCCCCCTCTTCATCGGCCGCCGTTGTCCCTGCCTCTTCGTCTGGCGCTGCTACTTGGAGCTCCCTGCCTCTTCTTCGTCCCTGCCACGCGCTTGGAGCTCCAGCGACAATAGCAAGAACAAAGCTGATTTTGATTGGGGAATTACGAAATGGCAACTAAAATCTTCTTTTGGCTTGTACTACGTAACTTGTTTTGGTCCTTTTGGATAGATAAAGGCTTGTATTGTAAGAATGTATGTAGAAGAAATTTTTACCTCAAGGGTTTGGCTCAGAAACATGACATCTTGATATGTTAACTGCAGATGGCTTGGAAGGTTAATAAAGCTTTGTTATTCACTGAAATCACATCTGAGTCAGGCTATAAACAAATAAAATGTTCCGGTTTTCACTTTATCATTGTTTCATGGCAATGTTCTATAGGTTGAATGCAATTTAGCAGCACATGTACTTTTGGAATCAGTTGAAAAACTGAAAACTAATGAGCAACTAGCAAACTGAAAATCAAGTAGGTATGGATTCCATTCAGTTTAAGCCTTCAAGAAGATACAAGTACTTGTGAATTAAAAAAAAACTACATGTTCATACACTTCATTTCATATAGAAATTACAGTACACATTGACTGCTCTTCCATGGAGCAAAACACTTCCACTACTGCTGCTGTTTGACTGATTTCATACAAAATTACAAGCTGGATATTTAATTACTTCCGACAGTCAAAACATTGATTCTGTGCTGCTGATGGAATATTTGCATTCAAAACATTTTCTCATCATGTGTGAGAGCATGGATATGGCTTGCTCGCCGCTCATCTTCAGTTATATTTTAGAAAGCTAGTCTTGTTCTAGAGTAATGTTTAATGTATCTGTGCCTTGTTTCTATGAAACTAAAAGGCAATTTGTCAGTTCCAGATTTTATCTTCATTCTTGAAATGAATGTATTGCCTTTGTACTTGTAATCAGATTGCCATTAGTTTGTTCAGTCTGACCACTGTCTTTGTTCAGTTTTTAGTTTTGAGAGCATATGTGGACATGCTTTCTTTTCATTTCAAAAGGCAACAACACCTTCATTTCATACAAGAGATTAAAATGTACAAGCAAAACCAAAACCTTATATGTACATGTTCACAGTACATAGCACATAATATCAAATTTCTAAACTTCAAGCGCAGGAGACATTGCCAATTCACCCCCACACAACATTCCTCTGCCCATGGGTGCCGTGGTTGGAAGCTTCAGCAGAGGGAAGAAGCAGTTGCTCCCGGCGAAGCTGCAGCAGAAGGAAGCGGTGGTGGCGTGGTGCTCCACGAAGCTGAGGTAGAGAGGGGCGGCAGCGGACGACGAAGCTACCATGCCCGGCAAATTTGAGATAGACGACGGCGGCGGCGAAGCTGTGCCGGAGAGCAACGGTGGCGCCCAAAGAAGCTGCTCCGAAGGGCCACGGCGACGCCCGGCGAAGCTACGGCCGAGGGAGGCGGCGGCGCCCGGCGAAGCTAGCTACGAAATCACCACGGGAACCCACTGCAGCGGCGTCCTCTGCGAAATGGAGGATTTGGGGACCGTTTTGGGGATTTTTCTGCTTCAAGATTGATGCAGCCACGTGGCAATTATCCGGCATGGGTGCCACAGCTCTTTCAGTGGCAGGGGGTCCGAGGAAATTTTCTTCCACCCCACTGCCCGATGCCGCCCCTCGCCGCCCTCGCCGTCTCCCCAAGGCCGCCTCAGCGCCGCCCCTCGCCGCTGCCCTCGGCCGCCCGGCGCCGCCTCGCCCGACGCCGCCCGGCGCCGCCCCGTGGTTGCCCAGCGTCGCCCTCGCCTCGCCCCGCCGCCTCCCGCGCCTCGCCTCGCCTCGCCCCGTCGCCGCCGCCGCCGCCGCCCGTGCTGTCGTTGATTTGCACTTTTGCGTGATCTGCATCTCATATCTCGGATCCATCCACCAGTGGGGAGCAATCCATTGTCGCCTCTAATCGGGCCCTGAGTAACGCCCCCAGGTTAGTCCTAATCGCCATCCATCCATCAGTTCATCCCACAAGTCATTATCTCATAGAGAAACAATGTTATGGGTATTGCACCTAAGATGCAGGTCCTCCAATGGTAGTGATTCGTGTTGCTGTGACAAGTTCCTGATCTTGTTATGTCACAAGCAAACTGCAAGGGAGACCTTAGTTTTTCCACTCCGTTGCATTGTGCGTTAAATTGACACACCTGATGACCTGAATACCTGTTCTCCGTTCTTGTCTTCTTGATGGTCTCAAATTTTCACGGAGGCATGCAAGTGTTGTAATACCTCCACATCTAACAATATTAAGTGCCAAGATGTCGTTGCATACCAAATTTTATTATGTTGATATAAAGGAAGGGAAACTGCATTGAGAAGGCTACCAATATAGGGTCTGCCTGCGTCACATTGTTGTTTTTGGACAGACATCAATATGCAGATGTTTCAATTTGATAGTTACCAATGCAACGGGAAACTAAATTATTAACCAATTGTACCATTTCGTGCCACTGTTGCTTTCAATTATTCATGTGAACAGTATCGAAGCATGACATTTAAGGTGTTTTTTTTCGCAAAAGTTTAGCACATAAAGTCCATATGTCTAGCTCTTCAGCTGAAACACTAATTATTTAAATTTGATTCACAACAGTTTGTCTGATGGAAATAAACGATGTGACGGTGATGGAGGATCAGATTGCAATAGTCCGAGCCACAAAACAGCTGAAAATAAGTGCTCTATAGACGTGGATACCGTCGATGTTTTAGATAGTGAGACTATTATGTTGAGACTATATGCTATATGAGATTTTGTTTTGAATTATGTTAGTTGGACTTAATTTACATATGACCCGATTAAGTATCCGATAACCGATTTATATCCGGTCGTATAGTATCCGATATCCGTTTTCTACCCGACCGTCAAAACCTGTAACCGTAACCGTATCCGACCCGATTTTGATCTTACCGTATCCGACCCGATATCCGAAAAAATAAATTAGAGTAGGATACGATATGAGTCACTACCCGACCGTAACCGACCCGTTTTCACCCCTAACAAGTAACAACAGATTGGATCTTGGTGCATGCAGCAATCAGCATATAATCTCCTGTCGCGTAAACGAAAAAACATGTCATCATTTCCGGGCAGCTAAGCTAATGATAACATGATACTCCTATGTCAGGCTGTCAGCTACTTCAGTTGGATCAAAATGCAAGGGTAAACTAGTCCTGCATCCGCTGCCTAGACCCTCCATCTTCAGAACCAAATGCCGCACACTCACCTCAATTCTGCAGGTTCCATTGGGGATAATTCTTTCAGCCGTGCCTCCAGGAAAAGAACCCGATCCTGCATTGCTCATGGCCAGATATAAGTTTCTCTGAAAGAAAAAAAAAATTACGACCTGTCACTGCGTGAGACATGGGAAGCCACTATTTCCGCGTGCTCTCCACCCACTGAAGTGCTGTACACCCTCCCACACGACCCGTCCGATGGCGATGGCGATGGCGATGGAGTGCATGGTAATGGTAGCTCTAGGAGGCGCTTGGCAAAAAGAAAGCGACCCGGCCAGTATACGTAGCTCGGTTTTGGGGGAGGATCGCAAGCAAAGCCGGGCACAAAGCGATCGCATTGCTCGATCGCTAGCTTCTCCTCTTCGGTTACTTGTAGACATCAGCCGCAAGCTACGGGGGAGTTTGCCTGTACGCTTTCGCGAAATCAAGTATACGTGGTTCCATTCCGGTAGCTTAGCTTGGCAATCGTTTCGATTGAGCTGGCTGGTGTGAGCTCAACTGCATGCCTTATATACTACTACCTCCGGTCATAAAAAGAAGTTACCGTTGACTTTTAAACACGCCTTTGAGTATTCGTCTTATTAGTTCAAATATATAAAAATATAAATTATATTTAAATACATTTAATAATAAGCCAAATCATAACAAAATAAATAATATTTATATAACTTTTTGGAATAAGACGAATGATCAAAGGCGTGTCCAAAAGTCAACGGCGACTTCTTTTTGTGATCCGAGGGAGTACTCCCTCCGTTCCAAATTGTAGTTCACTATTGACTTTTGGATATTCTATTTGACCATTCGTCTTATTTAAAAAATATATGTAAATATTCTTTATTTTGTTGTGATTTGTTTTATCATTAAACATATTTTAAGCATGACTTCTATTCTTGAATGTTTGCACTATTTTTTTGAATAAGACGAATGGTCAAAAGGCGGCTCCAAAAATCAACAGTGAACTACAGTTTAAAATGGAGCGAGTATTGTTCATTTGGGTTTGATACATGCATGCGTTGAGGGTCTCATTCTTGGATAGTCTTGTTTGGCATGAAAAATGGTTATACTAAATTCATTTCCCCTCCAAACATATGCAAACCGAACCTTTTCTTGTTCTTGTTCTTGTTCTTGTTCTCATTGCTTAAACTACGAGGAGCAGGAGCCGTTCATTTTGCTTCGCCTAATAGCCCAATGATGTAAGAATGGCCTTGTTTGTTTCAACCTAAATTAAATTAAATTAAATTAAACTAAATGACAATTTGTTATTTTGGATAAACCAAATGATGTAATACTTTGTAATCATTTATGTTAAGTCTTAAATAGTTCTTTTTATAGTTCGTAAAATAACTTTTCATATTTTTTTAAAACTCTTTAAGAAGTCTTTTGAGGGGTCACAACTTTTCTTGATTAAAGTTTTCAACAACTTTCAATTAATTCAAATAAACAAGGCTAATGAGTATATTTGAGCCGCATCCAGGAGGGTGGCCATCCCATCGGAGAAAGGAGGTGATACGGGTACCGGGAAGGCTGACTCAGGTGGTGAACACGCCGGAGGAGGTGGAGATGCCGGTGTTGGGCGCTATGGCTGCGTGGCGTAGATTTTGGGTTTGCGAAAGGGTGGGAGTAGAAGAACAACGATAGAAAGAACAATTGTTCAATGTATTACCAAAGAGTATATGTACATATAGCCTGGAGCCTTCCATATCTTAGCCATCAACTTATAGAACAATATCGAGGAGACTAGAAAAGACACAAGGGACATTAATACGTGTGATTAGAGAAGATCACGTGTACGATGATACCGCCTGCACAAATACATGTTTATAGGCCTTGTTCTTTTTAGCTTAATTTAAATGAGCGAGGAGGTTCGCACGTTTGCACGAATAGATTTGTTTCGGCATATAGAGTTTATCTCTAGTTTGTAATCTATCTCTAATATATTAGATCGGATTCAAAGTTTATCTCTAATATATTACATAAACTTTAGTATTTAATATGAATTTCTAATATTTTCTTTTAATCTAAGCCGCATAGATCTTTTTTTTTATTTATGTGAGAATTTCTTTGATTAATCTAGGTCGTTATAATTTGGTCCTACCGTTGATCGAACGGCTAAAATAATTATTTTAATCTAAATCGTTATAATCCGACCCCACAAAAATCAACGACAGAGATTTTTTTCTCTCTTGATTTATGTGAGAACTTTTTTAATTGATCCATGCCGTTGTAATTTGGTCCCACCGGTGATCGAACGACTGAAATAATCTAGGTGATGTGGACTAACGTGGTGTCTTTGTTTTCCTCTACTTTAATAATATAATGAGCAAGGTGGCCTGCGCGTTTGCGCAGCTAAATTTATGTCAGCATATAGAGCATATAGAGTTTATCTCTAACTCATTATCATTTTAGGTAATCTCCAGTTCAATAGTGTAGCATACACATGTTATGGCCAACTTATAGCAGGTAAAGCATAAGCGCTTGAGTGCGTGCATGATGATTGACGAAGGCAAGCATCGGTGATATATGAAGAACACTTCCATGATGGCAGTGTATCCGCATAGCGAGATGGGTCGGTTCGGCGGGGAACTCATCGGCCTCATCGATCGATCATCGTCGACGGAGATGGGCCGCATGTTGATATGCCCTCCTTGACTGCATCGTCGATGGCCGCAAGTATGTCGTCACGGTCCTTGTCCTCGTAGAGCATGAGGTGCACGCGCAGGGCCATTATATTCCACCGGCGGTGGTGCCAAACCCGCAGCCAATGACGCTCGCACTGGGTCGAACGTGCCGGCGGTGCTCAATGTGTGCGTCATGCGAGTAAATCTTTCACATGTGTATATATAGGTTTAATATCTAACTCATAATTTTTATGTAATCTCCAACTCATAATCTATCTCTAATATATCATATCAGATTAGAGTTTATCTCTAATATATTAGATTATATTTACTCTCTCCATCCTAAAATATAAGGTGTATCGCTAGTATGCAAATGTTGTACCAATATGTTCATATTTCAAAGTGCTTTTGACACAATATACTCTTTGTAGAAATTTATAATATATAAAAGAGAAATTTAACGGTCAAAATTAATCTTGAAAGACTTTCTCGAAGTTAAAATACGCTTTATATTTTGGGATGGAGGGAGTAATAGTTATCTTTTTATCTTTTTAATATTAACCGTTAGATTTACATAATATCATCCGTATTCAACGATGTAGATTTTTTTTAATATTTTAACGTGAGATTTTCTAGTTTTTTTTTATTAATGCGGGAATTTCTAGGATTTTGGATTACTATGGTGGCCCCTTTTAACTCTGCTTTATATAGATAGCAGATAGATTAAATAAGATAAAATTTATCATTTTTTTTATAAATCAAATGGAGTTCTTTGTAGTCATTTTGGTGGGGTTTTAAATAGTTCTTCGTAGAGTTTCTAAAATATTTTTTTATAAATTTTTAGACATTTCAAAACTTTTTTGAAGGATCATAATTTATTAAAATTAAAATTTTAATAACTTTTAACCGAAAAGAAGACCATAGTCTCACACTGTAGATGCAATGATGTGTATATTCAGAAGGCCGCAGTCTAAATTGTACGCAGGAGCAGCAGTCCTTGGTCTCGTCTCCCGCGCCCCTGCGGGCCTGGGGCGGGAGCAAGAGTCCGGTCAAACCACACAAGCAACCGGCCCCAGCGTCATTGCGCAAACCCAAAGGAATGGCTCCGGTTTTCTTATTTCTCAGTCCCTTGCCGAGAGGTGGCAACCAACCAGCCAATGTGCTCGCGGCAGCATCTGAAACCCAAACTTGAAGATCTAGCATAGCCTCTGGAAAAAACGCCATTTGCATAGCTCGCATTGCCACACTGAACACATACAGTGTCGTCTGGCTAGTTATTAACTTACTGTGTGCTTGAAAACTTTGCATCGCAAACAACTCACAAGCACAACTGCAGAGAGAGAGAGAGACGCAGGCTACAGTACCACCAGGCCAATAAATCTACTGCTCACATCGAGTCACCACTGGTTGAGCTCGCTGTCCCCTGCACACGCCACAATCACTCGCTGCCTGCGTAAAGAGGCGCAAACACCAACCCACTCGCAATCGATCGATGTGAGCGAGAGTGAAAAGGGCACTGTAAAACGAGCATAGATTACTGCAAAAAAAATAAAAAATAATGCAAGGGTGGGAAAGAGGAAAGGAGCGAAGAGGAGGGAATTTTTCGTGGCTGGTGACGGGGAGCAGGTTAGCCTTAATCATCGTACCGCACGGGAGGGTTTAGCGCAAAGCTAAAGGTAATTGCAACCTGCCACTGATCAGTTCGGCGATCGATGCGATGACGACAACTCGGTAGTCGACACCTGTGCTCCCCATTGCCTGATACAGCGTGCTTCGCTGACGCTAATCACCATGCTTGGATGCTTGTCTGAATCTCAAGGATTTTAAAAAAGCTGGGCTAATTAGGGGCCTGCTTGGGAACACTGCACCTAACCCCGCACCCCATCCGTCCGTTTCGTGTTATTGTAAGGTTAGGTTTGCCTAGCTCAGGATGTAGCATTGCCATAGAAATCAGAGGAGCTTGTTGTTAGCGCTCTTTAAGTACAGAGATGATATTTATTTATAGGATTTTTATCACGTATGTCATTATGAAGTGTGTAGGTATCACAATGGTCATTATAAAATTATTATTATTATTAAATATGCCATTATTTTCGGCGGTGTATTTCACTGATGCCATTGCGAAGGATTTCTCGCATGTGCGAGCCACAAATACGATAGAAAATACGCCCTGACTAGCGGGACCCGCATGTCATCCTCCGATGGTTTCTTCTTCTTCCTTCTTCCATCGTCTTCTCTCTCTCTCCTCCGGTCTAATCCATCGGGAAGCCACCATGGCAGCCTTCACGGCGAGCTCCGACGATGGGAGACACGTTGGCGAGGACGGCACTCCGGCAAGGGGCTGCTGGCGGCAAGGTGGAGAGCAGTGACATGGCCGAAGGAGGAAGGCGGCGACCTGTTGCCTGTTGGTGAAGATGGCAGAGAAGGGGGCCGCCGCTATGTGCCTTAGGGAAGAGGAGGTCGCTGTTGCCGTGCGCTTCGGCGTGAGGGGGCACTCCCCGCGGGCGCCGTGCGAAGAAGGAGAGGTGGGGGCGCCGCCGCCGTCGTTCAGTGGAGAAGGGGGTGTCACCGTCGCCGTACGCCTCAGGGGAGAGGAGGTTGCCGCCGCCGCGGGCGCCGCGCGGAGGAAGAGGGGGCGGCGCTGTCGCCGTCGTCGGTGAAGGAGAGGAGGCGCCGTCGCCCTCGAGAAGAGGAGGCCGTTGCCGCGGTCACCGCGCGGGGGAGGGGGGCCATGCTGTCGCAATTGTCGGTGAAGGAAAGGGGGCGTCGTCGCCCTCGGGGAAGAGGAGTCGCCATCGCCGCCGTGGGCGCCGCGCGGAGGAGGAGGGGGGCGACGCCGGCATCGGTGAAGGAGGGGGCGCCGTCGCCCTCGGGGAAGAACTCCGTAGTTTGTCAGAACAACTGGGGTGTACATGGAAGAGCTTACATGTGAGTCCCACCTTGTCAGACAATATTTTAGTACTTCCTTGTGTATTTTGGCCGGTATGTCTCGTAGAGGGCCCATAATGGTAGCCATTAGCCCATGATACTAAACAACACTTTATGATGGCATTTTTAATAATAACGATTTTATAATGGCTAGTGTGATATGCAAACACTTTGTAATAGCATGCATGAAAAAAAATCCATATTTATAGGGTGGACCAATCAACTTTCCTCCTTTATTTTAATTTTACAATTTCTAAGCAAAAGGAAACTGATAACACTTTGTAATAGCATGCATGAAAAAAAATCCATATTTATAGGGTGGACCAATCAACTTTCCTCCTTTATTTTAATTTTACAATTTCTAAGCAAAAGGAAACTATTAATTGTTATCGAAGTGGAGAATAGGAAGACTACATTCCCTTAATTTTAGAAGAAAAAAAATAGACTATACAACAGACATAAAATTTTCAAATATTAATATGATAACTTTTTCTATGTATCTAAACTACTTTAAACCATTTATTTTATTCCTACTATTAAAAAAAGACCTGTGGTGATTATTGTGATCATCCTCTCATTTATTTAATGGTTGTCGTTCACTCGTTCTAACAAATCTTGTCCATGAGAATCTCAGTCCAACTATTAAAATGTTTTTCTATTCATTGGACTTGTTTTGCTATTGTAATGCATTACATTTTAGTAAGATTTATGGATCATCATATTTGTCCACCTCCGGGGACGGATTTAGCGCCAGGTTTGGAGAGCTCTACCCCACCTACGCTGTCTATAATAATGGAGCCCCACTTTAGACTCATATATAAGTTTTAGTATAAAATAGAAAAGAAGAAGTAGCTAAACTTTAGACTTGAATTTTGAGCTAAACTTTAGCTCCTTCTATTATTTTTGCCTGCATCTGCCCTGGACCACCTCCTTTATTGTAGCGCATTGAATTTTGTGAACATTTTGATCAAGATATACCAAATTAGAATGCGTAAAAGCATAACACGATCAAGTATGAACCGTTGCTAAGGTGTTAAAGCATGACACAATCTAGTTTAAAAGTAGAGCCGGGAACATTAGTCAGATGTATAAATAGAACATATGGGAGGGCGGCATGATGTTTATTTTAAAAAGCATGTGTGTCTGGCTAGTTTAATATGAAAAACTATTATATATAGGTAGGAAAACATTTCTAGACTTCATGATCAAATAACCTAAAATGCACTTCAAGATTTGTGTTATTTGGCATGTATATCTTCACATATTCATAAAACAAAATAATTAAGATGTCAAGCTCTGTTTAGTGCATATATAGAAGTACAAATACCAAACAACACGAATCTCAGAGCACTGGTCATGCAACCGAGCTCTTTTCGCATTTCTGCACGTACATATTAGGAGCGTTTTCTGAATGAATAGACTAGATGAACTTAATGTTAGTTTAGACTTTGAAAAATTCTTAGATATGTTGTTTGAAGTTGGTCTTCATCGTTTATATTATTTTGGAAAGATTTTAGAGAAAACAACGTGATAATAAAAAAAAGGGGCAATTGTGTTCTTACCCTTGTTTTGAAAGCTAATTATGATTTTGCCCTCGTTTTTTTCAGATTGTGATTTTGCCCTTACTTTTTCAAAGTGAAGACCACCTTTACCCCTATTCCGTTAAGTGTACTTAACGGCATCAATGACGCATGTATTTTCATATTAGTACGTTATCATTTTTCCTTATTTTGAGTATATATTATTCAAAACATATCAACAGTGATATGATAGCTCACATATACTAGTATTTCACAGAGACATTATAGATCAACATTAAAAAAAATTCACAACAATATGGATTGAAATCATACTTAACAACCATGGCATAAGGGGTCTAAATGCTTAACGTCAAAAGCATCAATGTCGAACCATCACCAATGTAGAACATAGCTAGTTTTTACATGTATAGACCATGCACCCCTTAAACATATATGTATAACAAAAACACCGATATAGAATTAGCAAAAGCAAGTAACACTATGCAACTATTACATGCTCATTCCGAACATCAAATTCAAGCCTCGTGGCGTTTTGTTTCCCGTTGCTTCGCTTAGGTGGCCCTAGCTTAATGGGGTTAAGAATAAGGGTAAACGACTGGTTCAATCAGGAAAAATAGGGGCAAAATCACAATCCGGGAAAAATGAGGATAAAATCACAATTAGCTTTGAAAAACAGGGTAAAATCACAATTTTCCCTAAAAAAAACTATACTATAAAAGCTAGTTTTTCTTCTAAGTAATCTTAAACCACTAATATGCTCTAAATTGATGGACAGGCCTCTGCCGCGAGCTCATGAGGCTTACCGATTCCTATCATCGTTCTTTCTAGTTTAAATTGAATAAAAAGTTATTGCTGAAATTTTATTATTTTTCTAGGTTAAACTTTGTAGCTCTTTGTGAGCATTTTATGTAAGATTTTAAGCGGGTTTTTAGTTTTAAAGCCTTTTATAAGAATCCACAATCTTATTTAAAAAACTATAATGTACGGCCGTCTCAACTAAAAAGAACAATGCCGAGTGCGTTTCGATAATCACTGGCCCATGGACCCGTTTATAACTGTGCCTGACGGTGGGGCCACGAAACAATTGCACATATTCCGTCCCGCGTCAGACAAACCAGTAATTACCATGTCCCGTCGCTTTTGCAAAAAGAGCGAAAAAGAATGGAAAAAGCGATTAGGCCTCCTCCCCTCCGTACGATGCCCCTCGAGATGCGCGCTGGCCTTACACGTGTCGGGCCCCGGCTGTCGCCGAGCGCGGAAAACGACAAATCATGGCCTGACGTTTTCACCGCAGCGGTCAATAAAGCCCGGAAAAAAAAAATAAAAGGAGAACAATCTCTTGCTTCTCACCTCTCACTTGCGGCTTGCCTCCACACGTGCGAGCACAATCTCTTGCTTCTCAGAGAAAAGTATTCACAAATGCTATTTTATTTTCACTGAGCCATTTCGCTTCTATTTTCTCCCTATTTTTTACAGTCATTCCTTAGATTACTCCTACTATATTATACTCCCTCCGTTCCAAAATATAAGACATATTTTGACCGAAGAACAGTCAAACTTAGTAAATTTTGACCATAAATAAACCAAATAATATGCATCGTTAGTATACCAAAGTTGTATCAAATTGTTCATATTTTAATGTGCTTTTTGATACAATATTATATTGTAACAATTCATAATATATAATAGAGCACTCTAACGGTCAAACTATACCTTTAAAGATTTTTGTGGAGTCAAAATACATCTTATATTTTAAAACCAAGGAATACTGTATAGGCACGAGTCACGGAGCCTGCGTGAGCTAGACAACACTGCACAGGGATTAAGCATATGACTAAACACTGCTCAGGTACCAGAAAGTATTTTTAAATCATCCAGTAGGCTGGACGGTTGGTGATCAGTAAAGGCCATGAAACTCATGAGGCATGAGATAGAACCATGAGATAGAAGGCATGAGGCATAAAATTACAAAAGGATTTTTTAAATAAAAAAATCGATAGCCGCAGGACAATTGCTCGTACTGTCACGTACCAAGCCTTCCCTGCCGTGGCAACAAAAAAAAATCCGGCCTTCACAGAAAAGAAAATATAATAAAAGCAAGGAAAAAGAAAAAAAGAAAAGATAGGAAAGAAAAAGAGAGTGAGAGAGAAAGGTGTGCAAGATATTGATGAGGGAGTGGTGTGCGAGAGAGTATCTACAGAGAAAGCTATAAAATAAAATACACAGAAATAAAAAATTTAAAGATATTTTTAAAAAATGTAATATAAAATGTAAAGAAAATTTAAAATGGTAAAAATAGTGTATGGTAAATAGTAGTATTTAAAAATATGTATTTGGAGTTTTCAAACGAAGATGCACGGAGAGAGAGCAAGAGCATGTGTAGAGGGAGTTGTTCTGCCGTAGAGAAGCCACCGCAGCCGCCCGTTGCTTTTGCATGCTGCGTGTCCGCGGACACTTGTCTTCCCCCCAACCGTCTCACCGAGCGCGCGGCACAAGGAACCACATGGAAAGCGCAGCTAGGAGGAAGGAGGAGCGCCCGGGTTTGAGAGAGAGAAGAAAAGAGGAGGGAGAGAGAGAAAGAGAAGTCTAGAGCAAGAAGCAGAGTGCTGTGCAAGCCTCCTCTCTTCTTTCTCCTTCCCCTTCTTAAGCCCATCGCTCAAATGAGAGACACCGCCTGCTCAAGAGCCAGCTGGTCGATCGCCGAATCGGCCTCGAGGTGAGAGTAAAGCCATTGCCGCTGATCGAGCTCGATCTCTTAGATTCGTGGATTAATTTGTGTGTGCATGCTTGCTCCGTAAGTTGCTGCGGCGCCGCGGCTCCTGCGTTCTTGGCTGGCTTCCTAAATCGGGCGCGAGATGGTGGGAGATTGGTGGACGGCTAATTAGTGAGCTCGGTGCTTGCTGGTTGCGCATGCATGCGGGAGATTTGTGCCCCCAGTTTTTCGTGGGGTCGGTGGCGATGTGAATTTGTGATGCCGCCTTCCTCTTATGGCCGCAATGCCAGCAGCGATGGAGCTACAGGGTTTAATGCCTGCATTGCCTATAAATCCTTACCGACGAAGCTGCTCTGATCCGGGCTGCTGGATCGTGGGGGGAGAAGTTTGTGTTGTTCTTTCTTGTTCAGTTGTTGATACTGAGCCAGTGACATAGTACTTAGTGTTTTTTCGAATTAGTTGCTCATGTTTAAGTGAGTGTTGTGTTGCTTCCGATCTGATTCATCTTAAAGCTTGCGTTTTGTAACCACCAATCAATCATGAGGTGTGTGTGATTGGAACTTGTCTTGTTGTGCTTTGGACCTGACGTATAAGTTGTGTTTAACAAAACAGCCTTTCTTTCACCAACTTGCTTTCTGGTTCTTGGTTCTTGATCGTTTCTGTGCTTTTCCGGTGCACAGATCATCACTCTTTTCTTCTCCTTGCTCCTTTGACTCGATGGGTGCCGGGAGGGGGAAAAAAGCAAAAGCTGATTTTTTTTTTTTTCCTTTTCGCCTTTTTTTATTCACTTTGCTTTCATCATCCATTGACTGATCGATCATCTGATACGCAACGAAACAAATTTCAGGGACGGATTGCTCTCGTCGTGGGTGCTCGGGAAGAACAAGGCGGCGGCTGCATCAGCCACCTCTGAAGAGCAACCCATGGAGGACTCGACGGCTGATCGGAGCCTCACCCATAGGAGCAATGCCCCTTCCAATGGATTCTTCAGGGTCCCTGGCCTCTTCGTGAGGCTGAGCAGCAAGGGCCTGAACCTGAATCACGCCGTGGACCCTGACTCCGTCTGGAGCCCGACCTCTCCTCTGGATTTCAAGAACCTGCCGTCCAGCATCGGGAGCACCGGCCTCAGATCCCCCGGCGCCCCCAGTGTCGGCCTCGGCCTCGTCGACGCCCTCGCCGCCGACGAGAGCTCGCTGAAGCTGAGCCTCAAGGACTCGTTTCTCGAGTCCATCAGGCCGTATCTCGAGCTGGGGTTGCCGAAGCCTGACAGCAATGCCAGCGTCAACGTCGACGGCGATGCCGATGCCGCGGGCCAGAAGAAGAATGGCTCGGCTGCGGCTGGCGTCAGTGTCACTCTGAGTGACATTTCGGACTTGGTTCACTAGGAAGAGTACACCTGCGTCATAGAGCACGGCCCCAACCCGAGGACGACGCACATCCTCGGGGACGAGACGCTGGAGGTGGTGGTACGCGAGGGCGGTGGTGTTCTTCGTCTTCCAGGTGGCTCCAGGAAGCCCGTCTTCTTCACCATCGAGCCAATCGTCGAGCAGACGCAGCCGCCATTGCCGTCTTCCACGCCGGCTGCGGCTGGCTCGCGCTGCTGCAGCTGCAGGAAGAGGCTTGAAGAGGACAGGGATATCTACATGTATCTGTGAGTCCCTGATCCTTCGCTTGCATTCTGCGTGGCATGTGCCTGCCATGTGAGCGCTACTGATCAGTTGTGGATGTTCCATGTCTGTGTTCAGTTCTTGAATTTCGTGTGGCTTCTTATCGGAATGCAGGGGCGAGAAGGCGTTCTGCAGCAACGAGTGCAGGAAGGGCTTCATCGAGGAGGAGATCGAGGAGGTGGAGCTGATGATGCTGGAGGACTCTGGCGTCGCGAGCGCTTCTGCGCTGCATCTCGACGAAGATTGCTGGTAGCGGCAAGAAAAGATTTTGCCCACAAGCGTCTGTTCTTGTTTTGGCTGGAAACTTTAGAAGAACTTTAGTAAAGAAAATGAAGGAAAACGCCTCCCATTCTAGTTTTTCTGAATAGAGGTGTCTCGACTACCAGCCCCTGCGATAGCGCAATGGCTACACCATTTTCATGGATTGATGGGATTAAGGATTATTCCCTTTTTTTGTGGCTGTAATACCAGCAATGTCATTGTACCACCCTCTTATAATTTATAAACAAGCAGCCCAGCCTTAAATATCAGTGCATTTTTCTCCGTCTTGAACTCCTTTCTGAGATGAAACGAAGCCTTCATCAAAGATTCATCAGTTTACCATAATACCAGTCAAGCATAAGGAATAAAGAGTATGTCTGGACAAGTATAAAGAATAAAAGAGTATAATAAGCCTTTTCAAAGCTGAATAAATAAGCTCATTCTTTGTGAATTTGTGTGAACTCATACCAGCCAAGTATGAGCACCTCCGCCTGCAGTTTAAAATGCACGTCCTATAATACTATTCACTGCGCGTTTTGTCTCTCTCTTTAAAATTCTCACAATTAAATTACACAATAAAAGATTCATTCCCTCACATTTTAATTATGCACACTTTGTTTTACAGTTTTTCCTATGTAAGCTATAAAGGATATGTTTGGAGGAGTGACAGATTTTATTATAGTGAACTTATTTATAAAATGAATGAATAAGCTTTCGTTCTTTGTGAACTCATAACCTCAAGTATAAAGGATATGTTTGGAGGAGTGTCAGCTTTTATTTTAGTAAACTTGTGTGAACTATGGTAGGTTAAGCATATGTAACGGTCACTATAAAATACTGGATCTTTGGATAGAATGTCTGATGGAGAGAGGATCTTTTATAGTATAGTGTAAAATATGAAGAAAATTTAGAGGGAATAATAGAGTGAGTAGTTAATAGTAAAATAAAGTATGGAGATAGAGTGTTACATGTCACATGCTCAACAGTCTCTATATCTTTCTTATAAAACATTATTGGTGTTCGCTCTATCCATCACTCTAAAATTTATTCATAATTTACACCACATTCAAAGATTTATTACATTCAACACCCTTTCTGACACAATATTATAGAGTAACTGTGTTGATGCTCGAGAGGTTAAGTTGGATTTTGAGATGTTTTTTAATCTGTTTTTTAAATTTATCTATCGATGTATTTTAATCTGTTTTTAAACTTATCTATCGAGTGGTTTGCAATAGAAAATAAATGAGTATTTTTTAAGTATAAGCCATTTGAACATGATGCAAGGCTCAGGCTGCTGCTGCCGAGCAAAAGCTCCTGTTGGGAAGGAGAGAGAGTGCGTGGTGAAATATGTCAGGGTCACCAATAATAACAGCAGCTGGGGGGGTGCAATTATCAGGTTGCCATTCATGGTTCTGTAGCCTGGGTAGGGGGCTCTGTTGAGCTCCAGTGGCTTGTTACATCAACGCAAGGACGCGGGCGGGGCAGGCAAAACCTGCTTGGCAAAATCAGTGCTCTGCCCGGGTACGGCCGCCGCAGGCGAAAGCCACAGGAATCCAATGCCCTGCGCAGCTGCGCTCACTCCTCCCTGTGGTATTTGGTATTTTCCTTTCGTTTTCACATGCTAGTATAGTGCTAAGAAAGGGAAAGAAGGGGGGAAAAGCATGCGGGACGAGGCAGAACGGCGGCGCGGGCCACGTCACCGAGTAAGCGACGGCCGTTGGATTTGATCGGGCGGTGGCCTGGTACGGCCTGGATTGCTCGAGGGACGCGGCGGGTGGGTCGCGTTGGTCGTGTCTTGGAGAGGAGGTTTTTCTGCTGGCGTCTTTGTGTTTGCCCTAGTTGCTTCTCGCCGAAGCCATCGCGCCGAACGGCGATCCACTTCCGAGGTGCCTGTCCTGTCCTGTCATCTCCCGGCGCGCGCTGCTGGCCGGCGACCGCTGCCACCGTCGTCTCCAACTCTCTGGCGTCTCCTCTACTCTCGCTCGCTCCTCGGTACAACACTTCCGTGAGCGTGACGACTGACGAGAGGGCCGTCTAGGCGTCCACTGCGGTGAGCGTGGCTCGTGAGAGCATGTGCTACAGGCTGAAATCATCTGCCATTTTACAAAAGTGGCTTCACAAATCCGTGGACTTAAAACTATCGGTAACAGAATTAAAAGTTGAAACTTTTAAAAAAAAATAAGTGGGAAACAGTGCGGTAAGCCACATTTCGAATGTGACAGGCAGCCCAGCTAGAACAAAATTAACATGAAATATGTGGCGGGCTGGCAGCACATGGATGCACGCGCATAGATAGGAGGATAGGAGAGGAAAACTTCACCTATGGATGCCAATAGGTACAAAGCCGCTAGAGTATCACCGTCCAAAATCCATGCCTGTGAAGGAAAAAAATCAGTTCACTAAAAAACCCATACCTATAACAGTCCACGGGACGTGGACCCATACTCACGAACATTAACACGACAACATTTTAACAATTAACACACATGGCGTGGACTGCGCAAGTGACAGCAGGCAACGGTGTGGGCTGAGGCCTAGGGCGCTTGCAAGTGGCTGGCGGCATCAGCTTTTGCGCAACCAACGCAAGTGACAGCTTGTGCGGCTTCCCGGATTGGATTAGGAGTCGTGATCCCCAAGACTTGGAGTATACCTTATCTACCTCGGGATGTATTTGGCATGTATGAGTTCGTTACGATCTCGTAGTTAGCTTTACCGATTATCCCTTGTAGGTCGGTTCATCAACACTATATAAACAAACCCCTACGGCGTATAGAGGGGACGACTTGGACGCATCTGGCATCTAAGATTACTTTGTCGCAATACTCTTCGCTTGTACACATAATCTCGTCGAGACTTGTTCGTCTCGTCGAGCCACCTCTTGTATTCATCTCTGATATATAAGAAAGGCTGGACGTAGGGCTATTATCTCTCCCGAGAGGCCTGAACCAGGATAAAAACCCTTGTCTCCTGTTCGTTGCTGTTCGCATTGTTTGGCGTGTCTCCTATCTCAATCTTCAAGAACCTTAGCGACTTAAGATCGATATCTCAACCGTCGACAGCTGGATAGGGGCTTGGCGGACGACGAGGCAGCAACCAACACAAGTGACAAGCTTGCGCGGCGGTGGGGACTTGACAAACGACGAGGCAAGTAAGGGAGGGTTCTGAGAAATACTGGCGGCGGCTGTGCAAATGAAAATAGGCAAATAGCACTAGGTGCCTAGATAGCCATTGGAGCTTACAAATAGGCTGAAA